>OY987330.1:66992738-68441738 GCA_963920685.1 Polydrusus tereticollis
TTTCGATGCTCGAATGACTCTGCTAATGAAGCACCACTGTTTTAAATATTTTTTAAATACTAGAACCCATTTCGCCTAAGTTCTAGTCTAATTACAACTTCTTCACCTCTAAAATTAACCGGCCTCGAATCTTGATCCAATAGGGTGAGGGAAATATTGTAAATGCTCGTTTCTCTTACCGGTAGAAAAATTAAATTTCTTGGCTCGATATTTATACTGAAGCCAGGATCGACTGTTGGAGAGAATTCGTATAAGGTATGTGAAGGATTATTTGTATAATACGAACCGGAAATAATATTGCACTCTATGCGTATAGTAACAACTTGTATTATTTCTACAGGTAGATCTGACTCATGCACAACACCTGCTGTTAGTTTACGTTGAGAAAAACCTAATAATATTGCTATACTATCTTCTGGCTGAAAATTTAGGTCGTATTGGCTTCTCAACTCGCACCTTAGCGTATTATTATTAGGTTTCAACGAAAAGACGTGATTGCGCTCGTCTAAAGTAGCGTGTGAATCAAGAATGCGATTCTGAACAAACGTTTCGATATCCTGCAGTTCGTACGACCCCGTAGGTATCTTCAATATCTTTTCCACGTTATTTTTAGTATAGTAAATCTTGTTTTTTCCTGATTCAATGTTTGGGATTGTATTCCAAGTATTCAGCGATATAAGTGCAAGAGAGTATTCGTAGTTTGGGTCAAGTTCTATTGGAGGAACAAAGTGTGCTTCAAGCTGGTGAGAACGACCTTTTAGCGTAAACGTCTGAGACATGACTGTTGTAAGGGACTTTGAATGATATGTTTTATAGAGATTTATTGTAGAGAAAAGCCAATGCTAGATGTCCACAATTGGATGATCCAAAGTCCTGATACTGATCGTAATTAAAGCAAATTTTACAATTTTTCATATATTTTATAAATTCCTTGGGTGGTTTCAATTGCCAAAACTATCGAAATAAACAACTTTATCACCGCGTTTCTTATAAGCTACCCAATGTGTTCCGAATCCGACGTTTCGATCTAAATTGACAACACCACACTTTGGAAGAGTATCTCGCATAAAGACCCCCCTAAAGTTTGGGTATCTTTAATTGAGATGTATAGTTTTTGATGTCTTCATCGGTTAACGGGCGTTTGGGCAGCTTCAGTGGTAGTTTTTTGGCATTTTTCTTAGATATAATCCATACCCTGATTTATACTTCTTTAAATATAGACCGCTACCCTTTTTCCCTAAAGCAATGGCTTCCATCGTTTCATTGTGGCGTTTAGCTTCTTGTAGCTTGTCTCTCCCACTTTGAACATCATTGACGGTTTTTGCAATACCGGCCACCCCGCCGCTGAGAGCACCCAAAGCACTAAGCCCGGCAAATATTGGTATCAAAGGAAGGATCCCGCCAGTCTTAGGGAGTGGTATAACCCTCGGTATACTAATTTTTCTACGTCCACCGGCTTTCTTTATCGACATGCGTGCTGCTTTTAGTAAGTTACTCAAGGTCTTTTTCTTGGTTATATCACCAGCACCGTGTTTACTAAGCTTATTCACAATCGAAGTCAAGCTTTTGCACCCCGCCCCCAACTTACGTTTAACCTTCATAGCGTTAGTAACTAGCCAAGCTGATGTTTTTTCGCCAAAACTGGAGTCGTTGGCTTTCACGCGCTCCCACGCTCTATTTTCAAGTATTTTATCTGCCTGATGTCTTTGTTTCAAGTCTTGAGACTGAGAGTATGCAATGTCGTGATCTCGACAAAAACTGTCCAATTTATTTTTTGGGGGATCACCTCGAGCTAAACGTTCTTTTAATCGAGTGCCGGGACCACAATATGAATAACCAGGTAAATGAAGTTCAAACGGGAGTCGATTTATGGTACTATTTAAGACACCTGCACCCTGCAACGTTGTCATTACAAATAAAGTTCTTGAAGAGAAAAGAGTCTATTTATAGTAATGCGGAAGCAGAAACAAAAACACCACCTAAATATTCAAAATTTCGATATGCCCAAACAGAAACAAACAAACAAACACGGGCAGCTTTTTCCAAACACCATTAGGGCGTTAATATGTGGACCGAGTAATTGTGGAAAAACCAATGTAATGATGAGTCTATTAACTGACGCCAATGGTTTAAAATTTCAAAATGTGTACGTTTATTCGAAATCTTTACAACAGGAAAAATATGATTTCCTCCGAGAAACATTGAAACATTGTCGTTTGGGGTATTTCACATATGGTGAGAATGATGATGTAATAGACCCGTCAACTGCTCAACCCGACTCTGTATTCATCTTTGACGATGTGGCTTGCGAGAAACAGGATAAAATTAGAAATTATTTCTGTATGGGCCGTCATAATGATATCGACTCATTCTATCTCTCGCAAACATATTCAAAAGTACCCAAACAGTTGATTCGCGATAATGCCAACGTGTTAGTTTTGTTTAAACAAGACGAGCTAAACTTGAAACATATTTATAGCGATCATGTAAACACGGACATGTCTTTCGATTCGTTTAAACGCATTTGCTCTGAATGTTGGAATGATAAATATGGGTTTTTAGTCATGGTTAAAGACAACGATATTAATAAAGGCAGATATCGTAATAAATTCGATACCTATATAATACTATAACGTCATCATATGTAGTTAGTATCACCGTCATCATTGTAAAGTATAGACCATTTAGTCGCAATGTCTCGACAATTTAACAGCTATGATAAGAATGTTAAACGTCGCATAATTGATGCCTCTAATACAATAAGAAGGAAATACTTGGCTTTAAAGCTGGAAAGAAACGAAGAAGATGCTGCGCTTAACAAGTTTTTAACACCAGTTACTACCCCGCTAAATATGCTTGTACCGCTTATGGAAAAGAGAGCCAAGAAGCCAAAGATTAAAACTGAACCGACAGAGACGATTGTAAAAACAAAACCAGAAGAAGTTCAATTTTTGCCCAGAGAAGCGGAAGTTAGGTATGGAGATTTGGTTGATAATGAGGAAATCGAGGATGATGTGTTTGAAGAGAATACCCCACAAGATTTAAAGGAGGTATTTGAAACTACTATGAGAACGAATCCGGTAATTTTCGAGGAATTTACCAGTCAATATCCTCCAATTTCTCACGAATATTTAAAAATGTATTGGACAAGTTCCCCTGATTTGGATGACTCACAAGGTCTAACATACAATTTTGAAAATGGTAAATGGACAATGGGTTCTCTGTCGGTGGACTTTTTGCAAAATGGAGACATTAAAGTAGGCGATGTCGCTTATCCAGGAAGTCAGGGTCTATATGAGTTATTGTTTTTAAAGAATCCCATCAATCGTAAGAAAGATGATGATGTGCATTATAAAGACATATTAGTGCGCACTAATGCATATAGGCGGTTAAGTAATGGTCAACTAAAAGGTAGCAAATCGGAAAAATATAAAAATATTATTAGACCGCTACTAACATCTTCAACACGAGGATCAACGTCCTTGTTGCAATCATCAGCATCTTCTCATGCCAGAAATCTTAGAAGTTCTTCGAACAAAACACCGCCTATTAGTAGAATGCCTGTAACAAGATCTAAACTGAAATCTGGGAATGCATTAATGGAGTACAACGAAAGACCAAAGGCATTTGTATATTACGACGATGTAAATGAGCTAGTTGAGCGAATGAAGAAGCTTGAGGCCTCCGAACATGTTGGTAATAATAATAATTGGAACGAGATTCAGAATATTTTACAGGAATTGCAGAGACTTGGAATTATTGAATTCTATAAATAAACATGTAATTCCTTAAAAGCATCATTAAAGTATTAATCATGAATAAGTTTGGACGTTCTTTACCTTCCCCCTACAGGGTTCCGAGAGTTTTACCAGCACCCACCATACTTTCCTTCACTAGGGATGGTGATTACAATTTTAGGGAACATAAGCTTTGTAACGTCAGTCCCCCAACAGATGATACAGATGGCGTTAATAAAAAATTTTTAGATGATGCAATTTCTGTTATTTACATGAAAATTATTGCTTCTTCAAACGAGTGTGTTAAGCTGGTTAACGATACTACCAATAGCATCGAAGGTCGCATGAAGGCTGTATCTGCAGAATTACGCGATTTAAATGATCGTTTGTTAAAGTCTTCTACCAGTATTTCAAGAATAACAAGAGATATTTCAACAATTAATGATCGTTTTAATGCAATTGATGTTAAATTGAAATTAGTTGACAATTACCAGCAAGAAGCCATGAAAATAGTGCAACCAGAGTTCGATAAACTCGAGGACCTCTTACATAGTTACATGCATGTAAAAATCGAAAATTCTTTTGCACCTTTAGCTGCAGACTTGAAGAAACTTGATGAAAAAGTAACTAAATTAGCAGATACAGTTGATAGGGGTATATAAATTGTCTAACATGTTTCAAATATTTCACTTTATTAACAAAATGCCCAAGGGTATCATCACTAAGGCGCGAGAACAGGTTGTTAAAGAGTTACACGCCCCAGCTCGTTCGAAATTTAAACGTCGTAGATTTATCCAATATGGTTTAGATGATACATTTGCATCCGATCTTGCGCAACTCGATCAATATGCGCGCGAAAATAGGGGGTATAAATACATACTTGTTGTTATCGATTCGTTTTCGAAATTTCTCTGGGCAAGACCCATAAAGACGAAAACTGCTCAAGAAGTAAGCAAAGCGATGGAAAATATTTTTATACACTCCAAGCGAATCCCGAAAAAGTTAGTTACAGATAATGGAAAGGAATACTACAATACAAGTTTTCAAAATCTTATGAAGACGCATAAAATACATCATTATAGCACTTTCAGTATCTTGAAGGCTTCAATTGCGGAGCGAGTAATTCGAACAATTAAAGAAAAGCTTTTTAGATTGTTTACTTTAAATGGAAATCATCGATGGATTGATTTGTTGGAGGAAATCGTGAATACATACAATGCTACTAAACATCACACGATTGGCATGAAGCCGTCGGATGCTAATAAGAGTAACGCGGATAAGTTATTAAACTCTGTATATACGCATCTAAAGGTTGTGGGGAAACGAAAATTTGGGGTTGGGGACATTGTTCGTATAAGTAAATCCAAGCATGTCTTTGAAAAGGGTTATGTACCTAATTGGACAACCGAGCTTTTCAAAATTTCCAAGGTTAATATAACAAATCCTACAACCTATATATTGGAGGATATGCAGGGACGACCAATCAGTGGAGGATTTTATGAAGCGGAATTACAGAAAACTAAACAGCCCGATGTATTTCTTATTGAAAGAATTATACGGAAAAAGGGGAAGAAAATGTTTGTCAAGTGGCTTGGCTTTGATAATTCACACAACAGCTGGGTGGACATGATAAAAGATGTTGTTTAGTTTGCTAGAATTGAGTGTTATGCAGACTCATTTGGATAAATACGTCATATTTCGTAATAATCAGCTAGTATTATAGTATAAGATATACTGCAAACAGTGCCACTGTGAGGTGATTAAAGGTCATAATCGTACAACGAAACATAAGGAAAACTGTGGGGAGATTGTAGGCTCTGGTATTAAACTTATTCAAACAGCTTTTAAGAATAGAGTGAATACCCATCACATATCGACAAATAATAATTTGACTGATGTTAAGCTGTTCCTGAAAGACTTGAAACATAAGGTTCTAACGGTGTTAGCGGAGCAGTTGAGTCTTTATCGAGCTATATCAATGAATATGGAACTTTATGGTGTCTACAACCATCAACGCAGGAACAAGAAATTAAATCATTTAATTCGAGATATAGCGTGATTCATCCAGGTACTAATTTAGAACATGTGTTTGAACTATATAAAAATAACCTACTTAAAAAAGCTTTAGAATTTACCGAGATGGGTAGCGGGTGGGCCTTGTCGCAACTTTTATTCCTAGAACTTAGTATTAATAAATATTCAGGAGTGGGGTAGTCAGAGTGTAGTCGATAATTTGCTTGGATGGTTTCAGTACTTATTTAGTCATGGGCGAATACGTTGTTGAAGAAGATTCAAGAAGTTTGTCTCCTTGGAGATATCTTGATAGCATGATATTAAGAAGTAGAGAAGACATTAAGAATGAGAAAAAGCTGTTGAACGAGGTACATTATTCCGCTGGAAATTATAAGATAATCGTTGGCCTTAGTGTAGCTAGAGGAATGGTGCCGAGTGTAAAGTTAATAAATACTGTTTTAAATTTACCTGAGGAAAAAGTTGCAGCATCACTAGCCAATTTCGAGTGGCATGAGTTTCTCGAAATCGCGTCCAAAATGGTTGAAGATGATACATTATTAAGAATTGATTCTGAAACTGAAAATTTTACAGTGTCGTCCGTTACATTGTTGAGTGAAAAAATAATAAATCTTGTGTGTAATAATACAACGTTATGTTTCTGTTCTCATGACATAACCTCATTTGTTAATATAAGTCACATTATTAATTATAGATTGAACCTGATAAAAAATTTAGATTTTATGGCATTTTATGATAACTTTTTAAATTATATAAACATTAGTGAAGACATCCAAGGAAACTTTTTTAAGATTATTAAAAATATTTGTAGTTTAAACATGTCTGAACAAGCTATTTACATGTTGGAACTAATACACTTTAATCCCAAGAAGGTACTAGATGACTTTGATAGAATACAAATGTGTAATATTTGATGATAATAAATGTATATTAACCCGTTTTATTGGTTTTATTTTATAGTATTCTTACAACACTTTAGATAGCAACATCTCCTAAAATGTGTGGAGATGATGGTTATAGTTTGCTTCGTAATTTTGAAGATAGGCTAATTACGTTCGCTAATTGGCCTAGCAAGCTCAATCCTGAAGAGTTGGCAAGTGCGGGGTTTTATTACACTGAGAGATTGGATATTGTCAGGTGTACATTTTGTCATTGTGAGTTTGATAGTTGGTATGTGGGAGATGATCCTTTGAAAGATCATTATAAGAATGTCAAGCATTGTGAGCTAGCTAAAGTCTTATGGAGATGCCGCCAATTGAGAAAAAATAAACCGATAAAGTGTACCAAAGAGAAGAAAAATAAGAGTTTCTCATATACCGACGCCATTTGTATGCTAGTAATATTTATAATTTTTATGAGCGTCTGGTACCAATCTCGTGAAGTAATAAAGGTTTTAGGGAATGGAATTTAGATTATTCTGCCTACAGTCATGGCGGCGTTAAGTTCATCCTATATTCTCTTGACTGCCTTAGTACAAAATGTGTTTTACGTTTACGCTCCGTATAATGTATTGAATGCATCGGTAATGTTGGGAACTCCACCCTTTTCTGCAAACAACACATGGCTTCAAATGACATATGAACAAATTGATAATAGACATACGGCTGTTTTTAAATCAAACGCTCCAACAGTTGGTGATTTACGATATAAGGTTAGGTTTCAGTTTAGAGACCTGACTTTTGGCGAAACCGAGTGGAGGACGCTAATAAACCAAAATGCTTCTTACAATTCTCCAATAGTGGATGGATATGCTGGAACACATGGGGTGCTTAGTTTAATTGTATTTATATGCGTATCTTGTACCATTTTACTAATTAATCTATTGCATACCTTTATTAAGTCAAGGTATAGATAAATAAATAATTTTCTATAATTTTGATGTCTTTTCTTTTATTTAATATATAACCCATATCCGCGAAACAATTTTTTTCTCGCACATGCGGACTGTTAAATTTGGTTCTATTTACTCAATTAACCCCGTTCCTTTTCTAAACAACTTATGACGTCACCCTAAACACGCGACATGTATTAGCTATACTAAGGTCACAATTTCGTCGGGAATATATATTTTAGGGAATTTGTGGGGGATCTGGGAGGTCTTTGTATACTTACTTTATATCTTCCCTGTATAGATTTTTGTATAAAAGTAATTATCTGTTTAAGAAATGCATTTTTGCATATAAATGACCCAATATTTGTTGTTGTAAATTACTTGTAACCAATTAGCATAAATAAATCATTATCTAGACAAGCCTCGTGTATAATTAGTGTTTTGCATAATGATACTACATTCGCATCGCACTCGTCAAGGTTATTTTCCATCCTTTGAACTGACAATCGATTATTAAAATTCAATTAAAAGCTTGAAGGATATAATAAAATTTGAAATACCCCAGGGGGGATCCTCAAAATACTTTTGTGATTTGGCTCGATCAACCCCGTTCTTTTTTAAACTACTTATTACATCACCCTAAGCACGCGACATGTATTTGCAACCTTTCACCCCCCTGCCGTTAGGGCATTAGCTATACCAACTTTGACCCTATTGGCCCGATCAACCCGGTTCTTTTTTTAAACGACTCATGACGTCACCCTAAACACGTGACATACATCAGCTGTCGATTTTGACATTTGACAGGTGACAGCTGACAGGTGACAGTTCTTAATTGACAGGTGACATGCGTCATTTTCGAGTCATGCGCAAGAACCCATTTCATTGACCCCAACTACGCATGCGCAATATCCTAGGCCCATTGGTTCCGGCGATATGAGTCATAAAAAATCCCTCCGAAATTAACATAATATCACCATAATCTCACTTAAGGACCTTTGTTCCAACAATCTGTTCAGATGTGTTCCCGTGGCTTCGCGTTGTCGAACATTGTTTAACAGTTTTAAGGTATATGCTCTCGTAGCGTATGTTGTAAGGCTTTGACGTTCTAACCCTGAGGCTCATGGTTCAATCCCCGCTGACTGCACAACTTTTTTTCTGTTATTATTTATTCATTATGTTGTTTAGTTAGGTTGGTAATATCAGGGGGGGCACCACTTAGGTTAAGACGGATCCTGTATCTACAGCGAGCAATTATGACGTCAGATACTAGATGGCGATAGTAGCTGGGTTCCACTTAGGTTAAGAGAGGATGATGGCTTCCAGGAAAAGTGCCACGCCCTAAAATGACGATAAAAATGCAGTTCTGACTCATAAAAATCCCTCCGAAAATTAACATTGGAGGGCCCTATGGTGCAGAACCGGCCAACTATCACTACTGTCATAAGAGAGGAAAGCAACTTCTACACACCCAGAGAGAGAGTTATGTAACAGTGCAATGTTACAAGTAATATATATATATGTATAGCCTTATTTTTACTAGTAAAATGTTTTATAAATATCTATGTACATTGAATAACCACCGAAACAAATATATTGAAAGGTTCTTGACAAAAAGGTGAAGGCGACATAATAATAAACTTTAAATAAAATTTTGGTTTGTTTCAATTCACCACATACTAATGGTTCTTCAGAGAGCACATTGTACTACCTTAATGATTATTTCTCACACCTTAGCAAAAATAGGCTTTAACCCCTAGTACTAAAAATAAACCATTACAATACATTAAGGGCAGGTAGGTAATTATTATAATTAGCATGGATCTATAAAACCGGAGCTAACTGAGACTTTTGCAAGACAGATTGTTAGTTAGTATAATAAAATAAGTAAAATTTTGCTATTTTGGTTGGAGCGGGTACGAAATTTATTTAGACGAGGAATGAGAAAGTGTTTGGCAGTTGAAGGGGGATATTTTCAACAACCTCTTAAGCACGGTAGATGTTAAATAATTTGAAATTAGGGGATAAGTTATTTCTTGATTCCAATACCATAATAAATCATAATTCCGTAATCAGTGGAGGAAGTCAAATTTCGCCACATATATTCGAATTTTAGCAATAACATAATATAATCTCATGTAAAATTCCAAACTTGTCCACTGCCTCTTAAAATTGAGACAGGAGTAAAATGTAAAAAATATGGTTAAATACGTATGTCCTTCCATATTTCTATTACCTCACCCAAGTTTCATTAGGATAGGTGAAGCCGTTCTCAAAAAATTACCTTGTAACACTTTAAAAAACTCACCCTGTATATATAAATAGTAAGTAATTGTATAACCCTCATGCAACTATCTAAAAAAAAATCTTTATCAAATTATTATTAATACATAAATTGTGGAATATTTATTGCTACCGTGCCAAAAACAAAAAAAAAATGAAAAATAATTTACTTGGCAACAACGCAATAGAAAAAAAAATGATACTACATAAACAATAAAGAGGGACACAAACTCCGAAATATAGAGTATCCCATTTAAAACTATTAAACTTTAAGTTGTCCCGCTTTGGTAAAACATCCTATATATTCGATAATAATTTTCAAATATACTCCCTTATCATAGACATTAACCTGTAGTAAATCGAAATTTGTATCTACAATAGTATGGAATATGGAGACCAAAGGAGGTAAGTTGCAGGACCCTGTATATCTAATAAAAAATAGTCTCAGCCTGTTTCCAATATTCAAAAATAACAAAAATATTGCCTAAAAATATCCTTTTTTATGTAAAAAATTTTTTACACGCCCAACTTCTTTTATATAGGGATTTTAATTTACGCTCTTTAGGCACGTCATCCCTCGTCATCGTCAACCATTATTATTAAAATATATACTTCATTATAAAAGTTTTTCTTATGATTATCCCTAAGTATATGTGTCTTTAATATTCACTGTTATAAAACCTTCTTTTACAGTCAATATCCCAAACTTTCTAATAAAAAGTTGGTGAAAATGCTCCAAAGCGGAGTATCATATAATCCAGCCGATATTAACAAAGCTTTCACAATAAAGTCGAAAACAAACAAAACTTTTCCTATTGTACCATTATAGTATCACCTTACAAAAACAAATAAGGACGAAATATGCCCTAAATATTTTAATGATATAGGACTTTGCTTTGTAGTTTCATAACATAAATGGTGTCGTCTAATTTCTTATTTCGTATCTTGCGTACTTAATAAGAACTAACATAAATCTGTTTATGCAAAAAACACATTTTCCAAATAATAATAATAATAATAATTAAGGTCTTTATTCATAAATGATACAATCAAAGTACTACATTTTGTTATTGGGCGAGGTTCAGTTCACCCTGATTACAATATATGCAACAAGGCATCTGTTCAACTAACCCATAACCAAACTATAACTAGTGAAATTGCCATAAAGAAAGAAAATAGTAGACGAGATAAACGTAAACTAATAAATTATATTATATCTTTAAAAGTGGAGAGTATTACTAAAAACAACAATTTATTACCCAGGCCGCACTTTCTATTATGATTGCGCACCAAGCTTTTGATAAATAAAATTTCTGAAAACAGGTGCTGACATAGCATAAACATCATTAGGAAGAGCGTTCAATAAATTGACAATGTTGTACGAGAAGGATCGCTTAAAAACCTGCGATCTATGTTGTGGTATTGTAAGCCTACCCTTAAACCTAATATTAATATTGTGTACGTCTGTGCGAAATCTAATTTTCTGATAGAGATATGTTGGAAACTTATTTTTTATAATAGCATGATAGTGGCAAATCATATGCAGATAACGCCTTTGGTACATGCTTAACCAACCATTATCTTTAATTTTATGAGTAATGTGCTCTCGTTTTTTTATGCCAAATATAAGCCGTAAGCAAGAGTTTTGTACTTTTTGTATTCGCCTTGAATCATATTCGGTCAAGCATGGACCATAAACGCCATCACAGTAATTGAAGTGGGAAAGCACAAGTACATCACACAACATAGACTTTACATTCCTATTAAGGATATATCTATTTTGATAAATAAGTTTTAAGTTGGAGTAAGCTTTCTGAATGCACCTATTTACATGTGCAGCAAACCTTAACTCACTGTCAACATACAGACCCAAATTCTTCACCACAGGATCCAACTTAATATTGTGACCTTGAACGCCGATATCATGACTGTACCGTTCGATAAACCGTTGTTTTTCTACTTTTCCTCCAAAAACCACCGCCACAGTTTTATTAAAATTTAATTTTAAGCAATGATTACTACTAAATTCACTAACCTTGATCAAATCAAAATTGACTGCGGCGACAGCCTTTGGTGCTTCATCCGGATAAAAGGACAAGTACATCTGAGTATCATCAGCATAGAAATGATTACTGCATGACAGAAAGACTGAAGAAAATGACGACGTGTAAAATGTAAATAATCTTGGGCCCAAGATTGAGCCCTGCGGAACACCATTAGTGACATCTAAAAATTCCGAGTTTTTTCTATTATAACATACTAATTGTCTTCTGTCATGCAGATAATTTGTCATGAGCCCTATTGCTTGATCGTTAAAACCCACATAACTATACATTGCTTTTAAAATATCATGATTTAACGTATCAAACGCCTTGGAATAATCCAACAAAACCAAAATTGACAACTTTCCCTTATCTAAGCTGCATATTATATCATCTGTTATATTCATTAAAGCAGTATTGCATCCCACAACCTTTCTAAAACCAGACTGTGAATCAGAAATAATTTTATTATTGTTAAAATATACCTGCAACTGAACATCAAGTAGCTTTTCAAAAACTTTGGAAAGGGTGGGGAGAATACTAATGGGGCGCAAATCATTAAAAGTATTCGGAGTAGCAACCTTGGGCAGAGGAATCACACGCGCTTCCTTCCACATACTAGGAAAGGTGGAGCAAGAAATACTATAGTTCATGATGTGTGTTATATATGGAAGTAGAAAGGGAAGACATAATTGTATTGTTAAGATATTTATTCCATCAAGTCCTGTAGCTGTACTTTTTATTGTAGAAATTACTTTTAAAACCTCTATTTCTGTTACACTAACAAAATTAAAATTATTATGACATTGTTTATTATTATTATAAAAATCTATTTGACTTTGATTAGGCTTAAGTTTTGGGACAGCATTGATGAAATTATTATTTATAGTATTTGGGTCTGTCAAATGAGTTGGTAAAACTAAGTTTCCTTGAACTGTATTATGAACATTTAATTGTTTTAGATCAGCCCATAATTCTTTTGGTTTTTTATTTTGAAAAGAATTTTGATAATATGCTTTTTTTTCTCTCCTTACCGCTAGTGTGAAACCGTTCCTCAAAGCTTTGTAATAAGACCAATCTGTAGGGCATCTAGTTCTTTTAAACTTACTCAAGGCCTTATCTCTATCCTTTTTAGCAGCTCGCAAAGCATCTGTAAGCCATGGAGCATATGGCTTAGTAATTTTAAAAGTTACATAAGGGGCATGGATGTCAAGTAAACTATATATATTATGACACATGAAATCCACTTTATCATTTACATCGGTTATATCATAAATGTTGCGCCACGGTATTGCTTGCAGATCACTGTAAAATTGTTCCTTGTTAATATTCTTAAAATTCCTGACTGTTTTGAACTGAGTTTTAGCTTTTTCTAATTTAAGGTTTATTATAAATGAAATCAATTCATGATCACTAATCTGTACAGAGTCTACGCCTACTGAGTTTACAATTTCCACACTTGATGTTAGAATATAGTCGATAAGTGTCGATGTGGATCCAGTTATCCGAGTGGGTTGATTTATAATCTGAGAAAGCCCGAGTGTCTCAAAACATGTTAGAGCCGAATCAACTTCAGCATTTTCAATTTTAAACAGATCAATATTAAAGTCTCCCACACAGAATATATGATCCACAGAGACAAGCAAAGTAGATACAGTGGCCTCAAATATGGAAATAAACTAGTGAGGTCTATACACGCTCAAGGCAAAACAAAACGCAAGGGGCAACAATTATTTTTTAAATAATTAATGTCATTAAATTAAGAAATGTAAGTAAAAATTATAATTGTACAGAATAGGCATCATTTTAATCCACCTCCGAACGTTACTGTTACATTACCTAAGATTAAACTCGGATAATATGTCCTTCAGCTTTCAGAACACATCCGGGTTAAAAAGATTCTTAAGTCAAAAATTGAAAGTTAATAATACTGTACACCGTTAGAGTCGTAAAAATATTTGCATTCATTTACCCAACCAACATTTTTTTATTGCATAAAGATGCTTTGTTACATTAAAAAATACGATATGCAAGATATGACGCCTTAAATATCAGTAATTAATTTATTATTAATTATTAAATTTCCACGCGCCGGCAAATAATTTCAAACACAGCGTGACGTCACGCAATCGGGATTATCTACATTGACGATTAAACTAATAACGTTAATTTGGTAGTTTAAAAAACCGTATAAAGCAGTTATTTTGGTTATGGATCTGCAATGGATTCTAGGAAAAGTTTTAAAAAGTGTTTTATGGCATCACTTTGTTAGAGTATCACCGTAAAAACTGTTAAAGATGAGATTTTTAATTAGAAAGACTCTATTAGTAAGCTCTGGTGAATGCGCTAAGAAACATCGGGGTACCTGATCATGTAGTAAAAGCTAGGACCAACGTTACAGGAGTCCTATATTTTTGTCCTTTATTTTATGTACTCATCTGTCTATCTCTGTATCTCATAATTTACCCAAAGTAGACATGGTTATAGTGGCAATTTATATAATAAAAAAAGATCGCGCAGTAAACGCAGATAAATGTGTATGTGTATTTAATTGTTATAAATGTGTAGTAAGTAGTAGTAAGTACTTATCATAATAAATATTGGTTTGTAGCAGTTCACCTCGGTATTCACCTATTAAATAATAAGAAGTCATAGATAAAAACGGATATTAATTCATGCAAAAGTGCAAAAAATACCAAAAGTGCAATGAGGCCCGGTCGCAAGAGACTTCTTCCCCGCTGTAGCCCTTAAAAGGGGTGCTTCAACCTCCATAGATTTGTTGGACTTTCTTTACTTAAAGGTAAACCACTTTACACATATTCACTCCGATTTAGCATGAAAGCCCTCGCAAGCATTTAGCACAACAAGAAATCTTAGGGGTAGTTCGAGTAGTTTAATATTGCCAGGGTCTTGTTTCCCGCCCTCGAAGACGGGGGAGATACATCTTGCGGCCTATTTTTTTTTTGTTCTGAAACCACCGGCTCCGCTTTGAAATTCAGAAAATGTGGAGTCACAAATGTACTTATTACCGCTATCAATTGCGACATATTATTTTATGAAATACAATTAATATCCGTCCCTGATAGCATTCTACATTTTAGTGGGAAATGCTCCTTAGAAATAACAATAGGTATAGTTGTTCCAAGCCTAATTTGATGACATAAAAAAGTTTTAAACTCCTGACCATAGGCGTCGCTTCTACCAAATAATTAAAATGCGTAGTGTTGTATATTTTTAATATGATTAACCAGTATATATTACAGCTTGTTCATTATAGTTAATATCGATAAGAGGTTTGGTACCCGTGACTTCGCCTGCAAAGAACACATGCATCTAATATTTTCGAAACGGTTTTTCGGTAAAAGAAATATTCATTTGGCCGAAAACAATTTAAAAAAAATTGTCTTTGTCCAGCCAGGACCGCCGGGAGATATGAGATTTCCTTACCAAGAAAGGATAGGAGCAAGTACTATGTTAGTTGGAATATACAGTTAGTAGTGAGAATTCACTATACATATTTTAACAACAAATTGATCGCTTCAGCAGAATCACAGTAAACGTTCTGTAATATAACAAGTTTTTAAAATACGTGTTAAACGAACATAATTTAATTAAAATTTCATAAACAATTCAATGACTGAAATCGTCAGAACCTTCAAAAGTAGAATCGTTCCCAGGTTGGGTTACTACTGGCGCTATAAGTGGTGAAACAGAATATTCATTTTCTGTTTCTATAACATGAGCTACGCAATTTTTCCATACATCGCTACTCATTTTCTTATTACCTGCCGAATATTATCAAGGACAACTGCGCTTAAAGTTGGAGATTGATTATTAAGTGATATTCTTTACTGACAAGAGCAACACATTAGGTACAAAGCCAACTTTACTTCCGGCATGATAACGCATCTCCTCTCGAACACGGTGTACCAAATGTACAAATTGTACTGATGTACTGTCTACCCAATCATCATGAGTACCAAATCAAGTTTCGTCTAAATAAATTATACTTTTATCGGATTCAAGGTACTCCTTTATTTTGCGCAAATAGTCCTGTCGTAGTTCAATGATACGCGGGGATTCCATTATAACAATTGGATTATCTAACTTTTTATGTTTAAAGCCTCATTTTGACAAAACACCATGCAATGTTTCTAAAGATTGTTACTTATATTCAGGGTAACCTCGCAATTTACAACGAACCAGTTCTAAAGTTGACACTATATTATCCTCGTAAAAGTTCTAAACAGTTCGCAGAATAAAATCCCTTGTAGTATTGTCAGCCGTTTTGAATTTTTGATTTATTGGTTTGCGCTTTATAGAATGACTGGTTACAGTCCCCAAATTAATTACGTTATAAATTCTTATAAAATCCAAGTTGTGTTAATTCATTACAAGTACATTCTTGTACAATGCATTTTCAGTTTTTCAAAGATTTTCTTTTTTTAAACACGCGTACATATTTAAAATAATGCGTTGACATTGAACATGCAAATCTTTGTTTCTTCATACAGGACTTATCTCGCTTTCATTGGCCGACTCTGGCATCGACCTCACCTTGACCTTCTATTTCAAATTGTCGCCAAAAAGTCATACTAATATAATAAAATATAGGTACCAAGTAAAAACTTGTTTAAAACCACACAGTTATAGCAGAAAATAAAATATGTAAATTACAGTAAATCGTTTCAACCAGTCACGCCGCTTTCCGATTCCTAATATCGCGCACCTCAAACATCAACTGATTTTAAAGCTGATAAGGAATCACCCAATTGGCAGAACCTTTAACTATTTGGTGTTATTGTCTACAGTCTACAGCATATAAATTTGTATTTATATGCTGCTTTATTAATTTTCCCACTCGGAAAAATAGTTCGCACTTTAAGTTGCCAGTGAGCCTTGACGGTCTATCGCCAGGGTGTTGCCAGTTTTACAAAGTTTTCGTAAGTATAGGAGGAATGTAAGGGTTTGTTAATTGTTTTTTTTTTTGTTTAACAATAGTGAAATTCCTTTTTAGTTAGATTTAAATTATTTTTGTCTTTGACATTGAACATTTCTTGGTTCAAAGTACATTTGCAAACTAGCTTTCACAGAGAGTTACTGACTATCAATTAAATACTGATATAAAAGAACACTTTTAATAATGAACACTTAAAAAATTTTTAAAAAAGATCTGACAGCCCCGATTATGATGCCGGCCCCTTTGAAGCCCGATATCTGCCTTTACTTGGCGAACTTGCTTCAAGTAAAAAAGTTTCCGTGGTAACTACTTAGAATATATCTACCTACATTCTGTAATTTATCAGAGTGTGGCCCTTTAAGACTCCTTCTTCGGGCATAATGAGGCAGGCAATACAATATTTCTATTAAAACCAAACCAGAAATTAAGAAAACAAGCATCTAATCACCTTAGAACTCGCTAAAATGCATAATCCGGCGTCAACCGCGGTAAAAATCCCTGACAGCTGACATGACAGCGTCTTCTCGGTCTCGTGACGTATTTTCAATTTTGGAGCAATTTCAATTGCTCATATCTTTCTTTTTATCTTTTTTTT
Organism: Polydrusus tereticollis; assembly: GCA_963920685.1. Lineage (NCBI taxonomy): Eukaryota > Metazoa > Arthropoda > Insecta > Coleoptera > Curculionidae > Polydrusus > Polydrusus tereticollis. The sequence continues at coordinate 67,010,218 of OY987330.1, forward strand.
GTGGAATATATGTTTTATTATATTGTTATTTTATGTTTTTTAGTGTTATTTTCGCATTTTTATTAGTATGCAAGTTCCCTATCATTTAAAAAAGAATAAATTTTGTTAAATAATAGCAACATTTCACATTTTTTTAGTATTAGCGTAAAACTGGAGCATTTTTTTCAAGGAAACACATTCGCTAAGAAATGTTTTTGCTTACTTATAAGCGCTTTGAAACGTCAAAGCGTATCGAGACCAGAAACATACTTTGCCACGAAGCTAGTATTTGTGACGTCACCAAATATTAAAAAAATATGAAGAAGGTGATATGCTACTTCTTCCGCTCTTTTGGTTTTTAATGGTCGTAACTGGACAAACTTCGTTAAATGATCTTGATATACCATTATAAATTTGTAATCGCCATCGTTGTGTGATTGCAAATCTATTAAATCGACTTGACATCTAGAGTTTAATTCGGAACTGACCATTGGTTTCACAACAATACCTTTTTTAGGAGCACTGTGTTTCATTTGACATTGTTTACACAAATTTAAATACAACATTATAACTTCATAAGTAATATTTTTATATTTAATTTGTAATTCTTTAAGCATTCGTGTTCTTCCTCCATGACCCGTTCTTATGTGAGTTTCGGAAAGTATGTCAAACAACTCTTCATTTGTAACATAATACTGGATATTCGTTTCTCCTGGTTTTAATGGCGCAATTAACTTTTGTTCGTCACTAACTTTTTTTCTGGAGAAGAATAAAAACAATTGTCTTCCCGTTTACTACCAATTAGGGTATGTAACTTATCAAAAAACTGATCACGATTCACCGTAGTAGCCATTGAACACAAATTATAATAACTTAGGTATATCAAAATTAAATTAGCAAGATTGCAAAGAAACCGCTAAAAAGCCAGTTATAACCTGTCGTTTTCGACATTGACCGGAGCTCATTTATGTTTGTCGACATACACCGGTAAAACTCAGAATTTATAATAAAATTAATAAATGTTCCGTCTTTCACCAACTCATTTGATGTTTGTCGACATTCACCGGTAACATATACACTGTTAAATGGAGATAAAAAAAAACAAATTTTGTGGACATTATTCAAAAGTGAGGAGTTGCTTATTTTTAGTAAACATATTATAATTTCCTTTCAATTATTCTGGTTCGTAAAATGGGAAACAAATAGTTCATTTCAAGAATGTGTATAAAGATTAAAGCAACAAAATATAAAATATATAACAAAACGTACAAGAAACATGAAAATCCTTAAACACATTAACCATTAAGTAGAATTATCTTATTAAAAACTTGTTTTTCTTACTTTTAGTTGTACAAATGATTACACTCTATTCGAAACAGCTATTTGCGAGCAGTTTGACATTCTATTGCAATAACCGCTATAGGTTTGATAACCTTTGTTCTCGCACTGTGTATCTTAGAACTTTTTTAAAATTAATTTTAGTTTTGCGAAATACCTTTCCACTGAAGCCATCGAAATAGCAGTAGTGAGAAAAATATTGCATACATAAAATCTCACTAAAACTACTGCAGGAAGAAAAGTTCTGTATTAATATAAAAGGATGCGCATGTTTTCATAAGTTTCTTTTATTGTCACTGAGTGGGCAACTGGTACAGACAGTTTTAAATTTCCATTATGTAATACCACAGCTTTTAAATTATAATTCGATGAGTCTATGTACAAGCGCCATTCACGAGGAGAATGCTCGATATTGAGTTCCTGCATTAGACCATCGATATCAGTATATGCACCTAACGAATTTTCCATATTGTAAAATGCAGGAAACGTAGAATTTTCTTTCCTAGAAGTCATAATTTTTGTTACTTTGGCTAGTAAGTTCCACTCCTTAAGACGGGAATCAAGAAGTTCTGACCGTTGCTTTGACAACCCCAATTCTCCTACTAATTCATTTAACTCAAAAGTAGGGTCCGTATACTGTCCTTCGGAACTGCCTGATGATGCATTATTATCTCCATTATCTCCCAAAACAATAGCTTGCCAATCTAAAGGCGCAGTCGGTACGGGTAAATCTGCATTGTGAGGAACAGGTCTTATGGCAGAAGGCAAATTCGGATATTCGATATTGCGCTTTCCTTTTTTTGGTGTAACCATTAATAATAATAATAATAATAATAAATATCTTTATTAAAATGAAATAGAGTATTATAAGTAGGGGTGGCCCTATTCGCAGACTGCGCTATTATGTAGAACCACCACGAAAGTTAGGAAAAATTAAAATTACCTATAAATAAATATAAACGAAATACATACTAATGCATTGATAGATACGCGCGAGGAGGAGAACAAATTAGGCAGATGAGATATTTTTAATTTTTTAATTTTTTATCGATTATTGACCATGTGCACCCTAAACTGCCTGCTAAACGCTCCCGCGTCAGAAAGAGCCCGTATGGTGTGTGGTATGCTATTGTATAGCTTAGCAGCATTGTAGCTAAATTACCTCTGAAACAAAGCAGTAGTGTGGCGGGGGATAGTATAAAAATCACAGTAGCGTGTATTACGCATATGAGTAGCACTACGTTTAGAAACATTGGAACTCAGATAGGAGGGAGATTGATATAAATTTAATCTATATAAAAAACGTGCAAATTTGTAGTCCAAATCGTTCGTCCAAGTTAAGCCAGCCAGAATCCGAGAAACTTACAGAAATGTGATCAAATTTACGTAAGTTATATCCAAATCGAACACAAGCATTTTGTAGTTTTTGTAAGCTTTCCTTGTCACGATTTAGAATGGCAGGCGCTTTTAATGTTATTTCGAATGTGTTTCCTTTTTCAATCCAGATGTTGTTTATTTAAATAAATAATAATAATAAAAAATATAGATTACTTTGTTTAAATCGGCAAAATATTTTAATTTCCCTATGCTCTAGCACTCTAGCAGAATGACGTTTGGATAATTAAATAAAGTAGAAAATATTCTACTTATGTCACATAACTTTATAGTACTAGAGAAAAGACAAGAAAAATAGAACTCTGTGTTGTAAACAATAGTGCACCATATTTTGGTAAATCATAAGCAGTTTTAATTGCATTTGTTTACTTTTCCTGTGCTCAAGTAAAACAAGGTTTAAATAATAATTTAAAACAATATACCATTAATTATATTAAGAGTTATGGAGAAGGATCTCGATGGAAAAAAATTCAAGTACCTGGAAGGCTTCAACGTTATCAGCGATCGCCAGTATAGATTCCGTAAATCTAGATCAACAGGAGACCTTCTCGCTTATGTTACTCATGCTTGGAAAAGCGCAATAGAATATCATGGGGAGTCCCGGGCTGTAGCACTGGACATTTCCAATGCCTTTGACCGAGTAGAGGGGCTCCTAACTAAAATGAGAGCATGCGGAATGACGGTTCAATTTTGTTCATGGCTGTCAAGCTTTCTTAAAGACCTTTCTTTGGTAGTGGCGATGGACGGATTTCTTTCAGACGCATTTAACATCAACGCCGGAGTCCCTTAAGGTTCTATATTGTCGCCCACCCTCTTTTTACTGCACATTAACGATCTTTTGGAAAAAATTAAAAATCGCATATACAGGGTGTTAATTAATGTCATGCAGATGTTTCAGGTGGTGATAGTACTCGTCAAAATAGGTGCACGGTAGTATTTAGCTGCACAAGAAAAAATCGATAGAAAAGAAAATTTGTAATTTAAATAAAACAAAACTTTGTAATTTATAAAAATATTGAATCTTGAATTAAAAATGTAGCAAATTTTTATCTAAGTTCCTATTTCCGGCAATATTCAGCTGATTTTGACTTGAAAATAGGTTGTACTATCGTTTACAACAAAATGAAATGCATGTTGTGCATTTGTTCAAATAAAATAATATTTCATTTTCAATCTTATTCGAATTACAAATTTTCTTTTCCATCGATATGTTTTGTGCAGCTAAATACTACTCAGTAAAACCTTTTATTTGAGGTATATGAAGGGGGGTGGTGCCATAATTTTAAAGTGGTGGTGTGTGGCGCCAAGGATGTGACTGACCCCTTGACTAAAGTATGGTGGTTCTAGTTCCCCCTACCCAAATAACATTTATACCAAATCGCGTTGTTTTAACTTTTGTAATATTTTGGTTCTTTTAAGTGTGGTGCACGACGAGCCACTGCAGCCCACCCGTATATAGTTCAGCTTAGGATCCCTCGAACGACACTGTTTAAAAATTCTTTTATCTGGAGAACGTCACCACTCTGGAACGACCTCCCTGAGGCCGTGCTCCCCAACGAGTATAATCTCCAAAGATTCAAGACCAACGTGAATCATTTCCTACGCACCGCTCGCAGAGCGCCATAAAGATTAGTTCTGCAGTGCTGTGCCTTTCCATAAAAACAAAATGCATAGTGTTTTAATAAGAACATTAATCATAATTCAGATGCGGTGACTAGCCCGCACTTAAAACGACTTTGGGACGTTGCGTTGCAGGATTAGAGTAATTATCATTCACATTGCCCTGAAGTTCATCTGCAGTTATACTTTCACGAAGCTAGTTTATACATTTCCTGCTATTCATTTAAAGCGTGTATATAGTGTTACGGTTACTGTCATGATTAAATCCGACCAAATAAGGTTTTACCTTGATTTACGTTGGTCTAACCACAGGGCAAGTATATTGTTAATCTAATAAAATTTGGCATAATTTAAATATTCTACGTGCTAGTCCCTAAGTGGCCGGTCTTTAGAGAAGCGTCAATTAGGAAGGCAAGTTTGGTGTACGATTATTTTAATACTAGCAAACTTGTACCTAATGTTTGTCCTCCAGTTTGCATAATTAAGAGAAGTCATGTTTTTGTGGCTCAATAGGTTTAAGTGGTTTTAGCGGAAATACGCTTTCTTGGTCGACCTTTATGCAAATTTTAAATTCGTCAAAATATATTTTTATTCAGTGTCAACGATAAAATAGAGCAGCAAGTATTTTTTAAAATAAATAATTGGGCTTATCGTATGAATAACATTTTTGTAGATTTTGTAAAAGGAGCATAATATCCCTATACTCAAATCCCAATATGCACCGTAACAGTCGAAACCATGGAAACTGCTCAAAATACTGTATTCGTAGTTTGTATTGGTTTCCATAGTTTAGACTTCCTACTACATCACTGACAATAATATTGGGCCTTAGATATAGTCGTATGTATACGTACTATATGACTATTACCCTGAACAACTTGAAGCAACAACAGAGACAAAATATCAGGGGCATTTTCACTTCTGCGCATGCTCCATAAGTGCGTTACCAAATTAAGTTTATTTACATAAGACCCACATGAAAAGAGCTTATTACATAACCCATTTTAGCCTGTTTACGTTATGTAATACACTACATTATCGTACTGAGTGATGTAATGAACTCATTACATCATATTACATTACTCATTTTTAATCAAACTATGATTTTTTTTGTTCCGTCATTCACTGTCACTTTTTGTGTAATGTCACTGCATAAATATGAAAACCATTTTGAATACATAAAAAAAATAATAAAAAACCAAAATTCTGGATCTTATATAAAATGTTGTATATCACACGTACGGTAAGGCTCATTACAGCACTCGTGTGGTTACTACGTTCCCCACTCGTTACTGTAATGAAGCTCATACCGTACTAGTAATATAAATAACTATTATATACGTAAGTTTACATAAGTGGATGTGGTGGCCCGAAAACGAAACGTCGGAATTGAAAATTATTTATGTCAACTTGTAGAGAAGACAAATTGGCAATGGAAATGTGATATTTATTTCAACAAAGGTAATCAGGAGAAAACGAAAACGAATTTGCTAATTTCCGTTATTTTTCGGATATCTCCGAAGGTATTCGGAACTCGTTCTTTTCGGCGTTTTGTTGAGCACCATGTTTCGGAACTTTTCCCCCATTAAACCGACTTTGTATCTCTTATAATTTCAGAAATTACTGTACTTAGCCTCGAATTTGTAACACTCTATATATGCGACAATGTAAAACAAAAAACTGTTGGGTTAAACAGTAGTTTCGTCAAAAAACTAAGAATAGAATATTCTTTTTCGCCCACTTTTCTTCAAATTCTGATCAATGAGACGTCGTCGGATGATCGTGTCATCGGAAATCGGATGTATGAGACCCCACATTTAGACCCAAATTATAGGCTTCTTCCAACCAGCAGTCCTGGACTAGTTATTAATCGGGAATAGAGTCTACAAGATAAATATTGCACGTAGACCCCAGGATGCCTTGTCCTACAACTTGTTGATTGTATTTGACAGTTTGAAACTGTCAGGGACTGATAGTTGGAACAGATCTTATGAACATCCTGTTATCGATAACAGTCACATAACTCTGTTTTTCCAACAATGGTATCCTTGGAAATTATCTCATACTTGGTGTTAACAGGGCAATGATAAAATTGATCTTAAGACGCGTCCTCACCGAGTCGACACTGTCGATCGACTCTGTCTATCGACGTTCTCGACTTGGTGTGTACGTGGCAATCGACGGTGTCGATCGACAAAATAAATCGATCGACATGTCGATTTGTTTTCCATCGGTGTCTTCTTTATAAATTTTTGGCCCGATTTTTTGTAATAAATATTCAAATTCACTCTCCGACATTCAAAAAAAAATTTTTAAAAACACCGTTACACCTGTATTCAAGGCTCAATATGTTGACGTCATCTTTTCTTAAATCTTCTATCAAATTACTGGCACTATATCTAATTCTACTTTGAAGACTTGGTCGAACCCAAAATCTTCTTTTGCGTGCAATTTTTCTTTTTTTAGTCGCGATAATAATATATGCGGCACAAGCAACTATACGTCATTTTTGTCAGACATGTTGGTTTCGACTGATCGACAACCATTTCTGTCAACTCTGGTGTGGACAGATGCAGTTTTGTCGACTTGTTGATCAACAATGTCGATAGACAGAGTCGATCGACAGTGTCGACTCGGTAAGGACGCGCCTTACATTCCAGATACCAATTCGCCTTTTTGTCGATTTACAAACCAGCGCGAACATTTAAATAAATATTGCAACGCCGGCATGTTACAGATGACCCCAAAAACAATTGACGGGACTAAGATGACACCCGAATCAACTCGTTTCAACGTTGGAAATGTAAGTATTACGAAGTAATTTTATTTTATTTTTTTAAATAGAACAATTGTTAGATAACTGTGTCGCTACATATATTTTATGCTGAAAAAATAACATATATAGTACTTGCAAAACAGTTTCCGATGCACGTCATCAATCAGCTGAATTGTAAACATGAGGAAATTAAATTTTTGCAAAAAATATTAAAATTTTATGCGATATTGAATGTACTAAAAACTAAAAGTATTCTTCTTTGATACGAACCCGCTTATAGCAAATATTTTGTTTATTTAAGCTTGTAAAAATTAATATAGTCTGAATCTTATTTGCCGACAGTTGTTGGCAACAGAACTATCAACGGTGAGGTGGCGTCAGCTCGTTCGCTGGCCTGTTTTGACCTTTTGTTTACGTTTCATGAAAAACTAACCTTTATTGTTCTGTGGTTTCGTGTTGTTGTGCGTCTATTTTTTAACAAAAACTCTAGATCTTTTCATAAATACCATTTTAAAACTGTTCTTTTAAGAAATACAACAGTGCACATACAATATCTCTCTCGATTACGCGTTTACTGTTTATGAAAAATGCCGAAGCATTTAAGTACCCGGTTCAAAGAGCTAATAGCTTCTCTAATAAGTTATTTTTAGGAAGAACTTAAAACAATGGCCCATTGTTACCCTTGACAACAGTTAGAGAAGTAACTATAAAGAGTATGTTATGGTATATATATTTTATTTCTACTTTACTAATTTTTAGCGTGTAGCAGCTGCCCTAAATTTGAATATTTCCACTGTAAGCGCAGTTTCAACAACAGTTAACGAAAATAAATTTTTAAAATCACCTAAGAAGAAACATACGAGGTCTTCTTTGGAATCTTTACGTCAGGTTAGTTTTTTGACATTTTTCTGGTCATTGTTTGCTTATTCAGCATTTTTGTTTAATTTTTTAATGTTCAATCGGCCGGAGCTTTGAATTGTCGTGTCTCGTGCTTGCGTGTTTGCTCTAATATTTTAAGCTGCTTGCGTTGGCGCCTATTTTCCATCTCCTTGATGCTGTCGGATAGTGCTTCTCTACTGTCTCCAGTGCTTCTCTACTGTATATTAGGCTCACGCACAGGGAGCCAGTCTTTAGGTAGTTTGTATGTTGCGTTTGGTCTAGTTCTTGTATGTGAGTTTGTTATCAGTTCGTTTGTCGATACGTCCGTTCGTTTGTAGTAATCAGTTATAATTTTCAAAAAAAACTCGTTAATCGTCTGTATTTTAAAGTCGTTATGGTGCACCCTGTTCATCGTATACCTAGGGACATTTGCTATCGTCTTTAATGCTCTATTTTGAATTACCTGGAACTTATTCAACTCGGACTTACTTATGTTGCACCATGATAGCGCTCCATAGGTAAGTACCGGCCTGACCAGGACCTTGTAGAGGTTAGCTTTCGTTCTATTACTAAGTCTACTCCGCCTGTGAAGCAGGGGGTAGATTGAGCTCATTTGACGCAACGCTAACTTGATTCTATTTATCGAATTTAACCTCCAGTTTAGTCTTTGGTCAAAGATAAGTCCAAGGTACTTCACTTCCTGGCACCAGTCAATCTGGACTCTATTGACACTAAGCCTTGTTTCAGGTCTTCTGACACGACATTTCGAAAAATAAATAGCCTTTGTTTTGGCGGGATTCAAACGAATCTTCCAATCCGTAAGCCATTTTTCTAGCTGGTTTATATGGCGTTGCATACGGGTGACCACGAGCCGTGGCTGTTTAGAAGTCGAAGTTATTGCAGTATCGTCGGCGAACAGATAGAGCTGATTTTGCCTATCTCGCGGAATGTCGTGAGTGTAAATGTTGTACAACATCGGAGACAGAGGTGAGCCTTGCGGCACTCCGGCCCCGATGCGTTTTATCGAAGAAATCACTTCCTTCGACGAGACTGCAAAACTTCGGTTCTCTAAGAATGAGTCTACGATCTTTACTAGATAGTTTGGAGCACCGAGCCTTATCAACTTTAATAGTAGACCGTTGTGCCAGACCTTATCAAAAGCTTTAGAAACGTCAAAGAAAACCGCCCCCGTGTGCGCCCTTCTGTTAAATCCTTTCACTATGTTCGAAGTGAGTCTCGTCGTTTGCCTAACGGTGCAATGTTTGGCACGAAAGCCGAACTGTTCGTTAGGCAAAACAATGTTATTAAAAACGAAATCGTTTATACGAGACAGGATTATTTTTTCGACTACCTTACCCAGGCCAGATAACAGGCTTATAGGTCGGTAGCTAACCGGTGCCGTAGGATCCTCCCCTTTCTTATGAATGAGGATAACTTTCGCGTGTTTCCAGACGCACGGGAAATGACCTTCTTTGATAATAGCCTGGGATAGGTCTACAATGTTCCTCAAAGCTGCGTCTGGCAGGTTTCGCAACGCCGTATTCTTAATGCCGTCGAAACCCGGAGCTTTTCTAGCATTTAAAGCACTGACTAGTGATCTGACTTCCTCAAGAGTAACCGTCGGGAAATTTGGCAGAGGATAATCTATTGTTCTGTAAATGTTAATTGTTCTGGAGATCCTCTCATCTCTGGCCGGATCCGTGGTGGGATTTTCGCTGAATTGCTCGCAGAGTTTGTCTGGGAGAAATTCAGCTTTATCCATTGCATCCGTCACCATCAGGCCTGTTTGTTGGTTTTTGAGGAACGACATCGGTTTCTTCGAACCTCTAATTAAAGTTCGAGTCATCTTGAACAAAGAGTTGTCTTCGATTGACAAACTCTGGACTCTGTCGTCCCACAACTCCGATTGTCGATCAATTAGTAACAGCCTGATAGCCTCGGCTGCACGATTTGCCTCGGCTTTGATGTTAGGATCCCCAGTTCGATACGCTCTGTTTTTAAGTCGGTTTTTAGCTCTGATGCGCTGCTTGATATTGTCAACAAAATGGCGGCACCCAACTTTCACATGACTCGACCACTGTGCGTTGAGGTCGCGGACCACTGTGCCATCCAATGTCAAGGTTAATAGAACAAGACTTAGCACTTTCGGTGTATAAATACCCGAACATTGGATGGACAAGGCACCTTCGTCTTTCGACCTGGTCAACCTTCCCTATCCTGGAGCGGCAATAGCCAATACGGTCTACGCCAACTCTCCATCCCCCTTCCTGCCTACAACCCTATCCTGGAGCGGCAATAGCCAATACTGTCTACGCCAACTCTCCATCCTGCCAAACCCGTCGGGGCGCCAAGGCCACCCGACTGACCACGGTACCTGTCCTAGTTAACATCCCCTAGTAGAACTCCGCCACGTCCCCCAGATAAGGTCCCCCGGAACATGCTAAGCAGTCTCTGGGCTCCGGGGTAAATTATTGTAGAATACTTGTCATTAATAAAAGGGTACTCTGTTTTTTAGACGAGCGTCTTATTTCCCACTCCACGCCCCCTCTAGGACCAAAACGGCACTAAGTCGTGACATGGTGGAGGCGCCTAACCGTTCCCGAGAGGCTTAATCACCAAATTAAGTCAACACTAGAGCCAAGGAGGACCCCCGAAGCGTGAAGGACCAAGCAACGAAAACTACCCCTCACCAAGAATTCTTGACGATTTGGCGGACAAGACGATAATATAGCAGTACATCACGAATTCCTGACAATTGGCGACGATAGGAAGAATCCAGCCAGTGCCCACGTCCCAAAACAAAAAGCCGATGCCAAACTACGACCTTAGAAGCCGGGAAAAGCAGCGTACCCAGTCAACTAGCGCCCTATCGGACTTCAGGCCTGACCATCAAAGCACAGCCGTCGCTCCCTCCCCGTTCCAACGAAGCCAAAGGTTAAACCGCAGCCCAACAGCCTCCCCTACGCTAGTAGAAGTGGTCCTCGTCGATACCCCCCGCAGCGCCACACAACAGACCATCCCGAAACCGAGAAGCCAGTCCTCTGAAAATACAGGAAATCTGATAAAAGCCACACCACCAAGAATTCAGGAAGCCACGACACCAGAGCGCCGAGCCGGCAGTCCAAACACAGGCAGCAGCGACAGGGAAGTACACAACCTCACCCCCACACCAATAATGGCGACGGTGAACCAACCAAGTATGAACATCACAATATCGGACGCAATGGCATCACCCAGACAAGCCGCTGTACCGCAGTTCGTGAGCCCAGCTACATTCAACCCGACGAAGGTATCAGCCACGAACTACATCAAAACCTACGAACGGACGGCGTTAGCAAACAGCTGGGACGAAAACCTAAAGATAGCATATTTCGGAACATTCATGGACGGAGCCGCAAACATATGGTTCAACGAGTTCAAAGCATCTAACGGCGACAAAACTTGGGGCGATCTATGCAGAGCATTCCTCCACGAATTTCAAGACACAAACACACAAGCAATACATAAGAAAAGAATCGAAGAAAGAAAACAACACAAAGACGAATCAGCAAGAGAATACTTCTACGAGTTGCGAGTCCTATACAATGAATATAAGCCCACAATAGACATAGAAGAATTCACGAATTTTTTCGAAAGGGGCCTACTGCCCGACACACATTATCACTTTTACTGGCTCACAAACCCACCAAATTCACCACCTCAAACAGAAACGGAGCTCAAGAAAATCGCCACGACAATTGACAACGCACCCAAACTGCCAGAAGCAACAAGAACAATCAGGTTCAGCGACCCACCCCGCAGTCAACAGGACGAATATCGTCACAACGACAGTTATAGCAGCCACAGAGCGCCCTGGAGACCACCGCGAAAAAGCCCCACGAATTACAGAAGATATTCACCAACCCGACAATACACGCACGAAGAAGTACAGAGACCCGTCCAAAGTTCACGCACCTTCAGCAGAAGCACACCAACGCACCCACAACCTAGGACCTACGACAACAGGCCCACCTGTCACAATTGTCGCAAACCGGGGCACTATGCCATGTCATGCAGAAGCAACCTACACCCAAACGACAATGGACGGCGAAACCAATAAAAACCCGCGCCGTCCTGCTTCAAACGGGGCAAAACAAGAAAAATCATTCATCCGCCCTATGCATCGACTTATCTATCAACAACAAACGAACTAGGGCAATAATAGATACTGGCGCAGAAAACAGTGTCGTGAAGAAAAATCTACTACCCACAGAGACCCGAATGGACAACACTAACTCCGTACTTATCACGGCAGGAGGACATAAAATACAAGTATTAGGACAAGCCAAATTACCGCTCAAGATATACACTAGGACAAAGCCACTATACAGCTGCTGCACCGCACGAGTCATTGAAGAATCACCAGCAGCAATCATTCTGGGCATGGACTTCCTACGTCAAAACGAGGCACAAATAAATTTACCAGAAAATACACTAACGTTACGAAGAAACTACGTGATACCACTGATTCAAACCAGCGACATCCAACCCTCAATACTAATGGCACACCAAGAAGAATCAACGAAGGAACAATGGAGAGACCTATACAGAGAATATACACGATGTCCGAAATCAAAAAATAACCCATCAATTGCAGACAAAAAACCTACGTCAAACACATGCAGAATATACTACCTAACCGAGGATGGAATGGTAGACAAAAACATAAACACACGCACAAAAGACAATTACATAAAATGGAAAAATATTGGTTTTAAGCCACAGAGAGGCGAGGCCAGATTAATACAAGAAGACGGGTATAATACATATTACCTTACGACTAAGAAAAAGTCGTACTTTAAGCCAAGTTATGCATACTTCTTTAAATGCATACTAGAAGTCAAAAAATTACTGCAAGAGACAGGTGAAAGAGAAGCCGCACTACCAATTGCAGCGTATAGAATGAACACTGACCGAATAAACCACATAATTAGTCACATCTTCAAAGAAACCAACATCAACATCACCATGTACAGACCAGACAGCACGACCACAATCGAAGCCACCGAAACAGAAGACGACGTGATAAAAACACTAAGCGATATTGAAGTGGACAAACAAGCAGTCACCCATAAAATTACTGCAACAGAAGACTACAACCTGGACAGCCGTGACGAACAACCAATTAAACTATCGAATCCTGAATTAGCTGAAGACAAAATTTACTACTTCCAACTGAACACAGCGGCCTTCGTAAAAAATCAATGGAGCCCCACTTCAGGACTATACTTCCAGAACAAAAATTGGTACATGAACATAAAACCAAACGCATCCATGTCTCCACCTATCAGAAAATACATGGCAATAGGCTACCTATTGGAAGCTAACGAAGACGAGTCAAAGCACCCTCTTTGCCTAACCTTGCAAGAAAACAGAGAAGATATAGTCACCCTACAGGATCACGAGCTATCCACAATACACGACCAAAGGACTAAAAAGAAATTAGAAAACCTTCTGTCTCGATACAAGGACGTATTTGCCAAACATCCTAAATACATGGGAAGGACATCCTTGGCAACACACAAAATAGACGTCGAAAACGAAAAACCAGTGAAAAGTCGCCCATACAGGGTCTCCCAGAAAGAAAGAGAGATAATCAACGACCAGATAAACGAAATGCTAGATAGTAATGTCATAAGGCCCTGTCACTCACCATGGGCCAGCCCAGTAGTCCTAGTCAAAAAAAAAGACGGTACTACAAGATTCTGCGTCGACTACAGAAAAATTAATGCCGTCACAAAAAAATCCTCCTGGCCCTTACCACAGATTGATGACATTCTTACATACTTGGGAAAAGCAAAATACTTTAGCACGCTCGACATGCTGTCAGGATATTGGCAAGTACCAGTCGAAGAAGAGTCAAAACAATACACGGCATTCGTGGCACAGGGACACGGCGCCTACGAGTTCAATGTCCTAAGTTTTGGTTTGTGCAACGCGCCAGCAACGTTCCAGGAACTTTCAGATAAAATTTTTGGCGACATGAAATGGAAAGAAATTTTAATCTACTTAGACGACATCATCATCTTCTCAGAAACACAAGAAGAACACCTGGAAAAACTGGCCAAAGTCTTCCAAAGACTAAGAGAAGCGAACCTAACCCTCAAACCATCGAAATGTAAATATCTGCAAGAAGAAATAAGAATTCTAGGTTTCAAAGTAAGCAACACGGGCATCCGACCAGAGGAAGAAAAAATCGAGTGTATAAAGAAATTCCCAACCCCAAAAAAATTGAAAGACTTACAAAGCTTTCTGGGACTATGTAACTTCTACAGAAAATTCATAAACCAATTCTCGGTTATAGCAAAACCACTTCATGAAGCTACAAAAAAAGGAAACTTCACATGGGGGCAACAACAAGAAGCCGCATTTCAGAAGCTTAAAGAAAAACTAATTACAGCTCCAACCTTGCAGCACTATAATCCTAACAAGAGCTGCATTTTTCACTCAGATGCTTGCACCGAGAGCATTGGAGGAGTCCTGCTGCAAGAGGACGACAAAGATATTGCTCATCCCATAGCATATATCAGCCGAAGCTTATCACACGCAGAAAAAAACTACGCTATAAGTGAGCTTGAACTTCTAGCAGTAGTATGGGGCCTAGGATACCTGCGCCACCTTATATATGGCCAACCTGTCAAGATTGTAACAGACCATCATGCACTGTGTTGGATTGACTCTATAAAGGAACATAATAAATGACTAGCAAGATGGGCCCTAAAACTATCAGAATTCGACTACACAATCGAATACAAAAAAGGGGTGGCTCACAAGGACGCCGACTGCATGTCCAGGAACCCAGTACTGTGCCCAAACAAACATACAGAAGAAACAGAAGAAATTCAAACATTCACCACATTAACCAGCAATTTAAGGAAACTCCAGGAACAAGACAAAGATCTAAAGCAACTCATAAATATACTAGAAGAACCAGGAAAACTGGACGCACCAATAGGCACAAGAAACAGGGCAAAAGGGTATAGAGTAATAGACAACATTCTACACAAAGCAGTATCAACTGTAACAGGCCTACGTAATGTACCAGTAGTCCCAAAAAGCATGATAGAAGAGATCTTATGGGAACTTCATGCAGCTCCCGCTAGTGGCCATTTGGGAATAACAAAAACTATGAACAAAATTAGGACCAGATACTATTGGGACAATATGACAAAAGACATCGAAAGATATATAAAAGGCTGTCCAGATTGCGAAGCGCGAAAGGGACAACCATATCGGAAAACACCGGGACTGTTGCAGCCAATACCAGTCGGTCAGATTTTAGACAAAATAGGGATAGACTTATTGGGACCCTTTAGAAGGAGCAATAAAGGAAAAACAATGATAGTAGTGGCGACAGATTATGCATCCAGGTACGCCATAACAGCACCACTACCAAATGGCAAGGCCGAACCAGTAGCGAAATTCCTAGTGGAAAAGATATTCCTAATTCACGGCGCACCAAGGACCTTGTTGAGTGACAGAGGCAAAACCTTTCAATCCGAGCTGGTACAAGAAATTACAAAACTTATGGGAGTCCAAAGCCAGTTCACCACAGCCTACCACCCAAGCTGCAATGGATTGACAGAAAGATTGAATAAAACAATAGCAGACATGCTCGCTATGTATTGTAACACTCAGCAAACAGATTGGTGCACCTACCTACCATACATAACATTTGCATACAATACAGCGGTGCAAGACACCACAAGATTCAGCCCTTTCATGCTGACATATGCACGGGAACCAACCCTACCCTCGGAGGCGATGCTAACTAATACAGACTGCAAAACAGATGCTGTGGAAATCAGAAAACGGGCACTAGTCATGAGAAGCATAGCGATAGAAAATATAACCAAAAGGCAAGCCAAGGACAAAGTCGCCTACGACGCCAATCACAGAGAACTGACGTTTGCACCTGGAGATAAAGTAAAAATTTTTACACCAATCAGAAAAGTTGGTCGCAGCGAGAAGTTACTATTAAAGTGGTTCGGACCATACACTATAGCCGAGAAACAAGGGGAAGTCAATTATAAAATAGACAAAGGACGGGGAAAGTCAGATGTCGTACATGTAAGCCGAATCCTTCCTTATAATGATCCATGGACAGGGCAGGACACCATAGAAATAGAAGAAGATAACGAAAAAGCAGAAGAAGAGGATAACGAAGAAGAAGATGAAGTATACGAAGACGCGGAGGAAGCCTAGAAAAGGAATCCTAGAGGGGAAACCTGGAGGGAGACAAAAATAGACGTAGGTAAACAAAAAAAATATATATACAATTATTATATTATTATACGTTTATACAATTATTATACATTAAATTATACATATACACAAATACGTAACACGTAAAAATAGTTAAAGGGATAAAAAGGATAACCGTACCAAAGTAGAAACCAAGTATAACGTTGACATGAAAAACCAATTTATACAAGGAAGTCAACGTTATACATACAGGGGACGGTACAAAAATATATTTTATATATTTATTATAGATTATATGAAAATATTTATACTTAAGATATTAAGCTACCGATACTACATAAGATCTTTCTGTTGTTACATGTAACACCCACGACTCCACCAGTTGGCACAAGGACACCAGATCATCCGGCAACAAGTCAAGCATCAGGAACACCAGTAACCAAAAGGACATAGCCGGCTGGAAGTCAGACAAACTGGTGGATTGGGGATGAAAAATCAACAGACAGAAGAAGCAATATAAAATATATATGTATTATAAATTCAAAAATGTTGTAAAGCAAGCCTAGCATGTTCCTTAACATTGGGGTCCAATGTTTTTCAAAGGGGGGGCATGTCAACAAAATAGCGGCACCCAACTTTCACATGACTCGACCACTGTGCGTTGAGGTCGCGGACCACTGTGCCATCCAATGTCAAGGTTAATAGAACAAGACTTAGCACTTTCGGTGTATAAATACCCGAACATTGGATGGACAAGGCACCTTCGTCTTTCGACCTGGTCAACCTTCCCTATCCTGGAGCGGCAATAGCCAATACGGTCTACGCCAACTCTCCATCCCCCTTCCTGCCTACAACCCTATCCTGGAGCGGCAATAGCCAATACGGTCTACGCCAACTCTCCATCCTGCCAAACCCGTCGGGGCGCCAAGGCCACCCGACTGACCACGGTACCTGTCCTAGTTAACATCCCCTAGTAGAACTCCGCCACGTCCCCCAGATAAGGTCCCCCGGAACATGCTAAGCAGTCTCTGGGCTCCGGGGTAAATTATTGTAGAATACTTGTCATTAATAAAAGGGTACTCTGTTTTTTAGACGAGCGTCTTATTTCCCACTCCACGCCCCCTCTAGGACCAAAACGGCACTAAGTCGTGACAATATCGTCAGTTAAATCCCCGAATTTCGAATATTCAGACATCTTCGTGATAGAGGATTGGCTAAAGGCCGTATTGATGTCATTTGTGATCTTATTCGCAGCATTTTCGATGTCATCTGGGTTGCGAAGCGGACCTAGCGGCTCGATGTTCCTCATGGCGGTGTTGTACTTCAGCCAGTTTGTGTTAACCCGAGTTACAATACCTCGGCCCTTCTCGAGAGGATCACCCACTTCCACGACAACCGGTATATGATCCGAGCTAAGATCACAAATGACAAGTGGCTGTGAAATCTGAACAGAGTTTTTTATCACAAAAATGTCTAGAATAGTCGGATGAGCTCTCCCGAACATGTGAGTGGGCTCTTCCGGCGGCAATATATGAAAATTCAGCACCTCGGAGAAGTCATATAAAGTGCGACCTCTTAGATTTGAGTCTCTGCAACCCCAAACTGTGTTCTTGGCGTTAAGATCACCCCCTAATTGTTCTGTTGTTATTGTCAAAAATTTTCCTCAGACAATTCCCCGTGAAACTAACTGACGGACTACAGTAGACCGATCCCAGGTGAACGCGCTGATTGTTCTTGAATTTAATTGAAATGAATGTCCCTTCAATGTGGGCGCAATTGTCAGTACCCGGCACAACTTGAGCTGAGATGTGCTTCTTGACCAGTATCATGGTGCCTCCCCCTCGTCTACCTAGGCGATCATTCCTAAATATGATGTAATTTGGGAATGAAAACCTCTCTCCCTTCAGCCATGTTTCCTGCAAAAGAAGCACATCTATCTCGTTTCTTTCTACAAAGTCGATAAGTTCGTTCCTCCGGTTCTTGATGCTGTTGACGTTAAATGTCGCCAATTTGAAATAAGCCGTCTCCGTCTGCACTACCATTAAACCGCGGTTTTTTCGAAAGTATTAACGATGTTCTTTAGCTGAGACTCCATAATTTTAGAAAACTGGGCGAGAAAGCTCTGCATTGTTGATTGCAGCGCCACCTCTAGTGCATTTGGCACTGGTTGCGTACCCTGCGCAGCGTCTTTCTTCGCATTGCTATCATCTGCCAACTTTTTGTTGTTTTGTTGGCCCCAACGGAAGTTGGGATTCGATTTTGGTACATTTGAATTTCTGTCTGGATTCACGTTTTTACGCAAATTGTTGGGGTGGCGCGGACATCCCTGGTAATTTGCCGGGTGCTTACCCCCGCAATTTGAACATTTTGCAGCCTCTTCACGAGGTTTTGGACATTCATAAGAAAAGTGATCAGAAGCGCACTTCAAGCACTTTACGGGAGCATTGCATCGAAATTGAGAATGCCCGTAAAGCTGGCAGCGGTGGCATTGCGAGAAAGACACGCGCGATGTTTGCGCCTCTACTCTAATTGACATAGAGTCTAACGCTCGGAGTTCGTAAATCATTTTTTCGGAACGTGGCAGAAAAACCAGCACCAATGGCAGTGGGGCGCCGCTGCGATTATTCCAGCGAATCACTCTGGACGGATGGTAACCTAATTCGATGAGATCATCTTTTATTTTTGCTTCCGACCACGTTTCCAAAACGCCTCGGAGCACCACATGGAGCTTCTTTTCGTCCTGGAAACGGAACGAGTAATGGTGGAGGTTATTGGAAATCAAGAATTTGATTATCTTGTTGTAATGAGCAGGAGTCGGGGGGTGAATTTTGACGCCATCCGCCACAGTGACTGCGCGGCCATAATCTATTTTTTCAGATTTTAAATGCCTAGTAATATCGTTATATTTAAGTTTATCGCGAATAATGATCGGGGGAACGCGGATTCTTGGCGTGCCAGACCCCTGATTATCATTTGAATCGGTTTTAGTTTCAGTGACATTTTTAGTGGCTGTCGATTCCGTCTGGCTAGGCTTGGGCGCGCTGCCTTGCTTATCCTGAGCTACTTTTTGTACTAAATACGTATTTAGCGCCTTATTGTTCGTTTTCGGTAAGTTTGGCCATGCTGAATCGCTAGCCACCTTTTTAACATTGGTTTCTGTAATCTCAGGGTTCAGATTTTGTCTTTTTCTATTGCGTTTTTGCTTTTGCGTCGACCATTGCTGCTCATTGCCTGAATCGGACATGGATTCGTGATCCATTCCCGATCCAGAGTTATTATTGTCATTAACTTGTAAGCTATTTGAACGTCGAGCAATAGCGTTATCAGCGGTATCGATGATCGACACTGTTCTAGGTTTGTCAGAAAGAATAATATCTATATTTGAATTTAAATTTGATTTTGTTTTAATGTCAGTGTCATTGTTATTACGGTATCTACCTAACTCAGCCTGTAAATCCCTGTGTGCTTCCTGCAATTCTTGCAGGGCCTTTGCCTTGGCAAAATCAGCCTCCTTCACCTGCCGGAGCTTGTCCTTTCATTCATGCTCACGTTCGTCTAATAGTTTTTTCCACCTCGCCTCCATGCGGATTTCGACTGTTTCAATCCTTTGTTCCATTGTTAATTGAACTTCGGACTGCATTGGTTCATCGTCGGATGGCGGCATTTCAACGTCCTCTGGCCGGGGGGCCTCCCCCCCGTCCTGTGCTTCCATGTAGAAGATAAATTAATAAAAATTAAAATATTTTTGACTTTGACAGTAATAATTAATTAAAATTTTTAAAATATTCAAAAGTTGACAGGAGCAAATTTAACGTCACTGTCGCAAGTCTGCTCGCTTCGAAGGTTGAAACGAGACTCCTAAGAGGAAACATTTTCATTCAAAGAGAGGTGTAAATGTGTCAAGATTGGATATAAGTTCTATCCGTGACACTATGTATGCAATTTACGAAACAAGTAAGTTGTATTATGCAAAAACTATAATATTTTACATTGTGGTTATGCTTAAGCTGTAACTCTTTTTAGAACATAATGTAACTTTGACAACTTTAGGTAAGAAATTAAAAGACAGACAACTGTTTGATGGTTGTCATAACTCTTTAAGAAGTCTCTTAAAGGAAATAGTCTTTGGATGGAAAAAAGATATTGAGGCAAAGGTTTATGAAGCTTTCCTATGTAGCTTTTAAATGACTGGTATTTTTGAAAGAATATATGAAAGAAAAAGAAGCACCTTGTACCAACTCGTTTTCTTCGATGAAACATGGATTTTTAGAATCATGCCATTGGTCGATCTCGGCAAGATGAAGATAAAAGAAGTGAAAATCTATTAAAATTGTTGGTAAAAGGTATCATGCAGTAAACAAATATATAAACTATGGGAAAGTTACCTAGGTAAAACATATTTTTCTAGGTACATAATACTTCATGCCTGTAGTGGAGATGGTTTTGTTGAGGGCGCAGAGGCAATTTTTTCTTCTAAAACTAAACTGAGTGATCACCACGGAGAAATGAATCAGTAAAAAATTTTACAATAATTTTTCTGTACGAAGAACTAAGATTGCTATGAAGGATGACAGTGTCAGTTCTGTTGAATCATCCCATACTTGGACATGTGATCTACAGCTTTCAAAAGCTATCAGATTATATTTTGTAAATGAATGTGTGTTCCTTCTGAAGTATCTTCTTAGCCGGTCAGAGTATTACGTGGCAATGACAGCGGATAAATATATGCGTCAGGTTATAGAACCACATGTTGTTCCCTTTGCTCCATTTGTGGGAGACGATTTCATGCTAATGCATGATAACAATCGACTGCATGTTGCGAGTGGAGTTAATGAATATTTAGATGAGGTGGAAATCTCAAAAACGAATTGCAATAAGAAGAGATGTGACTTGATCATAAAAATAATTTTATTATTTTATTATTATTATTATTATAATTATAATTTAGAACAGTACACTGTTTCACCACTCCATAGAGTTTCTTAAACTTATGGTAAAAACATCTGTTTGTTTAAACATGTATATTATAAACGTACGTCTATTTTGTTGTTTGCACTATTTTTCACGTTTTTTTTGCCGTTCGCACATTTAGTTAAAGCCAAAATAAGGCCTATCATTGCCAGCGAGTCGTCATCTTATGATGCTATCGAACTGAACTAAGAGAATCGTTGGAATTTTACCGAAACGTCTGTAGATTGAACAATCTTCAGGTCTTCAGTGTACCTGCACAGTTTTACCTGCACTGTGTTTACGGGTTGCGGGGCTGCTGGAATGCGGAACTGGCTGTGTCACCATAAGTTCTCGTACTGACTTCGTCGTCGCTAAGTTTCTGGTTGATACCTGACAATAGGAGGGTATATTGTTCGCTTGGCTGGTCTTGTTTATGGTCAGAATGTTTACTTTGGTCACTATCACACATCACTGACAACTTTCACTTTCATCATGTAACCCTTAACGCCACTAACCAACGTAGCGTTTTAGGCTACGACTGACAGAATCGCCATGTTGTGTTTTATTGGTTCTTAATAAAAGCCAACTTGCTTCTATGAAATCAGTCTGGTATATTATCTCTCATTATTCATCTTTAGCATTTATATAAACCAAATGCATATAAACATCAAATATAAAATTTACTATTATACTTTACAATGACAAGGGTTTGCTTTTTCCTTCTGCCAAAATCATCCCCAGACGCGTTTCGCTGTATAACAGCTCCTCAGTGAGATTATAGGTTCTGACAAAAGGAAAAAGCAGGTATGTTTAGAAATTGGTGTTCTTTACCAGCATCACGAGATGAAGCCATCTGGTTTTATTTTCTGTTTTATCCCGATTTTTCTGTTTTATAACAGACGCCGATGCTTTTTTCTTTTGTCAGAACCTATCGCCTCACTGACGAGCTGTTATACAGTGAAATGCGTCTGGGGATGGTTCTGGCAGAAGGAAAAAGCAAACCCTTGTCATTGTATTAAGTTTTCGGTTACTGAATCGACAAGACGCCCAGGTCGGGCATAGCGCTGCCTAGCGAGGACTCCTGCAATTGTGACGTTCTGTCTTTGCAGGTTTTCCTCTGATATTTGTGTCTTAATAAGTCCATGTCAGAGGGCGCAGGTATGTTTAGAGATTGTTGTTCTTTACCAGCACCACGAGATGGAGCCATCTGGTTTCATTCTCTGTTTCATTATACTTAACATAATTACCTAGTTGACATATTAATAATATAATAGGAAATATAACAATAACATAATTTGTTCCTAGGTGATACTATAACTTAACTCATACCTACGAACCTATAGTTCTATATCCATTAATAATAATGAATGGAAATTCGCCTTGACATAACAAATAGTGTAGTGAACTACACAAGAGCTAATCGTCCGTCACAAGGTATACCTCACAGGTCTACCGCAACGTAAGTGGCCGCCTTAAGGTAAACCTGGCCGATGACTACTCGAAGTAATGCGATTGGTCGGTCGATCACGAGATGACAGGAACGCACTCGGCCCCAGCTGTATTTTGGACTTGTTTTAAAAGAACTGTTGAAACAAAACTTGGACGATCCTCGTTAATTGTATTAGACGATAATCTTAAGTGATAAATATATCACTTACGAGTTTTAAATGAACAACCATACGAAAAAACGATATTTATGAGGGGATTGAACAACTAAATCAAAATCCTTTATTAAATATGCTGAAACGGAAACTTCTATCAATGACGCAATTTCTGTAGTTGTATTAGATAAAATATCGTGTGAGCATGACCATGAAATTTTGCGCCATAACATTTGCCAGTTAGACGCAATAGAACTAATATTGGCCGGGGCAAAGTTATATTATGAAAAACATTTAACAAGTGGTGTGTATTTTCCTAGTAATAAAATATCAACAAGGAGCAGATATTCCATGTTTTAGAGTTAGTTGACAATTTATAAAGCACGGTCAAGAGAAGCGGGAAAATGTCAAGGGCAGCTTAAAGTGATTTTCGTATTTCCGATACTGTTTGATATAACAGTACCAACCAATCACTGGATTATCAAAGTGCATATCAGACAGAAAGTAATAAGATGTGCGCTATTATATTTTGTGATTCGAAAAGTCTTAAAATACTTAGTGGTAAATACAATTTAGGACTTTGCATTGTTGGTTTTAAACCGTCTTACACAAGTATAGAATTTTAAATGGGTTTTCCACTTTTATTCTTGGGATCCATCTAGTGGTTTCATATGGGTAAGGCCTTTTTTTAGAAAAAGATCATTGATTTAATGTATTTTGGCTAAATCACTACATTTAAAAAATTCAATGTTTTATTGAGTTAAGTGACGATGATAGTAGTTTTTAATTTGTTTATTATGTTAATATATATTCTATTAAAATTCATTATTTAAGTTAATTTTGGTATTATCTACATCATATATATTAGAAACACCAGGCAGCTATCTTTACATTGGATAATGCGGGAATTTTTTAGTTCCCCTGGTTTATTTTTAAATAGTTACAAAACATTGCGCCTGAGCGTGGCCCTGGCAAATATTTCCACCATATTTTAACCCACGTGCCTTGTCTACTTGAGGCGTCATGCTTATTTAATAATGTAAAGTAGGGATCTTTTTGTACTTTTAAGTTAGGATACATCCTCGTCATCGGATTTACCAACTAATAATACAACTTGTTTGTTCCATAAATTGTGTTCATATCTTGCTTCGTTTTCAAGAGAAAAAATAAAAACCAGTTTATTGCATGTACAAAAAAAATACCTATGTATTTCAAAGTTAATTAAAACATTTAAGTTAAAAAAAAATTGTTTTTTTTATTAACAATACAAGAAAAAATTCAACAGTTAATCAAAGCAAGTGTTGAAATTGGCTACCTTCTGATAAAACGCACGATTGCAACCGATTCCTTTTTAAACTTTATCACTCTGTATATTAAATCGGACACAAGTTCATATAAACTTTTCCTTTTAGAATATCATAAGGAATCACCCTCTTACGTTACGTACCGTACTTCTGAAACACCTTGTATAACGCTGCACCCTGCTGACGACAATGCGCGGTGATTTAGTAGTCGAAGTTATTGCGGTATCGTCAGCGACTAGAGAGCTGCGTAAATCTATCGCGCGGTATATCGTGAGTGTAAATATTATACACCATCGAAGAGAGATGTGAGCCTTGCGGCACTCCCGCCCTGATGTGCATGTTCAAAGAAAGTGCGTTTTTGGCGAGACTTTTATTCTCCAGAAAACAAGCTACTACCTTGATTAAGACTCCGATAATTTAATTAATAATTTCAACAAAAGCATATTATGTCAAACGCTTTGCTTACGTCAAAGAAGACCGCTCCTATAATATGGGCTCTTCTAAAGTTTGAAGCTTGGTAAATCTACAGAAATTAGGATAATATGCGGCCATTATACCATGTGAACTGCGTAAATAACGTACGTAAACTAGGTATTTGGTGATTTTTTATTATGATGGATATTTTGCGTAGATCACCTAAGGATTATTTTCTCTGAAAAGGGTAATCTTTCTATATCATTTTCTAAAGTTGTTTATTCCCTCGTATGTTTTAAGTTTACTGCAAACCAGTTTTTCTAAGCTTTTGCATTACGAGTTATGTTCTCTAACTAACTAACTAAAAATCAATTAAAAAACCTGTTCAATTATATATACAGGGTGTTACAAATTCGATGCATTAGCATTGCTATCTCGGTAGCCATGTGAGATAGAGAGTTGATTAAATTAAGGCAAAGTTGAGCATTCTAAAGCTAAATAATTTGATAAAAAAAATTTTCAAAATTCCAATTACTTCCGGAGATATCCGAGAAAAACCGAAAAGATCCATTTTGGTTTTTATTTTTTTACGTCTCTATTACTAATTATTTTGAGAAACTAAGAACACTTTCTTAAGGCACATTGTTATGATCTTCAAGAAAGTAATTCAATTTTTTAAATACGACGTTTTGTTTTTAAGACACCCGCATCAACTTATTTTTTTTAAATACGGACCTGCACTTTTTATTACATTTTTAAGTAATTTTCGACCTCCCAAAACTAATGGTATTTCACACACGTCACTAAGTTGCATGCTGTAGGAGTTATTTGAAGTTCTTTAAAAATTGAAGAGTGGGCCTTGACTTTAAAACATATGAAAGTGTACCTTACCTTTGATAACATACAACACTTTACTACTTTACTTTACTTCGACATCTTTTGCTCTTATAAAAATGCACTTTTCTAACGAAGAAAAACGTGATATGCTGAATGTTTACTACTTATGTCACTTGAACACAAAAACTGAAGCGGAAATTTATCTTCACCAATATCCCGAACGCCGGCAACCTTACCCATCAGTGTTTTCAAGATTGGATAGGAGGTTAAGAGAAAATGGTACATTTAAAAAAAAAGCGAAATCAATATGGAAGTAAAGTTAGTGAAGAAGACAGAGAATTGGTTTTGAATCAGGTAGGTTATTTTAGAACTTTTTTTTTTTTTTTTTTATGATACGGCACAGCACTACAGGATAAATCCTTTATGGCGCTCTAGGAGCGGTGCGTGTGCGCAGGAAACGATTCACGTTGGTCTTGAATCTTTGGAGACTATACTCGTTGGGGAAGACGATCTCAGGGAGGTCGTTCCAGAGTGATGACGTTCTCCAGATGAAAGAATTTTGAAACAGTGTCGTTCGAGGGACACTAAGCTGAACCACGTACTGGTGGGCTGCAGTGGCTCGTCGTGTATTTCTACCATGCACCGCTCTGGGTGGTATTAAGCGGGCAACCTCAGTTGAACACTTGCCATGAAAATATTTGTAAAATAGACTCAAGTCGCCAACCTGCCTTCGATGTTCAAGGCTTTCCAGGTTGTTTGTCAGACTATGGTCACCGATCAAGCGAATGGCTCTTCTTTGAATGGAATCTAGCAATCTCAGGGTATGTTTAGGAGCAGAGCCCCAAATATGCGAACAGTACTCCAGTGATGGTCGAATTTGGGCTTTATAGAGCATCAAAAGTTGTTGGGGTATATATCTAATCTAATTTTTGTAAAAATTGTTTTAGGTTAATAATAAAAACTGCGTGTCTACGCGGCAAATTTAGGTAAATCTCAATAAACCCAACATACACCATGTAAAAGCATGGAGAATATTAAGAAGTAATGGATACAAACCTTTTAAACTTCACGTATCACAACAATTGCTTCCAGGTGATGCGGAAAGAAGATTAAATTACTGCACGTCGTTAAGGGGACAAATCAATACAAACGGCGATTTTTTGAAAGATATTTTATGGTCCGATGAATGTAAATTCACAAATTGTGGCATTTTCAATCGAAAGAATGAGCATGTTTGGAGCACTAAAAATCCCAGGGAGAATAGAGAAATTAGAAAGCAAGTCCGATTTAGTATTAATGTGTGGGCTGGGATTTATGATGATAAAATTATTGGTCCATTCATGTTTGAAGAAAATTTGAATGGTGATAGATATTTAGAATTCCTAAATACTCAGTTCCAGGAATATTTAAGTGATATTCCACTAAACAGGCTACGCCGAATCTGGTTTCAGCAGAACGGCGCGCCCTCCCCCCCCCCACAATACAAGGGCTGTAAGGAATTTCTTAAATCAAGAATTTTTCCAAAGATGGATTGGATATGGTGGTTTCATTGCCTGGCCAGCGAGATCCCCCGACCTATCACCGCTAGATTTCTATTTGTGGGGCGCGCTAAAAAACGTAATTTACAAAACGGAAATAAATAGCCTAAAAGAAAGTTCGAGTTAGAAACACTTTTCGCATCATACCAAGGCGTTCTGTTCAAAGGGCAATAAATAAAATACCTAAAAAACGTCAACGGTAATCTTTTTGAGCATCTAGAAAACTAGATAGTTAATTTGTTAAAATTTAATATGTATACTTAGGTACAAAAGGTTTTTCTTAGTTTTTATAATTTTATTTGATACCAACATAAAGGTTAAGTTGTTAAAGATGTACGTTTTTATTAATATCCGTTGTCAAAGTTAAGGTACACGTTCTTATGTTTTAAAATCAAGGCCCACACTTCAATTTTTAAAGAACTTGAAATAACTCCTTCAGCATGCAACTCAGTGACGTGTGTGATATATCATTAGTTTTGGGAGGTCGAAAATTACTTAAAAATGCAATAAAAAGTGCAGGTCCGTATTAAAAAAAATAAAGTTGATGTGGGTATCTTAAAAAACAAAACGTCGTATCTGAAAAATTAAATTACTTTCTTGAAGATGGTAAGTATGTGCCTTAAGAAAGTGTTCTTAGTTTCTCAATATAATCAGTAATAAGGACGCAAGAAAATAAAATCCAAAATCGATTTTTTCGGTTTTTCTCGGATATCTCCGGAAGTAATTGGAATTTTGAATTTTTCTTTTTATCAAATTATTCAGCTTTAGAATGCTCAACTTTGCCTCAATTTAACCAACTCTCTATCTCACATAGCTATCGAGATAGCAATGCTAATGCATTGAATTTGTAACACTCTGTATATGTTATACAAAAAATTCTCTCTTAATTATTTTCAACAAAGGTTATGCATTCGAAATGACGTTTTTGCTATAAGCTTTTGAAAATATACATTATTTCGAACATGTCACGGTACAGATACTACTCGTGCATTACTTACTAAAACGCGAATATGGCATTTATTCATGAATTCTAGAAATACCTTCCGCGTACATTATATATTTAAATGTTTTAAGTCTTCCTTCTAGAAACGCAAGGTTACCCGAACGTATATTCCCAGCTTCTCTTATGTAAATGAAGTCGTATATTTCTGTAAAAAAAAGTCTTTAGCATTATACCGACTTTTGACAAGGGTATTTTTCTGTTAGGTTTTTTATTACAAGAAACCAATTTGAAATTTACAGATATCTCTACTTATAAGTCGGATTCCAGGTTGTACAGAAAAGGTGTTAAATCAAAAATAGAACTTTTGAAAGCTTTTTAACTACTAAACTCAGGAACAGGCGACTTCCTTATTAATCCAGGACAATTGTCCTTGAAGAAAATTGAGTACCTAGGTCAGTCAATATTAATAATGCCATCGAGGTATAAAATATAAAAAAGATTACCCGTTAGGTAACCAGTAATACACAATAATATATTCCCCCAACCTATTCTCCAAGTCCAAAATTTCTGTCAGTGACTCATTACTAGCATATAGAGAGCTACGGTTTGTGCGACCTCAGAGGAATTAATTCCAATAGCGTGTGCATATCAAAAAATAATAAATGATGAAATTTTGTCGGAACGTAATATACCTATTTTTTTATAAAACCCTTAAAACCTGATAATATAAAACAATGACCTTTTCTACTACGATTTTTTAGTTCTTGCAAAAATCCATCCATAAATGCATGCCTTGAACTTTTAATATTTAGAACTTGCCATACCCACTTAACTGTATGCCCTTCATTGTGCCATGTATTATCGGGGGTAAGTGCACAAGTGCATCAAAATTACCGATAATTTTTGAATGAAATGTGTTTTTTTATAATTGCAAGAGTTTGTTTTCATATTTTCGCGAAAAAGCCCGACTCCGCAGGAAGAAGCAAGGTCTTCTAGCAATCCATTTAACTTCTAGCACTTCTGTAATTCATGTTCAACTTATCAACTATCAATGAATATGTATTTGTTTTGTACTTGTGCCTTTAATTTAAACTCATCTGTTCTACCCCTCAAATAACGGCAATACAACTTAACTAACTCTTATTAGTAACAAACGCTATGTCGAAACATGGTAGAGGCGACAAACGCCAAGCCGTGACATGGTGGAGGCGCCGTTTTGTTTCTCGGGACGTCTAATCTCCCTATTAGACGTCGTTACCCTAATTTTTTTCTATTTTTCTCTTTGTTTTGTTCTTCTCGCACAGCCCTTAAATTTTTTTTTCGATATTTATAACTTGACTCCAAGCTAGAGGACCTTGTAATTTGCTAACACACTACTTGTTTTTTTTTTTAATTTTTTTTACTAACCTATTATTTCCATTGTTTTTTAACCTATTATCTCTAAAACGCAGAGGCATAAATAAGTAATATTTCAGCGGATGGCACGTTTTAACCTCGGAAATTATTATTTTGTTATATTATTCGATATTTGAACCTTAAGGTCACAACTTTTCGTTAAAAGCATCATTACAAGTGAAAACGTAATATTCCCATTTAACTTTAATTGAATTTATTTAATTTTTCGATTTCGATCCAAAATTTTAAAATTGCGTCTATTTTGAATCCCACTAGCAACGGGACACCCTGTATTTATATTAAAATAGTTCATGCATAGGCATAAGCTTAATCAATTTTGAACTTAAAACAGATTTTTTGGTCATTCTATTTTAAAAATTAGATTATATTTTATATTTTCCTCTAAAAAATTAACTAAATAAACGAATTTCTTTGCATTTAAAAAGTAATATTTTTTCTTCGGTAAAATGCATACACAGCAGATTGTTTTGATTTAGATCCAGGTCATTTTATACTTAAGTAGGTCAGCGAATTTTGTCACGTATGAAACAAGGCAATAACCCAGCAAGTAGGTAAAATTATTGTTATCATTTCGCAATTATAAATATACTAGTTAACAAATTAATAAACAACGGCGGCATTACAAAACAATTCAAAAACATTTCGTGTGATTAACCAGGCGAGCGAATAATAAAATACGTATATGAGAGGGTCGCCTATGCTTTCTTGGTTCCAGTTGGCATGCGAGTTAAATTTGACAAAGTCGAAAAACCGTTCTTTTTTTTAAAAAACAATTTATTCAGTGTTACAGGTTTAAGGCATAAAGAAAAGAATGACAATTAAACAAGTTTTACATATATTTACAAGCTAAGTTAAAAATGCTGTATTGACAGTTTCTATGGGAACATCCTCGGTATTCTCTTCACATAACTTGCGTTTTTTAAGCACACTGTGGCCATGTCACGAGCCCCAATCACCAGTTTATATTTGGAATTATTATAATGTGCTTTGGCAAATATTTCCAAGTCAGTTCCCTTCGTTGATTCATTGACTTTGGTTCTTGCCATTTAATTTGTTCTTCATATTCGTGCAAGTGTGCATTTCAGCCTTAAATGCGGATTAAATCTTGATAAACGAGATTTAAGTTTTTAAAAACAATTTTATTTATTAAAACTGACTTTTACAAAGATTTATAAAATATGTGTTGTTAGCGTGACAAATCTGCTCCATTGTATTTTTATTTCTCTTTACAAATATAGGTCACTTATCTCTAGCACGTCGCCAACGACGTATGCAATTCACTAAATAGATACTTTTGTCACTACAGACATAAGACAAGGAGTACATTATAGAACACTAGTATAATAATAAAAAGTAAATAATAATAATAATGATATTTTTGTATAAGATACAAAAGGAGAAGTCCAAGGCTAGCTTCCTCACTTAACCCAAGAAATTATTCAACGTAAATATACCTACAAGGTAAAATTTTGTTACTTGAAACGTAGTATACACAAGCAAATTGCGACTGCAATAATTATACAATCATTCTGCTGAAATGTAGTTTACCTACAAAGCCTAAAATGCGTGAAAAGTCTACTTCATTTCTGTCATTAAATAAAATAACATATTTTTACTATTCTAGGTATGGAACAACAAGCTATAGCCACGCAGAATAAAAAGCATATTGTTTCCGCTGCACATATACAGGGTGCATTTTATTTTATGTCTCTACCAATCGTCTAATTTTGGTTATTAAAAGCAAGTAATATTTTTTTTCAGAGCCGCTGCTAATGTTAATCGTACTTTTATTTTTACAGCTAAATTTCTTACAGGTATGTTATCCACCTACTGCTATATACAGGGTTACTAGCCAAACATGTGCTAATATTTTCTACATTAACGGGTAATGGTATTTAACAAAATGGTATCAAAATAATTTAAATAATAAACTCGCGAGTTGATTTTTATTTCCTTTGATTATAAAAGTGGTTTTATGGCAATATGAATTTGATGATATATGATAGTTGATGTTAAAAGTTTATGTGTAACATGCATGTTGATATATGATTGATGATATATGATTTTTTTATGGGTTTCGGAAAATGAAGCTTGCAGGGTGCTGCACACATTTTCCATGATATATGTTGAAAATAAAACAGGGGAGCATGGCAGATGGTTCATTGTAGGAGCTGAATGTTCGCCTTTTTTTTTATTGGTTTCGGAAAATAGTGCTTGGAATAGTACTGCTTAAATTATTGATTTGTAATCCAGCGCTCGGTGGGGCACATAGCCCAGAGAATAGCTGTTTAAACTGAATTTTCAGTACTTTCACAACACATTTTCTATGATATATAGAGAGTAGGGGGACATGGAAGATGAATCCAATAAGAGAGTTGAATGTCTGCCTAACCTCAATGTTATTAAGAGTTTGCATGTTGTTTGTTGTCAAAATGTGACAATGGAGAGTAGGGAGACATGGAAGATGACTCGATCAGAGTTGAATGCCTGCCTAACCTCGAGAAGAAAAAAGTTGTGTAATTTTGTTTTTGTTGTGTCATATGAATTAAGCCATATAAAGTATATTTTGATACCAATAACTCGAAAATCTAATTTTTTTTTATATATACATAATATAGCCCTGATAACTTCAGAAGAGATATAGCGGAGGTGACTTTATTTTCAGATCGAAACATTATTTAACGAATTGTCTATTTGTAATTGTAACCATTACCTGAAACTTAAGACTCATGTAAGAAATACTTTTGAGTTTAACCACGTGGTTTATCTTCTAACTTTCACTCTGTGACCCTCAATGGTTGCACCTAAGTTTTATCGCGATTTTTATTTTGATATAATTTATACACGAGTGCACAAGCAGCATAATAAGATATCTAGATAAACAAATTATTTTAACCTAATTTTCTTTTTTTTTTTAAAACAAGACAATATTATTAAAAATTTGAGAAAAAGTAGGCCTACGTCAAAAGAAACCCTAGGGATCCCCCAATCCACTAAGACCTTATCCACAACCCTACGCCCACTAACCTCACTAGATCCATTGGATGATTGCATCGGCACCCATGGCAATGCTGATATGGCGCCTAAAATTAGTATTGTACATGGTCACCCTTGCTTCATTAATAGCTAGTATACCCTTTCTATTTTTTGTTTAATTTCAATTGCAACGAACACGAACCCCCTTCTTTTTTTTATATACTTCTTTAGTAACGATAAAAGTAAACTTTTCTTCTTTATTTATTTTTTCTTATAAAATCGAATATTGTACAAGTCTATGTTTAAAAAAATGCTCGTAAAACAGAAATGTGATATGGATATATAATGTCTTAAAAACAATGATTCTTTTTTCTCGCACTGAAATAATATATAAAACGGACATCGTATAAATTGAAAGTTTTTAAACTATACCTACCTGTACTTTCTGATTACCTACGCATATTTCATAATATTTTATTTAATATAATGAGCACAAAAAATTATTTTTTTTTTTGGGGGAGAGTTACTATTAAGTATTTTATATTCAAAAAATATTACGCACGTAAAAAATTAATATGAAAATAAAAAAACTCGATTCTGCATTATTGCAAGATAGCTCATTTTTCGTTATTTTTTTTGTTTGTAAGTTGAACTGTAACCTTATTAACTAAAATATTTGATTGTTTACATATTTATTTATTGATTTATTGATATATCCTTGCTTTATTTACCGAAATATTTAATTGCTAACTTATTTATTTGTTTATTAATTCATCCTTAACAATTGGAAATGTTATCTATGAAAAGTATAATTCAGGCATAACCAAAAATTTTGTATTTTTCTTTTACATGTAAACAACCAATCGCCAATGGACCACTGTAGCTGACTTTTACGCCAAGGACGGCCTGTCACCTCTTGACGCATCGCAAGCCGCGAAGTCACCAATCATCAGTATGATGATCAAAGCAAACCTACATCGACAGCGCATACAACAAAAGTTAATTCAAAGCAACCCACCACACCATGCATTCCATAGGAAGCACATCAGCATTCAATTCCGGGAAAATGGCTGGTAACTATAAAGCTTCAGGTGTCCAGGTGCCCATGCTGGTATTTGTCGAAAACACTGGTCCTCACCAAGAACCAGAAGATTGCGCAAGGTCATAATGTAGGTACCATACATTGTAACGACAGGTCCGTACTAAGGCAGTTATGTCACTCAGCGTATCGCAGTGCAGTTTCTACCGATTGTGATGGTTGTAATAATTTATAACGTATAATTTTGTATATCACTGAATATTAATGGAAACTTTTAAAAAATATTTTTTTTTTTATGATATTTTTTATTGAAACTTCTATGATTTTACTGTTAGTATAAAGTTTTTCACATACTTTGATAACTCTCTCATCGACCTTTGCATACTTTTTTTAGATTTTGATTAAGATTTTTATAACATTAATATTATTATAAAATATTTTATTTGCATTGATAATTTTCTCATTAACTCCTGGATATTTTTTCTTTTTTTTTCTTTTTAAGATTTTGACTAGATTTTTACAAAATTATCATTATTGTAAAGTGCTTTGTATTCATTGGTAATTTTTTCATTGACCTTTTAGCTTTATCGCTGGGGTCCAGCTCTTCTACGCGGGGGGAATGTCATGAATATGCTATTTAATATTAATAAGTCTACTAAATATTTCTCGCCCTGTATGATTGTTGATCGTACAGTTAGCATTTGCTGACTAATCATAAATGATATACGGTGAGAGTTTGGTTTTGCTACGATCAGGGAGTCAAGTCCGGGCCGTGACGGTGTGTGGTGATACTGGGTGGTCGCCCTAAAAGAGCTGAGCCCTACGTAGTAGTAGTAAGTATCACTTAATTTCTTTTAATTGTAAGCAAGGTCTTCTAGCAATCCATTTAACTTCTAGCAATTCACTTAACTTCTGTAATTCTTGTTCAACTTATCAACTATCAATAAATATGTATTTGTTTTGTACTTGTGCCTTTAATTTAAACTCATCTGTTCTACCCCTCAAATAACGGCAATACAACTTAACTAACTCTTATTAGTAACAAACGCTAAGTCGAAACATGGTAGAGGCGACAAACGCTAAGCCGTGACAATATGATATTTTAGATAAAGATGTAGTCAATAACTCTTTTTTATTGTGGATATTTCATTTAAGAAAATAATCCATTTTGCGACGAGTGGCATCATCCAAGATTAATTTTTTTCAGCGTCTTGTCTGGGCTCCTCGACTAGTTCCTTTTTCTCCATTCTCTTTATAAAGGTCTTTCAAAACCCTTAACAGAGTGTGCGAGGAAGGTTTCGTTAAAGTGCCACATAATTTCGCAGCATCCAATGTGGTTAGATCAGGATTTCGTTACCGAATTCTAAGGTTTACGTTTTTATGTATTATTCGTTCTTTCACTGTTAACTAATTTTTTTTTTGTAGGCGGACAAGTAGTTGAAGGTTCGTTATCCATATAGTTTACCCATTTAAAAGCAGTTAACAACACTAGTAGAAGTAGTAGAAGCGGACGGGGCAAGAAGGCCAGTTTTTACCCTTTTTGCCGACCCCGTTTTAACGTCTCAGTAATGTCAGCCAAACGGGACCCATAGTTCAACTTGGGTTCCGAAACACAATATAACCGACAGATGTTATTCTCGGCGCAGTATTTTTACGGTCTTGAACTGACAGGATCGCCATGCTGTGTTTTGTTGGTTCTGAATTAAAATCAACTTGATTCTACGAAATCAGTCTGGTAATAATTCGTCTAGTGTCTGCATACGGAAATTATTTTAAACGTTTTGGAGTATTTTGAAAATGAAAAAGAAAATAGTATTCAGCCAATTTCAGCTGTAAAATGCACTGCAGCAGCCTGTAATATTAGTGAGAAAACTGTAGCCAGGATCCGAAACGAATATAGAACAGGAACCTCGCCCAGGGTAAGTGGTTTGAATTTTATTCACATATAAATACAGGGTGTCCCACAGTGGATGGCGTATTAGACGTTTATGAACCAAAAAATTATGGTAAAAAACATCTTTTTGTTTAAACATGTATGTTATAAACTTACGTCTACTTTATACTAATTTTTTAAAATGTCAGCGATTATCCATTAATTCATCTACAATATTCTTTTAAATTCGTTTTAATCCGACATCAAATAAAAAAGTTATTTGCGAATTAATTTCGATTATTTTGCCTGTGAGTGTATTTCACCTTCATAACCAAAGTTTGCACAATTTTTAACGTTTTTTCTTACCGTTCGCACATTAAGTTAAAGCCATTATAAGACCTATCATTGCCAGCGAGTCGTCATCTTTCGATGCCATCGAACTGAACTGAGAGAATCGTTGAAATCAGCGTTGCCACATTTATTTTTGCGAATCTACTTTTATTTTTGCTTGAATCTACTAAAATCTACTAAAAAAATTTTAAAAAATACCAAAAATTTACTTTACAAAAAAAGCTGAAAATACGAAGGGAGTTGGAGGTTGTGGATTAATGAATTGCCATGGTTAATTGGTCTAATTATTTATTTATTGACTAAACCTAAACATATAAGTGGAAAATAATGGGTTCTGTTTCCATTCTGCTCGATACGATTGCTCATAAGCTCGCTTCATAATTTTCACTTAAAAGCAATTTTATACTGCGTATTCACTATTCAGTATAAAGCGAAAACAGTGTAGCGAAGCGATTAGAATAAATTCGACAGTCAGTTGTCGGGGAAATACAACGGTGAACCCCCATAAGGCATAAGGGGGAATCACCGACAAAAAAGCAGGCGAAGCAACCAAATGAATAAAAATACCAAATTAGTTACACGTCTACCAACATAGAAATTAAAGTAAATGCTCGATTAAAATAATTTTTACAATAATTATATTGCTAATGGCATTTTCACATTATTGAAAGTTATATATTAATATCTACCAAAATCTACTAAAGAGAATGTGTCTACTAAAATTTTCTGAAAAAGGGTGAAAATCTACCAAAAAAGTAGAAATCTACTAGATGTGGCAATGCTGGTTGAAATTTTACCGAAGCGCCTGTGGATTGAACAATCTTCAGGTCTCCGGTGTACCTGCGCTGTGTTTACGGGTTGCGGGGCTGCTGGACTGCGGAACTGCCTGTGTCGCCATGAGCTGCTTCTCGTACTGACTTCGTCGTCGCTAAGTTTCTGGTTGATACCTGACAATAGGACAATATTGTCTGCTTGGTTGGTCTTGTTTATGGTCTTGTTTATGGTCAGCATGGGGATGGGGATGCTTACTTTGTTCGTCATCTTTCGATACCATCGAACTGAACTGAGAGAATCGTTGGAATTTTACCGAAGCGTCTGTGGATTGTTCAAGTCTCCGGTGTACCTGCACAGTTTTACCTGCACCTTACTTACCAAGATTAGTGAGAAAACTGTCACCAGGAAAAGAAAGGAATATACAACAGGAACCTTTCCCAGGGTAAGTGGTTTCAAAGTTATTCACATATAAATACAGAGTGTCCCACAGTGGATGGCGTATTAGACGTTTGTGGACCAATAAATTATGCGATTTTTTATTATATAATATAAATCTGGATTGTAATTTATTATAAGTACTTATATTCAATTATAAAGTAATGAAGGAACATGTAGTCATAATATTCAATTTCCTTTTTAGGCTAATAGAGAAAAGCGTGCCCCAAAAACAAGGGATCTAACTGAGGCAAGAAAAGCTGAAATAAAGAACGTAGTTTATAATATGATTGCCACGTATAATTATGTCACATCGGAAAAGCTAAAAGAGGAATTGCATGCCAAAGAAATTATTGACCTAAGCAACTCCACATTGTTAAAGCATTTGGGATTTAAATTTAAAAGGGACAGTGGCAGGCGCTACATTACGGAAAAACCGGATACTGTTTCAAAACGTATAAAATTTCTAAGACAATATAAACAAAACTTGTTATCAGAAACTCCGTTAGCTGTGGGTTTTATAGACGAAACATGGATATTTCAAAATGGTAGCGACATTAGAACATGGCATGATGACAACATCAAATCAGTTTTAAATAAAAACAATCAGACGGCAAAAGATATATAGTTTTGCATTCTGGCACCAAAGATGGCTTTATAGATAGGGCAGACTTAGTTTTTTTCTAGAAAAAATAAAAGCGCTGACTATCATGACAACACGAACTTTACATTGTTTGAAAAATGGTTGGAAGAACAGCTTTTAACTCGGCTCGAAAAACCCTCGCTTCTTGTTATGGACAATCCAAAGTACCATTTACAGCTCAGCGAAAACGTGCCAAATGCTTCAACGAGAAAAGCTGATATTATTTCCTGGCTACAAAGCAAAAATATCAATTTTATGAAAAACGCACTCAAACCCGAATTGCTACAAATATATAAATTACCTCCGAAAATTGGTCTATTGGTAAAAAGAACACAATCTGGATGTTCAGGTTAAGCCACTGATAATTCATGTGTCAGATTCTAGTTCAGATTCTGAAAGTGATATTTCTTTATCTTCAGATTCAGATTAACTTTTTCGTATGTAGTTGTATGTTTATTTCTTTATTTTTTTATAAAAATGTTATAAATATAAATATGAAATATATTTGTGGATTGTCCTTTTTTCTTCTTTCTATTATATTCATATTTAAAAAGTATTAATTAATGTATTTTTAATGTACATAATTTAAGGTTTGCTTGCCCCCCCCAAAGACCAAATCCTAAAGCCGCCACTGAACATAAATAAAGACTATAAAGACGAAAATATCATACTTAATTTTTTTGAAATAATACATTCCGGATCTGACACAATATCCCACCAGCATTCACCACAGATATCAATCAGTTTATAAAAGTATACAAAATACACCCTCATATTACAATATGCCTCTCTTAGTCAGGTACATGCTTGAATAACACTAAGACTTATGTGAGTTATGATTTTACCCTCTTAGAAGGGCGTCAACTGGATATGCCCTTCAATTTATTCTTGCTTTTGATTTGTATGAAAACAAAGAATACCCTGTAGCGTTCTTTGTTGCACGTTTTATTGGGATTTCGGTATATTTAAATAATCTCTACTATAGTATGGTTACCTGGGCTGCATACTTTAAAAGTCTGCTTGGTCAGCCCAGGCTTGAAACAGTCACGTGACCAGGTCGTCACCTACTTAACAATACTAAATAAAGTATAATAACTACATATTTAATTCGGTCTCTGTGTGTTGCCACATTTATTTTCTCCGCGATCAGAATCCCAGTATCAGAATCATCTTGCCATCTTAAATGCAGTTAGCCGGTTTGCTTCTCGTATGACAGCGTCGCCTCCTAAGGTTACTGTAATCCTAGCGGCAAAAATTATTATATGCATAAAAACAGTTATTTGTATAATATCTTGATTCCGCCGCTTCCTAGATTTGGTGATTATTATTAAACAACAAACAAAAAACACTGACAGAATTTGTGGACTTTGGGTAAAGGGATGCCGTACCAAGTATCGATATTTTTAACCGAGATATGGTTATCGACGACATACAGAAATTATTTCTAACATATCGACCAGGTTTTGCATCGATGTCTTCAAAATTAACGTCCATTGCTAAAAATCATTCAGTCTATTTGGATTACACATTATTATATCAACTGTTGATTACTGCATAACTAAGTTATAAACTAACCTGAACTAAAAATACTTCTAATGTTATACCTATTTACTCTACAAAGCATTATATTTTAGATGATAATGTGACAAATTGCCGATAAAAAGTTTTTCATAATAATAACACACAGTTATTCTCCCAGGGCAAATTCTCTGGTGGTTAGATAATGGTGTAGCAATGATTTTACGATACCCGGGAAGTGCACCGTGCGGATTTTATAACGCTCATAAACTTAAAGAATGTAGGAAAATAGTGGCTATATTGTAAC
The DNA here is from genome assembly GCA_963920685.1 of Polydrusus tereticollis. NCBI lineage: Eukaryota > Metazoa > Arthropoda > Insecta > Coleoptera > Curculionidae > Polydrusus > Polydrusus tereticollis. Next base: position 67,049,368 of record OY987330.1, read on the forward strand.
CGTCGACAAATTGCTTATCCTCAAACGGTTTAAAATAATTGCTTTTGACAAGATACGTCGTACTGCTGGCGATTAATGAAATGAGGAGTATATTTAATGGGTCTTAGGGAACAATAATGAAATGCTTTATAAATTTGATATCCTAAAGTATTAACAACAAGTTTTATCTTCTGACTACCATACGTTCTTTAAAAAAATACACTCAAGAGAAAGTCAGCACTAATTTTGGTGAAATGTCATTTATTTATTAGATTCTGTCACACAAACTGTCTCTGAGTTTTGTTTATTGTTTACTTTGGTTCTTTGTAATATTTTGTAGTAAAGAATAACTTATGTCTATGAATAGTTGCTATAGGGTGGTTGACCAACCACCGTCCACCAGTGGAGCTTGAGACATTAGACATAGACTAACCGGAGCCAACAATAGACCTACGTCATCAAGCTTATGTTGCCAGGGTCTATAAAATGAGCTTTTTTGTGTGACCTGAAAATATCATTATGTTGTATTTAGGGAACAGTATCTGTAATAAATTAAACGTCAACCGTTAATTGAGTCGCTTAGCGCCAGAGTGGCCTATCTGCAGAAAAAGTATTTCGAGAAATCTTAAGATTAAAAAATCAAAAAAAAAATACTCTAGTTTTTTTGGTTATTGAACAGTTTTCATTAAAACTAAACTTTAATATGTTTTTAATAAGTTTTCATTAGTTAAATGTATTCAAAATGAAATATACAATAATTGTGAAAAAGGATGACAAGAAAGTGGTTAGAAAAAAAAAAGTGCTATGAAAACAAAAACCAACATTATGGCATCAAATAATATTTTAATAAAAATCATAGCTTTTCAGTTGGGCCATCACTCATTTTGATCTCCGTCCAGAATATCTTCATCTTGAGCTTGATTATTACTGGGCAAATTATGATAAAACTCGTGGAATATCTGGTTGTAGGGAAGAAGTTCTTGAAGGGCCTTGAACTTTAGTTTGTCGATAAACCTGCCGGTAGGATATAGAAGATCAAGCTGAAAATGTTGTCGTATCTGACTTGGATCTATTCCCCTCTTCGCAATGTTAACATTATAAAATAAGGCTGCTTCATTGTTTAAATACTTGTAGCAAATAGTGCGTAGATCTTCAGCGTTGAACTTTTACAACTGTATTTTTAACCATTCCACTTTTACTGCTCCTTCTCCTTTTTTTCTATTCGTGATTAGCCTTTCTAGATTTTTTGTACTTTTAAAATCTTGTTTTTCCATTTTTACAATCTTGAACTCTTTAGACTTCCGTGCAGATGATATTACTTTAATTCAATCCATTGGCTCATAAACTTTGCTGATAAATCGTTTTTACTTTTCTATAGTGCCAAAATCCCTGTCGCACGGCAAGTAAGAGTGGCCAGATACTAGAAATTCAAGATCTATTTGCTTTGGAACAAATTCCTTTGATGCTACCATGTACGTGCACATTGCCGCCATTTTAGTATTTTGGTTTTGTTCCCCACACTGATCGCTGTACATAATAAGCTTTGGTGTTGTCAAAAAGTTTTTAACAAAGTGCATCAGGGCAGAGGCAATTTCTTTAGGTCCATGGGAAGCCATTCCTTCATGCCATACGTACATGTGTGCTTTTTTTGTTGCTAAGTTGTGAATGCCTAAGCAGTATGTCCAAAGTTGCCTCTTATAGTAAGCAACTCCAGTCCATATGTTTGGTGTTGGCAAAGTTTTCATTAAGTCAAATGCAATACAAGTTGTTCTATCTCTATTTGTATCGGGATCATCCTTCATTTCTTTTCGGGCTGCCACTGCTATTCGCAAATGTAAGTTTTGCTGTGTTTCTAAGTTTTTCTTGTCTTCTTCTGTACATCTTATTTTCATATTGAAACTATAGCATTTTTTTCATGTATCCGTAGCGGGGAAACGAAAATGAAGATGAACTGTTCATTGAAAATCTTAGTAAATATAAACCTTCATACCTTTGAAACTGAATCTTCGCTTTCTACATTAAGGGTGTATAATTTTGAAATGTTCAAATCAGGTGAGAGATATTTACGGTTTGGATTCTTAGCTCTGCCATAATGTTATCTGTACGTTGCAAACTTGTTTATAAATGATTTAACATTACCCAGATCATCATCACTGATTTTGTTTCTTGCAGGATGTTTGCCTCTTTTGTCAACAGAGAGAGTATTTATTTCACCACCAATGCTCTTGTTTGCTAATGCTCTATTCACTCTTCCATTAGAAGTTCTCAATGTGTTCTTAAAAAATATAAATTAAATAAATATTTCAGTGTGTCGGTAGTGTATTATTGGACTTTTGTTGCGCTTGTTTGAATTCGCTGCCATTGTAAATCTGCCGTTATTAACCACTTTCACTTGAGTATTAATATATGCGGGTTGTAGGTCTAAATTTCCTAGCATATAGAAATATGCGCTTGCGCTGCTCTATTGATAATAATGTATGGCATTTCCGAAAACAATTGCAATCGCTATTAAAAAATGTTTTCTTTGCTACAGTGTTACTGAATTTCTTTTAGCTTTTCTAATCTGCTTTTTCGAAGTTGTCTCATTTCGCGTGCATTTCTTGCCTCTATTGGGTGTGCTCGTGATTTGTTCAGTGGTGGCACTTGTAGAAGGCTCATTATCACTGGGCAGATACTCAGAGCCAGAATCTTTAAATTCACTAGGTTCACGAGGATATTGCCAGTAAGGATTGAATTGACACCTCTAAAAAGTAATATTAAAAAAATATTACTAGCTATAAACCCGCTAGCGTAACTCCAGATGCTGCCGAAGATGTTAGGTTATGAATTTACCGAAAAATAATACACAAAAATAATAAGCCTAAAATCTTAATGTTCAAGTTATATATTAAAAGCATAAAACTTACCTAATTATTTAACACACAAATTAACCAATACATATTCAAATTTTAGTAGGAAAGTATTTATTTTAACAGCCGAATCACCATACACAAACTAGCGTTATCGATTGTCGCTAAAAATCATAATGGCCCAACTACCACTTGAACCACTATAAGTTTAAATTAAAGTTAAAAACTGGAAGTGACCCAAGTGTGTCGACTCATGTCATCTGTTGATAATTTGCAGAAATTCATTTGGGCACTGTGGATTTAAAATTGGGGCAAAGATGTACACTTTGAATTTTTAACATTAAGAAGTGAAATTTGGTAATTAGGCCACTATGGCGCTGAGCGACTCAATTGATGTATGGCACGTGGTCGAGGTGCCGTCCCAGATAAGCCCACACCAGATGCCGGTGTGTTATTACTTCCACGTAACTAATATTTGAATCGAATCAAAATTACGAGATTCGAAGAGTCAAAACAAAATATAAGTTCATTAAAGTCAAAATTTTCGTGACTAGGGTTCGGACTTAATAATGATAACAAAGATCCATAACAACTTACCGCCAATATGACAGTACGATAAGAATTGCTCTGAAAGGAACAGTTTATGTGATTAAATTGAATTTTAAAGCACAAAAACTTTTCAAAAACAAATTAAAGTTGACAGATCAAAACGATGACTTTGAAATCAATGGAGTCTCTAGAAATATCTTTTGCCTCTGCCTAACATGTTACTTTGAACTAGACACGTATTGCGCAACCCTGCAGACGTCCTATGTTATGTTTTTATTAACTTTTAAGGCTATAATAAATAAAGATTGGGAGTTTTATATCACGTTGTCTCTTGATCGCTGATCCATGACGCACCGGCGAAGATCCACCATGCTGATTGTATCTAATACCTTAACTCGAATTGTTTTGAAGCTGCACCCACCTGGGATAGCCAGCCATATCAGGATATAGTCATACAAGGGTGTATATCATTTAAAGTCCCGAACAGAAATTGAAAATACGATTTTTTTAATAATGATATACTTCCACTTTAATCAAATTATGTCATCTCAAAAATAGGCATTTTGCATTTTAGAAAAAGGGCAGTTCAAATATTTAACTTTCTCTTACATTTTAAGGCACTCTGTTTAAATATGGTAATCAGGTTCGTCACAACCATGCAGTTATGGGTACAGTTTGATGATTGATATAATTTATTTTCAGGATAAAATACAGTAGAGTCTCGCTACAGTGAACATGCTGTATAATGAACGTCGACGCCAGTAAACATATAAATAATAGCATTAACCTTTGAATAGTGAGCAAATAAAACTTAGCTAGAGCGAAATTGCAAACATACAAATAAAAAACGTAAAATCAATAACGTCTCATTTAAGACAAGCGGAATTCAAATGAGGTAGAAGAAACCATCCCTTTAGGTATTTTAAAATTACGATTAAACGACGAAGATCCGGAATATGCACAAGCTGTAATTATGCACATCTTATAGGTCATGAACACCAGTGTAAGTTTAAAAATAAGAAATCTGTGTAGTTAGGTACGTATCTATGTTCTTAAAATCACAGTTTATAGGTATGGGATCGGAATGATATTGAGGTTTGGAATGAGGACCGCCAGCCAGAAATTGAGCAAAATAAAGAAATTTAAATTGAGGATGAAGACAGTGACGTTGCTGCAAATCCCATTGTAACAGACAAGTTGATTTTCACTGGTGAAGAATTGAAATCTTTAAATACTGTTAGTCAATGAGCTAAAGAAAATTGGAATGAACTGGAATATTTTAGTGTAGTTGCTCTTCAAAACCTGAGAGATAAACTGATTCAAAAAATTTACACTATCCCAACAATGCAAAGTAATTTAACAGATTTTTTCATCCTCAGAACTAATTTTATTTTACGTGTTTTTTATTTTCTTTTATATACATACGTACATATGTTGTACATATTTGTACTACATACATATGCATACTATTTTTTTTTATTAGGATACATATTTCATTTGATTTTATTATTAAAATAGATGGGATTAAATATACAATGGTATGGTGGAAGCCTTAAAACTGTATGCCCTAGATTTTTTGCATAATTATCACAGAACTATTCCTTTTGTAGTTTTAAAGTTTGTAAAGCCTTTTGGTGTAATCTTCCTGAAAATAAATGTCATTATCATACATGTAGTTTTAGATTGTTGCTTTTGTGCCATTTAAGTAAAACCTCAATTAATTGCCTTTTGGTGTAATCTTTCTGAAAATAAATGTCATTATCATACATGTAGTTTTGGATTATTCCTTTTGTGCCATTTAAGGAGGGAGTCTTGGTCAACTGCCTACTACTATGGTAGCTTGCATTGCCCATTACAATTACACTATTCGAAGGTAAATTTGAAATTAGCTTGTTCAGCTTCAAATGAATCAGCAGTATTGTCCTCATGGTAATCCAGAGAAGAATCTTTAATGTTTTTTGCAGGCAGAGAAAGTCCATTTAGAATCAATCCGTCTTTAGATCCAGCATGCAAAATCGTAATTCGTTTACCTCTTTTTGATGGCGCGCTTGTTTTATACTTGCCGCTTGAGTCAACCCAACCCTTTTCCGGGGTATCATAATGTGTCGAAGCAGGTTTTATCCAAGTAATTTAATTTTTTGTAGATATTCGGATCGCCATTCCCGAATTCTACTGGATTCCATTAAAACTTGTCTTTTGTTAATTTTTTTAAATCCAAAACCCATGTGTTGGATACACTTCCATAACGTTGTTCTGCTATATTTAACGCCGGTTTCATCTTTTTTAATCCTCTTAATTAAATTATCTAATGTAGGCACGCTTTGTTCCTCGTATAACTTGTAAATTTTACGACGTATTATATCTTGATCACTTCCATCTACCTACGAGGAAATGCCAGTATCGGTTCTTTTTCTTCGCTAAAATGGGATTATTCACAATTTTCCATACAGTTGATGTTGGAGTTTTTGTTAATGTGGCCGTTTGTTCTAACGCTGCTTGCTTGCTGACCGCACGTTCAATGAGAGTTGAATAAACATTTTTTTTAACTTTCATAGTTTTCACAGAAAAGTATTTTTTGCTTTTCGACGGGGTTATCTCCTGAGATACATTGGGCTCGCACATATTTTCCATGACTCACACACGATTAAACAAACGCTGTATTACACACGAAGTAAGAATAATTACTAAGCTTAAAACTAAATAGAGTAGCTATATATACAGTCTTTAGAACATAATTTGTTTTATGGGATAGATCCTCTCATTTTAAATCAGGTAAAAATCGGTTTAAAATCACCAAACTATTACTTCAATAATGAAATTACGTCTTCCGGATTTGCAGTTTACTTTAAGATATTTTTAAGTACGGAACATAATTTACCTGCATTTATTCATTCATTCATTGTTTGTTTATGGCCACCCTTGGATAATCCCTTTCAAAGGTAAAGTGTAACTTTCTTATATCTCCGGACAGGCTTTATGTACCTACTTTATAGATTAAAATATTCAGTTATTTAGTAATAAACCCGTTGTAAGTATCCGGGCTAGACATTGAGTAATATAGCCGTTCATTAATTAGTTCACTATATCGAGTTTCTACTGTATTATTAAAATTTGAGGTAGTTTAGAAATGTTACTAATACATACTTGAAATTTGCAATACACACTACCAGTACTTTATTTTCAGGTTCATCACACAGTGATCAGCTGCGTCACGAGATTTTGTGGCGCAACTGACTGTGACGAACCTGGCAATTGTACGGAATCAATTCTAAATCATAATTAAACCAACTTTAATTTTTTCTATTTTTGGAACAAAACCGCAATTCACGTGTTTGTGCATTTCTGTGAAGGTAGTAACAAAAAAAGAAAATACATATATTATGTTCAATTAACGTGACATACCTAAAGCCCAATATACTTTTAATGACCCCTTTACTTATTGTTTATTGTTAAACTTAAAATTCTGATGACACCTGATCGCGTGAAATGCCATAAGCGAACCAACACGTCCTTCCTAGAGGTCAAGTTGAGAAAGCATTTAACTCCATCCAGTTTTTTGTTCGCTTTATACGCCGTAATTAAAAATAGAAATTAAACATCGGTTTTGTAATTCAAAAGTTTATTTATCAACACATCTGAGAAAAACTTTTGTTACCATTCTTAAACTACCTTAATTAATTTTATTGTCGTTTACGACTGTGAAGACATAAGAGTATATGGGAAGGTAACGCAACTTGACATTTTGTAATTTTAATAACTGCCATAAATCAGAAAAAATTAAATTAAAATAAATTATCTTATATGACAGACTTAAACTAAGCCTCTTTGGCTTAATACATAATGTTCATTAGACACAGGTCATTTCTTAATGAGTTACACCCAGTACTTATCCGATTTCGTAAATCTTCGACATTCTCCACTGGACTAGTATAAACTAATGACTTTAGATGGCCCATCGGGAATAATCTAGGGGTTTAAGTCCCGAGATCGAGCAAGCCATGTTGTTGCCAATGTTACATCCTTTAGAAACTATGGTAGCGTTTGCTCCAAACAGTTGCGATACACCTTGCTGTTAAGTCTTTTTGGTAGAAATATTTTATTTATGTTGAATAGCTTGTTTTCGAAGTTTGCCTTAAGGTACGGACAGACATGCTTATAAAAAAGCATGCTTGTAAGCATGCTTAAAACTAGCATGCTCTTCAGCTGTTCACATTTGCTAGCAATAAGCATATTTGTTTGTAGCATGCTCCTAAATAAGCGTGCTGAGAGCAAACCATTGGACAGACGAACAGACGTGCTATTTAAACTCAGGCTCTCGTCCAAAATGGAAGTTTTGTAAGAAAATACAAATGTAATATATCAAAAGAGTGGTTCGAACTGTTGATTTTTTTTACTTCCGAATAGTACACTGACCATTTTTAATATTAGTTGAGTAAACTTGGGTCGTTCATATTATTTAATAAAGCTTCATGAGCATTATTCCGTGCTATGTCATTTTTATAGAGAGGTGATCCTGTGTTCCACGGACATTCCTGACTTCGATAGTGAGTAAGTGAGTCACGAAAAGCAATGTTTTTTTTTATCTCACCAATGAGCCATATTTCTTTTTTGGACGCACAACTCTCGCGGACAGAGATTTATTGATAATGCAGCACAGAACTCAAAAATTTATACTGCAGTATAGCATGCTAATAAGCAAACCTGTTCAGATGCGCTCAGAGCACGCCCCCTTCCACCCGCGCTACAGGTAGCACGCTCGAAAATCAAACGACCGTTGATTTTTGAGCATACTCGAAATAAGCATGCTTGTTTCTAGCAAAGTACGTACACACATGCTACTAAGTAGCAATTGCTCAATAATGGCATGCTTTCGTGCTAATAATGAGCATGTCTGTCCGTACCTATATATATTTTAGCTAGGAACGGTGAAAGGGGGGATCCCATAGGTAGTCCCTCATTTTGTATATAAAATGTATCGTTAAACCTGAAATAACTTTGGTCAATGCAAAGATTGGTGAGCGAAATTATTTCGTGTACATTGACTGGGTTTTGGCTATTGATTAGGTTATTGTATATGATATTTTTAAATTCAGTTGTAGGTATAGATGTAAATAAACTCTTAACGTCAAATGAGACTATAATTGAATTGTAAGGTATATTTAAGTTATTTGTTTGTTCTATGAATTCAAACGTATTGTTAATGGCATACCTCGAAGAACACTTTAATATTTTTGGAAGCTAGTCGTTAAGAAATTGGCATAATTTGTATGTAGGGGCAATGATGTTAGATACTACTGGTCTTATGCGTATGTCGGTTTTATGAATTTTGGGTTGTATGTACAGTAGGGTGGGCCGAAAATCAAGGAAAAAATTTTTTTTTGGAAATATAAATTGCGGTAGTGAAAAAAAGTTGTCTTAGATGAAATAAAAAGCAGAGAAAAAAATTGGATGATATTGACGAATATCTAGCCGCGCCCCTGGGGGTTGAAAGGTTTTTTTTTTTAATTTTACTTTTTTCATTACGGACAGTAAAAAAACGTTTCGCTCTTTTGGCAAAAAAAAATTAGCCCTAAACATTACAGTTTAACCGCGACCCTATTACTTTAAAATTATTTATTCAGTATAAATAAGTAACATATACCTATTTTATTTTAGCTGTGCGATGTGCAGCTCTTCGCCTAGTTAAATATTCAATTTTTAATGACAGTTTTTTTAGTAGGAATTATATTTGAATATTTAACCAGCCCAGAACTCACCACGGGGAGTTGGCCGCACCTCGAGTTTCACCCTCGCACTCTTCCCTTCTTATATGCATTAGTTGAGATTTGCGCTGTAGTATTGCCCTTTATTTTCGAAACTTGGCAAGTCCGCTCTAGCTAGAAGCTTTGCCTTTATAAATTCGTCTCGAGATTGAGCGCCGCAGACTGTAGAAGAAGCTTCCGTTATTAACTTTACAGCCCTTTCAACTGCCTGGGTATGACAGAGGATTTTTTTTTAGTCGGAACTTCTTCGCGAATCATCAGCTGAAGATCATCGTTTGCAATATGCATCGTTAATAGAGGTTCTGTTATATTTTGAGTCCAGTCAATAAGATTCATATAATCAGCAGCGTCAAAGTTTATCTTTGGTATTCTAAAAATTCTAATGCCACTTTTTGCTTTATTTAGTCTTGCCTTTAAAATTCTTTTCTCGGCAAGTTCTCTGATATGTGGCCGTTCATCTGCCAACATGACTATCATCTATATATTTTCTGCATCACTGCATGGGCAAAGTACGCGTTACCTGTTATAACCTTATTAATAATTGCCTGAATATTGTCAGGAAAATGTCTAGAGGCCGGTATTGTGTCCCATAAGTGTCGTGCACCATATTGAATGGCTTTGATTTAATCTTAAACCACATAAGGTACATAAACTTTTAAGATGAATTTAACTATCAGAAGAAATGTATTCCGTTGGTTCCTCAGTGGAAATATACAGTCGTAGTATTCGATTCGCAGTAGTTAACCGTTAACCATCTTGTGTGACTCATTTTCCCAGGATTTCGGGAGGCAAGATTTTCTGAACAAGAACCACAATTTATTGATTGCGAAATTAAATCTAAATATTGTTGGTCTGCACTAAGATCTTTTTTGTCTATTTCAGGCAAATCAACCTTCCGCTTTGCTGCTGGTATTTTCGTTTCCCTGCAACATTTGCAAATTAGGGGACTGAAACATTTGCAAGAACAAATATCAAATAATTTCTGCGCATCGGACTAGAATTTTTCCAGCTTTGCTGATAAAAAAAAGGTGTATCACGGTTTTTAATAGGTTTAATGATTTTTCTGTACTTGCCATAACATGCTAAAATCATTTCTAGTATACGTTTATTAGTTAGGGTTGAAAGTAATGCACGTTGCCATATAATTTCAAGTTTTTGTGCCACAATGGTTGCAATTTCATTACTAAGAGGTTCCTTCCTTGCTTCCGTCACCTTTCAGTTCAAGACGAACATTTCGAAAACATTTAACAATCTGTTCATATGTGGGAAGAAAAAGCACATAGTCTGAACCAAGATCCTCTGCATTGCCAAACAAACAAAGTCTATTACAAGCACGAGTATTTAAAGTTTTTCTAGGCATAATCACATAAATCACTATGTTTTTAGATAAGATTTAATAAAAAATAAACGACTAAATATTGCTCAGAAAATACGTCCAAACCAAATGAGCTTAGGTATTAAACTAATCCGCGCGTCGCACGTGCTCAGCGCTCAGTGGCGGGAAGCGCAGCGATAAAGCAAAATAAGATACAGGGGCGCGGCTAAACATTAATATTAAATGCGCAAAATTTTTATAAGTAATGAGAGAATAATAATAAATATTTTTATGACTACGCCTCCCTTAAAATATATATGTACAAAATCATCTCCTTTTACCCCCCGCGGGGCGCGGCTGAACGTTAATAAAAAAATCATATTTTTTGTGTGCGTAATTTAGTAATTCTAAGACAACTTTTTTTTACTACCGCTTTTAGAAATTCCAAAAAAAATTTTTTCGGCCCACCCTAATGTACAGTATTGTACAGTATAGGTGCTGTTGGGTTCATAATTTTAAGTTTAAAGGTTTGATTGTTTGGTAGGACACTATTGCTGTTTTTAGTTTCTTTGATTATTTGGTTTTGGAATGAAAGTGTCGGGTCTTTTTTAAGTTTTGTAAAATTATTTTCTGAAACGAAGCCTTTAACTTTTGCTATGTAATCAGTCTTATTTAGAATGGTTATAGGGTTCCCTTTATCAGCCTTGCAAATTATAAGTTCTCTAGTTTTATAGGTGTTAGCTATTGAATTGATTATTTGGTTTTCAGAATTTCTATAATTTTTATTGTTGTTTTCAGATTTTTTAAGGTTTTTATAAATAATCTGTGAAAAGTCAGTTTTCTCTTGTTCTGGGCTATCGTCTATTGTGGCCAAACTTAATTTAGTGTCTATTGGCAGACCAGCGAGGTCTTAGAGAAGACCATACGCTGGAATGGAACCCGCATAAGCTGGTATCTAATGTCAGGTGGCGCTGAAAGCCAATCTTCGGTTTCTGTGAACCGAAAACGCGATATAAAAGAAAGATGTTTGTCCCTTTTCTTTCCGTTAGATACCTGCTTATGCGGGCTTCATTCCAGCGTATGGTCTTCCCTAAGACCTCGCTGGTCTGGTTGGGTGGATAGCTCGATTGCTACGAGATGTCGCCACGTGTAACATCTCGCATATGTATTTATACATTATGTGTTGAAAACACTGTAAGGTCCCTTTCCTTTTCATCAGACTCTATAGCCTTGCCGATGAGCCGTAATATGGCGTAACGCGTCCAAGGATTGGGTCTGACGGAAAGAAAAGGGACGAACATCTTTCTTTTATTAAACATTAAAAAAGAAACGAAATAAAACATGTATAGCCGAACGCTGCATAGAGGAAAACCACTAAATTTCAAATAAAATTAAACCTATTCATATCCAGAACAAAAGCAAATAATTGAACCTTCTAGAATCCCTTACAATCAAAAAAGCAATTAAAAAAAGCTAGTGTTATTATAATAATATTCTTTATTTCCCATTAAAATCATATACAATATGACAAAGCAAAGTCAACAAAAAAAGGTGCCACCAGGGGTAGCTAGACTAAATTATAACTTTAGGCTAAAGTGGAGATGCTTTGAATTTTCACAATATCTAAATATCTAAAGCCAAGTTAAAAATAAATATAAATAAAACATGCAGTGTAAATGACCAGGCAATACTAAATATTAAAAAAAATTAATAAAACAAAAATAATTTGACTGCTTTATTAAAGCTGTGCAGGCTCTGTATTTGCCTGAAGTCATGTGGTAGTATGTTGTATGCCTTGATGACTCTATACTTCGGGCCTTTCTCGAAATATTGAACTGTGAGAAGGAATACTGAGGGCGTCCCTGGTTCTGGTTAGCATTGACATATAAGACTGATTGAAGTGATTCGTTTTAAAGAGTTCAAGATTTTTTTTTAACAAAGTTCACCAGTGAGAGGAAGTAAAGTGAAGGTACGGTGAGAACTCCTAACTTTGAAAAGTTGGTCCTGCATGATGTCATTGGATAAAGTCCAAAGATACATCGAATAACTCTCTTCTGGGCCTTGAATATGTTCTGAGCACACCTCGAAGAGTCCTAAAAGAGAATACCATAGCTTATGATTGATTGGATGTTCGTAAAATAGAAAAGTCTTATTGTGTGAATGAACAGTTGGTCTTTCAATCTCCTCAACAGACCACAGAGGCTATTTATTCTGGGCTCCAACGTGACAACTTGTTTCTTCCATTTCAAGCAACGATCAAGGTGAACACCCAAAAACTTAATGTTGGTAGACTCTACTATTGATTTTCCATTCAGGGCAACATATGAAGATTCATCCGCGTTATTGAACTTGTAAACAACAACATTTTATCGATATTATCGACAATAAATTCAATTGTTCTGTAGATGGCTAGTTCTGTGAAGCGTGTAGGCCGGAAACAAAATTGAAAATCCACCAATAGTTTGTGCCTCTGGATAAATCTCATAAGTCTGGTGTAGATTGATCTCTCAAATACCTTCGAAAATGCCGGAAGCAGTGACACAGGCCTGTAATCGGCGAATGAGTGAGCATCCCCTTTTTTGAGAATGGGCACCACTTTAGCCTTCTTTAGTGGGTTGGGAAACACCCTAATTCGGAAACAACAGTCAATCACGTTATGTAAGAGTTTGCATATGTTGGCAAATATTAAGTATATAGATAGGGATTTCATCTAGTCTTGGAGCAAATTTATTTGGAAGACTCATTATTATGTCATAGATTTCCATTGTCCATTCCATTGTCAATAATCAAACAGCAGTGCTTTGAAGTGAAACCACCTGTATAACAATAGAAAAACCCACATTGTATCAATCCACTATAACGCCTATTCTTAATTACTTTATTACTTATTTATACCTTACATAAGAGTTGAGATAAATACATTTGTAACAGCCTTTATAATTTAGTCTTTGTACTTCTTTGAAAATGAGCCGAAAAGGCCGAAACACCCGTGTCAGGTAACTGAAGATTAAAACTGTGAAACAAGTAGTTTTTATTTCTATCCATTACAGTTTAATTAGTATTTAGTGAATATTGTGAAACTAAGAAGCTTATGTTTTCAAATTTCCCACACCTCCTAAAGTGACATCTCTTCAATACAGAAGATTGGCAGGTAAACAAACAAAATTGTAGATACTTGGAGAAAGAAAATCCTACATGGATGCGAAAGCATCATACATAATATCCCTAGAAATTAAATGTGTGGACGGGTATTCTCAGAAATACACTTTTGGAGCCATACTTTTTTGACGGTAACGTGAACGAGCAGAAGTATCTTCAGTTTCTGTAAGACTTTCTTATACCTAAACTGGTTCATTTAATTCCAAGTAGAAACGAACCTGGGGTTCACTGTCAAAGTTTATGGTATCAACAAAATGGCGCAAGTTCACAATATGCTGTAGTGGTCCGAGAATACCTTGATCAAGTTTTTTCCAACAAGTGGATTGGAAGGCGTGGTATCATTCAGTGGCCATTTAGGTCCCCGGATCTTACTCTCATGGACTATTTTTTGTGGTGTCATTTGAAAAATGAGGTATATAAAAGTAGACCAGCTGGTACCGAAGATTTAAAAAGTAGGATAAAAATCGAATGTGTCAAAATATCTGAATAGGTTATAAGTGATCCGCAGCGAAAATTTATTGATCGATTAGGATATTGCCAGGCACAAGAAGGATGACAATTTCAACATCTTATTAATTAATGGTTTAATTTTAACTTTTTTTAGATTTATTGCGACTTCAAAAAAATGAAATAGGGATTGTTTCAAAAAGTGGCTCTGGTTTCTAAACTTCGAATTTTGGACCTTAAGTGTATCGAAATTCGAATTAATATACAGGGGATTCCATTAAAAGAATCATCCACGCACTCATATCTTCTATACAGAATACCCTGTATAAATGCTGTAAGTGTCAGAGCAAGCGCATTTTTATACGTTACTTGACGTGTTCCAGCGTTTTTTTCAGAACATATTATCTGAATTTATTCCACACATTATTAAGACACTAATTAAATCTTGATTAACGAGATTTAAGTTTTTAAAAAAACAATTTTATTTGTTAAAACTAACTTTTACAAAAATATGTATTGTTATCGTGACAATAAAAACCCGACTGAATGATATTCTTCTTGGGAACAAGCATATCCTCTCTGCTTCGTCTGCTGATGCTGACTCGGCAGTTTAGGTAGTTCTTGATAGTGTCATCTAATCCTAGGTTTAGGGGTGATATAATTCCTCCCCCCTAAAATCAAACTTTGAGGGTTAGCGAGGAAGTTGGACGTCGGCGAAGTCGGCGAAGTCGGCATCTTCCTTCTGGGTTCCTTCCTTAGGATTATTGAGTCTACGCAGCTTGGGATAGAGCTTCTTATAAGTGACGTATGTCGCTCCCGAAATTAGAAGTCCATATATCGCCAGTGTCCAAAAACTTGGTATATGAGAGATACTTCTATGGGACAGCATAACTTGATTCTCGATCACATGGGTCCTAATTGATTTGAGATCATCGAGTTCGATTTCACCCAATCGAACAGAAATATTATTTGGAGCTGCTTGACCAAATTTTATATCTAAATCAGGGAACAGTATTGGCTGATTTAATTTTGTCGATTGTCTCTCATTTACAAATATTTCTTGTAAGGTAGACATCTGACATCCAATCGGCAGATCGATTAAATAGGTACCAGCACTTGGTTTTTGTGCTTCTTCTTGTTTCTTGCATTTAAATTTAAGGGTATCTTGTTTTGGCAGCAAGGCTATCCATTGGTTAGAATCGCCTAATCGTTTAATGAGTGATCCTGGTATCATAACCTGTGTTTTTTCGCAAGCGGAGGTGTTTTTGACGTCAAGAAGTTGAATTTCACAAGGGTTGTCTTCTTCTACGTCTTTGATGTCCATTCTTGGGCAGATGAATTGTTGTGGAGATATTTCGTTGCAGAGGTTGCTTACAAATGCATAGAGCAATTTATTTTTAGCTAAGAATTTATTTCGCGGAATTATCGCCTTAAACTGACTCTCAAAAAATATAGGGGTAGAGAATAAATGATAATAATTAAAATTTTCGGGGTATGTAATTGGAATATGTAATATGAAGACTATTTTATTATTTAAAATAAAACTATTGATTTTTATTAACTTTAAATAGATAGGTATATTTTTTAAAGCTAATTCGACTGGAAGTTGATCTTTATTTAAATGAGTTTCTAAGATTTTAAGTTCGTAGAAAAGATCAGCAGTTTTCATTATGCTGGGATGCATAATTTGTAACTGTTAGAAAGAAACAGAATTTTCTATGTCTTGCAAAATAGAGTTTAGGATTTCGTACATGTTGGTAATCTGATTCATGAGATCCATAATAAACAAAGAGTTCTCACGGTATGTCTGGTTTCCTATAATTAAAGAAATTTGAAATAACCGTGTTACCAATAATTTTTCATTATGATTGATTTGTTGAATAGTTTTGTTAAATTTATCAATAAGAGCAACTGATAATGTATTTTGGTTTTTAATATTATTAGCTATATTGATTTGGTTACTCTGCAATTCTTGAATCAATTTATCGTATCGTTCTCCGTCTGCGTAATCTAAATTTCCGGAAATTGATTTGAAGATAGAACCTAAGCCGTTTATTAAACCTCGTTTCACGCGCATAGGCTGTGGTAAAAGTTCACCTAGTTTTGTTTCAACTTTATCCCGGATGAATTTTAATATTTTCAAATAGTTGGAGGCATCAAAGGCACTATTTTTATTTACATTAATTAAGTCAATTAAAAGGCTAGTTCGATCGTTTAATTTGGTAACTTCGATTAATATCGGATTTAAATCATAATAGTGTATAAGTTCATGCGCATAATGTTCTATTTTTGTGGTTCCTAATTTAAGAGGGACGAGCCCAGGGTTGTTGTCAAGTTTTCGTATGGAGATGGTTTCTTGGAATCCGAGAGTTCCAGAAAATCTGAAAATGAAAGCCCTATTTTACTAATCGAAAGAGAAGGTCTTCCTAAGAGGCCTTTTTAGATTATCCATATGTAATTTTGTTTGTTCTTCAGTAGATACTGTTTTCCTCTGAGGATTAGTACTTTTTAATTTAGTTGGTTTCTGAAATTTATTTGAATTTTTCTGACGAGTATGTTTCTTTACAAAAACTTGATTTTGGGGTTGGAAAATTTCGGGGTCATCGCGATTTTGGTTCCTTTTTTCAATAGTTCGTTCTTTGTTTCCTATAATATCAGAATTTATCTTTGAATAAATGATTTTTGCTTTTTCCCGATGTTCGTTAACATAGTCGTTGAGTAAGATTTTTTCTATTTCTAGGTTAAATGGGTCATTTGTGGAAATATGCCCATTTATAACATCAATAGGCTTAATTTTTGTTACAGAATGCAAGGAATTATTATAGGCTAGTATGGCATATAACATTTTCATATTAATAGGAGTTTTAGAAAAACCTTGTGTATTAAGAAGTCTAATATGTTCGATAATCGTAGAGTGAAAGCGTTCGCACAATCCATTGGATTGGGGGTGGTTTGGTGAGATAAAATGAATTTTAATTTCGTGTAAGCCTAAAAGCTCGGTTATTAAAGAGTTTTTGAATTCCGTTCCGTTATCGCAAATTATCTAAGATGGTACACGGTGGTGTGAAAAATACCTTATTAAATTATCGGCTATTTCTGTACCACTTACTGACGTGATTGGGTACGCCTGCGCATATTTAGAAAAGCTGTCGACTATAGTTAAAAATTTTGATTGTTCAAAGGTAAATGTATCCAAATGGACAATGTCGAATGGTTTTGATGCCGTGGGTGTGACATTCATTTTAATTCTAACTGGGTTACGCTCGTACTTGCTTTGTTGGCAAATTTCACATTCATTGATATATGTTTGTATCGCCTTTTTTGTATTTGGCCAATAATATTTTTCTTTAATTCTTACGTACGTTTCATCTATTCCGCGATGATTGCTCTTGCTTTCCTGGTAATTTCTAATTATTTCGCTTATGTTATTTTTGTGTGTAACATCAATTAACCTTTTCAAGCAACGTTTAAATTTAATAGATGGCCATTTAAAATATCTTTGCAGTGTTGTCGAAAATGGTTCATACATATTTGGTTCTGAAAAATAAATATGGTATTGGATATCAGGAGAAATATAATCCCTAACAAAATTAATAACGTCTTCTTCAAAATTATTTTCTGATATTGGTACTGTTATACGTTTTTTTTTCTCAAACAGAATGGTAATCTTAGGTTTGGTAGGGGAGTGTAAAACAGAAGTGACAATTATTTGATTACTACCATAATTAACTGCACATTCAGATATGGGAATTCCTACTACCGGATTTTGTTCGGCATTTGAATGCACTGTAGCATTTTCATCGAGAGGTAGGTCAGGGTTATCATTAAGGTCTGTGTCCTCGATATTTTGTTCGTCATCGGTGTGCACAATCAGTGACGCGTTATCATTGTTTTCTCTATTTTGTTGGGTATTAGATGTAAGAATTTGATCTAATTGTTCGATATCCGTAATTTTGGTTTGATTTTCATTATTACTATCTGATATTATTTTATCCAATTCTTCGAAATCGGTATTAATCTCCTTTGTATGTATCTCTATTCGTGAAAGTGTTTCTGCATTCTGATTTAGGGTTCCTTTTTTATATATAATATGGTAGTCATACTCCTCTAATTTTATTCTCCAGCGTAGCATTTTTGAATTAGGGTCCTTTAAAGAAAAAAGCCATTGGAGGGGCTTATGGTCTGTAATGATGTTAAATTTTCGTCCAAATAAATATGGCCGAAAATACTTGGTGGCCCAAACTATTGCCAATAATTCTTTCTTAATAGTGGCATAGTTTTGTTCGGAGTCGTTTAATGTCCTCGAGGCATATGCTATTGGTCGATCATGACCGATAGGTCCTTGTGACAATACACAACCAATTGCTACGTTGCTGGCGTCGCAAGTTAAATTGAACGTTTTGGTAAAATCGGGGTACTGTAGAATGGGTTCGTTTATTAGTAAATTTTTGCAGGTTTCGAAACATGATACGAATTCTGGGTTATGTTCGATCTTAGCTCCCTTCTTTAAGCACTTTGTCAACGGTTTTGTGATTTTAGCAAAGTTGTTTATAAAACGTCTGTAATAACCTAATAAGCCAAGAAAACCTTTAATTTGTTTCGTGGTTGAAGGTATAGGGTATTTTTTAATCGCTTTTATTTTATCCGGGTTAGGCTTAACCCCATCAGGTGTAACTACGTGTCCTAGATAAGCCACCTCTTTTCTTAAAAACTCGGACTTATCGAGCTGTATTTTGAAATTGGATTCCCTAAGTCGTTCGAGAACAGATTTTAATCGTTCGATGTGTTCTTGCAATGACGTAGAGAATATAATAATATCATCTAGGTACACTGCACATTTTTCGTTTTGCAGCCCACGTAAAATATTGTCCATGACGCGTTGGAACGTCGCAGGAGCATTTTTTAACCCGAAGGGCATACGCAGATATTCATAGTGCCCAAATTCGGTACTAAAAGCGGTTTTTTCGATGTCCTTCTCATCCATTTCAATCTGGTGGAATCCACTTGCCAGGTCTAGCGTAGTGAAATACTGACACTTGCCAAGTTTGTCGAGTATATCACTAATGTTTGGAAGGCAATAGCGATCATCCAAGGATTTCTCGTTCAATTTTCTATAGTCGACCACGACTCTCCATTTTTGTTTTCCAGACCCGTCTGCCTTTTTTGGGACTACCCAAATTGGTGAGCTCCAGGGTGAATGACTGGGTCTGACTATCTTTTGGTCCAGCATCTTCTTTATTTGACCTTCGACTTCCTGCTTGTGAACGTACGGGTATCTGTATGATTTGGTGTATATGGGTACCTCGTCTGAAGTGCGAATCTGATGCTTAATTTTGTTGGTAAAGGTCAGGGACGTATTTTCGTCATAGAAAATATCGGAATACTCATTAAGCAGGTCAAGAATTAGGCGTTTTTTTTCGTTGTTTAAATGGTCTGTACGAAATTTAGAGAAATCAATTTTTTGTTTTGGTGATTCGTCAAAATTGTTTAGGTAAATTTGTTGAATGTTATTTTCATTAAAATTTTCAACTAATATGGGTTCTGAGAAATCCAGAGTAATCGGATTGGTGGTATTATTTAAAATTGTTGTTATGGCTTCGCCATTTTTTGCTATTGTTAAAGATTCGGGTATTTCACAATTATGGATTTTTTGGTGAGGTATAATGACTTCTCCATTCGATATTGATGTTTTTAATTTTATAACTTGTTCGGATCTGGGTGAAATTGTTATTAAATTAAGATCATTTTTTATTTGAAAATAGCTTAATCTTATCTTTGCATATGGTGTGACTAAAATGCCTTTATTAAAGTCTAAGCTTGCTTGTAAAACTTTTAAGTTATCAAGGCCTAAAAGTCCGTGAAAAGTATTGTGAAATTTAAATAGGAAAAATTTAAGATTGGTAACATGTGGTCAATTGAAAATTTCCGAAGCGGGTATAAGGGTGCTATATTTATGAGCCGACTTTTGAAAAACTGTCGAAACAATAAATGGGTCATCCCTAATTAAATTTGGAAAATATTTAAATGCAATTTGGGGGTCAATAAACGATTTTGTTGAGCCAGAGTCTATTAGTATTTTAATGTCATATTCGGGAAAAGTTATGTATGAAAGTTCGCTAGAATTAGTGTTATTAAGAGAAATTATAGGTGGTGAAGTCTCGGTTTCTACGTTAGATCTTTTTTTGTATGGGTTAAATGAAAATTTTCCTGCTGACTTTCATCATCGTAATTGTTATCTTCGTTTAGTGATTGAACATTTCTCGAGTCTTCAGCAAAATATTGATTTGTTTGATCATCGAGAAAATATTGCTCGTCTTGTTGTCCTAGGTCATAGTTTGTGTTTTCTGGCTCCATTTCGTCTGTTTGGGCATAAAATAGTTCTTCAGCAACCCAATTACGTTGTTGGGGTTGTTGATAATATGATGTCGATGGACGGTTTTGCGCGAAATTCGTTGTATTTCGGGTAGATACGCTCATAGGCGTAGGTTTGGGGAATGTTTTATTCGGGTTTGGTTTAAAAACATTTTTATTTTGATTCTGCTGTGGTTGCCTAAAAACTTGGGAATTCGTAAAATATTTTTGTGGTTGAGTATTTATTCTGGGTTGGATTGCAATCGGTTGCGATGGAAACCTATTTTGCGCTTGACTTCTGAAGAAGTTATTGGGGGTATTGCTATTAAAATAGATCGGAGTGTTACGCACTATTCTCGATGTTAGTTCTGGTCTAGGTTGAATGGGACCGGGTCTAGATATAATTTTTGGGTTCAAATTTTGAAAATAGTGGACATTATCTTCCTGTAAAACGACTTGAAAAGCCTCACTAAGATCACTTGGTTTCATGCACCTAATTGTAGTACCTAAAGGTTCCCGTAACCCTGACAAAAATGTTCTTAATGCCAAATTTTGGTACAACGTGCGTTTTAAATTTTTATTAGCGCTACTGCTTTCATGCAGATCTACGTACGCACACAAAAGATTTAATAGCTATTTATGTATCAAGGGCGTTACGGGGACTATAATGCCCTGAAGGTAGAAATAGCCCGAGGGCCTCTGGCCCGAGGGATAGGTTTCTGCCTGATGGGCATTATAGTCCAGTAAAGCCCGTGGTGCATACAATGCTTTATGTTTTACCTAAAAAAGAGTTTTTCAATGACTAATTACATTATTTATTCGCAATATAAAAAATAAGTTGCACCTGTACCTGTATACGTAAGTAGATAATGACTGGTGTTAAGTTTGACTTTGATGTTTCTGTCAGTTAGTCAGTTGGCATTTTTTATTTAACGATTTGCTCAAAATGGAAGAAATTCCACAAAATATAAGAGAAAAGGTCATAAAAGCGACCGAAAATCTTTTGCCAGTTAAATCAAGGCAACAGTATGATCGGGAGTATGGCATATTTGGTATTTGGAAAGATACGAACACAATTCTTCAAATAACCGAAAACGTTTTAATGGCATATTTCCAGGAACTGGTAAGTTATTGATTTTATTTTAATACATATGTTTAACAAACTTTATTATTTTTAGTATTGTTTAAAGAAAAAATTATTTTTTGTATAAACTTGATCTTTATTGTGAGAGAAATAAAATTGGATAAGCAATAAAATTTCCATATTAGCGCATTAGGGTAATATAAGCGGGCATTATCATAATGCCCGCTTATAATGCCCTAGGTGTGATAGCAGGTATTATTGCTATCATAACATATTCCGTTTCTAAGGTATTATAGATCAATAATAGATAGGTAAAACATAAAATATTTAAAACCCTATCATAAAATTGTTGCGGTTTTTCCGCAGAATTTTGCCGCATCATAACCAAATCTCTATTTAAGCATGTTTCGTCTCTTTGATCTTAAAAGTTGCGTGTAAGTGTATCACGCACATCTTTCCAGGTAGATACATTTTGAATATTTACTACCAGTTTTGCATTTCCTGATAGTTTTGCAATTAAAGAGTTTATTAGATAGACATTTTGAAAAGTCGTTGGATTATTCCGATCATAGAACTCATTTATTAAGGAATCACAAACAGATATATACCTATTAAGGTCATTGGGATTTCCATCGAAATCAGGTACGCATTTTAGATGTTCGGAACTAAATCTAGACATTTCAACTACGTTTAAGTGATTGGTAATTTCTTTATCAATATTATTAATTGATTCGGTTATAGATTCAATTGATACCGGATTTTCAATAAAAATTTGAGAGTCGGTTGAAGGGTTATTGTCAATTGTCAAATTTTTAAGAAAATCGGTTATGTTTTCTACAGACATTAAATTGCACTTACATAAGAATAACAACGATGGCCTCCAGCATTATCTCTATAAAAAACCTTGTCTTAGGTCGGCAATGTGGTCCTTCCCAAACTTGGATTCTTGCAAAATTGGACAATTTGGTTCCAATCTTCGATGATGTCTTGCCTGGGTGGTCTGATAGGTCTGCGATAGACTGGGCGACTCCTCTTCGATAGATTATGACGTCACTCCACCAAACACCTCCGCACAACAAAGTCACCAACAAGTTCGATTTTTCGGTTAATCGTTGATACGAAAATCGATCGTTCGATACGATCAATTCCAAAAATCCGCACGACTGCGCCAATTAAATCTTGATTAACGAGATTTAAGTTTTTAAAAAACAATTTTATTTGTTAAAACTAACTTTTACAAAAATATGTGTTGTTATCGTGACAATAAAAACCCGACTGAATGATATTCTTCTTTGGAACAAGCATATCCTCTCTGCTTCGTCTGCTGATGCTGATTCGGCAGTTTAGGTAGTTCTTGATAGTGTCATCTAATCCTAGGTTTAGGGGTGATATAATTCACTTGTATTGCGAAATCACTATAATCCTTATCAAACCAACAAAATAAAACCTTTACAAAAGAACAATATTCAGAACTACATAAATAATAGTACATTATTTAACGAGCGTATAATGAAGGCTATATTACACGAGATTTTAAAACACGAGCCGAAGGCGAGTGTTTTAAGGATTCGAGTGTAATATAGCCATTATACGCGAGTCAAATACTATACTTTATCTACGACTATTCAGTATTCAAGAAGTTAGAAAATGGATTCAGAGCAACACATTTTATTACAATAGGATTATTATTAATGGTATTTCTTAACTAAAAAATACAATTCAACGATGTTAACCATAATTAAACAAAATACAATTGCAGCCCGAATTTCTGGAGGGGTACTTTGGATTTCGTTTTCGTCATCCGAAATCATGATATTTTACTTTGAAATCAACAACAAAATGTCACAGCGAAACTTAAATGACTGAGGAAAAAAATGATTCGTTTACTTGTCAATCGGTTGCTATGGTATTAATACCATTCACGCCTGCTTAAACTAGATCTGGTGCGTTTTTATCGTAATTCAGGTAACTTTGTTTTGTTGGGACCGTGGAATATGAAATCTCATATTCCACGGCTGTGGAATATGAGTAACTATGGTAATATGAACCACATTATATATGTACTAACAAACACATTATGCTTCTATTATTAAATAGTCGTAGATAAACATTTTATATTGGTGCGGTTAATCTCTTTGAATTGTTTAGTAATTAATTTCAGTGTTTCGCAAATTTGTTGGTGCAGGGCATTCGCAAATCGTGCATCCAAGGTCAAAGAGCGTGGTGGAGCAATTCAGAGAAAATTCAACCAACGATGCGCAACGTGATGAGAGGATCTCCAGAGCAATGCAAGTTTATAGAACGAGCAATCATCCGCTGCAGGATTTTCCTCGAGTCACTGTAGACGAAGTAAAGTCCCTAGTTAGTGCCTTGAATACTAAAAATCCCCGGGTTTTGGCGGTTTAACGAATCCTACCAGACCGAGCTTTGGGGAATATAGCAGACATATTCCAGGCTATAATCGAAGAAGGCCATTTTCCGCGCTCCTGGAATTTTCTAAATGACTTTGTGTTTGCATGCAACGTTTTGCCTAACGAACAGTCCGGTTTTCGGGCCGAACATTGCACAGTTAGGCAAACTACGTGTTTAATATCTAACATTGTAAACGGCTTTAACAGGAGAGCGCACACGGGAGCGGTTTTCTTCTACGTAAGTAAAGCTTTCGATAAGGTATGGCATAACGATCTGTTACTAAAGTTGATAAGGCTCGGAGCTCCGAACTACTTCGTCAATGTAGTTGGCTAGTTTCTTGAGAATATAAGTTTTATGGTCCCATCAGAGAACGCACTTTCTTTGAAAAAACGCATCAGGGCGGGAGTGCCGCATTGCCGCAAGGCTCACCTCTCTCTACGATGTTGTATAACATTTATTCTCATTATATTCCGCGAGATAGATTCACGCAGCTATATCTTTTCGCTGACTATACAGCAATTACTTTGACTGCCAAATCACCGTGCATTGTTACGTAATCGAGCTGGAGAAATTGCCTTCATTTTGAACGATTTGCCTGAATCATACTAAGACGAAGGCCATATTTTTCTCGAAAAGTCGCGTACGTCGGCCTGAAACAAGGCTAAAAGTCAACAGAGTCCAAGTAAACTGGTGCCAGGAAGTGAAGTACCTGGGACTTATCTTTGACCAAAGACTGAACTGGAGGCTCAATTTAATAAACAGAGTGAAGCTTGCATTGCGACAGTTAGGCTCTATCTACCCCTTGATTAACGGGCGGAGTAGACTTGCAAATAGGACAAAGGTTAACCTCTACAAGGCATTGGTCAGGCCCGTTCTCATCTATGGCGCACCTTCGTGGTGCAACATAAGCAGAGCGGATCTGAATAAGTTCCAGGTGATTCAGGGTAGGGCGTTGAAAATTATCGCAGATGTACAGAGGTACACTATGAATCGCGTATCTCACCAGAGCTTTCGCATACCAACTTTTAATGAGTTCTTTTTAAAAATCATTACCAACGCAGCTATTTGGGACGTACGGACGTTTCAACAAACCCACTAATTACTGACTCACATAGTAGAGAAGCACTAATAGTAGAGAGACAATATCACCTTTCTAGATAACGTAAAAGGCGCCAAGAATACTCAAACCCAAATCTTCAATAATAACACACACGGCGTGATATACTCAACAAAGGCAACAGCCGATAGCAATAGTTTGTTTTATGCGAAAATACCTAGAAAGTAATCGAAGAATCAAAAGATGTCAAAGGGATGACGTAAAACCCCATTCATGAACCAATGATCTAGGGTACCGTCATAAATTGTTTATGAAAAGAACGGGGTGAGCGGGTAATTAGGGACAAAGATAGTGTGGCTAGTGCGACAGGAAGTGTAGGGTGGTTTTGACGTTTCATTTTTTACAGGTGACTTTCCCTAAATGGCTGCCTACGTAAAGTTGATGACGTTATTCGTTCCGGAGATATTAAACTCACCGGTGGAAGGTAGTTCATCGACGCCCCAATAGCGACTACTTCTATGTTTAGTGATTTATTTTCGGGTTGCTCTAACAATGAGTTTTTTTGAGATGACGCAAGCGACTTTACAAAGAGAATTTTTGCTGGGCTCTCCTGTTAAATTACATTAAAATTATCTTAGCTCGAATGTATTAAATAATTTTATAACCAATTATTGTACAACCAGACGCCCGTTTCATTATGTTGGATTACACCAGGCCTTAAAATTATTTCTTTTACTAATTTTGCTTGAGACGAAATTGTGCCAATAAAATATGCTCGTAAAAACTGTCGCAACTTATGCGGAAAAAATAAAAAAATTCGACACAAAATTGCTTTCAATTTAATGAAATTTGGTCATTTATTTATGCAATCTAACCCTCTTCATTGCATAAAGAATATATAGAATTTATACCTGTACTTACATAGATACAGTGAGCAGCTTAAGTGCAGCTGTCATAATTATTTTAGAAATTTAAACGATAAACTGCTGCTCTTTACGGTCAATCAGTTAGTAGTTAGAACATTTATGTCTGAACCGTTAATCATTGATTTAATTTCATTTTTCTTAATTTGTCTGCGTAATTCCATCTTTAACTGCTAAAACCTTTTAGAAACTGTTTCAGTGAGCAATAATAAAAACACCAGTAGTTTTAGCAATGACATTTCAAATGAATAATTTATAGAACTTCCATATCTTGCAAAGCATGATAGTCAACTGAGAGCTTTAAAAAACTTGCCCGACAATGATATTGTTTGAGAAACATGTTTTAATATGATTAAATCCATAAATAAAATTTTATTTTTGCTGCGACGTAAAATATTATGCCGAATTAAGTAAAACCTCAACAGTAGTTCATACGCAGTTACAAGCGACAATTAACAAACAAATTCTCCTCTGACAAACTTTATATTAAGAAAACCTTAGCGACTTTTTCTTGGTTTCCCACTTAAGGTTAATGGCTCTCGGTTTCTTTGGCTAAACGGGATTACATTTTGCCCATATCCTTATTTACCCGATCTTCCTTGTGTCAACTACCATATCATTTGATCCATATACAAACATATTTTCGTGGAAATTTCTTTGTTTTGTTTTTTTTCTCAATTATAATTGTCAGTTTTAGTTCAAAACTTTAGAGGTTAGCTCTCTTCTTTTTCCAAGAATACTAATGGCCTATATGTTAAGCATGGTATTTTGAGGATTCCTCGAATCAGAGTCCTAAATTCGAACGTGACCGTCGTCGAATGTCGAAGATAATGAGACTATAGTTTATTTGGAAAAAGAATATAGTGATGCTACATTGATTATTCAACAATAACTAAATTTAGGTACATCTGTTTAATTTCACTTAGTTTAAATACCTGCAACCGAGTAGTCGGGACCCACTTGATTTATTTCAATATCAACCGCTAGTATGTGAACCAGTCTATTCCTCCCTTTTCTATTTCGGTTCAGGCGGTATCTCTTCCCAAGTACCCATGGTAGTAGTTTGCTGCAATTCGCTTATCTTCTTTTTGACGTTCCCGCCTTTTTGTGACATTATTGACGGTGCCGAAAGAAGCAGGAGGCCTTTCTTAATCCATAACTACAGGGTGGCCGTTTAGTGTGCCAAAGTAGAATAGCAATAGTGTATTCATAATACACAAGAAATGTTAATATAAAAGTTGAAGGACAGTAAGTGAGTTATAACGCAAAATTATTTTTGGCTCTGTAGGGTGGCTCAACAACGAGGAACAAGAATTTTTTCTTTAATAGAACATCCTGTATATTTTTGCACTTTTAAATTTTCCTCGATATTCCGCGTATCGTGGCAAACAAAGTTTTTAATTATTTTGCAATTTTGTCAATTTATTTAAAAATATTCTTTTTTGGAAGAAAAAACTTGGAACCTTAAAATTTGAAATATAATAGAAATAACGCAAGATATTCGAAACATTCTCGAGGGTATCAAAGATAAATACTAATTCAAGACTTAAGACCCCCAGTATATTCCATATTTTGTACAGGGTGTGCTCTACAAACGTGTCAACTTTTCACATTTTAAAATTAATTTACTCCTTTTTTTTCAAATGGAACACCGTGTATTTTAGTATTTTTATCTTGTAGAGTTTTTGCCCTCGACAACTTTTGTTAAAAGGTTCATTAGTTATTTTTGCTCATTTTGGCGTAATATTTTTTTTAATAAAAAGTCTGAGAAAAATGTTTTTTTTTTTTAATTTTACTTATTTAAGATGATTTAATCAGATTTATTTATTTATCGTATGGCTGCACATGTCACAAAACACATAAAACGCACATAAAAGTGTACAAAATACATAACCAAAAGTGTGTAGAAGGACATTACAAACTATTCTAATTCACAAACGTGAACTGCTTACATAGACTATCTAATCAAATGTTCAAAGTGTCTTCCATTAGTCTCTATACACTTCAGGACACAATCTTCAAATTCTTCGCTTAAATTACGACATATTTCGGGAGTAATCGCTTGGAAACAATTCCTTATGCGAATCTTCATATATCTTCTTTAGTGTCGGAGACATTTTGTACACCTGATCTTTAACAAATCCCCACATAGAAAAATCCATTTTTGTCATATTCGGCAATGTAGCTGGCCATGATACAGGTCCTCCTCTTCCAATCCATTGCTGACCATAAGTTTCATCTAAGAATTCCCTAATGAGCCTTGTGGAGTGCACCGGGGCTCCATCATGAAGAAACCACATGCGTTCTTGAACTATGTTCGGTATTGGGCAAGCTGTAGTAAATCATTTTGGAGAAAATCCAAATAGATCTGTCCTAGAGTTCTTCTTTCTAAGGGAAAGCACCCACCAAAGCAGTGAATTGCTTGAGGTGAAGTGTGCGTGAAGCACACCTGATACGCACATCATGTGTGCTTGAAGTACGCGCATATCAAAACAGTGACGAATTAAATAATAAATTGTTGATCATCACCATAGCCCCCTACATTTCCAAGCCGTAAAGTAAGAAAGGCAACGTCGCAAATCCTGTCAGAGGTAGACCGATTTTTAATAAGTAACTAACGCAACTTCCGTGCAGATTCGTCCGTTTAGGCGATAAAAATTACGGTTAATTTCAAATTATTTATTGAACTTTTTGCATTTTACTTCAGTATAGATATGTCTATCTAATTAGTAACAAGAATATAATAATATAATATATATACATATATAATATAATAATAGGAAATTTAAATTAACTTAAAAAAATTAGTGATTTTAAAACCTATTTTAAAGTGGAAAGCTTTCTTTTTTTTTGATGATGTATTTTGGTGTTGAAGGTCATTGGTCATTTCTGTTTTTTTTGTGTAATTGTTTAGTAATATATTGCTAAGAGTAAGTATTGCTACTTTATAAAACATTTTTCGATAGCTTTCTCTACAGGGGCATGTCTCATTAAGCGTTATCAGAAAGCTACCACTTTCTAAACTAGCCAAACCTAGTTTATCTAAAAGAACTTGGTGATTTTGCCGATTCAAAAATTTAAGTTCTTTAGTAGCTATAATAAACTGAAAAGCTGTAAATATATGAAAGTACATAATATTTACTTCATTGGTAGCAAGACATAAACCCCCCCTTTGCAAAGAATCAAAATATTCATCCCCCACATTTAAACCTATGACTCGAACAATAAGGTTTTCAAAGTTGAAAAAATAGTCGATACTTTCAGTAGTGGAGTCAATGTAATATAAATAAAACAATGCAATCTTTCTCCACAGTTTAATAATTAAACGTTTTTTAAATTGTTTTATTTATAATAAGGTTTTTGCAAGCCATGCATTTTAATTTTCTATTTTTGTAGATATAATGGGCTATATAACTACATATATACATTTAAATAGACTCATCTAACTGGTAATCCTTAAGATAATCCGATTGAAATATGTAAGGAAACTCTAATATTTCTGTACTTTCAATATCATGCTGAACAAAGTATTTGATTTTAACACTGTAAAATTTTTTAACCCTGACTTTACAATTATTACTTTGAAGTCTAATTTTTTTTTCTGATTCAAAGATTTATTTAAAATGATACATGACACTTACAACCAGAAAGGTTCCTACATCGACCAAATCTTTTTTCAAGGGTATCTGTTTGAAATTTACCAGCTAAAATGTATTTTATTTCAAAATGGATAAATGAGTATTCTATAATTTCTATTACGACTGTGGTACTGGTACTACGTTCAATAGCATCATAAGTGTCCCTAGTTAAGTTAAGTCACAAATTTCTTTAGCTAGTTTACCTTGAAATCATTTTTTAAATATATTGGGGTAGTCCAATCGTCCCTTTTTTAAACCTTGCCGTACGCCAATAAAAACATTTTGCCAGTTAAACAGACATTGGAACTAACCTTAAGATTTTCATATAATGATAACCAGTGGCGGCTCGTGACGGAAGTTTGTGGAGGTTCACAAGCATCAAGCATGGCAAAAAACGAAATTTTGCGCATATCTCCGCCCACCACTACCCCTTTCTTTTATTTCACCCCTCCGTTCCAACCACAAGATATTGTGTAGTTAAGTGTCAAATTTACGAGTAAAAAGCTTTACTAATTTTTATGTTCTTTATGTACGTAGATATGTTAATAAAACAAAATATAAATTTAAATTGAAAACTTACGAAATACAGCATACTTGGAAAGCAGTAACTAGAAAAGTCAACAACGACAACATAAAAAAACTAAAAATATTTTTAAAAAACAGAACTGATTAAACACAGTGTCTAAACAAAAAATGCATTCTTCTGTCTTTAAGTTTAGCAAATTTCTCAGTAACTAAGTCATTTAAGTTAGGAATATCTTGCAACATTTTTTAAAAGAATAACAGGACTGAGGGCAAAAGCAGGAGATCTTCTGTTAAAACAGAAGGTCTGGCAACACTGCATGACATACACAAGCTATGCCACGCTTATGGAGGGTTTTACCGCGCTACACGGATCAGCAAAACATATAAAACGATCTCTCAAAAACCATCCGAAACAAGGCGGCAGCATGCAGCACAGCAAAAGCGTGCTCATTTGAGAGGAATGAAAGCCCATTTAGAGCCGTGCGCTAAAAAGAGATGGGGACGACAAGGTGCATTTATTACGGGAAGCGAACCGTCCATATCAAGTAGCGATAGCCACGGAGCACATTTTTCCTGCGATAAGCATTCGGGATTAGAGACCTGCTACAAAATATTTAGTTAGCGAAACGATAATTAGATAGGGAGCTAATAAAATCATGTTAGAATTCCTTTGTAACAGACATTGTATTGTTGTAAACTAAATATGTAATTTATAGTGAATATTTGTCGGTCGATGTGGGGCTGAATCATAGGGAGGCACGTGCTCAAGTGCTCCTATATAAGAGCCGCCACTGATGATAACATTGATAACTAAAAATCGGGAAAATAACAAACGTATACATCAACACTTGTCGATGCACTAATGCACTTCACAAGCACAAGAGCACAAGATTGTAAATAATTTCTGTGACAAGACAAATAAAAATAGCGAATCATCGGTCTACCTGCAACGTTGCCAGACTTTGTCCTTCATAGCTTGGAAGTAAAGGAAGCTGTGTCATCACGCATTTTTATTAACATTGCAAACACTAAAATAGTTATTGAAGGGTAAACCGCCTTGGAAATGTCAATACGGAACACTGCAAGATATAACCTGAAAAGCTATAATTCGGTGCGCGTCAGGTGAAAATAGAACAGGTCCTATATTTCATCACGCATGCTGTGCGGCACTGCATAGTGAGGCGACTCACTTCGCTCTCACGGCCGCCGCGCGGCTTCTGTATGCGGCATTGCATATAAAAACATGGTACGCTGCACTTCATACCAACCTCATGCGCATCTCATGTCTCTTCACTTGAAGTGCGCATCTTTGGTGGGCGGTCTCCCTTAGAGTTCCCTCGAAAAAATGTAGACCAACTACGTAGTCTCCTACAATTCCTCCCCAAACGTTTAGGGACTATCTGTTTTGTGAGTGAAATCTAACAAAATGAGGATTTGTAGTGGCATAATTATGAAAATTATGTCTACTGACGTTGCCATTTTTATAGCACGTAGCTTGGTCTCAAAAAAAAACTAAATACGCAAAGTTATGCTGCTCCCTTATTTTATTTTGCGCCCACGCACAAAATTCAAGTCGACTACCATAGTCCTCATCATTAAGCTCTTGCAGCAACTGGACGTGGCAAGGATGTAATTTGTTTAAGTTGATTATTTTTTGAACCGCGGTTCGTGCAATGTCCAGTTGTTGTGCAAGAGGATGCTGACCAATATGAGGATTCTCAGTAATACTTAACAGAACGTTGAATTCATTTTCTTCGGTGCATATCCGTTTTCTTCGGTCATTCCTTTTATAAGCCACACTTCCTGTAGTTTCAAATCTCTCGATTAGCTTTTCGAATGTCTTTTTTATCAGGGTCAATAATAATTTTTCGTTGTAAGTAACAACTTGTAACTCACTTACTGTCCTTCAACTTTTATATTAACATTTTTTGTGTATTATAAATACACACGGAGCTATTCTACTTTGCCACGCTAAACGGCCACCCTGTATATTAGTAATCTGCAAAGGATTTAGGATTATGAGGGCTCTTCTTCTGCCACCCTTAAGTTTACTTTGTTGTTGTTGCAATATTTTGATTTGCTGTTTGCTGGGAGGCAGAAAAATCACTTCGGCGGATTTGACTGCACATTTCGCTGCTGAAAGTCAAGTCGTCCAGTCACTAAGACCTGGACAGGTTAGTTAGCCAAGGACCTAGGAGTACCCCAACTTCGGTGTTGAACGCACCAAATTTAACTTAAAGCCCTAGACGCTCTGACTATGGTCTTATCTATTCTTCGGGACGAAGTCTTCATCTTTCTTCAAGATCTTTCGTTTTCTTCATGTTGTCTTCAACGGAACTTCGGAAAGAAGTCTTTCTCCTGTCTTCATATCTGCAGAATTACTAATTACAGATAGGTCTAGTGTTAGTACTAACCGGAACTAGGCTCACATCTTTGTTTTTAAATAACGCCAGCAATATTTTTAATACTTAATTTATTTATACATCTCCCCTTTTTTTCAACTTGCGTTTATGTGATGTCAGGTTGCACGGTCAGAGCTAACTCCACGACCATGTTGGAGGTTTCCAGCTTTTCCTATGGTAAAGCTGGTGGCCCTTGTTAAATCCCCTTCCGCGAGCTGGGGCAATTGGCACGCGTGCTCCTCGGTTGGTTCTGGTCGTGCTCTTCCACTACTACTTATATTTAATCATTTATTCTTTTTTTCCTAATTTAATTTACGTCTTTGCTTACTCAATGGTGCTCATCACAGCATCGCTAAAGAGTACCATCTAAAATACAGTAAATACATTTTCTTTTAAATTTTATTTCGTTCTTATCCAACAAAAAAAAAAACTGAAGTGCGTGTTGCATTCGCTGAAAAATCAACAAAACTTGGCTAACGGTTTTAGAGGACCGTTAAAATAGGCATAGTTCAAAAACCAAAGCAGTTTGGTTCTAGGAATTATTATTTCTTATTTATTATAATTTGTATGCTTTTAAAGTTAAAGAAGTAGTCCATGCTTGCAGTGAAGTCGTTATAATGAAATAAAACACAGGCGGTCTACCTTCACAATATCGAGTGTCCCACTAATAATGGCTGTCGGCCGTATCTCAGAAAGTGTTAGTCGTATGGCTTGCGGAAAAAAATATATTAGGTAAAGTGGTAATGAGAAATTGCTGGAAATTACTTTCAAGTTTCTCGGACTGGCTCTACAGGGCGCAACAGTAACGGTAAATATGAATCACGAAGTTTCCTCAAAAGTCCCCTAGTTAAGGTATCCCGAAAATAACATTTTTGTATATTTCGAAGATTTATTAATAACATTCACCTATAGAACGTGTTCGTCACTTTTCAAATAAAGTGGTGGGGGAAGGTTGAACATTATTTGCAATAAATACTGATAACTCTGGTCTGGCTTAACATAATTTAGTAAACTTAGTTTTGTTAAAAAGGGCTTTTCTCACTCTATATATTATCATCTTATGAACTACGGCAATATGTGTTTTATACTAGGCGCTACGGGGCGCTGTCTTACAACCTCACAAACATTGCACGTTTTTTCCATAATTGTAAATATAATAGTATATTCAATTTCACCTGATTACAAGGATGATTAAAAGTCTAAGAAGTCAGCGAAAACCGCAAGTTAATATCTATTTTCAATCCGGAGATTTCAACAACAATAATCATAATTACGGAACATTATGATTTTATTTTCAAGTTGCTATTGTAAAGGTTTTTTTAAGAGTCAAATAGGCCTTCGAAAAACAAAATATTAAGGTACGTATGTTTCAAGCAAATGTATCGTTACGACAATAATTCTCAGTGGCGCCCTAAATGTTCAAATTGTCGCCCATCGTTCTGTATACACGACTCCAATCTCTCCCTGGTTGATAATACTGCAGTTTCCCCCTCTGCCATAGGGATACGGCGGCTGCTGTCCATTATCCTTTCTATCATGTTTTCCCTTGTGGTGGGTCTACTAACGAAAATAAGATCCTTCAATCTCCCCCATAGATAAAAATCTAGGCATGTTAAGTCAGGTGACCTAAAATAGAAATTACCACTTTTATTAACAGTATCACAATATATCCTTTAATATTACCTGGCAGGCCACGGAAATATACTCCCTCTTCCTATCTACCTTGCAGGAAATGTGTCGTCAAGAAATTGACGAACGTTTGCCGCAAAATGTGCAGAACATTCATCGTGTTGAAAAACCATAGTTCTGCGAATATCCAAGGGCACATCTTCGAGAAGAATTGGGAGTTCGTAATTTAAAAAATGTTAATATCTTTGCTCAGTAAGCGACTCATTAAATACAAACGGTCCAATTATTCTGCCACCCAAAATGCCGCAGCAGACATTGACACTCCATCTTCCTTGATGCTGCACCTCCCGCATCCAATAGGGATTATCCCGCGACCAATAATGTTTATTATGGCGGTTTACTCCTCCATTACGATGGAAAGTAGCTTCATCAGTCCACAAAATTCTGGAGAGGAGATTTATATTTTCCAATATCATATTGAGCAACCAATAGCAATGATCCAATCTTCTATCATAATCATGCGGGGTCAAAGCCTGGTGAAGCACAATATGGTAGGGATGTAGCCTAAAGAAAAACAAAATACTTATTGCATTGACTTGAAAACTATTAAGAGAAATATTGGCATTATTCTAGACTATTTAAGGGTTATAACATATAGAAATAATTACTTACCTTTCTTCTAATAAAATTCTATGTACAGTTTGTACAGTAGAGCGAGTAACGCCCAAGTCTCTAACAATTAATCTAATACTAATTTATGGATTAAATTCCACATATGCCAAAACATTTACAATGTTTTCCTCGGTTCGACCTTGGCGGCGTCTGCGATATACAGGGCGACGAATACTTCCAGTAGTACGAAAACGGCTAGCTAAACGATTAAACATTCTACTGTCGTATCGGCGCCTTTGAGGGTATCGTACTGCGTAAACCCGTTCAGCAATTGTTGCATTTCCCAAACATTCAAAATACATCGCAATAATGTCAACCGCTTCTTCAAGCAGCAGAGGAATTTTGAAAATCAAATACGACATAACACTGTTGGTACGACAAAAATTTTGACGTAATAATGAAAGGTGACACGCGTGCACAGTTTCAATTCATATTTTGCTTTTTTAAGGCCTATTTGACTCTTAAAAAAACCTTTACAATGGCAACTTGAAAATAAAATCATAATGTTCCGTAATTATGATTATTGTTGTTGATATCTAAGGATTGAAAATAGATATTAACTTGTGGTTTTCGCTGACTTCTTAGACTTTTAATCATCCTTGTATTCAGGTAAAATTGAATATACTATTATATTTACAATTATGGAAAAAACGCTAAATGTTTGTGAGGTTGTAAGACAGCGCCCCCTAGCGCCTAGTGTAAAACACATATTGCCGTAGTTCATAAGATGATATATAGAGTGAGAAAAGCCCTTTTTAACAAAACTAAGTTTACTAAATTATGTTAAGCGAGACCGGAGTTATCAGCATTTATTACAAATAATGTTCAACCTCCCCCACCACTTTATTTGAAAAGTGACGAACACGTTCTATAGGTGCATTTTATTAATAGATCTTCGAAATATACAAAAATGTTATTTTCGGGATACCTTAACTAGGGGACTTTTGAGGAAACTTCGTGACTCATATTTACCGTTACTGTTGCGCCCTCTAGCGCCAGTCTGGGAAACTTGAAAATAATTTCCAGCAATTTCTCATGATCACTTTACCTAATATATTTTTTTTTCCGCAAGCCATACGACTAACACTTTCTGAGATACGGCCGACAGCCATTCTTAGTGGGACACCCGGTACAACGGGTTCGCCAACGAAGCGGGGACGGAAGATTACATCCTTATCGAAGAACTTATCAAAAATACTGAAACGGCATGCGGTCCGGAATTAAAAGTGGCATACTTTAAAAATATTTTACATCATAGAGTGCGGCTCAAAAAAGTGAGGCGTACAAAACTTGGATTTTTTAAAAGAAACACACCCTGTATATTATTAGCCCCAAAAATGGGCATAGAGCTGTTGATCATTTTAATATAGGGTTATGTGGATTAATTTTCAGTAGTTTAAGAAATAACTAAAATAAGTTTAGTGACCATTTCCAAATTACTAAAAGCAACTTAATGAAATAGTACACTCAAAAATAATATTCTAGAATGTTGCCCATCTATACTATAAAAAATTTTTGCGTTCCTGATCACATTATGCAAATCACTAAAATTCTCTCTTTTTTTAAACACCCTGTATATTTTTTTGATTTTTAGAAAGCCCTTTTGAAATCCTTTCTATTGATACTCTATTTGATACCTCTTAGAGTTTAACATATTTTAGATATTTGGATATTAACTTTAAAAACCAACATTTTTGCTACTTTTTGGAAATTCTACTGAAAACTCTTTAAAGGTTGGCATTTATTATGCATGACTTCAATTTCTAAATGCAATAATTTTAATAACCGAGCATTAAATGGCATTTCTTTCTGCGATTAATAAACTAAATGGAATTAATTAACAGATTTATTAAGCCATGTATATAAAATTTAAAATGGATATAAAACAATAAATTACAATACAAATTTAAAAAAAGAAATGGGTTGACACAACAAAACCTAGTAAATGTTTATTAAGCAAGAAATCATAATTTATTGTCTGGCTCTAATAATATGTTCGAAGGTTCTTCCCTGTTCTTGAATTCATAACTGTAGCCTTCGAACAAGATTTTGCTGGACATCTTGTAGAGTTCGTATTCTAATATTGCTAAATGCCTCTCATATACGATCTTTCATATCGCCTCGGCTTGTAGGAGGTATGGCATATATTTGTTTTTTAACTATCCCTAGAGGTATAAATCAAGGGGTGTTAAATCAGGAGACCTTGGAGGCCAAGCGATTGGTCCACCACGTCCAATCCACTGATTACCTCGCCAATGATATTGTCCAACCGGCTCATAGTAATGAGGGGAAGCGCCGTCTTGATGAAGCCAGAAGATTTGGAGAGTGTCGGCATCTACATTTTGAAGCAGAATGGAAAGATCATGACTAAGAAAATTTAAATAAACTTGTCACATCAAACGCTCTTCAAAGAAATATGTCCCAATAATGTAAGGTCCTAATATTCCTCCCCAAACATTAACCGATCAGCGATTTTGGTTATCTACAATGTGGATTTTCAAAAGCATAATAATGCATATTATGTCTATTTACGATTCCGTTATTTTTAAATGTAGAATTGTCACTAAAGAGAACTTTTGATAACATAATATCTGGTACTTCTATATCTTTATTAGGCATCCATTGAGAGAATGTAATTCTTCTTAAGATATCTTTCAGCACATTCGACTCGCTAGAAGACTTTCTTGCACGTTCTCTCAATATAAAAATCATATTTATCATTTCCAAAGTGGTAAAATTCAACATTTTGTGAAAGTTAGTACCTAGTTTTCGCAACTGAATAAATATTAAATAATTGTATTAAGCTGTCATAGTGACAATTAAAACAGAAAAAATCATGGCAACTCGATTATGAACAAAAACAAAATAAAAAATAGCAAAAATTTAAATTTAAGCTATTTAAAAAAAGGGAGAATTTTAATAATATGCATAATGTGATCACCCTGTGCAATAAATGTACTGAACGCAAATATTTATTGTATATTATTTTGGAGTGTAGGTACTATTTCATACATACTAAGCTTAGGCAATTTTTTTGATAAAATCGTAATTATTTCTCAAACTACTAAAAATAAATCCACATAACCTGAACTAAAATGATCAGCAGCTTAATGGCCATCTTTTAAGCTAATAATATACAGGGCGTTCCATTTAAAAAATACAAGTTTTGTTTGCCTCACTTTTTTAAGCTAGACTCTATAACGTAAAATATTTTTTAAATATGCAACTTTTGATTCCAGACCTCATGCTGTTTTAGTATTTTTAATAAGTTCTTCGATAAGGACGTAATCTTCCGTCCCCACTTCGTGTGCGAACCCGGTATATTTAAAGAATCATTTCAGTGTTCCCCACATGTTTCGAACATATATATGTTCATCTTCAGGGAATACTAGAATAAATTGAATCATGCAAAAGTAAGCTAATGTGAAAAAATAAAGTGGCCTTAACAGTGATCGACCAGAGTAGTTTGCTAATTAATGTTGATATGTGTAACTTTATGTTGAATTGATCAATCAAATTTTCCATTTGACATCAGTAATGTCCCTATGCAACAATATTTCAACTATGTCAACCTCTATTACTCTCTACTCTTATTTTACAAAATTTAACTCGACCCAATTCTTTTAATGCTACTATGCTGTAACAAATCTAAATTTATACTTCTCTTCATAGTATACCTACCTTATTTCGCATCAACCTTTTAACAATTTTCACTTCGTATTATTATTGGTCCTCATTAAGCATGCCTTTACATTAATGACTACCTAAACGTTTGAGTCAATAGTCACAATTCAGCATAAATTTCTACATATCAGTTTTACTAAGCAAACTACCCTGGTCGATCAGTGGTAAGTCTACTTTATTTTTTCACTTTAGCTTATGATTGCATGA
Source organism: Polydrusus tereticollis (assembly GCA_963920685.1). NCBI lineage: Eukaryota > Metazoa > Arthropoda > Insecta > Coleoptera > Curculionidae > Polydrusus > Polydrusus tereticollis. Next base: position 67,088,012 of record OY987330.1, read on the forward strand.
TTTAATTTATTCTGTCCCCTGAGGATTACCATATATATGTTCGAAACATGTTGGGAGCACTGAAGTGATTCTTTAAATATATATTGTGGAGGTCTTGGTTATTTGGATGCTTTTGTTGTCCGTTATTATATGCTCATGAAGTTCTTTGTAAGGTGCCGAAACATCGCAGTAGAAACATATACTGGTATTACTTGATCTATTTTCTGAGTGGCTGTGTATAAATATGGCGGCGATGGAGTACGTGGACCGGTACCCCACATTTAGAATGACTTTTAATTGGTCCCCCACGGTAGCGCTGAAAACGGTAGGTTGGTCACTTCAATGCATCGGTGAAATTCAACAAGGATTCTCTAACAGCATCTTGACGAAAGAAGTTTGCCTCGATATGAGTTCCACGGGAACGTCGTTTTTTAAGTAAATAGAAAAACGTCTTGTTTCTCCGCCTTGTAATGAAAGTTTTCTTACTGCTATTCAGCGAGTAAACTATTTCTCGCCTGCTAACTAGTGACAAAACCCTTATGCGTTTAACGCATAAATGTGTGAATATTATTTCAGAATATTTTAAAAAGTAAACTATTCTTTTTCCGTCGGCTTAAGCCAATTAGTCTTGTATTGTATCACCAAATGTGTTATTATTTACTAAGCGTAGTATATTCTCAAGTTAAGAAGCTAAAAGAGTTGTACAAAATTCTATCTGCAAGTAAGTGCTTATTTAAATGTAGTAAATTGATGATATTTCTTGTTAAACGGAGTTTTAATTGAATCCTAGGATCGAAAAGAGAAACCAAGATTTAAAAACAAACAAGTAATTTATTTATCTATGTGCAAAATCTTATGTCTTTCATTTTATAATAAGTGTAATAATTCTTGAATCGAATTCAAATAGAATTTGTATCAATATAAAAATATTAAATTGACATTACAATAGTTTGTCAGATGCTTATGGTTACAAATATTTATCGGGGGCTAAATATTAATTTGTACTTACGTACATACTGAAATAATTATTTTCTTGCCCTTCATAGCACACCGTGTATCACAAAAAAAAAACTCTCGTTACCCTGTCGATTGAATTCGTGACTGTCTCGACGTCGAATTTCCTTTTTTGATTTTCTCCTTTTCGGAAAAACCGTCTCGACTTCAAGCGTCGGTCAAGTACCTCGATTTCCGCTGACTTGATGAGTCGGCATCACTCGCATGTTTTTAAAATTATTAATTTCGCTTAAGTGAAGTATAATACTCCGTAGATTCCATTTTCAAGTTTGTTTATTAAATCGACAACCGGATTTAATTTACAGGGTAAATGACTTTATTTTATTAAAAAGTGCAATGAACTATTTCACTTAAATATAGAAGGATGGAACACTATTTTTTAATTATTTCTTTTGTGAATATATTTTTCATCAAGGGATATATAGTTTATGGTTGATAATAATAATATCGCATAAGAGAGTATTTACAGGTAAAAATTTGTTGAAAGTTAATGGACAAAAACTAAATTTATTATAATAGGGACTAATAAGGTCAGGAATAAATTTATTTCCAGTAATTATACTTTAAGTATGGGAGATTGTAAAATTAAAAAAATGTAATATTTGGGGGTGATTGTGGATGACAAATTAAATTTATTCATACCAACTATACTCCGATACCAAAATAATTGGCAGTGACTCATTTTGACCGTGGTATGCAAGACGTAAGGGGAACGCCAATTCCAGAGGCGTGTCATTTTAAACAATAATAATTCAAAAAATATATGAATTTTTCGTTTATTATTATAATATATATTCATTTACTATAATAAATATAATATTATATATTAAGCTTTTACATTTGGTGATTTAATGAAGTAATTAGAAAAACTAAATTACGCGGGAATAAAATTCAAAAAGAATAATAAAGCAACGCTATATATGTTATTTTCATAATGCTTTTATTATACTACATAATAATAGAAACATATAATAGTGGATTAAGGGCACAACCTAAACCTAAATTATAAATGATGATGAGTGCTTAAGCACTTGAAACATACAGGGAGCTTCTTATTTACCATAATCATTAAACTGTGGAGAAACACTGCATTGTTTTATTTATATTACATTAAGTCCACTGAAAGTATGGACTATTTCTTCAAATTTAAATTATAATGTTTATAAATTTCCTAACTATTGTTACCTAATGAACACTAATTGATAATAATTTGACAAATTATATTCCACGCCGACATTAAAAATTGTTATAATGACAATACGTTACAATTTTAAATTCATTATTACCATTACAGCGATTATTCACTATTTGACGATGCAAACATTTCATTACTCTCGCTGCTGCTGTCATCTGCAGGATTTGTAATAATAGGTTCTACCATGACTTCAACGCGTACATCTAAGTTCCACCTTTTTTTTTCTACGCCCGATGTAATACGCACTTATGCCAATCTGCTGCTTGTACATTCGCTATTTCCGTTTTTAACAGTTCTTGTTAACATCTTTTAATTTAAAAGTTTTATTTTCACGCGCCACTTCGCCTTTTATCTGTGCCAATATAAGCTCGATTGGATTTAGTTCACAATGGTAAGGCGGTAAACGTAATATTGCAATACATCGTTGACGAGCCATTTCATCCACTACATATTTCGTATATTTTTTTTTGTGAAGTCTTGCAAGATCGAGCAACTGCACTTTTAGCATTTTTTCGCCAAATGCAAAATTTTTTTTTTCGAGCCAGTCAACAATATTTCCTTTTCGCCATGCAGAAGTTGGCAAAACTTCCACCGGACGGCTGTGGTATGGTGCATTATCCATCACGATTACCGACCCACGTTCAATACGCGGTAAGATGGATTTAAACCAATATTCAAAAACTCCCGAATTCACATCCTCATGATAATCACAGGTTTTACGAGACTCAAACACGTTTCACTCACCTTCAAGAAAACCAGAATCACTACCGATGTGGATTATAATTAACCGACGAACTTTTCCTGAAGGAGCTTTCAATCCAGTGGACAGTCCATTGATAAAGGCGTTACGTGCACTTTCCGAAGAATGGCTAACTTTGCTTGCTGATCAACAAAAATCTTTTTCCGTCCTCTTGTTTCTTTCTGATCGGACACTTTAGTATTCCTAATGTCCTTCATAGTTCTATAAACAGTACGGCAAGATGTCTTAGTCAAAGTGGCACAAAGTTCGGCTGCATCAGTGAATGATATTCCACTGTGTGTACTTAGAATTCCCTCATATACATTTTTTACAATTGTACGCTCCCCGGTTTTAATGAAGTCGTTTTGTAACTTGTTGGTTACTATTACTTGAAGAACTCGCCTGCATTATAATATTTGCTGTTTTGAATAACCACCAAAATAACACCAAAGTAATAAAACTAAATTGCTAATAACCTCTTGATTTGAAACTTGTCTACGAAACTGAACGTTTGTTAGGGGCGATAAGAAAGCGTGCAAGCGCCTTTAGACATGGGTTTTTCTTACCTGCGTTGCCAAATTGAGTAGACCAAGTACCGTAGGGTGTAAAGGCTCTTAATGACATGCTGATTTTGGTACATTTTATTAGAATTTAAATGAAATGTTTTAAAACCTGGCAACATGTAACGACTTATTAATGCAAAATATTCCCAAGCGGCTTTGAATGCTTTTATTTCAGTTAAAAGTGTGTGAATCGATGTTAGTTATGTTCTTCGCACACCGTCAATGGTGATAAGAATAGTTTTGCCAATTATTTTGGGATCGTAGCATACATTGTCTCTAAAATTAGTTATTACGTGAATTATTTGGCAAGATGCTCTGCCTATTTATCGATGCTGTTAAAACTGATTGTCTATAACACATTAATTTAACCACATTTTAATCATTTTTTTCAATTATTTACTTGTTCAATCAGAATGAATCATATAGGTTGCAGAAACTTTAGGATAAAGCAATGAAACTAATTATTTTATTGCCATAAGTATACTTTATGTCAGTCAAATTAATTTTAGAATATTTACAGTGGTTCCTTGTTCACGAGCGTGTTAAAATAAATATAATGTATTATTATTATTTTAAAAATAAAGATTGGTTTTTTACCCTCATACCTCTCAAATTAGCTATTGTATAAAAAAAAAGTTCATAGATACAATACCAGGCAACAGAATCACTTTTTCATTCCTCCAAGGAATATAAACTTCAGACAAAATTCAGTTTTTCATGAGGGACTAGATACATTCAATAAATTGCCTAATGGTATCAAAGATATTGAGGAAACAATTAAGGTCATATTTATTACAACAGTGAATCAATAAAGTGTTCTCATTTCAGGGTTTCCAGTATATTCTGATCATACCAGTGCAGTGAATGATTGGAAGCTTTTTGCTTGTGTTTTCAATGTTTTTGTATAAACTTGTTGTTTTGGTAATTGTTTATACGCGCTAATTTTTGTCATGCATTTTGCTTTGTTTGTTCTTGCTAATATTTTAATTAGTGGTTATATTTTTGATAATTTATATGCAGAATGTTTCGTTAATATTGTAAAAACATTCAGGACGAGCTTAAAAAATCGAAAGAAAGTTCCTATAAACCTATGTCCGGAAATGCTTCGTTTTGGAAATACAGGGCGTTGTAATTTTTAAGCGGAACAAAAAATATGTACGCCACTGCCGTTTCTCATTTAATAACACTGGTATTTAGACAGTTTAATGGCTAATGCGAAGTACCTTTTGATATTTTTTTGATTTCGGCTTTTTGTAGGAGATAAATGCAATTTTATCAAATTCTATTGGATCATGATTGTTTCTTAAGTTATTTCTTTATGTGTTGTTGTTCAGCGGAACATAATTTGGAGGTTAATTTCTAGTCAGTTAGTTGATTCAAGATTAAAGTGGGGGGGGGGGGGGCAGCAGGAAAGTAGTTACTTTTAAATCATTTTTAGTCCGGTGTTGTATTAATTCATTGTAGTGGAAAGGGGCGACGAGGCGTGAGTCAGTCTCTCGGCAGTCTGTATGGTGTGTTGGGATAGGAGTGCATGTGTGATCGTGTAACGGGAGGATTCAAGGAAGCGTCCATGCATTTGTTGTAATCGATAATGAGTTTGTCTGTGTGTTCAGTGATTGTCGGCATTTGAAAGTCATTGTGTAGGATATGCTCCATCGTGAAGCGTGGAGCATCCGTCACGATTCTAACGACTTTGTTCTGAAAAGTTTTACATTTGCGGAAAGCTGACTTATTTAAGGTGCACCAGGAGGCAACACCATAAATCAGTACTGGCCGAGTAATAGTCTTGTAAAGTAATATCTTTGTCCGTAAGTGTAGTCTACTTCTACTGTTGATGAGAGAGTAGATGGCGCTGAGTTGATCATTTGCCTTTTTCAAGCGTCGGTCTGCGTTGTCTGTAAAAGCCAGTCGCTTATCGAAGCTCAGGCCCAGATATTTAACTTTCTCACACTTCATCTAACCACGCCTCGATAAGTTTTATGTGACGTTGCAGCGTTGAGACTACCAATCTTGACTGTTTGGCGGTGGCGGTAATCGCGGTATCATCAGCAAACAGATGCAGTCCTGCTCGACTGATTTTTGGAATATCGCTAGTAAAGATATTGTAGAAAGCCGGCGCAAGGGGGGGAGCACTGCGGTACTCCGGCTCTGACGTGTCGCACAGTCGATATCGCATTCTCTGACGAGACCGCAAATATCCTGTCCTTTAGAAATGAATGAATCACCTTTATTAGGTAGTTCGGCATACCTAACCTTATTAACTTTAAAATTTCGGTTGTGTCAGACTTCATCAAAGACCTTGCTGACATCGAAAAAGAACGCTCCCGTGCTGAATCGTCTATTAAAGCCATTTCATATATTTGCTCGATATACCTATAAATTCGTATCGTTCTAGAGACCGGCGCGTCCCTCTTTGGATCCGTCGTGGGGTTGTCATTGAACTGCTCGTGGAGGATGTCCGCGAACAGTTCAACTTTTTCCCTGGGATCGGACACTAACGCGTTGTTAAGAGAATTTCTGATAAAGGACATAGGCCTTTTGTCGTCCCTCAACAGATATCTGGTAATTTTATATAAACTATTATCCTTAATACTGAGGCCAGCAACTCTGTTCTCCCACAGAGAGGACTCTTGAGCTTTCAGTAAATCACGAACATGCTGCATGGCTGTTTGCCTCTGCTTTTATGCTTGGATCACCAGTGATTTCCATACTCTACTACGACTGGCAGATGGTCATAAGTCAGGTCGCAGAGAGCCACAGATTGAGAAATCAGATCCGTGTTTTTTACCATGAAAATATCCAGATTCTTGGGGAGCCCATACGAACGAATGATATGGACATAGCGATATGCAAATAAAAATGTCATTTATCTTCGTATTATTCTTTTTCTCGAGAACAGTTACTCGTAGCGACTTCTATTAAGTATAACTTGTTTACGTAAAAATGATAGAAAAATCTATTTTTCGCTTAGAAATGTAATACAAGCACATATATAAAGAAGTTATGACTCCTTAAAAGAGTAAAATGTCTAGTAATTGACGCCCTCAGCAAGTGGGAGTATACAGAAGTACGTGGTCAACAATAATTCGTTACTTTTATTGAGAAAGTCAGCTCTCGCAGCTATAATTTTGGCACGAATTTTGCCAATAACATCAATTTAGAAAAATTATTATTACGAAAATATCATAAATAAATTGGACAAAATATATCCAAGATTTAATATCTGCATTAAACGTTCAAATATTCCTCCACTGACTGCTAGGCAATACCCAAACGGTCGTAAAATTCTTTTATTACATTGGCTAGTTGGTGCATTGATATTCTATTGCATTCTGCAAAAATGGCATTTCTTAACTGAACAAAATTTTCATATTTTCTATGTTTAAAAGCTTAGTTATTAAATGACCTCAGAGAACAAAATAGTTTGGTAGACCTGGCTGGCCAACATATTGTATGATTTGGACTAATATGATTAGTATCACAGATCTATATAGCTACACAGGGTGGCCCATCGAAAACGTACCGCAAGGTATTACAGGATGGGAAAGGACTTTTCCAAAACCACGTCAAGTCTGTTTGTCAGGGGGACAATTTTTGACGCAAAAATCATAGCAAAATCTTCAACCCCCTAAGTGGAGTGTCATCCCACAAATTTTTTCAAATGAGAATGGGGGTTAAGTGATACCTCATTCAAAAATGCTCTTAATTTCCTATACATCGCTGTTTACATTTTAAAAATCGATCGACTCGTTTAGAAAATATGAACCTTTGAAATACCAACAATACGTTTGACGCAAAATGCAAAAATCGATTTAAAACTTACCGTATTATTGAAAATTCAAAAATAATTCGCTGTTTTTTCATTAGGCTCTAGTTAGTGAGAAAACACTTATTGGGGTTTTGCTACGCATTGGGCCTGGTAGTTGCTAGATAGTTGTCTTGTGACTTGTGGTTGAAGTGTTTCCAAATTATTGAACCTTTTAAATTTATCAATAATGTTGTACTGAATTGCAGAAAGAGTAGAAATTATGGAGTTTTTTTTCAAAAACAATGAATGCGGAAATCGGGTCGCGGAGCTGTTTAACCAACGGCATCATGACAAATGTGTTTCTGGAAAAATTGTTCGGGAATTGGTGGCCAAATTTCGCGAAAGAGGTTCCGTTTATAACCAAAAGAGGCAGCTTGAAAATCTGGTACTAAGTGGATCTAAGGAGATAGCAGTATTGGGGCAACTTGCAATAAATAGTACGCTAAGTACAAGACAGTTGGCCGCTGCGACGGACGTGAGTCGTACAAGTGTCCAACGAGTATTAAAAAAATACAAGTCGCATCCTTATAAGATTCGGTTAGTGTAAGAACTAAATGAAGACAACTTTGATCGTCGCTCTCAATTTTGCGAAATTATGACTGAACGAGCGATTAATAATGGTAATTTCCTATTGAATGTGTATTTTTTGGACGAGTGTACCTTCTTTTTAAATGGTTTAGTCAATCGCCACAATTGTCTTTACTGGGCCGATACCAATCCAAGGATTTTCCAGGAGACACACACACAACACCCCCAGAAGTTGAATATATGGGCTGGTATTTTTGGAAATTCCACTGTAAGCCCTTTTTTCCTTCCTGAAAATTTAACAGGCGATATGTACCTGGATTTACTAGAAAATGCCAGCGACCCAGTTCTAACAAATATCATAGAGAACGACCCTGCTTAAAATGAACAGGAACTGATTTTCCAACAAGACGGGGCTCCTTCGCATTACTGTGCAATTGAGTTGCCCCCTCGGTAACCCAACTTAAGTCCTATATATTTTTTTCTGTGAGGGCACATAAAAAGCAAAGTTTACAGCACTCCACCTGACACATTGGAAGATCTGCGAGGACGAATCATTGACGTATGTCGCGAAGTGACACCACAAGTACTCCAGAATGTACGGCAACGGTATGAAGATAACCTGTATTACTGTATGCACGTTGGCGGACAACAGTTTGAGAATTTACTTAACTAATACGGTAAGTTTTTAAGTAAAATCGATTTTTGCATTTTGTGTCAAACGTATTGTTGGTATTTCGAAGGTCCATATTTTCTCGTATCTCTCGATCGATTTTCGAAGTGTAAGCAGCGATGTATGGGAAATTAAGAGCCCTTTTGAATGAGGTGTCACTTGACCCCCATTCTCATTGAAAAAAATTTGGGGGGTGACACCCCCACTAAGGGTTTGAAGGTTTTGCTATGATTATTACGTCAAAAGTTGTCCCCTTGACAAACAAACTTGACGTGGTTTTGGTTTTTGTCGAAAAGTCCTTTCCCAGCCTGTAATGTCTTGCGGTACGTTTTCGATGGGCCACCCTGTATCTGTGTTAGTACGAACAGCAATCCATTTGAAACCTTAGTTTCACGGGACTAGGCAAAATGTGATTTTCTCGATTGTTTTAATTTATTATTTTATTAGGATACTAGTTGTGTTTTTAAATATTTCACTTTTATACAGGGTGTGTAAACAAGCGCGAATCATATGTTTTCCCAATTTTTTTAATTATCCCGTTCTGTATACTATTATTTTAAAAAAAGCATCTTTAAATAAGCTTTCATTTGATATAACATTTAGTATCATTCGTTTTTCTGGAACATCAATTTAAACTTGCTTAATATCATCATTTACGGCATTCAGTGCACCAATTCTATTGGAAAGTTAATAGTAACATTTTTCATGTTCTCTTCCAAAAACCAATTTCGTAAAATTCGACCAGTTTTAATATGTTTTTTTCGGTAAACAACGTTGTATACCAGGTAACACTTAATTTTGAGGGTGAGTGCAAGGTTTGCTTACAATTTCCTAAAGCAAAATTATTGTATGTCTTACAAAACAGACCTATGATAGAAAATAGAGTATCTAAATAAACAATATTTTAAGCATTCTCTAAGCATAATCCCTTGCAAATTTCCACACTTATTTGCCATTTGAAAGTCATCTTTCAATACTAACTAAATGTCACCGCAAAATTTAGTAAATTTCAACTAGGTCTATATTTTAATCAAGTTGTTTAGACGTATTAATTGAACATTATGAAAATTTTTTTTGAACGATGAACAAGAAAAATTTTACTGTTAAGTTATCCATAGAGTCCGCGCAATTATTTTAGACAATAACCATAAATGTTATATCAAAAAATGAGAACTGATCAAAAGGACTTTTCCTAATCTAATAATATGTAGAATACTACAGAAGAACGGTCATATCATAAAATGAACCAAACAACAGCCGATAAATATTTCCAAGAGACTGGCAACCCCCTTGAACGATGAACAGCCCCAAACTCCTAAACCAACTCAGTAAATTTAATCAGCCATTGCGTGGAGTAATTTTATGCCTTGAAGATATGATTTGTCGATAATAAGCTTTCGTATTACGGTATGGTTGGATATCTGCCATATTTTAAAAATATTTTGAATTATAGAGGGTGCGCCCAAAAAGAGTCATAAAGTTACATTTTTTTAAATGGAACACCCTATATCTTAGAATATTTATGGATTTTACATAAAATTACAGTTATTTTTCATTAAGTGCATTATGGGTCTAGACCTAATAGCTTTTGAGATATCGACTCTTGAAAAATGACATTTTTAAACTTTGACAGCGTCTAGATTTCTAACGATACGCCATAGAGCAAAACGGCTTACATGTCCCTATCTTACTTTTTTATTATTTTCCCAAAAATACCAACTTCCGGTTAAACCGGAAGTACTATATTTCCGACTTTTGAGCTACTTCCGGTTTAACCGGAAGTTGACAATTTTAGAAAGATAGTTGAAAACTAAGATAGGGACATAAAGCCGTTTTACTCTAAGACGTACTTTTTCAAAAGTCGATATTTATCTCGGAAACTATTAGGTTTAGACTTATAATGCACTTAATAAAAAATAATTGTAATTTTATGCAAAGTCCAAAAATATGCTAGGATATAGGGTGTCCCATTTAAAAAACTGTAACTTTATGACACCCTACTTTTTGGGCGCACCCTGTATAATTCAAAATATTTTTAAAATGTGGCAGATATCCGACCTTATCTTAAAACAAAAGCTTATTATCGACAAATATTGTCTTCAAGGCATAAAATTACTCCGCGCAATCGTTGACTCACCCGGTACAGGGTGAGTCAACCATGGCGTAAAGTTCATTATCTCATTTGTTTCGGGAATTACCAAAAAACGTTAAATACAAAAGTTTGAGATAATGTTAGGATACACAGTTTAAAATTATTTTTGAGTATACAGGGTGGTTCAAAATAGCGTGGCGAATATAACATAAGTTTTTTTAAATGAAATACCCTATTTTTCAATTTATTTTTAGATTCTGCATGAAATTCTATAACTTTCTTGTTAATAATGTTACATACCTAAAATTAGTAGTTGTTCTAATATTTTAATTTTTCTAGCCAAATTTAATTTAGATGCTACAGGGCGTTCAAAATAAATTTATACAATTTTACTAATTTAAATTGAAAAATATCAACTCTTTTAAATGGCACACCCTATATATTATTATTTTCTCGGATAGGTTTTATAAAACTCTTTATTTTTCATTAGGTATGTCATATACCTGTTTTTAATGGTGAACGATTTATTTTGATTTTTCTCATTTTTACCCTTGTTTTTATTACACTAAGGGGACTAACACTATAAAATAAATAACAATAATTTTTCTGTTAGCTAACTTACTTAATTTTTAATTATTATGACGTAATAAATGTTCAAAAATATTCCCGTCTACTTGGATACACATGTTTAGTATTTTTACTATATTTCCTTGCACATTTCTTAGCATTAAGGGTGGTATTGTCCTGCAGGCATCCCGTATCCTATTTTCCATATCTTCTGGTGTTGAAGATGAATTTACATAAACGCGGTCTTTAATACAGGCCCACAAAAAGAAGTCTAAAGGTGTTAAGTCACATTATCGAGGGGGCCACCTAATGAATCCATCCCTACCAATCCATTTTTGTGGGTAATGATTATTTAAAAATTCCTGAACTTCCCGATGGTAATGAGCAGTAGCTCCGTCTTGTTGAATTTGTTCCCTTTCAATGTCACCATCATCTTTAAGAAGCTGTGGTAATTCATTCTGCAAAAAGTTTAAACATCTATGCCCGTTAAGTGGTTCGCGGAAAAAATATGAACCAATAACTCGAAGATTTTTGATTCCACACCATACACTAAGCGATCAATGGTCTTGATGTTGAGTTTCGCGGATCCAGAATGTATTAACTATAAAATAATAGTGCATATGTTGGCGGTTAACTGCTCCATTACTGCAAAAGGTGGCTTCATCAGAAAACATTAATTTGGACACAAAATTCGGATCGGCCTCTATAGCTTTATTTATGATGGTACAAAAGTTTTCTCGTTGTTCAAAATCACGGTCTAGAAGTTGTTGGTGTAGTTGCATATGGAAGAGACGATATTTGAATTTTCTCGTGGCGCGATTAGCTGTAGATTGGGTTGTGTCACATAGGTTAGCGTGACGGCTACTGACCTGGGATTATCTTCAACATGAAGTAAAATCTCAATTTCTTTTTCCTCACTGGTAGCATTCCAGTTTACCACTTTTCGTCTCTTATATTCAATGCTACCATTACCATCAAACTGTTTCATTAAGCATTAATAAGATTGTCTAGTTGGTATGCGTCTATTAGGGTACTTCGCACCTTAAATCTTTACTGCCAAAAGAGATCTTACCAAACTCACTTCTTATATGCGTTTATAGGGCACTTGTGGAATCTCTGCTAAGATATGGAATAATTGCATGGGGTGGGTTGTATGATAATTCTTTAAAACAATTAAACATAATTCAGAAATATATTTTCAAAATCATTTTAAAAAAAGATAGTAGATATCCAACACAAATGCTTTTTAATGATGAAATATTCTCAGTTAGATCTCTGTATATATTGAACACCTATAATATGTATGTACATAAGAAGAAATACTTAAAGAATTCTGTAAATCACAACTATGAAACCAGAAGTGTCAGTAGAGACATAAAAATTCCTTCCAGTAACACCGGTAATAAGATTCCTTAATTACCTCGCTCCTAAAGTATACAATATCCTTGCTGTACAGGTAAGCCGTAAGATCCATAACTAGTTATTAATAAAAGGTTTGCTAAGGTGTGTAGGGCCTTTATTTCTGGCAATTTGCCCCGATTTATTCTTCTATTCTAGAATAGTGTCGTTCACTTTCTGTTGTTCTTTCTATGATATTAGGTCTCATAATGCAGTGATTATAAAAGATACTACTTACTCTTATAGGTAAAGTCTGTTCAGAGATATAAGAAAGTGACTAACTGATTACCTATTAGGAAAGAACAGGTCCGCATTTTGCATAGAATTTAACATGGTTTGTAATAAAGATAAGTAAGACATCAAATAATATTTTATTTATGTTTAAATGTGAAATTTCAAGTTATTTTATTATTAAAAATTATATTTATGATTACAAAATATACACATTTTTCGGTACTTATAATAATAATTCAATTAATATATCAATATCACTATCGCTATCATCATCTGTTCTAATTATTATGTGTGCTATATTGTTTATATGGATATAGGATTTTTCCACTTTTTCAACATGTGTAACAGAAATTGCCCGACTTTGTGAAGGGATGTTAAAAACTTCAGTTTCTATAAGCTAAAGTACAGTGGAGTTAACAGTAGGGCAAATATTGTTACGACGAATGACGAATGGTGCCAAACATGTTCGATGGGATTAAATATACAATGGTATGGTGGAAGCCTTAAAACTGTATGCCCTAGATTTTTTGCATATATATCAAAGAAGTATTCCTTTCGTAGTTTTAAACTTTGTAAGACCTCAATTAATTACCTTTTGGTGCAATCTTCCTGGAAATAAATGTCATTATCATACATGTAGTTTTGGATTGTTGCTTTTGTGTCATTTGAGGAGGGAGTCTTGGTCAAGTGCCTACTATGATAGCTTGCATTGTCCATTACAATTATGCTATTCGGAGGTATATTTCGAATTAGCTCGTTTTTAAACCAATCTTCAAATAAATCAGCAGTGGCACTTCCATAACGTTGTTCTGCCACATTTAACGCCGGTTTCATCTTTTTCAAGCCTCTTAATTAAATTATCTAATGTAGGCACGCTTTGTTCTTTGTATAACGTAATTTTACGCCGTATTGTATCTTGATCACTTCCATCTACCTTCGAGAAAATGCCAGTATTGGTCCTTTTTTTCCTCGCTAAAATGGGATTATTCACAATTTTCCATACAGTTGATGTTGGAATTTTTGTTAATGTGGCCGTTTCTTCTAACGCTGCTTGCCTGCTGACCGCACGTTCAATGAGAGTTGAATAAACATTGTTTATAACTTCCTTACTTTCCACATAAAAGTGTTTTCGGCTTTTCGACGGGGTTATCTCCTGAGATACATTGGGCTTGCACATGTTTTCCATGACTCATACAAGATTAAACAAACGCTGTATTACACACGAAGTAAGAATAATTACAAAGCTTAAAACTAACTAGAGTGGCTATATATATATATATATACAGTCTTTAGAACATAATTTGTTTTATGGGATTAACCTTCTCATTTTGAATCAGTTAAACCGGATGTAACTTAAAGGCCGTTTCATGTAAAATCAAAAATATTCTAAGATATAGGTTGTCCCATTTAAAAAATAGTAACTTTGCTTCTCTACGGTTTTCTGACTCATCCTGCATGCTCATTTTTTTAAAATTCTAATAGACCTTTAAAAACCCTAAAAATTTAAAATTTTTTTTGCTAATTGTTATACTTTAAGAAATAATCGACCGTTTCCATACATACCAACGACCCTGTATTGGGCTTGCACAATGACGATAATTGCTTTATCGTCACTGGGCTCGCACATATTTTCCATGACTCACACACGATTAAACAAACGCTGTAGTACACACAAAGTATGAATAATTAGTAAGCTTAAAACTAACTAAAGTGGCTATATATACAGTCTTTAGAACATAATTTGATTAATGGGATTAACCCTCTCTTTTGAATCAGGTAAAAATCGGTTTAAAATCACCAACCAATAAAATTACGTCTTCCGGATTTGCAGTTTACTTTAAAACATTTTTAAGTACGGACCATAATTTACCTGCATTTATTCATTCATTCGTTGTTTGTTTATGGTCACCCTTGGATAATCCCATTCAAAGGCAAAGTGTAATTTTCTTATATTTCTAGACAGGCTTTGCATTATACTACCCTGTATTGTCTTAATTTTTTAATTTTTTATTCTGTATGAATACATTGTATGTAGCACAAACAGCTGTTAAATCAGCAAGGCGATAAAAAAATACAAGCAGAGATCAAATAGTCGTTGGGCATATATTTTATTTGTTGACTTTCAACAACAATAAACCAATTTATGTAAACAAAAAAAAATAAAATAAAATAAAAAATTATGTATTTGACGTTTTAATTTAAATTAAACAATTTTCAGGACACTAAAATACCAGATATTGAAATGCACACCGCCAATATTAAATGCATAGAACATAAGTAGACGAATAAGGTTATGTTGCCCTAAAGACGCAAAATTAACCATCAATTACCCGCAGTAGGAAGCGATGGATCTTTCGCCATATCAATTTTTAGTTAAACCACGCCTACGTTTTCTCGGTTGTTGTACTCCTTGCCCCTCCCTGGTTTTCAAGAATTGGCTCCCAGGTCGTATAACGTCTCTTCCTAGAACTGGCTATTCATCGTAAAAAATATCACGTTCCTGACTTGTCACGTACTTATTCTTCTTATTTTTGTAGTTATCTAGGCGACCAAAAAATCAAAATCAATTTTACAACATAATTTTATTAATAATTTGTACTTTGTTTTCTAAAATCTTATAAATAATAACTCAACTCTCTGAATGCCATGAGAAAATTACATTAATAAAAATCACAACTTTTAGAATAATAAAACTTTGAAGGTGCTTGTTTCAAATTTAAAATCATCTCAGCTTGAATGTATTAAATATTAAGAGACAATTTTATAACCAATTATTTCGCAACCAGACGCCCGTTCTACTATTCTGTTGGATTACACGAGGCGTTAAAATTTATTTTCTCGTAGTAATTTCATTTTCAGCTTTCCGGTGCGCATCAAAATTCAATCTCGTTGAATTAATGTGAAGAGATGTGGATATTTTCGCCTAAAGAAGGTATTTCTTATCCCAAATCCTAAAACGTTTGAATAATATAATTTTAAGCGAAAAGGAAATTATTAAAATTCTTTTGTGTTCTTGGTATAGACTTAGAATTTTGGTTTTTCAAATTGGAGGCTTGTTGGTAAGGGTGTTAACTTTTAATTCGTATTAATTTACTAAATATAATTAACAAAAAACCGAATATTTTTATTGAATGAATGTATAACAATGAAAATGTAAAAAAAAAGTTATGAAGAAGTAACGAATAATACTTTTATTTATTGGTCGCATTAGTTAGTTACATGTCTCCACGTGCAACATCTCGCATATGTATCTTTAAATTATGTGTCCCTTCTCGTTAGACTCTAAAGCCTTGCAGATGAGCCGTAATACGGCAAAATGCGTTCAAGGATTGCGTCTGACTGAAAGGAAAGGGACAAACTTCTTTAGGCCCATTCCATATCGCGTTTTCGGTTCGCAGAAACTGACAATTGACTTTCATCGCTACCTGACATTAGATACCTGCTTACGCGGGTTCCATTCCAACGCTTGATCTTCTCTAAGTCCTCGCTGGTCTAGTTGGGTGTATTGCTTGATTCCTGTGCAATGTCGCCACGTGCAGCATCGCGCATGGACCTTCATATTTTGTGTTGAAATGCACTATGAGGTCCCTTTCCTTTTCGTCAGATTCTATAGCCTTGCCGATGAGCCGTGATACGGCGAAACGCCTATAAGGATTGGGCTGACTGAAGGAAAAGAAACAAACTTCTATATGCCTCTTTTACACCGCGTTTTCGGTTCACAGAAATCGATAATTACAGCGCCATCTGACATTAGATACCTGTTGATGCGGGTTCCATTCCAGCGTTTGGTCTTCTCCGGTCTGGTTGGGTGGGTAGCTCGATTGCCACGAGATGTCGTCACGTGCAACATCTCGCATATGTAAGTTTTATTTATGTCAATGAATCAGTGTATAATTCTTAAATATCTCGTAAGCTATAACAGAGAAAGACTTTAAATATTAATTAATCAGGAAACCACAGCTTGAAGTCAGGGTCAAAATATAATTTTACTTCGCATTATCACTGGCAGATTAGGAAGTCTATAAAAAAATGAATTAAAATAAGCGAATTTCCATATATATTTCATGTATAGGAAAGGAAGCTAGATCTAGTTCTAAAGTTTATACCACTCAGTATACAAACA
Source organism: Polydrusus tereticollis (assembly GCA_963920685.1). Classification (NCBI taxonomy): domain Eukaryota; kingdom Metazoa; phylum Arthropoda; class Insecta; order Coleoptera; family Curculionidae; genus Polydrusus; species Polydrusus tereticollis. Next base: position 67,104,922 of record OY987330.1, read on the forward strand.
AATCTCTTTAGGTCGTACAGTTCCGTTTTTAAAGACAACTTGCTCCAATAATCGTTTTTCCAATAATTCTATACAATAAATTAATTGTATCACTAATTTTTTTTATGATCAGGAGCAGCACTGCAGGATAATCTCCTTATGGCTCTGCGAACGGTGCGTGTGCACATGAAACGATTTACGTTGATCCTGAATATTTTCAGATTATACTAGTTAAGGAATTCGATGACGTTCTTTAGACAAAAGAATTTTTAAACAGTGTCAGGGGACACCTATTTTGAGCACTCGCCATAAAAATATATAATATAATATAAAAGCTGCCGCCCGGGTTTTTTGGCGTTATATTCTACTTGTTTACTGTCACCGCGAGACAGAATTTCTTCCAGGTCGTTGTCGAGATGTGAGACCCCTTGTTGATGTTTGGGCGCCCAAAGTAAAGGATAAACAGGTCTGCTGTCATTATCGAAGCTATATATTGGGTTTTTAGTTTCATAGTAAAGAGGGCGGGCAACAATATAGAACCTTGAGGTACTCCGGGATTGATGTTAAATGAAATCCGCCTGTCGCCACTCGCAGAAAACGGTCTTTAAGAAACCTTGACAGTCTTGAACAAAATTGAACTGGTATTTTGTATGCTCTCACTTTAGTTAGATCTCCTCATGTCATACTCGGTCAAAAGCCTTGGAAATATCCGGTGCTACCGCCCAGGGCTCCCTATTTACTATTTAGAACAAGCATACATTCATGCTAGGGCTATAAAAAAAAGTGCACCTATCGTTTAGTTCTTCGTTCTATGTTGTTTTTGTCAACAAAATGATTTTATATCCTAAACTAGATTTTAAAAACTTTCTCTAATAAGTAATTGAAAAAAGATGTAATCCAGAAACTTGCAATTACACAAAGGTTTATCGGAATTTTGACAAATACTTTTCTCTCGATTACGGCCTTCTCAAAATGGTCTTTTAACTCCATATTTGAACCATAACATCAACGTTCCGTAAGGAAAATAGCTCTCTTTAATTTTTTAAGTTTAAACCGCTTCGTCTGACAATCATGTCCACACCCTTATGTAGACAGTGTTGTTTGGACTTAATCTAAGGTAAGTCGTAACTATACTTGGTGAACAATAAAGTAAATCCTTCCTGGTTTCTTGTTGTAACTCCTAAAGATGTGCGTATTTGTGCCTGAAACATGTTGGGTACTCTTACCTAATTTACCGCTATTTGTTTCACTGCCATATTCTAACTCCACTGAAAGTATGGAGTATTTTTTACATTTAATTGAACAATGTTTAAGTTATGGATAAATTCTAACATAACTTGGTTCTATATATGATACTACTGTACCATTCATGCCCTACAAAATATAGGTACTATTCTAGGGTTAAAGAAATTATTAAAATACTCTCCATAATATTCTTGGACCAATTTAATTTTATAGAGATTAAGGTCATTATCATTAACAATATTTTTGACAGATACGAAACCGACATGTAATGAATGTGCCATAGAGTATCCTTAGATTCTAAACAACAAAATATTAGTAGGTATATATTGGTTCAAACTTAGAACTTGAAACCAAATATCACAGGAAAAGGGTTTGTTTACTAAAAATTAAAATGGAGGGCACACCTATACAGTTATGATAAGTACCACCATTTTATTCTTCGAAGTAAAATTTCAATCCTACATTGGGAGTTCTCTAGTGATTTTTTTTAATATACTTTTATATAAAACAAAACAACAGAATCAATCACATTACTTTACGGGTAGTTATCTGCCAGGTGTTTTTGTTTACCCTAGACCTCAAGTTTGGTATTATTATTGAAATTAAAAAATTTTATTCGAGTGCTTGTTTCTTTTTAAATAAACTATTTTGGTTTCTTCTAAGTACGAACCATTCTTAAACAGTTCAAGGATTTATTTTAATATACATCCAGTTCTGCGCAGTTCTCGAACTGCTTGGAATAAATCCTTATTTTGCAACCAAAACAAACCTAGTAACAAACAGTTTAGGAATGTAAAAAACATATATGTCGCCTTTATGCTACATTCTTACTTTAACCAAATTTAACAGAAAGAAGATTAGCGCACATGCATGCGTGTGTTTGAATGCATGAACCGAGTGCGCATGACTTGAAAGTGTACCTATATGCATGCGCCCTCAACCCATGCGTCCATAAGTAGTCGCTTATTATTTGGTTACTTCTCTGAGCTAAGCTAGCTTGAAAAAATATCTTGACTGATCAGTGGCGGCTCGTGGCCATTTGAAGTGGAAGGTCATTAAAAAAAAATAGCGCCGCAGGCGAAAATTGTTTGGGTGCCACGCCCTTTTTTCAATGATGGTAATTTACCTGCTTTTCAATTAGGAAAAGTAAAAAACACAACACCAATCCTCAAGAAATTAACAAAAACAATCAGGTTCATTATATTATAGGTTAGGTTGTTGTCAGAACGACAGAGAGACAGGATATATATATAGGGATGTATCGTAATATCAATAATATCAAATGGATGATATTTTTCTTTGTACATGTTTTTAAATTTTTTAATTTTTATTCCGATATATCAGAGTATCAATAGAAAAAAGTAACTATACAGGTTAGAGGGGTACAACTGGCAACGCCGCATTTTTAAAACTATTTTTAAAGGCTAGAATTTTATGTCTTATATGCATTCTCAAAATTTCAAAAATATATTTCTATTAGTTCTCGAGATACTTCTAATGTGCCATCGAGTTTGGGAAACCCTGTATATAGCGATATATTTTTAACGATGAATGTATGTTCGTCAATGGCAACGCTCGCGCAGTGGTAGCGCAGTGACGCATGACGAAAAATCTGTAACGATATAATATTTTTTCTATATCAGAATCAACATCCCTATAAAGAACTACAGACTGCCGACTGCAGAAATCAACGGTCTTCTGTCTTCTTCCCATTTTCCCATTCATTCTAAAAATTGCAACGTACGTCTAAGCTCAATCAAAAAAAAAAACGGCTGACAGCCGACAAAACCTCTTTTTCTTCGAATTTAATACAAGTGCGAGAGTGATAACATGCTATTTATTCCTCTCTTTACCCCCACAGGCTTTGTTGGGTGACGCTATTTTTCGTGGGCAAGCTCGATTTTGACCTGAAATTTTTGCGGGGACGCATAACAAGTAGCGTTACGTCTAGTTTGTTTTGTTGCGTGTGCATTGCATTAATAAATACGAGGGATATCTTAGAGGTAATAGTATCCGAGCAGTAAAGTTTGGTTGATTGAATCAATTTTAATTTTAAAGTTAAATATTAATATGTTAGGTGGTTGGTGACTTGGCGTGGGAGGTCATTGCCCAAATGACCTTATGGTAGAGCCGCCACTGTGACTGATTTGCAAATAAAACGACCATTTTGCGAGTTTATGCCAGATTGACAGTTAACTCATAAATCAGCCAAAACGAGCGATCTCAATTACAAATCCAGTAACCTTAGCGTAGGTAAGGGGAGAGGAAACTTGATTAAGATAATTTATTTTACTTTGTCAAATAAAACGACTTACAGCCCTATGATCAAACACACAAGTTAACTCTAGACGCCAACTTTAAAATTACCTGGTTTTCAACCATAGTGAAAAATTAACAAGTAGGCTTTTTTCGGTTGTTGTCATGGAAACGGTACGTTAAAAGTAACCTTGTGTGTTTGATCATAGGGCTGTTAGTCAGTTTATTTCAGCTAAGCTCAGACAAGTGGCCAAATAATAGGCGACTTATAATAATTGTTAAATACAAAAATATACAATTTGACACAAAAGCTTATAATAATTTGCTCCTCAAACAAGTTAAAAAATAGACATTTTTAAAATACATTCTTGACATCCGCCATGACCAGTTTCACCGATTTTCATAACCTCATTTCATCTCTTAGCATGTATAGATATTATAGGTTTTATAACATTTCATTCAAGTTTTATTTAGTAAGAAAACACTAAGAAATTGCACTTTCAATCAAATTTATACCCTATAAATAGAATGGCCCTCGTAGAGATTGATGATAAAGCACACGTCATAACATAACTCTTTTCTCTAATTGGCTTGGGCGATTCTTTTTCCCACTTGGCCAGATGCTGCTGCTAGTACGAATTGTTTTCAAAATAATGAATCCAATAAATTATCTCTTTTTCGGGAAAAATTGGAGCTGACTCACCAGAAATCAAGGTATAAATTTTGTTTTACCGTTTATGTAGTCGACGGCTAATAAAAACAATTTATTTACTCCAAAAATGTTTTCTTGATACTTTCGGATCTAATGAATTTGATTCAGATATACTGAAAGGAAATTAAATTGAGGATGCATAGAGACAGGGCCTTATGCAACGAGAATAGAGAGGGAAAATGGCCCTTCTCATGAAATATTATTCCTGATAAAAGTTGCTGCATATCCTTAAATTGAAAAACTGCATTTCAGAAGTTGAGGAAGAATTACGATATACGAAAGAAATTCAAATTTTTAAACGTTATACAACAGAAAGTAGGTATGGTATGCCAGTCTGTAGCTACGCGGTATCCGCAAGGACAAAACAATGTCATACGTCAAGCTCCTTAATAGGGACAATCCATGGGCGTGCTATGTATACTTTATATTAAATTTAAATATAATCTCGCGTAAATAGTAAGTAGGTAAAGCCTGTCCAGAGATATACGAAAGTTACACTTTGCCTTTGAATGAGATTATCCAAGGGTGGCCATAAACAAACAATAAATGAATGAATAAATGCAGGTAAATTATGGTCCGTACTTAAAAATGTCTTAAAGCAAACTGCAAATCCGGAAGACGTAATTTCATTATTAAAGTAATAGTTTGGTGATTTTAAACCGATTTTTACCTGATTCAAAATGAGGGGTTAATCCCATAAAACAAATTATGTTCTAAAGACTGTATAGCCACTCTAGTAAGTTTTAAGCTTTGTAATTATTCTTACTTTGTGTGTAATACAGCGTTTGTTTAATCGTGTGAGTCATGGAAAACATGTGCAAGCCCAATGTATCCCAGGAGATAACCCCGTCGAAAAGTAGAAAACACTTTTCTGTGGAAACTAAGGAAGTTATAAACAATGTTTATTTAACTCTCATTGAACGTGCGGTCAGCAAGCAGGCAGCGTTAGAAGAAACGGCCACATTAACAAAAATTCCAACATCAACTATATGGAAAATTGTGAATAATATCATTTTAGCGAGAAAAAAAAAGAACCGATACTGGCATTTTTTAGAAGGTAGATGGAAGTGATCAAGATATAATACGGCGTACAATTTACAAGTTATACGAGGAACAAACCGTACCTACATTAGATAATTTAATTAAGAGGCTTGAAAAAGATGACACGGGCGTTAAATGTGGCAGAACAACGTTATGGAAATGTATCCAACACATGGGTTTTAGATTTAAAAAAATTAATAAAAGACACATTTAAATGGAATCCAGTAGAATTCGGGAATGGCGATCCGAATATCTACAAAAAATTAGGATTTACAGAGATCAGCAAAGGCCGATTATTTACTTGGTTGAAACCTGCTTCGACACATAATATGATAACGCGGAAAAGTGTTGGGTTGACTCAAGCGGCAAGTGTAAAACAAGCGCGCCATCAAAAAGAGGTAAACGAATTACGATTTTGCATGCTGGATCTAAAAACGGATAGATTCCAAATGGACTTTTCCGTCTGCAAAAAAAATTAAATATTTTTTTCTGGATTACAATGAGGACACGACTGCTGATTTATTTGAAGATTGGTTTAAAAACAAGCTAATTCCAAATATACCTCCGAATAGCGTAATTGTAATGGACAATGCAAGCTACCATAGTAGGCAGTTGAACAAGACTCCCTCCTCAAATGACACAAAAGCAAGAATCCAAAACTATATGTATGATAATGACATTTATGTTCAGGAAGATTACACAAAAAGGCAATTAATTGAGGTTTTACAAAGTTTAAAACTACAAAAGGAATACTTCTGTGATAATTATGCAAAAAATCTAGGGCATGCAGTTTTAAGGCTTTGTATATTTAATCCCATCGAACATGTTTGGCACCAACTAAAATCTGCCATTCGTCGTAACAGTATTTGCCCTACTAATAACTCCAGTGTACTTGAGCTTATAGAAACTTAAGTTTTTAACATCCTTCACAAAGTTGGGAAAATTCTGTTACACATGTTGAAAAAGTGGAAAAATCCTATATCCATATAAACAATATAGCAAAAATACTAATTAGAACAGATGATGATAGCGATAGTGATATTGATGTATTAAGTGAATAATTATTATAAGTACCGAATCATTTGTATATTTTTGTAATCATAAATATAATTAGAAATAAAGGTCTGTCTTTACCACCCAATAACTTTATTTGCCCCTCTAGGGTAGAAAACAAGGGTTATAAAAATACATAAAATGACGATGAATTAAATTAAATTTCTTAATGCATGTGTTGTACTACATAGTTTCGACTTTAGAGAAAGTCATCCTCAGCAGCTAACTATTTAAAAGATTTTTATATGAAAAGAAGTTAAAACAGTTGGGGGAGCAGAGAGGTGATTCAATAATACAATACAATATAATGCAGATTATGCAACCTTTGGAATCGACAGGAGTTTAGTATAAGAACGATGTATCTCCATGTGAAGGTAGGGGTTGATTTATACGCAAGTAGAATTAAGGACCTTAATCATAGTCGAGTGATTTAAGTAGTGTTGAAGTCAAAACGTGTTGAAAAAGTAGAATTGTAACATATCAATTCATTCTCTTTTTAGTGAAACTAAATTAGCGAGGGGACATGCTTAATGTTATGGTGGATTGAATATTTGTTAATGAAATTAAATGAACTTATTATTCTAAAAAAGGGGGTTGTCAAAATGAGACTATGTCATTTCAAATAAAATGGTAATGCATCTGAAAAGAGAAAAAATTTTCAAATTTTAGGAACCAATAGATAGCAATAAGGTTTTTTTTGTTTCACATTGTTAATTATATTTGTAATAATATCATTAATCATGTACTCACCAAGTGGTCACTATTCACTTGTTATAAATAAAATAAAAATAAAATTAAATTAAAAATTATTAGGACATTAGATTGTTGACTTTTTGTTTTTCATTTTGTTGCCAGGTGAAGAAATTAATTTTAATCTTAGCCTCAGCATGCTATTCGAAGGAAATGGCGTCGTTAAATGGTGAGTACCCAGAATTGGTACTATTACAAAAAAAAGGGGGGGGGGGTTAACTTCCCTTATTAGGGTGTGTACAAATTAGTTTCATCTTAAATCTAAACATAATTTTTAATGATAAAATAACTTGAAATTTCACATTTAAACATAAATAAAATATTATTTGATGTTTTACTTATTTTTATTACAAACCATGATTAAATTCTAAGCAAAATACGGACCTGTTCGGACATATTTCAATTTTACAGCTGGCCCGGGTCTTTCCTAATAGGGATCAGTTCTTATATCTTTGAACAGACTTTACCACTAAAAATTAAAAAATAAATAAAACACAGTTATGGGAGAGAAAAGCAATAAAATAGTTTATTTCCGAAAAATCTCCCAAAAACATTACAAAGTAGGTATAATAATGCCATCACTTTCCAATTTCCGACTTATTGTCTTTGTGAAATGTACTCAGTCCATGCTTTGGTATTTAACAGAACCACGCTTGGGTCAGGTAAAACCTGCAGCCAGTAACTCTAATATAGTTAAGCAATTGAGCCACTGCGTTATAAATTAAAATTTCAAAATCTAGGACAATTTTCTTGTGGCGGAAGTACTAAATTAATTTTGTTACATAATTCTAATATTTTAGACAACCATAACATATAAGGTTCTTCACGTTTATCTTTTAACAAACAGAAGACTAAAGGAATATTCCGTGGAATATAGTGTATGTTAAAAAATCCGTGTATGCTGAAAAATTATTTGAAAAATTTTGTACAGTAAGAAAAGTTCCATACATATAAAGAATATTTAACTTGCACAAATTATAAATTAGATTTGCACGAAAATATCAACTAAACCGTCTGGCTTCGGTGTTCGCCGATTTCTGTTAAATAAAACCCAGCAATTCGTGTTAAATAATATATTTGTGACGGTAAACGGATTACACATGAAAACACTACAAGAAAGGTAAACAGGCAGTTGCAAAAGTATTACTCAACCCGCAACCCGCAACCCTGTACCACGCAGACGAGCTTTTAAGAGCGCAGGCGACGACGTTTCTCCTTGACTTCCCTGGACATGACACATGACTGAAACACTAAATAGAAAACAAAGATCTCATGGCGCTGGGGCGCTGTGGAGCCTACGAAGACGGCATTATTCACGAAATATAGACGGACCGAAAAACACTCTCATATAATTATCACTTTCGTTAATTATACAGGGCGTGTGAGGCCATCACTAAACATCAACGTTGATCGTTTCACTTTTAATTAATAAAAAGTCTTCACCTCTATTCGCTTTTAGATCCATTGCATCCCGAGCTGTGTGTAACACCCATAATTGAGTTTGGTACTGCTGGTAATGTTTTCCCCAGAGCATAGTATTATTACATTAAACCAATTTTATTGCTGTGGCTCTGTTAGAAGGGACCTTATAATACGGGCCCCCGTAATGGAATTAGTACCAAAGTGCTTTATTGTATCGATTAAAATTTAAATATATCTGCCTGTTTTAACTCCGGATAAAACTTTACGATTGTAGAAATTTTAGAACTGCCACTATTGACTTTGTGGCGAATCCTAGACTTACCTTTAATTATTGCAGTCATATATTCACAAAGGGCATCTTATATAGGTATTTTGTTCTAAATATGCTTATTAAATTGTATCATATTAGTTTACAAAAATTAGTCCAAATATGTGGTTGTTAGAAGTACTTCGTTCGCTTTTTTGTTGGTTAATTGTACAAGGCACTGCCAGTAGGTTGACCATGTAGTTCCGTTTCGGTCTATTTATTATTTTTCTTATCTAATTATTCAATGTTCTGGTAAAAGGCCAGACTCTCTCCTCGTATAATCTTTTGTGGGGAGTCGTCTGTTCTCTTCCATTTTTTTTTTAGTTATATTAAGTTGGCAATTCTTCAGGTTAGTTGTTTGTCAAAAGATCCCGAGGTCTAGTCCCCCTTTTTGAGGTAAGCTGCTTTTAATTGTTTTTTGTTGTTCTAATGAATATTCAGTGTGTGGTTTCTCTTTTTATTATTTTTAGGGGTTTTGTTCGGGATTGGTTTTATTGGGTTTGTTATTTGGTTTGCCATTTTAAGGAATAGCTATTTTTTAAGGTTAGGAAATTACCTACCTCATGAGCTCTAACCAGTAGACCACAAGTCACGAGCGGCCACAGCGGACACATGGTTTTTTAAAGTCGAGCTAAAGACCACGTCAGAAGGCCCAGCTGTAGCTGCCGCAGCTGAAGCTAAAGGAATCGCTGCCTGGTAAAGAGTACAAACAAACATAAATTAAATTATTTGACATGTACGGACAGACGTACAAGGACCAACGAACATTAGTTTCAAAAAATAACATGACACAAAATAAAAGTGGGCATGAAGGCTGGACTCTACGCTGAGTCCTCACCGAAATCGGCGTAGCTCCGGCCTGAGATGAACACCTACAGACACAGACAATGGCGGTGGGAGGAGACTCGGCCGACTACGTACTTAGACCAAACTTAAAAATCATGGCCGCTCTCCGCCGCTCCGTGGCGATTGGGGCAGAGGTCTTTTGCTGCTTCGCATTTAAATATATAAATACTCGGATTCGTACCTGAAAAAATTATACTGGTTTTTTTTTAGGGTTTTCCCAGAATGTTTGCCATTGGTGTTTCATTGACTACTGTAATCAATTCCGTAAATTGTGGTTGTACTCCTCGGAGTAAAATAACCCCTATAGCACGCGTGAAGGCACTTGCCGGTACGCGTGTGATCAGTGTATATGTTGTAAATGTTTCTTAACCAAGGCAATATTAACGGCCGCTAGGCTTGCCTGGTCATTTGGGCGCATCTTGGGCCGTATGCTTACGGCTCATATGCGCCCAAAAGATGTAATTAGTCTAGGAATAGTTTTAGTTGTAAAAATTAGGATTAGGACTAGATTAAGGTAGTTAAGTTAGCATAATAAAAATAAACAGAATAATAAACGTATTAAAATGGAATGGTAAAGAGTAATCTGGACATTTATTTAAATGGTCTAATATCCATTATTCACCACAGTTTTTTTTGTCATTTATAATTTAATAACTCAACAATTCAAATCAATCTGCCTCTCCAAAATTTAGTAATTTCAAATGTAATTTTTTTGTAAGGCTATCTCGGCAAAACGTCACCTTTTTATATAACCAAACATAATATATAAAAGAGAGCAATATTTTAGAATCTTCCCCGAGGTCATACTTAAGTTTTTAGCTGAAATCCTTGCGTCAAGAAAAGCTTACTTTTTAAATCCAGTAAACTTCCAGTTTAAACATTAAATAACTCAACTTAAAATAATTTCAATTACCTCAGGATAAACTCGCCTAAACCCTTTTTAATAAAAACCTTATTGTTGTGTGGGAAAATTTTAGTTTTATTTATTGTGTAGCTTTCCAATAAGTACCGACATCCGGTATATTTTTCCTGGTTTGGACTTCTATCAGACCAGGTGGCGCCCAAGGCAAGCCAACGACGAGAGGAGGGTGAAAGTAAGTAACAGACCATGATTCAGTGCCTCCGCAATAAGAGTTACCGTACGCGGTCAGTGACACCCTATTGCCCACGACAAGAGGTAGCTACTGTCATACGATAGCGCGTCTTATTAAACAAAAGTCAAATTTACATTTGACTATAACTTATAGATGAGGTATTTTCTTGCCGAGAGAGGATAGCAACTTTTCGGGATAATTTGCTTTTCTGTCTTGATCTTCGTTGTGTATTTTTTTATTCACGTCGATACTGGCTCCTGTATACATCGAAACCCTGTCCTATTTTCATTTTAACGGCAAATTAGATGCGTTATTTCTGGCTACCACATCACAATCATCATAAATATTGGCAATAATTTCACGAGATTGGGAACGCAAAGTTTTTCCACGAATATATGACATTTCAAAAATGTTCAACAAAAGCCTTTCACCTCCACCACTGGCAAAACGAGGCTGCGGAGGCGTGTCCATATCAATCACATGTTCGATATTTAATTGTACGTTTTGTCTCTGTTTAATGCTGTCAAACAAATAAAGATAGCCATGATCCTATTAATCGGCTGCGAGTTTACAGAAAGATCTAAAATTTCACCGGAAGATAATTCCACCAATCAGAATAATGCATATTTACATGTTGTCGGATTTGCTAGTAAATAGATAATTCAACTAATATTTTAGTTTTGTCAGTTAATTAAAATTAGTTAAGTGTAAAACAAATTAAAAAATTAAAATACCAGTTACTTGTAAGTTTGAATAATAATATTTTCCTACCTTTTAAGCAATACTTTACATTTTGTATTCATAGGGGGTTTTAAGCATAATTTTTACAAAACTTATTAAATAACTGAAAGCAATTTGACAACTTTCATACACGCTCCTTACTTTTTTTTTTCTATGATGAGGCACAGCATTGCAGGATTAATCCTTTATGACGCTCTGTGAACGATGCGTTTGCGCAGGAGACGATTCACGTTGGCTTTGAATCTTTGGAGGCTATACTCGTTGGGGAACACGGCCTCAGGGTGGTCGTTCCAGAGTGATGACGTTCTCCAGATGAAAGAATTTTTAAACAATATGGTTCAAAGGGCACTGAGCTGAACCACATATGGGTAGACTGCAGTGGCTCGTTGCTTATTTCTACCATGCACCATGTTAGATCATGGTCACCGATCAAGCGAATGGCTCTTCTTTGAATAAAATTTAGCAATCTCAGGGTATGTTACGTTATTGATGTAAACAATGAATAAAATTGGGCCAATAACGCAACCTTGTGGTATTCCAATTAAAGTATTTTTTGTTTTGTTCAAGACTCTGTTTTTACCATTATTTGTTAGTATATTATCAATACAAATTTGGCTTCTGTTTGTTATTCGTGTGTGATATGAAATGGTAAAATTTACATTAAAAGATGCGATCACTGGCTTAAGGTCTGAGATGTGTCTGTTTTTGGACAAGAAATCAATATTAAAATCCCTACTAATTATGGTAGTCGGTATAGTAGGTCTTTTGGAATATGAGTACATAGAATTATTAATTTTTCTATTTTATTTAGAAATAAGTCCTCATTGGGAGGGCGATATAAAGAAACAATTATAATTTTTTTGTTTTTCACTTTCACCTCGCAACCACAACACTCAAACAAAAACTCTTCACATATTGTCAATGTTTGTTCAAGATTTATACTGATTTTCGGTTTTTATGACAATTGCACTTCCACCATGCCTATTTTCTTTCTTTCTACAGAATCTGACTGCCAATTTGAATCCTTGTGTGCCATAATTTTCAAGCTGGTATTGAGTTTTCCAGTGTTCCGTAACACATAGAAAGCTGTAATCACTATTTGTGTGAAGAAAATCTTGACTGCAATTTCTGCAACATAATCTTGTAGTTTGACAGTCCTGTGAGGCGTGTTCTTCACCACACTTGTAACATCGTTCTTTATTATGACAGTGCTCTGCAGCATGCCCAAATCCACAGCATTTAAAGAATATTGTCAAAGGATTTATTCTTTGGTATCACTGCTAGTAGACCGAATTTTTTTTTAACCATTTAGACACAGGTGGCGGCACTTGTAGAATCCAGTTTTCTTTAATAGAGTATCTACAGGACATTTTAGTAATAATTTTACTATTTAATGTCCCAGTTGCTGAAAGCGTTTTTATTTGGTGGTTTTGTCATACTAACTCATCCAGAAATTCTTCTTCAATATAACCTTTTTCTTTACCCGTCAGCATGAACACTGGGTCTGTGTTACGGAGGTTTTCAACAACAACTTCATGTGTACTACCTAAGCTTGACCTAATTTGTTTTGTTGGTTTCTGTTATGACTTTGAACAATAACTGAGCCATTCTGTAAAACAATAATATTTTAAAAACTACCATCCGTGTCCTTTTCTGCTATATTTCCCTTAATTTTCTTAATGGTTGTTTTAGGATCGGTGACATTAGGGATTTTAACCAGGGTTTCTATTTTTCTTATTATGCTTGGTGGTGTAGTCCATGGGGTTGTTGTAATGGCTTTTGTTGGCTGCTTTTATATTGCTGCTGAGAAAGTCAATGTAGCAGATGTATAGGTTTTCTGATGTTTCTCCAAGTCGTGATGGGCTGTCAGAAGTTGTTGAGTCAATGTAGCATTTTAACTTTCCAACTGCCCTATTTAATACGCCATGCGCGTTAGTTGCTTGTGGATTATTTGTGCTGCTTCTCCTAAATTTGATTAGTCATTTTTGGCTAATGATGGTTCTCCAAATATCTCCTGATTTGTTATGCCATAGATTTTATCTAGTGCATCTATTGCAATTTCTATCATGGAGCATGGATTTTTAATTCCTGTTCTGTTACACTATTCTCGATATTATAGTGTTCAGTGTTAAAACTATCTTCAAAGAATATATCAGCGCCGCATAATTAACTTCTTGCTTTTATTTGCACATGGTCACTATTATCCCTAGGTGGTGTTCTTCTTAAATTCTTTGCCGGTATAAAGACAGTTTTAATATCCGGTGGTTTTTTAGAAAACATTCTATAAATTTAACAGATAGACCAGGTTTGGTTTTAATCGGGCATTTTCTTTTCTTGTGACTAAAGTCTTATCGCTTGCTTATTTCAATGGTTGGTAAAAAAACAATTGTAAACAGAAGAACTGCTGGCACTAAGAACTATTTAATTGTTTTGTTTTTGGTTTTAACACAATTACTACCTACTATTTATGTACATATTTACACACACTACATGTTATTTATATTTTTTTCCTCTTTCAAAAGAGGTAACTTTTATAGTTTAATTATTATACAGTGCGTCCATAAAGTCTTGCACAAATTCATTTAAAATTCAGGTATTTACTTTTTAAAAACGCTCGGACACGTCAATTAGTACTTTTGTTTGCGCATTTTTTAACGTAAAATGTTTTTATACAGGGTGTCGCACGTATGAGGTATGAGGTCATCAATAAATGTGTTTAAAATAAATTTTCAAACGTCAATATTTCGGAAACCGTGATTTCCAGAGGTGTTAAGTGTTTATCATAGAATTCAAAATTGATATAATATACAGGGTGTTCCATTAAAAAAAATCCTTGATGACCTCATACCTCATACGTGCGACACCCTGTATAAAAACATTTTACGTTAAAAAATGCGCAAACAAAAGTACTAATTGACGTGTCCGAGCATTTTTAAAAAAAGTAAGCCCCTGAATTTTAAATGAATTTGTGCAAGACTTTATGGACGCAGTGTATATTATTAAACTATTACTTAATTTTCTGCGACCCTTTACTGCAGCTTTATACTGCACATATTTATTGTCCACACAATCAGATCGACCCTTTAGTTTTATTGCAGTTAAAAAGTCAAGACCATTTATTGTGTATACCTTAAACTTTGACTTTACTGCGACTGTATGTTGCAAAGAATTGTTTCCCTGATATCTAGTTTTATGAATCGAGATTTTTCGGAAGGCACAATATTTCTCTTTAAACACTACATATTTATTTGTTTCTTTGTTGATGATAATAACGATTTTATTTCACTGGAAAGGCCCTTTAAAATTCCCTTTGCTCGATCGCGAGAGCGAAATAATGATCCAAGGCTTGGGAACTTAACATTCGCATGTTCAATTGGTTTAATTATCGAAACGGATAACGGGAGCCTGCTTGCAAAACTTTTAGCTATCTTTTATTTGGGTTCAGCATACAAGAGGAAACTAAAATAGATATAGAAGAAAAAGCTTGATCACTTAAGAAAATACATATTATAGGGAAGTAAAAATAAACAAAATTGTATCAAAGAGGGTGGTAACTATTTATTTGTCCACTATTGGGTATCTTGTAAACGGCAACTTCTACGAAGTTGATTAAATTAGGAAAAATGTGACATTCTAAAAGCTTTTTTTAAGCCCACTACCTACGTAGCCTAATTATTTTTGATTTCTGAGAAACAGGGCGATTTGGTTCTTCTTAAAATAAAAACTTTGTAGTTTATTCTTCTCTACCAAAAGGTTTTTTCACTTTTCTTATATTACTTGTTATAACTGAGTTATCATGGCCCACTTCATTTACTTAACTTTTTAAACACGGACCTGGATTTTTTAATTTCATTTCTCGAAGCACATTTTACCCCAAATACAATGATTTACTTTCGTCTCGGCACAAATGATACATAATCAGAAAAATTTTAAAAATATTCTTACTACCTCCGCCTGTGGTTTTTCCAAATATTATTTTTATTGGATTTGGATGGAATTGAATCAGAATAGAAACAAGTGAAAATATCTTATTTTATTTAAAATGCTGTTTACCAAACTTTACCTAAATACAACTAAATTACAATTTAGAAAACCAATCTTGAATAAAAAAATAGCTAAATATTTTACTTAGTAATATCCAAGGCTTTACTGGACGGGTTTAAAGTGAAAAGGACACTTGATTTCTCCAACTTCTCCAACATCGAGGACGGCCTTGGTAATATCATTTTATTCAATACTCGAAATTGCCTCCTTGAGTTTACAGTTACGCAGAATTAACGTTGCTTATTTTTTAAATAAAGTTGCCACCAGTCAAAAAATAGCACCGTCTTTGTCAAAACTCGAGCTCAGCTTTCAACTAAACATTATTATTCATTTCCATTTAATGGGGTCATTTAGCATATTTTTTATTCAATTTTCTGAAAGATTTTGCAATTTTAGTGTGAACTGCAAAAAAGTTTTAATTTTCCGACGCGACGCCTCTAAAGCCTTTAAAATAATTTACGAACATCGACTTGTGGCTATTTATATCGCCCTTTCTCCGTTGCTGGGTGACGGAGTTCACATCGACAGAAAAGAAAAAAATAATTTTTAATAATCTCCTTTTCTTTTTTCTAAAATAGTGGTGAAGAAAGTATAGTCTAGAACTCGTATGGAATGGCATTTTCTACTTGTTAGAGAATATACTAGTAAAAGTAGTAACTATAAGCTTCTGATTTAACTTAACGAAGAAACAGTAAGTGCGTCTCCCCTGTATATGCACAGAAAGACCGTTGCACAAGTTCAAACCGGACGAAATATGGGAGGTAATGACGTCATCGCCTCTCGAGCGTTTTATTCGATTTTGATCTCGTATATTTCGAAGGTAAGGCCATTTTGTAGGGAAAAAAAACTAGAAAGTTTTTATTTCAAGAATGTTTCTCTAAAATTGAAACATTTTGGGTTATTAAAGGAATTATTTTTTTTTAGGAAATCGCCCTGTATCTCAGGAATCAAAAACAACTAGACAACGCAGTTAGTGTATCTCGAAAAAGCTTTAAAAACGGCATATTTTCTCTAATTTAGTCAACTTAGTAGAAGTTACCGTTTACAAGATACCAATAGTGGACAATTAAATAGTTGCCACGATGTATAATAATGATTTTTCTAATTTTGTCTCGAAAAATAGATATTTCGAACGCGCTAGCGAGTTCGAAATATATCCATTTCGAACTCCGAATTTTATTATTTAAAGGTTGGCCCTACTGACATGTTTTTTTTTCACCGTTCGGCATAGCATTCTAGATAACTAATATTTTTTAGTCCAAATGTGCGAAATACTACACAAAACCACGTATGTATGTTTGGTTGCCTAGATCTACAAATCTGTATGACGTGATTGACGTGTTGTTTTGGTTCATAAAATATTAAAAAACATATAAAATATTAACTTTATTAACAGGAGAACTATTTTGCAAAAAATATCAATTAAATCTTAAAAATACAAATTCCAACTATATTATAATGCTAATTAGGCATTGTTTATAGTGCAGTTATTATAAACATTTAATGTCACTGTACTCGTGTCGGACGCGTTAACCTTAAATTCAGGCATAGTTTGAGTATTCATAGTATGCGAAACTTTGTGATAACTGACCCCAGAATCCAATCCATTTTTAATTAGACTTGGTTGAAAAGCAGTTTCTACTCCTTCAATTATTGTCGATCTTGATGATCCAGGTAAGGGTGTAGCAGTATTATCAATATTATCTATTAATGAAGGTGTTAAACTAGAAGAGAGGCTCTGCGCTACATCCATTTTCGCTTTTAGAGAATCTTCAATATAGCCTTCAGCCACGGCTGAAGACTTCCATCCCCCGTGCCTTTTAATGGTAACCAAATCGCTTCCCTTGTTGGCCAGCTCGGTGACACTAGACCGTCTAAAGCAGTGGCCAGTAAAACATTCTGGATTTGGTTTGCACAGGTATTTTGCAATAAGGCTAGGAGCTTTTCCCATTGTATTTAGACCTACAGGTGAGTTTATGCAATGCCCATTCCTATACGTAAGAAAAAATCTTGATGTTGTAACATTCTTAGGACGTAAATCAAAATATTGTCTAATCAAATTAATCCATGATTGATCAATTATAAGAAACGTTCTTGTTACATGTGTTTTAGTTTTGGGAATGTGTACTGTAATGGAAGCAACCTTAAAGTGAATGTCTTTTACATCCATATTGGTCAGTTCTTCTCTCCGGCATGCTCCATTGTACCCCATAATTAAAGCAACCTAGAATTTACATAGTTACTACTATTGTATCTCGATAGCTGTCTACCTACTGTTCATACGATAGAATAGAAATTGGTGTAATTTAAAAATGTTCGTTCTCCAACTTTATTGTAAAAAAATTTTTTTGATAAAACCTGTGAAATTGTACAAAACAAAATGCATATAGATATGTAAATACTACTTACTTTTATTCCTAAATAACTGCTATTATCAGCCCCATTTATAAACTTATTAATATCGTCTAAGTCTAAAACAAGAGACTTTTTGGGTTTGTAGCCCACAGATTTTCTTTTTAACAATGCTTGCAGTCTAGCATAATCCTTTATATCTATGTTCTTGTCAATATTAATGCAAGCTCTTAATTTTGAGTATAAGGACCACAGGGTGGATGACATTTTGGTTTTACTTTCTTCCTCAAAATAGGCTAGTAAAACATTTTCTGAAATCTTACACACGCCCTTTGTATTGCACCAACTTGTGAAGGTCTCATAGTCCTTTTCATATAATTTTCGGGATTTTTCTGGCAAAAGTTGATTTATACATTTATATTTATAAAAAATTTTAAAACACAAATTTTGTGGCAAAATGGCTGACACAATTTAAAATTTATTTATTTTCATGGCCAACTTGATAAAAAAATTGTAATAGTGTTACCAACATAAATTTTGGACATAATAATTTATAAATTTTGAAGGGTTTGTTATCTTTTTAAATATGTGTTTATTTATTAAAAAAAAACGACAAAATAGAAAAACTAGTATAAAGCACATGTTTTATAAAGCCATTATAGCACTTGTCCCCTTAAAAAACTCGCCGCAAGCGGCTCGTTTTTTAACATGGACCCGTGCTATAATATAATGCTTTATAAAACGTGTACTTTAATATACTATTATGAAATCAAAGGTTTTAAATAAAATTCGAAACATCAATTCGCTTCATGGATATACCCAGTACACAGGGTGTTTGAAAAAAGTGTAGCAATGATTAACAATAATAATTATAGTAATAATAATAATGCATTTATTCAGAATGTTAGAAATTTTACGTGGTACAATGAAAGTTAGTATAGAATAGTTTTGTTAGGCATATTATAAAAAAAAAATGGAAATCTTAATATTTTCCAAATAACAACACATCAAAGTTTTGAAAAAAATTATTGATCGTTACCTATTCAAACTTAAATGATATTACAATATCAAAAAAACAGTCAGATTTCAGAGCTGGATATAGCTGTTCGACAGTCATCGCTAAAGTAACAGATGATATGATTCAAGGTTCAATTTAATAGCATGGCATCTGTTTTAATTTTACTTAATTACAGTAAGGCCTTTGTTGAGAACACGCTGAGTGTTAAAGCAAAGTACGCCACTGATGGCATTCTTGGAAGTCTAATTGATGTATATAGTGTATATATAACGCTTATGTAGCTATCGCACGATGCAATAACAAACGCTGTGCTGTCTGCGTTTTTTATTAGTTCATCTCTTTTCCTCACGTATACGTAAATATCCAAGATTCATTATAAAACCCACATAGTAACAGCGCGGCATTGTTGTCATATGTAATCAGGCGCTTCACCAAAAATAATCACCTACCAAGCTGCGTGAGGAAGGGAGACAGACGCGAGAAGGGATGAGGCAACGCAGCCTCCAGACGGTCGCCAAGCAGAGTTTGGCTAAACGCATAAAATATAAGTTTATCAAGGGGACTGTTCCCCGAAAGTTCGGCGATGCATGTCGCACGACTGCTTTTAAAAAGTAAAGCACGTCACCGAGTGGAAATTGTCCACATTTCTTGTACTATGTAGTTAAAGTTAACAAAAACAAAGTTCAACAAGTTAATACAATGTGAAAGTATTGAGTATTATGGAAACGTATGTGTGAATGCAATTTGAAGTGTAACTAGTAATTTGATGTAGTGTATTCTCAGATAGTGGGAAGTTATTAAGTGAATTATGTAAATAAAACGTTAGTGCTACCTTACGAATAAAATGCTGTTGGAATTAAATACAGTCATAGTTATCATTCGCGTCCTGATATCAACTTTTTTTGAGTGTGGTTTAGTGGGTTTAGGACAGAAAAACAATTCCTTTTATTATGAAATTGCCGACGTTTCGACCTATATTGGGTCTTTTTCAAGGCTAAAAACAAACATACATTTCCAGTTAATCCTTAAGGAAGAACACTGTTATGGTAAAAATATGTTGACAATCAAAAAAAACTATATAAATTTATACCCATTTTAGGGCATTCACAATACATTAATAACAGCAATTACTAGAGAAAACGAGAACAAAACACATTTATCAAAATATATGGAGTAAAATTAAAATTTGTAAATAAAATTGACACGCAAGACCACTATTCCATTAAAACAAACATTGTGTATAACAAGTAAATTCGCACCCCACATGACAGGTTAAGTTTTCACTTTAAAAAACAAAAGTATTAAATACTAATTTGGAGAATAAAAGAACTTACCTATTCAAAAAAAATTAGAATTATTGTCATTATAAATGTAATTCATCTCCATAACAACACAGGGACATAATATTTTATTAAATAAAATATACATCAAACGGTATCAATACCACAACGAGAACTGATAGAACAGCAAATTTAGCGGACTTAAAAAAAAAAAAAAAAACCACTACAATAGCCATTGTTGCTCACATTGTTCCGATCTTTTTTTAATAATTTTTATTTACGTTAGGCCCAAATTCTTTATACAAATGAAGCAAATAATTATACTGTATGTTGAGCCCTTGTGTATCTGCTCGACAGTTAACCGTATTATTAAGCGTTATGTAAATCATTTCACTCAAACACCGCTTGTAATAATTACTTTCTCGGTCCAAGATAGATACCTCATTGAAATCAAATGTATGATCCGCTGTAAAATGATGTTGGGATAAAGCCGTTTTTTCTGATTTATTTCTGTTTATCTCTCTGCAATCGTAACGATGTTGGTAAATTCTGGTTTTTAAGTACTGTTTGGTCATACCAATATAGCACTTATCACACCCCGAACAAGGAATCCTATATACCAAACCAGACGAAAAATCGAGTGGTACTGGATCTTTCAACCTCGTAAAGACAGCACTGACCACATTAGTGTTATAAAACGCCAACCTGCAATTGGGACTACATTTTTTAATATGTTTTTCAATCTCTTCTGATAAACCCTGAACATAAGGAAATTTATAATATTTAAAATTATCTGTATCAACTTTGGTATCATTGTTATTTAGATTATTTTTATATTGGTTAATTACTCTATTAATTAGTGACATAGGGTAGTTATTAAGTCTTAAAATATTCCTAATGGTCTCTTCATTTTGAGAGTGATATTCTGGACTACTCAATTTATGAGAGCGGTATAACATATTTTTTATTGTGGCAATTTTCTGATTAGTTGCATGCGAGGATAAATAATTGATCACGCGTCCAGACGCTGTGGGTTTAATAAACCAATTAGTGGATAAAGTGCCATTTGTATTTCGCATTACCATGGTATCAAGAAAAGGAATACCCCCGTTAACCTCATTTTCCATGGTAAACCTGATTTTAGGATGGAAATTATTGAAGTAATTTAAGAGATTTGACACTTCGTCTAACGGACAAGCCAACAATGTATCATCCACATACAACCTAATAAAACTCAAGGAAAAAGGAAGATTACTGATTACTTGCGTTATTAATTCATTCATAATTAAATTCGCTAACACGGGGCTAGCAGGATTTCCCATTGCCGTCCCATTCAACTGTTGATAAAATTTGTTATTGAAAGAGAAATAGCTGGTATTAAAAAGATGTTCTATTATTCGGCAAAAAAAGTCACAAGGTATATTCGTATATGATGATATAAAGCGCCATTTCCTCCTCATAATACTCATGACCAAGTCTTTAGGAACATTAGTAAAAAGAGAAACCACATCGAGAGAGACCAGTACATAGCCTTCTGGCAACCTAACTTGTCGGCTAACCTCAACAAACTCAAAGGAATTTTTTTTATATTAAATTCAAAAGTTGTAGTTACTTTAGATAATATTTCATGTATAAAAACCGCCAGATTATACGAAGGAGAATTGATACAACTAACTACTGGTCTCAAACTTAAACTGTCTTTATGTGTTTTTCGTAGCCCATACAGTTTTGGAGGGACGCTATTATGTATTTTGATTTTTTTAGCTAGTTCGTCATCTATATATTTATTTAAGCACAGTTCTCTAACTAAATTATTCGCCTGTGTTTGATATTTAGCAGTCGGATCAGAAGTCAAAATTTTATAGGTTTGATCGTCATCCAACATAGCCAGCATGCCGTTCATATACTCATCCCTCAACATTACCACCGTAGAGTTACCCTTATCTGAGCGCATGACCACCAATTCTGGGTGTGATCTGAGAAATGACTTACATATCGCGAAATCTCTAACAACAGTACTTAATTAATTATGTTTATGATGTTTGTTACGTATAATGTGATTAGTGAAGGTATTTATGCAAGAAGCTCTAAGATTGTTTTTATCATTCTCGCCAGCCGTTTGTGCGTTGATACAGTATTCTAAATCTTTGATCATAGTAGGAACCGGTATATCTCTATTACACAACGGTAAAGAGAATTTCGGGCCTGCACATAAAATTTTATTGACTTCATTAGGCAGTTGAATGTTCGTATAATTAAACAAAAACCTATCATGTGTTTGTAGATCAAAGTTGATACAGATAATTTTAAATATTATAAATTTCCTTATGTTCAGGGTTTATCAGAAGAGATTGAAAAACATATTAAAAAATGTAGTCCCAATTGCAGGTTGGCGTTTTATAACACTAATGTGGTCAGTGCTGTCTTTACGAGGTTGAAAGATCCAGTACCACTCGATTTTTCGTCTGGTTTGGTATATAGAATTCCTTGTTCGGGGTGTGATAAGTGCTATATTGGTATGACCAAACAGTACTTAAAAACCAGAATTTACCAACATCGTTACGATTGCAGAGAGATAAACAGAAATAAATCAGAAAAAACGGCTTTATCCCAACATCATTTTACAGCGGATCATACATTTGATTTCAATGAGGTGTCTATCTTGGACCGAGAAAGTAATTATTACAAGCGGTGTTTGAGTGAAATGATTTACATAACGCTTAATAATACGGTTAACTGTCGAGCAGATACACAAGGGCTCAACATACAGTATAATTATTTGCTTCATTTGTATAAAGAATTTGGGCCTAACGTAAATAAAAATTATTAAAAAAAGATCGGAACAATGTGAGCAACAATGGCTATTGTAGTGGTTTTTTTTTTTTTTTTTAAGTCCGCTAAATTTGCTGTTCTATCAGTTCTCGTTGTGGTATTGATACCGTTTGATGTATATTTTATTTAATAAAATATTATGTCCCTGTGTTGTTATGGAGATGAATTACATTTATAATGACAATAATTCTAATTTTTTTTGAATAGGTAAGTTCTTTTATTCTCCAAATTAGTATTTAATACTTTTGTTTTTTAAAGTGAAAACTTAACCTGTCATGTGGGGTGCGAATTTACTTGTTATACACAATGTTTGTTTTAATGGAATAGTGGTCTTGCGTGTCAATTTTATTTACAAATTTTATTTTTACTCCATATATTTTGATAAATGTGTTTTGTTCTCGTTTTCTCTAGTAATTGCTGTTATTAATGTATTGTGAATGCCCTAAAATGGGTATAAATTTATATAGTTTTTTTTGATTGTCAACATATTTTTACCATAACAGTGTTCTTCCTTAAGGATTAACTGGAAATGTATGTTTGTTTTTAGCCTTGAAAAAGACCCAATATAGGTCGAAACGTCGGCAATTTCATAATAAAAGGAATTGTTTTTCTGTCCTAAACCCACTAAACCACACTCAAAAAAAGTTGATATCAGGACGCGAATGATAACTATGGCTTTAAATGGGGGATTCTTTAAACACATCCAGAATACTTACGGGGAAGATATAACTAGATTGGTGAAGGACTGGATCAATACAGATAAAAAACTAGCATCATTAAGGAATAGAAGGATTTTTCTTTTACAATGTAGAACCAAATCTATTGTACCTGGACATATTGTGAACAATATGAAGTGTTTATTTTCCTTAAAATCCGAAAAACACCCATATTTTAATGAAATAGATAGCATACTTCATAAATTTCAAAATTCCGTTTTAAACATAGAAATTAAAATTACAATATGGAAACTTAAGAAAACCGAGAATATCCTTAATGAAATAAAAAATACAATGAGTAACTTACTACCTAATGAACTGTTTACTAACTTTAGTAACTCATACAAAAACAACTATAATAAATTTTTTAATTCTATTAAACAAACAAATTTGAATAAGATCACGGTTTTACAAAATAGATATGCAAGTTTTGATCTACAAACACATGATAGGTTTTTGTTTAATTATACGAACATTCAACTGCCTAATGAAGTCAATAAAATTTTATGTGCAGGCCCGAAATTCTCTTTACCGTTGTGTAATAGAGATATACCGGTTCCTACTATGATCAAAGATTTAGAATACTGTATCAACGCACAAACGGCTGGCGAGAATGATAAAAACAATCTTAGAGCTTCTTGCATAAATACCTTCACTAATCACATTATACGTAACAAACATCATAAACATAATCAATTAAGTACTGTTGTTAGAGATTTCGCGATATGTAAGTCATTTCTCAGATCACACCCAGAATTGGTGGTCATGCGCTCAGATAAGGGTAACTCTACGGTGGTAATGTTGAGGGATGAGTATATGAACGGCTTGCTGGCTATGTTGGATGACGATCAAATCTATAAAAAATTTTTGACTTCTGATCCGACTGCTAAATATCAAACACAGGCGAATAATTTAGTTAGAGAACTGTGCTTAAATAAATATATAGATGACGAACTAGCTAAAAAAATCAAAATACATAATAGCGTCCCTCCAAAACTGTATGGGCTACGAAAAACACATAAAGACAGTTTAAGTTTGAGACCAGTAGTTAGTTGTATCAATTCTCCTTCGTATAATCTGGCGGTTTTTATACATGAAATATTATCTAAAGTAACTACAACTTTTGAATTTAATATAAAAAATTCCTTTGAGTTTGTTGAGGTTAGCCGACAAGTTAGGTTGCCAGAAGGCTATGTACTGGTCTCTCTCGATGTGGTTTCTCTTTTTACTAATGTTCCTAAAGACTTGGTCATGAGTATTATGAGGAGGAAATGGCGCTTTATATCATCATATACGAATATACCTTGTGACTTTTTTTGCCGAATAATAGAACATCTTTTTAATACCAGCTATTTCTCTTTCAATAACAAATTTTATCAACAGTTGGATGGGACGGCAATGGGAAATCCTGCTAGCCCCGTGTTAGCGAATTTAATTATGAATGAATTAATAACGCAAGTAATCAGTAATCTTCCTTTTTCCTTGAGTTTTATTAGGTTGTATGTGGATGATACATTGTTGGCTTGTCCGTTAGACGAAGTGTCAAATCTCTTAAATTACTTCAATAATTTCCATCCTAAAATCAGGTTTACCATGGAAAATGAGGTTAACGGGGGTATTCCTTTTCTTGATACCATGGTAATGCGAAATACAAATGGCACTTTATCCACTAATTGGTTTATTAAACCCACAGCGTCTGGACGCGTGATCAATTATTTATCCTCGCATGCAACTAATCAGAAAATTGCCACAATAAAAAATATGTTATACCGCTCTCATAAATTGAGTAGTCCAGAATATCACTCTCAAAATGAAGAGACCATTAGGAATATTTTAAGACTTAATAACTACCCTATGTCACTAATTAATAGAGTAATTAACCAATATAAAAATAATCTAAATAACAATGATACCAAAGTTGATACAGATAATTTTAAATATTATAAATTTCCTTATGTTCAGGGTTTATCAGAAGAGATTGAAAAACATATTAAAAAATGTAGTCCCAATTGCAGGTTGGCGTTTTATAACACTAATGTGGTCAGTGCTGTCTTTACGAGGTTGAAAGATCCAGTACCACTCGATTTTTCGTCTGGTTTGGTATATAGGATTCCTTGTTCGGGGTGTGATAAGTGCTATATTGGTATGACCAAACAGTACTTAAAAACCAGAATTTACCAACATCGTTACGATTGCAGAGAGATAAACAGAAATAAATCAGAAAAAACGGCTTTATCCCAACATCATTTTACAGCGGATCATACATTTATTTTCAATGAGGTGTCTATCTTGGACCGAGAAAGTAATTATTACAAGCGGTGTTTGAGTGAAATGATTTACATAACGCTTAATAATACGGTTAACTGTCGAGCAGATACACAAGGGCTCAACATACAGTATAATTATTTGCTTCATTTGTATAAAGAATTTGGGCCTAACGTAAATAAAAATTATTAAAAAAAGATCGGAACAATGTGAGCAACAATGGCTATTGTAGTGGTTTTTTTTTTTTTTAAGTCCGCTAAATTTGCTGTTCTATCAGTTCTCGTTGTGGTATTGATACCGTTTGATGTATATTTTATTTAATAAAATATTATGTCCCTGTGTTGTTATGGAGATGAATTACATTTATAATGACAATAATTCTAATTTTTTTTGAATAGGTAATTTCTTTTATTCTCCAAATTAGTATTTAATACTTTTGTTTTTTAAAGTGAAAACTTAACCTGTCATGTGGGGTGCGAATTTACTTGTTATACACAATGTTTGTTTTAATGGAATAGTGGTCTTGCGTGTCAATTTTATTTACAAATTTTATTTTTACTCCATATATTTTGATAAATGTGTTTTGTTCTCGTTTTCTCTAGTAATTGCTGTTATTAATGTATTGTGAATGCCCTAAAATGGGTATAAATTTATATAGTTTTTTTTGATTGTCAACATATTTTTACCATAACAGTGTTCTTCCTTAAGGATTAACTGGAAATGTATGTTTGTTTTTAGCCTTGAAAAAGACCCAATATAGGTCGAAACGTCGGCAATTTCATAATAAAAGGAATTGTTTTTCTGTCCTAAACCCACTAAACCACACTCAAAAAAAATTAAATACAGTGTTTTATTAAATCGACAGATCTACCCAAGAGCCAGCTACTCAGCCTACGGATACACAGTAATAATAAAATAAATATTAAAGGCTGAATCATGGTTGCGTTTAAAACAGCCTTCGATATATTTAATCATAAAATTTTGATATCAATATTAATTTATATTGTCTTTGATAAAAATATTTTTAAATTAGTTTAATCTTTATTTCATTATCATTATTAGTCACTCTTTGCATAGTGGTTAATAATGAAAGTGGATATAATGTCCCAGATGTAGTTCCCGAGGTCCTCTGCTATATACGTAAGACATTGTAGCTATCATATGTAGGTACGCAGATTATACTCATATATATTTTATCGTTGATCCTTCCAAATTGCTATGGCCAGTGCCTACGATGGTGCAGACCTAGATATCTTTTTTTCTTTTTTTTATCAGGGCATAGCACTGCCGCCTGGGTTTTTTAGCGTAAAGTTATACTTGGTTACTGTCACCTCAAGCCAGAATTTCTTCCAGATCTTTGTTGAGATGCGAGACCTCTTGTTGCCTATAGAGATGTACGTTGGCAGTCGATGTTCGAGCATCCAAATTAAAAGATGAAACAAGTGTGCTGTCATCAGCGAAGCTATATATAGGATTGTTAGTTTTTTCAAAAAGATCGTTAATGTATGGTAAAAAAACAATATAGAACTTTGAGGGACTTCAGCATTGATGTTAAATGTGTCTGAAAGAGATTCGTCCACCGCCACTCACAAAGAACGGTCTTTGAGAAAGCTTGACAGTAATGAATAAAATTAAGTAGGCATTCCTCTTATGCCTCTATAGCCTCAGCAACGATAGTATTAGCAAGTGAGGAGAACAAGTCTCTATAATGGGTATCGGTTGGCGGCCGGTGAAGGCAGCAGATGAATTTAGTAATTCTCTGCATTGATATTTTAAACCACATTACCTACATCAAAGTCTTATTGAATAATAGCAATAATCATATTCTAAAAATTAATTCTGGTAAGTCAGCCGCTATTCTCTTTTAAAACGAAAACGCAAGAGAAATTATCTTAAATAATATCAGAATTCAATTGGATGCAGATAATATAACCTTTACAAACTCAACTACAAGTCTGGGACTGATAGTGGATTACAAATTAAGATTTAAAGAACATGTTAGCGCCAAATTGAGGATGGTATATTCGGCCTCAAAAATGATTTCTTATCATAGGTCATATTGTCTTAACCAACATAGGTACTAAGAAAATGCTTTGTGAACCCCTCGTTTCAATCCACTAAACTATTTCGAATATTCCACTCATACCTTGTGTAACCATGTAACAGGTACTGAATTAATAAGTAGAAATTTAAAAAAGTACAGTCAAATTTTATACCTGTTAATTTTAGCCAATCAGATGCTTGCATTTTGACATGTTGCTATGACAGCAAACTAATTATTTTCAGAAATCACCCTACCCGTAAGCAACCAGCTGTAAGATTAATAAGTAAAAATTTCCCTGGCTTGACTGAGCTGTAATAAAAGCAGTGGCGCAAAATTTTTTTGATAGATATTTATTCTTAACTGAGGTATATATTTACAAGTTAAGTTTTAGAAATTCCTTTTCCACCTCTTTTTTTCCTCAGTGGTAAGTAAAATAAGGAGCCGTTGATTTTTTTTACTAAATGTCTATGCTTCATGAAATAAAAGTAATACTTTGACACTATTTTGTTCTTTTCCACACTGGATTTATGGGTGAAATATGGAACAATTTTACGAAGAATATGGCTCATGTCCCTAAACAGATCTTCTTGTTCAGAATTAAGGCAATATTTGTTCACACACATTATGTGTTGAAGTGCACTGTAAGCTCCCTCTCCTTTTCGTCAGACTCTATAGCCTTGCCGAAGAACCGTAATACGGCGAAACGCGTCCAAGGATTGGGTCTGACGGAAAGAAAAGGGACAACATATTTTCTTTTATATCGCGTT
Organism: Polydrusus tereticollis; assembly: GCA_963920685.1. Taxonomy (NCBI): domain Eukaryota; kingdom Metazoa; phylum Arthropoda; class Insecta; order Coleoptera; family Curculionidae; genus Polydrusus; species Polydrusus tereticollis. The sequence goes on from OY987330.1 coordinate 67,133,686, forward strand.
TTCGGTTCACAGAAACCGACAATTGGCTTTCAGCGCCACCTGACATTAGATACCTGCTTATGTGGGTTCCATTCCAGCGTTTGGTCTTCTATAAGCCCTCGCTGGTCTGGTTGGGTGGATAGCTCGATTGCCACGAGATGTCGCCATGTGCAACATCTCGCATATTATGTATCAAATTAATATGTGGTTGAAATAACCGGAACGGCTAATTTGCTTCAAAACTGCCAAAGCTAAATCAATGAATTTTGGTATACGTCGATAACTTGAAAAAATGAATATTAAATTAACAATTGCGACGTTGCCAGATTTTTAGTCTTTTCCGTGACTCAAGGATTTTTTTTTCAAAGATAGCACTACTTTTTTTTTTAATTCGATTCTTCTCATCAACGTTACTTTTTCCTGATAATATCACATGTTTGATCTAAATAGTTATCCGAGAAAAAAAGGTTTATTAGTTAACTCTAAAATTATCGGAACTATTCCCACGAGATTTATATTACTGGGAGCTCCAATATAACAACGATATTGCAAGGTTGAAAACGTCCCAAATACGTTAAATACTTTATATTTTTATGATAAACTTGAATATGCTTAGATCCTGTACAAAAAGAACAAAGACTGTACGTATTGCAGTTCATATTATTATTAAATATTTAATTACCTCTACTTTTACGACACCCAAGTGTCAACAACGCGACTAACTACAAAGAACTCGTCACTTCACAGCCAACTGTGATTGTGTTATTATGGCGAATAAAATTATCATTTATTTTGTATGCGTTATTCTGTAATTCTTTTAATACTTTTGCCTTGTTTTTAATAGTAAGTATAAAATACTGGAATGCATAAAGAATAATATTTAAACCTGATTTTACTAGAGCACAGAGAAAATGCAATTAAAGCTGCTTATGATTTACCCAAATATAGTGCTCACTATTATTTACAACACTGGCTTGTATTTTTTTTTCCTTTTTCTCTAATACTATAAAGTTATGTTAAGTAGAATGTTTTCCAATTTCAATTTCTCAGTCGCGAATATTTTAAGAAAATTTCAAAATTTGTAAAACATACACACCTCGAAAAAATGTCCGGAAATAATTCATGTTCTAGGGAGATTATAATTAAAAATTTTATACATTTATAATTAGCCAATAAGAAGTATTCTTTTCGTTTACGTTACATATAGTAGGGACAATTATAGAACATTTTTGAAATTCTGATCAGTTTATAATATAAATAATGACATGAAAGTTAAAATTATTATTTATGGAATAAAACTCAAAGTCTGCTCCACTAATTTAATAAAATAAAATTATATGCCCATACATGTTTCGAAGGCATAAACCTTCATCCTCAGTGGGTTAATATTAAGATGTAAGAATATTATGAAGAGACCAATGACATTGTTAAATTAACTTTTTTTTTTTAAATTAATTAAACACAAAAAAAAACTTCCTTTTATTAGTCATAATGTAGTTCACGTATACATATGAATTCTTATGAAAATTAAAATAAAAAATGTTTTCTGCAACATAAGTTTTAATAATTTAACAATGTCATTGGTCTCTTCATAATATTCTTACATCTTAATATTAACCCACTGAGGATGAAGGTTTATGCCTTCGAAACATGTATGGGCATATAATTTTATTTTATTAAATTAGTGGAGCAGACTTTGAGTTTTATTCCATAAATAAAATTTCACTCCACTGTGAGATGGACTACTTCCATAAAATTAAAATTATTATACTTACCTATCCATGGAATTGATTAAAATAATTTGCTGATGCAGGAAAACATTATTTTGGTGCTGGTGTTCATGTATTATTTCTTGTAGGTACAAAAACAAAGGTTGTTATCCTCGACAAATCAAGCGTTTTTTAAGCTCAGAAAAGAATAAGTTCAAAAAGACGCTCATTTCCCCCTTGTTAGAAGATCCAGGGCTTCGCTCAACTCTACTTCCATATTTCCAGTTTAGCCAACAAAGGTCCCAATGACTCATAGAAGTTAAAGGCAATGCCTGACTTAAAAGAGAGAGAGAGATCCTGAAGAAGAAAGGTTGTTACTTAATAATAATTTAATTTAATCTTTTAATTTATCACTAAATTTTATGAAATTTTCTTACCAAATATCCCTTGAGCTTAAGTTATTAACAGAAAATGTGTCCTAAGTAAGTAAGCCGCCTTCGGCTCGGGTTGAATTTCAAGATGTTTGTAACCTCGAAAAAATGTCCAGTAATAATTTGTGCACTAGGGATATTATAATTGAAATTTTTTGGCGTCACGATCACAGTGCTTGACATAAATTCCATGCCTTCTATGAGTAACTACAATAAACAGATTTATCTGTATACTTTGCTTCTTTTGTAAAATAACTTATTGTTCACTAATACCTATAATTTAACTAACCTGAACTAACCTAAACTGAATTTTCTGTATACTCTTTTTTTATGATTAGACACAGCACTGCAGGATTAATCCTTTGTTCCGCTATGCAAATTGTGCGTGTGCGCAAGAAACGATTCACGTTGGTCTTGAATCTTGGGATATTATACTCGTTGGGAAACACTGCCTCGGGGAGGTTGTTCTAGAGTGATGACGTTCTCCAGAGAAAAGAATTTTTAAATAGTGTCGTTCGAGGGACACTAAGCTGAACAACGTATGGGTGGACTGCAGTGGCTTGTCGTGTATTTCAACCATGCACCGTTCTGAGTGGAATCAAGCGGGCAACTTAAGTTGAGCACTTGCTATGAAGATATTTGTAAAATAGACTCAAGTCGCCAACCCGCCTTCGATGTTCAAGGCTTTCCAGGTTGTTTGTCAGGCGATGGTCACCGATCAAGCGAATGGCTCTTCTTTGAATAGAATCTAGCAATCTCAGGGTATGTTTATTAGCAGAGCCCCAAATATGTGAACAATACTGCAGCGATGGTGGAATTTGGGCTTTTTACAGCATCAAAAGTTGTTGGGGCGTATAGGGGTTCTTAGTTCGAAAAAGTATTCCAAGCTTCTGCGAGGCTGTGTTAGCCATGACCGCAACGTGACTATGCCAAGGCATATGACTATCCTAATTGACGCCCAATAAATGAATTGATGAAGCCAAGGGAATCGAGAGTCATGACTATATCCGGTTCTTCAACATCAACTTTCCTAGGAAAAGCTGCCGCCTAAGTTTTCTTAGCGTTAAATTCTACTTGGTTACTGTCACCCCAAGACAAAATTTCTTCCAGGTCTTTGTTGAGATGTGAGACCTCTTGCCGCCTATAGAGATGTGCATTGGCAGCTGATGTCCCAGCATCCAAAGTAAAATGTGAAACAAGTGTGCTGTCATCAGCGAAGCTATATATAGGATTTTTACTTCTTTCCAAAAGATCGTTAATGTATAGTAAAAAGAGGGTGGGGGACAATATAGAACCTTGAGGGACTCCGTATATAGATACAAGAAATCTGATCTCGCTCTACTGTGCTTAGTTTGTATTACTAATTCAATGCGATAAAGAAGATCATCATTATTATACCTACAAAAATAAGTTAAATTGAAACTAGTTGTAAATGTTTACGTTGAATCCTGTGGCGATACACCTGCATATTTTTTGACAGCTCTATCAGAAATATTTTACCTTTTCATTAATACCATACATTTTTCGTTGAATCAAAAGTTTAAATTAAAAAAACAACATATTTTATTTTCGTAGAATTCAAAATAACCTAGAAATATGTAAATCTACTGCATTTTCTAAAATAATAAATAATCTTATTTGAGTATGTCTTTACTTTTATAAAAAAAAAGGAAAATATTGAGTCCGTCGTAAGCTACCAGTATTAAAGAATTGAGGCTTAAAAGGTAAAATATTGTAAGTAAATTCATAGATTGTTTAAATGTATTAATCATTATGTAACAAACCTATTGGGTATAATCTACATTATTTCTTAAACATCATTGCAATATTTAACTTAGTAACAACACTATTTCACAAATTATCGTATATATTTATTACTATACGGCATAGAAACGCTAAATAGGTTTTTTTTTAAATTTAGGGTAATTTTTTTTAAATAGGCTTTGGAAATATTTGGTGGGTATTTTAAATGATCAAATATCAAATGCTTAGGACGTTTCAGCCAATAACAAGTAACAATAATAACTATGGCGTACGATAATTTTCAAAAATATAATACATTAGAATATTCTATTAAAAGTGGTAAAAATAGTACTGCTGCAGCGAATTTATACTTGGAGCGATATCCGGAACGACGACAACCATGTTGTCGCATATTTAAAAAATTTAAAATACATTTAAAAACAAATGGATCTTTATTCAAACCAAGGCCAAAAATGTATAATAAGGAAAACCAGGAATTGCATGAAATAAACACTATGTCGTATGTTAAAGCTTCACCAAGTGCATTATCATGGGAAATAAGAAAAAGTATTGGCGTAAACAGAAAAAAAAATAAAGAAGATTTTTGAAAAGTATAAGTTTAAGCAATATTGTTACTGAAAAGTACAACGAAACTTTACATCCAGGTGACGCTGAGCGTGGCGTAACATTTTATTTATGGTACCTTAAACAATGTCTGTTGAATAACATTTTTTTTCGGGAAATAACTTAGACCGATGAAGCACATATATCTGAAGTAGCGGGATATTTAACCGACACAATAATCGTTTTTGGGTCAACCGTAACTGTAGAACGAGTGACATAGGGAAAACTTAGTTTAAATGCATCGTGTGCATTATATAACTGCGGAGTTTTTTGCTCGTATATTGTTAAGGGAAACCTTACAGCAAACCGTTAAGTTCACAAATTAGAGGAAAATATTATCGGTCAGACAGAAAATTTCAATAATGTGTGTTTTTACAATGCGCTTATGGTGAAGAAAATTTTACAAAATAGTATAGGAATTGTGACCGGCCCGTTTACCTGATTTGACGGCATTAAATTTTTGTTCGTGGTTTTTTAAAAACAGTAGGTATAGGAATTGTTAGGTTACTTTCAATTCTAGAAAAATGAAAGGTGTTTTTTTCTATATATCCCATTTAATATAACCCAACCTAGTGTTATAACTAGAAAGTATAGAAAAAAATTTTGTAACGCCACGACGATTCTACGTAAAATCTACAACAATTTGCAATTAAACTCATTTTCGTATCTATAATAATAACCAAGATACAAGTAGCACGTCAAATTACCAAAGTTTTAAAAACACCCTTCAGTCAAAAATGAATCACGGTAGCAATAATCTCTTTACAAAATTGAATTTGTAATAAAAATTGAGATTCGTATCTATTAAAGTTTCGCCAAAACTCCCAACGTACGTCGAAAAGGCGCCACAATCTTAATATTCGTCGTAATAGTATATTAAAACATAAGTTGCATAAGACACAATTTTAGAGCACGCGTCTGAGTCACACGACGAGTGCTCTAAAATGTCTTATGAAACGAGTATTTTATAATAGTTTTTCTGTTTGGATCATTTTTAAGGAAATTAAAAAAAAATGTAGTTATTAATTTCCAGTCAAGATATTCATTTTTTTTTGAGGTTGGCAACACTATGTTACAGAAAAAAACAATTGGGCACCCCAGCCACCATTATTTGAAAAGTAATACATATTTTTAATAAACTATCATTTTTTGCTGTATTGGACCATTAAATATTATTTACTAATTTAGTAGTAAAAACGAATAAAAATGAGCCAAGACGGAAGACATACCCACCAGAACTACGAGAAATCGCGCAAAATAATTTAAATAATCTCTTACCGAAGAAATCTCGCAATGTCTATAAAAAAAAATATGCAGATTTTGAGCTATGGTGTGAGCAAAATAGTGAGAGATATTTCAGAAAATGTCCTGATAGCATTTTTTAACAAAGAAAGTAAAATTCAAAAGGCTCATTGATGTGGTCAAAATACTCAATGTTAAGAAGTTGTTTAAATATATATAGAAATTTTGATATATCGAAATATTAAAAAATTACAGGCATATCTAAAAATGCTCTCGGAGAAAAAAAAAATCAAAAATTTTAGAGATTGAGGAAATTAATCGCTTCATTGGACAAGCTGATGATAAAATATATCTAGCAACCAAAGTAAGTATTGCATTAAATAAGAATGTAGTTAACAAGATTGGAATGATTCCTAAAATTTTTGCTTCAAAATAACTTTCTCAGCATTAGCAACGATATACGTTTATCGCAAACAAAAATACAATAGGTATCGACAAAAAAAAAACCATAATAAATGCAGCTGATCTTGAATATAAATTTTAGGTTATTCTTATAATGAGCTATAATGATGCCTGCCGCAGAGAAGAAATTACAAATAAGTCAGCAGATGATATTGAATTTAGAGACGATATAATCATTGTACATGTGCCCAAAACTAATAATTACATAACCAGGCAGTTTATAATCACAAACAGTTACTGGGTACAAATGGTAACACACTATTTTAGTCTCAGACCAAATCACGTGACAAGTCGCAGATTTTTCTTGACTTATAGAAATGGACACTGCATTAACACTCCTTGTTGGTCTTAACACAATTGGCAAAACTCCTTTTGTTATTGCTTCTTACTTAAAATTACCAAATCCCAAGTTATTTACAGGCCATTGATTTAGACGGTCCAGTGTTACACACTTATTAAAAGGCATGGTGACTGGAAGTCTTCAGCAGTGGCCAAGGTTACATTGAAACTTCAATAAGAAGCAAGGATGAAGTTGCAAATATTTTGTCCACACCATCTTCACACGGTGTATCCTCCACCTTGCTTATCACATATCCATACATCCCAAAATACCACAGCTACAGCACCTGTAACGTGAAGTGGAACGACTAGATTAATTATAAATGAGCAAGATCTCACACAAAATATTGTGTCTACCCAGAATATTCTAGGGATAACCATTAACGCCACCGAATATTCAACAGTAACAGTAAATATTTACAATAATCACTCATCTCTTCCCAAGTCTGTTTCTTTAGAGAAATAAAATTGAGGAAAATACCACAGTATTTATAGTTGTAACTTACTAAACTAAATAGGCACTATCTAACTTTGGTCTCACTATTATTTTAATAATTTTATATTATAGTTTTTTGTTTGTGCTTGAAATAAATAAATATGCGTAAATCACAGTCGCATATTTTGTGGATGTATGTAAAGCAGCGTGATCGTGATCCTAGTAAAGTTATACCTACGTATATTCTATATTAAGTAACCAGTAAAACAACATTTTAATTTAAATAATTTATTTAATTTCTTGTAACTGAAATTTTTCGTAAAATATGTCTCATTTCTAAAGATAGTCCCATCCATAGGTATGAAACCGATAATTTAAGTTTACCACTACCGAAATATGTCTTAAAGCAAAAAGTAGGTGTGCCATGAAATTTCAAAACAGTCATGTTGTGTTGTTACCAAAAAGAAGAAAATAAAAAAATGCGTGTATAAAATGATTGCTTATGCAACCCAATTGAAACCCATAATGAAGACTTTATGATTCCCAAATAGAAAAAAATATATTAGGCATCGCAAATAACTTTTTAATCATTCTTTCTCTTACTACGTACACGCAGCTTCGAATATTAATAAATATGTTTTAAACTTTTTAGCATCGCGTGCATTCTTACAAAAGAAACTTAAAATTGTATTATTTAATCGACAGTGATATCAATGCTCCTTTCAGACTTAATTTCGCATTCAGCAACTATTAGTAGAATATGCTTTCTTGATATAAAAGTACATACATGAGTAAACACTCGCGTAATCTTACTACCTTTCTCTCTGTGTACCTTCCTCTTTCCTTTTCTTCCTCCCTCTTTCATAGTCCAACTTTATGTACTTTTTAATTTTACTATCTAATATAATCTATTTAATTAATTCATTTATGCATTTAAACCATTAACAAAAGTGGTTTCTGAATTTATAATGGCTTCAACAGCACCTGCATGATTAAAGCATGCAAGAAGCTGCAACTATGGCCATTTAACCCATTTTCTCTCCCGTTGATCATTATTTATCTGAATTTTTTGTTTTTTTTGTTTCATTGGGTTAATAAATATTTAATTATTACTATTATCATATATTTTATTGCTTAAGAGATAGATGTTTAACCGTATTGCAAGAATGATTATTTTCAGGTTAGTAACACGCATAAACTAATGATAAGATACATTACAAGTGAATGTTTTTATCAGAATTTTTAGATTTTGTTCTCGGAAGACACATTTTAACATGAAAAATGTCAAATATTATGTGTATGATGTATATTGCGTCGTTCTCTTCTGATTTCAAGAATATACAGGGTGTAACAAATTCGTGTATCACCACAGTGGTATCGTTAACCGTAAAATATACGAAGACGGTTAAACGAAAAAAACATTTAGAATCCGATTACTTCCTGCGAAACTAAAAGATTGGCAAATAGACTTTTTCAGTTTGCGCCTTAACTGTAAAAGATATAAGAAAACAAATGACACATTTCAACTGAGCCTAGCTATCAGTCGTTCTTTAAAATTGAATTTAAAGGGTTATGATAGACAAACGCTGATAATGCTGTACATCATCTTCCCTGCGTACATCTTGCAGCAATTTTAAAATGGCCACTATTGACTTAGACTTACCCTTGATTCTTGCAGTATATTTTCACAAAGTACCGGGTGTTCCACCTAAGGAGGTAATCGGCTATATCTCTGAAAGTAATAACACTAGGACTTTGGAAAAAAATATATATCGATAAAAGCGGCCAAGAGAAATTGCTTTCAAAATTAATTTCAAGTTCGAAAAATGTAGGGGGCATAAGAGAACTTTCAAAATAGAAATGCCGATTTTCTCTTGATTTTTCTTAATAAAAATATGTTAAAAATATAAGCATTGCATTCTTCATAAAATTATGTAACTTTATGTTAGGAATCGTTTTTTTTCTATTATCAATAATAAAGTGGTAGGAGAAGGTCAAACTTTTTTTCTTTCAAACGCTGATATCTGTGCTTTGGATAAACCGATTTTATTCAACTTGGTCTTGAAAAAAAGCCCTTCTTTTCCTGTACACGTAGATCTATTAACTATACCATATTGATTCTGATGGTGGCCACTAGATGGCGTTTTCCGTAATTCCTCAATGAATAAGGTTTTTCTCAAAAAATCAAATGTTATGATATGACTTTTTTATCATACTTTATTTTAGGCTTATAAAGGCTATTAAATAGTGGAATAAAAAATCCAGGTCCGTATTTAAAATAAAAAAGTTGATGATGGTCGCTCGAATCCGAAACGTCGGATTAAAAAACTAACCCCCATCAGCTTGTAGAGGAGGAAAAGTTACTATAAGGAACTGAAAACCGCAACGTGATATCTTTTGTTAAACTAGAGAAATTAGGGATAATAATAATTAATATGGAAAAATAGGCCATTTTTTAAAACATTAATTAATCAATTAAATCTCTGGTTTAATGACATACAAGATGATCGAACTGTCTCCTATCATTTTGAATGCATAATTTCAATCGTTCCCTCGTCGACAAGACAGCTGTTTCTATTTCCGCACTTGATATGCTTCGAACAGCGTTTAAGATCCGTTGAATCATATCCTCCCTTGTTATATGTCTTGTAGTAAAAACGATATCCTTAATTCGACCCCATAAATAGAAATCTAGGCAGGCTAGAACCGGTGAGAACGTAGGTAAGAAAATTTGTGATTATTAGTAGGTAGGTGACCTACTAAGAACAACATGTTAACTTTACCTCGGGGGCCACGGAAATAAGCTACCTCTCCCGATCCACCTATCAGGAAACGCCTGATCCAGAAACCTACACTCGTTTACTGCGATATGGGCTGGACACCCATCATGTTGGAAGAACATGGTGGTTTCCAATGGTAGGTCTTCCAGAAGGACTGGTAAATTATTTCGCAAAAAATTCAAATAATTTTCTCCTCTAAGCGGTTCATCCCAAATAAAAGGGCCTATAAATTTATTGCCCAAAATTCCGCACCAAACAGTGACGCTCCTCCTTCCCTGGTGCTGCACTTCTTGCATCCAGCGTGGATTATTTGCTGTCCAATAATGCATATTATGGGTATTAACTCCACCGTCACTACGGAAAGTAGCTTCGTCCGTCCAGAGAATGCGCGATAAGAGATTTCGGTTTTCTGCCATCATATTTATCAACCAATGACAGTAATCTAGCCTTCTATCGTAGTTTGCGACGGTCAGAGCTTGATGCAACACAATATGATAGGGATGTAACCTATAAGGTAAAGATTAATTAGAACTATTTACGCGGACGCGTTATTATAACCTGACAGGCTATAATACCTAAGCGAAAAACAACTGCTTCTTTCAAAAACAATAATGGGTAGTTAATATTCCTATCAAATGTCAAAAATATCAATCATGCATAAAGTTTTTATGCATTGCGATTATCAATGGATGGTTTAATATCTATACCTACAACCTACATTAGGTAGCTACTAATAACAACAATCTAAGTCTTTCAATATTCGAAATACTGTTGTCTGAGCAACATCTAAATCTACTGAAATTAGCCGAAGGCTTAGCTGAGGATTGAACTCTACATACGCTAAAACGTTGATAATATTTTCCTCAGTTCTGGCGGTACGACTCCTTCTGCGGCGTAACGGACGAACACTTCCTGTAGTACGGAAGCGATTGGCTAGGCAAGTGAACATTCTGCTTCCGTACTGGCGCCTTTCAGGATAACTAAGAGCGTATATCCTTGCAGTAGCAGGCGCATTTTGAAAACACTCAAAATAAACGGCGATAATATCAACCGCTTCTTGAAGCGACAAAGGCATTTTCAAAATATGATCTAATGACTAACTAAACAACAACTTAACTAACAAACTAACTAACTAGCACTTTAACAATTTACTAACACAAAATAACAATAACCTAATCAATAATCTAACTGCGAATGTGGTTATTAATTATTTTAGCATAAAAAATAATGTCTTTTGACATTAGGAAATTTGTTTTGTTTCCAAAGCTTACTTGATATAGGTAAATTTACACGCTCATTGGATCTTGGTGTTTTGCTTGTTTCCAAAGTTTACTTGATAAAAGGCAACTCTACACGCTCAATGAATTCTTGTTTTGGTTTATCCAAAGCAGAGATATCAACGTTTGAAAGAAAAAAAGTTTGACCTTCCCCCATCACTTTATTATTGAAAATAGAAAAAAACGATTCCTATCAAAAATTTGCATAATTTTATGAAGAATACAATGCTTATATTTTTAACATATTTTTATTAAGAAAAATCAAAATAAAAAAAAAATGATGGGAGACAGTTCGAGCATCTTGGACGTCATTAAACCAGAGATTTAATTGATTAATAATTAATGTTTTAAAAAATTTGTATTTTTCCATATTAATTATTATTTTCCCTAATTTCTCTACTTTAACAAAAGATATCACGTTGCGGTTTTCAGTTCCTTATAGTAACTTTTCCTCCTCTACAAGCTGATGGGGTTAGTTTTTTAATCCGACGTTTTGGATTCGAGCGACCATCATCAACTTTTTTATTTTAAATACGGACCTGAATTTTTTATTCCACTATTTAATAGCCTTTATAAGCCTAAAATAAAATATGATGAAAAAGTCATATCATAACATTTGATTTTGTTGAGAAAATCCTTATTCATTGAGGAATTACGGAAAAACGCCATCTAGTGGCCACCATCAGAATCAATATGGTATAGTTAATAGATCCACGTATAGAGGAAAAGAAGGGTTTTTTTTTAAGACCAAGTTGAATAAAATCGGTTTATACAAAGCAGAGATATCAGCGTTTGAAAGAAAAAAAGTTTGGCCTTCTCCTACTACTTTATTATTGAAAATAGAAAAAATCGATTCCTAACATAAAGTTGCATAATTTTATGAAGAATACAATGCTTATATTTTTAACATATTTTTATTGAGAAAATCGGCATTTCTATTTTGAAAGTTTTTTTACGCCCCCTTATCGGTCATTTTTCGAACTTGAAAATAATTTCCAGCAATTTCTCTTGGCCGCTTTTATCGATATATATTTTTCCCCAAAGTCCTAGTGTTGTTACTTTCTGAGATATAGCCGATTACCTCCTTAGGTGGAACACCCAGTACATCTTATACATATAGTTATTTTGCTCAAAATTTCTTTATTAAATTATGTCATCTATTGTTTACAGAAAATCAGGCGAAATATGTGGGGTTAATAGTACTGCGTTCGCTCTCCTGTTTGTTAATTGCACAAGGTGCAGCAAATAGGGTTGACCACGTATTTCCGTTCGGGTCTCCCGCAAGTCGCAAAACGTCCACTTTTCACTCTTGACAATTTTATGTAATAAAAAAGTTGTTTGGATTATTTTCTTTATTCCGTTATTTAATTTATGTTCTGGTAAAAGTCCAGACTCTGGTATCATCCTAATTTTTGTAGGGCGTCTCTTGTTCTCTTCTGTTTCTTTTTTTGGGGTTATGCTAAGTTGACAACACTTTTGAGTCCGCTATTTGTTTAAGGAGAAAGGGTTCTTAACATTTTGGTGATTTTTGATCAGAATCCTTTAATGGGGAAGGTCAAACCAGCTCTCGTTGGTAAATTCTTTTCGAGCAGAAACCACGAAGTCTTCGTTCCGTTTTTAGAGGCAAGCGCCTTCAATTCCTTTTTTTTTAGTTTGTTGTTTTTATTGGGAACTCAGTGGGTAATTTTCTTTTTTGTTATTTTTAGTCGTTTGTTTGAGTTTCACGGTTTTGCCACTTCGGCCGATTTTGCCATTTCCTTGCTGCGCTTGGCATTAATGTAGGCAGGAACAGCTACCACATAAGCTCTAACCAGTAACCTTCAAGCCATGAGCGGCCACATGTTTTTTTTTTAAGCGAAGCTAAAGGCCACGTCAGAAAACTCGACTAAAGTAGCTGCCACAGCTGAAGTGTAGAGGAATCGCTGGCTAGTATATAAAGTCATCGGGACATTTTTTAAAATAATTTAACATTTATCCATAATTCATCACAGTTTGTTATCACTTGCATTTAATTATTTAATAATTTAATTTAAATCAATTTAAGTGAGTAATAATAATAAAGTGCCCTTTTTAAAACTTAGTAATTTCAAATTTAAAGTAATATTGTAAGGCTATCTCGGCAAAAGGTCACACTGCTTATAACCAAACGCAACATATTGAAATATTTAGAGTTTCTAGAATCTTCGTAGGATAACCCTTTTTTGGTTCCTAAATCCTTGCGTCCAAAAAGGCTTTTTTATTTCATAAATTTAAATAATGTAAATTGGAATATTTTTTTTTATAACAAGCTTGCATAAACCCCCATTTCTTTTCTTTATTTTCAGTAATAAAAAACCTTATTCCCTTTGTTGTTTTAGATACTGACATTCGGTATATTTTTTCTGGTTTGGACTTCTATCAAACTAGGTGGCGCCCAAGGCTAGCCGACGATGAAGGGAAGGCGTAAGTATGTAACGGACCATGACCTAATGCCTCCATATAGAGCTACTGTATGCACTGAGTAACAACCTACTCTCCACAACAAAAGGTTGGCACAGTCATAATTTGCAATGTCTTTGTTAGGAAACTTTGAACAGCAATAATGCCAATTTCGAAAAGTGGGATTGGAAAAAAGTAGATCAACTAAGTATAGCCCATAACATGTGAAAAGAGTCGTGAGCAAGAGTTTGTGAAGTTGTTACTTTCACAATAAATAGTAAGAGAATACTACTTGGCAAGTGGTAATCATAATATGACATATTATGTATACATGTGAGAAATTTGTTCTCAAGCCACTTGCTGAGACCTTATACAATAAGGATTAACCGAATTATGCTAAAACAGCTATTCTCTGGGCTACATGCCCCAACGAGCGCTGAATTAAATAGCACAATTTGGGGTATTTTGACTAACACTGTTAGTACTAAAATACAGACCCAGATTGCAGAAACTACCAGGAAAGAAAAGAATGAAACTTTATTTCCAATGATAGGTTGCTACGCTGCTGCTACCTGTAGACCGGTTTCGAACTCTTTGGTTCTCGTCAGTACAGGGCAAGCATGACAAGCGAGCACACCTACCATTGGAAAATCGAATCACCCTATAGCCACAATATTGTTCTGCCTAGGCAGTACAATACAAGTGGCGCCATCCTCCAGAAGTTTCTAGCAATCTGATGTAAAAGATACCGTATGGTACCATAAACACAATAAATAGTAAGAGAATACTACTTGGCAAGGGGTAATCATAATATGACATATAAATATGTATACATGTGAGAACTTGGTTCTCAAGCCACTTGCTGAGACCTTATACAATAAGGATTACCCAAATTATGCTAAAACAGCTATTCTCTGGGCTACATGCCCCAACAAGCGCTGAATTAAATAGCACAATTTGGCGTATTTTGACTAACACTGTTAGTACTAAAATACAGTATCAGATTGCAGAAACTACCGGGAAAGAAAAGAAGTCTCAGCAAGTGGCTTGAGAACAAAGTTCTCACATGTATACATATTTATATGTCATATTATGATTACCACTTGCCAAGTAGTATTCTCTTACTATTTATTGTGTTATAGTACCATACGGTATCTTTCACATCAGATTGCTAGAAACTGCTGGAGGATGGCGCCACCTGTATTGTACTGCCTAGGCAGAACAATATTGTGGCTATAGGGTGTTTCAATTTTCCAATGGTAGGTGTGCTCGCTTGTCATGCCTACCCTGTACTGACGAGAACCAAAGAGTTCGAAACCGGTCTACAGGTAGCAGCAGCGTAGCAACCTATCATTGGAAATAAAGATTCATTCTTTTCTTTCCCGGTAGTTTCTGCAATCTGCTACTGTATTTTAGTACTAACAGTGTTAGTCAAAATACGCCAAATTGTGCTATTTAATTCAGCGCTCGTTGGGGCATGTAGCCCAGAGAATAGCTGTTTTAGCATAATTTGGTTAATCCTTATTGTATAAGGTCTCAGCAAGTGGCTTGAGAACAAAGTTCTCACATGTATACATATTTATATGTCATATTATTGTTACTTTCAGGTTGTTTTGGTTATATTATTTGGATTGTCGTAGAACTGCAAGTCCGTAGATCTAGCTCCTTGCGCAAAAAAGCTATTTATTTTAGGTTGTGTTGATTACTCTCTCTGAGCTTTGCTGTGAATTTTTGCGTTTGACGGAAAACTGTCATCTGGGTCGTTCGGTCAAATTAGACTCTGCCCACTGGTCAGACCTTAGCCATATTTGAAAAATAAGGGTAATCCTTGCCCATCTTTGCATTTTCTACCCACAATCTTGATAAAGCCACATATATGGTAAGTTTACAACGTATATTTTCATAGACTATCGATTTTTTTAAGAGATTCTTGCCACATACCCTGAGATTTCATACCCGTTTTTAGGCCAGTTTTCTCATTACCACTTTGCCGCTTGTCTCTTACAGCTTACCCTCTACCACTTTTACGAGGTCAGACTTTACCCTTGGGTTTTTGGTCCATTGTATTTAGTCATCTATGAGGCCTATTTGAGGGATATCGGCAGTAATAGCAGCCAACAAGGGGCTATCCCTCGAAAGGTTCAGCCGCTTATAGGAAGACCGTACTGATAAGTACTTTCTTTTTACTTTTTATTTATCTGCAAATATGCAGTAGATTTTGATATTGTTATTGTATTGAACACAGCCAAATGTGATTTTTACAGTAGGTCCTAAAACCAAGTAATTATCCTTTTTTTGTTTTACTTAGGGCCTTATGCTATTTGTCAGTAAACTGACTGCTGTTGAATTAATTTATTTGATCTTCTAAAATCACCTACCTTCGTAAATTAAATAACTGTTAACTATTTTCGTGTTTGCTTTGGCACTGAGTGTGGCCCCCATTGTTCACTCACAGGAGCTTGGTGTTGTTGTGGCAACTCAGAGCTAAAAGCAGCTGTGGTGGTGCTTAAAACTCAATCGTATATTGTCATGAAAAGAGGCCTTTCCCAAATTATTATTTCATCCTGTACATTTAAATTATTAATATACGTTTCTTAGCCTGCTGACCCACAAATTTATTAGCTTACTATTTATTTTTACGATTTAAGGCACAACGCCGAGCCTGCCATTTATTGATGTTATACAAACATTCATAATAACAAAATAGTAAATGATTGTTAAACAATCCACAATTGATATAAATAGCATCCTCGGCCTATAAAAAAGCTCTCGAAGAGCTATCAAAAAGCCATCACAAAGCTATCAGCTGATAGTAGCTCGGTAGCTCCGTGGCCCACCCTGGTAATTTCATCCTCGAGCCCAGAGGGCACATTGAGTAATTAATATAAGTTAGAAGTTAGAATTAAGTTAAGTGTTCCTGTCAAGTCCTTATGGTAAGAATAAAGAGCTTTGTTTTCTGGACCTGTGTCCTTTTATCCGTGTCACACTTTTAAAACCCCTTTTTAACCAATATCGATTTTAGACGTGACAATATCTTGGCTTGCACAGCAGCATCCTATGGGGACTATACTCGTGCACATTGTTGTTTTATTGGCAAGGACCCTTTACCAAAGAACCACCCAAACATAATTGCAACGAGCTTGAGCTAGCTGAGGTAGGTGGTGACCTTAACCTTATTTAATATTTAAAATTCTATCTTTTATACTTTGTTACCACCTTATAAGGTTAGAAGTTATGCATGATCCTCTACACCTGCAAAACGAATACCAATAAGCCTTGTGGTACTGGCAACTCTACCTGTTGACGATATGGTGCGATTTAGAAGAAATTGAAAAGGCCTATTGAATTTAGATTTTCTCTTATGTAAGATCTGCGATTGATTAATAGTATATTACGATACAAGTATGGTAGGTACGTCTTTACCGCATGTGCGTGATGTTTAACAAAACGAGCCGAAGGCGAGTCTGGTAAATCACGCAAATGCGGTAAAGATACCTACCGTAAGTGTATTGTACGATATTTTATCTACAAGCATGTTTTAGGGCACCAATATTAAAAACTCTAAAAGAGCACTGTTTTAGTTTACCCCGTAGGTGCCTCGTAAGTCGTTAACAACAATGCATTAACATTGGGTTGCTAGGGAAATAAATTATAGAAATTTAATAGTTGGCTTTTATATGACAGATGTAAAACTTGACAATGGAATAAACGATTATTATTTTTGTAATAATTTCGTGAAAGTGTGTTTTACGTCCTTTAAATGGAAGTTAGTAGCAGCAGTGATGATGAAATTCCGAAGGAAGTTCTGGACATTGCTAAAGCAGCTACCCTTAAGTTATTGCCGGATAAATCACGGCGTAGATATGAGAAGGAATATGGGCTCTTCATGAACTGGTGTTCATCAAAGAAAGTTAAAGCAAGTAGTGAAGATGTGATGCTTGCCTATTTTGTGGATAAATTTAAACACAGTAAATCATCCTCTTTATGGAGTTATTACTTAATGCTCAGATCTACTATACCCAAAAGACTGGCTCCCACCTTAACTGTACAGAAATAGATAAAGAGCAGTAACAGTAGCCTGCACAATAAAAATCAAAAATGAACTAACAAATACCAAATAAAGAAAAAAAAAATATGTATAAGCAAAATCCAAAAACCTTCCAATATGTAACCGCAAAGGAAAAATAGAATTAAATAATAGGAGTAAAAGTCTTAATTTGACTAACTCAATAAACTAACCATACAACGGAAGATCTACTATAAGTATCAAAAATAATGTCGACCTAAGCAGGTATGCAAAACTGATGGCATATTTAAAAAGGAAGTCTGTGGGATACAAAGCTAAGAAATCAAAGGCATTCTCCAAGAATGAGGTTGTAAAATTCCTTGTACCAGATGAGGATTTTTTAGTAATGAAGGTACTTAATTACGATTTTTTTTAAATCTACTTTTGAATAACAACTTATTTGCTTGTTTCAAGTGGTACTCATTGTGGGCATCGCTGGGGCATGTCGCCGAGTGGAGTTATGTAAAATTAAAATTGAAGATATTAAGGAATTTGAAACCCACCTTGTTGTAACTGTCCCGGATACAAAGACACATGTAGATCGATAGTTCGTGGTTTACGTGGAAGGATTTTCATCAGAAATTATTAATACTTCAATTTTCAAGAAGTATAGAGCCCTTAGACCCTGTGATACTGCCCATACACGGTTATTTATTGCATATAAAAATGGAAGATGCACTATCCAACCACTGGGTATAAATACTTTTGGAAAAATACCTTCTCAAATTGCATCATATTTAAAGTTGTCCAGTCCCAAAGAATATACGGGACATTGTTATCGAAGGACGTCAGCTACATTATTAGTAGATGCTGGTGGGGATATCATGAGTTTAAAAAGACATGGTGGATGGAAGTCCTCCAGTGTTGCGGAGGGCTATACTGAAAATTCGGTGCAAAATATAATAATAATTGCAAAGCAAATAAATGATGAAGAAGAATATGCAGAGAGAACCTCATGTTTTAGTAAATCTGTAAATTTCAATTATTGTGTCTCATCGGATAGTAAAAAACTTCCTTCATCGATATCGTTTGGAAATGTACAAATTCTACAATTAATATTAATATTTCTTAATTTATAAGTTTGGATTAGTTTAGAAATTTAAATATGTAAGTATTTGTTATACATATAATGTTTAATAGAGTTTCTTTTAAAAATAAAAAATACACTTGAATAATATAAAAACTTGTTTTTATAGTATGTAATTACTTACATCACTAGTGCGGTAAAGTAATACTTACCGCATTCAAATCAGTGCGGTAAGTAGTTACTAACTGCACGCTTGTAGATAAATACATATTTTATATACTTGTATTATAAAGCGCATTTTGATTAATAAAAATATGATTTTCAATACTGCATTATAAGCTTTTAGTTTTTCGGCAATTATTTCGTTATTTATTTTTTAAAACCAATTTTTTTCTCAGCGTGAAATTTTTCTTAATCTGATACCACGAACGATTATTTATGATTTTCAAAAACAACTGCAAGATGGCGGTCAAAAAATGCATTTTACATACTCAGATTTTTCTAGACATTTAGTATATCGAAAAGATACCTACAACAAATAAAAAAAAATGAATCGCCGTCTTTGTGGGAATTCGTTCCACCTATCACCTATTTTTTGCATATTATTTAGAAATTATTATTAAGAAAGGTACGCCCGCAATGTAATAAAACATGTAAACTAAAATGCTTAAGCAAAACACAAGAGAAAAAATGGCTTGAAATATTTGAGAAGTACTGGTCACTTGACATTCTGAACTCCCAGTGAGAATTTATATGTAGAAGTATGACTGCCGCTAGACCTCAGTATCAGTACACAAAGAAAGAAAGTGAGCGCTAATGTAACCATGCATTCCATTTTGTAATCAACGAAGAAAACGTGCGTGCTTTAAAATCGACCTATCAGAACTGTCAAAGCAAAATTTAATAAAGGATTTCTTCTAGAAGATCTAAGAGGAAAACAGGGACGCACTCTAAAGTAGATCCAAGAATTGACAGCCATTATCTGCCCTCGCAAACTACTCGAGAGTATATGGAAGGTGGAAGAAGCTTAGCTGATTTACACCTCGACTACACACACGAGTGTATTAAAAAAACATCCTTTCGCAAATCTTACAATGTATTCCCAAATTTTTAACAACCATTTTAACGTCGCTTTTTGCATCCCAAAAAAAGATCAATGCGACTTATGCAGCTCCTAAAACAACGCAAGAGAAAAAGAAAAAGAAGTGGTCGGAAATCAATTTTCGAGTAAGCTCAATTTAAATAAATACAGAACTTCTGGTATGTAATTAAAAGATGTAAGTTTCCAGTCCGGTATACTATTCATTGGCATAGTAACCAACACATTGTTACGGTTTCTATAGTAATAAAAAATATAGAGTGTCAGTAGTACAAGAGAGAGGACGTTTGTTTTGTTGCCCCCTGTTTGGTGTCCCGTTCTATACAGGGTGTCCGGAAATGATGAGCAAGAAACTTTGAAGGTAATCATTGCCGTCTCAAAGAACAGGCCGTGATGCTAAGATCGTGACGTCACATTAGAAGATGGAATTTATTATAGAGGCTATACAGCATGTAGATTATAATATTGATATTTGTAAGTCAAAGATGTCTTAAATAATATCAAATGAGGTATAGAATCGTATATTAAAATGGTATTTCGATTATTAGTATACAGAGTGATACAAGACTATAAACTAGCTTATGTTATGATCACTAAGTATTGCTTTCGATCTTCTTCGATACTCCTTCGAGGTTACGAAAATAATTTCCAAATAATCCCTGAATAACAAATATTAGAAATAATTTCATAGGTAGCCATTTTAAATAAAATTTTATATCAGTCAGTTGGTAGGTACATACTATCATTTTATCTTTCTCCAGAAACTAAATAAACTTTATTTAACTTGGTTTTTTACTAGAAAAATGAAAAGACATTAAGAGGAACCTGCTTTAAACTTGTAGGTATGTTTTAATCGATATTTGAAGTAAGAGAAACCTGTATCGTATGAAAATCTAAACAAAATGTACAAGCAACGTAGGCGTTGTTTTGTTACTAAATTTTTGTCTGAACCTAATCTAAGTATGACATTCTCATCCTCCAATATTATACTATCTATTTAATAGCTAACTAATATACTTATAATGTTTATATGTTTATTGCCTAATAACAATTTAAGCAATATACCAAAATATTATTACTAAAAAAGTTACCTACACTGCACTGTTCTAGTGTTATCTACCATCAAGTCCTCTGTTTTCCCTGAATTTTTTGACTAAAAACCTTTCCTCAAAGTACTTTATGCAAAAGTTTATACATTTTCGCAATACTAAATCGTCTCTTGGGATCCCTTTTTTTATCAACAAATAGCATTTCATCAGTGAAAAACATTATAGTTGAGTATTACACCCGGGAACACATCGATGGCGTAGCGCACAAATGTTGTAAGTACAACTTTTGGCTAAAATGAGTTAAGCACATAAAAGCAATCTTTTGCTCGTGGAAAATGTCTACGCACAAATGTGGTATCTATTTATTCAAATTTGACGCGGCTAGGGCCATCTACCGAAAGATGTAAGTACCACTAGTGTGATACGCCCATGCACACATGATGTAAAGTCACTTACCACATTATTTGTGCTATTAAATTTTTAACACAGATCAAATCAAGTGTGCAGTTAACACACGGCACGTGATTAATTATGGTTATGTTTCATTTACATGAAGTACGGTGCTGTACATTTTAGTTTAAATTTAGTGATTTGTAGTAATTATAATGGTGTCGAGAGGTAAAAAAATGGTAGAACTGTCACTGGCGAAGATGGGAAATACAAGTAAGTATTGCAGAATGATAATAAAGCGTTTATTATTATTTATGGTAAATATTGGGAACACTGGAACACCTATTATTTTGAGATCGTAGAACATGAAATTTAAGTTTTTGTTTTTTAGCAGTCGCATGCAGTTTTTGAATAAAAAATAATATACAGTGTGTTCCTGTAGCCAGAAAAATTTTTTTATTTGTTTTAGGAAGTTATTCTTTATAAAATAGGCTCAATTTCGAAAAAATTTGTTTGCGAATGAATATTTTATATTATTTCCAACTCCTTCTTACATAAGCCCCACTCCAACTGCAAGCACATCTAAACAGCATAATTGTGTTACCGAGAATAATTTGGCAGCATACAAATCGAAGAAGCTGAAGGAAGTGAAGGCAATGATTCAGAACCGTTTTCCCATTCCAGTGAGTCTTATGTTCCGTCAAACACAGAACTGAGCTCAGAAGATGACCAGGTTGCTGAAGAACCAGATACGAAGAAAAGGAAGAAAAAGACAGATAAATCTTCATGGAAGCGAGCGATAGTGAAAAAAAAAAGACTTAGTGGAATGAAGTATATAAACAGAAGCGGGAAGGAAATTACAGAAAAGAAGCCCTTACCTGTAAACTGCAGCAAATGCAGATATAAATGCTCCGAAAACTTCCCGCTTAAAAAAAGGGAATCCTTGTGCCGCGAATTCTGGAATTTAGCAGACGACGATAAACAGAAAATTCATTTAAGCTCTTTGATTAATAATGTACCAGTAAAACGAAGGGTAATAAATGAGCAAGGTTCTCGACATAAAACTTCGAGGGTTTATTATTTACATGACTCCGATTGTTCAAGGAAGAATGGTATGCTTAAAGTTTTTTTTGCACAACTTTAGCTATATCTCACCGTATAGTAGAGACATGCATGAGTAATGTTAGTGAGCATGGCTTATATACTGGGTATGATAAAAGAAAAAATAGTAAGCCTTACAACGTCAAAGCGATGCAGCAGTATCCTTTGTCAAAGAGCACATAGATAGCTTTCCGCGTGTTGAGTCACATTACTGTCGACGCGATACAACTAAGCAATATTTGTGCTCTGATCTAAATTTATCGGTTTTGTACAGACTTTATAAAGAAGACTTTTGCATATCCAAACAAATAAAACCTGCTTCTAAATTCGTTTATCAGAAAATATTTCATCAATATAATCCCCCACTCGCTTTTTTTATTCCAAAAAAAGATCAGTGTTATAAATGTAACGCCTACAACACAGCAAAAGACAAAGAACCATTAAAGCAAGAGTGTGATGCTCACAAAAAAAGAGAAAAGGATGCTATGGAAATGAAGAAAAGTGATAAAGAAAGAGCTATTTCAGATAAAGGTGAAACTTTCAGAGCAATAACGTTTGATTTACAAGCCATTCTATCCATACCTTTTGCAGGGGATAATCAGATTTTCTACAAGCTTAAACTTAATGCATATAATTTTACTATTTTTGACGCGTCAAATTCAGATGGATACTGCTATCTTTGGGATGAGACGGAAGGAAAGAAGGGCAGTACAGAAATAGCAACTTGCCTTTTAAAATATCTTTATCAACTTCCACAAACTGTCTCACATGTATCTACATTTAGTGATACATGTGGAGGGCAGAATAGAAATAAATTCGTAGCAGCGGCGATGTTGTATGCAGTAAACAAAATAGAAACAATGAAAATAATTGATTTAAAATTTATGGAAAGTGGCCATTCTTATTTGGAAGCGGACTCGATGCATGCTACTATAGAGAGAGCGAGAAAGCATAAGAAAATTTATACCACTAGAGAATGGGGTGTATTAATAGCGGCTGCAAGAATAAAACCTAAACAATACTCTCTTTTAAACTTAAAACATGACGATTTTTATGATTTTCAAAAAATTTTGGATACTATGGCTCCAAATATGACAATTAACATAAATACAGAAAGAGTACAGTGGCTTAAAATAAAATGGCTGCGATTTGAGAAAGAAAACCCCCTTTTAATTAAGTATAAATATGAACTGTCTGATGAAAATTTCTTGGAACTGGATGTATCTAGCCAAAAGCGATTAACCAGAGGAAGACCTCTTACATGGGATTTTCTAGAGCTACCAAAAAAATACTTGGCAAGGTTACCAGTATCAGAAAAAAAGAAAAAGGATCTTTTATCCCTTTTACGTTGTGGAATTATACCAAGTGATTATAGCCACTATTTTAATGAAATTCCCGCAGTTAACCAACCAATGCCACTTGATGACGAGTGAAGCGAGCACGGCACTTATATTATTTTTCTAAATGTTCCTACTTTTGTAAGTTATGATCTTGAATAAATATTGGTTTATTTAAATTTTTTTGTTGTTTAGCTATTGATTTTATAATATATCTATTAATAATTCTTATGCACATATGTGGTAAGTAACAAAATGTATCTAAAACATGTCACATTTTAGTAATATATACTCAGCAACCGATTACTAACTCAAGTGTAACTCATATGTATCTGATTTTACTGATTAAAATTTAAAATAAGTACTACATATTTTTTTACAAACCCCAAACTTTAAACCCATTTACCTTAAAAATGAATTTTTAGCACTTACAACATTTGTGCGCTACACCATCGACATCATGAATTTGGCATTTATCGCTATTTTACAGCCACTTAATCAAATAATTTATGGTTTTACAAATAAAGGTCCAAACTACGTTAAATTAATGTTATGGGTTTTCTAAAATAATCACATTAAACCGCTAAAAACAACTAAAAACTTAAAGGAAACACCAAAACGGTCTACCAAAACAATGCAAACCTGTCAAAACGTGGATCGACTAGAAACAGCTGATTTTAGAATGTGGGCGGGAACCTGACGGCCTGTTCTTCGAGACGGCAGTGGGGTAATCGAAAACTCAAAAATAATGGAATAACAGGGCGTCAAAATTTGTTTTTTAAAATAATTTTTCCTTTATAATTTTTTTGTAAGCTAGCTGATCCTAATCAAATATGGCACACTTATTAGTACTATCCTTATGTATTATTGCTACAAATTTGACAGACATTTTTTAATGCCAAAGGGTCTTATTGTCCCCTACCATTAAGATAATGCACCTTTACTTTTTTGTTTAAAGTTTTTTATAACTTTTAATTGTTCACCATTGAAGGCCATTGAAAAATCTTCAAAAAATATCCTCTTATCACGATAAAATGAACAGTTTTTGAGAAAATTGCCTTTAAACATTTTCATGCTAGGAATGATTACCAATCCACTTCTCATTTTTATTATTATCAAAGCATGCATTGGAAACAAACGCAAGCATTTCCTTGGAAACAAATTTGCATGAAATTAGTGTATGTCATTGTTATTCTTTCTAGTCATAAAGTAGTAGAATTAATGAACTAAAATAATCTGTCACATTAATATTTAATTGCAATAATTCTATATTTACAACATATATTTTGTTATAAAATATCCTACTAAAATTAATAACATATTATTATCTTTATAACAAATTTTGGAAGTGATGCCCCCCCTACCTCATTACATAAGTTAATTATTCTCAGAAAGTTCCAACGAACTCTAGCGAATATTCCTTCCGTTTGTCTAATTACTTCACAGTTATCTATTATTCTTTGCCGCGGTTCTTTGACGGTGTTCACTGGAGCCCTGTATACAAGAGATTTGAGATAGCCCTAAAGAAAGAAATCCATTGGATTTAAATCAGGCGATCTGGGAGCCCACGGTATAAATCCACCGCGTCCTATCCATCTCTCAGGAAAAGATTCATTCAAAAATTCTCTTACCAATATACTATAATGTGGTGGCGCGTCGTCTTGAAGCAGCCACATTGTTTGTCTTACTTGTAGGTGTACATCTTTCAATAAAACGGGCAGCCGATTTATTAAAAAATCCAGGTAAATCTCACCATTAAGCCTTTGTGGAAAAAAATGTGGCCCAATTAAGTGGTTTCCTACAATACCGGCCCACACATTAACCGAGAACTTGTTTTCAAAACCGCGTTCTATCACCAAGTGAGGATTCTCATTAGACCAATAATGTTCATTATGAAGATTGATAGGGCCGTCTTGTCCAAATCCAGCTTCATCCGTGAAAAGAATAGATCGTATAAAATTTCGATCTTCGTTATGGAGATTTCTAATGTTATTACACAAATTCGCACGAGAAACAGGATCTTCAGGAAATAGAGCTTGTACCTTTTGGTAATGGTAGGGGTAAAGGAGTTCCTCTTGCAAATCTTCATGAACGAAACTCTTTGGAATAACTTCCTGAGTTGCAATTAATCTTGTACTTACTTAGCGATTATTCTCAATTGAATTTAAAACACGATCTTCTGCTTCCGTAGTTCGAGTACTTCACGGACGGCCTACATCATAAAGCTTAGTTTTAAATGATCCATATTCTCCAAGCCTTTGGTGAGTAGTACTAAATATTCGCGGTTATGGTATTCTTCTATTCGGATATACTTCAGCTACTCCATAATAATAATGCCTGTCACGTAATTCGGCGTTAGAATAATAATTATAATTATTATTATTATTATTCATTTTATTTATTATTAACTTAATAACTTTATGAAATAATGAATCAAAATTATTATCTGTCACAATAACAAATTTCAGGCAAATTCGTTTCCAAGGAATTGCTTGCGTTTGTTTCCAAGGCATGCTTTGATAATAATAAAAATGAGAAGTGGATTGGTAATCATTCCTAGCATGAAAATGTTTGAAGGCAATTTTCTCAAAAACGGTTCATTTTATCGTGATAAGGGAAGAGGATATTTTTTGAAGACTTTTAAATGGCCTTCATGGGTAAGCAATTAGAATTTATAGAAAGCTTTAAACGAAAAAGTAAAGGGGCATTATCTTCATGGTAGGGGCCAATAATAAGACCCTTTGGCATTAAAAGATTTATGTCAAATTTGGAGCAATAATACAAAAGGATAGTAGAAATAAATATGCCATATTTGATGAGGATCAGCTGGCCAGCAAAAAAGTTATAAAGGAAAAATAATTTTAAAAAACAAATTTTGACACCTTGTAATTCCATTATTTTTGAGTTTTCGAAAAAAATGTTGTATGAACTTGTACTATTATTTTTTCGAGCCGAATTACCCCCCAAGTTTTTTGCTCATCATTTCCAGACACCCTGTATAGAAAATTAACCCCCTTTTGTGGCACCAATGTGGAGTTGAGGTGTCCAGCCCCGCCCCCCCCCCCCCCTTCTGTAGGTAATATTAAATTGCGGCTGGCCCAGATCCGATATTCAAGGTGGATAGCCGTGGCATTTGGGCAGAATTTTGGCAGACTTTTGGCATTGACTGTCATGTCATGCCACACCTGACCGCCCGATAGATAGAAACAGGCCGTCGAGCAGATTTTTTGTTCTTGTTGGCAAAGCACAAGTTAAGTACAACTGTAGTGATAGTTTTTGTGATTAAATTTAAGTTGTTCTCTAATAAATATAAAAGATTGACTCAGATTCACAATATCGCCTTTTTTAGATAGTATACACTAATTAATTTTGAATTTTTTAAGTTTCATCAATTCAGCGACATAACGCTTGTTGCTGCATTTTATTGCAAAATGCAGCAACGTTTTGTGAAAAAATGGTCCTGTTAACAAGAAGCAATACAAGAAAACTATGATGAACATTTAAAACAGAAAGTTTTGCCAAGAGTAAAGAAGGCAGAGGGTAGAAAGAAAGCAATACAAAGCGAAGGCAAGAAGATTATAGTCGCAATTTCTACAATGAGTCTACAAGCGGTGCTGCCAGCACCAAGAGGAAATACGTCTACCCTTTATTATAAAAGCAAAATCAGTAGCTACAACTTAACTATCAATGAACTTCAGAAATCGAGGTGCCATAGATGCGTTCTGAAATATTTAGAAGAAAAAGCTAATGCGAAAAACGACGATATCCTTGAAATTGTTCTCTACTCGGATAATTATTCTTATTGCGGCCAGCAAAAGAACAAATTCATAATGGGAATGTACCTTTACGCCGTGCAAAAATTTAATATCACATCGATCACACAAACATTTTTGATCCGGGGACATATACAAAATAAAGGCGATAATGTGCACTCTGTCATAGAGAAGTCAATTAAACAAGCTCTTAAATCGGGTCCCAGCTATACTCCCACTGATTACGTCAGATTAATTCGGTCTGCGAGAAAAACAGGCCATCCATATACAGTAACAGAATTGGGTTACGAGGATATCGTAGACCTAAAAAAAGACTATTTGAACAGATAGGAACGAACTATATCAAAACATCAAACAGCGAACAGATAAGAACAAGCGGAATAAAAGTAATAAAGGTGCAGAAAACTGAGCCCGGCATTCTCTTTCTGAAAACTTCATACGGACAAAAACAATATAGGCAGAAGATCACTGTCAATAATACCAGGAGAAGGCAAGAGAGCATTTCTGCAATAAAATGCGTTCCGGCATTCAAGAAAAAAATGGATATTTCTGATATCATATTGAATCCCTGATCTCGGCGAAAAGTATTCCCACAATGTATAAACCCATTTATGACTCGATGCTTATGTAAATTACTTATTACCCACCTCACTTCCTTCTATAATATTGTATTTTAAATTGGCTAATAATAGTTATTTGTTTTACTAGGCAGCAAAGTAGTAAATTGACTGCCGCGGCTGATAGTTCATAGCCGAGCGTAGCGAGGCTAGGAATTTAGCTAAGGCAGTAAATCTATAAATGTTTTTTTTTGTCAAAAAATGTCAAATATTTTATTTCCATTGAGAATAATCATTTTGCTGTCTAGGCAGGAAAAACCTTACTTGGCTGCCTAGGCAGGAAAAGTAATACTTTGCTGATTGATATGTGTCTGCAAAATTAATATTTGCTGTCTATCGGCGAAAAAATAGTTTATTTAAGCATTTTTTAAATTTTTTATTCTAATTAAGTATGCCAAACCTAAGTTGACCTGTTAGGTTAAAAGTTATAAGTAAAAACTGTTATCCTATGGGCTTGAAAAGTGACTTATCTGAAATTTAAAAGAAACTAATCCTATTTCGATATAAGTTTTATAGTTTTCTTTTATTGCTTAATTACTGTATTTTTGAACTGTGCCACTGTTCTTTCCGGGGTGCGATATGTACTCTACTATTTAGATAAGGAATAATTTTATTATTAGTTAAGCATTGGCCCACTATTAATATTTTGCAAGTCATTCATAGACAACTATGAGTTATTCAATACTATTATTACTAGATACTAAGGTAGGTGTAGGCAAAATCGCCATCCTAAGCAAATTCCATTTCTTTGAAAATGTTATAGCAAAGTGACACAAAAATTTGAGATCAGGTGAAGTTTCCTAGAGTGTTTACAGGGTGAGTCAACAAGTTCTTCGCCTCTGATAGCGCCTAAACTGTAAGAGATATAAGAAAAAGTTTTATATAAGAGTTATAGGGTTTGCAATGGAGCATAACGTAAAAATATTTTGCGTTATACAGGATGACTCAAAAAATTGGTACTATATAACTATATACTAACTAACCTGAACTAACCCTATACGTTTTTTTCTCCTTCTGATTCCGCTAGAAAGAATCTTTACAGTCCTATTTACTTTTTTGAATTTGATGGCGACGTTGTCAAGTAAATAATTATTTCCTGGTATATTATGATTTTTATTTGACTTATTAAGAAAAAAATCATAGTTGCCTATGGAATTAATAGAATTAAACAAAATGTTTACCATAAGTACCTTAAAGTACTTGGTACGTAACCATATTACTATTTGTTCTATTTATTATACGGGGTGTTCGTGTTGACTTGGCAAATTTTGCTAAATTAAATATACATTATGTCAATTTTTTTAAATGGAACACCCTGTATTTTTTAAACTGATAAGGTATATTCAAATGCCTTTATTTTTTGTTAAATATGTCGTCTACCTAAATCTTCTAGTTTTTGAACCATTGTATATTTTATGAAAAGCTTCACGACAATTAGTTTAAATTTCATTATTTTAATCAAGAATGCCATGGGAAAAATAATTAAAATTGGAATATTCATTGGTAAAATAGAAACATATATTAAGATGGTCATGACAAAATAAACTCTTTACCTTGACATAAGTTATCATTATTATTTATCTTTAAACTTATTTAAATTGGTATTATACGGTAAATATTGTTTAAATTTTCTCCTTTGATCTTAGTGTATTTTGACCATGAACTTTCACATGCAGAACTTATTGACATGACTTATGCTTTGGGAGCGGGTAAAAGAAGATCATTTTTAGCTTCGAGGATTTATGCCCAACAACATCCACAAAGTAGACATCCCCATCCAACTGCTTTTGAGCGATTAAAAGAGAGATTTGAAAGAACAGGAAATATGGATTGTGAAACACATGAACGAGTCAAGCCAGCGACTAACGATGACAATACATTAATGGCAGCTTTAAGTGTAGTTGAAGATCCTCACAAGAGTACTCGACAGTTGGGAAATAAACTGCCGTTTAGTGCATCATCAGTGTCAAGAATGCTTCGTAGTGAACATTTTCATCCATATCATATTCAGTTATTGCAAGAATTAGAGCCGCAAGATTATGAAAATAGAGTAATATTTTGCCAGTGGGCTGAAGGTATGATACAACAACAACCTCGTTTTTTTGAATATGTTATGTTTTGATGAGGCTACATTTCATAGAAACGGATGTGTGAACAAACATAACTTCCATTATTATGATACTAGCAACCCCTTTTTTACACGAGAAACTAATTTTCAACATCGGTGGTCGCTTAATGTCTGGGCTGGTCTAATAGGAAATAATATCATTGGTCCACATTCCTTTCATGAAAACCTTACTGGTCAGGTGTACCTTGATTTCTTGCAGAATCATTTAGAAGTGCTATTAAACGGGTTACCAGAACATACTCGGGAAATAATGTGATTCCAGCAGGATGGAGCGCCAGCTCATTACAGACTACTAGTGAAAAATTTTTTAAACCGACGTTTCCATGACCGTTGGATCGGTAGGGGAGGCCCAGTATCTTAGCCAGAAAAGTCTCCCGACCTTACCAAGCTAGATTTTTTCTTATGGGAATATGTGAAGGAAATAGTATATAAGACGGCTCCTTTCACAAGAGAAAATAATATTTTAATATCCGAAATCGAATTCGAGAAGTGTTCCAAACCATCACTGCAAATAACTTAAGAAATGTAAACGACTCATTTGCGAACAGAATTCGTTCATGTAATTTGAACTTTGGAGGACATATTGAACAAAATTTGTAACAATACGGTTTTTCTTTAATTATTATCTCTAATATTTCTTTTTAGTTTAGTTTATTTATAATATAAATGTGTAAGATGTTCGTTTTAATTATAATACATTTAATGTTAATACTTAAAAGAACAGATGATATTCTTTCGTTGACCGAATGCATTTTTTCGTTTCTAAAATTTTCTAAAGAGGACCCTTAAAAATATGTATCAGTTTTGATGTTTATGCCAATTTGAATTATTTTGCCCATGCCATTCTTGGTTAAAATAATAAAATTACTAATTTTCGTGTAGCTTTTCATAAAATATACAATATTTCAAAAACTAGAAGATTTAGGTAGGTATATGACATATTTAACAAAAGTTAAAGGCATTTGAAAAATACACCTTATCAGTTGAAAAACACAGGGTGTTCCATTTAAAAAAATTGACATAATGCATATTTAAATTAGCGAAATTTGCCAAGTCAACACGAACACCCCGTATAATAAATAGAACAACTAGTGATATCGTTACGTACCAAGTACTTTAAGGTACTTATGGTAAAAATTTTGTTTAATTCTATTGATTTCATAGGCAACTATGATTTTTTAATTAGTCAAATAAAAATCATAAAATACCAGGAAATAATTATTTACTTGACAACGTCGCAATCAAATTCAAAAAAGTAAATATGACTGTAGAGATTCCTTCTAGCGGAATCAGAAAGAGAAAATATATATAGGGTGTTTCATTTAAAAAAAAAAATTTTATGTAGTACCAATATTTTGAGCCGTCCTGTATAACGCAAAATATTTTTCCGTTATGCTCCATTACAAACCCTGTAACTCTTATATAAAACTTTTCTTATATCTCTTGCAGTTCAGGCGCTATCGAAGGCGAGCACCTTGTTGACACACCCTGTATAAACTATTAAAAATAGTTAGGACAATTTGTTGCCCTTTTGACTAATTTTATTAGAACTTTTTTAAAATAATGTAAATTGGCGATATTGTCAACAGGGGGTAAGCAATACCGCCAACGAACCGCCAATTAACTATTGTCCTGAACATGAACATGATATAGTTTTAATTCTCTTAAAAGTCCTAACTAGACAAAGCATATGAAGTATCGAATTTGATGTAAATCTAAAACTTATTTTTAATTTATACCCAATTTAAATCGAATATATCTTTTGTATTTAGAGCAAAGGGATTCAATTAAATCTGTTTCTCAAAAAAATAAATTTTGGCCCGTAAAGAATTTTATCAAAGATTTTAAGAACTCACAATATAAACGATCTTTTATTAGATTTTCCTTTTCCGACGCGTTTTCGGCGTCTCAGCTTACCGGTGAAAATGACGTACGACTAACATTAAGGAAGTACGTGAGGGTATTGCAGCTTTTCGCACTTTCGAAAGCGTCGAGTACACCCACTTGCAGTATTTATGGCTTGCTATGTCGGAATGAATAAATCACAGGCTCTAAAAACGTTCGCTACGTATTTAAAGTCAAAACAAACGCATTTTGTTTAGAGTTTTCAGCTGAGCCATTGGTTTCACTGTTTTTCTTAATGCACGTGTCTGGTGTATATCATAAAAGTATGTCAGTATTCAATTAATTACATGAAGGTATCTTATGGAATGCCAAACCACCATAGGTAATATATAATGAGACATTTGCTGGGTAGAGAAAAAACGGGCAAATTTTCTTCAAAGTCAATTTTACTTTTTAAGTTTTGCATCAATTTTGATAATTATTTTGTCAACTTGTAGGTGCATTTATCTTAATCACTATGGTATAATATTAAATTTTACAATATTTTCCTATAGGTTTGGTGTTATACAGTGTAGTATCAAAAGTTGCATTTATTTTTTAGCATAAATTTTTTTCATTTTTATCAACATCGGGAAAGTATAGGGTATCTAACATTTCGCAAGCCTACAGGAGAGGCCAAAATAATTCTAGTAGTT
Source organism: Polydrusus tereticollis (assembly GCA_963920685.1). NCBI lineage: Eukaryota > Metazoa > Arthropoda > Insecta > Coleoptera > Curculionidae > Polydrusus > Polydrusus tereticollis. The sequence goes on from OY987330.1 coordinate 67,166,253, forward strand.
CATGTAATCATATTTCCTAATGTCCCTCCTAACAGAGATATCGGCTTAAAGACGCACCTTCAGATTTACATTCTCAATTATAACTTTTAAGCAACACAGTATTATTTAATAAAATTTTGCAACTTTGTACAGCCCATATAGGCTAAGAAACTTATACTAGAATAATTTTTGTACATAGCCAGGAAAGTCAGGAACCGACTTGGCAGCGCACTCATAGGGTTAAAATTTTAGGTATCATTGTTGGAAAACCCTACAAATACTTTAAGCATTTTTCTTCAAAAGAAAGGTACTTTTCGTGTTTGGGAAACACGTAATCTAATTGCAAAAGTAATAAACTAGTGTTGTATCCCGCAATATTCTATTTCTTGGAGAACATCAAATCTTCTGTAAACATAAAACCGTGCTATACTCTAAATTAAATAATTTTAAGTTCCCGTCTACGAAAACCGTTAATCGGTAGCTTTACAATAGGCTTGCGGCTTCGAGAATATGTAAATTTGGTCCTGTGATGTTTTAACCGACAAAGAGCAATACCTTTTAATGCTTTAATCTCCCTATCGTGAATTTCCCAGTTAAATAGGCTACATTCTTTGTGTTTGGTTAAGAGATGCACGAAGTTGCACTTCAGTGTTTTGCAGTTCGCGTAAATACGTGAAATATTCCGTTCTATATAGATCATGTCTTTCAAATAACCCTCGTGATATTCAGATTGCAATGAGGCTGTAATTAATTCGAGTTCTGATTCATTATTTACGGTAAAAACCAATAAAAGACTAAAGGTATCTTGGTGCAGTGCTTTATAGTTGTTAAGATGATGTATTCGTGTTTATTAATGTACAAATTTTAATATTGTAAGGGTGGCGGAAAGAGGAAGAATAAAAAAAAACATAGCAAAGTAAGTTGTGTTTAATTGGTCTAGCGAAAATTAAACGAAAAAACCTTATACTGTGGGTGATATAGTGTCTATGTGAAGCCAGGGTGAACCTCTGTCCAAAACACTTCCTTTGTTTAAATGATGACTTGAGAAATTAATACAGATACTTTTATTCTATCATGTTTTTCCTAAAATTTTTAGAATTTTTTATTTTGTTTGGCAACGTCGTAAAAACTTAAAAAACCAAATATTGTGTCATGTGGATCATTTTGTGAGAAAGCTAAAAATGCTAAGATATATAGATAGGTTGGTCCATTTCAAAAAATATATATTTTAATTGTCTTACTCTTCTGTTTTAATATAATCTTAGAATATATATGTATTTGCTTATATACTAAACTTTTGTAAAAACTTTTTTATTATATCTTAGGTAGCAGAGCGTAATATTACTTTGCCACACAGATGGACCACCATGTTAATGCAAAGTAGCGTACAATGCATAAGACTTGCATTACCCGGAACTTGCATATACCGGGTGATGCATGGCTTAGTTGAACATGGGAAATCTCATGTAAATTTTGAGGTGGCTAAATATTGGCTCCCCTGTACATTTTAGAGAAAAATTGTATTACAATTTTTTAAAGAGACCGATATAGTTAACTCATGTGCCAAGTTTGAATACATTTTAATAAGCCAATCCTAACTTATTCAATTAAATGTGATGGCAAAATTACGAAACTTTCATAGTTTAAGTAATGAGAAACACAAACTTAAAATAAGTATGTGTAAAGATTTGTCCCTTATTCTTTTCGTCAGACCCAATCTTTGGACGCGTTTCGCTGTTTACGGTTCTTCAGCAAGGCTCCAGGTCTGACGAAAAGGTAAGGGACATCAAAGTGCTTTAACACAAAAATGCAACTATACAGATGAGAGTTGCAGCACGTGGCTACATCTCGTGGCAACCACACGTATCAACCCAACCAGGACAGCGAGAATCCATATAGGTTCAAACCATTTTTAGAGTTTGATACGTGTGTTTGCCACGAGATGTAGCCAAGTGCTGCGACTCTCATCTGTCTAGTTTAAGTAACACAGCAAACACCAGCAAATAATTTCTATGACGCTATTGTCAAAAAATGTGATGTGAAGCTAGACATATCGAAAGATTATTACACATTAAAAACACATTTTCGTTTCACCAATCTAGCAATTACAAATTCAAAATAAAAGACACCATTATGTTTTTCTCACTAAGCCTTTAATTTACCATAACAAACCTAAGTCAGGAATCACACTGAGCAACCATGATCGCCCGTCCGCTATCGACCGGCTACGACCAACCGCTGTTATGAAAATGTCATACCTGCGATTTTAGGTTACGTATATTTCACAGAAATGTTTACAAGCTAACCTTTATTGTTCTGTGTATTTTACACACAATATACTAGTAATTAAAATATCTTATCAATAATTATTAGCTAAAAACAAAACCACCGTCACAAAGTTTAGTTAGGTTAGAGTTAGGACGCGCACGCTACTTCCACTTGGTGTAAAATAAAAATAACTAGAAATTTTGTCATGCGCATTAAGTGGGATGGTCCGAGACCGACCAAATTTCCAGCAGGTTGGAATTTCAAACACGGTCGTCGTAGAACGGTCGCGGACGGTCAAGGACGATGGTTCAGTGTGATCTTTGTGGTAAGAATGTACGTGTTGGAAATTTGATCGTTACCGGTCAATTGCGGACGGTCGACCATGGTCGCTCAGTGTGACTCTTGCCTATAAGGCTACAGATTTTCACAAAAACATTAATTAATTAAATGTTCAAACAATCCTTCATTAACAGCTAAACAATATTCTAACCCATCATAAAATTCATTTCTAACATTACTGAGTTGATGTTGAGAAATTCTGTCACATTCTAACGAACTACAGTTTTTTAGCTGGTCTAGATTTTCAAATTTTACATCTTATAAATAAAATTTTTTAAGTGACACCACAGAAAGAAGTCGTTTGGCGAAAGGTCAGGAGACCTGGCTAGCCAAAAGATTAGATGTCGTGGGCCAATAATATTTTATTTAAAAATATTTTGCAAGTATTCCCTAACCATGAGAAAATTTTGGGCAGGACAACCATCCATTTGATACCAGATCTTCTGATTTTCACGTACAACTTCTTCTAGTGCGGGTTCAATTCGATTTTGTAGTAAGTCCAAATAGGTTAACGCTGTAAGGCTGTCCCCCAAAAAAAATGGTTCAATAATGTGATATCCTACAATTCCCGCCCAAACATTTATTCTTTGTGGATATTACGTCCGAATATGAACAAGACGATGTTTATTTTCCTGGTTCCAATACCGGCAATTTTGAGCATTTGGTTCGTTGTTGAGGGTGAATGTACATTCATCGGTAAAACAAATATTTTTCAAAAAATCTCCATTATTATTTGCTCCTTTCATTACCTCAAAGCAGAATACCATTCTTCGTTCTTCATTACCTCGCCGTAGCTCTTGATGCTTTTCATACTTGTAAGGAAAATATTTATCTTTTTTAAAGTGCGTAACACTGTGGTTTGATGTTTTCCTACGGCTTGCCCAAGAATCCTCGTGCTAATCATTTTATTTTCCTCCACGTGCACTAAAATATTTATATTTCTATTATCCCTTTCTTCAGCTCTATGACATTCTGAGTTGAGCATTTACAGTTATTTATTACAGTGTCTTTGGACTCAAACTTACTAATGAAAAGTTTAACTAATGAAATCTGCTCTTAAACTGTTTCTTGCATAATACCACTTAATCATAGTTATGTTTTCCTTAATGGAGTAGCCCATATTTAGCTATAATTAAAGCACCTTTAAAGACAATGTTGTCACTGACGCTACTTTTCGTATTGTCAATGTCAAATAATAATTTGCTGGTGTTTGCTGTATTACCTTAACTATAAAAAATTCGTAATTTTGCCATCACATTTAATTGAATAAGTTAGGATTAGCACATTGAAATGTATTCAAACTTGGCACATGGATTTATTCTTTTGGCCTCTCCAAAAAATTATAATTGAATTTTTCTCTAAAATATACAGGGGAGTCACTGTTTAGCCAACTTAAAATTTACATGGAATTTCCTATGTTCAACTAAGCCATGCACTACCCGGTATGTAATGTCAGCTCAAATAATTTCTTGTATACATAGTATAATTATTAAAACTACTGGTGTTTTTATTTTATCTCACTGTTGAGGTACTACTTTATTGTTTATTAGATGGTAAGGTTGGTTTCGAAAGGGAGACTAATTTTTTAGTAAACAATGCAAAAGTAGCCAATTATAAGCTAGGTTCGTGGTTTCCTCGAATTCGATAAAAGTGGTTGGGTTTGAAATAAAGTAAACAGTTCTAGATGTGCTTTTTATAAGTTTTTCTATTTTTAAAAAGGTAAAAACAAAAAGGTAAATAGTTTACAATAGGGTAGACAATGTTATGGCGAAAATTATGTACAATTCTTCTTCCAAATGGATCAATTAACAATGTGGTTCACTATAGTTAGTTTTATAAATTTCTGCATAGTTTATACAGTAATATACGGTGGTATGTAAATAATAGTTTCAATGATTTTTCTACTTACAAAGGCCAATAAGGATTATTGAAGCTTGCATCTCTTTTCCGCTCACTGATACGTAGTTAGTAGCCGCGATGTCTAACGTCTAGACATCTATTTTTAGATCGGAATGGGTTGATACGTCACCCGTAGTTACTCGGGGGACGGAATTCCCTTTTCTTGATAATTAAAAGGGGGATTTGTTGATTTAAGCACTAGAAAGTTTAAGTTTATATTCACCACTAGTTCACACGATTTTTCCTACAACTTCTTATTGAAATTTTGGGTAAACAATTAACATGGTAAGCTGTTTCGTTCCGAAATCACTGTACTTTGCCTAAGAGAACTAATTTGACTTTATTTGGTATTAAGAGGTTAATTCCGGGTTCTTTAACCTATTCACTTAAAATAAATTAGAATAATTTATTTTAATAATTTTAATTTAACTTGCCCTTTTTACTTAGGATAAGTTTCACGTAAGAGTATTTGCTTTAAACAGACTGACGGTTAGTCTTTACTTGTTAATTTACTGGAACTCTTTCTGAGGACTGACTGATTCACTGATCGATTTACTAATCGATGGATTGATCTTAGGTGATTGGAGGTACTGATCCTTTTCGGAGCTCTGCTTGAGTTTTTATGTCCTTGCTAGATTTTCGCGTAGGTGTTGTCCAGCCTACTTGGACACAAGAGATTGGTACTGATGTATAAGACCCGCCTAAAGTTAACATGGCAGTGTAAAAAGAGAAGGGTTATCCAAGCTTACGTTTCCTTGAACTAGTGTGTTGACCTCGCATTCCCCGCATTCCAAACGGGTTACCTACCGGATATCGTGGCGTAAAAAGCGTTTAAAACTATAAAATTTTCTTCGAAGCTAAAGAATTCTCGGTAAAACGATTATTTTAATGGTTTTGTTTTCAGTTCTAAGAAGATGATGTAATAATTACGTCGGTTTCCATAGGCGTATACCTTTGGGTCACGTACGTTCACTTCGTGAGATGAAACCAATAAGAGTTAAGCTTATCCTTCTTTAGTGAAATGTGGGCTGTTGATTTAAAGAAAGAGCGGTCGCTGGGCGTTTTCAAGAGATGCGCACTTTGGCTAATTCTACATTATTTTTAGACAATGGTTCAGGAACTTAATTTCGGCTAGCTCCCGACTTATACTGCAATTGTGATCAGATTCATTTTTTATAATTAAAGTTTTGGTTTATTGCTACTAGTATAATTTGCTAGCAGGAACTTCGTTCCGTCACATACGTCATATCCTCCCCAAAAAAAGAGATAATTACTATTATCTTCTTTTTTGAAGAGCTTAATTTTATGTCTACACAAAACTTTTTATGTAATAATTATAAAATTCCTATAATTAAATATAGCACTGGTACAAAATTCCTTTTGTTATACATATAGTGTCCTAGCACATTGTTCTCCCCGTCGGGATATTAAATACAATGTAATGAATATTGGTTCTACTTTGACACAGAATTTACCTAAAACTGTACTAGATGAAAAGATAATATTACAAATTCAAAATAACTGACCGTCCATTGAGTAAATACCGGAAGGCATGTGTACCTGTCCAGCTTAAAGGTCTAATGTTCTACGCATTACCTTAGAATAATTAACTCGACTATTACAATTGTCGAGGATATTTGGTTAAGATACTTATTTCTTAAGTCTAGAAATGTTATGTTAGTTAGATGTCTTTTATATACTCGACCATCCAATTTCCCAGTCTATTCCTATATGGTTATGAAAATTTTTCCTATAATGCAATAATACAATATATCCGATTTCGCCCTTATCGAAGCTTATTTAACTTATCCTAATAATTCAAGTATTTGTCAATCGGAAGTTATCAAGACAATGCAATGGCATACAATATACCTATTATGCCTAGTATTATGATTAATGCTCCTGGAATTCAAGAGTAGAGTAATTTTACTTGTGAATATGCGAAATACTTTGTCTTGGCAGAATTCCCGAGTTTAGTATAAAAATTATTTTTTTTTTTGCTTGATAAAGTTCTCCTTTTCCCCAAAATTATTTGTTTATGAGGAATGTATGTATGGTTTGTTATGCCCATTCTTAAAATGTCGCATGTAATTTTCTTTTTCCCGTTACAGTATCTTTTATATTCTACTAAGGATAGTTAGTTAACCTAAATTATACAAGTAAGTATTACCTTTTGTCCTTTACGGTGCACTTTATTTATTCACTATCGCTTACACGTTCACTTTTTACTCTTTTAGGTAGTGGCATCACAAAAGTGTCATGCCGAGTTGGCTCACTTTCACTATTTTTAGTGTCTGTAGCACTGTTTGAGGGTTGCACTGGCGAAGGGGCAATGTTGTTTAACATGGCCACTAGTTGAGGGATCGGTGCTGGCTGCACCGGAACTGCTGCTTGAGATGATGGCTCTGATTGAGGTGGAACTAAGCTGAGGCTAGTGGGCCTCATTGGTGCCGGTCCACTGGAATTCGGGTGCGTCGCTGGACCTGGAGCCTCAGTGGTTACTTTAGAAGTTCCTCGGATTGGTAGTTCATTGTGGTGTTGAGTCTTCCAGTTTATAATAGTTATCCGTCTGCAGAAAGCACACTGGCAGGGCAACACTAATTCCGCCAGCATATTTAAAGCGGTGGCTCTTTGTGTTAGTCTTCTAAGGTATTCAAAATGCACTAAATGTATGTGCATCAGATTTAAATTCCTGAGTTTTCGAATCAGTTCACACTCAGGTGGAGCTGCTCCTCCTAATCGTTCATGGATATTGACTAGCTTCTTCAGGGTTGCTTCTAGCATGGGTAGCGCTAAGCTATAATGAGCTAGGCTACTAATGTAAAATAGAAAAGACTCGATCGCTTTATTAATCATTTCCACGGCAGAGAATGACACTGACTGGTTTCCCATTTGCCTGTGTTTTGGTTTTTATAAACTCTTGTTTCCCTTGTCTCTTCTGGAATATGAAAAAAAAATTCTTATTCTCACGATAGGGGAAAATTTGTTTGTGTATAATAAAATTCTGATATATTTTTCTCTTCGTGTGGCTGTATGTTTGTTTTCCTTTCCTCTCTATATTCATGTAGAAATTTTAAAAATAGCCCCAAGTTATTTTTTGGTGTGTATCTGAGAAAATGTTGTATTTCACACGCTTTGGCCTTTCTCGTTCTATATTTAGGCTATAAGGTTTCGGGTTCTCTCATGACTTATAACCAGGGCAGGACTTTTCGAAGGTTGTCCAATTTCTTCATACTGAGTTTCAGTGATTGTATTGAGTTGACTAGTATACGATGACTGTTTATGATGTATATTTTGATAAATAATTTTCGATTCCTTCTTAGGTTTCTGTGAGGGTCCTGCTATAGGGCTTTTCATTTCCATATATTGACTTTCTTCCTGTTTCATCTTCTTAGGTATAGGTGGTGGTCGTTCATACATGTAACTTGGATTTTCCCATTCTGTAGTTGGGGGTGTCCATCTTATGAATTTTCCTAATGTAGGTTCTCGGGGTCTCAATTCTGTTTCTTCTAGTTTTTCCTCCGCCAATAGTGATTTTTTTTGGTAACTTTTTGACTTGTAGGTAAGTGAATAGATTATACGCTATGCTTAGTATGGCAATAACTGATATTCCCATTATCAGTAATAGAAATGTTAATGGAGAGTTTGACTCCTGGCTTGTTTGTTCTTCTTTAGGTTCACAGTAGATATAGTATAGTACTACATCAGATTCGTCCACGATATTGGTTTCATTATCTATTCTTTTGATGTAGAAAAGGTAATTTTCTCCACAATTTAGTAATATTTTTGCTGAATTTTCCTTTTGGCAATGACATTGTTACTTTGATAAAGGAAATCATGCTCACCCATCTAAGATCGGTAGATTCTTTAAAACTTGTCTCGGTATAATCCCATTCTATAATAGCTAAAACTTGATTTTCCATTCTTTGATCAATACTAAATCGGGGTTTCCATCCGTCATTTTCCTTAAATAAGGTCACAGTACTTCTTGTCTCTGCTAAGGTTATTACTGAAAAGTGATGATTTTACGTTGGTTGTGTATGTTTGTATGTTAGTTATATTATTCTATAGTAATTTACGCTGGTATAAGCACTTTGTGTACTGACTGGGTTTTAATATTATTTTTCACCCTGTTTAAACTGCAAGTACGGGCCGGGTTTCGTCTTCGTTCGTTCTTTCTGTTGATATCCCATCGATCGGGTGTTCCGACGCTCTTTGTGTATTGTCTTTATAGGCATTTTTTTCCGTGGGACGATGTTTGTTTATTAAGAAGTAGGTTAATGGTCCCATAAATGCGGCTAATAGAGCGAACGTGCATCCTTTCACTTGGTGAATAGATAAGGCATGTAAAAAGGTTCCCACCAAAAATTTGAGAACTCTAAAAATAAAGTAAATGCCTAGAAATCCTGATGTCCAGTTCCCAATAAAAACAAAATATCCATATATTTTTCGTAAGAATGAATGGGTTAGTTGTTCCATCTCCTTTTTATTAAATAGGGATAACGTTGAAAATCCTTGCGTATCTACAGATTTTCCAGCCATTTTTCGCGTAATTATGTTGTCTAACGCAGCTTTTTCCAGTCCAAATAACATTGATTGTTGCGCGCCGCGTATTTCGATATTTGAATACACACCGCCATTTCCTATTGGTTGAATTGGTTTGATCTGTAATGGGGTCTCTTCTTCTGGTCTTAATTGTATTGGTTTTATATTATACGTAGGTAGTGGATCGAACCCTGTCCATTCGGGATTCAAATAAAATAATGTAGGTATAAGTGAATTACACTCTGTTTCTTGTCCTTTTAGTATTAAAATTCGGCTTAATGGTGACATGAACATACTTAAATTGTTATGTTTTACCGGTAATTCGAGAAAACAATGTTTGGTTCTTCGTATTTGTACAATGACTGGTATACACTCCATTACATATATGACCTCTCCTGCGATTTTTGCTACATACCCAAATTTTTCTTTGATCAGTGTAGGTACAGCATTTGGACTAATTGTTGCTAGAATTAGTCGATTTTTTAAGATTTCTCTATGCAATAAACAACGTCTATATACAGAGTGTGCATAATTTTGTTTTAATCCTCTTTTTAGTGACTGCTCCACATACATGGTGTTCACGTAAGTGATTAAATCAGCATTATTGTGGTCGGGATTACATTCCCAGCATTGTACGGGGGTTGTTCTATTAGTTGTGTCTAAAACAATAAGTCTTGGATGTTCGGTTATCCACATTATTTCGTTACATATCACGTCTTGCTGTAGTAATTGCATAGCGAAAATGGTATTTTCTTCTTCTACTACCATAAATTTGTGTACCGGGCCTTGCGATTGTTTTTCTGTTATAATCTGCGCTTTTCCATGATACAGTAATCTATATTGCTCGCATTCAGAGTTTTTGGTTACTGACCAAATTGTTTCTCCAATAGTGTAGTCTAGGCAATATGATTTCATAAAACTGCAAGTAACTCCTTCACGTAGACTTAATTCGTTATTATCTAATTTTACTCTGGCTAGGTATTCTTGTAAATTTATTTTTATTGAGGCTGTAACTACCACATTTTTCCATGATTGTCCATTTTCTGTGTAGCTAACTCCCTCGCATTGTCCATTATTGTCTAAATGTCCCGCTAAGGTTAAAGAATTGGTGATAGAGGCATTACTTTTTAGTCCGGTTATTAAATGTCCATAAAAACCTCTATACTCTCCGTACTCGTGTATTTTCCTGCAACCTTCTGGTCCAGTTTGATGTATGTATGTTAAAATTCCTCCTTGTACCATTGAAGAATGTGAATGCATTCCACAATAGGTAATAATCCGGGTTACTTCTACTAAAAAAGTCTGTACCATCACTGAGTCTATATTTTTCCGCTCTAGAACTTGAACTTCAATAGTCGTACTGCTATATCCTGAATCGGGATCTGGGCATTGGTCCACATCCTTTAACGATATTGCTGTGATATTTGTTTTGGCATTTTCGCAATCATATGCGATAATTCCGCTTGCTGCTGCTGCGAATAGTCCATCGTTGCTTAATACTAGAACAAAAACTTTGCTCTATTTCCTATTTTCTAATTTTCTTTTTGGTATTTTTCTTTTAATTATTCGTATTTATCCTTTAATATTACGGTTATATGTGTATCTCTATATCTATTTATTTCCTTAATTATCTAGCTGACGTAGTATGTTTATTTACATTTTAATGGTCGCTATAATAGTCTGGTCTACGTATTATACGTCCACTTCTGGTTCGCTGTAGTTTTCCGGCTTCTTCTTCTTCATCTTCGGAACTGTCGAGACTGTCAGAACTGTCAGCTGATTCGTTTGCTGAACTCATATGTTCTGGTGGTATCTCATCTTCTAACTGGTTAATTCTTTCCTCGATTTCGCTATCAAATAAGTCGTGTTCCTCGTTTCTTAATTGTTCTTCCGTTCTATGACCTTCTTCAGGGATGTGTTCTGGTTCTATCCTAGTCTGTCTTTCTACTACGCCCTGATTTACTCCGTATTCTTCGGTTACCTGTGGTTCTGTGAGAATTGGTTCTTGTTTTTCCTTTGTTGGTATTTCCGTGGTTGGATATACCTGGGTCGGGGTATAATAATAGTCTGTGTCTGACTCTGGGTCATTATGGTTATCCGGCGTTTCGTCCCGTATTTGTTCATCTTCAGGGTTTATTTCTTCCAATTGTTTTTCAGGACCTCTACATAATTTTAATCTATTTGAATGTACGATCTGTTCTTTTCGTCCGTCGATTTCTTTGATTTTATAAGTTACTGGTCCTTTTATTTCGATAATTCTATACGGCCCTGTATATTTAGGCTGAAATTTTCGTGCAAGATTTGATCTTCCTGGTATAGCTGGTGTATAAAGATATACTCTATCTCCTTCTTTAAAATGTTTTTGTTTTGCTTTTCTATTATATCGTGTACATTGTTTTTCGGCAGTTATCTCGAGTTCTTCTCTTGCTTGTGTAAGTGCGTAACGCATTCTTTGTAACATTTCCGTGGCGTAGTTTTCGTCTAGATCATATTTACATGCTGTTGGTCTGATGATTACATGTTGTGGAAGTTCCATATCCCGGAAATAAAGTAAGTAAAATGGACTTTCTTTAGTTGAAGAGTGTACATTATTTCGGTAAGACATGAGTGCAAAAGGTAAGAATTCATCCCATGAATCTTGTTCATTTGTTACGTAATGTTTAATTTTACTTTTTAAGCTACCATGGCTTCGTTCAATAGCTCCATTTGTTTCTGCGTGATACGGTGTAGTTTGAATCTTATCAATGTTTAGTATTTTACATATCTCAATAAATAGTTGACCGACGAATTGCTTTCCCTGATCGGTTAAAATTTGTCTGGGTATACCATATCGGGTAATAATATTTTCTACAAAGGTTTTTGCTACTGTAGTTGCTGTAATGTTTGGGATAGGTATGGCTTCAGCAAATCTGGTAAGGTAATCAATACAGGTAAGAATGTATTTATTTCCAGATCGTGTTTTATTTAGTGGCCCAACAATAGCAAGACTGATGCGGCCGAATGGAACATAGGGTACCGGTAATTTTTGCAATTCTGCTGGGGGATGATAGTTCTTTTTGTGTATACTACACGAGTGACATTGTTCACAAAATCTTTTTACATCTCTAGTTATTCCAGTCCAGGTGAAATCTCTTTGAATTAAGTCCAGAGTTTTATGTCGACCTCCATGACATGCTAAGTAAGACGAGTGATATAAATCTAAAATTTCTGGGATCATACTTTGTGGTGCTACGACTTTATCGTTTCTTTCATGATCCTTCCTTGTTGCATATAATATTCCATTATTAGCCATATAATAATATCCAGATTCATCCGGTAAGTTCTTTATAATGTGTTGCAATTTTGCGTCGTTCTGTTGTCTTTTTATTATATCGGCGCGTGTCCATATTACACTCGCCATAGGGCTTCCTTCGTTATGACTTGTTATTCTTGCTATTTTTGGTGATGAATTTTCTATACTTGTTGGACTTGCTTCCATTTCTACTTCTCGTAATCTAGTTAGTGCATCTGCATTTGCATTTTTGGTGCCTGGACGATATTCAATTGTAAAACTGTATTCCATCAGAAACATAGACCATTTGGCAAGCCGTGAACTGCTGTCTTTTAAATTCAAAATATATTTAAGTGGCTTGTGATCGCTGTATATAAAGAAATGTGTTCCTGTTAAATAATATCTGAATTTCTTTACTCCTTCCACGACTGCTAGAGCTTCTCGTTCGATTGTTGAATAACGTGTTTCCGCTGCTAAAAGTGAACGACTGTGATAGTGTATAGGGTGTTCCATATTATCGTATTGTTGACAAAGTATCGCAGAGATACTGGTACCACTTGCGTCTGTGCAAAGAATAAAAGGCCTGTTAAAATCAGGATATTTTAAGATTGGTGGTGTGACTAATGCTGTCTTTAGAATTTCAAAGGCTTTCTGTTGTTTTTCTGTCCACCTAAATGGAGTATCTTTCTTGGTTAGTGCCGTCAGAGGTTGAGCGATTTCTGAGAACTTTGGTACAAATCGTCGATAAAATCCACATAAGCCTAGAAATGCTCGTATTTCTTTTACTTTCTTGGGTACAGGATAGTTATCAATGACCTGGGTCTTCTCGGGATCCGTTTGGCATCCTTCTGAGGAAATAATATGCCCTAAATACTTTGTTTCCCTTTTCAGAAAGTGACACTTCGTTGGCTTTAACTTTAAATTACTCTGCCTTATTACATCGAAAACTTTTCTTATTTTAGAAATATGTTCGGGTATCGAATCTTGTGAATAAATTATTAGGTCATCTAAGAAAACAAGTACGTCAGTACCTATTAGTCCTGAAAAAATACTGTTCATAAAACGCATGTAGGTGGCTGGTGCATTTTTCAGTCCCATACTCATACGCGTGAACTGGTACGTGTTATTAGGTGTTACAAAAGCACTTTTTTCACGATCTCGTTCATCCAATTCTATCTGGAAGTATCCACTGGCCATATCTAGGGTGGTAAATAGGCTTGATCCCGTCAGCTTATCCAGAGTTTCCTGTATATTTGGTAGTGGAAAAAAATCCGTTTTAACCACGGCGTTAAGGCGTCTGTAATCAATCGCCAGTCTAAATTGGGGTTCCTCCCCTGGGTGGAGTTTCTTTTCAACTAATAAAGCCGGAAATCCCCAAGGACTTTGACTTTCTTCTATGATTTCTTCATCTAAAAGCTTCTTGATCTCGCTATCTAAAATTTTCTGCCGTTGATACGGTACTCTATATGGTTTCGTACAAATTGGAGGTACATCCTCCGTGATTATTCGATGCTTTACCCTAGTGGTACAGCTTAACTTTTGATTGGGTGCTTTAAAGATATCTATATATTCTTCTACTAATTTTCGTATTTGCCAGTCCTCCGATGTAGTGGGCTTATTTAAATGTAATTTTTCTAGCATTTCTTCCATGTCTTGTGTACTAATTTTCGCCACTTTGTGCGCTCCTTTTTCATTTGCTGTCTGTTTCTCGGTGTCCGCTTCAAAAGCATAAGCAATTACCGCTTTCTTGGGTAAAAATACTTCATATGGATTTACATTAATAATTCTTACGGGTACTTCTGTTTTATTTTTGCATAATACCCTCGCAATTAATATTCCCGAAGGATTTTCATCATTTCCTTCAATTACTAAATTGTTATCCTCCCCGCCTATGGTTTTCGGTAACCTGCCTTTACCTAATAATTGACTTCTTGGGGGGATCCGTAAACTTCCGTGTAGCCTCACGGCTTTACCTTGAAACTCGGTGTCGTCGACCGGTACTGGTGTCAACGAACTTACAGTCTTAGAGTCCGCTGGTATTTCTGGTGTTTTGATTGGCTTGTTCAAAACTCTATTTTCTTCAGTCTTCTTTCCTTTGTTCTTTTGTTCCCTTGACCTCTTCCTGTGGGTTACTGTAGTTTCCCTCACTTTTCCTGCATTACCATTATCCTTCGGAGGTTGCTCCGGAAAATCCAGATCACTGCAATCCATCTGATTTCCTGAGTCCGTCGCTATTTGCAGTAACGAAGAACTCTCAGTATAACTGTTTTCTGGCAAGGTTTCCTTCCTGTCAAAATTACTCTCAATTTGTTTAGTGAATGATTTAAGGGCGTCTTTTAACCCGCTTATCTCCTTCTGAAATATTATTATTTGCTGCTCAAGTACCTGTACCGTACTAATTTTTGAGTCTTCTGCACCTTTGTGCCCCTTGGATGAATAGTTTTTCACCGTAGTTATAGTATCAATACTTTTTTCTTCCTCTTCTAAGGGTATAATTTCTTCAAAAATATACATTACACTTTCTCCCCAGTCCATCTTTACACTGTGAATCGCGAGAAAATCTAATCCTAGCAAAATGTCTGCGTCAACACTCACCGAATCCGTTACCACAAACTTTTGGGTAATCGTAATGTGAGGTCCTATCGTAATAGGTATGTCGGCGCTTCCAAGTTGGGGGATTATTTCTCCTTGTATATCTCGTAAGTAATTTTCCTTTTTCCTATTTATTTTGAACCCCTGGGCAATTTCAGGTGAAATTAAGGATACTGCTGCCCCCGAATCGATAAACGCTTTTATTGGCTTATCATTTATTTTTACTGTAATAATATTTCTTAAGGTATTAGAATTACACAGTATCCTCACCTTATTCTTTGGCATTACCACTGATTGTCTGTTGCAGCCGCATTCTGGGGTTGAGATGAGACTGCGTTGGCATTTAAATGTGCCGTAGCTGAAGTAGTTGCATTCTTAGCGATAGGCTGCCTGTTATCATTATTGTAAAGTTGATTGTGATTCTTATTTACCCATGGAATCTGTCGATTTTGGAATTTGGTTCGTTGACCCTCTCGAGGTATGAACTCGTTTCTTGACCCTATATTTCTAGGTTCCCATCTACGGTTGTGATTTTCGCGGCGACCTCCTGGTTTTAATTTTGGGCAATTAGCTTTAAAATGGCCTATTTCCTTACACTGAAAACAGTGTTGATCGTTCCCCGTTATGTTATGATATCCATTAGAAGAATTATGGTTAAAATTTCTTTTCATTTTCCTACAATCCCTCATATCATGTCCCGCTATATCACAATAGCCGCAATGTTGAAGTAATCTTCCTATTTTCCTACAGGTATTCCTATCATGTCCGCTTATATCGCAATAACTACAATGTTGAATGTTCGTTTTTTGTTTCCTACAATTTTGGCTTTCATGACCATTTCTGTTACAATAGTTGCAGCGCCTCATTTGAGTTTCCATTTTCCTCACATTTTTTCCTTGTTGTTCACTATTGCTTGATTGCTGAATTGTCTTACTTCATAATAAGGCATTTTGATTTTATTTAAATTATGAATCATTTCTTCTATTTCTGCTTTTTCTAGGGCGTCCTTAATATTTTTAGGTTGCGCTGATAACACATTATTCCTAATGGGAGGTAATAATCCTAACATAAAATGTCTCAATAGATCTTTTTCAAACTGTGTATCTAATGCTATTTTTGCCTGTGCATCTGTAGATGTTACTTTTATTTTATTCCCTAACAATTTTATTCTAGTTAGAAATATCCTACATGATTCACCCGATCTTTGTTTGCATTCCACAAATTCTTTTAATTCCTGGCCTGGTAATACTTTTTTCTTAAACTGGTCCCTTAAAGTTGTGGAAAAACATGTCCATTCTTTTGTTCCCTTTAGATTGCTATCTGCATTTAAATATTGTTTTGCGAGTCCCCTCAGTTTTAATTTAGCAACCGCTACTTTTTGTTCCTCCGACCAATTTGCTACAAAACCCGTTGTCTCGACATGTTCAAGAAAATCCTCTATATTTGTAGTGCCGTCATAATTCGGAACTGTTTCTAATCCTAGTACAATGTTACTGCTAGTGGTAGCCATGCTAGTGGTCGCCATTATACTTCGCTTCCCAAAATATATTTTTCCTGTTTCCTGCCTTCCTCTACTTTTTTCAATGCCGACAAACTTTTATCTTATTATCACTGAAAATCTGACCCATGTGACACCACTGTTGCGTCTATACTTTTTCCAGCGCCAACAAACTTTTATCTTATTCTATCAATGAAAACCACACACAACTGACACCACTGTTGAGGTACTACTTTATTGTTTATTAGATGGTAAGGTTGGTTTCGAAAGGGAGACTAATTTTTTAGTAAACAATGCAAAAGTAGCCCCTTATAAGCTAGGTTCGTGGTTTCCTCGAATTCGATAAAAGTGGTTTGGTTTGAAATAAAGTAAACAGTTCTAGATGTGCTTTTTATAAGTTTTTCTATTTTTAAAAAGGTAAAAACAAAAAGGTAAATAGTTTACAATAGGGTAGACAATGTTATGGCGAAAATTATGTACAATTCTTCTTCCAAATGGATCAATTAACAATGTGGTTCACTATAGTTAGTTTTATAAATTTCTGCATAGTTTATACAGTAATATACGGTGGTATGTAAATAATAGTTTCAATGATTTTTCTACTTACAAAGGCCAATAAGGATTATTGAAGCTTGCATCTCTTTTCCGCTCACTGATACGTAGTTAGTAGCCGCGATGTCTAACGTCTAGACATCTATTTTTAGATCGGAATGGGTTGATACGTCACCCGTAGTTACTCGGGGGACGGAATTCCCTTTTCTTGATAATTAAAAGGGGGATTTGTTGATTTAAGCACTAGAAAGTTTAAGTTTATATTCACCACTAGTTCACACGATTTTTCCTACAACTTCTTATTGAAATTTTGGGTAAACAATTAACATGGTAAGCTGTTTCGTTCCGAAATCACTGTACTTTGCCTAAGAGAACTATTTTGACTTTATTTGGTATTAAGAGGTTAATTCCGGGTTCTTTAACCTATTCACTTAAAATAAATTAGAATAATTTATTTTAATAATTTTAATTTAACTTGCCCTTTTTACTTAGGATAAGTTTCACGTAAGAGTATTTGCTTTAAACAGACTGACGGTTAGTCTTTACTTGTTAATTTACTGGAACTCTTTCTGAGGACTGACTGATTCACTGATCGATTTACTGATCGATGGATTGATCTTAGGTGATTGGAGGTACTGATCCTTTTCGGAGCTCTGCTTGAGTTTTTATGTCCTTGCTAGATTTTCGCGTAGGTGTTGTCCAGCCTACTTGGACACAAGAGATTGGTACTGGTGTATAAGACCCGCCTAAAGTTAACATGGCAGTGTAAAAAGAGAAGGGTTATCCAAGCTTACGTTTCCTTGAACTAGTGTGTTGACCTCGCATTCCCCGCATTCCAAACGGGTTACCTACCGGATATCGTGGCGTAAAAAGCGTTTAAAACTATAAAATTTTCTTCGAAGCTAAAGAATTCTCGGTAAAACGATTATTTTAATGGTTTTGTTTTCAGTTCTAAGAAGATGATGTAATAATTACGTCGGTTTCCATAGGCGTATACCTTTGGGTCACGTACGTTCACTTCGTGAGATGAAACCAATAAGAGTTAAGCTTATCCTTCTTTAGTGAAATGTGGGCTGTTGATTTAAAGAAAGAGCGGTCGCTGGGCGTTTTCAAGAGATGCGCACTTTGGCTAATTCTACATTATTTTTAGACAATGGTTCAGGAACTTAATTTCGGCTAGCTCCCGACTTATACTGCAATTGTGATCAGATTCATTTTTTATATTTAAAGTTTTGGTTTATTGCTACTAGTATAATTTGCTAGCAGGAACTTCGTTCCGTCACATCACTAACATGGTGTTCCTAAAGGAGTTGAAAGATGTAAAAAAGTTCTAGCAGTAAACTGAGTGACCGAAAAGGGCTAAGGTTTGTCCTTTGGTTGCAGTTCTTAGTGCTCTACAGCAAAAATTGAAGTAGCTTATCCCTGGACTATTCTAAGAATGTTTGGTATTTTAATGATTTTGGAAAATCCGCTTTGTTTCGACGATACAGGACGAGAAAAATTTTCGACAATAACATTTTATTACCAAAAATTACATGTAAAGTTTCTTAATCTACAAGAACTGTTGATAATGACTACGTCCAGCTAGGATGCCACAATCCAGTCTTCTCCTCATTGACTCCCGAATTTTTAAAAACAGTATTATCGTTTCTTATTGAGTTAAATGCAGCAATTATCCGATTTCCTAAATCTTCCATAATCTCCACTCGAGTAGTACAAACTAATGACTTTAGATGGCCCCACAGGAAATAATCCAGGGGGGTTAAGTCCGAGGATCCAGCAGGCCATAAGTGGGGTCCAACTCGACCAATTCAGCGATCTCCGTATGTTACTGCTAAAAATTCACGAGCAACCATACTAAAATCCACTTGTGCGCCATCGTGCATAAACCACATTGCACTTTTTGTGGCATCCTCCAGAAACTGAGATAGCGTTTGTTTTAAGAAGTTGCGATACACCTCGCCGGTAAGTCTTCCAGATAGAAATACTGGTCAAGTTAGCCAGTCACCCACAATTCCAACCCAAACGTTCAACGAGAACTGATGTTGAAAACGATCTTTAAGCACTGCATGTAGATTTTCTTCAGTCCACACATGGTTGTTACGAAAATTTCTTGTTGCATTTCATGAAAAATTCGATTCATCGGTAAAAAGAATCAGCGTCAGTAGTTAAGGGATTTGAATAAACGTGTGGAAAAGCTATTGACAGAATGCAATCATTGGAGGAAGAAGTGCCTGAATGCGTTTGATGTGGTATGGGTTTAACAAATAATGACGAAGGATTTTTCAAATAGTCCCATTACTTACATTCAAAGTATTTGCAATCTTTCGAGTAAATGTACCTGGATCTTCCTCTATGATGTCCAGCGCATTCTCTTCCACTTCTACCGTTCTTACTGTCATTAGCCTTCCTGGTCCCCTACTTCTTTTCAATGTGCCTGTACAATAGCCTAACTTGTATTGAATTGCCATCAGCAAGTCCGTAAATAAAATGAAAGACAGTCATCTTGGCGTTCGTATAGCGATTTATGATAGGGGACTTCACTAACAAAAGTTTAACTATTAGAGACAGAAAATACACGTCAAACAACAAAACGTCAATTAAACATTTTGTTCTTCTGAGGGTCCGTCCAAGTATCGGATGCACTTCGGCCAGGTTTGGCCCATTGTGCTCACCCTAGCTTGTTCTTACACCCACCCATTGATTCCAATTCGACACATACAAAATAATCAACTACGAGACACATTATATCAAAAGGAACTAGAATCCTTATTACAGGGGTTGGTTGGTTGCTTACACTTACAATAATTATTAAGCACATAAATATTATTTTGAAACATAATGTTAACCAAATCTAAAATACACTCCTAACCCACTGAAAATAAGAATAACCGAAAGTATACATTTCAGGGAATAATAAATCACCTAAATTCACATCAAATTAGAAAGGAAACAAAGGCTACCTATTCATTTCGAAGAAATAATCGCACCCTCATTGCGCCAACAACAAAATTATAAATTGCAGATAGTTTTTGGAAGGAGCCTGAATCAATTGCGCAGACCAGACCATGCATGCTGTTTATATTATTGCTTTCTAGAAAAGTTTCACGTAAATGATAATAAAAGGGGCACTCAAAAAATAAATGATAAACATCTTCGTTGCGCAGTAGATTGCAGATGGACCAAATTTGATCAATTTGAATTATGTAAGGGTTTCTTTGACAAGTAATTTTTAGGTAATTTTTGTTGCATGTTCTAATCTGCGCAACTACTTTTGTCAAGTGTATTGGAGCTCTCACAGACAAATAGTTTGGTAGATTTATGTAAGATAAGTATTGGGAAACAACAGGAAAGATGAGCGAGATAAAATGTCTGCGTTCCTCTGAATGAGGAAGGTTTTGTACCTCTCTGTCAACTCACTTATGGTTTTTTTAGGATGTGCTGTCCCATTAAGACAGTTTTCAAAAATATTTATGCACCCTAACTGTTCAAAATAGTTTTTTAGTTGAAGAATTCAGTTCTATTTCTGGCAGCTATCGTGGGTTAAGGCCTTTAATCGTAAAAATACAATTTTTGGGAGTCTATCGTCAGGCATAGAGATTAATTTAAACAGCCAAGACAGTGCCGCCTTAAAAATTAGTAAAGATAATTTAACTGAATCCGTTTCAAGACGTACCAAATAATCGGGCGTATTCCTTGGCAAGCAGAGAAGCCGCTTAAAGAACCCAACCTGAACCCTTTCAACGATGCTATCGTATCTCAAACCCCAACGTTCAATGCTATACGTTAAGGAGGGCAGAACAACGCTGTCATACAATCTTCTTCTAGAATACCAATAGTTCATTTTAGTTCTTGCCATTAAGCTTGTGACCGCCGCGAAGCCCTGTTTGCATTTCGTCACCGCTTTGTTATACATTTCGCGAAAAACAGCAGATGCCGAAAATTTAACCCCCAAATAAATAGAGCTATTAACTATTTCTAATTGTTGGTTATTATAATAGAAGTTATGACTGAAAGAATTCTGAAAATGACCGTTCTTACTAAAAATCATTACTTTTGTTTTTTTGGTGTTAAGGACCCCGCACTTTTCTTATGGAAAGTGGGTTTCGGCCAATTTTTCTGAAACTTGGCACAATGATAGTTCATAGCAAGCTGATCAAAGGCCTTCATGGACCAAAAACCCCAAAACCCCCCCAACCCCTCCAAAACTACCCCTGAAGGGTCCGAGGATATCCTGTGAGGAGGGGAATTGGTTTCGACCAATTTTTCTGAAACTTGGCACAATGATAGTTCATAACAAGCTGATTAAAAGTTACAATGGACCCGAAACCCCAAAACCCCCCCAACCTCTACAAAACAAGGGTCCGAGGGGTATCATGGGAGGAGAAAAATTGGTTTCGGCCAATTTTTCTGAAACTTGGCACAATGATAGTTGATAACAAGCTAACCAAAAACTATAATGAACCCGAAACCCCAAAACCCCCCAACCCCTACAAAACCCGTCCTTGTTAGGATAGTTAGAAACTGTTCCTCATTAATAGCATCATCGGAGAAGTAAGGACCTTGCACATCAAGTATATATCCATCTGATGCTACTAATAAAGCCGGTTTTACAAGATTACAATTTTTATAGGTACTGAAAGACTGTCGAGCCACTTGGAAGTTACTACTTTTATCTAACTCAAGGTACGTCTATGTAAATAATTGATACACGATTATTCGAATTTGGATTGTATAAATGATTTGCAAAGTCAGTTACATGGTTATTAACAAACGTCTCGTGATCAATAGCTTGTAAACCGACAATTTCGGGAACAAACCGTTGCATCAAGGATCTTCGTGCAACACATATAGCCATGCTTACAGACTGTCGACTATTATATCCAAATATGCTAGCAAGAAATTCATCAGTTGCTCCTTGTCGATGTTTGCAAAGGAATGTCAGTAGATCACGTTTTGTTACATTCCTAAATCAATTTCCCTCAAATACTGGATCGCAATAAGTAAAAAGTTCTCTGAATTGTTCTTTTGTAATTGGGCTAATGCTAGAAAAATCACTATCAGAGATTTTGTCTTCATCGTCGAATTTGGTCTAGATTGATCATTTGCAACAGTTCGGAGTTTCGCAAGAAAAATACTCAGTACGTCATAGAACTGGTCGAGCAAGATACCTGATTCATTCAAATGTATATCACACGATTTTGTGTTCTTCGAAGCATAGATATTTTTTTTTAAATATATATGGACTCTGCATTCAACGCTTATTCTTGTTATATTAACATTATTACCGCAAATAAAACAAGTATTGGACGAAGATTGACGTAACACATTGAGTTTCAACGCCAAAGGATCTGCTTGAAGTGCTGCTATTTCGTTTACAATTGATACATTGCAATTGTTACATAATCGAGTGTTAGCATCGACAACTAAAGGACCCCGATTATCAGCATTTCGTCTCAATATAGCTATTTCTCGTTTTAATATATCTTCATCGCGATCAACTCGAGCCATCTGTTGTGGTAACATTCGCCTATTGCAAGGTACGCAAGATAATTGATTCGCCATTTTAAGGAAAGGCCTAACTAAGTTAATATAATTACAGTAGAACTTTGGCAATTCGGATACCCTGTAAACCGGATACTCCAGTCAATCGGACACCCCGTAAACCGGACACTACTCCAGTCAGTCAATCGGGCACCTGCTACAGTTCGGACACTTTCAGATTTCTACCTCTATAATCCGTATACTGCCAAAAAGCACGACAAATCACAACGACTGAATGCGAAATAGTAAACAATAGTAGGTCTTAACAGCTCGTTCGGCGAAATGAACACAACACCGGAAAGCACGATTTTAAAGGACAAAAACAATCGACACACTTTCTTTCAAATCTAAAATAAGTTTCATACCTGACGTTTAAACACTTTAACACAATTTTTAATAAACCATAAATAGTATCTGACAGTACGTTGCCATGTAAATGAAGCATGAAAATAAGCAACAGTCAAAGCCTACTTATTTATGGTTTTGTTTAATCGCGACGAAATGAAAAAAACGATTTTTTGAAAGAAAAATCGATGGAACAGTTTCTAACTATCCTAACAAGGACGGGTTTTGTAGGGGTTGGGGGGTTTTGGGGTTTCGGGTCCATTATAATTTTTGATCAGCTTGTTATGAACTATCATTGTGCCAAGTTTCAGAAAAATTGGCCGAAACCCACTTTCCATAAGAAAAGTGCGGGTTCCTTTGCAGACAGTTTTTGTGTGCATATTCTTGCAAAACCTGAAGTTTTTTATTTAAATCTTGTTGTGAGTCGCTTACCAATATTAAATCATCCGCGAATGCCAACAAAATAATGCTAACCATATTGTCAATATTTAACCCTTGTAGCCCCTTAGAATAGAAGAATTCCTGTATGTCATTTAAAAAAATTGAAAAGAGCAAAGGACTAAGGGATTCACCCTGTAAGACTTCTTCAACTATATCGTATGACCTGGTGTGAGAGTTACCTGTTTTTATTGACATTGTGGCATTATCGTACATGTACTTTATTATTCGAATTATTTTTGCACTGATGCCCGTTTTATAAAGTTTTTCCCACATCAAGCCATGGTTAATGCAATCAAAGGCCTGCTTAAAGTCAATAAACGCGACATACACTTTTCGGCCCTTTAATCTCAGATGGATCTGTATCAAGGAGTTTAAAACAACGGCTTTGACGAAATCCCGATTGGCACTCGAGAAGAACATTGTTGGTTTCTACGAACGAAGTGATACGTTAAAGTAAAATTAATGTAAAGATATTACCGCGGAAAGAAAAATCCAAAATTCTTCACAAATATTTAATATCTCGCTCTACGCGTTTCGGTTTCTTAAACCATTTTCAAGAGCTGTCTAAAAAGTTTATTTATATAATAATCTCAATTTCAATTCAAAATTATTTGGTGCTACTTACATAATATAAACACAAACTTTACATTAAGGACACAAACAAGCTCACAATGACGAGCACAGGTTAACTAACTATATAAAATTGATCAACGGGATAAACCAAAAAAAACATTTAAAAATAAAACAAAATATACCGAACCAGAGCGACATCTAGATTGCACAAAGAGAGGTTCTATTATTTAAACAAACATTCACTACTTAAACTCGTTCACAATTCTCGCTGCGTCCCTATAGTGGGCGTTGACAGGATCGTTCAAACACTCAATTTGATTATTTATCTCTAATTTGGCTATTTCTATGTTTTCTAAAAAATTCAGCTTATGGCCTTTATTCGCATTATGAAGCATTTTAAAGTTGTCTTTAGTATTAAAACTATGTAAATTCTCTCTTAAATGTAGGCCAAAAGCTGATCTCCTGTCATTAGGCGATTTCTGAGAGTTTAAATGTTCTTTTATTCTAATATTAAAACTACGTCCTGTCTGACCAGCATATTTAGCTGTGCAAGAGTTACAGGACAACAAATACACCCCACTCTTGTCAAGCACGTTAATTGAATCCTTTACTCTCGAGAATAAGCTACGTAAATTGTTTACCGATTTGTAAGCTATTTCAAAATTGTTGTTTAAGGGCTTCAATACATTACCCACTCTCAGAGAAACAGCGCCAAAAAAAGTTAACCATATATACCTAGGAGGTTGAAAAGATGTTATGGTCTTATCCAAGGGGTCAGTCAACACCTTCTTAAGCATGCCATTAATTTTTTTTTATTTAATTATTGATTAGTGATATCTTGTATCCGTTGTTATAAGCAATTTGAAAGATGATGTTCTTTTCCCTCTCAAATTCCAAAGGTAAGAGTGGGATGGTGAACAAACGATGGACCAAAGGGTTAAAAGCTGCCATTTTATGAGCTAAACAATGATTTGAGTCAGCAGGTATAACATTGTCTGTATGTGTGTTTTTCCGATAAATAGCATACTCAAAAAAGTTATTCACCCTCTTTATTGTCAGATCTGAAAAATTTAGACAACAATCAGATTATATTTCTTTTGTAAATTTGATGTGGTTGTTTAAAGAATTTAAAAAATTGAAAACAATTTCCAACTCATTCCCTGTTCCTGTCCAGACAATAAAAGTATCATCAACATATCTGCGCCATAATAAAATTTTATCTAGAAGGTAAAAATTTGAATTAAACAACTTATTTTCAAAATAACCCATAAAAATTTCAGCTAAAAAGGGGCAAAGACCCGAACCCATGGGTAAACCATCCGTCATTTTAAAAAACTTGTCATTAAATCTAAAAAAATCTAAACCTAGACATTTATTTAAAAGGGACATTATACCCCTCCGTACATTAGACAGAGATAAATTCTCTCCAACCAAACATTCCACGATATTCACCACCAGTTGTCGGGGGATACTTGGAAACAGATTGACCACATCAAAAGAAACCAAAAGGCAATATTTTGGTAAGTTAATACTTTTTAAATCTTGAATTAATTCGTTGGTGTTCTTAATACTGTATTTATGTTGATAATTCAAGAGGTTTCTCAAACATTTATCTAGCCATTTTGCTAAAAAATATGCCGATGAAGATACAAAACTAACAGGTCTAATTGGCATATTATTTTTGTGAATTTTGACCATACCGTATAACAAAGGGGTACTGGAATTCATAGGAATTACAGGTTTATTCATATTAAGTTCATCATAAAAAATTTGGCCATTAATCAATCTTTTAAGTTCTGTAGTGCAAGACGGATTCGGATCCTTCTTAAGTTCGGTAACAATATTATTATTATCCAAAAAGTTTTGAACCCTATTGAAATATTGTTGTTTTTCCATAATTACCAAACAATTGCCCTTGTCTGCCTTTCCCAATACTAAGTCATTTAGTTTTATTTTTTGTCTCAAAGTTCGGCAAATATTCTTTTGTACATGAACTTTATTATTACATCGTTGATTAAGAAAATTATTCTTCTGTTTCCTAATAATGTGTCTACAAAACCCTCTAACAGAATTCATCACATCAACATCACAAAACTTTAGGGCCATTTCTATATCAGCCAACAGAGAAGTCACATCCTTCTCCCCTATGCCCAAATTAGGGCAATATTTTAATCCCTTTTGTAAAAATGAGAGTTCAACATTCGAAAAGGCGCAATTTGTCATATTCAAAATTTTTGGGTGAAAAACATGATCAGAAAATTTACGATGTTCTAAACACTCAGATTCGTGTTTCTGTTTTTTCCCACTTGCACTTGGCAAGACAAGAATTCACTTCGTTTAGAGTAATAGGCGAATCAAAGATAAAGTTTCCTGCGTCAAAAAATTGTTACAGAGAGATTTTTGTGTTACTTTGTGATCATAGCACTCTTCCCATTGTTCTTTGGTGATGGGGCAATAATTTTCTTTATACATAAACTTTTTTAACGTTGACCAGAAAACAGCAGGGCTTCCTGCGCAAGCCAACGTGTTTAATATTTCTTTGTCGTAATCGCGTTTCTTTTTTATTATTAAATTTTTGTAATGTTTTTTTGCAGTTAAAAAATTGGATTTAAAAGGTTCTAAAAAATTATTGTGCTTGCAAACCCCAAGCAGAGTTCTAAATTGTTTTTTTGCGAAATAACACTCAGGGTTATAGCACGGTTTGTTTGGAGGTGATTGTGCACATGACTTTTTTGTATGGATTAACCCTAATGCTTCCGCGGAGGTCCAAATAGTTTCATGAAGCGTTTTATATAGAAGGTTTGGGTCTGATGATTGTGTTCCTACACTATGACAATATTGAATATTATTACGATATAATTTCATTTTGTTGTCGGCCCATTTAAGAGTTTTTTTATTGGGTTGTTCTCCATTTAACTGAGGGTAAGTACAGGTAATAAGTAAATCCAGCCGAGGGCAAGAAGGAAAGTGTTCGCTAAGTGATATGTCCTGCAAGACTCTAAAATCAAAAATCACTGCAAGATTGGCATTGTAGCAAAAGGTTAGACCAACCACGCTACTGCCGTTGGCATTACAAAAAGTGTAGTTGGATGGTCTATCACTTGGAACGCGACCGTTAATTATAGAGATGTTGCTCTACGGCTCTTTGGAGTCAGAATTTTATCATTACTTACCGAACTCAGGTACAAATTAGTATTTTCAAGCAATTCTTCTGGAACCGCAGACACTTCACCCACTCTGCAATTAAAATCGCCAGATATTAAGATAGCACGATCGGGATAGTTATCAACAACACTATCCAGAGATCTGGAAAAGCTCCAACAACTGACTCAGGTTGCAAGAAGGCTTGAGATATGCATAACACAAAATAAACTTAATTAATCCGTAACTAAAACTACAAATAATCCACCATGGTGTTAAGTCCAAAATTTGGACATCAAACTTTATCTTGTATAAAATAGCAAGTTCGCCACTTGCCCTACCATACGATTTTTCCTTGATCGCCAATGATGACACAATTTGGTAGTCATATTCCAGATTTTTAGGTAGAACCGCATCGTATATTAGCCAAGTTTCCGATAGGCAAAGTACCTCGAAATCTATTCTATTGTCTTCGAGAAAAGGTTGTAGATTGTTGTAACCACTAAGATTCCAAGATATTATCGATGTTCTTTTGGAGACTTGACTGGTATTTTGCGTTAGGCCGTGCGAGTCACTTTGGACAAGTTTTTTGGAGAAAAACCATCCTCTTTGCTTGTTTTAGCGGCTACAATCTTGGGGGTATTGTTAAAATAGCGGACAATGACATTCTCTCCAGCATCCTGTTGAATTTTAAGTAGCCCATAAATCTCTTTCAACTCTTGGAGCTGGGAAGGTGTTTTGTCGCTCTTAATTTTAATTGCTGGGTACTTCCTCGTGGGGAAGTTTTTTTTTAAGAACTTTTAAAACATCTTTTGAGTCGTTTAATACTATTTTGATAGGTCTGATTTTATTTTTGGAGGGCAATTCTAGTCTAAGCGCACTAGATAAGTTTATCGGTGTCTCAGGCGCCGGTACAACTTCTCGCAAAATTTCAGCTATGTGCTTTTCAATGTCCTCATTCTCCTGAATGCCAAAAATAATCAAGTGCTTTTCACGTTCCAAACGCATTTTAACTTCAGCAAATAATTTTGCAGCATTTGGCTTTACCTCTGTTTCAAGGTCTGAAACTCTGTCGTGTAGCTTTTTGCTTTTAACTTGCAAATTAGTAACGTTTTGGACACACTTGTCAATTTTTTCGCCATGATCCACAAGTATGGTTTTAATTTCTGTGACGTTTTGTGTTAGAACAGTCAACTGGCTCATTATAGTTAGCAACTGTCGTGGTGAAACTTCACCCATTGTCTGCGCTGTATGTATTGAGCGTATTAAACACCCGGACTATCACCACAGTATTGGATTTTTTCCGCAAACAATTAAGGTAATATCACTTTCTTTTTATTAGTGTTCAAAGGCAGAGATAAGCCTAGTCAATCAGGTAGCACTTTTAACAGATTTAAATTTAGGCTTCTTTCTTCAATAAACTGAAATAAACATTCCAGATAAGGTTTTTTTACTATGTTTTATCGAGCGTAAATAAACGCGTGCTGCTTCGTTCGCTGCCACGAACCAACTCACACATTCAAATAAAATTCAGGTTTAAACTGATTTGCTTAAAAAATAACAACGCATTTAAAAAAATATATATACTTAGTTAGCCCAATGTGGTACGTCATATTTTTATTTCGACTACATTAACAATTAACCTTTATAATGAACCATTTAATGAAAAATTTGTGATTTTGCATAAATTGATGTGCTCTACCCGCCTAAAATATTTTAGACAATGCTTCTACTAGCAACTTTGATATTTTAAACGAAGCACCATATACAGTGTGGTCACTTAAGTGTGCAACATATGTGAATTTTTTTTATTACCGATTTCTCAGAAAATTTGATGTATGTTCGATAATCATATTAGGTTCACTTGGAATGGTTGTCAAACGGCGTACAGGGTAGGTCAAAAAATATAAAACTTGTACAAGAATAAAGTACCCCTATTTTAGAAAATTTAGCAAAATATTATTAAGATAAGTTGTTTAGAATTAAAAGTTATGCATATATTGAAAAACGGTACCTCCTAAAATAAGAAAATATATTTTTTTTAAAAACATTAATAATTTCCATTATATTCACCATAAAAACCTTTATAAATTAATCAATTGCACATATCTTTGTTCAAATTCAAGCCTATTTGTAAAATGAACTGGGATTTTTAATTTATTAAGGAATCAAAAACTTGGTTGTTGCAACGACATTAAACACAACTTTAAAATATCCTAAAAATTCTTTTTAACAAGATAAAACATTGATAATGATATTATGCGAATAAGAAAACTTTATTAAAAAAACTGTACAAATTAAACGACAAACATGAAATCCTACTAAAATAATCGCAGATACCTATGGAAAAAAACAAATAAGGGTTAAAAGTAAACATTATGACAGTTTGGTGGAATTATTCATTTATAAATAACTATTGTTGTTATTTGATTTCAAATGCCTCCTCCAATACAGTGAACGTTAGCCGAGAAGGCAGAATTAGTGATAATATGTGCAGAAAACTATAAAACAGTGCGTGAAGCAGGAGATATATTCAATGAACGACATCCAGATAAACAAGTTCACTATTCAACTGTAAGCAGAATTTTAAATAATTTTAAACACACAGGGTCTTAAGACAATAAATATAAAAATGAACGTACCAAACTGTATGTACCGAGCAAAAAATCAATCAGAAGTACTTCAAGCAGTTGTTGAAAACCCTAGAAGATCCACCCAAGAAATTTATGCTTATACGGGTATAAAAAAAAACTCTATTAAGTGGTGGATTCTTAAAAAACAAAAATACCATGCCTATAAGCCAATGTATATTTGCACGTTTCAAAGAGGAGACTATGACTTGCGGTATGATTTATGCATGTGGATTCAAGGACAAATAGAAGATCAACGTGATTTCCATAGACACATACTTTTTGGGGATGAATTCACAGCAAATGGCGTTGTTCCTTCCCAAAATTGTTTGTGGTGGTCGGACGAAAATTCAAAATTTGTTATTGACAATAAAAACCAGTATTACCAAAAAACAAACGTTTGGTGCGGTATTATTAACGAAAAATTAATAGGACCGTTTTTTTTTGCCAAAACCTCACTGGTGATAACTATTTACATTTTTTGGAAAACGAACTGACGGATTTTTTGGATAATATGAGTATACAAGAACGACATAAATTATGGTTTGTACATGATGGTTTTCCCACCCATTCTGCCAGAATGGTTTCTGAATGGTTAAATAGGGAATTTGGCGATAAATGGTTAGGACGAAGTGCCGATCCACGGTGGCCTCCTCGTTGGCCAGATGTCACCCCATTGGATTTTTTTATTGAGAAATTGAAAGCAAAAAGCTTACAAGGATCGACCGTTTAATAATGTTGAGGAGCTTGAAAATTCGATACGATTTCATTGCAGAAATATTCCAGCAAGTGTATTGCGATCCACTCCTAGTAAATTTCATAATTGAACAATTAAATGCATTAAACGAGAAGGTGAACATACCGAGACGCGTTAATAATTTTTTTACACCTACATAATTTTATTTTTTTCTGCATTTCAAATATTTTCTGCTTTATTTTTTTTTTATTTGTTTATTGTTAAGTTATAATAAAAAAGCCGATAAAAATTGGCAAAACCATTGGCACCATATTCAAATACGTTTAAAAACATTGTATTTCTTGAGTTTGCACTAAATGCATACATTGTTTTGTTAATAATGCCACCAAACTGTCATAATGTTTTAGTAGGATTTCATGTTTGTCCATTATTTTTTTCAGTTTTTTAATAAACATTTAAAATAAAAATTTTGAACTTAAAAAACTAATTCGCATATTATAATTACGAATGTTTTATCTTATTAAAAAGAATTTTTAGGATATTTTAATGTTGTGTTTAATGTTGCAACAACCAAGTTTGTGATTCCTTAATAAATTAAAAATTCAAGTTAATTTAACAAATATGCTTGAATTTGAACAAAGATATGTGAAATTGATTGGATGGATTTTAATTAATTTATGAAGATCTTTAGGGTAAAAATAAAAAAAAAAATTTTTGGAAACTATTAATGCTTTAACAGAGAAAATATTTTTTTTTATTTTAGGAGGTCATAATTTCGGATATATGCATAACTTTTAATTCTGAACAACTTTTCTTAATAACATTTTGCTGAATTTTCTGAAATAGGGGTACTTTATTCTTGTACAAGTTTTATATTTTTTGACCTACCCTGTACGCCGTTTGACTTACAACCATTCCAAGTGCACCTAATATAATTATCGAACATGCGCCAACTTTTATCAAGAATAAAATTTTCTGAGAAATCGATAATAAAAAAAATTCCTATATGTTGCACACTCATTAGGATGATGTTTCTCGAGAAAATTTTAGAAAAGAATGAATAACATCGTATAAATCGACAAAAAAATAGTATATCATATTATGTTAAATTATATGGCGAATTCGATGAGATAAAAAGAAATTGGTGGTATCATTAAAACAAAATTTCTTTCATGATGTTCATGTTCTTTGGAGCATCCTGTAGGCATATCCAAAAATATTTTTAATATGTGCACTTTTGTATATCCGAGAATCTTTATATTTCAAAATTTTCGATATTTCTAACAACGAAGATATTGGACTTCCTCGCACAAATCAGTCACCCACTTTAAGTGATAAAATTGTATGTATTTATAAACCTTATAACTATCTGGAAATATTATTTCTTATGTTTCTTATATCGGTACAAATGTAGCAATCTTTAAATAAATACCACTCCCTTTTTCTAATGGACTGCCCTGTACATTATTACGTAACTAAACAGATAATTTCTACCCTAAATAAAAAAAATTTATAAATTTGAAAAATGCAAAAATATCGGCACTTTCAAAATTTAACATTACAAACATTTAAATCTTGTTTGACTGTGAGTTCTAATACTAAATAAGTTCTGTTGGTAGTTGCATAATAATGGACAATATGCCTGTTTTCCATTTTATGGAACGTAGCTTCGCCAACGAAGAAAATATAATTGAACAAATACCAGCCTTACTGCATTTTTTGTTGAGCCCATTCACAGAAAGTAACCCTAACTCCATAGTCCTGGTCATTCAGCCCTTGCATCAATGAATTTTGTTTCTTTCAAAATATTTTGAACGGTCCAACGTTCTATATCCGTTTCATTTGAAATTTGGGAGTTAAGAATTTTTAGTAGCACGGTTAACTCTAGTTCTTCTATATAAACACTTTTACTTCTTTTAGTTTTTTTCACATTCTACTTTTCCCGTTCGAGAGACACGGTCCATTAATTTATCAAATATTTCAATTCTTGGTTCTATCAGGATAAGTTTTCCGATAAAGCCTTGTAGCAAGTAGACAGTTTCCGTCTTTTACGTCTAGTATGAAAACCATATCAACCTGGATTGTTGTAGTAAGTAAGTCTTCTTATATATAGAAAGTAAAGAATGTTTGTGGAATAAAACCAAGGAAGTGTCCAAAGATAAAATTTTGCGTAGAAATGCATGGAGCGATGTTTGTGCCTTTTTAGAGCCGAACTTTGAGGATATGGACCAGAAAAACAAAGACGAAATTAGTAAGTACATGGTAGTTTATTATTTATGTTTTTAATTAAGTAATTACAAGTTTAGATTTTATTCATCTGCCAAGGTAAGGAGCCTTCTGGGCTTACAAAGTATTCAGCAAAATTATTTCTTATGTTATTAGCGGCACGCCCACCATGCGGTACACCTCCTACCCTTGGTACATCAGTCAGCCCATCGTGCATAATAGACATAAACATATCCTCACCTCTGTAGCCATCTTTTTCATGTACAATATTATGCAAAACGACGCATGCCTTAACTATACTTTTGCTAAGTTTTTTGTTTACATTTAGAGGGCGATGAAATATTCGCCATTTATTGGCCATAATGCCAAATGCACATTCAACGTATCTTCGTGCACGACAATGTCTATAGTTATAAATACGTTTTTTCACATCTAAATGGTTACCGCCAAAAGGACGTAATAAATGTTCAGTGAGCTGGAAAGCTTCATCGCCTAGTATAACATGTGGCATTCTGTTATTTTGAGATGAGTGCAGTGGAGCAGGTGGAGGTATACTCAACCTGCCTTTAGTGAGTAGTTCATAGAAGTTTGTACGTTGAAAAATTGCGGAGTCGCAGTCTTTACCGTATGAACCGATATCAACATATACGAATCTGTAATCTGAATCAACTACTGCCAGAAGTACAATTGAGAAATATCCCTTATAATTAAAGTTCATAGTGCCAGATTTCGGAAATTTTTCAATCCGTATGTGTTTTCCATCGACACAACCGATGCAGTTTGTGAAATTAGCTCTTCGTTTAAATCCTTCCGCTATTAATAACCATCGCTCAGTAGTAGGCGCAGCCAAGTGTTCACCACTAAAAATAGTCCATATTTTGGTGACATACTTGTGTCACTATTCTGCTTATAGTCTTGATACCCAGTTGGAAGGTATATGACCTATCGGTGAAGGTATTTCCACTTGCGAGGTATCTGTAATAAAAGTTAATTGTTAAATTTTATTGTTTCAGCAAGTGCTGTCATGAACAAGTAGAGTAACATTCGGGACACATTTATAAAGTCCCTTAAGACTAAGTCAGGACAAGCCGCAAAAAAAAAATACATTTACAGTGATAACCTACAATTTCTACTCAAGACTGTAACACCCGACGAAACTGATTCAAGCATACCAACTGAAAATGATTCTAAAAGTCGTCCCGAAAGCCAACAAACATCACATAGTCACCTCGACCAATCAATACCTTCCCCATCCACATCCACATCTACCACGATTCGAAGGGGTACGAAAAGGCTAAATGCGGTCGATGCAGAAATATTAAAAGCTATACAGGCAAATCCCGCGGAATCGGAATCTAAATTAATTGACGATGACCGTGCATTTATGATATCTCTCCTGCCATCCGTCAAAGAATTGAACGACGATGATAGGTTTGACTTTAGAAACGAAGTTATGCAATTGCTTCGCAGATTTAAAAACCGCAGGCGTTTGTCGTGGTCGAGCACCGCTGCAACTAGCGATCATGGTAACTTCCACCACATGATTTCACCCCAGCATGAAACCCAGCAGTTTACACCTCAGGAAGGAAACCAACTGATTTCACCCCAGCATGAAACCCAGCAGTTCACACCTCAGCAACAAATACCATCTATTAGAGAATTATTTTGCCAAGATTTTTCTAAAATGTAGGTGTGTAAGTTTAATCTAACTACCTGGGCCCTATTTTATAAAACTACAAGTTACAGGCTACCGGTAAATTACTGGCAACATTGACGGAATCCGCATTCGTTATTGGTCGAGACTGCGTCATTAATGTCAATTTGCCTGTAGAATTGTAACTTGTAGCTTTATAAAATTGGACCCTGTTATTCATACTATCATATAAGGTGACTACCTGTCATTCATACTATTATTCAAATAAATATATTAAAATACAAAAAGTATTACTTCCTACACATCGCCGCAAGTAGAAGACTGACATTACCAACTGTACAGACCTTCCCTACACTAACATGCGTCTTCTAGTTGCGGTGATGGAGTAGTATTTTACTACGTACCTCAACGTTACAGCTAACATTTCAGTTGGTGGTATGCATCTCCTATAGTTCGTGTTTTGGAGTGTGATGCTATCCTTAATATGATATAGGATATGATCGAACGTAGTCGTGGACATCCTATAGTAGTTAAAAAACTTCTTGTCATGCTGCCGCAACTTGGCGTGGTGTACATAAAACGCCCCTGTGATGTATCGTTGACGTATTAGCGGATGAACCCAAAATTCTTTGCATCGCCTGCGCCTTCGAAGGTACAAAAGCAGTAGAAGAAGTTGTCGCCGGTATAACGTAGCCATCACTTTATTTCTTCGAAAACGCGACTACCACGTATGACAGCTGGAACAAACTAAACCAGCCAAATTGGTCGCGGTGGACAAACGATCGCCGTCACGTCATATTAAACTCGGCCCGAAATAATCTCGTTCTCGGTGACGTGACGGTGACGGCGGTGGTGGACAAACGCCCTAAGAGAAACAGACCAAAGGCAAGTGAAATTAAAAAAAAAGTGGCTAAATTTTTGCTAAACCATTTTACAAGTTTTTTGCCGTATCGTGGTGAAGAAAAGCAAGGAATTCTCAGCTGGAGGAGGAAATTCTGGATGAGATTGTTAAAAATCATCCCTCTAATAGTGTAAGAAAACTCTCCGTCCAAGTTCATGCGCAAAGTGAGTTGTTCATGAGACCCTTCGAAAACAACTGCTACATCCCTATTACGTCTAAAAGGTATATGCCATGTCTCCCGCTGATTATCCTGTACGAGTCAATTACGCAAATTGGTTTCTGCAAAGATTTAGGCAAAATTATAATTTGACTAGTATTGTTTTGTTTACAGCCGAAGCCGTTTTTACCCGAGAGGGTGTAATTAATTGTCATAATTTGCATAAAGAAAATCCCCATGCAACAGTACAGACATAGCACCAACAAACGTGCATGGTTAACATGTGGGCGGGGATTATTGGGAATCATCTTACTGGACCTTTCTTTATTGAGGGCAGGTTAAATGGTGCCATCTAATTGCAATTCTTCCGACAAAACTTAAACGGTTTATTAGAAAGTTTTCCTTTAGAATTAGAAATTAGATGTGGTATATGCATGACAAATACTTTTGATAATTGATAGACAGGTTGAGATGTGCCTATCTTATGGCCACTGAGGTCGCCCGAGATTAGATTTCTTTTTATGGGAGAATTTCAAGATGCGTGTATGTTCGACGCCATCAGTTCACACCGTTTCAAATAAATTCAAGACAATCCTGGAATGTTGTTTCGAGTACAACGAGAAATTATCCGTCGACTAAGGAAGTCTATAGAGGTACAGAGCACCCATTTCCACAATCTGCTGAAGCAAACAAGAAGGAGCAAATCATTCACATTTTTAATATTCCTACATTTAAGTTATTTCCGAAATGTCAACACTTTTAATGGTTCCTTTATGGAGCACACTTCGGTTTGGGAATATATCAGAACAAATTATTCTTGAATCCACACAATTGCGGAGTGCTTGGCCATAAGTTAGATGCATGTGAGCATTAATGAGATGTAATGATGACAAATTTTACTATTTTTATGCAAATTATTAGTTGTTATTCGATTAGTTACTGTGATTAAATAACTTACGTTAATACATTTTTTATTTAATAAGTTTCGAAAGTCAGTGCTTAAATGTGTTATACAAAAGTGTACTTTTTTCAGAAATGGCTAATTTTACCGAAACAACTTTCAACTATGTAAAATGCCACCTGTCAAAATTTTAGCCCAACATGGTGGCAAGTCCGTTTCTGAAAATTCACGGACCATGTAAAAGGTCTACAGTAGTATGGTTTTTGTGACCTACATAAAATATTAAAATTTCATTAAATTATACATATCGTTTGAAAGTAGAGCCAAAAGGGAAGTCGCTGGGTACCCCTTTGGGGCTCTGTATCTCCATTAAAAATTTTGTTGAATGACAAATTAGGGTTATTTTGACCACCCCTATGCGCTCCCCAGAGTATGCTATATACTTACCGGACACCCTGTGTAATACGTTAATAGTTATTTATATTACTAGTATGGTATGAGCTTGTGCATGTAATGTTGACATTACTAACCTTATTAAAGGCTTGAAAGTGTCACATTACCTACGTCTACTTCCCTCTTCCATTTCCCTCACTCATTTGAATGACACAACCAGCATATTTTTGTATGGCGTCAAAACAATAAATGGCATATTTTGACATTTTTACTACATTTGAAAAAATCAAATATCTAATTTTCAATTAACGGTGTGGTTGTAAATAAAATAGTATACAAACCTCGGACGGAAGTTTTCATTACTGTCTCGAGATTAAAGTTAACCTCGACGCTTCGCGTCTCGGATAACTAACTAATCTCTCGACAGTAATGAAACACTTCCCTCTTCGGTATGTAATGTACTCTTTTCGTGTGGGTCTTATATAAATAATGTTTTTACGCTTCTACCGCCGAGTTGGGTCTCAAAAAAATTTTGCAGCCAGTAATTTGGTCGTTTTCAGCGCATGCTAGCCTTTACGCCGCACCTGAAGAAAATCGTGACTCCGCGCTTAAATGACACTGCATGGTACACTGACTAAAACCGAACGGGAATAATATATTTTTCAAGGAAACACTTATAAGTCAGAAACTTGCTAGCTAGGTATAGGTATGGTAAATAAATGAGGAGCAACTATGCAAAACGCATTAAATCCATTTTTTGTAATTTTCAAGGTTGATATAAAAATGTAGTGCTTTTTAGTCAACCTATCATTAGAACAACCCAGTTCGATCAAAGCGCGTTAAATCCATTAGAAATAGCCATATCAAAAACACTGAGCTAAGCAAAACGGATTAATTCCAATGCACGTTTAAGCAAAGTGCATTAAATCCAAAAAAAGAATATTTCTGTTGAAATAGTTTGTATTCTTTTATTTCAATTATCTTAGGATAAACATTCGCTAATAGATGTCGCACTGTGTTTCACTGAAGTTATAAATTTGGTTGGCCTTATAAAATAATGTAAACTTAATTACTTCAAGCAAAACGCAATAAATCCAAATAAGAAGTAAGCAAAAGGGAAT
Source organism: Polydrusus tereticollis (assembly GCA_963920685.1). Taxonomy (NCBI): domain Eukaryota; kingdom Metazoa; phylum Arthropoda; class Insecta; order Coleoptera; family Curculionidae; genus Polydrusus; species Polydrusus tereticollis. The sequence continues at coordinate 67,203,920 of OY987330.1, forward strand.
AAATCCATACTAACCGGGCAAAATGACATAAATCCATATTCTGGTTAAACAAAATCCACTAAAAAATATACCATATTGTTGTGAAAATCGAAAATTTAGATTAAAAAAAGAAATATTCCTTTTTAACCCTACTACATAAATCATTCTGCGCCACATGAAAATCTTAGTTTTTCTTCTAACTTACTTTGCTAGTTTTTTAAGTTTTATTCAAAACAACATATTATGGATTTAATGCGTTTTGCACAGTTGCTCCTCAAATGAAGAATAAGCTTTCGCAGTATTTTAAATCCGTAATAATAAACAGGGTGTTTTATTTAAATAAAAAAATACATTTACACATTTTTTTTTAAGAACCAAATTACCTGTATAATAAAACCACCCTGTATATTGCGACTAAAATTTGGCCACAGCCACCGAGTATTCCCTAACCCCTAATCTAATTTTAGTACCTTAGTTTGTCAGAGTTTAAAAATGTCAGCATTTTTGTTCAGGTCAAGAAGAGTTGAAATTGATTAATATCTGGAAAACAGTAACAGATAGGCATCCGGATTTAATAAGGAAAGTTGTTAAGTAAGTAACAGAGAGTGCAAAATTAACTTGCTGTTACTTTTGGTATCATCATCTCTTAGAGACACAGTTAAATTTTCAAAATAAAATTTAATTTAGTTCTCGAGATACTTTCAATATGCCATTTTATTTGTGCACCCTGTATACATACACTTGTTTTTGTTTATTTTGTGGTTAAACAAACTATCCAGCATCTACATTATTCTACATACACTTTTAAGAATCTCATTAAATTTTTAATTAAAATTTACAGGACTTCAATTCTTATCCAATTTACAATAAACACATACCTTGTTAAAAACTGAGCAAAATCTTAATGATTTTAAATACTTGCAACCCCTTTTCAAATTTCTTTCTCAGTTTATTAGTTCGTCAATTCAAAAGCATTTCTCAATAGAGAGAAATCTATTTTAAAAAATTATTAGACATTTTGTTATTTCCCTTTTCTTACAAAAGAATTGTTTTAACCAAAGGGAAAACACCACAGCATTATTAATTGAATTAAAGACATTCTATTTTAGCTCTTTTATTGCTCCGCAGAGACACTTAATGAGATCTATTATTTGCCTGAAAGCTTTTGTTAAACCAGAATTGTCTTCCTGAAACGAATTGTTGAAATCAAATATTGGAGAAAGAAGTAAAATTAGGAAAAAGGACCGAACCAACAATTTAATTTTCTAAGACGCCTAAGGCAATCAATAGGTAGGTAACAATGTAGTCAATTTGGGCGTTTGAATAATGTTTTTTTTTTTTGTCTATCCTGGTCGTTTTAGATGGTGAACACTAGATAAAGCATATTTTAGTATAGTCAATGAAACGCCAGGTTAGAGAAGTTTAGCAGCTGGTGGGCATATTATTAGTATTCATAAGGAAATATTGTAATATATATTTATACTATTCCTGTACAGGGTGTCCAGTTTTCGTGTATTTTCATATACCAGCTCCCTTATTATAAGAATTAGAAAGATGGGATTTGCAGCTTACTGTTCTATTATTTTATGAATTTTTTATTGCCACAGACAAAAATTTTCATATCCCTCTTAGTTTCTGGCATACAGGGCGATCTTGAGAATTTGTCATTTGAAATTTTTGACGCTCCCCTGTATCTTGATTATTTGAAAACTTATCACTAAAAGAAAAATGGGTTATTATAGAATTTTTATGTAGAATTCAAAGGTGTGGTTAGTTTTTTTCTAAAAAGTTTTGTTTCTGAGTTCTGACCCAAACTTGTGATTTTTTTAACCCTATATATTATTTCTTTGTCTTATTCCTCTTTTTAAAAGCGTTTCAAAAATATATATTTGTTCATATTTATTTTTTTTTAAAGAGGGATAATTTTAACAATTGAAGCGTTCGGACGAATAACGGTCTATGTTACATTTTGAAAGTTAGGAGGAAAAACGATTTTTAGGATCTATTGTTTTTCATAAATTTTAATGAGCGAAAATGTAACATAGACCGTTATTCCACAATTAAAAAGACAACTAGCTTTTTGAAATAATTTTAATAATATTAAGTTTTAATAGTAATTATGTAGAAAAAAACTAATTGCTTAAATATTTTTGGAAACTATTATTAAAAAAAACTTAAAATACTTAAAAAATCATTGCTGTGGTAGTGATCTATAAAAATCAGCATATTCGCTTTTCATATATGGAATCATTTTTAATAAATCTTTTTTCTTATTTTGTGTAATGGGCAGTAGTTCATTATAAAGTGATTTTAAATCTTCCGGCTTTTTTTTGACTTGCTCCTATATTCTTGACCTGAATCTCTAAGATTTTTGCGCGAGACATCCTTCCAAGTTCTTGGGTTTATCTGCCTGGTTTTTCTTTTTGATTTATTCAGCCTACTAATATCACTAGGAGACAACCGCACAGGTCTGTTTTCGACCATATTGCTGTCTTCGTCCATATTTAATACAAATTACAACGTAAATAAACAATAAACAGATGTTAACACAACGGCGCTCTACACAACAATGAGTAACGCAAAAATAATCCGCACACTACGCCGACTGTAATATAGACCGTTATTCCAACTCGATATCATGTGTTGAGAGTCGCCAAAAGTGACATACTAGCTACATCTAATGGAATATCAACAAACCAAACAATTTCGTCAATAATAAAGACTACATAGACCATTATTCCAATTAAAACTAGATTTTAGAAAAATTCTAGCATAGACCGTTATTCGTCCGAACGCTTTAATTCTTGTAAAATTAACCATTATTCGTATAGAAGGCTATGCCATGGTCAATCACGGATAGCCATGACAGAAAGCCAAATTCTGTAAATGCGCCATTACGGACTGTTGACAAATATTACTGGTATTTTTTTGATTCTATAAATTTATTTTTCATTTTTGTGAAAAATAGTTCAACATGGCAGAATAGTTATTTGTTTTACTAGGCAGCAAAGCAGTAGAGCGACTGCAGCGGCTGATAGTTCATAGCCGAGCGTAGCGAGGCTAGGAATTCAGCTAAGGCAGTCAATCTACTTTGCTGCCGAGTTGAACATATAATTTTTTCTCCGATTATTTATAATGATATATGTATGTATATTGTATGTGCACATTATGAAAATTCCCACAATATTTTTATTTTTCCTGTAGTGATAAATTAAAACAAAATTTGATAGAAATAGCAATTGTGTCCATAATAATTATAGTTTGACAATTATGAAATTTCTGCCAGTTTCGTGGAAAAATATCGGTATATTTATATTATGGACAGTGATAGCGACTCAGAAGTACTTACTCCTCCAGAAATAAGGGAGGTGGCAAAAAATATTGAGTTAAATTTGTTGCTCGGATGAAATATGAAGGAAATTATAAACGATTTATGGATTATTGCGTGGAGACAAATGCGAAGACTTTTTCGGAGAATGTATTACTTGCTTATTTTGCTGGATTACCTAAAACAATGAAGAGTTCTACACTTTGGTCTGTATATTCCATGTCGAAGGCAACTATGAATGTTAAAAAATGTTTTGTTCCCATTGAGAATAATCATTTTGCTGCCTAGGCAGGAAAAACCTTACTTTCCTGCCTAGGCAGGAAAAGTAATAATTTGCTGATTGATATGTGTCTGCAAAATTAATATTTGCTGTCAATCGGAGAAAAAATAATAAATATGAAAATTATGAAAAACAGGATATTATTATGTATGTTTGTTTAATCCAAGCTAATGGAGACACGCACGCAGCCTCGGAGCTGTATTTTAATAGGTAAGTTTTCAAATCATTTGTTAGGTACCATTAATATTTATAATAAAAATATAAAAGTTTAAATCATTATTATTATCTATTATTAGCTTCTTATTACATATTTAAAATTTCGTGGATGTCCAGAAAGACGACAACCTGATAAGTGAATAATTAAAAAAAAATCCAATCCATACTCATTGAGCACGGATCTTTTAAAAAACCAAGGCCTACTTTTCACAACAGGACAAGGAAAACAGGAAATAAGAAGAAATAAATGTTTTGGCCTCTATCACGGCACAACCATTCATATCATGCAGAAAGGTGTATAATGAAGTTGGGATAAAAAAATCAAGAACGCAGTTAATACTAAGAAAATATAAATTTAAACCATACAAATACCATCTCGTCCAACCATTTGCATCCCGGTGACGCAGAACGTAGGAGAGTTTTTTGCAACTGGTACCTACAAATGTCGGAGGAGAACACAAATTTTGAAAAAAGTGTGGTATGGTCCGACGAGGCCTATTTTAAAAGTTCTGGTATCTTCAATCGAAACAATTTAAGGTACTGATCCCAAGAGAATCCAGACGTAATATTTCCACGAGAACGTCAAGGTCGGTTTGGATTTAGCGTGTCATGCTTTATTTTTGGCACTAAAACCGGAAATAGATATCTAGATATAATGCGAGATGCATTAATGGAAATAGTGGAGGATGTTAAGCTTACAACATAAAAAAAGATATCTACTTGAGCCATTAAGCCATACACATAATACCAGGTATAAACAATCACAAAAAATTAAAACTATTAAAACAAAAAAATCTATCGGTCAAAGGTCCTTTAATTTTTTGGCGCCATATATGTATAATTTAACTCCTCAAGAAATTCGAAATGAAGTAAATCAGAACAAGTTTAAAAATATATTAAAAAAATGGATTCTATCTAAACCAAGAAATTTGTGTCTTAAGTTTATAAATTTGGGATAATACAAGGGATCTTAAAGCATTGTTGTTATTTTGTCTGATTGCAGCTATAAAATTGGGCATATATCCACTTTCTTATCGCATGGTTCTTTTTACGTCTGTTTAATCTTTTGCCCCAAGGATTAAATATTGAATTATTAAAATAATTAACATCATACACATCACATTACACTAATCTTATCTATCCTAGTCTATAATTATGGTACATTATTTTGGTTCAATTGAATCCGCAAATTATTATTTTATTATTCTTTGTTAGACATTTTTTCTTTGGTTGTCGCTCTAGATAATGTCGAAATTAGTATATGCATATTTATATATTCTAGGTAGCTTTTTTTCTCTCGCAACATAGATATTCACATGTACATAATATGTTAAGTTTAAACTATATGGGAGAGATGTAAATGGTTTAGGGATATACCCACACACTAGCCTTAAGTGGCTTTAGTGGTTTTCTTTATTTATTTCCATCTACTTATATAGGAAAAACGATTTATTTTCTTTGTAATCATTTGTGGAAATAAATATTATTATTATTATGTTCCTTTGGCCGATCTAAATAATATTTATTACCAGCAAGATGGCGCTCCAAGTCACAATTCTCATATAGTGAGAGAATATTTAGAAATCACATTTCCAGATAAATTGATTGGTATCAATGGACCTGTCAGTTGGCCTCCAAGCTCACGTGATCTTTCTGTGTTGATTTTTTTTTTTCTGGGGGTATACACAAATTCAATTATATAGGGTGTTAATTAATGTCATGCAGATATTCCAGAGGGTGATAGTACTCGTCAAAATAAGAAAAAAATGCAAATATATACATGGTCTAAAACGAGTTATTTTCGTTATACAGGGTAGCAAAGTTTCAATTTTTTTTTCTCGTATTTTGCGTTTTCTCTCTTATATTCTGCGATAATTGTTTCAAACTTGAAACATCAACCATTTTTTAGAATCTCTACAATAAAGTATCAAAATTGTCGGTCGCAGTATACAGTCTGACAATGGCAATCTTTTGTCATGGACAACAGGTTGCCACTACCTGCTGACGGTAACTCTTTATGTGGAGGCACTAGGTCGTAGTCCATATACTTACACCTTCCCTTCGTCTTTGGTTTGCCTTGGGCGCCACCTGGTTTGATCAAAGTCCAAACCAGGAAAAATATACCGTATATCAGTTCCATTGAAAAATCTATGCAATAAATAAAACTAAAGCTTTCCCACACATACAATTAAGTTTATATTAAAATAAAAAGTTACTGGATAACAAAAGGGTTTGTTAAGTTTTATATGGTATCAAATTGTTTAAAATTTAGTTACGTTTGAATTATAAAAAAAGAAATGATTGAAAGGACAGCCTTTCCGGACGCAAGGATTTAAGATAAAATTATGTATAACCTCGGGAAAGATTCTAGAACCTTTTAAATCTTTTGATGGTGTATGGTTAAAAAAGGTTACCTTTGTCAAGATGGCTTTACATTGAAAAAATTATTGATTAAATAGGGTTAATTTAAATGTTGCGACGTACTAATTAAATTGAAAAGGCAAAATGTATTAAATTGAGGTTCGCTTTATACAAGCCTTTTAATCCCTCGCTTCTGCTGGAGCACCTATGCTGGGCATGGCCCATGTGGCTCCTGAAAGCTGCTCATGGTCGGCCAGGTGGAATTTAGTCCATACATAGCTCATAAGCCAATTCAATTAGTTCACAACGTGGGCCAACCGGAACCTGGTAGCTCAAGGGCTATTATGTAGATGTTAAAATCCCATGTGGTGTTCCTAACCTATTCAAATGCCGAACGTCAGGTAAAACGGCATATCAGCCGAAACCAACAAAACCCCTAAAAATAATGGAAAAGAAAATTCGACTTTCTTCTCTGAAGGTATTGTCAGAAACTCAAATTAAAAACCGCAAGAACTCTGAAGATAAACCCCCTTCTCCAACAAAATTAGCTGACTTAGTGTTGCTAACTTAACTTAACTTAACACCAACAAAAAGAAGAGAACAGAGACACACTACAAAAGATCCAAACGATATAAGAGTCTGGGCTTTTACCAGAACCTAAATTAAATAACGAAATAAAGAAAATAATTCCAAACAACTTTGTTTAAACATAAAATCGCCAAAAGTAGAAATTGACGGTCTGTAAAAATACTTGGTCCACCTATGTGCGTTCGCCCCATACTCTGACTAACGTTCGGTAAACAAATATGATACAACCTAATAAACAATTTTTCGAGCAAAATAATTAAAAAATACGCACTTTTGTGAAAATATTACTGTACGAATCAAAGGTAAATCTACAATCCCCACAAAATCAATAGTGGCAATTTTTAAAATTGCTACAACAGGGTGTTACATTTTCTTGAATCGGCTACAATTTTATCTTTCAGAACTTTTTTTTGGAGCTCCCTGTATGAATTCCGGTACGAAATTTAAACTATCTGTTCCTTTGTTTAGCGTTCTGGTCTCTTGCACTATTCTCGTATCTGTGACCGTTTTCGATATATTTGCAAAAATAGCCATCGATGGAAATTAAGTGTAGGCGAAATAAAGCAGAGTAACAAGCTGTTTTTATTTGTATGTATTCTAAGTAATTATTTTCATTTTTATTTTGGATAAACCGACAGGGTTATCAACAATCAGATAAAAACATTAGAAATTAAAAATAAATGAAAACAAAACAATTAATTAGTTAATCAAATAAAAATAAAACAAAATTATAAGAACTGTTAAAAATGTCCGTCTCTTGCTCTAAAATGTACGAATCAAGTCTTCGCCTCATGGACTGACGGACTCATCTAAATATTCCAGAAGTATTGCGAATGATGTCGCATGAAGCTATTATTTTGTTTCTTAAATCCTCTTCTGTCTGGACTGGGGTCTGATACACTGATGCTTTCAGGTGTCCCCAGAAAAAGAAATCCAGGCTATTCAGGTCTGGGGATCTAAGGGGCCATGGCTGAGGTTCCCCTCGACCTATCCAACGGTTGCTAAAAATTTGGTTAAGAAAGTTTCTCACCTCTATGCTGAAGTGCGGTGGTGCACCATCGTGCATTAACCACATTTGGTTTCTGACAAGAATTAGTACCTCTTCTAGCAGCCCTGAGAGATCCTCTTCTTGTATAACAGACAATACCACAATATTGATCAACTTTGAGAAGCTACCCATTAAACCTTTAGGCTTTTGCGAGGAAGGCCAATTATTTTATTAAATGCATTGCGAAGGATCGAGACGGTATGTCGAAAGTGTTCAGAACACAACAGAGCCCAATTCGAGCAATTTTCGTGATTTAATAAAATAATATATTTATTTTTGTTGTTGGTTTAAATTTATGTAATAGTTGTATAATAACAATAATGTTGTTAACTTTATTGCGAATTTTATACGAAAAATGATTAATTTACAAAAAATGTTAGAATTATTACTTTTTAAAAGAAATAAATATAGAGCATTTTATATTTTTGAAAAGCTCTTAAACAGAGGGCTAAGTTGAAGAAATAATATACAGGGTGACCAATTTAGAAAAACACAAGTTTGTCCCATAACTTAAAACAAAACTTTTTAGAAAAAAACTAACTAGAGCACTGAATTCTACATAAAGAACTCTATAATAACCCATTTCTACCTTATTGATAAGTTATCAAATAATCTAGATACAGGGGAGCGTCATAAATGACAAATTTTAAATTTCGCCCTGTATGTCAGAAACTGAGAAAGCTATGAAAGTTTCGTTAATAGCAGTGAAAGTTTCATAAAATAATAAAATTGTAAGCCGCAAACCCCATCTTTCTATCTTTTATAATAAGGGAGCTGGTGTATGAAAACACACGAAAACTGGACACCCTGTACATGATTCAAAATTTATAGGTGTAATAACTAAGGTCACATAATACAGTCATGGATATACAGGGTGTTTTACGGTGCATGGAACGTTAGATGTTTATGGAAAACGGGTGATACGCTTATTTTGAAAATTTGGTTGCCCAGATAAACGACCATGTACTATCGTTTCAAAATATTTTTTGCAATGCGGCGCTGCCGCTTCTGCCTGAAACAGGTGACAATATCGTAACTTGAAATGAAACACCCTATATATTTTTAAATTTTCAGATTCTTAATATATTTTGGAGCAACTTTTCTGAAAATTACCCTATAGTTATCTGTAGCCGCTTTTTAGGTATTAATTAATTTTCATGTTTTATTAAACGAAAACATGACCTAAACTTTTGTAGGTTACTTAAAAGAAATTGCCGAAAATCTTTTTTTTTTAAATGAGACACCCTATATTTAAATATTGATTTGAAAAGCAGATAAAAGTAGCTTTTTAACAATGTATATGTTGCTTATACCTAACTCTTCAAGTTTCCGATTTATAAGCATTTCTTTTGAAATTTCGAAAAACATGTAATTTTCAATGAGTTTAGTAGTAGGTCATAATTTTATTGTTAGGCTCTATGGTTACTATAATGGTTTACATTACAATTTGGTTTCACCATAGACCTAATATCTACATACTACATATATTCACATAAGCCATGCATTATTTTGATACCATTATTCTAAAAATTATCTATTACTCCCCTTGGCTCTCTCCCGTGTTAATTAAATTCAACATTTTAGTGGTCGGCCGATCATTGCTATTTCGGAATGTCCAAACAGGATATTTTATTTAAATTTTAAAACATTTGTTCTAATCATAAAAAAAAATCTTAGGGTTAACTCTTGATTTCTTGTTTTTTTTTAGTACCAGTTTGGCGTTAGTAATTAGGGGGTTATGATCCGAAGAAGCCGCAGCTCTTGAATATGTTTTCAGGAATTTAACGAAGTTTCGGTATCTTTCATTAATCAGAATATCTGGATTCCGATTATCTTATCTGCTTTATCTGAGGGAGAGCGCCGTGTAGTCTTCTCTCGGCCAGTTTAACAAAGTTGCTGTCCTGACAAAATTGTAGCAGCCAATCGCCTCTTTCATTGAGTTCTCCTAGTCCGTGATTTCTGATCAGTTTTCCAAAACAACCTTTGTCGATCTTTGCTTAAAGTCGCCCATTACTATTGTGATATCCCTCTGTTTTGTTATCTGCAAAGCCTTGTTAATTTGTTGGTAGAATCTCTCTATTTCCTTTCTACTTCCATCTGTCGTCGAGGCATATATCTGGATTAGATTCAGTTTGGCGTAGAATGTATTGACTTTCTGAAATTGAAAGAAATCTTCCCACTGCTTTGGTACATTCTCTGTTACTCCATACCTGTATTGGGCGTCATTGCCTCCGGAGTAAAATATTGTGAAGTTATCCGACGGTAGATATACAGAGTTGGTCCACCTTCCTTCGCTCATTACCAGAATATTGATCTTCAGTCTTTCGGTTTTTTGCACGATATTGTGCAGTTTACCAACCTTGATACATACTCCTAACGTTCCACGTACCAATTTTCATATTAGACAATTTCATGATGACAGTGTTAGCTTCTTGGCAGGGATTTCGCAGGTTGACGACCTGCGAGACCTTGCCGTATCGTCCCCTGACGGATCTGCGCATCCGAGATCCATGATCAGTAACATTATGATTGTGACTTGTAGCAACCATGAAAATTATACTAGAACCTTAAACGTGAACCTTCAAAGCAGTGGTTTGTCCCTGCCTTCTGCATCTCCATGTCGTTGACCAATTCATTGGTTCATCCGCCTTCAAGAACGGGTTCTCATTCAAAGGACAGGAAGGTACCCTTTCTCTTATCGGCTCTGCTGCCCATGGCTGTTGGCCTGTAAGAATGTACTACTTATACCAGCAGTAGTTCTCACCGTTTACAAATCCATTTTCAGTACCAATACGCGTTATTATTAATCTGCGACCATTTTGCAGGTATTTTCACACCAGTAGTCAAACCTTCTAAAATGCTTAACGATAGCTTTAGTTTTCCTTTATTCTGCCTGCCCTGAATGTCCTTCATGTTTCGTTTAAATAAAAAAAATTTCCTTTTTCTACTTCTATATCTACCCCAAGATCTATTAGATACTACCGTCTCCAAAAAAATAATATCTTGTCAAATTCAGTAAGATTGATTTTCCCTTGTGTTTTTCACAAGAAAAATTGAATTTATGTAAAATTTGCCACACTCTTTTCTTCCTAGGTTGGGTAAATTCTCATTTTCTCTTATAACATTAAAAATTTTATCCAATATTGGAATCGCCATATTGATATAAAAATTATAAACTTTCCCTCTTATGACACTTTTTACATCCTCATCAATTTGTACAGGTGTAACTTTTTCCTGGCAAGTGTTTAGGAGGTGCTACCAGTCAAGTTTCTCCAAGAGGCCTGTAGTTTGTTGATTCACTAACTCTCGTCAAATTGGCACATGTTGATAATAGTTTTCGAACAGCATGTCATGTGTATTTAAAACAATTGTGTTTGCTTTAACGTCACGCTCACCCTCACAAACCATTGGGGAATAACACTGGTCTGAATTTTAATTTTTTTTTATCTGAGATCAAAGATTGTGTAGCTGTTTTTGGGTAAATGATATGTGCTGATTTCAAAAATGTAGCGCATATTTTGATATTATGTCAAATTTTTTTGCTGTCCGTATATTTTGATAAAATTAGAAGCTGAACTATATGACACTAAATATTTCGTACAAATTTAATGTAACAAACACACAACTTAAAAATGTATTTATTTAAAGTAAGGTTATAATGATATAACAATGCCGTATTAAAAATTATTGTGGCAGGAAAGATTTTTTCGGGCATGCTTAACTTCTTAAACATCCCTAAATATGCACCAGCAGTAGCCTGCCAGCATATTTACGTCCCACCGGCCCTGATATCTCTCTTCCATTACACGAATGTTGTAGCAAAAACGTTCCCCACAATTTTCTGGAAAATAATCCAAATTCGAACTTAAGGAAATGCATTTTTACAGACATGCGTGCACCAAGATATTGAAAGTTTTGTAACAGGTCTGTTGTATTAAATATTAAAAATATTATATATTATAAATATGGCCTTGTTCGTCAAGCCCGAAAACTTGAACGGCGAAGGTAGAAAAGGGCAGACCGCACGAAATGCAGGGACTTGAGCGGGGGCTCGAGTTCAACACCACGTCGAAAAGCAAAGTTGAGGTGGCGCGCCGCGACGGAGTTAAAAATTTTCGGTGTTAAAGCGGACGCTCTCAAGTTCGAAACGTAAAAGATTTAATTTTGAATTGTCGCGGTGTGGCGAAAATTCCCAGTAATAAAAGGTGGTCCGATATTGTTCGATTTTGTAGAATTTGGTGACGTTTAATATCCGTATAACTTTCGTATTTTGTGATAATTTTTATTTACAGATGGAGAATCCGAGTAGTCTGAAATTATCTGAAAAATACGTAATGGCATTTAATTAAATAATAAACTAAAGAAAAATTTTGTTAAAGGAGGAGTGAAACTTTTTTTTGTGTGGAGCCTTCTTGCCTGATAGGGGTGTATTTTCTATACAGCTAAATACATTTTATGCTGTGGATTGCATCGTCTTGAAGGTTAACGTTAAAAGTTTAATTTTTCTTTTACTTGGTTGGAGTCTGCGCGCCTTGATAAAGGGCTATAACTTTTATACAGCTTAATACAATTTATAATGTGGATTGCATCTCCTTGCAGGGTTAACGATAGGGTGCTAGCGTATCAGATAACGGAGGAACTACTCGGATCTTTGTTGATTAGGGGTAGTTTTATTCGTTTAAAGTTAATTACTTTGAAAAATATTTTTTGGAAAAATTTATAGTCATTTTGACAAGTAAAAAAATTCATTTTCTGTGACCCCCTGCCCAAAATTTATTTTTTGAAATAGGACTTTGAAAATATTTTTGGGAAAATTTATGAAGTCATGTTTGCAAGAAAAAAAGTTAATTTTCTATGACCCCCTGCCCAAGATTTATTTTTTAGAATAGGAATATGGAAATTATCTTTGTGAAAATTTATAAAGTCATTCTTGCAGGTAAAAAAGTTCATTTTCTATAACCCCCCTTCAAAAATTTATTTTGGGAACGGGACTTAGTTTCCGGAAAATTTCGATTTGTGATTGCCGCTCTACAAAGAGACCACGTATAATAGAAAAACTCGCTTCAGCGACTCTGGTCCAACCCTAATTTATGTATAAATTGTATAGACCTTAAGTTGCCCGACAGGACCCATTGTGTCTGGATCCCCCCCTGTCCATTAGGGTAAGCTTAATTGCGAGGAGTTTGTGATTAGCCACCCCTGTAGTCAGGGGTACTTCTGAAATTTTCAGATGGGCGACGCCTTGCTTCCGTAGGTCTCTTCCTTCTTCCTGCTCGCTGTCAATTTAGGCACTTTGGCAGTGGGCCATAACGGCGCTGCGTGCGGCGCATTCCCAGCTTTCGATTTTATATCAGCTATATGGGAAAATTCGATGAAGAAATGAAAGTAGTGCTATCGCCCTTTTTGTAATTTTAAGTATTTGGGCTTGCTTTCCGTTAAGGTTCTCCAATATATCTACCATTCCCTGTAAGGATTCTCTGTACGAACTCTTACTATTGCCATTTACCAGTTGTTATAGTCCTTACATGAGGGTTATCAGAGTTTCCGACCCTTTAGCTATTTTTATGCGTATTTCCGAGCCTAGCGCATTGTAGAGTCCAAGAAGTTGGATAATGGCTTAAAGCATTTCCCTAGGATATCTCTGGATAATAGGTAGTACGGAAAAAGTGTCATAAAGTATTCGCTCCTTTTGATTGGTGTTGCCTGGACTCAACTCGGATGACGACCTTTGATGGTCACCTGGAATATTGTGGACAGATACGTTAGGACTGACCTTACGAGCTCCTCCGTATCTCAGATTAATGTGCAGCTATCTGCGAATAGCTAACCGTGTAAATTAAGTGGTTTCTGCGTAAAACGGCAAACCTTGGCAAGTTCGGATTCATCAAGGCCGCGACCGGGATCGATAAGAGCGACGGATGTGAGCGCTGAACCCCTTAGTGAAAGTTGGATTTTCTTTCGATTATTAATAAAGCTAATTAAGTATAATCAACGCACGGATATCTGACCAACCCGGTCATTGTACAAAGTGGCAGTGCGTTAAGATTTTCGCGGGTGCCGCGAATAAAGTGGCTATCCATCATAGTGGATAATCTTCGCTCCAAGAATGGTTATTCAAACCTGCTTAGAACTCTATGTAGGTTCGGTAAAAGGAGAAAAGAGACATCCCTCTCCCAGGTTGTATTTAGTTTATAAGGGTTATTGTATAAAGGCCGTGCCTTTTGGTTATAGTAATTAACGACGTTGTATATAGATTATTGTAAGGACATCCTGACATGTTACAAGTGCTGGAACGTAGCGTTAGTCGCGGCGACGATAACGATGAGACAAGTTCTCGTTCTTCGGGCTCTTCAAGGCTAATATTTAATCCACGACGAGAGAAGTCTCCGTTAGGTGGTAGAACCCCAGACCTTAGAAATCCAAGGGACCAGCGTATTTCTAAGTCTACCTGTAGTCCTGCCCCTCAACAGTTGTGACGTTTCGATCGACTTCGCGGTGCCTCAACCGACCAGGCTGAGAGGAATAACGATCCAAACAGGTACGTAGCAGTTGAGCGTAATCGGTTGCGACGAAAAGTCTTCGACCAAAGTTTTGGATATTGGATTTAAATGCTAACCATGCATGTTTTTCACTAACTTCAATATTTTGGTCAAATTCCTGGTTCTTCATCAGTTCTCGGATTTGAAGACCTGATAAGAACAAAATATTTTAAAAATTCGTGAGGGTGCAGTAACAGAAAGAAGCTGAAGCAATTTTTAGAATAAAAAATCCTTTAAGGTTACGTACGACTTACATACCTTTACATCTTCACATATTTTCCAGTTGTGGTCTCGATAGCTCAGAGCGATTACTAAGCGTTTCATATTATCATAACTTTCAGTCACTTATACTGAATGACTGCAATAGAAGAAACTTTGTTACCATTGAACAACAGAAATGTCTTTAAGCTTCTGCTGGATGAATCGATAAACAACCTGCATTCGCCAGAATCATATCTTAAGCCCAAAGCCTCAATGGGACCCTTTTACTTTTTTCAACAATAAATTTGAAACTCTTCCTCTCGATCACGATACCAGTAGATTGTTGTTCCCGGAGCTAGTAAATAGTTTTTACGAAGACGAGATGCTAGCAATTGTGCGGACTCGTAAGACAGACATAAGCCTCTCGTCAGATCATTTAATTCGCCTTGCGTAAAGGGTTCCGGTTCATTTATTCCAATGGTGTCCTCAAAACCAATATTATCATCTGTCTGCTCATCATTAGATTCAGAAGACAAGTCTGTATAGGTATCTGGTGATTCTGGAATTGGTACTTCTAGACAGTGACAAACGGGCTTAAAAGCAGAAGACACATTGGGATACATATATAACAAAACCTGTCTGGGTCATTTTTATATTTCTTTCTGTTCATTATGAAAATAGTAAAGTTTGCACTCTAACAAAAATACGCGTGCTACCAGTCGGATAATCTAAGAACGACTGAGGCCGACTTGTGAGCATCGAGAGAATAAAAACACTTGATTATAGCAAACTGTTTGCGCGGCGTTGCCAATAATTGCGGAATTTCCTGTATTTTTGTTATTAATAAATTAATACTATTTTTTTACGATACGATGAAAACTTAACCTGATCGAGCCAAATTGCAAATTTTTCTGAATTCAGCATGTAAAAATGGTAATAAGTCACCTAACAACGCCATAACCTCAGAAACGTCGCAGACCAGTGTAATTATTCGCCGTTTTTATAGTAGACCCACAAGCTTATGATAATAGGTTGAAAACTAAACTAAGTAAGTATTTCTAAATATTCTACCATGAAATAACGTATCTGTGTAATTTATGATCAGGTACCTGTTATTGTCGCGCCTATGGTTTATTGCCGAACAACAACTAATGACCCTTTGCTGTGTTGTCAAGTATTAAGAAATAGAGTATAGACGTTTTAGTTTTATCGAGATTTAGAGTATTCAAGAAAAAATACCGCCTGCAAAATTACTAAATTAATAAGGGCAAGTAGGGAAGAGTTGCGGACAAAATCGGATATCAGTTCAAAAACTGACTGTTTCTTGTGCTATTTTAGAGTAGCAAACGTTTGTTGTACATTGAAATATTCCCAAATAACTTAAGTTTGATATACCAATGTCAACTTTTGTAAATATTCCTATATTTTTATTTTTTTTTATTTTTATGAAAATATTGAAATATATCCGATTTTGTCCCACCGGTATGACTAAACCGGGTAGTAGCTTAAATACCATGTAAAAAGGCTAATAAGGACAAAATAAAATATTTATTGAAAATCTGTTAACAAAAAATCAAAAATCTATGAACAGAAGTCGCAAATAAAACTTCATTAGGCTTCATGAGCCCATTAATGGCAAGGCCCACATTTTATCCAGCCTTCGCTCGACTTAAAATTTAAAAGTTGTTCGTTGTAATATAGACACGCATCGTCATTATCATCTTCTTCCTCCGAACTATCATAATCTACAATCGGTAATTTCGGAACCAATTTTGTTTTTGGTGCAGCCTTTTTTACCACATTTCTCCAATTTTTTTACGACGGAAGATTTTTTAAAATTTTCTCACAACTCAGACTTATAAGGAGATTCAAGAAGTAGTCCATTTTCTGTGGCGAGATTATGAAAGAAAACAAGGTCTGTCTATACCACCAAAGTAAATATATTTCTCCCTCTAGGGTGAAATCAGGGTTAAAATGTACATAAGTTAAATTTTACAGTTGGTTGTACTAGTTTCGACTTTAGAAAAAGTCATCTTCAGCAACCCAGTAATTAAGAAATATTTTTTAGGATGTACCTAAATAAACTCTATATATATATATGTCTCAATTGCCAAAATGAAGAAAAGAAAATCGCCTTCATAGGCTACAGTTTATTTATTTAAACTATCCAAATTTTAATTTATTAAAGAATTTTGCTATGAATATTGACAATTTGGTGAGTACATGATAATATTACTACATACAAAAAACTAAAGTCTACATTGTGAGACCACATGTTGTGATATTTCCGTTAACCAGTTTTAAATGGAAATATTTTTCTCTTTTCAGATGACTTCCAATTTTTACTTTAATAATACTGGCTTTTAAAAAACAATTTTTAATTTCCCTCCCCCTTTTCTTATTAAATTCTGACCCACCAAAATATAAAATCATGTCCCCTCACTGAGTTGTTTCTGTGAAACGATTATTTTATCGAACTTTCTTCATTTAACATGTTGTTGACATCTATATAGCATAACATAACTATAAATTATCCCATTAAGAATATTGGCCTCCATTACTTATTCACATTTAATTTCCTTAATTGCTTAAAGTACCATCACGTCCATAATTATCTACTGTCGAATCCATTGGCTGCACACAGTACATTCTATGACCATATATTGTTGAACCACTCTTCCCCCTCTTCCAATTTGTGTTAGTTTATTTAGGTATATCCTAAAAAATATTTCTTAATTACTGGGTTGCTGAAGATGACTTTTTCTAAAGTCGAAACTAGTACAACCAACTGTAAAATTTAACTTATGTACATTCTTTAACCCTGATTTCACCCTAGAGGGACAAATATATTTACTTTGGTGGAATAGACAGACCTTGTTTTCTTTTATAAGGAGATGATTATATTACAGCAGCCTTTCCTCTTCTCCTGTTGTTATCGTTGGATGACTTCCTGGATGCCTTAGGTTTGTTTAGGATTTGAAGTGATGTTAGTATGATTTGCAGTGTGGGAGTTTAAAAGCTACAGCTTTGTTGAGGAGAATCGATACGTGGATGTAACGGAGCTAATATTTGTGTAGCTATCGGCTTTGTAGATGAAACAGAATTATTATCTAGTTCTTCGCCTAAATCCTTGTCCAAACTGGGTGTCGCAGATGCATTTTCGTATCTATTTAGTATTCGGTCTGTAGTTTCTGAGGGAGCAAACATTCACTCAGGAAAAACTTCAGAATTAAGCGGATAAACTTCAGTCTTCCTGAAACCATTTATTGCAGTCTACATAACTGCCGATTTAAGAAAAAACCTCACCAAAGAGTTCCACTTTATAAATTGTAAGAAGTCTTCCAGGATGCTGACGCATTCATTTTCTTACTTCTTCTCCATAAGAGGTATTCAAGGGAGCCATAAATGATATGTCAAGGGGTAGTAATCTGTGCGTAGTATGCGGTGGAAAGCATATTATAACAACATGATTTTTTCTGGCCAGATTTATCAACTCCAAGCTTCTTGTATGCGTAGCGTGTTCATCTAGAAGCAATAGAACGGGATTATCTGATGTAAGGTGAGTAAACTCGACGAACTTTTTGAACCACTTAACAAAAATATTTGTTTGGACCCATCCACTTGGGTAGAATTGAGCAAATGTTGCTCTAGAAGCCGTTCGTTTGGAAGTTTTCTAGGAAAAATCAGCAATATCGGCATATAAGAACCACTTGCGCTCATACAGATTTCTGCGGTAACCAAGGTTCTTCTCTCGGCGGAAACCAGAGCTCCAATTTGTAGTTTTCCCCTCATAGAAATAACTTTAGATTGCTTGTTGGGGCAGTTGTAATTCCCGTTTCATCAACATTCCATATGCGCTCAGAAGAAAACTTCTGTTGGTCATAAACTTGTGTTAACAGACTAAAAAACTTTCCTACTGCTGCTCGGTTAAATCCTATAGCTCGTCCAATTGAAGTAAAAAAGAACAAAGTCAACTCTTATCAGCCATTTTCTTCACTTTATTAAAATTATGGTTGATGTTATTCTGTACGGCTAGTCCGTAAGCAAGAATTCTTAGTTTAGATAAAGTAAATCCGAATAGTGTGCTTTCCATTTGCAAGATATGCGAAACCAGCTCATCCTCGTGGACAGCGCTAAACATAGGCTTGTAACGACACAGACCTAAAAAAAAAGGTTTATTTAAAATAAGAACACAGAATTAAATTAAAGGTAATTCGTACCTTTCTTACTAGCTTCTTTAACAGAGTTACCATTGAGAAACATTAAAACTTTGAGAGGTTCCTTTGTATCCCATCCTATATTCTAGCACTTCAACTATTGCATTTTGTATGCTTTCTTGATCTCATGACTAACGAGTAGTTTTTCTTTTATAATGCAACATGTTGTAGTTAACTAAAAGCAAAAGAAAACGCTGCAGTAGCTGGAAGTAACAACAAGTGTGATAAAATCGGGTACCCGGTTTTGTGGAAGTCGTAAACAAGCCATTAAATATTATGTAAAATTATTAGGTTATGAGATATTATTCAAAATTTTTGACCAAATTATAGGTAATATATTAGGTTATATGTAATAAATTTTAAAATTAATTATTCAGTAGAGAATAAAAGCCTATAAACTTATAGCATATATACGAAGTCAATCCGAACAGCAAAAAACTGAAATTCGGGTTATAGGCGGCAACTTCTTTTTGAAGCATGGGCGGCGTGAAACGCTAGGAATGGAAAATATTTTACCGCATTAATTAATTTTATTCTATGTATACAAAACCAATCGAAAGAGCATGAAAACTATTGAGGTCGGCATTGTGGCGCACCATTTAAGTTATATAAATAATTATAAAAACTTATTCCCAATAATTTTTATATAACTACACGGATCTATTGTTTTTTTTTTAATTAGCAATATATATAGTCATGATAAGAAAACACTTAACACCCGTTTATCATTATATTTTATTTCCTGTGAACTTGATAAAAAGTCAAAATTCACTATCCGAATTTCCAGAGCTTGAATCCGTATTTGGGGATAGAGTAATGAGATTAATTGCTGATAAAATACAATATTCATCCTCCTTCTGTATGACATGCTGGATAGGATGCATTGTCCATATCAATGACAGAGTTTGGGGATAGATTTGGCAACAATTGTTCAATAAATCACTTTTCGAATAGACTGGCGGTCATATCTTTGCGGTAGTCAGCCGATGAGTGCTTTATATTATTAGCCAACAATAATAAAACGTTAGGAACAAAACCCTTACTACTGCCTGCGTACAGTATGATAACTCGTTTACCGCGAGAACAAGGTCCAGTTAGTGTGCACTTATTACCATCATACACCCAACCATATACACTATCTCTCTTTTTAATTGGCGATATACCTTAATTTCACGTAAATATTCTTGTCGCCATGCTACGATACGAGACGATTCCATTATACCATTCTTTTGTTCAATTTTTTATACTTGAAGCCACAATCAAGCAAAATACTACGTAAGGTATCCAGAGATTTATAATCATAATCAGGATAATCCCGTAACTAATCCCGAATCATTTCTAATATCGGGACTTTGTTTTCCTCGTCAAATTGATATACAACTCGGAGTATAACTTCTTTGTCACAATTATCAACTTTTTTTAAGCTTCTGATTAGCTCTTTTTCGCTTTACGGAATGGTCAATGATAACTCCTGTTCGAGTCACTTTGTAAATTGAAGCTCCAACAAGTTTAGTCAGCTCACAAATCCTTTCTAATATTTCGTTTTAGAAGACCCCAGGACTGTCACTTTTTAAGCAGGTGTAAATATTTAAAATAAGTCTCTGGGTTTAAACATGTAAGTCTCTATTACAAAATTCCGACAGCTCCGCCATGGATTCGGCTTCCACGTTGTTCGTTTCATTATTAGAAACATCAAAAGGTCTCCAACACGCCATCTTGATTAAATATTTAAATACCAACAATAAAATAATTAGAAAAACACGACACTCAATAACAATAGTAGCAACAGCAACAGCAACAACAACGGCAACAACGACGGCAACAACATCGGCAACAACAACAAAATAACTTAGAAAACACTACACTCGGGTTCACTCTTAAGATACTTTCTTAAATTTCCAATAACGAATAAAAGAATAAACAAAATTTACTTCTCCCTATATTAATAATTAAACTACAGCACTGTCAGGGGCAACAGGTAAAAAAACGCAGTGAAACAGACATTTTTTAGCCATTATTTAATTTTTTTCTCCATCAAAATTATTTAATCAACTAGAAGCGGCCGGCTAGGAAAGCGTGGGCGAGAAAAATTCATACGCGGTCTAATCATCTAATTGTTTTTTTCAGCTGTTCGAATTGACTTCGTATAGACTATACCTTAAAAATCGAGTTTGTTACACTGAAAAACACTCAAGGTCTTACTGCTCCGGCACATATTACTCAAATGATGTAGAAATAAAGACACGAGACTGTTGGCGGTTTAAGGACACTAATTTTAGCATTGTCCGATAGAAGGCAGCAGCAGACATTTAGAAAAATTAGACGTTACCTGGTTTTATCAACCTGCTCGGTTTTGTTAAACTCTCCTCTACTTAAAAGAAAATAAATAAATAACTTTTAATTGACTAATTAGAAAATAAAAAAAATTTAGTGAGTTTGTCCATCACACACGGCCCTTCAAAAAAGTATAATATAATTTTGATGTAAAATTAACTGGGGAGCCAATATTTGAGGGTAGCTGAATACATCCTTATCACTGAGTTTTTTGCATTAATTTTTAATACCGCTCAGCTGCAATGCAACCAACTGCTTAAGCCGAGCAATAATTTAGGTGCCCGAGTTGGCTCGTCAAACTTGCAAGTCGCAGATTTGCATACCCTTTGTTACCAAACGATGGCGGAACTAGTAAAGTGGAACAAAATTAACTGCCTAATATACCGAAGTAAACTAAATTGCTTGTCGAAATTCGGGCCCAGTTATGTTGATTAAGTCGTTAACGTGACGCGGTGAAGGTTTAACCATCCTAAGTTACTTTAATCAACATTTGCCTAATTTGTTTGGTGATTTCTGGAAAATTTGCCCCGCAAATCCTATGTATACGCAATGTAATTTAAATAATAATTTTTATCCAAATTGTAAATACGGGAAAAATTGAAGCTAAATTTATATGACGAGATTTAAATATTTAATTGCCAATAAAGTTGAAAATAGTTCAATGTGTCCCTTAATTTATAGAGTAAAAGTAGCGTAATACGGAATACTATTTGGTTATATTAAAAAAAAAATGGAAACATTTCTAAATGTATTACATTTCTTTTAAATATACAGGATGTCCCGAAATTAATAGATGAGCGGCGAGGAGCTATTTGCGTTCACCAGTCCAATATTTTGGTATAACTTTATGGGACCCAAACCAACGAATTAAGCATGCATTTCTATTAACTAACAAGAAGGGAAATGACATATTGTATGTTTTTATTAAATTTAACGTTTTAGACCTTAAGTTGGGTTTGATGATGCCTATTAAAGGCGATACACGTGTCATCCACTAAAATAAACACGTAATTTTAACGAGACCGAGACTTTGTGTCATTTCCCTTCTTGTTAGTTAATTGTATGTAAGGTCTCTTAGAGTACAATGGACGATTTCTACAAATTTCAAAATGCATTTCTACATAAAAAGTTTCATATGCCGACTTTTTGTTTTGGTCGAGACTAAAGTTATAGCAAAAAAACGTAAAAAAATTGGAAATATTAATTTTAAGATTTTACTTCCAGTGACTTTCAAAGTCATTAAAACAAAAACTCATAGTTTTTACAAATTTAAAGCCTAAAGGCGCGTACAGATTAGGCGAGACGAGACCGAGACAAGTGCGAGCCGAGAGTTTTCGTGGCTCGCGGCACATTTTTGGAGCAGCGAGCCTGTCGCGAGCAAACCGCGAGTATTTCCTGATCTATCGGGAGAACGCGCTTGCCACGAGCTACCGACGAATAATTTCAGTTTGAAGTGGGGTGCACTGTAGCCACTAAACTCCCACCAGTGATAGAACAAAGCTAATTGCCGACCGATCTAAAAATATCCCCAGCATGCGTGATTTTTCGGAACTTTAGCTCATGCGCAGTACGTCGGATTTCTACGATTTCTTGATATTTAGCGTTTATATTGTCCAGAGCCAGGTTGTCACTTAAAGTTGGGTTTATGCACCACTTTCTTAAGCATAAGCTTTGTTTTAGTCTTAGTCTTAGGTATTCAACTTGGGCAATCTCATAAAAACGTTTATGCAAGGTTTTAGTCTTAGACATAAACTTAAGCATAAGAAAAGACCTTGAGAAATTGATTAATTTTTAATTCTTAAGACAAAGTTTATGTCAAAATTACAATGCGCAAGTGCACAGGATGACGTACATAATGACAGAAAACAGCTGTGAGATTTTTGTTGACAATCTGTTGCTGAAACCTCTTTGGAGTTTGATAATTTCGTTAATTTTATAATGGGTGACGAGAAGTTAGACCTACAGAGGTCCTTAGTACAACATGTTGAAAAATTTACACATATTTGGGATGGAATTTTGTATAAAGTAGTTTTTCCCAGCCTGTAACCCGACGCCAGTTCTTGCATGCTACAGCCCTCAGCGAGATAGCTAAAAGTAAACTTTTATATTGTTGCTATATGAATGAGAATTAAATGAACTTACTGTAAGGTTATAATCAGCCTTTCAGCTGGTGATATAGGTCTTCGATTGTGCTATTTTTGTGAAAAATTGCTCATTATCTTCCTCCTTATATAGCATATCCTTTACTAATGTCGCAAAAACTCCTTCTTCATCTCTTTTTCGATTCATAGGACTCACGGCATAGCGGCGGCGGGAGGTTGTACCATTTAGTTTATATTTTATTCCTACTATACTAGCACATAAAATTATTGTGGCTAAAGTGATAGTGTTTAACTTTTTTTTTGATACTCTCATTTTAAATAAAAATAAAAACAAAAATACCGCGACTTTTTTGCCAAAAAATAAGGTTAGGTTTTTATAATCAGATGACCTTATTTCAAAATTTTCCTTAAGCATAAGCTTTATTACTATTGCATAAACACATCCGCTTAAGTTTAAGACTAATACAAAAAATAAGACAAAGCTTATGCTTAAGAAAGTGGTGCATAAACCAGCTTAATTCTTTATTTACACAATATTTGGCGTGTTTATTGTAAGATTTCTTAGAGTTATTTTGAGTGATTTTTAGTTATTTCTTGTACTTTGTGGAAGTTTCGTTGAAAACTTATTACTATATTAGACTTTTATAAATAATTTAATTTTATTAAGATTAGAGTGCAGTACCTTTTAGTGTAAGTTTGTGATGAAAAACAAGTGTATGGTGTTGCTTTGCAAGCCATAACGACCCAAATTCATTTCTTCAGGTAAGTACCTAGGCTACTTAAAATAATTTTTAAAATGTATCCCCGCATACCATTTACCTTGCTTTCAACACAATCATATATTTATTTAGGTAAGTGTTCTTTTTTTGGAAGATTTAAGCTGTTCGTAGGTATACATACCATACGTTCAAGTACTTTACAAAAATATATTCAATTTGAAACTGGACACAGTTTAAACTAGGGATAATAATATGTTATTTGTGTCCAACTTGTTTACTGATTTTTGGCAAATTAAAAGAAGCAAATCTGTTACATTGCTTTTAGTGGTAAACTAACATGGACTAACAGTTCAGATTATGTTGTAAGAGATTTGATTTACTCAGAGGATCAGAAGATCTAAAGTCTTGCGTGGGATATCCTTTTATAGTAAAAAACGCCTTTTTAAATAATATATAGGGTAATTCCGGGAGAGATGACCCAACGGTTGAGATGGCCCTGTTCAATATTTACCGAAATTTTAGATCCACGTTAGTGTAACTTTAGCCACCTGTTTTAAACGTGAAGTGTATATCGTACACCATTTTTGGTTGATTTTTTTGCAATTTTGGGTAAGTTATGTTGAAACTATTATTTTATAGGCAAGGAAAATATTTAAGGTCTATAATAAAATTACTTTTTTGTTTCACCATTGTATTTTTTGCTCGTAATTGTTGCTAATCTTTATTATATAGTTCTTTGAGGTTATGTTAATAACTCGAAAGTTTTAAAATTATATAGAACAGTGGATATATTGAATGGGCCATCTCTCCCCGACTTTTGGGAGAGACGGCCCAACGTCTATTCGGGTTAGTTGGCTCACGGGCCATCTATCCCGGACTGTAATAGCTAAACTAAAATTCTTGTGATTACGTTATATTTTTAATTTTAGAGTCATGCCAATAAAATATAATAGAAAAGGTACGGTGCAAAGAGGAAAGTGGACTGAGGAAGATCTGGTTAAAGCTGCAGAAGTAGTCAGAAATAGTGTAATGGGCGTTAGAGAAGCGTGTCGCACTTTTAACAACATCCCTCCTCCAACCTTTCGAAGACGATATAAAAATAATGATTTTAAGAAGAGAACTCTCGGGCCACCCTCTGTTTTTGGCAGCCAGAATGAATCAAAACTAAAATTTCATATACAAAAACTACAAAAACACGGGTTTGCACCAACACATCATCAGCGAACATCCAGAAAGTAAAAAAAAAAG
This sequence comes from Polydrusus tereticollis, assembly GCA_963920685.1. Classification (NCBI taxonomy): domain Eukaryota; kingdom Metazoa; phylum Arthropoda; class Insecta; order Coleoptera; family Curculionidae; genus Polydrusus; species Polydrusus tereticollis. The sequence goes on from OY987330.1 coordinate 67,229,080, forward strand.
TGCAAAACAAGTAGCTGCTGTTTTGACGTCTTCGGATCATACTGAAAAAAGAAAATCTGCGATTGAACGCAAAAAGGAACAAGAACAGAAAAGAATATTAAAGCGAAAGACCTTAATAATAAAAAAGAATAAAGGAAAAATACAAAAAATGAATAAAATAGAATCATCTACGGATGAAGATGTGTCAGATGAGTTAGAGACTCACTCTGACGATAGCCCAGATGAAGAAGACGCGACCGAATGCCTTGGGTGTTGTGAAAAATATAATGCTACCACGAAAAACGATGATTGGATTCAATGCATACACTGCCAGAGGTGGTTCCACGAAAGCTGTTCAAAGTATTTAAACCTTTGCGACCTGTGTGGCAAAACATTATAAAAAAAAGGTGAATGATAAAATTTACCATGGGTCATCTCACCCTACATGCCTTGGCCAACTAACCCACAGTATGTGGGAGAGTTGGCCCAGATAGCTATTTTGAAAAAAAATGTTTTTTAAGCTAGTTGTTTGAGTTTTTTCTTGTATAATATTTATAACCTAATACTATACTATTTCTTATGTTAAATAAATATTTTGCGTTCATTTATCCTTCTGGATTTCAATTTTATTCCATTTTTAAAAAAGGTGAGCCAACTCTCCCGGACTTACCCTATATATTATAATAACAACAAGTCTTTTTGTGGGGAAGCAGCAAATGAAAGTGTACTCTTTTAAGTTAAACCGAGCTTTCGGAAATGTTTATTTCCATCTTCAGGGTCTGAAAAACAATTCGATGCCATATTAAAATGTATAAATTGCAAAGTCACAGATGGTTACTTACCTAAGAAGGTGTTGGCAGATATTGATTATATAATTTCTCATTTTGAAGATAATAACATAAAAAATGTTTTAACAGCTAAAGTTACAAATGTTCTCACTAACCATATACATAATAATAAACCCAACTGTCCTTTTTATAACAAGCTATACATTAGAACAAAAAAGTTTCTTAAAAGCAATCCAAATTTGATCTTAACAAACTCAGACAAGGGCAATGTGTCCGTGATTATGTCTAAACTACAATATTTTACGTTATGCAACGAATTAATTCTGCAAAACAACTCATATACGATCATACATAATGACCCCACATTGTCCATACAAAACAAATGTAATAAATTAATAAAAACCTTGTTTGACACTAACCAAATTGATGAGAATACAAAAAAGAAACTCACTAACTATAAAGGGATTGCTCCAAAATTCTATGCTCTGCCAAAAATACACAAACCAACCTTATCCGTACGACCAATAGTAGCGTCGATAGGTGCCCCTACGGAACTACTTGCCTCTTTTCTCACAGATATTTTAACCAAAGCGTATGATTTCAACAATGGCTATTTCATTAAAGATTCCTTTCAAGTAAAAACATTGTTCAATGACATGATCCTCCCGGAGAATCATGTAATAGCGAGTTTGGATGTGGTTTCTCTGTTCAGTAATGTGTACTATAACGCCGTACATAGGGCAATTTATAAAAATTGGGAACAAATAAGTGGAGTGTGTAACATTGACCTAACAACCTTCTTAAATCTGGTTTCCTTTTTGTTTGATAATACTTATTTTTCATTCGAGAATAAATTCTTTAAGCAAACCTTTGGCACTCCGATGGGAGCTTCAATTTCACCTATTCTAGCGACATATGTGATGGATGACCTGCTGGATACAGTGTTGCCAGTGTTGTCATTTAAACCATATTTCATAAAAAAGTATGTAGATGACATTATTCTCGCTCTGCCTGTGAATGACATAGATGAGATAGTAGAAACTCTAAACAGTTACGACCCATATATACAGTTCACTATAGAAAAAGAGGATCTAGATCACTCAGTACCTTTTCTAGATACTAAACTCATTCGAGATGCAAATAATAAGATTCTAGTTGATTGGTATCAAAAACCCTGTAGCTCAGGTAGGTACCTCAACTATAATTCATATCATAAAAAATCAATGAAGGTGAATCTGTTAAAACAAATGGAAAATAGAGTTTTGAAAGTCTCAGATCAGTCATTTCATAGAAAGAACTTGAGTGTGTTACATAAGCTTTTCTTAGATAATTCATATCCTAAAGCGTTACTTGACAAAGTTGTGTACAGTACGTCCTCCATACTTAATCAATATATTACCCCTACAAGGGAAAATAACAACTTAAGTGTTAATTTATTCACTACTCTAGAGCTCCAAGAGGTCTTTCATATCACGAGCCAACAACAAAACATAGTTCAAAACAATGTAACACAGGGGGACACAGAACTGAGGAGAGAACACACACTATATGCTTCATTGCCTTACATTTGGGAACTTACACCTAAACTGTCGAGAATCCTTAATCAGAACGACTTTCTCAATGTTAAAATAGCTAATAAAACGGTTTTGAGACTGGGTTCTGTACACACTAAACTCAAAGATAAGACACCCTTAACAAAACGCTCGGATGTAGTATATAGCATCCCTTGTGCTGCATGCGAGAAAGTGTATATATGACAAACCACGAGACCGGTATCAAGTAGAATCACATCACATAAAAGTGACTGTAGGTTGCACCCCGAACGTTGTGCTTTGGCAGAGCATGCTAACAAAACTAAACATAATATAAATTATGACTCTGTCAAGATCCTAGCCACAGAACGCAACTATAAAAAGAGATTGTTTTTGGAAATGGCCCTCATTGCACAAGAACAAAACTCAATGAACAAGAGAACTGATTTACACCACCTCAGTGAAATTTATTCTTACTTATTAACATTAGATAATGAACCACACTCAAACAACAACCAGTTAAATTTGTCGGACTCTTTGTAAGATTGGGAGTTCTTCTGTCAATGGGATGGTAAAAAGGGAGATTTTAAAATTCTCAACAGCTATACCACAGTAACACCTATCAGTAAATAACCCCGTCTATTTATTTTAACTGTATAAATATAGATTTCATAAAATAATTATTTCACAATTTTTTTAAAACAATTTTTTATATTTTGACTCTGTGGACAAAACAGCAGTAACGTTCAATTACAAGTGAGAGTGCATCGTATACAAACCTCCGTCCGAAGAGGAAATACCCACTTTCAATTTCAAACTCACCCTAACCTCATCTAATTGTCATCTGACATATTCAACTGTCGACATCATGATGTAGTACGTTGTAAATTTTAAAAAATTTTAATAATTTTAATTTATTGTTGTTATGTTAGACCATCTATGGATTTTATTGTGTTAAAACTAAACTAGAAGCTTCAGTTTGTAATGCTATATATATATCTCCTGAAAAACAATACGATGACATCAACTATGAACAAACTCATCTAAGATGTAAGTAACCATCTGTGACTTTGCAATTTATACATTTTAATATGGCATCGAATTGTTTTTCAGACCCTGAAGATGGAAATAAACATTTCCGAAAGCTCGGTTTAACTTAAAAGAGTGCACTTTCATTTGCTGCTTCCCCACAAAAAGACTTGTTGTTCCTAACTAGTCCAGCAACGACTACCCTTCTTTATATTATAATATATATATTATGACATAATCATTAGTTTCGTGTTGTAACGTTTAGTACTTATGTTTTTACACATACATTTTGTTAGCACCTTTATTTTTTTCTCGTAATTTCGGGCACGAAAAAGCTTTAACATCAATTATTAATAAAAACACTTTACCAATAGATGTTTCATACCGATATTATGCTAACGTCTGTGTACTTTCATTTAAGTTTAGTTGGAATAACGTTTTTTTTTTTTATTAATTTTTTCCATACTTATTAATATATTTGTACTTTGTAATACTACAGTCATGGTTGCCTATTTAGTTTTCAGTGTCAATGTATGGATACCATCCTAATTCACGGCGCACATTAGTTGTTAAATATCTAGTAGTGAAATATTTTAAAAATGCTTTTTTATCCGATTGTGTCAAAAAATGACGTTTTATAGATCAGATATTTGGACGAAAAGGTAACCTTTTCAATAAGGTATTGATTATTGCGCTGGTAGCTAGGCAACCTTTGTCGTCCTAGTCCGAAAAACATTTTGTCGGACGCTAAAATATTTTCAACAGTTTATTTTATTCAATTATTTACAATATTTATATTAAATGTACAATTAGAACAATTTTGAACAAGAACGGGGTGATGTAAATTTGATTTTGAGGATGTGTTATTATTTTTGGTCTCCGTTATGATATTATTCTCCAATGTTGAACTCGATTGGGAGACGGATTGCGACACCTGAGTCGAGACTGACTGCAGGTCAGATTGTGGAATGTTGAATATTTTAGGAGTTAAAAAACCCAAAGTCTTGGTCTCAAATTTTATAAAAGTTTTAATATGCTGTCGATAAGTTTATGTAGGTTACATGTTTCGCCTTCTCGGGCATCATCAGACCTAATCTAACAGTAAAAATGAAACATCTTTACAAAAATACAGTAATGGAAAATGGTAACAATAAAGATGTTTCATTTTTACTGTTAGATTAGGTCTGATGATGCCCGAGAAGGCGAAACATGTAACCTACATAAACTTATCGACAGCATATTAAAACTTTTATAAAATTTGAGACCAAGACTTTGGGTTTTTTAACTCCTAATTTATATCAGGTCTCTTTGGGAATTATGGACCGACTCTTTATTGTTGAATATTTTCTTGGTCAGCTCTAACTTATTACTTAAGGAATCATCTATGTAGCCCTCGGCTACTCCCAAAGACTTCCAGCCTCCATGCCGTTTTAGAGATGTTATGTCTGCTCCCGCATCTACAAGTAATGTGGCCGATGTTTTTCTGAAACAATGTCCCGTGAATTCCTTGGCATTCGGCAGTTTTAAGTAAGATGCTATTTCCTGAGGTATAGAGCCAAATTTGTGTATACCGACAACTTGCTTATGGCATTTTCCATTGCGATAAGACACAAAAAATCGCCCATCACTCATATTTGTTGGACGTAAAGCCAGATAATTTCTATAATACTTTAGATATTCTCCAGTCACCGTAAATGATCTCGGTTTGTTTGTTTTATTATAGGGAATTTTTATTAACAAAGCCGTTCCCAAATCTTGTATGTCATCAATTTTCATATGAGCCAGTTCTTCTCGACGACATGCGCCCGCGATTCCAAAAATAAAAGCAACCTGTAATTAAGAAAATTGTTAGTCAGAAATTTAAAATACTATTATATAGTTACATTTACCTTCAACATTAAGTATTTGTCATCTGGAGCATGGCAAAGGAATTTGTGAACCTCTTCTCTAGTTAGGATCCTTGATTTCTTTGGACAATATCCAACACTTTTTTGTTTCAACAATGCTCGTAATCTCATGTATTTAGATATATCAATATTCTGTTTTACATTTACCACTGCAAGTAGCATAGAATACTGCGACCACAGAGTAGATGACTTCATAGTTTTCGATAATTACGCCATATAGACCAAGAAGACGTTTTCGGAGAACGACTGTATATTTTTTTCTTGCCGGTAATCCATAAATTTTTTATAAGCTCTTTCATATATTTCCTTAGATTTTTGTGCCAACAAATGTAACATTACTTCCTTGGCAGTTTCTTGAATGTCAGGTGGTGTACCTTCTATAAGATCATCGTCTATTTCCATTTTTAATTGTGTTTTTCAGGTTTTAAAACTAGCAGAACACGAAAGATTAGTTAAAACTATCGCCTGATTGATAAAACGTCAGTTGATAATATTAATTTAATTATTTGTTAGATCCATGGATACGCATATTACAGGTTTCATTGTTCAAACATTCAAGGGACAAAAAATTACAATGCAAGATGAAATATATTGGTTTTCTTAATTTTTACATTATTTTATAATCCGAGCAAAAACACAATCGGATAAAAAATAACGTATGTTATACGGACGAAAAATGTATTTCGGACTATGCGGGTTACTGGCCTCGGCTTTGCCTCGTCCAGTAATCTCCCGCAATACGTCCGAAATACTGCATTTTTCGTCCTTGTAACATAATATACTATTCTCTTCTTGTCACCCTAACAAAAAAATTCACACTGTATCTAATTATGCATATCGCTGCTTTCCGACAAGACCGTCACAACTCAAAATTTGTCATTTTTCAGTTTTCTGTACCATTAGTGATAGAAAACCGTTAAAAGTTACCAGCAAAACCGACACTTGCAAGTTTTGCGTAGTCTTCTAGATGGCATTGTTGCCATTTGGCACTTCTGAACACCTGCAACCTTTTTGTATGCAAGACCGATATAAAACAAAAAGTGCCAGTGGTATTGTATCTTTCTAACCGGCAAGAGGGTAACATTTCGTTTTTTTACGTTCTTTTCTGTAAAGTAACTACTTTTTATACATATTATTGTATGTGAAAACGTTACATTTCATATTGTGACTGTCTTTCTTGAAAATAACAGCAAGTTTCTTACGTTTGTTTGTTACGTTGCGATTTCTTTTTTCAATTGATACATATTTTCTAAACATAGAGCATAGCTAAAAAACTAAGAATTAGTGGACAGAGTTACCAATCCGTAAAGATAACCACTAATGAAGATAGTACCAAAGTAAAAACCCTAGTCACTCGTGATGCGAAGAAAATTCTTCCACCCTGCAATAACATTTGTCGGCTTAAAAGCATACATAAATTTTTAGATGAATTATGTAAACATGTAAATGTATGTTCAAGGAATATTGGGACCTAAAAAATTTACAACGACTAAGAGACTTCATTGCCAACTCAATGACTGGCATTTCCCCAAAATATAGATATTCCAATTTGGAAACTCGCAGGCGTCAAAACTACGCCTTTTATTTTCAATTTAAATGAAAAAAGGTTCGAGTTTGTAGAAAGTTTTTTATATCTACCTTAGGAATAACAACAAGAACATTGAGAACAGTAATGGAAAAGCAGGAATCAAACAAAATGAATGAAATACTTGACGAAGAACTCAGGGGAAAACACACTAATCACATTGCAATTGACACAGAAATTAAAAATGAAGTTAAGGAGCACATTGCATCTATCCCGAGAATAAAGAGCCACTACTCTCAAGCCGATACTGAAAGCGAATTTTTAGAAGGGTCAAAAACGATTGCTGATCTCCATCGAGATTATTATATTTAGTGTCAAGAAAAAAATATAAACTTTGCGTCATATCGACATACCACCAAATATTTACAAAAGAATATAACATCGAGTTATTTTTTTTTACAAAAAGATTGGTGTGATCTTTGTACCGAATTTGGAAACGCTTCAGAAGAAGGAACACAATTAAATTAAGAAAAATATGACAGATATCTAAAGGAAAAAGAGCTAAGTCGTCAAGAGAAGGAAAATGACAAACTTCCAAATAAATTAATCATATATTACGATCTTTAAGCGGCTATTAAGTAAAAGAAATGAGTCACGCTGAGTTTATAGACTTTGAAGAGTTATAAAAAAAATGGGAATCAAAGATTCATATAAAAATTAAAACGGCGAGATTGTGAAAATCACAGATATTAAAGTTATTGAAGTGAGAAAAAATGAAGCCGGGTATTTTTTTCTGTACAAAAACTCCTATGAAGCTAATGAATATTGCATCGTCGATCAACTTTAAAAATATCATTTCCAAGAAAGCATACAATCAAAAAGGGGCCGCAATGAACACTCGAAAACATAATTCTGTGCTTATCTCCAAAAAGACATACTAAAGGTATCCTAAAAACACAATATTTGAAATCTTGATGAGATTATGAAAAAATCTAGTTGGGATTGTCATTACTCTTCAAATAAGAGGTGGGGGAAGGTTCAAACATGCTATTATTAAGTCTATTAATTAAACTCGACTTTACTACCACAAAACTATATTCAAAATTACAAAAGACTCCTTTTTAAACAAAACAAATGTAACCCCAATTATATATTTTAGCCAATACCGTAATCTCCGATACTCCGTGTATGACTAAATCTATAGAAGCCAGCCTGTTATGCTTTTTCCATCTATGCCTGACTCAGTGTTTGTTTCTTTATTAGTTGACGACTATAAACATTTATATACCAGGTGAATAGTTTACAGTCGGCCACAGCTACCTCCCTTTTCCGTCCCGGAAAATTAGCTTAGAAAACCTAAAAGAAATATATATTTACATTAGTTTAAATATTTAAATGCATATACATGTTTAGCGTCCAGCTGGCATTGTCAATGATGGCCAGTCACAAACAATACCACTTGACCCCAAACAGTATTAAAGAGAAACTAAAATCTTTCGCCACCACAACAATGAGACTCGACTCAGTAAGTGGAAAGCTCATCTTCTAAGATTTTCTCAGACCCCGTTTCACTACTGCTCTCAAATGCAGCTTCGAACGGTTTCATTTTGTCAGCTGAACTGACACCCTCATACTTTTTACGTGCACGTGTTTACCCGGGTAGGTCCTCTACAACATATCGATCATGATCCAGAACTTGTTTAACTCTATAAGGACCACTAAACTTTGGCAGTAACTTCTTACTTTTGCCATCGTTAAAAGCATTCGTTCTCTTTAGAACAACTTGGTCCCCTACATTATATTCGCGACACTTCTTCCCCTTGGCATCAAAATAAGCCTTTTGCCTAGCTTGAGACTCTTGAATTCTCGAGGCAGCTTCCTGTCTCGACTTATCGAGATCTCTCTCTACTATGTCCTCTACCACAACTGCACTTAGAAACGAGTCGCTCATTGCTCTTGGTTTATAGCCAAATAACAGTTCAAAGGGACTCTTCCCAGTAGAACAACTCACGGCTGAGTTAATACTGAACACAATTGCGCCTAGTGAATCATCCCATTTCCTTTCATCCTCATGAGAAGTCGAAATAGCATTTAACAAAGTTTTATTATAGCGTTCCACTTGTCCGTTTGCACGTGGAGTGGCAGTTGCATTGAAAATTAATTTAATACCTAAGTCCTTCGCAAACTTCTCGAATGAAGAACTAGTGAAACTCGTTCCGCGATCGCAAATAATACGTCTCGGAGTTCCGTACATTAAAAATACATTATCTAAGAAAGTTAGTACCGGTTTTGTTTTTGTACTTGAAACCGCTTTAGCATGCAGAAACTTCGTAAAAGCATCTACAGCCACAATTAAATGCGAATTTCCTTTGGTGCTCTTGACAAATGGTCCCAAATGATCAATGTGGAGTGTGTCCATTGGGGTTGACACTTTCGCAATACTGTGAAGAAATCCTTCTTGCTTTCCTGCAGGAGCTTTGTTATACACACATGGCAAACAAGATGATATATAACGGCTAACATACTTTCTTATTCTTGGGAACCAGTACTTACTACAAATATTCTTTATTGTTTTTTCGGCAGCAAAATGACCCATGCTGTCATGGTGGAACATGGTCACAGCTCTTCTGCCTACTTTAGGTACATACCATTTCAGGCCATCAGATGTTTGTCTATACAATCGGTTATTCTTGAGCACATAGTCCTTATGAACTTGTTTTTCATCATTGCTAGATGGTTTTCTAGATAATGTCTCGATTAATTGTCTGCACTGATTATCTTTAATTTGCGTTGACAAAATCCAATCGTCTTGCGAAATATCTACTTGGAAGACATTGGTCGGCTGCCATTTATCATGCGATATTTCATCTTCGATGGGATTCCGACTTAGTGCATCGACATGAGCCATCTTTGCCCCTTGGCGATACTCGACAGTAAAGTTAAACTCTTGCGTAATTAACCACCATCTCCCGATTCGAGGTATGAGGTCACGTTTCGTCATAGCTGTTCGCAAGGCATTGCAATCAGTTACCACTTTGAACGACACTCCTAGAAGATATACTCGGAATCTTTGCAGAGAGTTGACAACAGCTAACGCTTCGAGCTCGTAAGAATGGTATTTCTCTTCCTGTTTTGTTGTTTGTCGACTGAAGTAGAAAAAGGGTTTATAACTGTAATCACTTTGTTTTGCAACAGAATTCCACCGAGTCCGACTTTCGAAGCGACTGTATGCACTTCTGTTTCTAACTTAGGGCCATATATGGCAAGTATAGGTCTTTTGATCAAAACTTCTCTAAGCTTTTCAAAAGCACTATTCTCCCTTTCACACACATAAAGTCTATAAGGCCGATAGGTTACCGGTTTGTCATCCGACAAACGAATTTTCATTTCTGCGCTTGCAATTTGACCTAACTCTTGTAAGTTTTCAGCGAAACAGTCTCGATATTTATTTAAAAGTAACAAAAGATTGTTTAGGTCCTTCTCAGATAATGTATGTTTTCGCATTCGGAAACACATGGAACGCCTCTTGCCACCACCTGACTTTTCTTAAACAATATAGGCTTCTTGGAGAGATTGAGCACTGGAACTTTTGCTTCACTCGAAGAGATGATGCATCTAGGCAGAACATATTCTGTACCAGGGCGAAGGCAATTTCGTAACTCGAAGAAAACATCACCATCATAGTCACATTTAGACTTGCAACTAACAAAACCAACATGATTTGGAAGAACTTCTGTAGAAGCTGTAACCACCAATACTATCTTCTTCTCAGGAAGATCGGTAATTTCTGGAAGCTCGGCAAGATCACTGCTACAAAGCCTAACCGTTCCTTTCCGCACCACAGTGACGGCATCATCTTTGTCAAGCACTGATCGACCAATCAAAATTGGCATGGTCTGCAAATTATCATGCACAACAAATATAAAAACTTCCGTTTCAAATAAATCTACTCTAAGATTTATCTTGACTGTACCCAAGACCTTGCAAACATCACCGCCATAACCATTTAGGTGAACATCGCTCTGATTCCAAGTTAGGCCTACTCTACGCGCGTCTGTTTCTCTAATGAGAACCACTTCACACCCCGAATCAATAAATCCTTGCAAACTCTGCCCATTAACTTCGCAAGTGACGTAATAGCCGGCGTTTTTCAGATGCGGTGTGGTCCCGCACAAAAGGGCCTTATGAGAATCATTTTGTTTGTTTTTACGGCAATTTGCTGTCTGATGCCCAATTTGTTTACAATTTGCACACGGGTTCCTTGGTTTTGTGCAATATTTGATTATGTGGCCGTACTCTCTGCAATTGAAACACCTAACATGCTTCAGCTTCTGTCTTAGATCTGGTTTATTGTAATCACCTCGGTAATCACCGACCCGCTTCTCTTGTTTTTTCGGCAGCTCTAGGCGTCCTTTAACCGATACTGGCACCGATGACAAAGTAGAAAGGTAGTCTCTAAAGAGGTCTTCCGGTGTTAAGTATCTACCCACTTTTGCGCCTGACTGTAAGGTACTATCAGGGATTCCATCAATTTGTATGGCTACTGCGTTTTTGCCTGATATTTCGCATTGTCTAATCAACTGCATTTTGCCAAAAAAATATTCGGTCCATGATTCTTCGGCTAATTTTTTTCGATTTATAAGTTTTCTAATGGCCGTGGGGAAATCCTGATGATCTGGAAAAGCTTGTATAAGCATATTCTTCCATTCAGCCCATGTATAACGGTAGTTATCCAGTCCATTATACCACGTTTTTGCTAGGCCCTCTAGCCTAGTTTGCATATGAAAAATTTTTAAATTATCATCCCAGTGGTTTATTTGACCCAGCTGATCAATTTTGTCCAACCACTTGCTGCAACTTTGTGAATCACAATTTGGGTTGAATGCCGGAATACAATTTGGATTTATAGTAACCTTGCGAGCGCCTTGATTATCCATTAGTTGGTTCACTAAGTCCTCCAGTTGTCTGATTCGCCTCTGCGAATCGCTCTCTTCAGTAATTGAACTACTGCTTTGCGATGTAACATTTACATCTACAGCCTGTCCAATTATATCAAGATCAACTTCCTGCCGCTGGTTATTTCTAGCGCGGACCTCTTGAAGTTGTGGATTTTCTCTAACTTGGCTAGGAGGAGTCAAGCTTCTTGGTTCGTGTACCTGTACAACAACACTTTGCATTGAAGGTCGTTTTTGCACATTTCTTTCAGTGTTTGGGCTCTGCCTTGGCTTTCGAGAGTTTTGGCTGGTCGTTGTTCTGTTCCGTTTACTGCGTCTCCTTTTATAACGCCCAGCACAATTGTCACTATTCGATGAAGAGCTCGACGAATCACTAGAACGGCTTCGATTCCTCTTATGATTTCCCATATTTGTAGTTATAAACACAAAACAAACAATTACGTAACACTAGTCACTTCGCGACTGCAGGTATATCCCGCCGCTGCACTATTAAGTCTATTAATTAAACTCGACTTTACTACCAAAAAACTATATTCAAAATTACAAAAGACTCCTTTTTAAACAAAACAAATGTAACCCCAATTATATATTTTAGCCAATACCGTAATCTCCGATACTCCGTGTATGACTAAATCTATAGAAGCCAGCCTGTTATGCTTTTTCCATCTATGCCTGACTCAGTGTTTGTTTCTTTATTAGTTGACGACTATGAACATTTATATACCAGGTGAATAGTTTACACTATCAACAAATGTCGTACAACTTTTTTGTTTTTTAACCGATTTCAATGATTTTAGCATCATTCAAAAGAGCTTTTACTGTTTAATCAAATTCATAGTAAAAATTACAAAATTAAATGATTTTTTTCGCCGCTAGGGGGCGCTATTTCAAAAAGTCGACAATTTTCCCAGTTTCCTAGGAAATTTCAAATGTAATGAGGTATTTTTTTACATTTAGATGGAAAGAGGATAAAAAAATAAGGAGTTTGGAGTGAAAACCGCAAGTCGATATCTTAGTCCTATCCCAAGATGTACAAGATATACAAGAATATTTTGGGAAAAAACTTCTTGCCTTGCATTTTGGGTAAGTAGACCTGGAAATGCAAAAATTAAACAAAACACCTGTAGTTGTCACTAAGGCTTATTTATCCAATCCAAGAATATACGCGATGAGGTGTCCTGGACAGAGACGATAATAACAGAACCTTTACAAGATTGACCAGACGGTACGAGAAAATGGCAATGTTAATTTACCTATCAACCGAAGGCGAGGAAATGGACGCACTGAAGAAAACATAGTGAATGTTTTGGCTTAAGTTGGGATATATCCTCATATGGGTATTCGTCAAATTTTACTGGATTTGGGCACTACTAGATCAACCATGCATAACATCTTAAGAGATCACAGCTTTGTGCAAAAATTGAATATTTTGTTGTGAAAAATAAATATAAACACTAAATATTATTAGGTATTTATACAACAAGTGCGTAAAGTCACCCTTTTTTATAATTATTATCGCATGAGGCAATCCCATGAATGGAAAAGGGTACTTTACACGTGAGTTTCGATCAAGTTTTTTTGTGTAATAAAACTTTATAATTATTTTAGGATGCATCCATATCATATTGTTCTCCATCAAGAATTAAAGAACGCAGACTTTGATAACCGTCTGAACTAGTGTCACTGGTTTATTAACATGATGGAAGAAGATCCTCAATTTCCCTCAAACATTTTGTGGACGGACGACGCAACGTTCACCATGCAGTGTTGGTAATGTTAACCTACATATCATGCATTATTGGGCACCAACAAATCGACACTGGATGCGAGAGCTTCAATACCAAGGTCGGTGGTCTCTTAACGTCTGGTGCGGAATAATAGAGAGAATAATTATTGGACCATTTATATTTGACGAGCTCCTCAATGGAAATACTTATTTACATTTTTTACAAAACAAGTTACCTGTGTTGCTCCAAACATTACCCTCCTTACTCGTGCTACGATGTTTTTCCAGCACGACGGATGTCCTGCGCATCTTTCCCTAAACGTGCGAAACTATTTGGATATGATCTTCCCAGATGGTCGGGGCAGCTTATTTCCTTGGCCACCACGATCCCCCGACTTAACTTGTTTGGATTTTTATTTATGGGGCAGACTAAAGGACATCGTATATCAAACAAGGCCCCACTACAAGGGAAGATATGATCGTAAGGATCAGAAATGCCATTAGAAGCATATCTATTGCCGAAGTGGAAGCCGCTGTTAATGTAACGGAACGAAAAGTGCAAGATTGTATTAAATGTTATGTTGGTCATTTTGAACATCTTGAAAGACATTAGCTAATTTATTTTTTTTTACATATTTTATTTTAGTCCCAAATCTTGTGTGTTTAATTTTGTTTTTATGTTAAATTTGGTACTGTCATTTTCTTGTAGCAGTTTGTCCAATCTTGTAAAGGTTCTGTTATTATATCGTCAGGATACCTCATCGCGTATATTCTTGATGCTATTGTTGAGTTCTGGTAGCATTCAAAATAAACGGCTAGCATGTTAAATATTATTTCATTGGGAATTCTCATTGTTTTAAGCTTAATTGCAATACCACAACAATGACAAAGAATGGCGTCAGATAAATAAGCCTTAGTGACAACTACAGATGTTTTGTTTAATTTTTGCATTTCCAGGCCTACTTACCCAAAACGCAAGGCAAAAAGTTTTTGCCCAGAATATTCTTGTAAATCTTGTATATCTTAGGATAGGATGAAGACATCGACTTAAGCATTTGACAAGGTCTGGCACGACGGACTTATTCTAAAGCTAATAGGGTTGGGCTTGCCAAATTACCTAATAAAGGTTATTCACTCTTTTTTGGAGGACAGAATTTTCGCGGTTTCGTCAGAAAATGCGATATCGACAGTGAGACACGTTAGAGCCGGAGTACCGCAAGGCTCCCCCCTGGCGCCGGCCTTGTACAATATCTATACCTGCGATATTCCAAAATTTGGTCAAACACAGTTATACCTGTTTGCTGACGATACCGCGATCACTGCCACCGCCAAACAGCCCAGGCTAATAGTCTCGAAGTTGCAACGACAACAAACAGTTAGAGTCATGGTTGGATAGGTGGAAAATTCGGTTAAACGACTCGAGAACCCAAGCCATCTACTTCTCAAAGTCCAGAGTTAAATTTCCTGAAACCCGTTTGTTGGTCAAAAACCTTAGGATAAAATGGAGCGATAATATTAAATATCTGGGTCTCTGGTTCGACAAGCGGATGGCTTGAAATAAAAATGCTGATCAGCGCTTGAAAAAAGCAAACGGTCAACTCGGTGCCATTTTCTCACTCCTCAACAAACGAAGCAGAATCGACTTACGTACAAAGACTAACATATATAAGACTATTGTTTGACCAGTACTGACCTACGGAATTCCTACCTGGTGTACTCTTAACAAGACACACTTTAAGAAACTACAGATATTTCAAAACAAAGTACTTAAAATTATCGCGGATGCACCACGGTACACGATGACTCATGTCTTACACAACGATCTACAAATGCCGACTCTGACAGAACATTTTGACAAACTGATTAAAGATTACTACAGACGGATGGACGTCTCGCAGAACGAACTTATTACACAATCACATATACATTCAATTCCAAATAGACCATATAAACTACCTAGGGACTGGCTGCTACCTCGACCTTAATGATTAGATATAATCAAACAATTCAATAATTAAAAAAGTTGTTACTTTTCACGAACTTCTTCAGTAAAATAAGATCTATTTCGATATCAAACCCTCCTAAAGAAGATCTGCTTAAGATGTAGTACTAAGAAAAATAGAAGTAATAGACGTATGTCTCAGTTAAAGAACAAACATGATCCAAGAAGACATTGACTTGCGGTTTTCACCAAATTCCTTATTTTCTTTATCCTCTTTCCATCTAAATGTAAAAAAATACCTCATTACATTTGAAATTTCCTAGGAAAATGGGAAAATTGTCGACTTCTTAAAATAGCGCCCCCTAGCGGCGACAAAATCATTTAATTTTGTAATTTTTACTATGAATTTGATTAAACAGAAAAAACTCTCTTGAATGATGCTAAAATTATTGAAATCGGTCAAGAAACAAAAAAGTTGTATGACATTTGTTAAAAGCATGTTTAAACCTTCCCCTTATTTGAAGAGTAATGGCAAAAAGTCCCAAACTAAATTTTTTCATAATCTCATCAAGATTTCAAATATTGTCTTTTTAGGATACCTTTAGTATGTCTTTTTGGAAATAAGCACAGAATTATGTTTTCGAGTGTTCGTTGCGCCCCCTAGCAGACGACTACCAAACTTAAAAATTATTTCTAGCAATTTTCTATGGCCTATTTTGTGCAAAAATTTTGTACCTGAAAGCTCTGGGACTAATAGTTCCTGAGATATAGCCGGTGTCCTTTCTTATTTGGACACCTGGTACAGTTCGCACATGAATATTACCGGGCGTACATTGCGTTTGAGTATAAATGTTGCCGATGTCCAAATGCTCTTTTTATTCCACTTAACAGAAAAAAATATTAAGCAAAAGTTCTTTTCAAATCTAAGAATCAATCTGAGGTTTGAACAGATGCATATATGGTGCCAATTTCATAGCAAAACTAAAAATTTTGCTTTGTTTTTATTTTGCTTTTCAACTCTAGGGTCAGAGACTATTCAACCCAAGTGTTAAAATGTACCTTGAGTTGAAATTGAGAGTATTAAATAAAAGCAGAAGTTAGAGACTTTTGCTAAATATTTTATGAGCGTACTACTATAGCGTACATTACTTGTTCGAAAGTGAGTTTCGCCTGTTCCGATAGCCTTTAGAATAAAAAAGTAAAAACAGAATACCTAGTTTGTCATTTTTTGGCAAGAAGTAAGATTTCAATTAATTGTCCTTGTTGTTTTATACCTATGACCAAAACGTTTATTATTCACGTATAGGTGCAGTAAAATAAAATAATTTCCGCAGATATAAAAAAATAGATTTGTTTTTTAGATATGCAAAAGGATATATTTTTCAACCGCCTTATATGCAGATAAACGTCCATTTTATATCCCTTTTTATGTTGTTGATATAGTTCTTAGAATTTTTATTATATTTTATGCCGAAATATTTTGTATAAGTTTGAAGGAATATATATTACGAGCACTCGGTACAAAAAAATGGATTAAGGTAGTAACATTGAAGACTATAATAACTCCTAGATTATAACGTTTTTATATCAATCTGTCAGCTCTTTGGTAAACCCAAAAATGAAAATATTGGTCCACATTGCCGGCTGCGCCGTATTATTTTATTTGATCTAGTAATCTCAATAAGCAGTCTACAAAATTAATTAATAATCTTGAAGACTATAATAATATCCTAGTAATACCCGTTGATTCGCAGCCGTATAAACGACAACAGTGAACGTGCATTCGGCAAAACCCGGCCGCCTAACGAAGAAGAAGGATCCCCGCTTTGAAAACCGGGATGCATCAAAAGCTCGAATTTTAACATTACATCGGACTTCTATTGCGTAGCTATAATTTTCTTTGTAACGTTGCACCCAGGGGCGGTCATACGGGGGGGGGGGGGGGGGCCATGCCCCCCCCCCCCCTTGGGGTCGATTTACGTTATAAAAGCCCTGCCTCCATAAATTGGCTAATCGTGCCAAACCCTTAATTTTTTAAAAATATTTAAACGCAAAAAATATTAATAAAAATAATAAGCAAGTAGGTATAATATAATATAGGTATCTATAATTTTCTTAAAATTTACCTAGCCGTTTTTTGCGTATTTTTCCTACTTGAAAACCAAGAATCATCAACAAAAAAGGGCGTGGCACCCAAAAATTTTTCGCCTGCGGCGCTAACACTTTCCTGACACCGCCTCTCTGAATTCGCATGAGCTCGCTGCATGCCCCCCCTCCCCTCAAAATATTGATATGACCGCCCCTGGTTGCACCCTATATTTCCCCTGAAATAAACGCGTTAATTGTGATTCAATACCTATTTACAAATAACCTCACCTATCTGTTGGGAAAAATAAGGCTTTTAGACTTATCTATTATTAGTATCAAAAAGGACATTTCGGAAGATGTATAAGATATTATAACAAAATTTGCATTAAAGAAGGCAAGAGGAGCAAAAATCATTTTAGCTTTTCGAGTGTATAGGTATTTATTTAATATAACGTATTCATTTGGTTATTATATCAATAAATTAATTATTATTATGTTAGGTTCTAAAAATAAAAAATAAACTGAATTTATTATATTTTTTTGTAATTTGTTGTTTCATTTAATGCAAAATATTTTAGAGAAATTTCAATTAATCCATACGGTATAAGGGGAGGGAGGGAGGGGGGGAATAATACTCGCTCCCGGTTGGCAACTAACCTAGGAACGGCCCTGGGAATAGTAAAAACCCTGTTGCCTGCACTACTTGACCTTATTTATATATTTTCAATAATTCAAATATAATTATTTAACATCTCTTTTACTTAAATTTGTTACTAAAAATTTGTGTGCTTACTTGCAGAATTATAACTTACTAATATAATACTGTACAAACCTGTGAATTAATAGCTGCTATGACTAATATTACAATTGTTGCTCAGCTCTATTTTATAGCTTAATAACAATATATGGTTAGATGAAGAGCCCATGCTAGATCTAGATAGGTTAGTTTAGGTTCTTTACGTATTTCTTAAATTCTGTAATATGCATTGACAATGACAGTAATGTAATTTTCTAAAAAACAAAAACTTCACAACTTTAGAGTGTTATTTTTCATCTAGGTACCTTTTACCTAGATTAATATTCAAGGCAAATAGTATAATTTTTTTTCTTAAAATAATTATTGATTTATTATCATTGTTTCCTCCTTTCATATTGTTTTGTTTTTTAAGTAGAAACATAATATCTCCTTCAAATACCCTCAGGGATAAATGAAGTTGCTATTACGATAAAGCCAGTTTCATGACAATTAGGCGAAGGGAGACGTATTTCGCTTGTCTGTCTGATAATAAAGGTACAATCATACTTATACAATGTGTAAATAGTGTATGGAATAAATTCGATTCAAATTCAGATAATATGTTTGGAGAAAAATGCTAGTAATTAATAAAAATGCGCTTTCTTTGCCACTTACAATATTTATACAGGGTGTCGCGTTTAAAAAATATCATTGCACGGATGATTTTTCTTGCGCCTGACAATATCCTAATCGGTCAATAAATTCTTGCGCCATCTTGTTGATACCATAAATTTTCACAGTGAACCCCAGGTTCATTTCTACTTGGAAATAAATTAACCAGTTTAATTATAAGAAAGTCTTGCAAGAACTGAAGATACTTCTGCCTGTTTACGTTAGCGTCAAAAAAATATGACCCCAAAGTTGTATTTCTGACAATATCCGCCCACATATTTATCTTCTGGGGATATTGTGTATGATGTTCTCGCATTCAAATAGGATTTTCTTTTACCCAATATCTGCAATTGTGATTGATTGCCTTATTGTTTAATTTGAAAGTAGACTCCGAAAATGTTATATTTTTTACCAAAAACGGGTTACCATTGCCCATGTCCATTAATGTTTGACAGAATTCCATTCTTCTGTTAGGATTGTCATCCGACAACTCTGGAACAAGACTTACTTTAGGAGGGTGCCGTTTTGTTTCCTCAGTAAATTATGCACTGACATAAAATAGGTTACTTGTTCTAAACCAACCTGACGTGTGCTGTTATGAGGACTTTCTTCAAAGGTTAATCAAATATTTAATTTGGTTTCCTCGTCAAGCGCTGGACGTCCTGTCTTTGGTCGATCTTCTACAAAACCAGCTACTCGAAACTTTTTTTCTATTTGACTGAAAAATTTAAAGTGGCTAAGACCCAAAATAAAGCAGAAGTTAGAAATTTGTTTCAAGAAGGTGGCAACGGTGAGCAAAGAAGAATATTTCCCAAAACCAAAGGACGGGCAGTGGACCAACTTGTTTTTAACTGGCTTTGTGAGGCGAGAAACAGGCACTTACCAATAACCGGGCCCATAATTTAAGCAAAAGCCTTCGAATCTGCTTAATGTCTAGGACTAGATAAGTTCAAGGCATCAAATGGATGGTTAGAAAAATTCCATCGTCGGCACGATATTATCTTCAAGAAAATATGTGGCGAATCAGCAGATATCAATATCGAAGACGCAACTGCTTGGAAAGAAAGGCTATTGACCATTTTAAAGGATTCTGCTCCAAGGGATATATTTAATGCAGATTAGACAGATCTTTACTATCGTGCAATGCCAACAAAAACATATGCATTAAAAGATGACAAGTGTATTGGAAAAAAACAACAAAACAAAAATTTACAATTCTGTTCTATGCAAATATTGAAGGTGAAAAGGAAGAACCACGGATAATAGGCAAAATCAATAATTCTCGATGTCATAAGGGTGCGCAATGCACATATCGATAAGTTACCTCTCGAATGGGTCACGAACAAAAAAGCGTTGATGACAGCAGGCATCATGACAACATGGCTTCACAGATTTAATAACAAGATGTAGAAGCACAACAATAAAGTGGAATTGTTTCTGGATAATGCAACGTCTTATCCCACAACTACACTGGAAAATGTCAAACTTATTTTCCTTCCACCCAATACTACCTCACATTAGCAACCTTTGGCATTATTCAGAATTTTAAAATGCTCTACAGAGGCTACTTTATTAGGAGGTATTTAACATGTATAGACAGTGGTTGTCCTTTTCAAGAAATCGAAAATAATATTAACATAACCAATGCCTTGATATGGGTTACGGTGGCCTGGCGCAATTTGTCCCCAGTGACAATTCAAAAATGCGTTATGAAAGCCGGATTTATGTGTACTACAGATAATGATAATATTGACGACTTCGAAGAAGAAGATAGTATTCCGCTTGGACAATTATTGTTTCCTAACATTAAGGATACATTTGTGAACTTGAAAAAATAAGTTAACATTTACATAAATAAAGTGTTAAGTTAACTAACTTAGTAGTTATTTTTACTGTACAAGTATATCAAATTAATGTTAAAATAATGGCGTATTTTATCAGTTAGTATTTGACGTAAACGTTTTGTGTTAAATTGGCAAAAGAACGGGAGTGGACCCTTTGGGATATTAAAAAAATGTTAAATTTGGTTGTTCTCTTCTAACAGTGTATGAGTCACACTATTCGCGTCGACAAAAGAACAGATACCTACCAACTAATTTAAATAAAACCATTATGTTAAAACTGTATAAAGGGGAACATCCAAGGCCCATTTTCTTCAGCATCTGCTCAAGAGATATCGATCATTTAAATTGAAAACAGAAAAAGCGTACCGTGGATACGTATCAAACATACGGCACCGTAATAATGAAAGTAGGTTCTAAAAAGCTAGAGGAATAAAAAGAAACACATACAAGTGATTTGGAAGCTCATCCCCAAGAGACAGATAGTTCATATAAATCCAAACAAACCTCATTTAAGCATGATAATTTTTGATCTGCAGCAGGTTTTACCTATTCCTTATGCGACAACTGGTTCAGTATTTTACAAAGGGAAACTTAATCATTCTATTAAAACCATCGATCACAAATTTCTGATTCCCGGTCAAACGCTTATATGGAGTGTGATTCCGATCATGCTACGATTAAAAAATATAAGAAAAATAATGGTATAATTTAAATACGAATAGCTGGAAAATCAGGTTTATCATAGAATCCGAAATTTTATACAGTGTGTCCACGGATAGGGTTCGGAAGAGGAAAAACTTTTTTATTTGTGGGTTTAGAAGAAAAAGTTATTCTTTATAAAAAGGTCTGCTTGTGTTGAAACTCCAATTTCGAATACCAAATTTACGATTAGTATACAGGGTACATCAAAAATAACATTTTTAAATATTTTGATTTCGATTTTCTTTTGAAATTATATGAGAATATTTTCAAAATCGTGATTTATTACACCAATTGTGCAAAAAGTCTAATAAACATTTTTCTCGAAGTGGTTAATTTTAAAGCTACTATTAAAATAATAAAATATCAAGTAGCCTGTTCTAAATAAATGAAATGTTTTAGTTACTTTGCATCTTTCAAATTGTTGATATTTGTGTCATAATTTTCTCATAAATCTGCATAATAGTGAAATTAGAAAATGCTAACAAAGAATTTATATTGTGCGAAGTTATGGTTTAGGACATGAAAAAAGCTATATGGCAGTTCTTCGAGAATTCCATGAGATATGGCCTGCTGTTTCTCTCACGGACAAGGGTTTAAAAAAAATAGTAATAAAATTTATGAGAACTGGTAGTGTTTTAAATAAAAAAAGGGAGAAAAAAAAGTATGATGAAGATGATGCTGTAACTGTAATGACAATGGATTCAGTTAGAAATTTTCCCAAACTGTCTTTAAGAAAAAGATCTTTTTAAATTGGTAATGTGAGTAAATCTCTAGTAGAAAAAATATTAAAATTCAAAAAAATTCGTCCGTACAAACCTAAATTTAATTATTTTCTGGAAGAAAATGAAGACATGAAGCGTTTGGATTTTTGTTTGTTGATAAGGGAACATATCCTTAGACAAAGAAGTTTTGTTAATAATATTATTTTCTCGGACGAGGCAACGTTTACCACAAACGGGGTAGTTAGTTCGCAAAACTGTCGCTATTGAAGCCGCGACAATCCTAATTTTCGTATCCTCTCTAGAAGACAGTATTCACAAAAAGTTAACGTGTGGTGTGCTATTACTTACAATGGAATCATTGGACCATATTTTATTGAAAACAATTTAGATCAACACACTTATTTGCATCTTTTGAACACTTTTTTTTATTGTTCCTTTCAAAATAATATTTGAGTTCCTATATTTATGATTTTTGATAGGTATAATAAAGCTATTTATTAAATAATTACTACACAATAAAAGCAATATTTTTGTTTATTCTATGTCTAGGTAGGTAGGTAACAAAAACATCTGCATATATGAAATAATCTTATTACAAGTTTAATAAAATCTCAAATACTTCAACTTTAAATTTCTAAATATAACATATATTATTGTCAAAAAAGAAGTCATTGGTTTCCTAAACTCTATGTATTTTCTTAGGTATTTTCAAGATATACCAAGAGACAACAAACGTTGACCTTTGATCACCGATTAGCAAGTGAACACTATTGAATTTTTAGGCTAGCTCGAGATCTTATTGAAAAAACCCATTTACCAGAAAGAAGATCTTTAAAGAGCATATCCACTGAAAATAAAATCTTCACAGCATTCAGGTTTTATGCGACTGGCTCTTACCAGCGATGTGTTGGCCAAGAGTACTATAGTGGACTCAGTCAAACAGCAGTACACAGAAGTATTCCTGAAGTCACTCATGCCCTAGCAAATGTTGTAGACCAGTTCATATATTTACCAAATACACAAGGTTTCTTTTCTTTAGGTTTAGGTTGAAAATACATACACTTTAGGTACATTACAACAAACATTTTCTCGCACAACCCAAATATGAACATTAAAAAAAAACAAGTAGGCAAAAGTTAAATAATATTAAATGGGTTGCATTTGAACAATATGCTAAAATTATCTATTTACCACTTCATGGCGCACTCTGACCCCTTCAGCGTTATCCATGTTCCTTACTACATATATGGGCACATTTGGCTCATTGAAATAAGCAAAATCCATATCATAATCAATTAAGTTTTCATCCACACACATGTTTGTAGTACTGCACAGGCTTTTATAAGTTGACAAACAAATTCTGGGGAATATTGTGCCGATCTTTGTTTTAAAAGACACCTGTATCTTATTTTGAGTACACCATTGCAACGTTCTATAAGATTTCTAGCTGAAGCATGTGCAGAATTGTACCTTCTTTCGTGTTCATTTTCAGGGTTCCTGAAAGGTGTGAGCAAGTAGGGTTGGAGTGGGTAGCCAGAGTCACCTATAAACTAACACCTTTCTCTGTTTTGATAAATAGTATTAATATATTGTTGAGCTTAACATACTCTCCAAATAAATGAGTCATGTGTTGATCCTCCATAATTTGCAAAAATACTTCTTATTTTTAGCTTATGATCGCAAATTATTTGAGTGTTTATCGAGTGGTATCCTTTTCTGCTCATATGGTTCTGCTCATTTTCCACTGGCTTTAGAATGGCTACATGTGTCCCATCAATAAATCCTACAATGCATTATTTCGGTTTTATTAAAATTTCTTGCGTCTTGTGTATTTGGTAAATATATGAACTGGTCTACAACATTTGCTAGAGTATGAGTGACTTCATGAATACTTCTGTGTACTGCTGTTTGACTGAGTCCACTATACTACTCTTGGCCAACACATCGCTGGTAACAGCCAGTCGCATAAAACCTCAGTGCTGTGAAGATTTTATTTTCAGTGGATATGCCCTATAAAGATCTTCTTTCTGGTAAATAAGGTGTAACAATTTCAATAAGGTCTGGAGAGAGCCTAAAAATTCATATTTTATATTTCATACCAATGAAAATGCAAACTAGTTTACCTTTTATTTAATCTAAAAAGTTCAATAAATCTTGCTTCTGGCAATTCGAAGGGATCACTTGCGTTTCGAAGTGCTTGTCTTTGGCGTCGCAAATTCAAATTCCTTTCCTCCTCATCCACTATGCGTATTCTCTCCCTGACTATAGGGAACATTTTTCAAAAAATAATTAATATTAACAATTATTGTTTTTCTTAAAAAATCTAACGCAAAACAAAAACTCATAACCTCAAATCTTGACGAGATTGTCAAGTCAAATCAGCTAGTGAAAGGATCGTTCATCGAAACTACATGTTAAACAAAGATGAAACATCAATACGACTCCTTCTTCCTTACCAAGTAATACAAAGCGTAACTTTCCGATCAATCGTCAAATTCCGACAGCTGATACGATCGTATCGGAAAATAGAATCCGCCTGCAGGATTTAAATGATAATACAGATTCTAACATTGACATAGTAATGATAAAGCAACGTTAAGTTTTAGTAAAAATAATGTATTTTTTTTTAATAAATTGGTTTTATTTCCTATTGAACATAATAACAGTGTTTTTTTTTATGATAAGGCACAGCACTGCAGGATTACTCCTTTAGGGCACTCTGCGACCGGAGCGTGTGCGCAGGAAACAATTCACGTTGGTTTTGAATCTTTGGAGATACTCGTTGGAGAATAAAGCCTCAGGGAGGTCGTTCCAGTGTGATGACGTTCTCCTCGTAAAAGAATTTGTTAATAGTGTCGCTCGAGGAACATTAACCTGAACCACGTACGGGTGGGCTGCAGAGGCTTGTCGTGTATTTTTACCATACACCGCTCTGGGTGGAATCAAGCGGGCAACCTCAGTTGAGCACTTGCCATAAAAATATTTCTAATATAAAGTCAAGTCGCCAACCTGCCTTCAATGTTTAAGGCTTTCCAGATTGTTTGTCAGATCGTGGTCATCAGGTCGTCAGATCATTCAGTGATCTCAGGGTACATTTAGGAGCAAAGCCCCAAATATGCGAACAGTCCTCCAGCGATGTCAAACTTGGGCTTTATAGAGCATCAAAAGTTGTTGTGATGTATAGAGGTTCTTAGTTCAGAAAAGAATCCCAAGCTGATGCTAGGTTGCCCTAGCAATGGCCGCAACGTGACTATGCCAAGACAAATGACTATCCAAATTGACGCCCAATAAATAAATTGATGAGGCCAAGGGAATCAAGTGTCCCGCAATGACTATATCCGGTACTTTAACATTAACTTTTTTAGAAAAAACTGCCGCCTGTTTTTTTTTAGCGTTAAATTCTACTTGGTTACTGTCACCCCAGGACAGAATTTGGTCTTTGTTGAGATGTAAGACCTCTGACTGCCTATAGAGTTACAGTTATACCTTATAATTTTTGGAAAAAAATATATGTTTTTTAAAATTAGAAAAAAAAAATTAAGTAAAATAGCAAGAATTTATATTATACAAACAAAATATATTCATTTTCAATGCATGTAACGACTTATGAATTATATTTACCCTAAATTGTAAACAATTTATTCTTTTTGGCTCTCCTGGAAAGTGTATAAAAGCAAGTTATGCCATTTAGCCATACAGATTTGTTCTATGGTAAAACATATTTGGTGTGGACAATATTTTTAGTTAGTTAAAAAAATCAGTAGGTAAACGCTGTAATTCATATTTATGTTACGGAACAAACTTATTGATGCATTTCACAGCTTTTAGTATGGACTGTTTTTTATGCGGAATAATCAACTAAATTTCGAAACTTTACTGTGCTTTTCCTTAATTGTTACAATTGATTTACAGTCCCACCGTTTGCCAGCGGGTGTTTATGCTTGCATGAAATTGAATTAACGCGTTTTGGGTAGATTTTTTAATTTAAAATTCCACTGCTTTACAGTAATAAAGCTTGAAGAATATATTATTGGAGCAGGGACAGAAAAACAAAGGGATTGACGATATTGTTTTAAATATTCAAGTTACTTTGACATTATAATACTAGCG
Source organism: Polydrusus tereticollis (assembly GCA_963920685.1). NCBI lineage: Eukaryota > Metazoa > Arthropoda > Insecta > Coleoptera > Curculionidae > Polydrusus > Polydrusus tereticollis. The sequence goes on from OY987330.1 coordinate 67,255,337, forward strand.
ACAAAATATTTTATTACAACCTTGTCATTGTATACAGGGTGATTCACGATGGAAGGAGTATTAGATGTTTATGATACATTCTTAGTTGCAATATACTTACAGGGTGTAATGAAAATATAGTTATTTTGGTTACTTGAAAAAATGTACAATAGTATTTTATACTGATTTGAAAAGCTGCTAAAATTTATAATGCAATTACTATTTCTTAAGCTTTAGCTACAGTGTAAGAAGCCCCCCGATTCTTAACCAAATTTTAGTGCTTAGTATCTCAGAGTTCAAAAATAGTATCAACATTTATTGCAAAACGGTAACAAGGTTAAGAAACTGCTATACTTTGTTTAAGATTGGGGGAGAGTAATAAACCCTAATGAATATGCAAGACGCTCACAAGGTGGAAAAAATAATTTTAATAGTGTAGTATACTGTGGTACTATAAATATTCTGTGGTTCTTCTTGGTAGTCCTTTAGGTTGGCAATATATAATACGAGGGCATGTGCAATAGGTCTAGGGTCTAGCTGGTACAGCTCGCCGGGGAACAAGGCCTCTTCTAAGCCGTACTCCGTTGGGTTCAGTTCAGCCATTTTGTACAGTGTATATAGTGAGTAATAAAGTGATTAACGGGACACGGTGTTTTATTCCATCAGGACATTATAGCTGGCGACGAGGATTACAGTTGGAAAATCAAGGAAAACGAAAATTTTTAAAGGATTTTACGCGGTAACATAGCGTCTAATTCCAAGAAAGCGCGGGAAGTTGAAGGAAATAAGTGTTAGCACGTGGTAGCCAGAAATTCTTGATCATGGCGCAAGCTGCAGCCAACGGTAAGCTGAGAGAATTTTCTAGCAAAGATTCCGATTGGGCGATATTTAAGGCAAGACTAGAGCAGTATTTCATCGCAAATAATATCAAGGATGACGTTGTAAAGCGGGCCATCTTATTAAACACGTGTGATGAAGACTCATATAGACTAATGTACAGCCTCTGTGTGCCAACCAGCCCGGAAAAGAAAGACATTAAAGACCTTTTTTCGCTGTTCGACAAACATTTCTAGTCGGCGACCAGTGCGTTCGCAGCCAGGCACAAGTTCTACGGGAGTGAGAAAAATTGCGCGGAATCCGTGAGTGACTGGGCAGCTAGAGTACGTAATCTGGCGGCAAAATGTGAAATTGGAAATGAGCTCAAAGTAGTGATGCGGGACAAGTTCGTGTTGGGACTGCAAAACTCCGAGATAATGAGGCGACTGTTCGAAGAGAAAATCTCTATTTCCTTCGAAAAATCAGTCGAAATTGCAAATAACCAAGTCGGCAGGCACGTGGGGTTAGAATTGGCGGTAAAAGAAGAATGTTTTTACCAGGGTCATGCGCAGAGGAGCAGCGGAGCAAGAGACGGTGACAGACAAGGAGAGCAACATTGGCAGCGGAACAACCAGAAAAGGCAAGATGGCGCGGTTGGAAGAAGTGGTCCGGCAGGCACTTCATTTAGGCAGAGCCAAGTTTCGGACAGATGGGAAAATTGGAACGTCAACTGTCAAGTCTGTGGGAAGCAGGGACATAAAAAAGATAAGTGTAATTTTAGAAATTATTTTTGCAATTTTTGCCAATTAAAAGGTCATCTAGCTAAAGTGTGTAAAAATAAAAGTAAGCAAAATTATGTAGTAGATAAAAGTGACGATGTTTTCACCCATAGTGAAGAAGAAAGCATTGCTAATGTTTTTAACTTTGGGTCTTTTTCAGACGCGATTGTGATAGACGTAGAGATAAACAAAAATAAATTTAGGTTTCACCTTGACACAGGTGCTTCAGTATCAGTAATTTCGGAAGTTTTTCGGCAGAAGAATTTTAGTAAACATATGATGAACAGAACCAATAAAACTTTGGCTAGCTACGACGGGTCGTTGCTAAATCCCTCTGGTTTTATTGAAGTCGATCTGACTTTTAAGGGGAAAGCATTTCCAATAAAATTGTACATAATTCCAAATGGGGGACCGCCTTTATTGGGGAGAGATTTTTTTAATTTATTCAAATTAAGTGTAGATAGTTATTCGGAAAAATCATTTTTGTTGAATATGGCTGATACTGAAGTGGCCCAAATTAGACAAAAATTAGCGACTAAATTTCCTAATGTATTTTCTTCTTCCTTAGGACATTTTACTGGTGGTAAATTGCAATTAGCAACACAGGAAGGAGCCAAACCAAAGTTCTGCAAGGCACGCTCGGTACTATTTGCATTGTGTAGGGGAGTGGAAGCTGAAATCGACAGACTTGTTGCAGAGAATATCCTCAGCCCTGTGCCCTTTAGCGAGTGGGCAACACCGATTGTCCCAGTAGCCAAGAGTGATGGTAGCATACGGATTTGTGGTGATTATAAGATTACAGTAAACCCTATATTGTTAGTTGATAAGTATCCTTTACCTCGTATCGAGGAGCTTTTTACTAAGTTACAAGGCGGTGTGGAATTCACAAAAATTGATCTATCTCATGCTTATCAGCAGGTTGAGTTGGATGATGTGTCAAAAGAATTCACTACAATTAATACCCACAAGGGTTTATTTCGGTATAACCGTTTGCCTTTCGGAATCGCCAGTGCACCGGCGATATTTCAGAGAATTATGGGACAGGTATTAGCAGGGTTAGAAGGGGTAGCATGTTTTTTAGATGATATTCTAATTACGGGGGAAAATCGAATTTCTCATTTAGAAAAAGTGCAAAAGGTTTTGACTAGGTTAGAAAAAGCCGGGTTTACAATCGCATTAAATAAATGTGTTTTTCTTACAAGCTCTGTGCATTATTTAGGTTATAAAATTGATAGGAAAGGCTTGCACACGAGTGATGAAAAAGTAAAAGCAATAATAGAAGGACCCGTTCCACAAAATATTACTTAGTTACGATCATTTTTAGGGTTTGTAAATTTTTATAATCGGTTTATACCTAATGCAGCTTCGGTACTAAAACCTTTGTACAGTTTATTAAAAAAAAATGTCAGGTTTGTCTGGTCCGAAGAATGTAACTTGGCATATATAAAAGTAAAAGATATTATTAGTTTTGCACCAATTTTAGCGCATTATAATCCGAAGTTACCAGTAAAATTGATAGTGGATAGTTCTTATTATGGTGTAGGGGCCATGATTTCACACGTGATAGGAAATGAAGAGCATCCTATAAGTTTTGCGTCTCTTACGCTCTCTAAGTGTCAACAAAAATATTCCCAGGTGGAAAAAGAGGCTTTAGCCATTATTTTTGGAGTAAAAAAGTTTTATCAGTATCTTTATGGTAGGAAATTTACGATTAAAACGGATGCAAAGTGTTTAGTAACAATTTTTGGCGACAAAAAAGGTATTCCTGCTCTGGCAACGAACAGATTGCAGCGTTGGGCATTAATACTGTCAAATTTTATCTTTGATATTGAGTATGTTAGATCGGAAAACAATACAGCAGATTATTTTTCACGTTTACCGTTAAAGGAAGAGTTAAAAGAATTCGATATCGAAGTTTCGTATTTAAATTTTATTGCATCAAACTCTGATTTGCCGATAGGTTGGGAACAGGTCAAAAGTGAAACACAAAAGGATAGAAGGTTGTTAGAAATTTGTAATTATGTAAATTTAGGGTGGCCAACTAAAGTCAAGCCAGAATTTAAACCATATATTTATTACAAACATAATTTTTCTGTTGTAAACGGTTGTTTAATGCTAGGGCATAAGGTGGTTATTCCAGCAACATTGCAGCATAATGTGCTGAGACAGCTACACTCCACACACATGGGGATGGTTAAAACTAAAAGTTTGGCTCGTTCGTATGTATGGTGGCCTCAGTTAGGTAATGATATTGAAAATTTAATTAAGTCCTGTGAAAATTGTTTAAAAACAAGAAGTGAACCTGCAAAGGTAGCACTCAAATGTTGGGAATATCCGAAACGACCGTGGGAAAGATTGCATATTGATTTCTTAGGTCCTATAGGGGACAAATATATTTTAGTTGTATTAGATGCTCATACTAAGTGGCTTGAGGCGATTGTCACAAATAATACCAAATCAAGTACAACCATAGATATTTTAAGAGACATTTTTTCTAGATTTGGCTTACCTTTTTCTTTGGTTTCGGACAATGCCACAAATTTTAAGTCTGGTGAATTTCAAATGTTTTTGAGTAAAAATAATATAAATTTTTTGGAAATTGCACCGTTTTATCCAGCTTCGAATGGTCAAGCTGAGAATGCAGTTAAAACAATCAAACATGCACTAATTAAAGTCATGGAAAAGAGTTCTTTAGCGAATATGAATTTTTATTTAAATAATTTTTTATTGTACTATCGGATTACACCCCACTGTTCGACAGGTATATCCCCAGCAAACCTAATGTTTAATAGGAATATTAGAACGGTTTTAGATTTTATAAATAATAATGTAAATATTACGGAAAGAGAATTTGCTAATGATCAAAATGCCAAAGTTTGTAAAAGTCAAGAGAATCAGGTTAAAAATTGTAAAGGTAATAGATCAAAAATTTTCAAGGTAAATGATCAAGTAACAGTTAGGGATTATAGAATTGTAAATAAACCCTCTTGGGTTAGGGGTATAATTAAGAAAAATATGGGCCCTAGAAGTTATTTTGTTTATATACCTAGTATTGATAAGATATGGAGAAGGCACCTTAATCAAATCATAGATTATAATTTTTCAGTAGATACAACACCGAATTGTCAGGAAAAGGTGTTGAACTCAGATAGTCCTGAAAGTAAAGTAAATTTTGAAGCTAAAAGGTTATCTCCTGATTATAACAGAATGACGCCAAGAAGAAGCAAAAGAATTGTAAAGAAAGTAGATTATGCTTAAAGATAATTTTATGAAAATTTCTTATTTTTTGTTTTTTTTATTATTGTTACTATTTTCTTTAAGGGGGAGGAAAGTGTAGTATACTGTGGTACTATAAATATTCTGTGGTTCTTCTTGGTAGTCCTTTAGGTTGGCAATATATAATACGAGGGCATGTGCAATAGGTCTAGGGTCTAGCTGGTACAGCTCGCCGGGGAACAAGGCCTCTTCTAAGCCGTACTCCGTTGGGTTCAGTTCAGCCATTTTGTACAGTGTATACAGTGAGTAATAAAGTGATTAACGGGACACGGTGTTTTATTCCATCAGGACATTATAAATAGGTTCTATTAAACATTGCATATCAGAACTTTTTTTCCTTTATTTACCTACATCGCCTTATAAAATTACCAAATAGTGGGTTCTGATCAGCCAGTTGTTGGCAGACATAGGCGTGCTTTCGGGGTCAGACCATTGAGTAGCTATGTTTCTCTAAATTACACATTAAATTAAAAAAACTGACATTGTCGACAGAATATCAATCAATTCATAAGGTATTTTTACTAGCCACAGAACTTTTCACTTCAGCCCATATTAACTCTATAGGGTTTAGTTCGCAATGGTAGGGAGGAAGTCGAGGTACTCTAACATTCGGTTTTTGTGTCATTTCGTCAACAGCATATTTTGCAAAGCGATGTTTGTGTATCTTTATAATTGTTAGTAGGTCTTTTTCACCATATCGTCTTCAAATCGCAAATGTTCTTCCCGTAGCTAAAAAAAAGTAATCCTAGTGACTTTTTCCATTACAGACCCATAAGTTTATTGCCGACCTTATCTAATATTTTGGAAAAAACTATGGCTGAGCAACTAAATAATTATCCCATACAACAAAAAGTTATTACTGTGTCTTAGTCATGTTTTCGGGTGTGGCTGATGTTAGTAAGTGTACGTGCTTACTACTTCTCGATTACCGAAAAACCTTTATAGTCGACGTCAGAAAGTATCAGTTAACAACAATAAACAAACAACGGTAACCATGAGCCGTGGGGTGCCCTAAAGCAGTATTTTAGGAGCCTTGTTGTTTTCGCTGTATACGGCAGATTATGGATGCTATTCAAACTATTTATATATGCATCAGTACGCTGACGACTTTCAACTATACTATAGCTTTGGTTCTGGTGATCTTGAGGTGGCTTAATCAATACCCTATACAGGGTGTTACTTAATAATAGGCCGTCATTTCAAGGGCGCATTCCTGAACCAAATTTAAGTAGATAGTCTGGTTTTCAAGATACAGGACCTCAAAGTTTAAAAAATAATAAATCAATCTAACAAACGAAAAGTTTTAACAATTTAACAAAATATTCACAAGAAATGTTGGAAATGATCACCTCCCGCTTCAAAACAAAATTATTGCTCTTCTTCTTATCGAGTGACAAACTTCATGAGTGTTACGTATGGTTTCATATCCGTCAATTATTCTATTCCTTAGTTGTTCTACTGTCTCCATTGGTGTAACATTAACTAATGATTTTAGGTGCCCCCACAAATAAAAATCTAGGCTGTTCAGGTCAGGCGATCTAGGTGGCCAGAATCGTGGTCCTCCACGACCTATCTAATGATTTTAGTAAGCTCTATTCAAATATTCACGAGCCAATATGCTAAAGTGAGCTGGAGCACCATCATGCATAAACCAATGTTGTTGCCGTAACTAAAGAGAAACATCTTCAAGAAGTAAAGGCAAATAATTTTGTAGAAAATTACTGTAAAGGCCGTTAAGACGTTCTGGCAAAAAAAAAATGGTTCAATCAAATAGTCACCTATGATACCGATCCAATCGTTGATTGAAAACTGTTCCTGAAAAGGTGTCTCTGTAATAGCATGAGAATTTTTATAGGCCCAGTTACGATTATTATGGAAATTAAATATTGCATTTCCGGAAAAATACGCTTCGTCTGTAAACATAATGATGGAATGATAGTGAGGATTTTCTGCAAGTCTTTGAATATACCATTTACAAAATTGCGTACGCGGTTCAAAATCTCTTTGAAGAAAGAAGTTCCTGAACTCTTTGTACATGGTAAGGATTTAGTCAGAAGACGATAAATGTTTATAAATATTTTTCTGCCTAGAAGGACACGGTCAGGATACCTTTCTTGATAGAGTCGCCGGGCCTCCGCGGAATTACCATTGGCAAGACCATAAAGGAAATGTGTCATCTTTAAATTAGAATAATTATTTACAATTTTTTTAATAGCACAATCTACCTTTTGACCAGAATAAAAATAATAACAAACTGTCACGGAAACTTAAAAAATAGCAAGAGACAAGAAAGTCCTATTTTTAGCTGCCTGACCTGAAAACAATATATTTTTTTAGAACAAGTCAGTGGTGTACATGATTTTGGTAATATTAATCGTGAGACTGCCCCCCGGGACGCCACTGTAACTCATAATAAATACAGCAAGTGGCTAGAGAACAAAGTTCTCACATGTATACATATTTATATGTCGTAACTCATAATGTTTATATCAACTTTTCTACTTAAATTTGATTCAGAAATACGCCCTTGGAATCAGGGCTTATCATTAAGTAACACCCTGTATATTGTGTCTCAGGAGTCTTAACAGGCAAGTAGTCAATTGTCATATACAGTTGGCACGATGGATCTTTGGCGGTGCATCGTGGATCAACGATCAAGGGAGAACGTGATTTATAACTCCAGGGTGGGAAATATATGAAAAATGCTATGATGATGGTTCCAAGATCAAAATGTTCCGGAGTTAATATCGCCCCCCGATCGGATCTACGGGTGGGGGCGGGTCTTGACGCCTTATCAAGCAAAATTATTATAAATTATTATTAAATGGAAATTGTGTGAAAACTGGAGTTGTTAAAATACCCGAGATTAGCAGCTTCCAAATTGACTTCAATATAAGAGGACTGAACTCGAATATCAATGCAGTCCATCAACATCTACAATCTACCAAACCTCATGTACTTGCACCAACCGAAACAAAGGTCAGATCATCGATTAGTACGGTCAGCTATTTATATCCTGGGTACGACTTCCATCACCGATTTAGGCGGAATATTGACCTTTGTCTCTTTGTCCGTAGTGATGTTTCTTGTCAACGAGAGGAGACACTCGAGCCTAACGACTTTAATGTAGTGTGGTTTCAAATATCAACGCAGATAATTACATAATTCATCTGCTGCCTCTACCGGCCGCCAAGCGATACCCATTATAGAGACTTGTTCTCCTCTCTTGCTAATACTATCGACTTTTTGCAAACCCACCATCCCAATTCCGAAGTTGTCATCCTTGGCGACTTCAACGTTCATAATGTCAACTGGCTCAAATACTCAAATATGACCGACGAGCAAGGTCGCGAAGCCGAATCCTTTGCCATTTGCTCTGGCCTCATCCAACTCATGGGTGAACCAACTCGGATTCCAGACCGAGATGGTGATTTTGCTAGTTTGTTGGATCTTTTCTTAACTTCTATCCCCGACTTGTACACTGTACCGTGAAGCCGCCGTTGGGAACGTCTGACCACAACCTTATCTCGGAACTAAACAAACTATCAATTAGTGCCGAGCAGCCTCCTAAGCCACACAAGGTCTGGCATTATACATCAGCTAAGTGGGATGACCTAAAGGACCATTTTCAAACCTTTCCTTGGCGGGACGTTTGTTTTACCCCTGATGATCCATCCATCTGTGCAACAGAAATATCGGTGGTTATCCTTACTGGCGTGAAAGCCTTCATCCCTTTCTCAAAATAGTGCCCTTCTAACGGCAAGCGGTTTACCAAAAATTGCGAACGAGCTGTTAAATCAAAAGATTATTTCTACCGACAATGGCGTAAAAATCCTACCGCCCAAAATCGTACCATCTTTGTTAACGCTAGAAACCCAAATGCAAGCAAACGATAAACCAAAGCAAAGAAGCGCACAACCAGAAGATCAAAGACAAACCTCTTGAATATCCTAACGGATCAAGATTATTTTGGTCGGTAGCTAAGGCCGTCAGTCAGAACTTTACCAAGTCAACTATTCCATCTCTAACACGTTTCGATGGCACCATTGCGACCAACGCACAGGAAAAAGCAAACTTACTGGACGAACTATTCTCTTCACACTCAACGGTTAATTTTCAGGGAAGTACTCCACCGAACATACCCCCTGTAGAATCGAGAATGCCCAAGATTGTTTTTCGCCATCGCCATGTTAAAGTTAAACGAATCTTGACGAGTCTTAACACTAAAAAGGCTTCTGGTCCTGACGATATTCCAGTCATTGTAATTAAGACATGCGCTGACCAACTGACATCGGTATTTTGTAGGCTTTTTAACTTATCCTACAAAAAAGAAATATTTCTTTCTTGCTGGAAAACTGCGCGAGTCTAGCCCATACCCAAAAAAGGCAAGAAGACCTTGTCAAACAAGTATCGTCCAGTCGCATTGCTTTTAGTCATATCAAAAGTTAAGGAGAAAGCTATCAACAAAAAATTATTAAAATACCTGGAAGGCTTCAACATTCTTAGTGACCGCCAGTATGGATTCCGTAAGTCTAGATCAACCGGCGACCTTCTCGCTTATGTTACTCACGTTTGGAACAACGCAATAGAACATCATGGGGAGTCCCGGGCGGTAGCACTGGACATTTCTTAGGCTTTTAACCGAGTATGGCATGAGGGGCTCCTAACTAAAGTGAGAGCATACGGAATGCCGGTTACTATACATGTCTTACTATACATTAAAGATCTTTTGAAAAAAACTAAAAATCCTATATACAGGGCGAGTCGGGAGAAATGGGCCTAACTCTAAGGGTGTAATCTATGCATCATATTAATAAGAAAAAACTCAAGTATTGTTATCCAATATTCATTTGTTTTCAAGTTACTGCGTTAAATAAAATAATGATATTGTTAAACCAAAATATCCAACATTAACATTGTTTTAAATGAATCATTGGTTTAGTAAATTTTCAAAAATACCGAAATTGACTTCCAAACAATTCTTGCTTAATTTACGAAGGGCGCGCGTGGATCTTTTACTTGATTCGTGCCTTTCTTTAATATTTACAGCATTTCTAATGCGCCTAATTAATGCATCACTAGTATCTACTTCTACTTTGTAAACCTCAGTTTTTAACCAACCCCATAAATTGTAGTCCAACGGCGTGAGGCCTGGCGATCCAGGAGGCCAACTAATAGGACAACCGCGACAAATCCAAACCCCTGGAAACCTTTTGCTTAAATATTGCTTGACCCGACGATCGAAATGGGCAGGCGCTTCGTCGTGTTGATAATACATTTCAGTTCTGATGTTTAAAGGAACCTCCTCCAGTAGTCCTTGCAATCCATTTTGTCAAAAACTTAAGTAGTGATCCCCTGTAAGGCGATTTTCCAAAAGAAAAGGGCCAATTAAATTATTAACGATCATGCCGCACCACACGTTTACTGAAAACCTGTGTTGAAAATTACTTTTGATTATTGCGTGGGGAATTTCGCCCGACCATACATGGGAGTTTCGATTATTATTGGTGCCTTTACGGGTGAATGTAGCTTCGTCGGTAAAAAGTATGTGCGGTAAAAGATGACGATTATTAATTATCCACTCACAAAATTGCATACGCTTGGCGTAGTCTCCAGGTTTAAGATTTTTTACACGCTGTACATGGTACGGGTATAAGCCTTGCTCGTGACGCGTATTGATCACTCTTTTTTGAGGAATCCCAAACTGAATTTTAATTCTTCGTGAGCTTGTCGTCGCATCATCTTCTACTAAAGCTAGAACATTTTCTATTTCTTCTAAATCCTGTTGAATAGCTCGTTCGGATGTTACATTAGCACTTGGAAGCGTTCCGGTCTCGCAGAGTTTGTTGAAAACTCTGATAGAGGTCTTTCTGTTCGTTGTTCGTTCATGTGGAAATCGTTCACAATATTCTTCAGCAGCCGCTGTAGCATTCCCATTACACAAACCATAAATAAAAACCATATTGGCGTATTCGAGATGTGAAAAAATGTGTGGCATTTTATAAAATTAAAATGATACAAATCCGAAAGTTAACGGTGAATCAATGTAAGATGTTATACTGACACTAATAGGATAGTGACAGCACAACAATCAAAATCAAACAATAATAACATTTATTACAGGAAAGCTAAATTAATGCAATATTTTCTTTTTACCTTATAACTTGAAAACAAATGAAAATTGGATAACAACATTTCAGCTTTTTCTTATTATTTTGATGCATAGATTACACCCTTAGAGTTAGGCCCATTCCTCCCGACTCACCCCGTATAGCTTTGCTGATGACAGCACACTTGTTTCACATTTTACTTTGGATGCTGGGACATCAGCTGCCAATGCACATCTCTATAGGCAGCAAGAGGTCTCACATCTTGGCAAAGACCTGGAAGAAATTCTGTTTTGGGGTGACAGTAACCAAGTAGAATTTAACACTATAAAGACCCAGGCGGCAGTTTTTTCCAAAAAAGTTAATGTTGAAGAACCGAAAATAGTTATGGCGAGACACTCGATTCCCTTGGCTTCATCAATTCATTTATTGGGCGTAAATTTGGATAGTCATATGTTTTGGCATAGTCACGTTGCGGCCATTGCTAAGGCAGCCTCACAGAAGCTTGGGGTACTTTTCCGAACTAAGAACCTTTATACACACCAACACTTTTGATGCTCTATAAAGCCCAAATTCGACCATCGCTGGAGTACTGTTCGCATACTTGGGGCTCTGCTCCAAACATACCCTGAGATTGCTAGATTCCATTCAAAGAAGAACCATTCGCTTGATCGGTGATCATAGTCTAACAAACAACCTGGAAAGCCTTGAACATCGAAGGCGGGTTGGCGACTTGAGTCTATTTTACAAGTGCTCAACTGAGGTTGCCCGCTTGATACCACCCAGAGCGAGCCGTGCATGGTAGAAATATACGACAAGCCACTGCAGCCCACCAGTACGTGGTTTAGCTTGGAACTCTGGAACGACCTCCCTGAGATCGTGTTTCCCAACGAGTATAATCTCCAAAGATTCAAGACCAACGTGAATCGTTTCCTGCGCACCCGCGTCGCTTGCAGAGCGTCATAAAGGATTAATCCTGCAAACCCATATTTTTTCATTTTAGCCTTAAAAGTGAATAAAAACATAATAAAGCGTCTCCGGGGTTGCGCAATACTCCTCGAATTCCAAGTAACGTGCTAGACAGAGACAATGATAGTTTGAGAGTTAGCCATTAATTTTAATCATCATTTTTGTCTCGTTAATTAATTTTTAAACGTTTTTGTGCCTTGAAATCCAACTGAATTCTAAAAACTGTTCTTTTCAACAGTAATATACCGATAGAGGAGGTGTCTTATCGGTAATACCGATGTTTTTAACAAGAAATCGATTTTCTGACAAATTTTTACGAAACGTAATTTTTACTTATAATCTGATATGATCCCGAGAGCTTTAGCTCGAGGGTCTTGTCTTATCTTTGATTATAAGTAAAAATTACATTGAGTGAAAATTTTCTTGGAAAATCGAGTTTCGAGTGAAAAACGAAGGTATGAAGATAAGAAACCGCCTCTAGAGGTGTATTTTATTGGATAATTTACTGAACATAAAAATGAAGGCCGTCTGATAAAGGTAAATATACAAGTTAGAGGTGTTACTAATTTTTTATTTAAGTAAAAAAGCTACAAGCGTCTTTTCGAAAGCGTCTTTTCGAGCTAGCGGTAGTCTTATCGGGTAAGACGACCGTTACCAAGGTGGTTGCTATGAAAATGAGCGTTTTGATTGGTTCAATACAAGTGAGGTGAATTATCAGAAACATTGTTATCGTACTTTCATGTTGGCGGTAAGTTATTATGGATATTTGTTATTATTATCAAGTCCGAACGCTATCCACAAAAATTTTGACGTTTATGAACTTATACTTTGTTTCGACTTTTTGAATCTCGTAAGTTTAATTAGATTCATATGTTTTTAGTTGTGTGCAAGTAATGACGCACCGTCAAAGAACTACCGTAAATTTCATCTTAATATCCCATTCAAAAATATTATTTTCTCTGTAAAGAAATATCCTTTATGGTTTTAGTGATTTAGGTAAATGTAAGGATAATGCTTAAAACTAACAATTTTATTTAGTGGCACTTAAACCCTTGTGACCTTCTTTACTTAAAGAAATGATACATTACTCAGCGGCTCCCACGCTAGCAAATTTTTTTTTTATTTTTTTTCTCGGTAATCGAATACAACAACAAAATGGCATTTCCTTTACTATTAGACCCTTCAAATAGGATTAAGGATGGCACTATGTTTTTACTCCTCTTTACTAAAACTTACATTGAAACATAAGTTAGATTGTGTTCGACAAAGTTCTTAACTTTCGCGTTTGAAGTTTTCTCCGAAGTTTTATATTACTTAGTTTATATTTTTGTCTCTGGTGTACCTATCTTGAAATATGTATTAAGTGCAAACGTAAAAATATTTTTGGGCGAAAAGAAAATTGTTGTTGGTGTAAAATCTTTTTCTCCTTGGGTTTATAAAACACAAAAAAGTTGAACAATACCCCACTTTATAAGACTGAAATTATGTTTTATAAAAGTTAGTAATGATATATTATTTATCAACTGCTTTATTCTATTGACGTATGGTATGGCGGGTTGTGATCAATAATAAAATCTGCTTTTTCAGTTATGTATGTTTGGTTGCATAAACACGGCTTATAAAATTATTTAATAATAATAATAATAATAATAATAAATCGTCTTTATTAGAAACACATACAGAGAAGGCGAAAATTTAGCTGTAGTAGCTACTCCTGGCATTTAACCTAATATGTATGGGCAAAATAAGTACTTATGTATATAAAATACTAAATAACTTGATATAACTAGAGAGTACAATATAGAATTAATGTAAAATATTTATAAGAATTAAAATTATATACCTATACCTGCTGTTTATGAGGGTAGTCCTCTAGCAAACTTAGAAGTTTGCTTCGTTTCTTACATAATTTTTAATTTTATACTTAAAACTAGATTGTGATAAGTCTGCAAACTTAACTATGACACTATTAAAACATTTAGGAGCACGGAGAAAGATTTTTGAAAGAATGCTGAGCTGTGACGGGGAATGTGCATGTAGTGTCTTGATCTAGTTTGAGCATTATGGAGGGAGCTGCGATGGGTTAGCCGGTTATATAAATTTGCGGGGTATTTGGTTTTAGTAATCTTATGGACAAAGCAATAGAAGTGCACCCGTCTTCTTTGTTTCATAGTGAGCCATTTCAACTTAATTATTTTAGCTGATATATGGTCGTATTTACGGAGGCCGAAAATGAAGCGTGCACAGTAATTTTGAATTTTCTGAATACGATTTTGCTGAAATTTATCAAGGAAAGGTCCATATACAGAGTCACAGTAATTGAAATGCGATAGTACGAGTGAGTCAGTAAGTAGTTTTTTTAGCGGATTGCACAAGACATGTCTATGGGAATACAGTGTCTTAAGAACTGAAAAAGAGCGCTGAACTAAGTGGTTAACATGTAGGCTGAATTTTAAATTGGGGTCGAAATGTACTCCAAGGTTCTTTATAGTGTTAACAATTTCAAGTTTTTTGTTATCAATTTTTATGGTAAAATTTCCTAAGAGATTTTGTCTCAGATTATTATTACCAAAAACCATAAGGTATGACTTATTAGGGTTTAGTTTTAAATTGTGTAACGCCGCTAGTTTTCTTATATTATCTAGGTCTGAATTTATATTATCTTCAGCTTCCTGGACCTGATCCGGTCCAAAGCTCAGATATATTTGCGTGTCATCCGTATAAGCTTGGATCTGGCAATTCTTGACAGAGTTAAAAAGTTCGTTCGTATATACTATAAACAGCAAAGGCCCCAGGATAGATCCCTGCGGGACCCCAGACGTTACATCCTGAGTAGATGAGACAAGGTCGTCAATATGTACTCTTTGTTTTCGGTCAGTGAGATATGATTTTATAAAGCGAGCAGCGGAATTGGAGAAACCGTAGTACATTAGTTTAGCATGTAGGAGACCATGGTTGATCGTGTCGAAAGCTTTAGAAAAGTCCAAGGCCACTAAAGCTGTTAGTTCTTTCTTGTCAATACCTCTAGCTATATCATCAGTTACATGCACGAGAGCAGTGGCAGTGCTATGGCCTGCTCTAAAACCGGCTTGGAAGTCGGATAATATTTTATGTTCAGCCAGAAAACTAGTCATTTGCAAATGAACAGCCCTTTCTAAAATTTTGGATATTGCAGGCAAAATGCTTATGGGGCGCAAGTCGGAGAATACTTTTGGATTGGGAACCTTTGGCATAGGTCTTACAATAGATTCTTTCCAGTATGTAGGAGAATAGCTATATTCAAGACAGCAATTTATAATATGGGTGATGTATGGGTCTAAGTGTGGACTGCAATAGTGTAGCATATTAGTTGAAATATTATCAGAGCCGTACGCTTTAGATTTAATTGAGGAAAGTAACTTCGGTATATCATTTATGTCTAATAAAGTAAAGGAAAATTGACCGTCATGTAGACCGGGATGAAGGCGATTTTTATAGCTTGACAATAACTCGTTATCCGCTTCTTTATTCGTAAAAACGGTACTAAAGTATTTGTTTATATTTTCCGGGTTCTGTAGATTTTTAGGAATTTCCTTTTTATCTTTGTTCCCATTAATAGAATTTAAACCTTTCCATAGTTCTTTGCTATTTTTAGATTGGAACAGATTGACAGTAGAAGACAGTAGAAGACTTAAGAAGATAATATTACCAACTTTAAACTTAGGCATACAAATTTTTATGGCATATTTTTTTCTTAAATATGGATTTTTATTGAAGGAAAAATCCAAAATAGAAAAGTAAAGTACACGATTTATACCTACTACTCCTAGCGCACTTATCCCTATAAAAAACTCTCCGAAAGCAGCTCCCTCTCTAAGATGTAAAGTACAGGGTGTCCAGTTCTCGATGGTTTTACGTGTTATCTCCGTTATTAGTAAAGATAGAAGGATATCGTTTTTTGCAGCACTACGCTACTTTTTTGTGAAACGAAAGATGCGGCAATCAGAATTTTTCTAGTCCTCCTGATTTTAAAAATGTTACATTTTGGGATACTCCCCATATTTAGGTTACCCTATAGCTTATCAAAGAGAAAGCAAATGTTTTTTTTGTAGTTTTTTACGTAGAATTCAGTGACGTAGTCAGATTTTTTCTACGTTCACTAGTTTCCGAGAAAGAAATAAATCGGTCACCCTATATATTTTTTAATAATATAATTTAGTCTATAGCAAGCTTTTTAGTATAAAATACCTTATTTTTATTTTTATTATTAGGCACGAAATTTACGTTTTATTATTAAACTTCTGCGGAAATAATAGAACTCAAACTCAAACTCAAAACGCGTTATTGTCCAAGAACAAAAATTCTTATTGACAAAGCCATATTATTCTAAATATTATCTTACGGCTACTTAACATATTGAAAAATCCGTAAAATGTTGTTAAACTATAGTTAATATAATTAAAACTGGACATTGACATACAAATACTACAAAAACAATAAAAATTTACCAATTTAAATTTAGGCAGGTAGGTACCCATACCCATAGACCAGGTGTCAATAAATAAAATACAAAACATATATATATCTATATAAAAAATTATACAAATGCATCTCGAAAAACTCTTTAATACTGTAATATGTCCTTGAGACCAAAAGCCTCTTAAGATCTCTCCTGAATTTCTCAGCATATACTGTTTGCCTCAGATGCAGTGGAAGATGGTTAAAAATCTTTTTACTTTGATAAATGATTGAATTTTTTGCTTGTGTAGTAGAGGGAATGGAAAGGTTAACAGTGTGTGTCTGTCTGTTTAAATATATAGATGACACCCTAAATATGTTCTCTTTATACTTTTTATGGACGAGACATGAAATCTCTAATAAAAAAAGACCGGGCAATGGAAGTATCTTATGTTGTAAAAACAATGGTCTACAAGAGTCTCGTAATCTTATCTTAAACATACACCTAATTGCCCTCTTCTGCAGCACAAACAACATATTGAAGAGGGACAGTGAACAAAATCCCCAGAAACATATTCCATAGCGGATTGGGATTCGATAAGCGCAAAGTACGCGCTTTTTGTCTTTTTAAAATCTAGCTTATTGGAAGTTACTCTAATTGCATAACATCTAGATGATACCTTTTTGGACAAGCAAATTTTATGGGACTCGAATTTCAATCCATTGTCAATATGTACTCCCAGAAACTTGCTTGATTTTGAACTGACAACAGTGTCCGATCCCAAGGCAACCCCATCAAAGCTACACCTAAATGTTAATACATTGGTTTTTGACACATTAAAAGATAAATAGTTGGCATCAGTCCATTCCTTTACCTTAACCAGATCGTTCTTGACATTCGATTCCAACAAATCTGGATCCTTATTTACCCAGAGGATCGTGGCATCATCTGCAAACAATGTAAAACCCCCAGTTATATCAATACTAGACAGATCGTTGATGTACAGCAAAAATAAAAGTGGTCCCAAAACAGAACCCTGTGGAACCCCTGAACTGATGGCCAACTGCCCCGACTTAACCCCATCAAATGTAACCCTCTGGGTCCGTTCAGAAAGATAAGACTGAAACCATTTCAGAGCTACTCCCCTTACTCCATAGGCTTCCAGTTTCCATAACATTATTCTATGATTGACAGAGTCGAAGGCCTTTGACAAATCGCAAAATACCGCCGCTGCCACATCACCACTATTTAACCCCAAATACAATTTCTCCAGAAATGCGAAAATGGCATCATTAGTGCTACTTGACTCCCTAAATCCAAATTGTTCACAACAGAGAATGCTATGCTTCTTTAGAAAGTTTAATAGTCGTGCCTTGACTAGCTTTTCTATTATTTTTGACATTGTAGGCAATAAAGAAATTGGTCTTAAATTTGATGGTGTATCGCAGTCACCACCCTTGTATAAAGGTATAACAGTTGCAAGCTTCAGACAGGGACGGAAAACACCACTTTGAGACG
The DNA here is from genome assembly GCA_963920685.1 of Polydrusus tereticollis. NCBI lineage: Eukaryota > Metazoa > Arthropoda > Insecta > Coleoptera > Curculionidae > Polydrusus > Polydrusus tereticollis. The sequence goes on from OY987330.1 coordinate 67,273,219, forward strand.
ATTGGTTTACAGCATCCGAAAACACTTCGAGAACTGCCGCAGGCAAATTCAAAAATATCTTTAACGATATCTCGTCCCATCCTGTAGAATTTTTATTTTTAATATCTTTTAAGGTGTCCCGAATTTCCTGTATGGTAGTGGGGTTAAAGAAAAATGACTCTGGCACGCTTATGTGATTTAAATAATCTCTTGGGCCAGACTTTGCACTAATTCCGCTACAAAAAGAAGAAGCAATTGAACAATAAAATTTATTAATTTCAGTGGAAGTTAAATTAGAGCGAACTGACGTTGTATTCTCTTTTCCTCTTAATTTGTTAACAATCCTCCATGTTTCTTTTTGTTCGTTACTAACCATTAGCGGGTACTGTTTCCATGACAATAACCGAAAAAAGCCTAGGTACTTGTTAATTTTTCACTGTGGTTGAAGAACAGTTAATTTTGAAGTTAGCGTTAAGAGTTAACTTGTGTGTTTGATCATAGGGCTGTTTGCAGTTTAATGTGATTGCTTTAGAAAACATATAACGTTAATTTAACGTAGTTTAGGTTTAGACCTTTTATCAAACCATAAATTGTTTGATTGGGTTATTACGAAATAGCGAGAAATGCCAAATTCAAGATATGTTCCCGGTCGTAACTCCGAACTATAACGTATTTCACTGAAAAAATGCTATTTGCTGATAAAAGCGACGAATTAGTATTGCGAAAATATAGCAGTGCCTTGCATAAAGCACGTTGAGGAAAGGTTTTTAGTCAGGGAACTTAAGGCAACCAGAAGACTTGATGGTAATATTGAAATAGTGTAGTGTGGATTCCTCTTTTTTACCAGTATTTTGGTATAAAATATATTAAATTGTTATTAGGCAATAAACATAGATAGACTATAAGTATATTAGTTAGCTATAAAACAAATATTTAGCCCTATGGTCAAACTGACAAGTTAACTCTAGACGCTAACTTCAAAACTAACTGTTAACAAGTAGGCTCTTTTCGGTTGTTGTCATGGAACCGGTACGTTAAAAGTTAACTTGTATATTTGATCATAGAACTTAAAAACAACTAAAAACGAAACGGTCTATCAAAACAAGGCAAAACTCCGAAACGCGGATCGACTAGAGACAGCTGATTTTAAACATGGGTAACATAGGCGAGAAGGTCTCCTATTGATCTAGACTTACGAAATCCATACTGGCAGCCACTGATAACGTTGCCTTCCAGGTACTTTAATAATTACTCCATGACTTTTGATATTTAACCGAAAATAATGCGAATGGTCGATAATTAAAAGTGATTAATTCTTTTGTATCCAGGGGGCATAGAATTATTTAAGGTAAAAAAGGGGAGGCGCCAAATACGAAAGTTTGAGAACCGCTGACCTAAAATAAGTTGCCAAAAGTTTTTAAGAACACTATGGACTTTAAGCGATCTGAAATAAATTTAAAAGGTATATAAAAACTGGGCAGCGTGATTGTTGTGCGGAATTTAACATTTAATTTAAATTTTAGATTGCCTAACTTCAGCTGTTAGCATTGAACTACCTTAACTAAATATTTATATTATCAACTAGTCAGTATCTTCAATACCAGTGTTTCAGGCACTGATTAAAGGATCTTAAAGGTGTCGGTAAGGTACGATATTATGGAAGCCATAAACCTTACGGCTTTGGGGAAAAATGTTTATTAACGAAATCGACCAAAAGAAGTTGTTGGAAAATATTTTCAAGTTTCTAAAATGCCGCTAGGGGGCACAGTTACTAGGATAAATAAAAAGTTCGGTAATTTTTGCGGAAACTGGCTCCTACGAATTTTTTTTTTATCTTTGAAAATATAGGTGGGGGAAGCTTCAGAAAAAAATACTTTTTGAATTGCTGTATCTTCTATATCAGCTATACTCTAAGTGTGTTCCGCGGAACCCTAGGGTTCCGCGATACCTCTGTAGGGGTTCCTCAAGAATTTAGAAAAAAAATCAAAGCACCTCTCTCTGGTCGAACGTTTTGACTCCGCGGCCGCGCGTAGGTATATTTATTTATTTATTTGTATTTGTATAAACATGTGTTACAATAGCTGGTACAATATCTCATAAGTTTGGTATCAACATGTATACTTGTATACTTGTGAGCGCGCAGTCCCTTTGATAAAAGCCGCCTCTGAATTGTTTACAACGCAATTTTTATATTTCTCTTTTTATTTTTGCTTTTTGTTTATCAAAGGCGCCGACTCGAGTATTTTCGAGAATATTCGAGATCGAGTCTAGGACTAAGTATAAAAGCGGCGATCGCGCGTCGCGCCTCGTCAGTCAGTTGACGATTAGCGTTCGGAGCGATAAGTTCCTACCTACCTACTTACAAGCTCGCTAGCGAGAAACTAGTGTTCATTGTTCTACTGCCTGCTGTATTCTGTTGTCTCAGTTTTATACATTTCTTCATTGTACTAAACTTAGTCTCTTATACGCAGTAACGATTGTGCATTATTTAGACCCCACCATCCTGACGTGTAACATTATAAATAAAGAAGAATGGAACATTGGCTTAAAGGTGTTAAACGTGTTGCAACAACATCTTCTAATGACGCTGAATGTTCAAAAGCAGTACGCGCGGAGAATATAGCAATCACCGATCCAGACGATGATGCCACGACGTCAAGCTCGATGGTTTCAAAGACGAAAAAAGGAAGTATGATGGACCATATATCAGTTTCGGATTTGTTGATTCCAACGGCTCACCTCTCTGCATGCTATGTAGTAAACTGCTTCCTAATAGTTCCATGGCACCTACCAAATTGCGCCGACATTTACAAACTGTACACCCCGAGTCTAAAGACAAGAATAAAGAATTTTTTGTTCGTAAAAAAGATCAGTTATTGGAAAGTCAAAAAAATATGATGCATGTAACAAAAACTATCAACGAAAAGGCCACGGAGGCATCATATTTAGTTAGCTATCGCATTGCACAAGCAGGTGAAGCGCACACTATCGCTGAAAATTTAATAAAGCCATGTGTATTAGACATAACAAAATGTATGCTCGATGAAAAATCTGCAAAGCATCTTTCTACTGTGCCGCTATCAAACGATACTGTTTCACGGCGAATCCATGATCTGGCAAGCTACGTCAAACAAGAACTAGTTACACGTCTACAAAAAACACGATTCGCCTTGCAAATGGACGAGTCAACTGATGTCGCTGGTTTGGCTATCTTGCTGGTTATCGTGAGATATCCATATGAAAGTTATTTTGAAGAAGACATGCTAATGTGTTCACCGCTGCTCACAAACACTACCGGGGAAGAAATTTTTAATAAAATAAATATATTTTTTGAAGAAAATAATCTCAGTTGGAACAATTGCATTGACATTTGTACAGATGGGGCCAAGGCGATGACAGGTAAAACAGCAGGAGCAGTGTCACGAATAAAAAATAAAGCGCCTAATTGTAGTTCCAGCCATTGTATTCTCCATAGACAAGCACTTGCGATGAAGCAAATGCCGTCAAATCTAAAATTAGTTATGGATGAAGCGGTAAAAATAATTAATTTTATCAAATCACGACCACTACAATCCCGATTGTTCTCATTATTGTGTGAAGATTATGGCAGCAAACATAAAACACTGCTGCTCCATACAGAAGTGCGATGGCTGTCTCGGGGTAAAACTTTAACAAGGCTATTTGAACTTAGAGCCGAGTTACAAATGTTTCTTTCAGCAGATACTTCTTTTAATTTGAAGGACCGTTTGTATGATAAAACTTGGTTGTTCCGATTGTCTTTTATGGCGGATATCTTTCAAAAACTGAACGAATTGAATTTATCATTGCAAGGTAAACAGACAACAGTGTTTCAGGCCAATAATAAAATAACTGCCTTCAAAAGAAAATTAGATTTTTGGATTATTTGCGTTGGTAAGAAAGAAATAGAAAGCTTTACGTCACTCAGTGAGTTTGTTAGCGATAACGACTCAGAAATGTTTCAAGATGATGTGTTTGAAGAATTGGTCCAATATCTCAGTTCGATGCGCGCATCTTTTGAAAATTATTTTCCCGAAGAACAGAATACAAAAATGAAACTGAATTCATGGATTCATAATCCTTTTTTACCCAACTTGGAAAAGCCCGAAAGTATGTCAAACGAGATATATGAATCTCTTTTAGAAATGTCATCAGACACAAGTATGGAGTCACTGTTCAAAACGACGCCTCTCAACGATTTTTGGTGCAGAATCCGTGATGAATATATCCAATGCTTGGCAAAATGGCTCTGAATATTCTTCTCCCGTTCCCAACAACATATTTGTGCGAAACAGGATTCTCAACCTATGCAGCCACGAAAACAAAATATCGCAATAGACTGGACGCCGAACCTGATATGAGACTTCAACTGTCTTCTATCAAACCTGATATCAACCAATTGATGAAAAATAAAAAACAGTGTCATACCTCCCATTAGTTAGATTTTTCTTTTTTAATATCTTCTATTATTGTACTTGCCATGTGGTAAAGTAAGTAATAATTAGTAACTGTTACATTGAACTTTTATTATGCTTATTAATAAAGAATACACTTAACCCTCGTAGACTAACTTTTATACATCGATGTAAAACCATTTGCCTTTACTTCTATTGTTATCTTAATACAATTTTGTGTAAAATTTTTGTTTCCAATTATTTATTTTGCTTCAAAAACTGACATTGTTATTGATCAGTATGTAATGTTTGATGCAAAGTTTATCTAATTACATCAGTTTTGCCAAAAACGACGTTTCTCATTTTTCTTAAGTTAGTAAACAGATGTACAAAAAGAAAATATTAGGAAGCTTTCGTTGAAATTTTAATTAATTAATATTGGATCAAAAAGAATAAATATCAATCGCTCAAAACATTTTATTCAACAAAAATATAGTTTTCAAGTAGGCGATGCATTTGTTGCTAAGGAACATTACATTCATTTGTTGTTTATTTAATTTCTGAAGCAAAAGTCTGAAATAAGACCTAATTGATTAGACCGCATTGTAATCAACAATAAAACTTTTAAATAATGTTAACAATAGAAGAAAAAATTGAGATTGTTCTACTTTGTGGAGAAATCAATCGTCACAGAGACGTGGCTCAAAGTTTTAACAACAGGGATCCTAATAGAAACATACAACAATCAACAGTTAGCAGAATTCTAACCAAGTTTAAACAAACAGTGTCAGCGGAAAACAGATTTAAAAAGAAGCATACGTCTTTGAGGAACACGGAGGAAGTGGAGTTATCTGTTTGTTTGGATGCTATTGAGCATGGACAAACTACTTTACCAGCTATTTCTGAAAGGACCGACGTCAAGCTCTCGAGCGTAACAAATATTTTGCATAAAAACAAATTTCATGCTTTTAAACCGAAATTTATCAATACTTTAAAAGAAAGAGATTTTGATGTTCGCTTTAACTTTTCAATATGGTTTCAAGGAGAAAAAGAGGAAGACTATTATTTTCCATATAATATTTTATGGACAGATTAGGCGACTTTTAGCTCTAATGGTGTTCTGAGCTCTCAGAATTGTAGATGGTGGGCTCAAGAAAATCCTCATTTCACCATTCAGTGCAAAGACCAGTACTGTTTCAAAACAAATATGTTTTGTGGCATTTTAAATAATACAGTTATTGGACCGTTGTTCTTTCGCCAAAATTTAACAGGTGTGAGATACCTCCAGTTTTTACAACATGAGCTTAGTAAAGTTTTGGATGAGATGCCGTTATGCGTAAGAAATAAATTGTGGGTTCATCTGGATGGAGCGCCCGTCCATAATACAATTGTTGTTAGAAATTGTTTAAACCAAATGCTTCGAGGTAAAGTCATTGGTCCTGGTTTTGACTGTCATTGGCCGCCGAGGTCCCCGGATCTTACACCCCTTAATTTTTTTTTCTGGGGATACTTAAAAAATAAGGTGTACAAAAACAGGCCATTTAGAGACATTGACCATTTAGAAAATATCATCCGGCACTGTATTTCTGAGATAAATCCAGATTTTATTAGTAACGCTGTAAGACACGTTTCAAAACAAACTGAAATTTGTATAGAACGGGAGGGCAGACATACAGAAATGTAATAGTTATTAATAATTCTAGTAAATAGTTTTAGCAAAATGATTTGTTAAAAGACTTCTTTATTATTAATAATAATTATTAATGCATCGCCTACTTGTAAACTATATTTTTTTGAATAAAATGTTTCGAGCGATTAATATTTATTCTTTTTGATCCAATACTAATTAAGTAAAATTTCAACGAAAGCTTCATAATATTTTTTTTGTACATCTGTTTACTAACTTAAGAAAAATGAGAAAAGTCGTTTTTGGCAAAACTGATGTAATTAGATATACTTTGCATCAAACATTACATACTGATCAATAACAATTTCAGTTTTTGAAGCAAAATAAATAATTGGAAACAAAAATTTTACACAAAATTGCATTAAGATAACAAATGAAGGAAAGGCAAATGGTTTTACATCGATGTATAAAAGTTAATCTACGAGGGTTGATCAGGATTTTCAAGAAACTGGCAAAAAATAAAAATTGTATTAGACTGTCAAAATATTGTACAGAGGCTAAAAATGCCTAGATAAACAACTTTCTCGAATAAAGTTTTTCGATGTTTTGATAAATAAGGGCATTTTTGAACCTATTTTATTAAAAATGTCAAATTTGACAGGTAACGCAAGTCGTGCAGCTGCTTTATTATACGTCATTTTTGGTTTTTAGGTAAGCAAAAACTAACTGCTTTTTCAATTTTTACCTATACCTCATAATAAAAAAAATCCCATTTGATGCGGACTTTCTTGCGGACACTGTATAGTAGCGACCACGATAAAAGTCGGTTTTTTAATGTGTAAGTGTAAAAGCGTCTATCAAACGAGCCTAAGCTGACTAAATTTGGGTAAAACATATGGAAGATACAGCAACTAAACAGTTGTTTTTCACAAGCTTCCCCCACCCATATTTTTAAATATACCAAAAATATCTTGGAAACAAGTTTCCGCAAAATTTAATAAACTTTTTATTTTCGTCATTAAAACAGTACCTTAACATAGCGATTATCTGATAAAATTTGACTTTTTAAATATATCCTAGTAACTGTGCCGCCTCCCAGGTGACCACTTTATATAGCAACTATATCACAACAATAGAAATATGTTCTTTGATTTTATCACAGAAAAAGCTCATTTATGGCTCATTTATAATATTATAAAGGCATCTCAAATGCAAAAATATGCTACCCTAGGAAACCGCTATATTCTTTCCCATGTGACAAAACATATCTATAATCGTGACATTGCCCCAAGCTCGCTATGCAACATAACATGGTAACTAAACATATATAGCACAGTTTCACATTTGCCATGTAAAATATAAGTTCTTGTGCTAAATCTTATCTATCATTGCCATGGGTAAACATAGCATACCGTCAAAAAAGTCTGAAATATTGAGAAGATGTCAAAAACTATTGACTATATTTTTTGTGGAAATTTGCACGTCGATATAGTAAAGAAATTGTTTTATCATTCCAAGGTGTGCCGTTTTTAATTATGTCTTGCCATTGCCATTTTCCAAAACAATATATTCAGTAGTTCTTGAAATACCTATTATTCCAGACTTTTTTGACACTGTATTTATAATTAAAGCAGCATTATTGTTTAAAAATCCTTTGATCTGTGTTATAAAAAAAATAAAGTAAATTTACAGGTTACTCATTATATTTCGACATATCAATTGACCGAATTTCAAGGAAACAACATTTATATATGTTTTGAAGAAATAGTCCATTCTCAAAGTGGAGTTGAAATATAGGGAGAGGAAAGAAAGTCAAAAAGTCTTTGTCCACTGATTTAATAAGAAGCAATCAAAGGCTCAATTTTATAATAAAAAATCGTCTACATATTTCGAAGGTAGTGACCTTCATCTTCAGGATAGAAAATTAGTGTTGCTGTTGGTATTAGCAAAAAAGAGAAAATTATTGGGGGAAAGTGACGTTGATGGAGCTTCAAGATTTGAAAATTGAAAATGTATTAAGTAGTGAATGTAATCAGCATACTGAAATCGTAAGTCAAAATTCTAATTAAAAGTACTTATGGAATGTTTGTCATATTTAGTAGGTTTTAAAAAAGATGATGTTCTTTCCATCAAAGTTTCAAGAAAGGATATATTTATGGAATTGTGCGACATTTCAATTCATTTAAAGGCAAGAAAGAGATATTTTGTTAGAATTTGAGAGTGAATCTGCAAGAATGAAAAATGTAATTAGTAGTTAGTTACAATTATTAATAAGGTCCGTATTTACTCATTTTGTTGAAGACTCATTATAAAGGTTTAAAACATATTATGAAAATTATTTGGGGGTACTTAGGACCTAAGACCCTATCACCCGTAATTAAGTAAGTCTCATATTTTGTAAGAAGTAATCAAACATGATTGTAAAAAAATTAAAACTTTTTTAAAAAAACTTTTAAAAAATTGTTTAAAAACACAAAATCTTTAATTTATATACCCTCAAAGATGAAAACAGGGAGACAAACACTCAACATACCTTAAGAAATTTTTTAATAAATTCCAAAGATATTATTCCACTCGCTAACAAATCGGGAATTTACAGCATTACTTGTTCAACGGAGGATTGCAATGCATGTTACATAGGACAAACAGGACGTAAGTTTTCAGTTCGAATTAAGGAACACTGTAAAGAAATAGAGAAAGCTCAAAATCAGAATCTCTCCCCCTCAGAAATCAAGTCTAGTTTCTCGAGGCATGTTCATACTAATAAACATCAATTTGATCCTTAATCTAGTGTTAAATATCTACACATTTGCAATAAAAGAAACAGATTTAATCTCTAGGAAATTCTTGAAATTAACAAAGCCTTAAACATAAAAACTTCATTTGTCTCAATGATCAAATTCAACATTCATCTACTCATTTTTTTAATTATCTCAATTTTAATTAATAGATAAACAAATAACTATACCTAAGCTTTTCTCCGTTTCTACTTCCTGTTTCGTTAGGGTGTGTATTTGTTAAGAAAATAATAATTAAATATATAATAAATAATTTGATTAATAGATTATGTACGGCCATCTCTGGATGACTTTTCATTTTCAACCATGTTTTAACAACGCGAGACACTTACGACAAAAATTTTATAATTCTAACCAAATTCCTACAACACTTGTTTATTGCAATCCATAGATTTCTGTACAGATGGCAGGACAAAACTTTAAGACACCTATTCCCAGAAAGGTGAAAATATCAAATACTATCCCTTTAATTTCTTCTAAAGATATTTTACTTATTTTACATCCACTTTCTATAATTAATTTTCAAAATTTCCTAATTCCACAGGTATAGATCTAAGTTGTATATCGCAGCCACAATAGTGCTTCACTAAACCTTAACTTTTATGTTTTATATAGCGACTAATAGAGGCCACCCTAAAAAAGAAGAATTTTTAGGACCCTTATTCCCCAACCTTGTTAGTAATTTTATTTTGATGTTAATGATCTGTTATCAATTTTTAAGTTAAACGCGGGGCGTTACTCTTTATAAGATCAGCAGATAGCAGATAGCTGATCTTATATGGAGAAACTTAGGCTACTTTTACCTCGGAAAATTCGGGAAAAACTAAAAGTTTTCAAGTTAAACGCGGAGCGGATTTTGACGGGACTTTCACTGGCAGATAGCTAATAATACAGGGTATTTTCTTTAAAAAAAAATAGTAACAGTGGTGTGGAAGTTATAACATACTTACTGTTATATGGCCTCCGCTTGTAAGCTAAGTTATATACAGGTTTTATATTTGACCATCTGTCTAACTATAAGGACTGCGATGGAGCTTTTTTTATCTTTTTCGTTTCTCTGGCCATACTGACATCCCCCATATTGTTCTTCAACTGTCAACGTATTTTCAACTGTCAATTGATTCTGAACACGTTTTCAGTTCTCATTTTAATTGTGTTTGTCTCCCTGTCTCCATCTTTGAGGGTATATAAATTAAAGATTTTATGTTTTTAAATAATTTTTTAAAAGTTTTTTTTTAGAAAGTTTTAATTCTTTACTTCTTATAAAATATGAGACTTACTTTATTACGGGTGATAGGGCCTTGGGGCCTTAGGTCCTAAGTACCCCCAAATACTTTTCATAATATGTTTTAAACCTTTATAATGAGTCTTCAACAAAATAAGTAAGTAGGTACGGACCTTATTAATAATTGTAACTAATTACTAATTACCTTTTTTCATTCTTACAGATTTACTCTCAAATTCTAACAAAATACCTATTTCTTGCCTTTAAATTAATTGAAATGTCCCACAATTCCATTTATATATCCTTTCTTGAAACTTTCATGGAAAGAACATCATCTTTTTTTAAAACCTACCTACTAAATATGACAAACATTTCATAAGTACTATTAATTAAAATTTTGACTTAAGGTTTCAGTATGCTGATAACATTCACTACTTTATACATTTTCAATTTTCAAATCTTGAAACTCCATCAACGTCACTTTCCACCAATAATTTTCTCTTTTTTGCTAATACCAACAGCAACACTAATTTTATCTCCTGAAGATGAAGGTCACTACCTTCGAAACATGTAGACGATTTTTTATCATAAAATTGAGCCTTTGATTGCTCCTTATTAAATCAGTGGACAAAGACTTTTTGACTTTCTTTCCTCTCCCTATTTATATACAGGGTGTTAATTAATGTCATGCAGATATTTCAGAGAGTGATAGTACTCGTCAAAATAAGAAGAAAATGCAAATATATGCATGGTCTAAAACGCGTTATTTTCGTTATACAAGTTTCAATTTTTTTTCTCGTATATGCGTTTTCTATCTTATATTCTGTGATAATTGTTTCAAATTTGGAACATCAACCATTTTTTAGGATCTCTACAATAAAGTATCAAAATTGTCGGTCGCAGTATACAGAGTGTTACATTTTCTTGAATCAGCTACAATTTTATCTTCCAGAACTTTTTTTTGGAGCCCCCTGTATGAATTCCGGTATGAAATTTGAACTCTCTGTTTCTTTGTTTAGCGTTCTGGTTTCTTGCACTATTCTCGTATCTGTGGCCGTTTTCAAATTATTTGCAAAAATAGCCATCGATGGAAATTAAGTGTAGGCGAAATAGCGCGATAATAAACATGAGAAAAAAACTAGTAGGCTGGGATAGGCAATTGTTAATTATGTTTATTGTCCTTCTGACATTTTGTAACAAAGATCTTTTTTGTTTGACGTTTGCGGAGTTGTTTTGAACTGGTTAATGATGGTTGAATTTACAAATCAAGAATTTGCAGAGATGCATTTAATCTATGGACTTGCCGATGGCAATTGTTATGAGGCCAGACGACTGTATGCACAAACGTATCCAAATCGAATACTGCCTGACCGACGGACATTCGCAAATCTACATAATCGACTTTGTGAAAATGGATCGTTCAAGAAATCCACTCATTTAGCAGGAGCAAACAGAAAGGTTAGGACTCCTGAAGTCGAGGAAGCAGTCCTGAATGCAGTAGAAAATGATCATGCTACTAGTACGAGAAAAATTGCCGCAACACTTAACATTTCATTTCTGCTTGTCTGGAAAATTTTAATAGACAACTTAATGTATTCTTACCACATCCAAAGGGTTCAAGTGCCACGTGACTTTCCACTACGTTTTAATTTTTTCCAAAAATCCGTTATTTGGCAACACGATTTTATTTAGCGATGAAGCAAATTTCTCAATTCTCTCTTCACAACTCATACATACAATTCGATACGCGAAAATAATTTCCAAGAACAGTTTTCAGTAAATGTGTGGGCCGGCATTATTGGAGATTATTTAATAGGACCATTTTTCCTACCAGCAAGGCTAAACGGACAATATTATCGTCAATTTCTTGAAGCGGAACTCCCAGGGCTGCTAGAAGGGGTACCAATTCTTGTCAGAAACGAAATGTGGTTCATGCACGATGGTGCACCACCGCACTTCAGCATAGAGGTGAAAAACTTTCTCAATCAAATTTTTAACAACCGTTGGATAGGTCGAGGGGGACCTCAGCCAAGACCCCTATATCCCCAGACCTAAATAGCCTGGATTTCTTTTTTTGGGGACACCTAAAAGCATTAGTGTATCAGACCCCAGTCCAGACAGAAGAGGATTTAAGAAACAGAATAATAGCTTCATGCGACATCATTCGCAATACTCCTGGAATATTTGGCAAAGTCCTGACGGTCCATGAGGCGAAGACTTGATTCATGCATTTTAGCAAGAGGCGGACATTTTCAACAGTTTTTATAATTTTGTTTTATTTTTATTTGATTACCTAATTAATGAAAACTTTGTCGGTTGATCAAAAATAAAAATGAAAATATTTACTTTTTATTTTTATATATATTTTCGCCTACACTTAATTTCCATCGATGGCTATTTTTGCAAATCAATCGGAAACGGTCACAGATACGAGAATAGTGCAAGAGACCAGAACGCTAAACAAAGGAACAGAGTCTTTAAATTTCATACCGGAATTCATCCAAAAAAAAGTTCTGAAAGATAAAATTGTAGCCGATTCAAGAAAATGTAATACCTTGTATACTGCGACCAACAATTTTGATACTTTATTGTAAAGATTCTAAAAAATGGCTGATGTTCCAAATTTGAAACAATTATCACAGAATATAAGATAGAAAACGCAAAATACGAGAAAAATAATTGAAACTTTGCCACCCTGTGTAACGAAAATAACGCGTTTTATACTATGCATATATTTGCATTTTCTTCTTATTTTGACGAGTACTATCACCACTTGAAATATCTGCATGACATTAATTAACACCCTGTATATAAAATTCTCGATTCTATGCTTCACAAATAAATTACTACGAGAAAAAAAATAAAGAAATGTAGGTTTAATTTACTGTGTAGTTTAGGAAATAAAGTTGAGTGTACAGAATTGTAATTTGCAATTTAGGCACCATGGCACCATACAGGGTCCTGCATCTCACACCCATATTATGTAGCTAAGTTATTATTAGTTAAGTGAGGATTTTGACATTTTCGCAGACTGTACCTATATCCTAGGGAGCATTTCAGAAAAGAATTTTTTTATTTTTCAGTGTGTCCCAAAAAAGGGTAGAAAAGTGTATAATCCATCAATCACTTGCGATGGTTTCGAATATTTTTCTAAGAAACACTGTCATTACATACAGCTTTAAAAATATGAAAATAAAGGGTAAAATAACCTTTTGACAAAATCCTAGCAAATCACTACAAACGTGTTAACAAAAAACCCACATACAAGACATTCATATAGGATTAACTACCTATAGAAGTAATTTTTCTTGGTTAGTACTAGAAAACGGTGAACTCTCTGCGGCCTGCGAATTTAAATTGTTTTGAGAAATACCTAAATTTGATAAAAGTGCAAGTGCCTCACCTGTTGGGTTTACATTTAGTAAATATTCGATATTACTCGCCTTCGCAGATGAAATACGGAAATTACTATATACTTTAAAAATCAATTAGAGTATTTATTTATAGTGGTATGGTATAGAATAAATTGTATGACTGATATTCTGAAGAAGCTACTGTGTAGCGAAACATGTTAAGTTATTTGATGTAATGCAGTGGAAATTTACCAGTAAAACTCCTGTTTTTTGTTTAATCCGTAATTAATTTTGGATCTCTACTAAATATCGGCTGATTCGATCAAGTTAATAACAAAAATGTCTAAACAGTGCCAAATTTTGACAATTGAGTAGTTTAAACGGCAATGCCGCCTAAGTTTAACTAATAATAAAAATAATTTACTTTAAACAACAGTGTTGTCAGATGATTATTTCCTTAGAATTTTAAACACAAATAATTATACGAAAGGAATATTCAAATACCTGTACCTATTATTAATAAACTCATTTACAAAACTTGTTCAACATTCGATGCAATTTATTGTTTAATTTGTAAATATATAATATAGTATGCAATATAATATGCAAAATCCAATATTTATGCAAGCGCTGAAATCAGTAGCCACAATTCATTTTATCAAATTATTGAATAATTGAAAACGATTGCTATATTGCATAATATTAATTGTAGATATTAATTTATTGGAACCGAATATTTATGAAAAATATAGGCATACAGTTTGACTCTACACTCGTCCTTCCTTTTTTTTAGCGGGTTTAGCGACTGAATTTGGTATCAGGATTTTTAGAAGTTTCCAAATACCTACTTACATATATACTTTAGTTTAATAATCTGTTATAATTCCATTGCATAAGAAATGTTGAACTGTCCTCTTTTTACCGGTGTCTTATATTGCCCCTTCGTTTAAACAAAAATATTTGGCAACATTGCATTTTTTATCATAATAATCCATACTTGCACTACAATTCTATTTGATTTCACGGCCTTCGTGCTAAATCTTCGTCGCCTTCTCATTGTACTTTCATTTCCTTCAATTCTGTACCCTCGAAATCTACTCGAAATACATTTAGCAAGATTGGATTTTGGCATTGGTGTCTGCGAACTCATAAAATCTGAAGTAAGATTGACGCGTAATTTATAGAGCTCAAGGGAAATATTTAATATTTTTGTTAACTTGACGTTTACTGTATGTTCAAACTAGGGCTTCACTTTTAAAACATGATTTTATAACATGTGTCAATAAATAGGCATGCCAATTCGAGAGCATGCAATTCTCTAATAATTAAGCTAAATCACCAAGCACCAAGAATAGTCAAACGCTGTTAGAGAAGTATCCAGATACACTGTGGAAAACTGCCCCTTAAGAGTCAAGAGAGACTTAAGAGATATTGAAAAAGTATCCTTTAGCACTAAACCATACTTCTAACAATGTCATGAAAGTATACGAAGAATTCGTCCATTTTTCCCAAAGAGACCTGTTATTAAATATATTTAAAAAAAAAAAGAACACAAAGTCTCGGCCTCAAATAAGTAAATTTTTGTCTTTATTGTTACATGTTTCGCCTTAAACCGGCATCATCAGACCTAAAGGAGTAAAATCAGTTACAAATTGCACGAAAATAACAAAAAACAAAAAGAACCTACCTTACAAACTGTCTATAAATTACATATAAAATAAACATAAAATAATATAAAAATATAAGCACATCACGGTAACATATTTAGACTAACATTAAAACAGAGGATGAAACAAGTTGGTTGCCTATTCAATCAAATTAAGAACCCAAGGCCAGATCTGCATTAAAAACGAAAACAGTAAATAAATAAAACTGTGAACAAACTAATCTCTTTTAAGGTTATTAAAAACCTAATTGGGGCTCGAAATTAAAAACATCATTTACGCAGGTAAGTACTGGGCTCTTTTTTGCCTTGGTGATCTCCATTTTTTCGGGTAAATCAAGTTTTTTACTTTTCTTACATTGATGTAACAGTGTGACGTTTTCAGGTGCAGAAAAAGTGTGTCCCGACGTTAGCAAATGGGTGGCAAAAGCTGATTTGGTCTCGGTTATGTCCGAATTTCTATATTTATTTACGAGGCTCAGATGTTCACGCACTCTGGTAGATATCCTTCTGCCCGACTGGCCGATATACACAGCGGGGCAATTGTCACAACGCAACGAATACACTCCTGAATTAGACAACTGATCAGTCTTATCCTTTGTTTTTACTAAGTGTTTCCTAAGTGTGTTAACGGTTTTAAAAGCTATTGAGACATTTAGATTTTTAAAAAATTTTGCAAGTTGTAGAGAGATATTGCCAAAAAAAGTGATGCATCTAAATTGATTGTGTTTCGTTGTAGGTTCAGCATGAATTATATTGTAAGAAAATTTAATTTTATTTAAAAACTTGAAATAAATTTTGTTGATAGTATTTAATGGAAACCCATTATTTAAGGCCAACTGTTTGATAATATTCAGTTCGGTGTTAAAAGCATTCCTCGACAGGGGAAGTTTGAATAATCTATAAAAGAACGAATTGAAAGCAGCAAATCTATGAGAATATGGTGAGTTTGACGAATATTGAATGATATTATCTGTTGATGACGGTTTTCTAAATATTTCGAATTCTATCGAATTGTTGTTTCTCATTAATAGAAGATCGAGGAAAGGAAGTTTGCCATCCTTTTCTTTCTCCAGCGTGAAAGTAATTTTGTTATGTAATGAATTTACAAAGTTTAAAAAATCTATTAAATCAAGCTCGCTGCCACGCCATACAATGCAAACATTATCAACATATCTTTTATAGGCGGTTAGGAAGCGAGCAAAGCGACTCTTCATAATTTTCTCCTCCAAGTCGTTCATAAAAACTTCGCTAAGAAATGGCGAAAGGTAGGAGCCCATAGCCAGGCCTGCTTTCTGCTTGAAAAATCTTCCGTTAAACTGAAAGAAGTCCTGGTTAAGGACGGTTCTCAGAAGCAACACCAAATCAGAGATTAAAAGACTGGGCAGACCCCCCCTCGTCACCATGCTATAATCTCTGCTCTTGGTTAAATGATGTTCTCAGAAGTGCAACTAAGTTCCAGAGCACATACGCGACGAAAAACTCGGTGGATTTTGCAAACTATCTTAAGAATATTCATATTCCGCACAATGCCATCCTGATTTCTTTGGATGTGAGAAACCTGTTCCCCAGCGTGCCACCCGCTGATTGTATCAACCTAGTGGAGGGTTTGCTGACGAGGGGGGGTCTGCCCCGTCTTTTAATCTCTGATTTGGTGTTGCTGCTGAGAACCGTCCTTAACCAGGACTTCTTTCAGTTTAACGGAAGATTTTTCAAGCAGAAAGCAGGCCTGGCTATGGGCTCCTGCCTTTCGCCGTTTCTTAGCGAAGTTTTTATGAACGACTTGGAGGAGAAAATTATGAAGAGTCGCTTTGCTCGCTTCCTAACCGCCTATAAAAGATATGTTGATAATGCTTGCATTTTATGGAGTGGCAGCGAGCTTGATTTAATAGATTTTTTAAACTTTGTAAATTCATTACATAACAAAATTACTTTCACGCTGGAGAAAGAAAAGGATGGCAAACTTCCTTTCCTCGATCTTCTATTAATGAGAAACAACAATTCGATAGGTTTCGAAATATTTAGAAAACCGTCATCAACAGATAATATCATTCAATATTCGTCAAACTCACCATATTCTCATAGATTTGCTGCTTTCAATTCGTTCTTTTATAGATTATTCAAACTTCCCCTGTCGAGGAATGCTTTTAACACCGAACTGAATATTATCAAACAGTTGGCCTTAAATAATGGGTTTCCATTAAATACTATCAACAAAATTTATTTCAAGTTTTTAAATAAAATTAAATTTTCTTACAATATAATTCATGCTGAACCTACAACGAAACACAATCAATTTAGATGCATCACTTTTTTTGGCAATATCTCTCTACAACTTGCAAAATTTTTTAAAGATCTAAATGTCTCAATAGCTTTTAAAACCGTTAACACACTTAGGAAACACTTAGTAAAAACAAAGGATAAGACTGATCAGTTGTCTAATTCAGGAGTGTATTCGTTGCGTTGTGACAATTGCCCCGCTGTGTATATCGGCCAGTCGGGATATACACAGATATACACACGGATATCTACCAGAGTGCGTGAACATCTGAGCCTCGTAAATAAATATAGAAATTCGGACATAACCGAGACCCAATCAGCTTTTGCCACCCATTTGCTAACGTCGGGACACACTTTTTCTGCACCTGAAAACGTCACACTGTTACATCAATGTAAGAAAAGTAAAAAACTTGATTTACCCGAAAAAATGGAGATCACCAAGGCAAAAAAGAGCCCAGTACTTACCTGCGTAAATGATGTTTTTAATTTCGAGCCCCAATTGGTTTTTAATAACCTTAAAAGAGATTAGTTTGTTCACAGTTTTATTTATTTACTGTTTTCGTTTTTAATGCAGATCTGGCCTTGGGTTCTTAATTTGATTGAATAGGCAACCAACTTGTTTCGTCCTCTGTTTTAATGTTAGTCTAAATATGTTACCGTGATGTGCTTATATTTTTATATTATTTTATGTTTATTTTATATGTAATTTATTGACTGTTTGTAAGGTAGGTTCTTTTCGTTTTTTGTTATTTTCGTGCAATTTGTAACTGATTTTACTCCTTTAGGTCTGATGATGCCGGTTTAAGGCAAAACATGTAACAATAAAGACAAAAATTTACTTATTTGAGGCCGAGACTTTGTGTCCTTTGTTTTAAAAATATATGAAAGTATACAATGAAAACCCGAATTACTGGTGTAGCCCCAGCTATACAAAAGAAATGAAACAGTGCCTTATTTCACATATTTGTGACTACCATTCTTCGAAACATAATACTAGGTACTTATATACACACACAAGAATTTATTGTTTTTAGATAGATAAATTAGACAGATTATTCTGAATTAGAACGCATCCTGAAGCTAATTTACGTCGGGTTTTGATTATTTAATTAAAGTAGAAATAGGAAAATATTTAAATTACTATTCAATCTATACGACGCCAGCAAAGACACTAGTTATAAAAATTTTAACTAAATGGCAGAAAACCCTTCATTATTGCATAAGCATCAAAAAGTGCGATTCAAAAAATCACAAGCAATGGGAAAGAGGAAATATTTCAAATAAATTAAAAGATGGGGTTGATATCGAACCAGTCCGGATTTTTAATTACTCAGAAATTCAGAGCAACGAAAATGCTGACCAACTAGCAGTGCAAGTGCGTATTGTAAAGTTTACAATATACCGATAATATTTAGACTGCCATAAAATGTCCGAAAATTTGCATCTTTTTGGTCAGATCCATAATACAAATTAGGTACCTACTTTTTCTTCAAGTGCCATCTCCACAACGGAGGTTGATAATTCTGACTTTGGAGGCTGCTGCTCTGAAGAGTTTATCCGAGGTGAATCCAAACCATTCCATCAAGTTTTGCAGCCACGAGAGTGTCCACCATTCTACGTTTTCCTTTCCATAGATCTTTTCCTGCACAATCAGTTACAGCATAGCATATTTCTCCCCTCGTGTGATGTGTCCAAGGTAATGTAACTTTCGGATACTGATGGGCTCTATCAGTAATCTCTCCTTGTGTTCATAACGTGAGTGTTTGTTACGTAATCAGTCCAAGGAATTTTCAAAATTCTTCGGTACACCCATATTTCGTAGATTGGGTAGTCTTTGCGTTCAACGTCCAAGCTTTCACGTCATAAAGAACTGCAGAGAGGATGTGACATCTCAGCAGCCTGCATCCCTAATCGCTATATCATTTTAAGTAGGTGTAAATACCTAATAATATACAGGGTGTTTAAAAAAAAATACGAAAAACTTAAGGGGGCGATTCCCTGTTTAAAATAAAGGGTAGTTCTATACAGTGATGGGCTAAAATAGGGAACAAATTCATTTAAAAATCAGGTATTAATTTTTTGAAAAAACGCTTGGACACGTCGATTATAATTTTTTCTTCCGAAAAGTAGATGTAGCAAAAATTTTTTGTATTTTAAATAGAACTCTATTTTTTTTCGAATTTTGAATTCTACGTCAAACTCTGCGTATAATTCATGTAGCATACCCTATCCTTATCTCTAACGGTTTTAGAGAAAAATTACATCATAAAACGAAATTTTTCTTTAAAAAAAGTTACATGTACCTACTTAAAGGTAAACAGGTAAATTTAAATGAATTTTCACTACGATAGCAAGTCATGTGTCAATCAAAAATAATTTTAGGTATAATTTTGAAAAACGGTGATCATGGTGCATTTAAATAAAATTCAAAAAATCGAAATTTTAATTTTAATTGGATGTGGAGACAAAACAAGAAATCAAGAAGAGGTTTGTAACTTGTTTAGCGCTAAGTATCCAGAACGACCGATTACAAGATCTACAGTGAGTAAAATTGAGAAGAAATTCAGGGAAACAGGGAATGTAAAGGATCGTCTACGGCCGGGTCGTCCAAAAATTAGTGAAAACACAAAATTGAACATTTTGTTAGAAGTTGAAGATAATCCCCATAGTGCATCCACTAAAATATCCCTTAATAATGATGTGAGCCGACGATCTGTTTTGCGGGTATTGAAACAAGAAAAGTACCATCCGTACAAAATTAGGTTGCTGCACGAGCTAAACGAAGATGATCCCGACCGTCGACTACAGTTTTGTGAAACTATGATGGAAATTTGTAACTTAAATCTATTTTTCCATCGCAACATACTTTTTAGCGATAAACTCACGTTTTGTTTCAATGGTTCGGTAAACAGACAAAATTTTCGGCATTGGAGTGCAAATAATGCCCGTTTGATGAGAGAACAGCACACGCAAAACCCACAAAAAGTAAATGTTTGAGCAGGGATATTAAATGATAGAATATTTGGACCTTTTTTCTTCAATGGAAATCTTACAGGCGACCGGTATTTACAATTTCTTCAAAATGAATTAATTCCCACACTAGCAGCGGATTTTCCAAATCCGAATTAGCCTAATCTACCAGAAGCGTCTATTTAGTTTCAGCAGGATGGTGCTCCGCCTCATCTTGCTCGACAAGTACAAGAGTATTTGAATACTGTATTTCCCGAACGATGGATAGGTAGAAGAGGACCCATAGAATGGCCTGCAAGATCTCCCGATTTTACACCAATGGATTTCTTTCTTTGGGGTTATTTGAAATCAAAAGTGTATAAGGATAAACCACAAACTTTGGAAGACTTAAAATTTAAAATTAGATATGAAATTAGGCAAATTAATGAAAACACTGTAAATAATGTTTTAGAAGGGGTTTTAAGTAGATTGGCATATTGTCAAGAAGTTAATGGTTGCCATTTTCAACACTTAATAAAATAATTTTCGTTTTATGATGTAATTTGTCTCTAAAACCGTTAGAGATAAGAATAGGGTGTGCTACATGAATTATGCGCAGAATCTGACGTAGAATTCAAAATTCAACTGAAAAGAATAGGATTCTATTTAAAATACAAAAAATTTTTGCTACATCTACTTTTTGACATATCCTGTATAATTTCTTTTCGAGGCAAAAAATTCGGAAGGAAAAATTATAATCGACGTGTCCGAGCGTTTTTTCAAAAAATGAATACCTGATTTTTAAATGAATTTGTTCCATATTTTAGCCCATCACTGTATATTATAAACGTTAGGTTAAAAGTCCACCATTAGGGAGATATCGCGGTACAAATATGGCGGTAAAATTATGTTTTTATTTTTTATCTTAACAAAGAAAAGCGATAGAATAATGAAATTCTGTAGAAGTATTACTGCTATAAAAACACACTTTCTGTATATTTTTTCACTTTTTCAAAATGAGTGGAAGGGGTTGAAATAGAGTACCCCTATCATTCTTGTTAACTGAATTTAAAGAAAAACTTACGCAGTGACTTGGAAAAAAATAAATTTATACAGCCTGAATTATTAAGAAACTCCTTTATCTCCTGTATTTTTTTCATAAAACTTACCAATTTGAATTAAAAAAAAAAAACATGTCGGAAATGGGAAATTTTTTAGTAAAGAAATCTAGTTGGCCGCTGTCAAACATAGTTTTATTTTTTACTAATAATGTTAAATTTTCTTCTGAACAGTAACATTTTATAAATAACAACAAACTAATGTTTGTCCCTTATCCTTTCCATCAGACCCAATCTCTGGACGCGTTTCGCTGTATAACAGCTCATCAGCAGAGCTATAGGGTCTGACGGAAAGGAATAAAAGATGCCTGTTACTATGGGCTCCGTGCTGGTGTATGGATCTTTATAGAACCTCACCGGCTCGCTCGGTGGTACGCTCGATTACCATGGGATGTCGCCGTTGTGCTTCATTCCTATACTGTTTTCTATGTATAGTGATGAAATTCACAGACAGTCCCTTCCTTTCCGTCAGACCCTATAGCTCTGCTGATGAGCTGTTATACAGCGAAACGCGTCCAGAGATTGGGTCTGATGGAAAGGATAAGGGACAAACACTAGTTTGTTGTAATCTTAAGGTCTCGGTAACCTAAACCGAAGAAATGGTTTTCGGCGCCACCGAGGTTAGATGCCTGTTACTATGGGCTCCGTGCTGGTGTATGGATCTTTATAGAACCTCACCGGCTCGCTCGGTGGTACGCTCGATTACCATGGGATGTCGCCGTTGTGCTTCATTCCTATACTATTTTATAAATACTTTATTGACAAACATTTTTGAAACAAACCTATCCTCTATAAATGCATAAATTTAATCGTTCCTTAAAAAAAATATTATTTAAATATTGCAACTCAAACAAAAATACAACGTTCTACGCAGAAGCGACTACATTTTTTTATAACAAGTGCTGAAAATGCCTGTCTTGCGATGTAATATATGCATTTATCCTACGCATCATTGAATCCCTAATACGCTGAAATACGCCAGGATTATTTCTTATAACATCACAAGGTGCAATTATGTCACTTTTCAGGTCTTCGATATCCTATACTGGGATAGTGTAAACTAATTCTTTTAGATATCCGCAGATACAATAATCCAAAGGATTTAAAGATAAGGCCCACCTCTTCCTATCCAGCGGTTTTCATAGGTAAGATTTAAATACTTTCACACATTTAATCTGAAATGTACTGGGGCACCATCATGCATGTAATGCATGTCTCTTCTAGTTCGCAGAGGTAAATGTTCTAGTAGAGGAGGCAATTCTTCTTATAGGAAATGAAGATATGACTTACCAATTAATCTTAAAGGTAGAAAATGTGGCCCAATTAAATGTTCATCGACAATTCCTATCGAAAACTGTGTAACGGTAATATTTTTAAATTATCAAAATTTAATTAAATAGTTGATATCGCTATTTTCTATTTGTACATATTAAGTGTTTTATTGTAATATAGCTAGTTTATTTGCTTAATAAATGTTAAAGTATCATTAGGCAAAATCTAAGTTGATACGGTTTGATTCTCAGTCCGGTTCTGGCAACTCGCTTTATAATCTTGTCCTGCGAAACGAGAACCTGCTTCGAATACTGTGGGCTTACTAAGGTACCGTACGAATCGTACCCGGTCGGCTGCAAGCATCGCGGCGACGCGCGTAGGAATATTTGAGGAAGGTCTGTTTAGTGTGGAACCTAATTGACAAGTAGATGGGCTCTGCTATCATCCGGGAGTACCGAGGTGTATATTCAGAGGTAGCAGAAAAGAGATAGCTATATCTGATATCTGACAATGTCTAAAGACTGTAATGGTACGACCTTATGAACAAACTCTACCATGGATCGTGGGTTATGCTCCGCCTTCCTCAATTGCCGCTAATGCCGGATATGAATCATTTAAAATTATAGTTATTTTAAAAATTAATTATTCAATATAGGCTAGGATTCTTCTGAAAATATTGTAGGAATCGTATGTTATTGGTGATGTAGTATCTATTTTAGTGGTCCTTTTTTTTTCAATAGTACTAGTTAAAGTATCAAAATTATATAGGTTTCCCGCGATAAATTTAGCACCTTTCTGGGTAGTGCCGACAAGGACGGCCATCTTTCGATACTTGATTCCTGGTGCCGCTGGACGCGAGAAGTTGCTGCCTATTTTCGGGGATTTGAATAGTGTTTTGGGGTACACTCCTCGTTGATGAGGGATTTTTTCATCTAAAAATAGTAGTGTTGGTGTTATAGTGTATAGTTTTGTCACTAACTACGGCCTAGGGCTGGATATTAGAGCATTTCGGTCAGCTAGGCGTAGGATCAGTCAAGTAAGTCATCCATGTGTTTTGTTTTATGAGTTTTCGTTTTTCATTTTCCCTGCTGAATATTCATCGTAATTATTCTGGACTACATGGGGATGCTTTTCCCTTTTAGATATGATTATCGGTCAACCAAGATGCATTTAACTTTGTAATCCATTATGATCATTGAACTCTTCATCTTCGCTCAACACCTAGATCTACATCCACATGAAACAGTGTGTAAGTATTACAAGCTTTCTGGCCACATATATTTGGCGGTATAAGCAACGGTTTTCTCTGTAAATTCTAGGGCTGTTCCCGGGGGATATTCATCTACCTTCCCTCATCCTTTACTGTAGAGGATCTAGCCTCCTCCATAGGCTATGCTGGTGGCAGTTCAGAACGGATTGATCTATGCAGGATCGGATCAGATTATTATTTCTACTTAAAATACAAGGTTCTAAGTATTTAACCAGAAAGGTATTTAGTTATTCAATTGTTTGATCTATGCAGGAATGGGTTAGACTATTATTTCTGTTTAATAATTTAGTATTTAAAGTACAGGGTTCCAGATATTTAACCAGAGAGGTATTTAGTTATTTAATGGTTTGATTTGTGCAGGACTGTGTTGGACTATTATTTCTGGTTAATAATTTAGTATTTAAAGTACAGAGTTTCAATATTTGACCAAGAAGGTATTTAATTATTCAGTAGTTTGATCTATGCAGGTCCGTACTGGTCGGCTATTTTTAAGTTAAATTGATTATGAAAGTTGAAATATATGTAATTATTTATAGGGCAGGAAATATTTACTTATACAGTTGGTCTATGCAGGTTCGCACTAGACTGTTATCTCAAATTTAAATCAATTCGGAATTTATGGAGTTGATGACTTAAATAGAATGGTATTTATTTATTTAATTGTATCTAGTGTGTATTTCTATTTGGATATATGACATTAATTAATTAGACATACCTTATTGTATTTTTTTTTGTTTTGAAGTTACCGTAAGTTTAACTCCGGTATGCCAATGACATACTGATATAATTTGCGAACTAGCCATTGTTAGAAATATATTACATTGCTGGTGTATTTGAATATTGAGCTAGAGTATATATTTTTTCTTATATTACTAATTTAATTACCAATAATTTTTATTCGTCAAGGTTGCACCCTATATAGCCTGGTGCGTGTAAACCGGCCGTAATCACGAAAGGGTACCTGAAACATTCTCTATCATTTCTAGATATATAGCGAGGTTTACTCGTAAATATTCCAGACGAATATTTTGTATGTACCTAGTATGATTTATAAAATTTTGTTCTATAAATTTACACAGGCTTCAAAAAAATAGTTGTCATTGGAACATCGTTGCACCGCCTGGTAAATTGAGGGTAAGTTGTAACCGATTACTCATCTACATTCCGGAACGGAGCTTGTGGCGTTAAATAGTAGGTTACTGGCGCCCGGCTAGCTAGTGGCTAGCCCAGCTCTCCGTGTTGCTACACCTTTCCGGTCTCTGACTACAGAGGGCTCTCACCCTCCTGCAGTGCAGATAGGTGGCAACTGAGATTGATGTCTAGATTCTGTTATTGAATGTGGATTTACTTCAGCCTGTACATGCTTGTTATGATAGTTTTGAATAGCGTCTCTTGAAAAACTAGCTTCGTCCGAAAAGATAATTTTTAAACAAAAAAAGGATTATCGGTATTCACTCGATGAAACCATTGGGAAAAATCTTTCTCGGTTCGAAATCGCTTGGTAGGAGAGCTTGTATTCTCTGGACATGGTAAGGTGGTAAGGATATAACTGTTGTTCTTTTAATATCCTTCAAACAGTTGACGCATCAGTATTTAATGCCGCTGCAACTCTCCTGGTACTTGCCTCAGGTTGCACTTGCAATAATATTTAGGACAGTAACTTTTAATTCGGGTATTTATTTAGCCTTTGATGAAGCCTGGTGAATATACAGGGATGAGGAGGTCTACGACTAAAATATGCTTGTGTATAAAGATGACAAGCTTCGGAGGAATTTCCGTTTTCCGTTTGCACGCCCGTAAATAAAATGCATATCTGCCATTTCTGCATTAGTGTAATTAAGCATTATTGTTCTATCGATTTAATTAAATCTCTTATTACTGCACAATTGAACAGATCATATAACAAATTTTTGATTAAATTAATCGTAAAATATTGTACTAAAACTAACTGAGCAATGTCAAATTAAGGAACATTAGATACGTCCTAAAAGGTGACAGCGGCCAACAGATTTTCTTTTCTAAAAAATTTCCCCGTCCCGACATGTAATGATTTACATTTTATTTTTTTATATTTCAAATCGGTAAGTTTTATGAAAAAGATGCAAGACATGAAATAGTTTCTACATAAATCAGGCTATCCAGATTTATTTTTTTCCAGGTCTGCGTAAGTCCTTCTTCAATGTTACTTAACAAGAATGATAAGGGTAGTCTATTTCAACCCCTTCAACTAATTTTAGAAAAGTGAAAAATTATGCAGAAAGGGTATTTTCATAATAGTAATACTTCCACAGAATTTCATTATGATATTGCTTTTCGTCATCATTTAGGATAAAAAAATAAAAACATTATTTTACCGTCATCTTTGTACCGCGATATCTCCCTAATAGTTGACTTTTGATCCAATGTTTATATATCAATCTACCCTTTCTTTTAAACAAGGAATCGGCCCCTTAAGTTTTTCGCATTTGTTTTGAAACACCCTGTGTAAATAGCAAATTGATTCTTATTAATTTTAGTTCAAATTGGTTTTCCAACGAATGAATTTTGTTATATTAGTGATTGAATCCTGGCGCAGTCTAGCTGTAATAGCTACTCTACTAAACCAGTCAAAGACATAAAATAATAAAATTTTATGGTCCATCATTAAATGAGAATCTTAAATCATCTATAAAATTTAACATAGGCAATAAAATATGCGAGTATGGTAATAATAAATTAAATTAATAATAATTATAATAACTCATAATTAATTTAATTAATAAAAAATATAATAACTCAAAACATCAAATTATAAAACAAAAACATAATATATAAACATATTATAATTTATCTTAAAAAGTTAAGTATTCGGTTAATGTAAAACATATTTTTTATATTTGATTTTAAATAAATTTACATTAAAAGACAATATCAGTGGCTATTGAATTATAATATTTCACAGCATTATATGAAAAGGACCGCTGAAACATGGCGCTCTGATGATGAGGCATGGTTAACTTACTTCTGTCCCTAACACGTCTATCATGAATATCATGACGAAAAATCAGGCGCTATCGAATCGTAATGGGGAAGCCAGGATTATTAATAATTTTGACCACAAATATCCAAAAATGAAGAATTCTACGTTCGTCCATCCTAAGTCAATCAATAGTCCTGTACAAGTGAGATATATGATCAAACTTTCTCACACCATACACAAAACGAAGACAAGCATTCTTCATTTTCTGTATTCGAGATATACTTTCAACATCTAAGCAAAAACCGTAAACAAAATCACCATAATTAAAATTTGATAAAACAAGAGATTCACACAAGTCTTTTCTTAATTTAAAATTAAAAGTATGTCTATTGCAGTATAGTATTTTTAAAGAAAGATACGTTTTTTGAAATATTTTTATTAAATGCTCTTTCGTTCTGTGTCAAGCAATACGCCCTAATTTTTGGCGCTATCAACAATCGTTAATTTTGATCCATTAATGGATATATTCAACTTATTTTTTAAACTATTGACCTTATTCTTATTATCAAAAACTAGCATACAGGATTTAGTAGGATTTAAATTTAAATTGTGACTTCGAGAGAGCTCACTCAATATTTTGAAATCTTGATTTATACAGAACTCGAGTTTGGCGTAATCCTCGGCATCAAAACAACAGTATATTTGTGTATCGTCAGCAAATGCTTGAACTTTACAATGTTTTAATGATCTAAGTATATCAGAGGTATACATAAGAAAAAGTAAGGGGCCTAAAATTGAGCCTTGTGGTACCCCGGAACGTATATCGATTTGCTCCCCCAGTAGCACAACAATATTGGTAAAATATTATATTAACATATTGGCCCAACGATGGAAACGTCAGATTTTTTTTTAATGGCCCAATGTATATTTTCAATATCAATCCGATATTAAAGATAAATATTGTCCCAATATTACGATTCAATAAATGATAGATATAGAAGAAAGGTGCATTTCTTATATATAACCAATATTGGTTAAATATCACATGTAAATATAAATAAAAGTTTACTGACAAATATGTTTTATCAATATTGGATCAATATTGGACAAAACATTATATAAAAATACGGGAAAAGTTACACCTCCTATATGTTACCAATATTGGTACATATTACATAAAAATATAAATAAAAGTTTATTGCCAAATATGTTTTATCAATATTGGATCAATATTCGACAAACATTACATAAAAATATGCGAAAAAGTTACACCTCCTATATATTACCAATATTGGCATAAATTATATATAAATATAAATAAAAGTTTATTGCCAAATCTGTTTATCAATATTGGATTAATATTGGAAAAACATTATATAAAAATATGGTGAAAAGGTACATCTCCTATATGTTACCAATATTGGCTAGAAATTGCCAATATTGGGCCAATATACAATATTTTACCAATCTAGAATCAATATTGGGCCAATGTGTTGTGCTACTGGGGTCAGAATGATTATTATCAGAAAAGGCTTTCTGAAATCTATTATTTAGGTATGATTTAATAAAAAAAAAGATAGCAGGGGTATATCGGGTATTTCGAAGTGCAGACCCCTATATCAAAATTTTTTTTTTACCAACCGACTAAGTGAGGTCCCAGCTTGATTGCCCCACTCACGTTCAACCGATCCGAGGGGGGGAGGGGCCATTGAACAGTGCGGGACATCGGTTTTTCGTAGATTGCTCCATCAGTTTTGATTCTACCGAAAAAATTGTTCTTCCTAAAAAGGAAGAGCTTGGGAGAACACGTAAGCTCGTGCAAATCCGAAGTCGATTGGGTAACTTGTTCGCGAAATATAGCGAATTTTTGTTGCGAAAAAAAAAATTGTAATTAGTTTGTTCTTGGCCAGTCGGGCATGTAGGGGGTTCAGTTAAGGTTTTCTAGAAGGGTATTCTCATGTCTTTTAAGGGCCCGTTGGAGGGGGGGCGGGACAATTAGGAGGGAAGGGAGAGCGAAAGTTCAAAATTCCTTAAATTTGGATAACTCGACTCCGAAGAGGCGTAGTGCAAAAAATCAAACTGCGTTTTTTAAATAAATAGCCAAATGTTTCAGCTTCATTTTTAGCTTCTCAAGAACCCTCCACTCCTCTCCGTTTTCCCGTTACAGAGTCGAAAGCTAGAACACCGATATCTCCCTTGAAAATTATCGCAGCGGGATTTTGAAGGGCGAAGATTAAAGCTCAAAGATAGGGGCATCTTTTCAAATAAAAATTATTCCCCCCACCCCTTCTCTTCATGCCAAAATAACATTTTCAAGAAGAAGCAGATTTTTGTTTCGCGTGCCAGCGGCGGATTTCTCGCGAACGTTGCTTCGGAAAGGGTTCATTTTATTCCGGGCAAAAAAACGAATAAAACGCAGTTTGATTTTTTGTGCTACGCCTCTTCGGAGTCGAATTATCGGGGTTTTAAGAAATTTTGAACTTTCGCTCTCCCTCCCCTCCTAATTGTCCCATTATCCCTTCCGAACGGGCCCTTAAAAAACATGAAAACACCCTTCTAAAAAACCTTAACTGACTACATGCACGACCATCCAAGAACAAACTAATTGAATTTTTTTTTCGCACCGAAAACTCGCTATATTTCGCAAACAAGTGCCCAATCGACTTCGGATTTGAACGAGCTTACGCGTTCTGCTAAGCTCTTGCTTTTTGTAAAAAACAATTTTTTCGGTAGGATCAAAACTGACGGAGCAATCCAACCGATATCCCGTACTTTTCAAAGGCCCCTACCCCCCTTCCGCCCCTCGGATCAATTGAACGTGAGTGAGAAAATCAAGCTGGGACCTCACTTAGTCGATTGGGGAAAAAAATGTTGATATAGGAGGTCTGCACTGCTTTGCCGGTTATACCCTGCTAAGAGATATTAACAAAACCATAATATTTTAATTTACAAGAAGAGCATGATTAATAGTATCAAAAGCCTTCGAATAGTCAAGAAGAATTAATAGACTGTTCATTTTTTATCACAGACACGAATAATGTCATCTGTTACATTTGTTAAAGCCACAGCAGTCCCAAAATGTCTTCTAAATCCACATTGTGTGGAAGAAATGATATTATTATCGGTAAAATGGTTATACAAGATATTTTCAAAAATTTTTGAAATGGCCGGTACAATACTTATTACTCGGAGGTCGTTTAAACTAGTTGGGCTACTGACCTTTGATAATGGTTTGCCAATTGATTTTTTCCATTGATCGGGGAAGTAACTAATCTCCAAAGAGCAATTTATTATGTGTGTAATAACGAGTGATTTTTAATTATTTTGCTCAAGGGAGGTCATGCATTTTAAAAGCATCATGGCCGTACTGCGTAGATAAGATGACATGATTGTTTTATGACATTTACGTCTTATTGGAATTTGTGTATTTGTAAAGTTTAAAAATTGGAGAAATTTTGTAATTTTTGCAGTTATTTGAAGGTAGGTTACTATTGCTTTAACTAATATTTATCCGGGGAGTCGTCTTTTGACTATTATAAAGTGCTATTTGCAGGATATGATTTTATTTTTTATTTTTTTTTTATTTTTCAGCGTATCAAGTTTTGGTGAAGCTTTGTTGCCGGATTGAAAGTTCTACAGTAAAAATGTTTAGTGAAGCACAAAAAATTTTTATTGTTGAAAGTTTTTTTAGAAATGGAAACAAAATAGGCGGTGTGTGGAATTACTCTATGCATGACTGCTTTGATGAATTTCGAACCGAATTTCCTGATGTTGCGGTGACCTTTCATAATTTTCGTACTGGGTCACAATACCTAATTGATAAATTTCGTCAGACTGGTTCTGTTCAACATAAAAAAGGGGCTGGAAGACCAACGAAACGATCGAATGAGGTTATTGTAGAAGCGCGACAAATTATGGAAAATAATCCTTCAACTTCTATTAGGCATTTATCTCAACAAATTCAGCAAACGGATTTATGCTACAGTACATGTCAAACACTTTTGAAAAAGGATCTGCATCTATACCCTTATCGTGTTACGGCTATTCATGAACTCCTTCCCAATGACGTTCCCCAAAGACTTAATTTTTGTGAATGGTTTTTAAACAATTTTCAAGAAGAAAATAGTGGTGCTTTTGAAAAAACATTTTTTACCGATGAGGCTTATTTTTATTTATCAGGCTATGTTAATTCACAAAATATGCGAATGTGGAATACGCAAAATCCGCATGTTTTTGTAGAAAGACCTCTTCATCCTCAAAAAGTTGGTGTGTGGGCAGCAATTAGTTCTAGAAGAATAGTAGGCCCAATTTACTTTGATGGCACAATTACAGCTGAGAGATATCGGATCGAAATTCTGACAACATTTATTAATGAGCTTCACGATGATGAATTGCGGGAAGGTTACTTCCAACAAGATGGCGCTACACCTCATGTAACCAGAGAAAATTTAAATTTTTTAAGTGAATTTTTTGAAAACAGAGTTATAAGCCGAAATACGCAACAAATATGGCCACCTCGTTCCTGCGATTTAACACCCTGCGATTTCTTCTTGTGACCTTTTATAAAAAAATCCATTTATCGAACACCAATTGAGGATATAAATGATCTTAAACGAAGGATTTCAGAAAAAATTGCCGAAATTAATAATTCTCCAAACGTATTGGTTAATGTGTCTCTGAGGGTAAGAAGAAACATCAGAAGGTGTCTAGATGTAGGAGGCGGCCATATAAAGTAGGCTTTCAAAGTAAGATAGCTCAGGATTTTATATTACATACCGTCAAAAAACATTATTTTAGGTTTTCAACGTGACAACGCTGCTTTCTTGCAAATTCGCCCTATGATTTAATCTACGCGCTACTGCTACACTATGTATACTGGGTCACAGCCGCCCTTGAGCAAAATAATTAATAATCACTCGTTATATTTATCGATATATGGACTATAATATTTAAGCATCAATGGCGAAACCTCGTCTACCCCTGTCGCATTTGTTAAAATCATGTTTAAAATTTTATTGACGTCAGATACTTCAGCTGGCCTAAATGAAAATTGTAACGAATCACTTAAAACATTATTTTTATAAAAATTAACTCTATCATTACAATTAGATATATTTTAAAGAAAAGCCGCGAAAAAAGTATTAATATCATTAGGATCAAGGAATTTAAACAACGTTTCTTTTCTCTTCTTATCGAAGCCAAAGTAAAATTTCCTAAATACTTATAGTTAATACAATCGTCATTTAATTTAGTTCTTTTAAATTTTTGCGAAGCACTGCCCCTTTGCTTTATAAATACTTTAATGTTGGCCGTTAGCCATGGTGCCCTAGGTTTTGTTATTCTCGATTCTTTCATAGGGGCATGCAAATCGAACAAAGTTAAGATATTAGAATTGAGTAGTGTAATTTTTTTTGTCAATATTGTTTTCATATAGTATATTATCTTATGGTAAGCTGTACTTAACATACTTTCCAAGAAATTACTTACATTAAAGTTCTTGAAAGACCGATATCGAATAATTTTAGAAATAGTTGGCGGCTTCTCGAAATTTCATGCAAAATAAATCATTTTATAATCTTAAATATTATCTGCAGAAATAACTCCAGATTTAGATATTAGAGACTGATTTGTTACAAATATTGCATCAATCAATATACTTACAATGCCAGATATACGGGTAGGCTCCTCAATAATCTGTACAAAGTTATAGTTTTGAAATAGCGGCGTCAACGCGTTATGTAAATTAAGTAGATTAATGTTGAAGTGGCTACGACAAAAAATATCATCAACTGTGGGATAAAGAAATGAAAACATGTTATCAAACTCCGGTGTCAAGCTGTTAAAGTCTAATGACGGTGGTCTATAGAAAACTGAGAAAGCATATGTTTTGATTGTGTGACGCTAATTTAGATGATCCAATAAGGAAGGAAAACAAGACACCGAGTGCAGAGGTTTTTGTTGTCAGAGACAAAAGTGGCCGCCAGCTTTTAGACAGTGGAGACGGGCCTGGGTTAAGTTCTAAGATTATGAGCGCCACGCAGTTAAGTGGTGCACCTTGCCTCTGGAAGAGATGTCCGATAGTTATGAATGATAACTGCGAATCACCCTATAACTGCCCTACACTTAATTTCCTTTACCTTCAAATATTAACCTAGGTTGGGGATAGTAATGTAAAACAACAACGCTCAGTATATTTAATCTATTTGTCATAAGATGTTAGTCGCTTAAATGCAGGTTGACATTATTGACTATCGGTAGCCAAATAGGTATAGACCTCGTATTGAAATAATATGATGCTTAGTTAGAGTCTAAATTTGTAATGAAAGATTTTAAAATAACAGTGAAATTTGAATTAATGAGCAGAACGTTCACCAGATCATATTCCTATGTTCTTCGACCAATTGACACAATTAGTGATTGTCAAACAATAAAATAACAATGATAATTATGCCATTATAGAAGCACGTACAGTAATTAAAAGTAAGGATGTGGAAATAAGATAAACTCCACAGATAGGATTACTTTTTACTGTAGAAATATAAATGTATGGTCAAGTCTTGAGGTCGAAAGTACAGGAAGATTTAAGGATATGACCCAGCAACGTTAGAACTATGGAAGCCAGGAGTACTACAGCGATACTTACATTTATGTAGGTAGATTGATACGCGACTACAAGTCAAATAAATAAACCGACTGTGAGTGACACCAAATAATATACAGGGTGCTATCAATATACGCTACTCAGGGATGTAGGCCTACAACACGTGATCACGCCTTGTTTACAGTTACCAGACCGCAGTCCGCTGATGCAGTATCCTGACCGAAATATAAAATAAGCAGCTAAAATGTACGATTACTATTTACTGTACTATGCAAGTCATGACAGATAGCATTATTGCATAACACTGACTCAATGTAGTAGTAAAATCCCAAATAAGTACTAATCCCTGCTCTGTAATATCGAGCCCCCTTATTATGTAACCTATGGCGTTAGCTTTATTACACAATAATCACAATCCTAAATACTAGTAAAATCCAAATATGTACATATCCCAAACAAAAAATAATACCCCAAATATGTCCATATCCCAACCCTCTGGAATGATCCCTTCCCTAGTCAAGAACCATCATAGGAGTTACTAATCCAAGTATAAACAAAAATATTTAATTCAAATAAAATTCTCTCTATGTGATCTCGCTATAAAAAAAGAGTGTACTGGTCAATAAGTCTTAAATGGGTTCATTGAATTGATAGATGAAAATATGTTTAAAAACTTGCGTTCTCAGCTTCAACTCAAGGCCATGCAATGCCTGAGGGATCCTATGGAACTCGAAGTAACCGCCTCTCTAATACACCATCAGTGTAGAGACTCCATGGAATTAATAAGCCAACAAGTGTGCTGAATGAACCTCAACACTCCAAAATCCAAATAAAACCAAAACCAGTACTAAAAACCAGGACTAAAAACCAGGACTAAAAACCAGGACTAAAAACCCTAAAATAGAGGAAAAATACCTCTTAATTTATGAAGATTTACCTCTTAAGATTGACATAAGTATCTACCCAATATACATTACCTCTGCACTTAAGTAGAGGGTCCTTTTAGGCCTGAATGCCCATACTGTAGTCCCAAACAAAAGATCCCACGCGGTCGTCACCACGAGTGAACTCTACTCCAAATTTATATCGCCCCTGAAATATTATTTCGAGGACTTAGATATCGATTTAATAGTCAAATATATTAATATATGAAGACAACCGTACCTGAAGACATTAAGCGGGGCATAGAACCACAGCATATGGCGGCCATTAAATCTGATCCCATTCCAAAATGGCGTGAAGTACTTCCATCAATATCTAACTACATCAATTCAATCGGAGATCCATAACTTCACAAAGATTTGCGGTGCTAATCCATCTAAGTGGCACTTACAAGCTCACAGGCTTCTCAGCGATACATTACCGAAATCTTAATTTAAAATGGCGGCGCCATGCCGGAAAAAAGAGGAGACAGCAGGAGACAACGACTTTAGTCGAAAGATGTGAAATGTCTGCCGGCTGTACCGGTGTACCCTACCCTTCCTCCAAGATCTTCGGGTCTAGTACAGCACTATCCCTTTCTTACCCGCTGCGAAGAGCAATTGTTTCTCTCTAGCATCTGGAATAAATCTCCAATACGCAACTCGATGAGAACACGTGATTCGCAATGTCAACAGGGTTGTCAAACGTCAGGATCAGGATATTGCTATGGGGAAACCACCAACGTACTGCCGCAACCAGATATACCTTTATAAAAATCTCATACCCAAGAAGCGACCAATCGAGTGATTTCACCATTACGTCTAAATCCTAGGAGCTGATTATTGCAAGATTACGGCATTCACCATCCAGACCACCGCCTGGCTGTTTTGGCCATGTACAAATCGTTTCGAAACCATGAGGTCCGATTTCATGGGGAATTTGTCCTAAAATAACTGGCAACACCGTAGAACACGTGCAACAAGGCCAATATACGCAGGGCCCTATCGAAATGGTGACCCCGAAACTCCAACCTGTCAAGATCAGCTGTTCTCAAAAGCCAAACTAGAATTAATTCCATAACATGCTAGCGAATTAACTAACAATCCAGGAAACCCATCATATAATACGTCAAAGTAAGTACAGGGGCACGATCCTGAAGCTAAAGAGGTATATTCCGTTATAAATCAAGCTTACAACAAAGGTAAACAACTCGACTGAAACTGTCATAACATTAGAAATTATCGTAGGTAACGTACATTAAATCCATCTATTCAAGGAGAACTTACTAAACACAGGACCCAGGACAACGTATAAGCTATTTCTGATAGCAGAATAGCTGGAATCCCTCGAAACTCAGTATGAAGTGACCAATTGCCAGGACAAATTAGGAATGTCACTGAAAGCGCTAATGATTTTGCTGGCATACACACAAGATTTTAACGTTCACACTACATGTGGAATAAGGTAAATTATTATTATAAATTTGTGTTTATTTATACTATCTAAATCGTAAAATGAAATTTGTACGTTACATTTTCCCCCCCTAACTTCAAAATGATTAACCCCTATGGTTAATCAAAGGAAAAATTATCCTTTAAGTCCTTTGAATGCCAGACTCCTTGTAGACTGCCATTCTCATCTTTTAACTCATAAGTCCAAGGTGAGATGCGACGATGGATTAAAAAGGGTCCTACAAACTTCGGAGCTAGTTTACTAGTGAAATGCTTTGCGGCGTCTGAGATGACGTAGTTCTTCCTCCAAACGCTATCGCCTACAGAATAATCAGCATTTCTTTTGCGTAGGTTGTACCGAGCAGCACTCC
Organism: Polydrusus tereticollis; assembly: GCA_963920685.1. Classification (NCBI taxonomy): domain Eukaryota; kingdom Metazoa; phylum Arthropoda; class Insecta; order Coleoptera; family Curculionidae; genus Polydrusus; species Polydrusus tereticollis. Next base: position 67,309,468 of record OY987330.1, read on the forward strand.
TTTCACCAGCAGTTTCCAAACGTTTCTTAACAGCACTAAATAGCTTCCTAAATGCCTCGTTTCTTGAAACTCCCGGTGTCTGGGTACCGTTTTCTTCTTTAAATAGTTCCTGATTTTTGTAGTCATGTCCAGATAAACACATGTTTCGACCAAAATTAACAAAATAGGGTGACACTCTAGTTGTTTCTTGGTGAGCTGTTCTCAAAGCACAAGCTACCTTATGTATCTCAGCATCCCAAGTTCTATGATTATCCTTAACATACATAGCCAACATTGTCTTGATAGTCCTATTTTGCCTCTCCGTCGGATTCGCTCTAGGGTGGTAATTGGCATTAAACTTAATTGAACATTGATATTTATCCACAAACTTCCTAAACTCATTACTCCTATATTGAGGGCCATTATCAGTCAATAAAATCCTTGGTACGCCAAACACTAAAAATACTTCTTCTTCAATTCTTTTGATAATAGTCGCTGAAGTCGCTTTATGAAGTGGGAAAACTAAAGAAAATTTACTGAGGTAGTCAGTAACGACTAAGATAAACGAATTTCCCTTGGTGGATCTAGGTAAAGGTCCCATTAAATCTGTAGAAATTACTTCCCAAGGTCTTGAAGGTTTAGAATGTGAAACCATCTGATCTTTAACTCCGCGAGGATCACTCTTATAAGCAGCACAGACGTGACACTTCTTGATGTAGGACGCTACATCCTGACGCATCTTAGGCCAATAATATTTTCCTGTTAATCGTGAATACGTCTTATATACCCCCATATGACCAGAAGTTGGAGGGTCATGTGCCAACTTAATTAAACCAGATCGTTGCTCCTTTGGTACTACTAATTTCCAGAAATCCTCGGAAGATGAAAAACTTGGATAGTCTTGTTTGACATACTTGTATAATTTTCCTTCTTGATAACGCCAATTTAAAAATTTCAAAGGGAACTTCTCAATGTTTATAATCATACGATGATACCACTTATCCCGAGTTACATTATCGGTTGTTTCAGCTACTTCCACGCTATCTATTATCGGTACTGTCCTAGATAACATATCAGGCAAAGCCATATCTCGACCGCTTCTGTGCTGTACTTTAAAGTCGTACATTTGCAACTTAATTGACCAACGTCCTAAACGTCCAGTAGGATCTTTAAGATTTAAAAGCCATTTCAGACTATAGTGATCGGTAATTACTGTAAATGGAACACCTTCTATGTAGGGACGTAATTTCTGTATCGCCCAAACCAAAGCTAACATTTCACGTTCTGAAGTAGTATAAACTCTTTCCTGCTTCGTTAAAGAACGGCTTAAATAGCAGATTACCTTGTCTCCATCCTCGTGTGGCTGATAAAGTACTGCGCCGATGCCAAAACCTGATGCATCTGTCATTATTACGAATTCCTTAGAATAATCTGGACAACTCAAAATCGGTGCGGCGACCAACAGTTCCTTAATCTTCCTAAAAGCAGCATCACACTCTGGTGTCCAATCGAACTTTTTATTTTTCTTAGTAAGGGCGGTGATTGGTGAAATGATTGAAGAAAACTCTGGCACGAATCTACGATACCAAGAAAAACTGCCAACAACTCTTCTAACTTCTGTCACTGATTTAGGTTGTTTCAACTCCAGCATAGCTTTAACCTTGTCAGGGTCTACTCTGAGACCACGTCTATCGACAACATAACCCAAGTATTTCATTTCTGGACGACAAAATTGACACTTGTCCCAACTAACTGTAATACCAGCACCTTTAAGTCTATTAAATACCTCTTCTAGCACTTTCAAGTGATCTTCGAAGGTCTGTGTTACAATGACAACATCGTCCAAATAAACAAATACATATGGGGCGAGATCAGTCAAAATCCTATCGATTAGTCTTTGCCAAGTAGCAGGTGCATTATGAAGCCCGAAAGGCATTCTTCGGAATTGATATAGTCCTTTGTGACAAATAAAAGCAGTCAGAGGTTTAGACGATTCTTCTATAGGAACTTGCCAATATGCACTCTTAATATCTAAACTGGATAAAAATTTTGCATCCTTGAGTTTGTCCAAAGTGTCAGAAACAAGAGGAAGAGGATAACTGTCTCTTTCTGTCTTAGAGTTTAAAATCCTATAGTCTACACAGAATCTATATTTGTCTGTATTTTTCTTTCTAACCAATACTACAGGTGATGCCCACGAACTGTTCGACGGTTCTATTACTCCCAATTTTAACATCTCTGCGATTTCGTCTTCTACGACCTTTTGTAATACTGGTGAAATTCTATAGCTACGCTGTCTGATAGGTTCTGAGTTAGCTACGATAGTATGTTCAACTAAGTTTGTACATCCAATATTTTCTCCCATAGATTCTTTAAAATCAGTCACTAGTCGGTCCAGTTGCGATTGTTGACGATTGTCCAAAATGGTTTGAAGTTGGTCAGGTTGTATGCAGCAGATATTGTCTGGATTCTCCGCGAAATGCCATTCATTATGTCTCAAATCTGGTACGACACCCATAATACACCAAAAATCGTAACCCAAAATCAATGAATGCGGCAATTCCGGCAAAATAATCACTTCAACAATTCTAAGTCTATCTTTAACTCTCATCGGCAACTGCATCGTTCCAATACTTTTAGTTTTTTGACCATTTGCAACTGTACATAACGACTTCTTACTCTCATCCAGTGGTAAATTCAACCTCTTCAAAATATTCCATCCTTTCTGACCAATAAATGTCCTGGAAGCACCAGAATCCAGTAATCCTAAAAACTTGTAACCTAACATGTCTACTTCTAAATAAGGTCTTTCATCATTCTGAGCATGATCGAGAATAAAATCCAAAATTGGTCTGTAGCCGGTAGAATCATTAGACTTGCCTCTAGTCCGACTTCCTAGAAGGGCCTTCGACCGTTTCCCGAATTACAATTTGGGCAGGTCCTCTTCGTAAAACCTTCTCTTTTACATCCAAAGCAAACCAGTTTTCTTCTTTCAACACATCCAATAGCCTTATGTCCAGGCTTGTTACAATTAAAGCATATTATCTCCCTTCTTCTAGAAGTACTTGGTGCGTTTGATCTATCCTGAGGTTCTGCTTCAGTTAATCGAACTTCATCGAATTGCTCTTCGAGTTTTACGTAGGCGAGATCCGGTTCCAAAGAAAATCCTTTTCGTGGAGTAGGTGCATAATCTGCAGCTAGAGTCCTCTGTTCGATTCTCTTACAGAGACTTCTTAGTTGCGCTATATTACTGATCTCTAGAGCTCCTAATTGAGAACGATAAATCGGAGAAATATTCCTAAGTAAAATAGTAAGCTTAGCTTCTTCTGATATCGAACACTGCAATCTTTGGAAGTATTTTGACATTACTGCCATATATGTACCGATGGATTCGTCAGAACCTTGTGTTCTACGCTTTATCTCCTCTAAAAGATGCTCTGAATAAAATGCTGGCTGATATTCCTCTTTAAATCTTTCAACTAATTCATCCCATGAGTGGACTTCTTTTCTACAATCTTGGAAAAATTCATATGCTCGGCCTTCAAATAAATCTATGCCAGAATCCAGTAATATATCCTTCGATACGTTTCGAGCACGCATCAACTCTTCAACACGTTCAAAGAAAGCTGTAATAGACATTCCTTTCCTATCACCACTGAACTTCAAATTCCATTTATGCGGTAGAATAGGTTTGATAGAACTAGCGCTATATGGAGCACATGGTACTGGCGAACTAGTAGTCACAGGAGACTGAAACGGTGATACTAAAGTCGAGCTTGACAATGGAGGAATGACCGGAGGTAGTCGTTGAATACTTCCTTGAAGAACGCAAAGGTTTGGTGGAATCTGTTGATTTCTTCCATCTGCCTGAGCAGCTTTTGTATTTAACTGGTCAATCATTGACAAAATTTGAGCAACTAACACACCTCGAAGGTTAAATTCGTCCGTCGTATTACAAGATATATTATCTATTCGTGATAAAGCATGATTCAATTTCGTCTGCAATCTCAAGTAACTGTTACTCTTACTCGATTCAGAGAAGTTATCAATAATGACCACAAGGTCGTCCAACTTCTTAGTGACTGCTGCTACATCTTGACGAAACGAAAACGGATATGGTGGATAATGTAGGCTCTCATTGTTTCTTTCCATTTGTCTAGCTAGTGCTAATCGAGTACGCATTTCTTCCACAGTGCCAATGGCTATACCTCTCCATACAAGTTCATAGATGAGTTCTTCCTTATCAAGGCGATTCACTTCAACTCTTCGAGACATTTTTAATTTTGTGTCTTCCAGACGGTTCAGAATAAGATGAATAAATAGATCACTACTTACAATACAACACTACTGTATAACTATACAACAATACTATATATACCACAATATATCATAAGAAATTGTGCGCGAAATATTCTGTCACTTATATCACAAAATACACTGGTAGAACAGGTGGTTTACACTATATTCACTCACTATGCAGCTATAATACACTATTCTACACTAGCAACCAATGCTTCACCACTGTTACACCATAAACCAAGTGATAAAAAAAAAGTCTCAATCGGTAACGTCTATTCCGGGAAAGTCAATATAATTATTTTGCAAGATGAAAATTCAACAAAAGAAAAACTTTCAAAATATTTTCCCCCAAAAATGTGTAAAATCTGCAAAATAATACTGTGCGAATACTCCAATACGGTTCTATACCATTAACCCTATTCAAATAAGAAATAAAAAAAAAATCCTTAAATCAAGGAAATTTTCGAAAAATGGCAACCCTGCAAAAAAATAAAATTCCCAACAACTGGCAACAATGCGAAAGCGAAATAATATCTGGCCCCACGTTGGGGTCGCCAATTTCTGTGACGCTAATTTAGATGATCCAATAAGGAAGGAAAACAAGACACCGAGTGCAGAGGTTTTTGTTGTCAGAGACAAAAGTGGCCGCCAGCTTTTAGACAGTGGAGACGGGCCTGGGTTAAGTTCTAAGATTATGAGCGCCACGCAGTTAAGTGGTGCACCTTGCCTCTGGAAGAGATGTCCGATAGTTATGAATGATAACTGCGAATCACCCTATAACTGCCCTACACTTAATTTCCTTTACCTTCAAATATTAACCTAGGTTGGGGATAGTAATGTAAAACAACAACGCTCAGTATATTTAATCTATTTGTCATAAGATGTTAGTCGCTTAAATGCAGGTTGACATTATTGACTATCGGTAGCCAAATAGGTATAGACCTCGTATTGAAATAATATGATGCTTAGTTAGAGTCTAAATTTGTAATGAAAGATTTTAAAATAACAGTGAAATTTGAATTAATGAGCAGAACGTTCACCAGATCATATTCCTATGTTCTTCGACCAATTGACACAATTAGTGATTGTCAAACAATAAAATAACAATGATAATTATGCCATTATAGAAGCACGTACAGTAATTAAAAGTAAGGATGTGGAAATAAGATAAACTCCACAGATAGGATTACTTTTTACTGTAGAAATATAAATGTATGGTCAAGTCTTGAGGTCGAAAGTACAGGAAGATTTAAGGATATGACCCAGCAACGTTAGAACTATGGAAGCCAGGAGTACTACAGCGATACTTACATTTATGTAGGTAGATTGATACGCGACTACAAGTCAAATAAATAAACCGACTGTGAGTGACACCAAATAATATACAGGGTGCTATCAATATACGCTACTCAGGGATGTAGGCCTACAACACGTGATCACGCCTTGTTTACAGTTACCAGACCGCAGTCCGCTGATGCAGTATCCTGACCGAAATATAAAATAAGCAGCTAAAATGTACGATTACTATTTACTGTACTATGCAAGTCATGACAGATAGCATTATTGCATAACACTGACTCAATGTAGTAGTAAAATCCCAAATAAGTACTAATCCCTGCTCTGTAATATCGAGCCCCCTTATTATGTAACCTATGGCGTTAGCTTTATTACACAATAATCACAATCCTAAATACTAGTAAAATCCAAATATGTACATATCCCAAACAAAAAATAATACCCCAAATATGTCCATATCCCAACCCTCTGGAATGATCCCTTCCCTAGTCAAGAACCATCATAGGAGTTACTAATCCAAGTATAAACAAAAATATTTAATTCAAATAAAATTCTCTCTATGTGATCTCGCTATAAAAAAAGAGTGTACTGGTCAATAAGTCTTAAATGGGTTCATTGAATTGATAGATGAAAATATGTTTAAAAACTTGCGTTCTCAGCTTCAACTCAAGGCCATGCAATGCCTGAGGGATCCTATGGAACTCGAAGTAACCGCCTCTCTAATACACCATCAGTGTAGAGACTCCATGGAATTAATAAGCCAACAAGTGTGCTGAATGAACCTCAACACTCCAAAATCCAAATAAAACCAAAACCAGTACTAAAAACCAGGACTAAAAACCAGGACTAAAAACCAGGACTAAAAACCCTAAAATAGAGGAAAAATACCTCTTAATTTATGAAGATTTACCTCTTAAGATTGACATAAGTATCTACCCAATATACATTACCTCTGCACTTAAGTAGAGGGTCCTTTTAGGCCTGAATGCCCATACTGTAGTCCCAAACAAAAGATCCCACGCGGTCGTCACCACGAGTGAACTCTACTCCAAATTTATATCGCCCCTGAAATATTATTTCGAGGACTTAGATATCGATTTAATAGTCAAATATATTAATATATGAAGACAACCGTACCTGAAGACATTAAGCGGGGCATAGAACCACAGCATATGGCGGCCATTAAATCTGATCCCATTCCAAAATGGCGTGAAGTACTTCCATCAATATCTAACTACATCAATTCAATCGGAGATCCATAACTTCACAAAGATTTGCGGTGCTAATCCATCTAAGTGGCACTTACAAGCTCACAGGCTTCTCAGCGATACATTACCGAAATCTTAATTTAAAATGGCGGCGCCATGCCGGAAAAAAGAGGAGACAGCAGGAGACAACGACTTTAGTCGAAAGATGTGAAATGTCTGCCGGCTGTACCGGTGTACCCTACCCTTCCTCCAAGATCTTCGGGTCTAGTACAGCACTATCCCTTTCTTACCCGCTGCGAAGAGCAATTGTTTCTCTCTAGCATCTGGAATAAATCTCCAATACGCAACTCGATGAGAACACGTGATTCGCAATGTCAACAGGGTTGTCAAACGTCAGGATCAGGATATTGCTATGGGGAAACCACCAACGTACTGCCGCAACCAGATATACCTTTATAAAAATCTCATACCCAAGAAGCGACCAATCGAGTGATTTCACCATTACGTCTAAATCCTAGGAGCTGATTATTGCAAGATTACGGCATTCACCATCCAGACCACCGCCTGGCTGTTTTGGCCATGTACAAATCGTTTCGAAACCATGAGGTCCGATTTCATGGGGAATTTGTCCTAAAATAACTGGCAACACCGTAGAACACGTGCAACAAGGCCAATATACGCAGGGCCCTATCGAAATGGTGACCCCGAAACTCCAACCTGTCAAGATCAGCTGTTCTCAAAAGCCAAACTAGAATTAATTCCATAACATGCTAGCGAATTAACTAACAATCCAGGAAACCCATCATATAATACGTCAAAGTAAGTACAGGGGCACGATCCTGAAGCTAAAGAGGTATATTCCGTTATAAATCAAGCTTACAACAAAGGTAAACAACTCGACTGAAACTGTCATAACATTAGAAATTATCGTAGGTAACGTACATTAAATCCATCTATTCAAGGAGAACTTACTAAACACAGGACCCAGGACAACGTATAAGCTATTTCTGATAGCAGAATAGCTGGAATCCCTCGAAACTCAGTATGAAGTGACCAATTGCCAGGACAAATTAGGAATGTCACTGAAAGCGCTAATGATTTTGCTGGCATACACACAAGATTTTAACGTTCACACTACATGTGGAATAAGGTAAATTATTATTATAAATTTGTGTTTATTTATACTATCTAAATCGTAAAATGAAATTTGTACGTTACAATTGCTAGTCTTATTTTAAATATTAGATGTTCCAATTGTATATTAATGTTAAAATCAAATGTAACCATTTCAATAGCAAGATCAGTCTTTTCATATACAGCCACTCCTCCTCCCATACAGATCCGATCCTTTCTGAAAAATTGATAAATAGGAATTTAAAAAGGTATAGAGCAATCACCATCAGAAACCCAAGTCTCAGAAAAAAAGAAGATATCAAAGTCATTTTGTTATCAGCGCCAATGGTATATTTTGTTCGCCAAGTGTAAAGTTTTAGAAAAATAATACTTGGGTGCCAGTACTTACCCTAGAGTAACCTAAAATGTACCGCGGTAAGGCAACCTATCCACTCTTACTCTAGCAACCCTACGCCCTGAAGGATGTACTTCTAATGTACCCTAAAAATGACCTATGCTGTGCTTCCTGAAAATTCACCCCTTAGCTAGCTCAACTTAGGGTAGGTTTGTTGTGTAGGTATTTTGCTTCTAGGTCGAGAGGTTTAGCACCCCTATATAAGTAAGTAAAAGTCAAATCCTGAAGGCGCCAGCTTAGTCTTATTATACTTAAAAGCCTTTAAATGTTCTAGTGTTTGACCTCAGCAACAATCGGTTTACAATAGCTTCTTACAATCTCCCATTCACTTAAGTCCCTCAAAGTCGCTGTATTTAAAATATAAGTAAAATTTTAGCACAGGCCAATTCAAATATAATATACTTGTTTAAAGACGTTAGGCCCTTCGCTACTTGGATTTATAAATGCAACCTCCTCTTACTTTGGTGGACAATAGGTACTTAAAGTTAAGATATAAGTAATTGAAATGTATTAAGGAAGTGGTAGTATTAGATTTGACGTATTAGTTTTAAGGGTTAGATTACAAAGTTGAAAGAAAAAAACCCTGTTTGACAGGGCCTTACACAAGTCGGCAACTGTCAGACCCACATCGTAAAAATGACTGTGCAGTCTGGTCTGGCAGCCACAAAAACCTACAATCAAGACATGGTGAGATATAAGTCAAACAACACCTGCCCCAGACTGCCCACTGCCCAGACAGAAATGTCTGCAAAGTCATTGGGAGAACCTTTTAACACTAACTAAAATTACTATAATAAAAGAATCGTTAAGGTATAGCACAAAATCTTACGAGTACCTGTAGTTACTCAATAAGTGACTAGCCACTCGAGCGTAGATAGGTTAAAATATTAAACAAATAAAACAACGGCAGTCTACCTCCACATATATTCTACATGTTTCGGACATAGAAATATCCATCATCAGGGATACTAAAAGAAATTTACAGTGTGAGTTAAAAGTTTTAAGTAAGTTGAGAGGACTTACCAGTAGTCGATTACGACAGCTCTATATTGCATAAGCGAAGATCAAAAATATGTTAAAATTGAAATGCATGCATGCGACTGTCACTGTATTTTGCTTTTTGACTTTTTCAAGCTGTCATGACCATTTGACAACCAACATTTTCCTGCACGCCGGCATGGTGAAGTGAAGTATCTTTGAGCTGTAATATCCTCTAATTAGCTAACACAATGTGATTTTAACATAAATACTTCACTTCTAGTCACGATGGTAAAAATCCAATTTTAATTTTCTAAATCTCCTTTTTAATCATTACATTATGTTTATTTTTCTACCCCCCTTTAACCCAACAATTTGTTAGCCAATACTTCAGGCATGGTTGGATGAAGCATCTTTGAGCACCTATCTACATTATTTTCCTCTAATTAGCTATAAACCTACATAATTGCTTCACCACCTGCCCATTGGCTTCAAATTAATTAATTCTAACTTTAAAATAATATAATTTTCATTTTTATTTCTTGTTGATCTCCTAAGAATGTGTTTCTCACGTCTAACCTCTCTCTTTTAACCCAGTATTTTGTTGACCACACCCCAGACACGGTTAGATGAAGCATCTTTGAGCACCTCACCTAAATTAATCTCCTCTAAATAGCTATAAATGACATAATTGCTTCACCACCTGTCTCAGTGGTGGCAGACTGGGAATCCCCTTCTTCAAAGATACCTTGACCAAAATTTCAAATATCACATCTTATTCAGTCTTGAACATTCATTAGAACCTACAATTTCAATTTTAACATATTTTTGATCTTCGCTTATGCAATATAGAGCTGTCGTAATCGACTACTGGTAAGTCAACTTACTTAAAACTTTTAACTCACACTGTAAATTTCTTTTAGTATCCGTGATGATGGACATTTCTATGTCCGAAACATGTAGGATATAAACATTAAAATACATATTATGGAGGTAGACTGCCGTTGTTTTATTTGATTATATCAACTCCACTGTAATGGACTACTTCTTCAAGTTTAAAATATTAAAGTTAAGAGCATTAAAGTTTAAAGAAATAAGTGGCATTTAGCCAGGAAACAAAAATATTTAATTTATAATAATAATTGATAAAATATTTGCAACAAAGTTAGCTGTAGCAAACCACCAAACGCTGTGAACTACTAGAGACTCTTGACGTCTTAACGCTATGTCGACATACGATATACGCTTACAATGCACAAGTTCTGTACATAACATGGGCGCAAAACTATATCAAAACCTTATATATAGAACAATACGCAAATGCAAAATATTAAGATAGCTGACTAAGATTTTGACGGAAAAATGATATCAGAATATGACTTAATAATTTGGAGCGAGTTTCGTTACCCTGATTGCACCACAGTACAAGTGTTGACAGAAAGGGCTTATCTTGAGAATAGCATACGCCACAAGTAATATCTAAAATGTTGATATAACGCTTTCCTGTCGCCTACTGGGGACTCTCAAGGTTCCGCAATGCTCAAGAAAAATGTTGTTACTTAGCTGAAACTTTATGTTCTACCCATATTGCTGGTCTCAAAAATTCAAATAATGCACGGCAGCTGGCACGCCTTAATAAAAATAAGTAGCACTTTATTTTCAACTTGGACTTCTAGCACCTACCAAAATAACCCTAAAATCGAATTTTATATGTACAACATAAAAGAGATAACTTTTACAATACCCCTCGAGGGTAATTACATGCTAAAGGTAAGAACCTACCTCAAATAACTAACGAGGGTTCCGTTCTATAAAATGGCGTCTAGGACCACTTGTTGAAGCTGATTGAAAAGCTTTTCAAATCGGCATTCCGCCCGATGAATAGGAAAATCACAATGCCTTATACTATATAAAATATTTGTGAAAGTTTTATCTGCACCACATGGCTTCCCTGCCCAAAATACTAAAATTCGGGAGATATTTTTTCACAATCCTGCTTTTCACTTCAAGCGTCCATCGTCGAAAGGGGCGAGTAGCGTTTCCTTTCCAGCATTGTTGCCGAAAATCGTCGACAAATTAGTCATACCAATCAAAGGAAACTATAACCTCTTTAACACCATAAGAAAACTAAGCCAACATACGTCCACCAACGTAAACTCAAAAATACGCCTGAATTACCCAGACGTGGTCGTGAAAATCCACAAAACTGTCAGTTCTATTCCAATGACACTGACCTGGCTTAACTAATTATCTGATTCACAACAGCTGAAATATTTGACCTACATCTTCTTTACAAGGTGAAGAAGTTATTACTATTCATAACTTGCAAAGTTGATTAATTATTAATTAAATAAAACAAGGATTTGAAGTAAGACCTATTTACAAGTAACCGTAAAACCCGACAACTTTGCCCATTGAAGACAACATTGCCCATAGAAGCCAATACATAAATAATAATTATTTTTTGAAGCGGCAACACCGTAGTTTCGTGTGACGGTTGTAACGGTCAACCAAACCTGTTGTCATGCGCTCAGTGCATTTTAAGAGTTTTGTGGTTGTGTGTGTATAATTAAAAGGTAGGTTAAATTTGACATATTTTCGCGCTTTTTTTCAGTACAATGCTAAGGTATGGTACAGAACTCACAGATGACGTGTTAATATGCGGATTTTAGTGAACTATTATTAGTATTTGGTTAACAATAGTTATTTATGTATCAAGGGAATTATAATGGTCTTAATTACCGAGGGCAAAGTTTACGTCCCGAGGGACTTTGGCCCGAGGGACAGCAATTGCCCGAGGTAATTGAGACCCTTATAATTCCAGTGATACATAGATAATTTTATTTCTGACCGATTTTAGTAACATTTTGTTCATTTTTAAAGTGGAATAAATTTTTCAATAGATGACAATCAAATTGACATTAGATGTCAATCGTTTGATTTTATGTCAAATTTTTCTTAATATCCCAAGGGAGTTATGACCCTTAAGCTGGATTTATAAACTCGAAAAGTTGGCGAGGTTGAGGTTCAGTTGGTGTTGGAAATAGGAGTTCAATTTAAACTAAAGGTAACACTCAGTTCTATTTATACACTCGTTCATGTTGTTCATGTAAAGCTCATGTAAGGTTTGAAAACTTCCCGGGTAGTTCGAGATAATCAATTTTTATGCTCGGAATTCGGAATATCTAACCTCACAACTTGACCATAACTTCAACCTCACCAACTTTTCGAGTTTATAAATCCAGCTTTATAATTCCCGCGTAACTAAGACGTTATAAGCTAATAATATACCGGTCAGAAATAAAGTTATTAAATAATCTGAAAAAATCCTTTGTGCGGTTCTCTAAAATAATCAGAAAACAATGTGGGCAATGTTGCCACTCTATCGATTAAAACTTTAAAAAATTATTATTTCGTTTTTTCTTGCCGAAATCATTGTTTTAAGTAATACTAAGTTTGTATACTATATATACAATAATTTTCTAGGTACCATGGAACGTATACGGAGACAAGTGGCTGCGAGAAAATATAAAAATTACTCCCCGGAGCAGGTTGAAGCTGCTTTAAAGGCAATTGCGGGAGGTATGAGCTCTAGAGATGCCGAAAAAGAATTGAAAACACCCAGAAGAACACTTTTAAATAGAAAAAATAAGGCTCACGACCAAAAAGTTGGACACCCTACAGCGATAAGTGAAGTTGAACAACGGCATATTGTAGATATTGTAATAGCGTGCGCTGAATACGGAGCTCCTTTAACTCAACTTGAGCTGCGGCAAACCATAAGGGACTATTTTAATAAAAAAGGAGTTAACCATCCGATTTTTCAAGATAATTTAGCTGGAAAGTCTTGGGCTGAAAACTTCGTTTTACGATACAAAGATCGCTTAACAAAAAGACATGTCAGAACTTAAAAAAATGTCGAGCAGAAACTTCCGAAGCAGATATGAGAAGCTATTTTGCAAACTTAAAAATAAGTTTGGAAGGTGTAGGGCCGGAGTCAATAATTAACTATGACGAGACCAATTTAAGCGACAATCCAGGGACAACAAAATGTGTTTTCTCCAGAGGCACCAAGTAACCGGAAAGGTACATGAACTCCACGAAATCGGCCATCGCAATTATGTTTGCTGCAACTGCTAGTGGTAAAACTTTACCACTTTATATTGTATATAAGAGTGGAAGACTATATGATAGGTGGGTAAGTGGTAGACCTCCTGGAATGGTATATAATAGAAGTGATTCAGGATGGTTTAATGGATAATATACCCTGGGCAAGACGTATTCCAGGGCCTAAAGTTTTAGTGGGCGATAATTTATCATCACACATCAATATTGACGTTTTAAGAGAGTGCCAAAGACACAACATTAGATTTGTATTACTTCCATCAAATACTACACAATTAACACAACCTTTAGATGTAAACTATTTTTGACCACTAAGACAAGCTTGGCGATCTATTTTAACTAAACTTAGGTTGGAAAATCCCAGAATAAATTGTGTCGAAAAAGGAATTTTTCCTCAGTTATTAAAAGATTTAGTAAGAAAACTAGAAGTAAATTCTTCAAAGATTATAAAGAGCGGATTTAGAGCGACTGGTATTCATCCATACAATCCTTATGAGGTGTTAAAAAAAATGCCCGATGAAAGGTTTAAAACCAAAGTAATGGGTGAAATTGATAACGCACTGCTAAGCTTTCTAAAAGATCAAAGAACGCCAAAAAAACTGATTAAAAGAGTAAAAAAAAAGATGGTCGGATGGAAGGATCGTCTATAAGTTTTGAAGATATGCCATCATCGAGGACCTCATCACCTTCTACATCAAGCAAAGTAATTGTATCTGAATCTGACTTAGAATCTGTTCCCGACGAACCTATTTTCGACACTGATGCTGAAAATATAACCGAAGAAAATGAAACAGAAGACGAAATCGTGGGTCCAAATACTCTAAAACAAGGCATCTATGTGGTGGTTGAATTTTCCACTAAAAAAAAAACTGTAAATATTTTATTGGAATTATAATTGAAAATGAAGACATTAACGAAAATATTACAATCATATTCTTAAAAAAAATAAAAAATTGCTTTATTTTTCCAGATATCGATGACATATCACTTGTCAAATTTTTTGACATAAAAAAAATACTGCCATTTCCTGCGACTGACAGAAGAGGGGTTTTTACTTTTCCTAAAAATCTATCACGTTTTAATTTGTAATTTATTTTACCATTTTTACTGTTTATTATCTGATATTAATCAAAAATTGTTGTTCCTATCTAAAAACATATTCTATTTTTGTTTAAAATGTTTTTAAAATTAAGATTACTTTTGTTTAATGTTTGTTTCAAGAAACCTACCTTTTTGTGTAGTTTTGTATTGGTGTGTTCCGTAGTGTTGTTTATTTGTCCGCATAAGATAAGATTTTATTTTCAGCCATGTATATAATATTGACATTCCTGTCTTTTTAGAAATTTGAAAATGTCACATTTCTGTCTTCTTACTTCCGATCCACATTTTCCATCCTAATACATTTCAATCCTCATTTTCTTGCCCGGTATTTTTGAGTAGGTCTTATAAAAACGGGGTAAAATAACAACACAGGAACTATCCTATTCTTTATTTATTCATATTTTTAATTATACACGTTAATTGTTAAATTGGCATTGTTATTTATTACAGAAATTTTCAAACCCTTTTGAAGTTGAGTTTCATTTGAAATTCGTATTTCTTGCGATGCAGCTTCACTTGAAATACTTGGTAATCAACACTCTTAGAGAAAGATGATAACATTTTAGCAGTCTTTCGTTTGTTCTCTAGTGAGGATTCTACATATCCCTCCGCAACTGAACTCGATTTCCATCCGCCGAGTCTTTTTAGCTGCAAAACATCAGCTCCAATATCAACCAATAAAGTAGCGGCTGTTCGTCGAAAAGCATGACCCGTGAAAGACCCTACATTTGGAAGTTTCAAGAAAGTAGCTATTTTTTGAGGAAATCTCGCGATTGAATGATATCCAATAGCCTTATTATGCAATTTTCCATTTCTTTTCAATTCATCTTTATTAGTTCATCACTCCTGCATGCTCCCGAGACTAAAACAATAAGCGCAATCTTCATACACAAAAATTCTTCAGGTGCTTTAACCAAAAAATCTCTGATGTTTTCTCTTGAAAAAACGCTTGACTTTTTAGGCCGAAAGCCTACACTTTTTCGCTTCAAAAAAGCCACAAGTTTTGAATGCTTGGAAATGTCGACCTTTTCTCTAAGTTTCAGTATACTTTTTATCATACTGTAGGTAGCCCATAAAGTGGAAGATTACTTTTCTTTAGAGATCTCACCAAAATACACCAACAAAACGGTCCCTGATGTAACATTGGTTGTTTCTCTGCTGCTGCACCACGCCTGGAATGTATTAAAAGCTTTCTCATAACGTAGATTACTTTTTGTAGGTAGCAGACTTTCTTCAATCTTATCCGCTGCTTCTTTCAAATCAGGCGTAGTACAGCTAATTAACTCGTCGTCACTATCGGAGAACATCTCTAATCTGTATTCTTTTTCTTAAAAAAACGCTGACTTTCAAAAAATTTTAGGCGACAACTGCTGTCAACTGGTGACAACGACTAACAATGGAAATGAAAGGTAATAACCGGTGCGACAAAATTTATTATTTCAAAAAAGTCAATCGTGCAAAATCATGAATATTACTATAAATGTTACTTGAATCATAAATTCATGGCTGAAAATAAAATAGTATACAATCCTCGACGGAAAATTTCATTGCGGTCTCGAGATTATAGTATATCGAGACGCGTAGCGTCGAGATAAACTATAATCTCTTGACCAGGAATGAAACATTTTCCGTCTCGTATTGTAATGGACTATTGTTAATACAGTAATTACTACATTTATCAGAATTTTTTAATTCCCATCCACTTTAAAACCTTATTATTACCTTTTAAAAACTTGGGAACTGGGCAGTGTTGTCTTAAAAGCTTTGCTAAGCTAATTTAAAACCGAAAACTTAGCATAGATAACCAAAATAATATGAAAATGCAATTCTTCGAACTGTAACAAGGGATAAGTAATTTTCTTAATATTTTATCAATAAGCTTTAGGAATCCGTATAAATCTTCATTTTTATTATGTATAAATTACCTTGAATGTCCCCACCCAGCTCCAAATGTATACCAGTTTCACACTACAAATACCTTTAAAATGTTTTGCGCTGTGCTTTTTTTTATTTTTGGGCTCTTTACTTTTCGCTGCGCTACATTGCACTATCCTGAAAGCCGGTTTAAATAGGAAGTTTCTTTTCTGCTGCTACCAATTCAAAAAAGGAATTTCTCCTATGCCGCTTCACCTATACAAAAATAGGGGCTAAAACACTAAAACATAAATATCCTTCCTTGCTCCTCCCATACATCTTTTTCGATATCCCTTCTTACAAGGAAAGTGACATGACTGGTCGCATCCGAGAGAATATCGCATTCATTTCTGTAATATAGTATAATAAAATTATACCCTCTACCACTGCGTTTTCATAATATGTTGCTGTACATACTAATAATTTAATTTCATCACATCAGCATCTCAACAGCTTTATACACAGGGTGGCTCATCGAAAACATACCACAAAGCATTACAGGCTGGGAAAGGACTTCTCGACAAAAGCCAAAACCACGTCAAGTTTGTTTGTACGGGGGTCACCTTTTGACGTAAAAATTATAGCAAAACCTTCAACCCCCTAAGTGGGGGTGTCATCCTCCAATTTTTTTCAAATAAGAATGGGGGTCAAGTGACACCTCAGTCAAAAGGGCTCTTGATTCCCTATACATCACTGCTTACATTTGGAAAATCGATCGACTCGTTTAGAAAATATGGACCTTTGAAATACCAAGAATTCGTTTGACGCAAAATGCAAAAATCATCCATGATTCGTCCTCGCAGATCTTCCAATGTGTCAGGTGGAGTGCTGTAAACTTTGCTTTTTATGTGCCCCCACAAAAAAAAATCTAAAGGACCTAAGTAGGGTGACCGAGGGGGCCACTCAATTGCACCTCTTCAGCCTATCCAGCGTCCTGGAAACGTATCATTTAAATAATTGCGCACATGTAGCGAGTAATGCGAAGGAGCTCCGTCTTGTTGGAAAATCAGTTCCTGTTCATTATGTGCAGGGTGGTTCTTTATGATATTTGTTAGAGTTGGGTCGATAACATTCTACTAAATCCAGGAACATATCGTCTGTTAAATTTCCAGGAAGGAAAAAAGGGCTTACAATAGAATTGCCAAAAATACCAGCCCATATATTCAACTTCTGGGGGTGTTGTGTGTGTGTCTCGTGGAAAATCATTGTATTGGTATCGGCCCAGTAACGACAATTGTGGCGATTCACTAACATTTAAGAAGAAGGTACACTCGTCCGAAAAACACACATTAAATAGGAAATTACCATTATTAATCGCTCGTTCAGTCATAATTTCGCAAAATTGAGAGCGATCAAAGTCGTCTTCATTTAGTTCTTGCACTAACCGAATCTTATAAGGATGGAACTTGTATTTTTTTAATACTCGTTGGACACTTTTACAACTCACGCCCGCAACGGCCAATTGTCTTGTACTTAGCGTACTATCCATTGCAACTTGCCCCAATACTGCTATCTCCGTAGGTTCATTTAGTACCAGATTTTCAAGCTGCCTTTTTTTATTATGAATGGAACCTGTTTCGCGAATTTGGCCACCAATTTCCGAACAATTTTTCCAGAAACATGTTTGTCATGATGCCGTTGGTTAAACAGCTTCGCGACCCGATTTTCGCATTCACTGTTTTTGAAAAAAAGTCAATAATTTCTTCTCTTTCTGCAATTGAGTACACCATAATTGATAAATTTAAAAGGTTCAATAATTTGGAAACACTTCAACCACAAGTCACAAGACAACTATCTAGCAACTACCTGGCCCAATGCGAAGCAAAAATCCGATAACTGTTATCTCACTAACATGAACCTAAAGAATCTGCAAATGACCAAAAAAAAGCGAACTAAGTAGAATAGCAGTGCCACTCCCAACCCAAAATCCCATAAGAAATAACATGGGAGCTGAAATCTGCATTTTTATCGCCATTTTAGGGCGTGGCACTTTTCCTGGAAGCCACCATCCTCTCTTAACCTAAGTGGAACCCAGCTACTATCGCCACCTAGTGAGTGACGTCATAACTGCTCGATGCCGGTAATATAGGGCCCTATTGGCCTGTGTGGAACCCTCCACTGCTGCCACCTAACCCCCCACCCATTATTCTAACCTAACTTTTGCCCCAACGGAACCCAGATCATGTGTTACCCCGATTATATAGTAATATCATTGTAGGGGCGCCACCTAACGGGGAGAGATGTACGTACCTGTAATCTTGAGACCTGTAGCGCCACCTGCTTTTCATATAAGACATCTTGTTTACCGCGATGGTAGGTATGACGTTGTAAATCAGTTAAAATATTTTAAAATATAATAATACCAGAAAAAAGTTTTTGTCCTCGGCGGGATTTGAACCAGGAACCTCTCGATTCCGATCTAAAACCTTATAAAATACACTACGAGAGCGTATACATTAAAAGACTTGATCAATGTTGACAAGCTAAAAATATGGGGGGACCCGTCAATTATAACGTATAGGTGGAACAAAGGACCCAAGTGTGGAGACGATGGTAAAATGGTGGTAGCCATAGTTGTTTTTGTCTACATACTATTGGAGACAATCATCTGTTGCAGTATGCATGCGCCATAACATGTCATCAATGAACATTGTTAGAGGCCGCGTGGTATGTAATTAGACAACCGGGGATCTAGTATGTCCTTTTGGCAAACAGTATTTTCAGACGCCATCTATAATTACGTTCGCGCATACCCCCGCCATCTGGGTACTACCTGAACTTATGCAACCAGAAGCCCCTATCAGCAAATATTGCCTTCACCAATTTATTAACAAACCTAAGTGTGGCGATGATGACAAAATGGCGGTAAACCTAGCTTTTATAATGCATTCACCATTTTATCGACAAACCAGTACTAATGGCGTCGCCAAACCAATATTTCCCCTTATTCAACATAAAAATTGTCGAAACGGCAACACCGCCGTTCCAATACTGAAAATTTAAGAAAATACGCTTAGGCCATATTGTAATAGCCGTCCGCAACAGTAACTAGGTAAAACAAAGAACCTTAAGTGTGGTTATAGGGATATATTATTATCGACACCAATTTATTAACAAATCTTAAACCTTTCCAACAGCATTCACCCCATATCGCATTGATAAAAATACCCATATAAATACCCTATCGGAATGCCATTCATGATTGTATAATTAAATAAAAATCAATCAATTTTAAAACTTTTTTATTCACAACATAACAATATCACTTACTATCACCCTGGTATATTACATTAAAGGAATAAAAAAATCGGCGTAAAATAAAAAGACATATCTGTAATTATTTAACAACGTTTTATGCCAGAAATATATGCAGTTTTCAAGTCAAATACACTATTACAGCACTAGTTAGCAAAAATATTTAAATAAGACAAGTATCTTGCATCAAAAATAATACCTGAACGAAATAAAAATTTGGCACAAGACACTTATCGCCAATCTTGTATATAGTGTCCTGGCACAATTCGCCTTTGCTTCCTTCTTCAAGGGGCTTATCCCTGGAAGTTGCGCGGCTAGCGTCAGTCGTTGTCTCAGGGGCGGCGATCTGTGCAGGGCAGTTTGAGACCGCCCCAGGTACTTTTCTGGGGTCGGCCTCGGTGGTGGAGAGCATGTTGTGTTCGTCGTCGTCCTCGGCCGTCCGGGCTGGAGGGGTTTCGTGGTATAATGCCATATTCTCGGCCATTACACTTGTTGCCACGTGTTTTTCACGTTCGGCCGACCTGGTGCAGGTTATGCCCAGGTGGTAGCTTCTTGTATGCGCCTTCCCGGCGATGGCGTCGACTGCTGCAGGTGTGGCACTGTGTGTCCAATGCTGGCAGCGCCGGCTGTGTCGATTTGCGTATTATTTTTACTTTAATTTTGGTTTGCCGTTGGGTTTTACTTCTTTGCCGACCTGGTGCAGGTTATGCCCAGGTGGGAAACTATCATTTACGCCTCCTCGGCGATGGCGTCAGCTACTACAGCGGTGGCACAGTCCGTCTAGGGCTGGCAACTTCAGCTGGAGCTAATTCACGTACTATTCTTTCTCAAAAGTATTTTTCCTCGCAGTTTTCACGTCGTGCCGACCTGGTGCAGGTTATGCCCAGGTGGTGGATTATTGTATACGCTTCCCTGGCGATGGCGTCGGCTGCTACGGTTATGGCATGGGTCATCCAATGTCGGCAACGTCGGCGATGACAGGTGATCGTAGTTATTCTTCTCAGAATTCGTTTGCCGCTAAGTTTTCGTCTTCTGCCGACCTGGTGCAGGTTATGCCCAGGTGGTAGATTATTGTATACGCTTCCCTGGCGATGGCGTCGGCTGCTACGGTTATGGCATGGGTCATCCAATGTTGGCAACGTCGGCGATGGCTGGTGATCGTATCTGGTCTTCTTAAAATTAGGTTTCGGTCTGGCTTGTACCTTGGTACAAACGCCGCGGATCAGCTAGGAACCACTGTTTCCTCACAGTATCGGGCTCGACTACGGCGTCCTTCCACCGGTGCTTCTTCAGCTACGCTCTGCTTTAATCTTCAGGTTCACGTATGCCGCCTTGACATACCCAGGTGCTCGGTAGTTCCAAGTTCGACTGGCAATTTTACTTGGCGATGGTCGTCCAAAGAAAAAGACTTATACAGATTTTAAAGCCGGAACAAATGCTCAACTATGGTAATAGGTGCTTGTCGCTCTATGGTTCTGTACGGACTGATCGTTCCCTTCGAAATCGCGCTTCTTATAGCCGATTTCCACGTGTCGAGCGTCACAACACCCCCCCCCCCCCTTAAGAGCAGTTGTTATGGTATGTTTATTTTAACCGTACCCATCTGGTACGATTATACTATATTTATAATATCAAAAACTTAAAACTATTTAAATCCAAAACAATAATAAAACTAATACTAAGTCCAAAAACAACAATAAAAACTAAGAACTAAGTCCAAAAACAACAATAAACATATTTAAAATCACCCTCTTCTTTTAGGACGATTTTTCTTTTTCCCTGGTTCGAGGCGATTTCTCAACCTCCATGGCGATGTCGTCAATAGGTGGCTCTCCTCCAGGTGACCTGGTATAGGCCTCCTGTGGGTAGCTTCCTGGCGACCTGGGGGACTCCTTGGAGGCTTCAGGTGGCTTTTCTCTTGGCTGCCTCAAGACTGGGACGGCGACCTCGGATTGAGGGGCCGTAGTTTCTTCCACGTCTGGTGGTTTCTTCTTGGGCTGCCTCAATGGTACCTCGGCGACCTCGGGCTGAGGGGCCGGAATTTCAGGGATTTCACGGTTTTTTCTATGGAGCTGGATCTGTGCGGGAACTCTGGTGGGCACAGATCTCCAGGGAACACCTTGTTGGTCATACTGGGTCTCCAAACTTGGAGGACATAAGTACAAATCTGTCACAGGTGGCTCTACAAAAGCCGCTATTGGGTTGGATTCTGGTAGTGGCGTACGTTTTACCGCGACTACCGTCCACCCTACATAATTTTCTCTCGGACATCGGCCTTCTTGCCCATCTCTCAATCGTAGGTCCGTCAACGCCGGTTCTCTT
Source organism: Polydrusus tereticollis (assembly GCA_963920685.1). Lineage (NCBI taxonomy): Eukaryota > Metazoa > Arthropoda > Insecta > Coleoptera > Curculionidae > Polydrusus > Polydrusus tereticollis. The sequence continues at coordinate 67,331,473 of OY987330.1, forward strand.
GCTTCTGCTAATTCTGCAACTGGTTGATCAAACCCTGCAGCTGTAGCGGCCGTTGAGTCGAACAGCTCTTCTTCTTTAATTTCAACTTTGTCTTCAAAATTCGGAGGTGGCGAGATTACATCGAACTCGACCTCTTGGCCCACGTCTGGTGGTTCCAATACTTCATCCTTAATCACTACGTCTTTTTGGATCACGTCCGGTGGCTCCAAAGCTCTGCATTTAGCTTGTTCTATTTGTCGTAACAGCTGATTTGCTGCAACCTCCTTGTTCTCTGCTTGCAACAATGCTGTACACATTCTTTTATTATATCTCACGTCCTCTTCCGAGTCCGAAGTTGGGGGTGAGGTTGGATGCTGTCTAAGCCGTCTCTTTCGTCGGAGTTGTTTCCGGTCTCTACGGATCTCCGTCATCGGTGATTCCTCATTTGTCACCGTATCATTGTCAGTTGAAGTAGAATCACTGACTATTTCCTCGCTATCTTCACTGGCGACTAGTACTTCTGTTGGTAAACTGCCAACAGTCCCGCTTGTTGATTGAACCGGGTGTCGGTTCTCTGGATCTGCCAAGTCATCTACGCAAGAAATATAGTCATTGCTTCGGAAGTTAAATAGCATCTTTTCTGGGTCCTCTATCTCTTCTTCTTCTTCTGACGCATCTTCTCCTCTATTTTCTTCTTGTATTCCACACTCTTTACGCAGGAGCTCCTGGTCGTAATCCTCGTCATCCGCATGCAACGCGTACCACATTCCATCTTTTAATGCCTGATGTTTATAGTCCGAACCTTGCGAAGGATGATCAATCTGATATTGCATGGCGCGCATAATCATCGCTCCATGCTTATTAGTACCCGGAATTTCTACCGGTGACCCATCTGGGAATATAAACTTTAATTTCTTAGGCTTGACCACGCTCGCTTGTTGTCTGTTTGGATTCGGATTATCCCGTCTCTCCCACGTCCTGCTATATTGTGGCCTATTTGGGGCTTGAGCCTGACCTCCCTGTTGTTGAGGTCCTCTATTGTACTGTGGCCTATAGTAGCCTTGACCGCCTTGATAGTTCTGGTACTGGAACTGTCTAGTTTCCCCATTATCCCTGCTATTTTGAGTGTTAATATTTACTCTGGGTGCGGTGTACACCTCGGAACTCTTCCAATCCCGTTCCACCGTAATTGCAGCGTTTAATAGTTCTTCTGTGCTTTGACAATTCCAAGTACGTAGCGCAGCTCGCAACGGACCGTTTAATCTGCTCAGCAACAGCGGTACCACTTCCTCCTCCTGCCATCTCGGATTTATCCGTTGACAAATTTGTCTCTTACGAATCAAAAATGCCTCCGCGCCTTCTCCTTTAGCTTGGTCTTGGCCATATAATTCTGCGCGTAAGTGATTCACGCAGTCGCTGTTGTTATATGCCCTAAGCACTGCTTCTTGCAACTGCTTCCAAGTAATCTGCCCTCCGGCATAAATCTTCATCCGGATGGCTGCTTGTCCGGTCATTTGTCTTATCGCCAGGTCCGTCCATTGGTATGCCGGTGCTCCGTTCTCTATACAATATTCTTTCATGTGTTTTAAAAATAGCACCGGGTCCTCTGTATCGGCTCCTGCAAATCTAGGTGGTGGTGCTGGAATTATTCTCCTCGGTTTGTCAATTAGCTGCCCTATGGACTGGGCTAAACCCTCCATAGTTTTCCATCTTAATGCTTCTATGGCTTGCCAATCTTGTCCTGGCTCCCCTGTTTGCTCATTTAACGGTGGTAACACCATTTCTTTAATCTTTTCCTCATACCCCTGCCTATGCCGGACTCTCCTTTGAGTTGGCGGAATTTGCCGACTTAACGGTGGCAGCGCCGGACCTCTAGGTTCGTCCTTATAGCTTGGCATTTCATCTTCTACCTCCCATCGAGGTGGCATTTTATTTCTTGACAGTTTCCTTTGAATTTCTCTTAACATAACCGAAGCTTCCTGGTTACATGGTATTTGTTCGTCACTTGACGTATCTTCGGACTCATCATCCGAGTCTTCTTCAGACTCGCTACGAATCTCCACGTCTACACTGTACTTCTCCTCCCATAATCGGCGCTTTGCTCTTGTATTGAAAGCTGGGCACTCCATGGGCAGGTATTCAAATAATTTACGATCGCTTCGGCCAGCGGGCCTAACGTCGTCACAGGGTTCTTTGTTACTCCTTTGGTTAGAGTAAGTCAACGAGTTGGGCGCCATGTCCTGGCACAATTCGCCTTTGCTTCCTTCTTCAAGGGGCTTATCCCTGGAAGTTGCGCGGCTAGCGTCAGTCGTTGTCTCAGGGGCGGCGATCTGTGCAGGGCAGTTTGAGACCGCCCCAGGTACTTTTCTGGGGTCGGCCTCGGTGGTGGAGAGCATGTTGTGTTCGTCGTCGTCCTCGGCCGTCCGGGCTGGAGGGGTTTCGTGGTATAATGCCATATTCTCGGCCATTACACTTGTTGCCACGTGTTTTTCACGTTCGGCCGACCTGGTGCAGGTTATGCCCAGGTGGTAGCTTCTTGTATGCGCCTTCCCGGCGATGGCGTCGACTGCTGCAGGTGTGGCACTGTGTGTCCAATGCTGGCAGCGCCGGCTGTGTCGATTTGCGTATTATTTTTACTTTAATTTTGGTTTGCCGTTGGGTTTTACTTCTTTGCCGACCTGGTGCAGGTTATGCCCAGGTGGGAAACTATCATTCACGCCTCCTCGGCGATGGCGTCAGCTACTACAGCGGTGGCACAGTCCGTCTAGGGCTGGCAACTTCAGCTGGAGCTAATTCACGTACTATTCTTTCTCAAAAGTATTTTTCCTCGCAGTTTTCACGTCGTGCCGACCTGGTGCAGGTTATGCCCAGGTGGTGGATTATTGTATACGCTTCCCTGGCGATGGCGTCGGCTGCTACGGTTATGGCATGGGTCATCCAATGTCGGCAACGTCGGCGATGACCGGTGATCGTAGTTATTCTTCTCAGAATTCGTTTGCCGCTAAGTTTTCGTCTTCTGCCGACCTGGTGCAGGTTATGCCCAGGTGGTAGATTATTGTATACGCTTCCCTGGCGATGGCGTCGGCTGCTACGGTTATGGCATGGGTCATCCAATGTTGGCAACGTCGGCGATGGCTGGTGATCGTATCTGGTCTTCTTAAAATTAGGTTTCGGTCTGGCTTGTACCTTGGTACAAACGCCGCGGATCAGCTAGGAACCACTGTTTCCTCACAGTATCGGGCTCGACTACGGCGTCCTTCCACCGGTGCTTCTTCAGCTACGCTCTGCTTTAATCTTCAGGTTCACGTATGCCGCCTTGACATACCCAGGTGCTCGGTAGTTCCAAGTTCGACTGGCAATTTTACTTGGCGATGGTCGTCCAAAGAAAAAGACTTATACGGATTTTAAAGCCGGAACAAATGCTCAACTATGGTAATAGGTGCTTGTCGCTCTATGGTTCTGTACGGACTGATCGTTCCCTTCGAAATCGCGCTTCTTATAGCCGATTTCCACGTGTCGAGCGTCACAACAATAGGTACAATATATTATAAGTTCAAAATTTAGCGAAAATATTTACAGTTAAAACTAAGGATTAGAAACATTTACCGTGCAAGAATAGACATATCTACATACAATTAAAAAACTAGGACTAGAAACATTTATATTAGGAACATTACCGCACAAGAAGGCATATCTATATACAAACTTAAAAACTAACAAAAAAATGAATGGAAAAAGACATTGGCGGGTATGGGCATTTGAACAGAGTAGGAGTAATGTGCAATATTCGCTTATAGATAGAATATTATCCATAACTTATACATACAACTTGAAACGAGGGCAAGAGCAAAAATACCTGAAAAACACTACACTTACCAGAGGGCACTCGGTTTAAACAGGGACACGACGTGAACGTGGCCCATATTGTCCCCATTCGATTTTTATGGAAAAACGAAATTTCAAAGCAAAACCATTTTAGAGTGGAATCTTTTTCCGTTATCTGATTTGAAATCAGAAAACAGTTCTATATATAACATAATATATCGCTCTTTTTTAAGTTATACAGGGGGAATTTTTGCCTTCTTTTACTGTATAACCAATATGGGCTCTTTTTAAAGTTATACAGGGGGAATTTTTGCCTTCTTTTACTGTATAACCAATATGGGCTCGTTTTAAAGTTATACAGGTTAGGATATAATATGTGTATTAGTATTTTGGCCTTCTTTTTACTGTATAACCAATATGGGCTCTTTTTAAAGTTATACAGGTTAGGATATAATATGTGTGCGTTAGTATTTTGGCCTTCTTTTTACTGTACAACCAATATGGGCTCTTGTGAAAGTTATACAGGTTAGGATATAATATATGTGCGTTAGTAGATTATTCTAGTAATAAAAATAATTTTAATGCTAATAATAATATGAATGCTAATGTTATAATGATATGAATAATTATAATACTAATAATGAACAACTGAACAGACCCTGTTGAACAGACCCTGATCAACTGAACAGACCCTGTTGAACAGACCCTGATCAACTGAACAGACCCTGATCAACTGAACAGACCCTGTTGAACAGACCCTGATCAACTGAACAGACCCTGTTGAACAGACCCTGATCAACTGAACACCCTGTTGAACAGACCCTGATCAACTTAGTCATCCACATGCATAAGTGAATAATGCCCCCATGGTAATGTGCCGGGTGAAGATTTCGATATTTGTCGCTTATCATCATAAGGGCTGAGACCGATTTTAGTTTGTTTTATAGTATGTAACTCGTGTTTTTGGGATCTAATTAGGCGCTGCGAAATAGGCTTTTCCAACCAAGTTTCAAGGCAGGTGACGTAATCTTCAAATGTGATTTTATTTTTAATTACAGACCTTTTAATGCCCTTTATCTTTTTGGTGACGCCCAAGTTAGATAAAACCTTATCAATTTCCGCCCGCTCTTTGTTTAAATTCTCTAGTTTAACCCGTTCTTGCTCAATCTCGTCTGGAGTATAAAGCAGTTTAATAGCATACATTTTAGACCTAAGGCCAACAAAATGGGTCATAATGCGACCATTGTTCTCATCTTTCATCATTCCCAGCACCTTTTTGTTCACTTGTGGAATCGCATAAACGTTATCACGGGGATAATCTGAGGTATCAAAATAATCGTTACAGTCTCGTCTCATTATCTGATACACATCATGGTTTTTAATTTCGTAAATAAGACTATCAGTATCTGTATACAATACACTACAGGCGTCAAAACGTGGAACCATGTACTCGTAGTGAAAGCCATAAATCGTAGTCTTTGCTAAATCAAGAATACACATGCCAACATAAATCGGCTTATTAAAATAAATTTGTGTTTTTGCAAGCTCTACAATTACTAAATTTTCGGAAACAATTGTGCTGCTTTTAAATTCTGGCCGGGATATTAAGGCTTCAGCACCATATCTTCCGTCCCATTTTGTTATAAGTTTAACGTCAGAGTGGTTCCGGATATTCTCCATCGTCTTACCAAATACGGCATTGTTCATAAGTTTAAAAAAATTCTTTTCAAACTCATTCTTGGCATTTTGGCGCAGCCCCGTGTTGAGGTCGATATATGATTTTAACCAAGGAGATTGTTTAAAGGTTAATATTCGGTGTATTTTACCCAATTTTGCACCCAAAGTTAGAGCTTGCTTTAAGTTTCTATAGTGTATTACGTATTCTGTTTTATTGTGTAGCGTAGCCAAAAGTTTCTCATTCTTTGCCCCGGGCGGTTTTTCATGGCCAGGGCATAATGGAAAATCGGAAAACTTATCATGCAAATTCTCAGGTATTTTCAAGTCCACTTCTAAAATAAACCCTTCGGCAGATTTATCTGAAATTTCACTAATGTTTAAGTGAGATATCTCGTTTTCTGAAAGCCATCTAAAGCCGCCATAAGGTAGATATTGCGACATTGCCCAGCCGTATTGATTATTGACATCAAAGTACATGAGATAGGAGTCTTCTTTAGTTGAATCATAATTTGGCATGTACTTGTTGTTGGCTTCGGCATACCTCTTTGAACACTGACTTAGCCCCCCGCGAACCCCCTTTTCTATGAATGTTAGCATCTCCAAATCAGTAAGCAGCTCAAGTTTTATCATATCTTCTCGATGAATTAAGAGGGATAAACATTGCCACGCATAACCAGGTAGGGTATACGACCATGCAGGATCAAGGCCATATGTCCTATGCGATATATCCCTAAATGCTTCAAATACATCTGTTAAAAGCATTACATCCGTTTTAAGATATAAGTCAGAGTAATCTTGCATGGTACGGCAATTAAAAGTTTGCCAAACTTTCTGCGCATTTAAATATTGCGCGTCACTTATAGCTACATCTTCTAAGCTGTTATAAAACGCCTATTTAGGAGGGAGTTCAGTCTCATTCAATCTTTCCCAAGCGTTCATATAATCATAAGGGAAAACGCCCTTTCGGGTAAGTAAGTTCAGTTCTTCTCCCAGGTATTCAAACTCTGCTTTTAGGTTAGGATATTCGCATAAGTATGATGCAAGCTTATCCAGACCGCTAGCAAGAAAGCGAAAACTATCTATAAATCGAAAATGAACAGTACTATCCATTATATGCTTCGTAAATGAGATATAATTTTCTTTATTTACAGGTAATATATCAATCTTTCCCTCTATTTCAGATAGCGCCCGTATTATCATGTGTCCATCATAGCAACTCAAGTTATGGAATAGGACAGGTATGGTGTGTGAATCCTGGTACTGTAGATTGCAGTGCTCATGTGCAGCGTTTCGATACTTTCCGGTGAAGTGCGAGTGATCTCTAACACGCTTATCGTCTTCCGTAAATGGCTTCTCACATATATGGCAGTGAGTAGCGGCCAAAAAACGTTGTTGTTGAGCAGGCGTAAGCGGTTCCATGGGCAAATCACATAAAAAGACCGTCTCGACGTCTTCAGCAAATTGTTGAAGCTCGCGCATAAACCACTGCATACAGTCTTGGCCTGTGTAACTTTTATAAAATGACAGAGAATCGTCATAATTACATTTTACATAATAACCGACGCTGTAAGGGACATGCTCTTGTTCCTTTTGAGTGTTTTTTTCTATATCATCGACTACAGGTATTAGCAAGCTTTCCGAGTCTGCGAATATAACAAACGGGGCTTTTTCCTTATGTTTAAAATTATTAAATTCCAAAATATTATTGCCTTCTACAGGCATCCGAGGTATTGCTAAGGTCTTGTTTTTAGAGCATTCGGACGTGTGCTTATCTAGTGTTATCTGCGTGCGGAAATAATGAAGGCAGCGATCACAAAAAAATTTTCGATGCATATTAAAACTCAATTGCCTTGATAGTAAGCGTGAAAGGTCTTTAATCCAAACAAAATGGTATTTTATAGGGCTTAAATGAATATCATCATCTGAGGAAAAGTAGCTGTCTTGTAAAAGTAGTAAGTTTATATGGTTAGAATGCTTATTTTCAGGTATATAATATGGCACAACCAGATAATTTTTTCCAATTTTTTGCAGTCGATATACGTTAACGGATATTAGGTTTTGCTTTTCAAACTTTGAAATTTGATTAATTGTCATGGGAAACTTAATACCTTCCAAGTTTAGAACTGACTGAGGGTTTGGATAGGACGATGTTCGGTCAGAATGCTTGAACGCGGGATATAATGCGGAAACGATGGACCACGCAAAGCACATTTCATCACTGTTTTTTACATTGATGCATGCATTTCTTTTAGCTATTTGTTTTGGAAGTTCGATGTAAGTTCCGACCCGAAGAGGATTATAATGATTAATAGATACCATTAAATGTGTAATTTTGCGTAGTGCCCACCCAGAATTTCTTTCCTGGAACGTGTCTAATTCAACTAAAATAGGGTTCTTAACATGATCGGCAAACCACTCATTTAAGTTTGTGTTGTCGAAAATAGGGGCATTCGGAGTAGTAATGTACTTTGTATCCTTTAAAATTTCGTCTGCTTTACTAATTTCAAAATCCCCACAAAGAGTGGTGTTAACTTTGAGGGCAGTAGTTTTTTTAAATGCGTTTTGAATTCGCCGCTTAAAAATTATCAAACAGTCCTCTAAAAATGATCGCACATCAGTATGACGCTTGTTAATAATAACACCCGTCCTGATTCTCGACTGGAATGCCGAATGTAAATCTTCCCACTTTACTCTACAAGAAGCTGTTTCTGCACGACGTGTCCCACTACCCCCGCCCACTTTACGGTCCTTTAGTAACGACTGAAACCCCTTAATTTGGGCTAAACACGCTATTATATGAGACTTTTCGGCCACTGATTCAGCGCGTTTCAGGACTTTATTCAAGTTCCAAAGAGCGCGAGTACAGTCCTGCAATATCTTACCGCAGGTAATCGTTGTTAAGTTAGGGGTATCCATCTGGGCCCTAATTAACTCGACGTACTCACTTGGGAACGGCATTTTTTTTTTACTCTGTAACAAAATAAATATGAGTCTAAATACGTCTGCTCTCTCTAACGTACAAAGACAGAAGGGGCGCTGGAGCTCCTGCGTCCTGCTTATAATGCGCCCCTATTTATAACCTCGGTTGGGGTGCGTTCAGAAAAGTAGCATGCCTTCGAAAAAATAAGGCGTGTTCAGAATTAATATTCAAGGTTTAGTATGCAGTAGATGTACATACAACAAGCAGTTTTACGCGTTATTATTTTTAAAATATATTACTTGCCGAAAACATTAATATTTTACTGACTGAAAGTGAAACCTGCGATAAGTTTAATCGCCGTAAAAATGTATAACAAAAACAGTCTCTAAAAATTTTATTCCCTCCACGTCACAACCCTCTCAAACTCCTATATTATTATATTATTATTATTATTATTATTATTATTATTTACCGCTAAAGGTTTTGCTGCACCCAACGAGTCCGTTAAAAGGCTGCAGCTAGGATAATGGATTCATTGCATAGTCAACAGCGTGGTGTTAAACATGGTAGAAACATTAAACATTATTCTCGACAATGTTGAAAGAGTATTTATACAGAACAAATATTACGCATCCTGTCTACCGGCTACCTTAATAGTTTGGGAACTTGCTAAAAAATATAATGTCGATGTTGAACCGAAATGTGGACAACTCTTGTATGACGAAATGGGAAGCAACATTCATTTTTGGAACGTGTTTAAAGAAAAACCTTATGATCCTACCCTTAAAGTGATGAAACATATGATGCCTTCTATCGACGTTAGCAAGTTCCAATATAAAGAATATAAATTGGGTGCAGACCTGGATTCAATAGAAATGTTAAATATTTTCAATCAGTTCCTAGAAACAAAATCAACTCACTTTTATTTTTCAAAAGCTCCAGATAAACTTAAAACGATTAGGAAAATTATTCATAGAAGTGTATCTAGATGTATTTAATAAAGATTATGCATATTTACAATCGTATTAATATTATTACATACGTATCATTTTTTACCCAAAAGAAACAGTGTTTTACTAGAAAATATATTAGGGCTTCTCAGAACTACACCCTGTTTATGGGTATACAGCATCATCATTATGATTAACGTATCAGTGTTATATTAGTGTTTTTGTTTGTGTTCAGATGATCTGAAACAATATTATAGGTATATAAGACCTGTTTTGTTTTTTCAGTGTTGACGTTGTGATTGATATGTAAGCGTTTTATGTTTGTTTTGTTTCCGTTAAGACACTGTTTTGTTTCAGTTAAGATATTGTTATCTTAGTGTTGTGTTTTAGGTAGTGTTTTAAACACCCGTTCCGTTGATGAGTACGTCATTCGAATGTCAGAGTTCTGCGAGATAAGATGGCGAACCGAAAAATTAAATTAGCGCTTTTGTCTTTACCGAACGGTCTAGATTTTGGTTTTAAAATGATTGAAAATGACTGCTTTATTGGGAATAAGCCCGTAGAATTTGAAAATAACACCCTAGTGATTGATAATGAGAAATATACTTTAACTGTAGGACTTCTGAATTTATTGACAAAAGAACGCCCTATGGACTATTCCAATACAGAGCTGGATAAATATATGAATTTATTGACAAAAGAACGCCCTATGGACTATTCCAATACAGAGCTGGATAAATATAAAGAAATCCTTCTTTTATCAAGCGCACACCGAAGGGGGTTTAATAGTAAAAATCACATAAATTCTAGCAGAAGCTGGAAGTATGCAAACATTATTTCTAAGCTTTTTCCGCCAAAAAGGACTTAATTAAAGAAAAGCAGAGTGAGCATGATAAACAAAAACCTTGAATTGAACAGTACTATTCCTCCTACTTTGAATGATTTAGAACTTGATTACGATAATGACGTTAACAAGCTAGTGGAAATGTTTAAACAGTTAGAGAGCGACAATTTTAATCATAAAAACGATGATAAAATATGGTCTATATTACTAGAACTGGAAAAACTTGGTATAATCGAATTTTAAAAATAAATACACTACCCCTTATTTATGATCTCAGTATATATCTACCCCTCGAGCAGAATGGTTGTGTTAATTTACCTCATTTTATTTCTCACTGTTACTTCTACAGCTGTACAGGCAACAGACGAAACAGCTGCCCGCCAATATTTAACAGACTATGGTTACTTGGAAGAAAATGCTACAGATAATGCCCTAGTGTCGATATCAGATGGGTTACGGGCATTTCAAGAAACTTATGGTCTCCCTGAAGATGGAACCTTAAATGACGAAACTATTGCTCTAATGCAAAGACCTCGCTGTGGCGTCAAAGATATTGCAGATTGGAGAAGAGGCTCTAACTACTTATGGAAAGATTTAAAGCTATCCTGGTCTATCTACCCTCCAAATTATTCGGTATATCCATATAGAACAGTTGCTGAAAGAGCTTTTCAAGCATGGGAGGATGTTTTTAATTTCCGCTTTAAATATGATAGAAACATCCATAATATTACAATTTCGTTTGCCGACCAACGGCATAAAATGAAAAATGATCTCACCTGGTGTCCCTACAAATTAGATAAACCTACTTTAGCGCACGCATTTTTTCCAGATGGAAGCGCCAATGTAGAGATTCATATGCATTCAAAAGAACCATGGAGTCTTTCTTCCAAAAATGGTGGGACAAATTTACTAAGTGTTTTAATACATGAGATCGGGCATACTCTAGGTTTAGCCCACACAGCTGACGAGAGCGCGATCATGTACCCGTATTACAAAGCGGAAAATGTGAAAATAACTCAGGACGATATTTATGGTATCGAGTACCTTTATGGCAAAAAATCTTTGGCCACAACAAAAATACCCACGTCACCGAATACAACCCCACAGACAAAAACCACGACTATACCTACAAAAGTTACAACCACCCCACAGACAAGAACCACAACTATACAGACAAAAGCTGCAACAACAATCCTCAGCGTACTGCCGACCCCTGACGCGCCCTCGGTACCCGATGCGGCGCAGTTTCCGACTCTATGTGACTTGGACTCAAAAACAAATAAAGCTTATTTAATCGTTAAAAACAAATTATTTATTTTTTATGAAACATTTGTTTGGATGTTGAATTTAGAGACGAAACAAATTTCTAATACCCCTTTTCTATTAACAGATTATTTTAAATTTTTGCCAAAAAATTTTAAGAAAATAACTGCTATATATGAACGTCCTAATGGAGACATTGTATTGTTTGTTGGTGATCTAATTTACTTTGTAAAGTACGGCACGTTTGCGTTAATAAAAACGGAATCAATAGATAGTCTCGCTGCCACAAATGTAAAAACCAGAGTTCAAGCTGTCGTGAACACAAACAAGGGAAAAACCTATTTATTTTTCAATGATATTTTGGTGTGGGGTATTGACGAATGTTCATTTATGCCAGACAATTACCATATAACGTCAGAATTATTTAACGGAATCCCCGCAAAGATAGACAGTGTATTTCGTTACACCGACGACCGCCTTTATTTTATTCAAAACGACATGTTTTTTGAATATAATGAATTTACCATGAGCCTAATTCGCATCGGTAAAATGGATCTTTCATTTTTTGGTATATCTTGCCCTAATGTAGGCGTTTTGGAGCAGCTTAAAGATTTATTACCTAAGATTATATCTCGTAATATAAAATTTTAGTTATGTAAAAATAAATAAAATGTATATTATTATAAACCTAATAAAAATATATTATTATTATTAGAGCCCTCGTTTTCTTTAATCAACCTATACCAAACCCGTTTTCTTTAATCAGCCTATGTTCCAAGTCCTATACAAGTTGTAAAATAAATTACTTTCCCTATATCTTTTTCGATGCAGACGGAGTGTTATGGTCATTGTAATTTACTAGCTTGCCGCCACTTGTTAAATTAACTTTTACGACACACTGGCGTAGAACAGCTGTTTTAAAATTAATTATATTTGCAGGATTATTTGGTCTATGGCCCTTAAATAATGCCTTATTTAACTGCAAGTTTGATTGCACAGATATTGTGACGTACATACTCAAGTTACAAGAATTGAGTTATAATATTTAAAAAAGATATAAAAAGCAATATAATATTAAATGTGTCTGATATTATACTGATAAAAACCCACTTGTAGATAAAATGTTAAAACAAACTATTATACAGGTATGAAAAAAAAATTAAAAACAATTTTCATTTCTTTTAGGGCTGTTTTGAAAAACTAATACCCAAACTACTTGGTGCAAATGCCTATATAAAGTATTTGTATTCTACATAATAACGAAGAAGGGTTCGTGAATTCTTAATAAAAACAATAGCTTAGGTGGGTGCGTGTCTATATGAGATGCATTTTAAAAAATGACCTAGGTATACTAATATCGTTTTAGGAAAATAAATAGCATAAATATGAATGGTCAATATTATAAAAAATTTTATTCAAAATAAAAAAGATTATCTTAACTTTCGAGCGTTTTAATACAGATTTTACATATAGGCACACAATTTTGAGCATCACGCTTTAAACGTATGCACTTTTCAAAGCAGATGTTTAAATTTCTTATAAACGAAATATTTAAGAAAAAGTTATCTGTAGAAAACCCTTGCGATAATTTGTTTAGGCCCTCTGGTATAGAATCATTATAAATAAATGAAATTTCAAAAAGCTCTAAATAATTTTCAAAATCAATCTCGGGTACCGATAATAATGTCTCATTTTTAAGGTTATATGTAAAAATTTTTTCGCATAAATGACAATTAAACATTTTAAAATTGTTCATATAAATTCAATTTCCATAAAACTATAAAAAGACCTATTGTCGTCTTGTTAATACGCTCTATCACAGGGTCATTATAAATGTATTTAAAACCATATAGCGATAGTATATAATTAAAATCATACACCCCTCCACATTTAAACTTAATGGGTTTATCACAAAATCGACACGCAAACATTGAGGGTGGCCCACGAAATATACACTAAAAAGAAAACCAAAAGATACAAACACTTTGAATAAAAATACCAAGTCGGTTTAAAAACCCCCGACACCATAATAAAATTCAAAAACTTACCTGTTGCAAAGTTATAACAGAAACAATTAAGTGCTCTCACCATTTCTGCACTATTTATAAGCCCTTCTAGGGTGACGCTAAATCCTTGAACGTTTTGTTGGAGTGGGGCTACTTGAATTTTTACTTTTCGGTCGTTCTAGAATATTATCTGTTATGGTGAGGTAAAGCTATAAATACCAGAAACCACTGCAGGAAAGTTAGTTCACCGATTTCTTCTTTTCTCAAATTAAGAGCCTGAAAAAACTAAAAATGGCTGCTAAAATTGATGTTGTAAACGGTTTAGACCTGGTAGAGGGAGAACACTATAGAATTCTTGATATCGAAAATAAGGACGGTGCCTACGGGGTTCAAACTGTGGTTTATCTGGAAGATGATAAAATGGTATATCTTCCTAAGAGGATGCTAAAAACTGATGCCGAAGTGACTAATATAGCCTGTGGCCAAACATATCTTGTCAGAACAGGAAAACATTATGTAGAAAAATATGGGTGTACCACCCCTATTTTAGAGATACGCAAGTATTGGTAAGTAAAATATTATTTAACTTTTACGCTTGAAATTACAAAGGTTCGTTTCTTTTCTTTCAGATGCAGGCTTCTTTTATTATAATCACTATTTTATCAAAACCTATCTTAAAATTAGTTTTTATTATAAATTGATATAACGTTTTAAATTGTAAAGTTATTTTTGCTAATATACCTTGGGATTTCAAAATGTTTTTTTAATTTTCTACGGCTCCATTTGAAATGAAACACAAAAATTAATTTTAAAAACATTTAATAATAGAAATACACATAAACTATTTTATCTACCGGGTCGGCCCAGACTATTACCCCCCTCCCATGGAGGGGGCCATGCCACATTTCTATGAAGTTCTCTGGCATGGCGAACTCCGGATGGAAGTTATGAAATATGTATGTCATCTGAAAATACCGTAATTAGGCATATAAAAATAATTGTATTTTTTAAAATCATACCGCCTCGCCGGGAAACATCTCTCCCACCAAAAACTCTACGAAATTAATGATTTGTTGTGATGCTATAAAAGAAAACCCCGAATTAAAATTTAAAATATTTATAATAATAAAGGTACTCACCGGATGGCATTATTAATCACTTTACCATTAAACGGGAGTTCAATCTATATTTATATAAGTTTTTCCTACTATTAAAGAATTAATTTTTATGATGCATAAATATATGTCGATTGGAGTACGTACTAATTAATTCAAACACTAATATAATATCATCATATACAGGGCATTTTGAAAATGTAGATAATAGGCTTGTTTATTCTTTACACTGATTTTAAATACATATACGAGACTGGTGATAACTACTCTGTTGGAATATTTTAAACGGGGTTAATGGTAGATTAAACAGCTTAACGGGGGTTTGATCCGCCTAGCCGGGGTCTTGAGGGAAACGGAAAATAATTATTATATGTTCTCTTCTAAGATTAATTTTAAATATATCCCCCAAATACGCACAATCAGTTAAAATGTAGTTGGTCTTTAGCTATGCCATTGTACTAAAATATACCATTTAGGCTGAATGTTATGGCAGTTTTATAGATATAATTTGTAATTTAAAGGTGAAATTTAACGGTTAAAAGTGTTTCATACCCCCTGTATACAGATCCCATTAATTGATTTTATTCGTCCACATTATGCATTAATTATTTATTAAAAGGGTAATTACTTTAAATGCAAAATTGCATTTAAAGCGATCGGCATACAATTTTGCTAAAATTTGCATACAATATCAATTCTACCTCGTGTTGTGATTCAATTTTATATAATCATTTTATTGAAAGATAATTAATTATGTATTCTGTTTTTTATTGCACGGTTCGGTAAACATGTCCTTAAAGTGGTTTTTCGCTGCGGTAAACATAATAAAATTCGAAAAATGTCTTATTTTCTCCGATATGACCTTTATATATTACCATAATAGTGTATTTGACTTAAAAACTGCATATATTTCTGGCATAAAACGTTGTTAAATAATTACAGATATGTCTTTTTATTTTACGCCGATTTTTTTATTCCTTTAATGTAATATACCAGGGTGATAGTAAGTGATATTGTTATGTTGTGAATAAAAAAGTTTTAAAATTGATTGATTTTTATTTAATAATACAATCATGAATGGCATTCCGATAGGGTATTTATATGGGTATTTTTATCAATGCGATATGGGGTGAATGCTGTTGGAAAGGTTTAAGGTTTGTTAATAAATTGGTGTCGATAATAATATATCCCTATAACCACACTTAAGGTTCTTTGTTTTACCTAGTTACTGTTGCGGACGGCTATTACAATATGGCCTAAGCGTATTTTCTTAAATTTTCAGTATTGGAACGGCGGTGTTGCCGTTTCGACCATTTTTATGTTGAATAAGGGGAAATATTGGTTTGGCGACGCCATTAGTACTGGTTTGTCGATAAAATGGTGAATGCATTATAAAAGCTAGGTTTACCGCCATTTTGTCATCATCGCCACACTTAGGTTTGTTAATAAATTGGTGAAGGCAATATTTGCTGATAGGGGCTTCTGGTTGCATAAGTTCAGGTAGTACCCAGATGGCGGGGGTATGCGCGAACGTAATTATAGATGGCGTCTGAAAATACTGTTTGCCAAAAGGACATACTAGATCCCCGGTTGTCTAATTACATACCACGCGGCCTCTAACAATGTTCATTGATGACATGTTATGGCGCATGCATACTGCAACAGATGATTGTCTCCAATAGTATGTAGACAAAAACAACTATGGCTACCACCATTTTACCATCGTCTCCACACTTGGGTCCTTTGTTCCACCTATACGTTATAATTGACGGGTCCCCCCATATTTTTAGCTTGTCAACATTGATCAAGTCTTTTAATGTATACGCTCTCGTAGTGTATTTTATAAGGTTTTAGATCGGAATCGAGAGGTTCCTGGTTCAAATCCCGCCGAGGACAAAAACTTTTTTCTGGTATTATTATATTTTAAAATATTTTAACTGATTTACAACGTCATACCTACCATCGCGGTAAACAAGATGTCTTATATGAAAAGCAGGTGGCGCTACAGGTCTCAAGATTACAGGTACGTACATCTCTCCCCGTTAGGTGGCGCCCCTACAATGATATTACTAAAGTCCCTGTATTGGAGGACTTTAGATATTACTATATAATCGGGGTAACACATGATCTGGGTTCCGTTGGGGCAAAAGTTAGGTTAGAATAATGGGTGGGGGGTTAGGTGGCAGCAGTGGAGGGTTCCACACAGGCCAATAGGGCCCTATATTACCGGCATCGAGCAGTTATGACGTCACTCACTAGGTGGCGATAGTAGCTGGGTTCCACTTAGGTTAAGAGAGGATGGTGGCTTCCAGGAAAAGTGCCACGCCCTAAAATGGCGATAAAAATGCAGATTTCAGCTCCCATGTTATTTCTTATGGGATTTTGGGTTGGGAGTGGCACTGCTATTCTACTGAACTATTTTTAAATTTTCAATAATACGGTAAGATTTTAATCGATTTTTGCATTTTGTGTCAAACGTATTGTTGGTATTTCAAAGGTCCATATTTTCTAAACGAGTCGATCGATTTTGAAAATGTGAGCAGCGATGTATAGGGAATTAAGAGCCCTTTTGAATGAGGTGGCACTTGCCCCCAATTCACATTTGAAAAAATTTGTGGGATGACATTCCCACTTAGGGGGTTAAAGGTTTTGCTATGATTTTTGCGTCAAAAGTTGTCCCCCTGACAAACTTGACGTGGTTTTGGCTTTTGTCGAAAAGTCCTTTCCCAGCCCGTAATGCCTTGCGGTACGTTTTTGATGGGCCACCCTGTATATTCTATAACATTGCGAAATAGCTTTTGACAGTTAATAGCACAAATATGCATACCTCTATAGTTGTGCAAAATGGCATATCCTTTAAATGACAATTCTCACAATATATAAAAATACCTCGAAAAATACCTACAAACCGGTAATGTGTATTCTCTTACCGTTAGTGTTAGCCCTAAATTCCTCAAACTCCTAATAAATTCCTCAAATTCCTCTGGGGTACACACAAGACGCTTCACAGAACTTAACCCAGTTAATAATTTTTAATAAATTACACTAATACCGCAGTTTGCGACCGCCTCTATAAAATGACCACCTGCGTTAAACGACCGGTTATGAGTTCGCCATATTTTAAAATAGAAATCCTATTGTTTTATTCTCCTCTTTAGCGACCCATCTGTTAAACGACCGCGGTCACTCGTCATCAAAATTTTTAGTAAACATTAATGCTAAAAACACCCTCCATTAGGGGCAGTAAAACATATAGATAAGTACTGGGTCTCCCAAAAGTCCCGCATAAAACTAATATCAATCGGAAAACGATCTAGGAAACATGCTCGGACCCGTAAATTATTATTTTTAATTGTGCATTTTTTGACATAAAAAAAATATTATACAGGGAACAGTTGTCACGTCTTTGACAATTTTTTTAAATGAAATGCTCTATTTTTTATTAGGTTTTCAAATTCTACGAAAAATTCTAAATATTTTTTATGTAGGACTTGCTATCCCGATTTTCAGCTGTTTCCAAGATATTGACATTTAATTTTAAAATTGAAACGAAAAGGTTATCCATAAAAATTTGTTATGAAGAACTAAAATGAAAATTCTAAAAGCGCAACAAATGCTAGAAATGTTCACCGCCTTCTACCTGACACGCCCCTAGGTGATGGTAAAATCCGTTTACTGCATTCCTTATAAATCAGGAGGTATTCTATTTGTTTCTGTCCTTATTCTTCCTTTGAGATCTTCAATGTTGTTAGGTCTGTTTCGGTACACTCTTTCCTTTAAATAACCCCAAAGAAATTGATCCAGCGGTGTTAAATCCGGCGACCTAGGTGGCCACTCAATAGTACCCCTACGACCAATCCAACGGCTTGTAAAGGTTTCATCTAGGTACCTTCGGACCTCCACGACAAAGTGTGGAGGGGCACCATCTTGTTGAAACCATACCATCTCATTTGGAATATCTGAATCCATCTGAATAGGAAAAATTACTGCTAATGCCGGAATTAAATAAAATGTTAAAAAATCCAAATAACGTTCAGCGGTAAGGTTCTCTTGAAAAAATTAGGTCCCAAAATTCTATTATTTATTATGCCTGCCCAGACATTAACCTTACCAGCATATTGAGTGTGCGTCTCAAGTAACCATCACGGATTATCATGAGACCAGAATCGATCATTTTGTCTATTAACTTGCCCGTTCAGGCAAAATGTAGCTTCATCAGAAAATAAAATAAATACATATGCGAGATGCTACACGTGGCGACATCTTGTAGCAATCGAGCTATCCACCCAACCACCCATACGAGATGTCGCCACGTGTAACATCTCGCATATGCATTTATACATTATGTTTTGAAAACACTGTAAGGTCCCTTTCCTTTTCATCAGACTCTATAGCCTTGCCGATGAGCCGTAATACGGCGAAACGCGTCCAAGGATTGGGTCTGACGGAAAGAAAAGCGCAAACATCCTTCTTTAAGAAAATAAAATATTACTTGAAAAGGCATTATTAGTATCAATCCTTATCATCATTCCTTCGCCAAATTTAAGCCGTCTATCATAGTCATCTTCTAGTGGTTCCTGTACAAGAAGAGATTTATAAGGATGTAATTTTTCGCTCTTAAAAAATCGATGTACAAAGGTAGCTTCATTATCTAATGCCAAAGTACCAACTGAAAAGTGGGGGTTTTCAGTAAGCGATAACATTAAATCGATTTTTTTATCCTCGGTTAGAACAAGTGGTCGACCGCTTCTAGGTAAATCTCTAACTCTACCATGCTCCTCAATTTTATGGAATACCCTACTTACAGTCGACTAAGTAATTTGGTTTTCTGGATACTTTTCGTTGAACAAAGTACAAACCTAAGCTTGACTTCTTATTTTGTCCCCACACCCCAACATTATTAAAATTTCGATGCGCTGCTTTTCTGTTAACATTTTTAGGTAATTGAAAAATTACTTAAGTCAAAGTCAGTATTGACATAACTAAGGACAGTTGATGACAGTAAGATACCTGATTTATTTAACATGTTCTAATATAAAATAGAATATGTACTGAAAGTATTACCTTTAATAAAAAAAAATTAAATGTCAATATCTTGGAAACAGCTGAAAATCGGGATAGCAAGTCCTGCATAAAAAATATTTAGAATTTCTCGTAGAATTTGAACACCTAATAAAAAATTAGGCATTTCATTTAAAAAAATTGGCAAAGACGTGACAACTGTTCTATGAGACACCCTGTATAATATTTTTTTATGTCAAAAAATGAAAAATTTAAAATAATAAAATTTAATTTAGATGGTTTTCCTTTAATTGATATTAATTTTATGCGGGACTTTTGGGAGACCCAGTATATAGATACATACACTATTTACTTTATTGCAAGCGGATCCATTCAATTTGCTTTAAAGGCTGATAAATCGGTTGTTAACATTAGTTTTGTTTTGAACAGTTCTTGTGTGTTTTGGAACTAACGTGAAAATTTGAAGATGGCGGGAAAAAGGAAATGTCCTACTTTAAGCGAAAAAATTGAAATATTCGAGGAAAGTGAAAAAACTGTTTTAAGTACCAGGAAATCGGCTGAAAAATTTTAAGTTGGTATGACCCAAGTGACTATGTTGCTTCAAAATAAAGCAGAAGTTAGAAATTTGTTTTAAGAAGGTGGCAACGGTGAACAAAAGAAAGATATCCCAAAACCGAGGGCCTGGCAATTAATCAGGTTGTTTTTAACTTGTTTTGCAAGGCGCGAAACAAGCACTTACCGATATCCGGGCTCATGATTCAAGCAAAAGTCCTCGAATCTAATCAATGTTTAGTACTATATAACTTCAAGGCATCAAATGGATGGTTTTAAAAATTTCATCGTCGGCACGATATTACCTTCAAGAAAATTTGTGGCGAATTAGCAGATATCAATATCGAAAACGTAACTGCTTGACAAGAAAGGCTATTGGAGATTTTAAAGAAATATGCCCCAAGAGACGTATTTAATGCAGATGAAACAGGTCTCTACTATCGTGCATTGCCAACAAAAACATATGCATGGAAAGATGGCAGGTGTACTGAAAAAATATAGCAAAATAGCTCTGTTTTAGGCAAATATGGAAGGTGAGAAATTATCGCTATTTTAGGGGCGCATATATCGATAAGTTACCTCTCCAATGGGCCTTGAACAAAAAAGCGTGGATGACAGCAGACATCATGACAACATGACTTCACAGATTTAACACCAAGATGAAGAAGCAGAATAGAATAGTGTCTCATCTCAAGCAATGTGTCATCCCTAAATTACACTGGATAAAACTAGGCTCAAGAACATAAAACATAAATTTTAAAAAAACAGAATAAAACAGGAATAGCGGACCACTGTATAATAAATAACCACTCAATATCCAACAAAATAAAACCGATATATACTCAACACAAGGGTAGAAAACTCAACCTATTAGAAACATTAGCAATCAAAAAGCCTTAAAGAATCGATGTAATATTGTTAACAATCAAATTGAAATACCTTCAGGTGCCAATATAATACTTAATAGCCTAATAACTTAAGATAAATATGCAATAAACACTGTCAATAGTTACGAACGAAAAAACCCATAATTATCTACACAATATCATTCTCTTAATTTTATTACTTAGATGTGAGATATAATCACACTTGTTCTTAGTTGTACCTTTGGCCAATACGTGCAAATCAAGGACCAAAATAATCCATCTCCTGTCATATTTTATTTTAATGACATGTAGAATTTATTATTGTCTTATATGCCTTTGATAATGATCCGCAAGGGTTGAAAGACGTGTCAGGAAACTGAATTAAATTGTGAAATATAACAAGTACGACTTTAATTTCCTCTACTACACTGGATAATGTCAAACTTATTTTTAGTCCACCCAATACTACCTCACATTGCCAACTCTTGGTCAAGGGTGATATTTAAAATTTTAAATTGCTGTACAGAAGCTACCTCGTTAAGAGGCATTTAACATGTATAGAAGTTGATTGTCCTCTTCAAGAAATCGAGAATAATATTACCATTATCAACGCCTTGATATAAGTTTCGGTGGCATGGCACAATTCGTCCCCAGTGACAATAGAAAAATGCTTCATGTGTTATACAGATAATATTGACAGTACTCGGCGGATGCATAGAATAGGATTGGGCGCATAGCATGATCGTGCCTAGAATTTTAAAATGCTGTACCGAAGCTACCTTATTAAGAGGCTTTTAACATGTGGTTGTGTTCTTCAAGAAATGGAAAATAATATTACCATAACTAACGCCTTGACATGGGTTCCGGTGGCCTGGCGCAATTTGTCCTCAGTGATAATAAAAAACGTGCTTTATGTGTAATACAGGTCATATTGACGACTTCGAAGAAGAAGATAATATTCCGCTCGCCCAACTGGTTCCCAACATTAGGAACACATTTGTGAACTTGAAACAATTTGTCTCTATTGATAACGATTTGCCAACAGAAAGTGCAGAATTGACTATCATCGAATGTATTCAAGGGATCTAAGAAACGGATGAAACTACTCCCAACTCTGAGGCAGAAGAAGAGGAACCTGAACTTGCTCCAGTGTCGAAAATATCAAGACTATCTGAAGCATGCGCAAGTTTGAGAGACTTAGAAATCTTTCTTGTTACTGTTAACAATTTTGAGAAGTCTACAAATATTTCTCAATTGCTATTAAAATGTGAATCTGAATTTCATAAAAATAGAGTAAAAAATATGAATCAATCATTAACTTCTGATTATTTTAAAAAGTAAGAATTTCAAAGCAAACATACAGTACATTGTATAATATACTATATGTTAGTATGCACGTGTAGTAAATACATATTACATACATACATAGTGGTAAGTTAGCTTAATCTCATTTAATTTTTGGTGCTCATAAATTTGAACAAAAATGTTTAATAGTATATTATTAACCAAGGTTTAGACAGCCATCATTATTGCCCGAGCGGCAAGTTTAAATCACGAGGAGCGAAGCGACGAGGGATTTAAGACGCGAGGGCTATAAGCTGTCTAAACCGTGGTTAATATAATATTTTTTCCACTACTTCAAACTTTTATAAGACATTTATCTTTATAGTATTATTAATTATAAAAAATTATAGGTAGGTATAAGTATATTTTTTAATCAAGTTACCTGCGCTTTGGAATTGGCAAAATATTTTGTTGTTTTGTCAGGTGGCTTTGTGAATGTCAATTTTTGTTCATTTATGTCATCAGATTTCACGAGTTTTCCGTTTTTTTTTAAAAATGAGCGAAGAAAATGTTAGTGATATTATTATGTGTACACCTCCAGAATTAAGGATGGAAGCAGAACAAATGTTGATTGTATCGATATTTTACATATCAAGCATCTCTAATAACCTAATATGTATTGATAATTATCTGGTTGCCTAACTGTTTAAAATGTTTATAAATTCATGTTGTAGAATTAAAAAATCAAGTTTCCTGCGTCCAAATAGATTCTTGAAGATCGGTCAATAATGGATTTTAATGCCTTATTATTGACTATGGTCAATAATAACTTATAAGGTAGAGAAAAACGATTTCTAACGTTAATAATCCGTCAATAATGGCAATGTTATAGGTAAGTAGTGGAAAAAATTATTTACATATATGTAGATACTTATTAATAATAAGCACTGTAAAATGCAGACCGGTTGTTTTAGCTTTTCTCTATTAACCGACTATTAAGACTATTAAGGGTGGTCGCTCTTGAGAGATTTTACTGTATATATATTTTTTGTCACCTCTTCCTTATGTTTTTGAATGTTTATCCAAAAAGCGGAACCCAGTTGAGCCTATATAATGAAGTTGCCAAATGGATTTCATTATGAATGTGAGTTTTACTTTGTTCATGTTTCTTTATTTTTGTCACTTAAATGCACTAAACTCCATAGTCCCGCCTCTTTTCATACATTTTCCTCTCGATCTGTCCCAAATAACACACTGAACACGTACGGAAACCAAAACAAGACTTTTTTTCTGAACAACCACTAATCCACCTATTTATTAAATAAGCGTCCCTGCCGTTTATAGATTTAGCCAAGACTTTTACCCCCAGCTCCAATATTTAAATCGGGCATAGGACGGCCGCACTTTTCACAACTAATTGTTTTTCATACATGAATTTGTGAAATTCACCCTCCATTTGTCGCGAAAATCGCCAACAAGTAGAACAAATGACAAGAATAAATATAAATATCGGCACAATGATACGAATACCGAGAACCAACGTGAACTGAAATAATTTGCAGCACTGAACCCAATACAATCGCCCTTTTGTAACAAACCCGATCGGAGCAAATGCGCTGCCAGTACTCGGCGGATGCATAGAATAGGACTAGGCGCATAGCATGATCGTGCCTACGGTTCACTGATAGGATGCTCGGTTGTATACTTCGGGTATCTGGTATCGAATTAGTATAGTTCAGGTATCAATTTAGGGGAAGTTTTAATTATAGTACGATTTAAAATGCATTAACCGGTATTAGCTGATGGTTTTAGTTATTTGGTTTAAAATTTTGATGTTTCTATAGCTCTGCCGCCATTGGGTATTACTATTAATCACAAATGACGTAAAATTGTAAACCAATTTAACATGTTATTTGATCGTCCCAATTCAAAAACGAAAGCTTTTGTCGTTTTTTGTGATGCAATAATTTTTACTGTTCTGCACATGATTTAACACAATATTTGTTCATGTTCGTAAATAAATATTTACCTTTCCTTTTGTGTTTGTGCAGGTTTAAAAAGAGATTCTACATAAAAACGAAATAAAAGTCATATTATGTTGTGCATATTAATATCTACAAATGGATATGCCGGGATATATTTTCGCTTGAAACTTTGACCGCAATTCCGAAGGTATATAATTTTTTTTTTATTTATACAGGGTACCCCTGGATGAGGTTGCATATACTACAAACGGGTCAAATATTTAATGCTCCTAGCAAAATAATTCATTATAAAAAAAAAATACGATTTGTGATGAGAAAATTTTGTTATGTGTCGATACAAGAAAGTCAAAAATTTACATTTTATTTTAATTTGGAATACTACTATATTTCAGTGGGATCTTAATTCCTACCAAAAAAACAAATTAACGTCACGTGCGGTTTCACCGACAAATGACAATATACATAATTCTTTTCGAAAGTATGTTTTCAACAACATAAAAGTTGTCATTTACTTTCAAAATAGAGGCGTAAGAGCTAATTTACACAAAACAAAATGGTGTCTAAAAACCGACGTATAGTACGTCGCTTCAGTCGCGGTATCCGTAAGGGGGAAGCAATGTCATACGTCAAGCTCCTTGACAGGGACAATCCATGGGCGTGCTATGAATATTTTAAATTAAATTTAAAAACACTCAAACTTTTTAATTTTTTAATAAACAGTAATTACGAACTACTAAAAATTAAAAAATAAATAAAACACAGTTATGGGTGAAAAAATCAAGAAACAATTTACTTCTGAAAAAACGCCCAAATTTTCAACATTACACGGTAGGAATAATAATTGCACCACATTCCAATTTCCGACATATTCTCTTTGTAAAATGTACTCAATCCATGCTTTTGTATTTAACAATATCACGCTTGGGTCAGGTGAAACCTGCAATCAGTAATTCTAATATCATTTCACAATTCAACCACCGCGTTATAAATTAAAATCTCAAAATCTAATATCTACTATTTTTTGGCGAAAGTACTTGATTTTGTTACATAATTCCAATATTTTAGATAGGCACAACCTATTTCTAAGTTTCTTCACGTTTATCTTTTAATAAACAGGAAACTAAAGAAATGTAATAGTGTCCGTTAAAAAATCCGTGTATGTCAAAGAATTGTTTGAGAAACTGTGTACAGTAGGAAAAGTTCCATCCATATAAAGAATTTCTGGCTTGCACAAAGAATAATCTAAGTTAGCATTTTACGAAAATATCACTAAGTTGATCGTTTCATCATTAGGTATTAAAAAGTATTCACCTCTATTTGTTTTTAGATCCATTGCATCCAGGGCTCTGTGTACAAGGTTTCAATAGAGACGGTTTTTACATTATTGCGCAACTATTTCGTAAAACAAAAGATGCTGCAAACAGAATTGTTATAGCTTTCTTAGTTTTTAAACTACAGGATGTGTTCGCAAATGTGTTCGTTTTGAAGACGCCCTGTATTTCGGTTAGTTAGTTAACTTATCAAAAAATTGAAAAGTGTTTGTGACAGAGTTTTTTTAAGTAAAATTCAGTTGCATGCTTACTTTTTTTTCTGGGAGTCTTACTTTTCGAGATTTAAAGCAAACATGATTTTTTAAATGGGACAACCTGTATATTTTTCTTCTATTTGATTGGGCTATTTTTAAGCCTTTCAAAAATAAATAACAGTTGATAGTTATTCTTGATAATAAACGCACAAATCGAAAAATTTAGAAATTAGGGTACTAGGCTATGAAACCATTAAAACAAACAAAAGAATATGTTAGTAAAGCTTAAATAAATATTATGTAAAAATACACTAATATTACATTTACAACTAGGGACCTGTATCTTATACTATGACAATTGATAATGCCTGTGCGGAGCTCATATAAAGTAAGATCCGTCAGATCATATTACTTTATTAGCAAACTGACTGTATTCGATTTAGATACAGTTGCATAAATAAGTCGTCGCACAGCATTCCAAGTACGTAAATGGTGCACAATATTTACTTCACAGGGTTTGAAATGATATTTATTTAATAGTTTTTTAAACAAAACTTTATTAAACCGAGATCTTTTTCTATGACAAGTTCGTGAACTTCTAGTTTTACTACAAAAGCCATAACGTTCATTTCGTCCCTTTCACCATTCTCTTTATTATATTATATATTTATAGATATTTAAATTACAAGATTGTAAACTTACCTATGTTCATAGCACTCTATTAAGCAATCCAATATGTCGTATTTTTCAAAATTTTCATAGTACTACATTATCGTCATTTTTTTTAAACTTTACAGAAATGGTAACATGTATTTTAACAAAATGTTATTTTTGCCTATACATTTTGATAAATAAACATGTCAGATAGATATTCCTTTGTCTATTTCAATGGTTTCATGGCCTATACTACCCTAATTATCTAAATTTTTCGTTCTGTGCGTTTATTATTAATAGTAACTATCAACTATTATACAGGGTGTCTCTAAAAGGTCTGTACAAAATTTGAGCACATATTCCTGAGATCAAAATAAGGCGATTTAAAGCAACTTACCCTAGTCCAAAATTGCTCCGTTTCCGAGATACAGGGTGCTAAAGTTAAAAAATAAAATAGATTTTTTCAAAATTAATGAACATTTCTTAACGCATCACTTTAAATCTTTGTACCCGGGGTTTTTTTGGGATGCAAAACCCTAATACGGACACCTTTTCACTGTGGCCATTAGAGTGCGCTTCACAATGCACTTCTTATGGTTTAGAATGGCCATAACCTTTTTATCAGTGTAGTTTCTTCCTTTTTTTGTTAAGAAGCTAATTTTTTGAACATTTTGAAACAAAAAAGGTACTCTTGTGAAAATCCGCTAAAGTAAGCCGTTTTTGAGATATCTCGGTTTCTAGTGTTCGATGCCGCACAGGAATATTTTTAAATTATTTTGAATAAAAAATTCCGCTATTAGTAAATTTTCGGCAGCAAAAAGTGTTTCACTTGGGTTAGTTACAGCAAGTTTTGCAGGAAGAATTTGAGTATGGATTTTTTTTTAAATTAAATGAGGAACAATTTTTATTTTAAAAATAAATTTAATTAGCATAAACTTTTAGTAATTATTCAAAATGACCTCCGTTAACATAAGTACAAAGATCAATACGACGTAAAAAGTTGAAATTTACTCTTTCCATCAATTCCGCATCGTTCTTTAATATGTTGACTGCATTTTGAATTCTTCCCCACAATTCCTTTTCATTATTAATCAGTCTGGAGTATACCACCGTTTTTATAGACCCCCATAAAAAATAATCCAACGGAGTCATATCCGGTGAGCGTGGCGGCCACTTTACATTAGCGTCATTTCCTCTACCGATCCATCTGTTTGGATACTGTCAATGCAAATAATTTCGGACATTTAAACTAAAATGTGGTGGAGCACCGTCATGCAAAAGCCACATATCTCGTCGAAGTTGTAATGGCAAATCTTCTAATAAATCTGGCAGCGTATTTTGTAAATGTTCTAAATAATTCACACCATTTAGTCGTGGCGGTAAAATGATAGGACCAATAATGAAATTGCCAATGATTTGTCAGTAAATAAAATGTACTTAGCAAAATTCACATCCTGTTGCCTTTGTTCGGTAATGAATCGACAGAAGTCCAATCGTTATGATATGGATGAAGCTGCTGTTCTTTTAATGCTCTATGAACTACATCCTTGGATACTCCTACTTCTAAACCTAAGCTTCTGGTGCTTAATTTTGGAACTTCAGCAATTCTTTCCAAAATTTGTTCCTCAGCCTCAGGAGTCCTTATTGCACGTTGCCGTCTATGTGAAGCTACCGGTCTCGCGAAGGCGTCTCTGAATAGCAGAAAATGTTTGATGGTTTGGTATGCGCCGATTTGGATATATTTCCCTGTATACCCTAACACTTTCGCGGCCGTTTCCTTCACAATACCCAAAAACCAACAGCATATTCGTCATTTCTGCAGAACTGTATCCTTTAGCCATCTTTACAGTCAATTTAAAATTTAACTAACACGTTTCAAACACGTTTCAAACACCTTATTTATTCTCGCATTGGCAAATTCCTACTGAAACATTTACTGTAAACAACATAGACTGATAGCGAAAATTCTTAAAATACGAAAAATGTTTACATTTAAATAGTCTGTTGCAAAAAAAAATTTAAAGGTGTTCATCAAACAGATAAGAAATCCGAGGATTTTTGGATGTGACACTCTAAAAAAGTATCTAAAAAAAATACATTTTCCACTGCTAATTCACTGGCCACATTTCATCCTCAAAGATAACAGCAAACATTTTTTATTCAGAATAATTTAAATATTCCGGTGCGGCATCGAACACTAATAACCGAAATATCTCAAAAACGGCTTACATTAGCAGATTTTCACAAGAGTACCTTTTTTGTTTCAAAATGTTCAAAAAATTAGTTCCTTAACAAAATAAGAAAAAAGCTACACTGATAAAAAAAGTATGGCAATTCTAAACCATAACAAGTGCATTGTAAAGCGCCCTCTACTGGCCACAGTGAAAAGGTGTCCGTATTCGGGTTTCGCATCCCAAAAAAACCCCGGGCACCAAATTTTGAAGTAATACGGTAAAAAATGTTCATTAATTTTAAATAATTCTATTTTTATTTTTTAAATTTACCACCCTGTATCTCGGAAACGGAGCAATTTCGGACTAAGGCAAGTTGCTTTAAATCGCCTTATTTTGGCCTTAGGAATATGTTCTCAGATTTTGTACAGACCTTCTAGAGACACCTTGTATATTTTTGAAAAGCTTAAAAATAGCCCAATCAAATAAGAGAAAAATATATAAAGTGTCCAATTTAAAATATGATATGTTTCATTTAAATCTCGAAAAGTAAGAATCCTACAAAAAAAAGTAAGCACGTCACTGACTTCTACTTAAAGAACTCTCTTATAAACACTTTTCAATTTTTTGATAAGTTAATGGATAAGCCAAATACAGGAGGTAGTCAATAAGCAAACATTTTCGAAAATACCCTGTAGCTTAAAAACTAAGAAAGCTATGACAATACTGTTTGCGGCATTTTTTGTTTTGCGAAGAAGTTGCGCAGTAATTTAAAAACCGTCTCTATCTTTACTAGTTGCCGAGATACCCTGCAATTGCATCGAAAAATGGACCACTTGTACTTCCATAATTGATTTTTTTATTGCGTAGTGTTTTCCTCTGATCATGGTAGATATTTTTCCTTATATAGTTCAAGTCTCTAGCGGTAAAATTATTCATATGATTTTCTTTCGTTAATGCCTTTCTCATTATTTTTCTTAGTTTCATTGTCAGGTCGCTTTTTGCTTTTCTTTCGCCTGTTGTAGTCAATGTTTGCCCTTACAAGACATTTTTTGACTCTGGCTCGTGTGAATGGTTTCGATTTCAATAAGTTAAAATCCGATTAGAAGAATTTCTGATAGTTTTCAAATAGAAGTTACACCCATCTTTAATACACCTCCACTTTGCTTCTCCCGAAGATGATCTCCTATTATGTTTGGTTCGATTTTCATTAAATTTTTCTGTATATGCTTCTCCATGTCGATTTGTGTAAATGCATATATCAGCTAGCATATCCTCATTTTTATATCACATGGAATGCGTCTTTTATTGAAGCAAGAGTCATGCTAAAACGAATTTCTAATTTATCAAAAGGCCTGTTTATTTTCAAAATGTATACTAACCTATTATTTTGCAAACCATCGCCACAATTTACTATATTATGGGCTCTACGCCCTATAGCTGCAGTTGGTTGCATTTCCACTTATTTCCCGATTTCGGGTTTAGTATTTTCCCAACTGGCTCAAAAGTTGCATTTTCTCCTTCATTCTTACGTGCTGTAATTTTATCTAGAACTGTTTTCTGTTCGTCGGCATTGTCGGTACTTTCTGATTCACTATCACTGATCTCGATTTTATCATCACTATTGTCATTTTCTTCTAAAATTCTACGTAATTCCTCATCAGTATAATATTTACGTCGAGCCATTTCTTACAAATACACACAAGCTTGGTGCAATGCAACCTGCATAAATTATTGTTATTCGTTTTTCTTTATTTGAAGGGGCTTTATTTTGGCATTTTTCAGTTAAATAAACCCATCCCTTTTTGAGAGTCTCATGAGTGTCAAACCACGTTTCATCCAGATAAACTATTGAACGTTTTTCGCATCTAAACTTTTTTATTTCCCTAAGGTACAGAAATCCCATTTTTCTTAATCTTTCGGACTCCATAATAATTTGTCTCTTGTTTATTGTCTTACACTTAAATCCCATCCCTTGCAAAGCGCGGTGAAGACTTGTCCTGCTACATGATATCGTTGTATCGTCAGTTGTTAACCGCGTTTTTAAAGAATCTAATGTGGGCACAACATTTTCTCGGTACATTTGGTATATTTTCCTGCGAATAACATGTTTGTCACAACCATCTACGCACTTCGATAATGGAACTTTCGTCATTTCACTGGTATTTTTAATGGCAATTACTTTAGGGTGGCCGCTTTTTAATAACCATTCACATACATTTTCCACGATCACTTTGGCGTCAGAAGATAAATGCTTCCTGGACTGTTTACGGTAGCTAGATGCCTCATTAGCTAAATATTCCCAAGGTCTCCACATACTTTTAATATTAACTTGTTGCACGCTGTTTCAAAGTAAAATAGATAGGTACTAATATATTTCGAATATTATGTTCACTATTTATATAAGCTACATAAACAGGTAACTAAAAAGTTTTGAGAAATA
The DNA here is from genome assembly GCA_963920685.1 of Polydrusus tereticollis. Classification (NCBI taxonomy): domain Eukaryota; kingdom Metazoa; phylum Arthropoda; class Insecta; order Coleoptera; family Curculionidae; genus Polydrusus; species Polydrusus tereticollis. The sequence continues at coordinate 67,362,554 of OY987330.1, forward strand.
TCCTAATAATTAAGTTGTTTCTAGAAAATCTTAATTAGACACTTTATCAATTTTGATAACAAATCAAATACCTATCTATTGTTATTATAAACTGGCATTAAAAATAAATGTGGGTTAATACGTCTCTGCGAAAGCGAAAGCCGAGTTTATGAGGGGTTTTATTGCAGTCATTAAGCCAAACGAAATATGTTGGGAAGTACTTCGCCGCAAAGCAAAGTAAATACTAACACTAACCTAAGAATAGAATTTGTTTACGTATGCGGCTTACCGACGACACGACGAGACATAAATTGTGCGCTTAGGATTTCGATGCGCTGCAGCAACGAAGGTGCCCCACGTTATTAATTTTAGTTTTTTGTAGAAAATTGAAGTTAAATTGAATATTTTTATAAAAAATGGCTTGGTAATTTATTTTTCCAGGATTTGCTGGAGGTAAAAAAATTTACCCAAAATAATTTGGAAAAAATACCTAAAATACCCCGCTCGGTCACGGAAAGGTTGATAAAAAATTCAATTTTTTACAAAAGTAAAAAAGTCTTTAACCACCTAGGTGACCATTTTAAGTTAATCCTAAACTATAAATAGTTTCGGAAAAGCGTTAGGAAAATTTTATTGGAGCAGATTTTATTATTGCAGTTTGGAGGAGTAAAACTAAGGCGGACATTTCTGATTGCACTACTTTGTTGCGAAAATTTTAATATTTTATGTCTTATTTATTGTAGACCTAGGGTGTATAAATGTATAGGGCTTATATACAGGATGTCCAATAAGTTCTTTGTTTTATACTTTGGGGATTGTATAGTGGAGGTCAAAATGAGCCTAATTTGTCATAGAAAAAAAATTCCTAAAGTACCCCTTAACGGAGATACAAAGCCCCAATGGGGTACCCATCGATTTACCCTTTCGGCTGTAAGTTTTGAATTGACATGGGTAATTTAATAAAATTTTGGTACTTGTGGGCCATAATGACTCATAAACCCATACTACAGTAGATGTTTTACATCGTCAGGAACGGTCAGGAAGGGTATTCAAAAATAGCATGGAACCCTCAGTTTAAGGAAAAAATTGTGAATGAGATTGCTGAAATAGTGTAAGAAAACTGTCGGATCAAGTTCTGCGACAAAGTGGGTTGCTCATGAAACCCTTCAAGAACAACTGTTACATTATTATCGCGTTAAAAAGGTACATACCATTCCATATCTTCTGCTAATTATCCTGCAAAAGTCAACTAAGCAAATTGGTTTTTGCAACGGTTTAGGCAAACTCACAATATTACTAGTATTGTTTTGTTCACGGACGAAGCCGGTTTTACCCGAGACCGTGTAATAAATTATTATAATTTGCATATCTGGCATGAAGAAAATCCCCATGCAACAGTACAAACAAATCACCAAGAAAGGTTTATGGTTAACTTGTGGGCTGGGATTATTGGGAATCACCTCATTGGACCGTTCTTTATTGAAGGCAGATTAAATGGTGCTATGCATTTGAAATTCTTGCAACAAAACTTTAAAGGTTTATTAGAAAATATGCCGTTAGAAATTATAATTCAGATGTGGTATATGCACGACGGTGCATAGCCCCATTTTAGCAATTTAGTTTATCAGCACTTATCAAATACTTTTGGTAATCAATGGATAGGTCGAGGTGGCTCTATTTTATGGCCACCGAGTTCGCCCGACATGAATTCATTTGACTTCTTTTTAAGGGGAAATTTAAAGAGGCTTGTATATTCGACGCAAGTTCACGCCAGGGAAGATCCTGGAATCTTGTTTCATGTATAATGAGAAAACATCCGTCGGCTAAGGAAATATATAGAGGTACAGAGCGCCCATTTCAAAAATCTGCTAAAGCGAACCAGAAATAGCAAACCTTTCACATTTTTAATATTCTTACGATTAAGTCAATGCTTAATTATTGTGTTATACGAAACGGCTAATCTTATCGAAGCAAATTTAGAATACTTTCTTTAAAAAGGGGTATTTCAAAAATCAGCTCGGTAAAATGATACCGTCACAATTTTAACTCGACGGGTATGGTGGCAATCCGTTCCTGATGTCCCTAAGGATGTAAAACATCTACTGTAGTATGGTTTTATGGGTCTTTGTGATCTACATAAAATATTAAAATTTTATTAAATTAAACAAGTCGGCTCAAAAGTTAGGGCCGAAAAGGTAAGTCGCTGGGTACCTCAGGGACTCTGGTAAGGGGCACCTTAGGATTTTTTGTTCTACGATAAATTAGGGTTATTTTTACTTCCCCTATACGTTCCCAAGAGTATGCCATATACTTACCGGATACCCTGTATATCGTGTATAGTTTTATCGCTTAAAATTTTTATCGATGTTTTGTTGTGATATTGGGGTCCTAGATTTTATTGTTTGTCTAAATTATAGCAGTAGGTATTTGTTACTTATTCACATTTTATAATTGGAATTTTTTTATCGTTAATTTTTTATCTTGTAAGTTTCTGTCGGTGTCAGCGGAAATTCTTTTTTTATTGGACAATGGAGCATTTGATTTTGACTTCGTTTCTATGAATGAGTGATTTTTAATTATTTTGCTCAAGGGAGGCCATGCATTTTAAAAGCATCATGGCCGTACTGCGTAGATAAGATGACATGATTGTTTTATGACATTTACGTCTTATTTGAATTTGTGTATTTGTAAAGTTTAAAAATTGGAGAAATTTTGTAATTTTTGCAGTTATTTGAAGGTAGGTTACTATTGCTTTAACTAATATTTCTCCGGGGAGTCGTCTTTTGACTATTATAAAGTGCTATTTGCAGGATATGATTTAATTTTTTATTTTTTTTTTATTTTTCAGCGTATCAAGTTTTGGTGAAGCTTTGTTGCCGGATTGAAAGTTCTACAGTAAAAATGTTTAGTGAAGCACAAAAAAATTTTATTGTTGAAAGTTTTTTTAGAAATGGAAAGAAAATAGGCGGTGTGTGGAATTACTCTATGCATGACTGCTTTGATGAATTTCGAACCGAGTTTCCTGATGTTGCGGTGACCTTTCATAATTTTCGTACTGGGTCACAATACCTAATTGATAAATTTCGTCAGACTGGTTCTGTTCAACATAAAAAAAGGGGCTAGAAGACCAACGAAACGATCGAATGAGGTTATTGAAGAAGCGCGACAAATTATGGAAAATAATCCTTCAACTTCTATTAGGAATTTATCTCAACAAATTCAGCAAACGGATTTATGCTACAGTACATGTCAAACACTTTTGAAAAAGGATCTGCATCTATACCCTTATCGTGTTACGGCTATTCATGAACTCCTTCCCAATGACGTTCCCCAAAGACTTAATTTTTGTGAATGGTTTTTAAACAATTTTCAAGAAGAAAATAGTGGTGCTTTTGAAAAAACATTTTTTACCGATGAGGCTTATTTTTATTTATCAGGCTATGTTAATTCACAAAATATGCGAATGTGGAATACGCAAAATCCGCATGTATTTGTAGAAAGACCTCTTCATCCTCAAAAAGTTGGTGTGTGGGCAGCAATTAGTTCTAGAAGAATAGTAGGCCCAATTTACTTTGATGGCACAATTACAGCTGAGAGATATCGGATCGAAATTCTGACAACATTTATTAATGAGCTTCACGATGATGAATTGCGGGAAGGTTACTTCCAACAAGATGGCGCTACACCTCATGTAACCAGAGAAAATTTAAATTTTTTAAGTTAATTTTTTGAAAACAGAGTTATAAGCCGAAATACGCAACAAATATGGCCACCTCGTTCCTGCGATTTAACACCCTGCGATTTCTTCTTGTGGCCTTTTATAAAAAACTCCATTTATCGAACACCAATTGAGGATATAAATGATCTTAAACGAAGGATTTCAGAAAAAATTGCCGAAATTAATAATTCTCCAAACGTATTGGTTAATGTGTCTCTGAGGGTAAGAAGAAACATCAGAAGGTGTCTAGAAGTAGAAGGCGGCCATATAAAGTAGGCTTTCAAAGTAAGATAGCTCAGGATTTTATATTACATACCGTCAAAAAACATTATTTTAGGTTTTCAACGTGACAACGCTGCTTTCTTGCAAATTCGCCGTATGATTTAATCTACGCGCTACTGCTACACTATGTATACTGGGTCACAGCCGCCCTTGAGCAAAATAATTAATAATCACTCATTATATAGACCTTGATACAAAATAATGAAAAGTGGGTAACACTTTTTAAAAAAATGATGTAAATAAGGGTCGAATTTAAGAGTTTCTTTTTAATACAAAAATCGATTTGATCACAATTTTCCCATGCCATTTACATATAGGTCGTCGTTCCAGATCTTTCTGTAAACTCTCGCCCGATTAATATGAACATGACTATCTTTACTTGCTTGATAGCATTAAACAGAGACAAAACGTATAATTCAATATGGAAACTGTGATTGATATGGCCACGCCCTCGCAGCCTCGTTCTGTTCACCAGTGGTGGAAGTAAAAAGCTACGTGTTTTATTATTATAGCGAATTCTTCTTGACGCTTATCTTTTTGCTAAAAATTTCTGAAATGTCATGTATTCATGAAAAACCCTTGCTTTCTCAATCTCGTAAAATTATTGTTAATCTTTATAATGGTTGTGATATGGAAGCGCGAAATAACGCATTTAATTTGCAGTTGAAACGAAAATTAGACACAGTTTTGATGTATACAGGAGCAAGTATCGGCGTGATTAAAAAAATCCACAACGAAGATGAAGACAGAAAAGCAAATAATCCCGAAAAGCTTCTATTGCCTCTCGGCAAGAAAATACCTCGTCTATCAGTTATAGATAAATGTAAATTTGACTTTAGTGTAATAGGATGCACTATTGTATAGTTTTATCTAGAATTATAACAGGCAGATATATAAATTTATTTAATAGATGAAATAAAGCAATTTACTCTGGTTGCATTATAGGGCGCCTGTATTATCAAGTACCTTTTAACACAGACTTAGCAATAAAATTGGGTTAATTTAGTTATATTTTAACATCTAAACAGTGATTATCTGAAGTACCCTATATCGGAGAAAATAATTGGTTCTGTAGAATTAAGCGAAATTACTAGCCACTGAGGTAAAACACTTACTACAAGTATTAAATCAAATTAAATTTAAGGAACATAATAGGAGATCATCTTCGGGAGAAACAAAGTGAAGGTGTATTAAAGATGGGTGTAACTTCTATGAATTGGACAAATGTTAAAATTACTGAAATATACGCTTTCATTGAAGTGCTTATAGCAAGTGGTAGAAATCGCGGGAGAAAACTTCACTTAGCGGAAATGTTGGCCGAAAATGAACTTTTCAAACAACCATTTTTTACTGCTGTAATACAATCAAAACACATCAGAAATGTATATTTTAAGTAGCATAAACTGACTTGAACATTTCACAGCACAATGATGTTTTTAATATGATGGATGAATCGCAATTTGTATTGCTCAATCGATCATTACAATATTTTTTTTCTTGAAACAATCATATATTACAGAGTCATTTTACATACAATATTTTACATTAAACTCTCTAAACAGTGCATGAAAGCACTGGTCTCGAGAACATGAACTATAATATACAGTGTACAGGGTGTCCCACATTCGAGCCTCATCATGGGGATCTCGGAAACTATAAGAGATACAGCATCGGTCAAATTATGGCAAAGTTGCGGAATTTGGTGTCCAGTAATATGGTAAAAAAATATCTGAGCTATCTTTTTTAGTTTTAGAAATATTAAAAAAAAACAAAAATATTGAATTTTGTTTTTTTAAATTGGACGACTTATTTTATCCGCTACAAAAAAACAAACACAACATTGTTAAGGCAACTTTTTTCGCTCCATATCGTGGTGTTCTTAGAATTTCGTTTCAACGTTTCGTTTTCGTGGAACTATTATCAACTTTAATTTTTTAAATGCGGACCTGCATTTTTTATTTTACTTTTTGAAATCTCTTTAAGCCCTGAATTCAACCATGTAGCGCACTTAATTATATCTAGACGTTTTGATGCCATTATTACATCATCAGGAATGTGATAATTAATTTTAAATTAATACGGCCCTGGTGTTACTTATTTTTTTTACCAAATACAACATATAAGTGGAGCCAGAATTTATTAGTTATAAAGAATTAATTTCGTATAATAATATATAACATATATTTTAGTTTTTATAATAACAAAGTATAAAGTAAAACTAAAAAAAAAAAACAAAGGTGGCTTAGACGTCAACTTTATGCTTACTTGATTGTGTGGCTTAATTATGTTGACAATTGTCACCATATTTTTATGTTGAATATTTCAGCAAAATTATGTTTTCTGCTTTAGAAAAACGCGACATGTTACGAGTTTATTATTCTTCCAATAGGAATTCACAAATTTCTTGTCAGCGTTATTTTCAGGACTATCCTGAACGCTTACAGCCTCATTATACTTATTTTGCTACACTTGATAGAAATTTAGCCGAGTATGGTAGTTTCAATAAACCAAGAGTAAACTATGGAACACGTATGGAACCGGAAGAACAACAAAATATTATCAATTCGGTAAGTTTTAATTTATTTTAAAAAATTACCAGATTTTCTATTTAGAAAATTTTATTTAAGGTTAATTATGCCCCTCGCGCTTCAACTAGGCATTTCTCCAACGAACTAGAAAAACCGAGGATGAGGATCTGGAGAACCTTAAATTCTCATGGATACAAACCATACAAAATTCATATCAGTCAAACGCTTAGGCCTGGTGATTCAGAAAGAAGACTTGAATTTTGTAATTGGCTTAGCTTCAAACTAAATGAAGATGATAATTTTTTAAACAAAGTCATTTGGACTGATGAATGCAATTTTACAGCCAATGGATTATTTAATAGACACAATGAACATTATTGGTCTGTGGAAAATCCCAGACAAAATCAGGAAGTAAGACCTCAAGGACGACTTTCTTTTAATGTGTGGGTTGGAATGTGGAACAATAAAATTATTGGACCCTTTATTTATGAAGGCAACCTCAACTCGCGAAGATATTTGGATATAATAAATAATAATATTTTGGACGCATTAGATCTCGAGCCTTTGGAGACTTTAAGACACTTATGGTGGCAGCAAGATGGCGCTCCGCCTCATGGAAGAGAAGTAACCGAGTTACTAAACGAAATTTTTCCAAATAAATGGATTGGAAATCGTGGATTTATACGATGGCCAGCAAGAAGTCCTGATTTAAGTCCGTTGGATTATTTTCTTTGGGGGTACCTACAAAATCGTCTGTACCGTAATACGCCACGCGATATTAATGTTTTACGAGGAAATTTAATCCGAGAAGTCAGGGCAATCCCCGCACGGGTTATTCAACGGGCGATATTTAAATTAAGGAGGCTTACTCAAAAATGCATTCGAGAGGATGGGCACTTGTTTGAACACTTAATATAATCAGTTTTTTACTTTTTGTTTCTGTTATTTTTTGTTTTTATTTATTTCCTACATAATATATTATTCATTTATAAATGTGTTATAAGATTTCTTCATTTTTCATTTACTCTCTTTTATTTAAAAAATTTATATTATTCATATTATATCCTCTTGTGAGTAAAACAAATTGAACAAAAATATCTTGTGAGGTGTCTTAAACAGTTTGTTAAATACCTGTTTGACAATCAGACATCATTATTTCTAGATAACCGAAAATCAGGCTTGAGTTGGCGAATGCCAAGATATTGGCGTTCAATAAATTGGTTAATGGGCTATTGTTTGCTCCAAAAGTTGGCTACTATTACATGGCATGCAAATGCATTTTTTTTCTTTAAAAAAATACTTTAAATAAATTCCAGGGTCGTATTTATTTAAAAATTAATTATCACATTCCTGATGATGTAATAATGGCATCAAAACGTCTAGATATAATTAAGTGCGCTACATGGTTGAATTCAGGGCTTAAAGAGATTTCAAAAAATAAAATAAAAAATGCAGGTCCGTATTTAAAAAATTAAAGTTGATAATAGTTCCACGAAAACGAAACGTTGAAACGAAATTCTAAGAACACCACGATATGGAGCGAAAAAAGTTGCCTTAACAATGTTGTGTTTGTTTTTTTGTAGCGGATAAAATAAGTCGTCCAATTTAAAAAAACCAAAATTCAATATTTTTGTTTTTTTTTAATATTTATAAAACTAAAAAAGATAGCTCAGATATTTTTTTACCATATTGCTCTGCACAAAATTCCGCAACTTTGCCATAATTTGACCGATGCTGTATCTCTTATAGTTTCCGAGATCCCCATGATGAGGCTCGAATGTGGGACACCCTTACAGTATTGCTTAGCCTAAATTAAGTATCCCTAAATATTAGAAAATGCTTTCTTTAACTATTTACAAAAGGACTCCAACTTTTCATATTCTTTACAGAGGTAGGCAGTTTATTGAATACCTAAATGCACTAGTAATCGGATTATGCAGACCTATATTTGCCAATAAAATATAAGAATTCGATTTTTGATTCTTTTTTAGTATCCTATACACAACCTTACACTGTTCTATTTGCAATAATGCATTCATTCTATGAGTATTTAATTCTTTATATAATACATCTGTATTGGTTAGTGTATCATAGTTATACAGTACCTTAAATGTTTTGTTCTGTAATACCTTTATTTTATTAAAGTTTGTTTACCACATGTATCCCTAATAGGTAACAAATACGGAAGGTGAGATAAAGAGAAGGCACTGTACACTATTGACTTGGTTTTAAGAGTTAAGTAGTGCCTGCATTTAAATATTGATAAATACAAAGGAGCAATCCTATCAGCTATATACAATACATATTCCGCCCAATCTAATTTATTTATCATCAACAATTAACCCTAAATATTTGATTTTGGAGACTTGCTCTAATTTCATATTATTAATTCGAATATTAATTTCTTCTACATGTTTATTTTTAATTTAAATACCATGCTCTTTGATTTTTAAATGTTTATCTTGAGCTTGTTAGAGTATAGCCAGTTTACTTATCTCTCTAGGTCGCTGTTAATCTCCATACTAAGTTCGTCTGCACTATCTCCTATACCGGGTGTTGCATCGTCGAGCGGGACATAGGAAATCCCATGTAATTTTAAATGGGGTCAATTATTGGCTTCCCTAATTATTTTAGAGAAAAATTCTATTTAGGTTTATTAAAGAGCACTAAAACTCACATTCAAAAGAATAACTTTAGATATTTGTGATAAGCCCGTTTACGGGTTATCGCCGATTTCTTTTTAACTATTTCTCCTTTTTATGGCCCCGTATTTGCGGGCACCAGTCAAGGTAAAAGATGACTGTCAAATGAAGTAGTCATTTTGAAATGTGTGCTTTATTGTTATAAAAACTCGTACATCGAAAATATTAAAGGTGTATTTATGAGTACAAATTAATCTGAATAAAACTAAAATAAAGTATCCAATTACAAGGTTAATTATTACATTTTACATGTTTCAATATTTTACTAATTAATAGGTAGTTACTATTAAATTGTTAGAACTTTAGGATTTAAGAAGATGTTCAAATATTCCTCAAAATGACAACTTTATTTGACAGTCATCTTTTACCTTGACTGGTGCCCGCAAATACGGGGCCATAAAAAGGAAAAATAGTTAAAAAGAAATCGGCGATAACCCGTAAACGGGCTCATCAAAAATATCTAAAGTTATTCTTTTGAATGTGGGTTTTAGTGCTCTTTAATAAACCTAAATAGAATTTTTCTCTAAAATAATTAGGGAAGCCAATAATTGACCCCATTTAAAATTACATGGGATTTCCTATGTCCCGCTCGACGATGCAACACCCGGTATAGGTGAGAGCCGTATCATCCTCGAACGTACAGTAACGTGCTTTAAGATTTTAAATTTAATATTTTAAATTAAGAAAATACAAGGACGAATCCCTGGGTAACACCAAACTTGTTTGATTTTATATCACTACTGACACTATTTACTCTAACATACTGGTTTCTACTCTTAAGGTAACTTCTTATTAGATTGAGCATTATTCCGGTAAATCTCATATTTTCCAATTTACTTCCAAACATACCACATCAAAAGCCTTTCTCAAATCTACATAAAGGACAACCACAATCTTTCCATTATCCAAGGCTCTAGAGACATAATTCACAAAGTCCGCCGTGGCGCATAAGGTACTACTATTTTTTTGGAAACCATATTGGTACTTATCTACTTCTATATGTTTCTGTATATGTGATAACATTCGTCTTTTAATTAATTTTTTCACGATTTTGGAAAAAACCCTTATTACAGATATTGGTCTATAGTTGCTTTATACACGTCTTGCTCCCAGATTTAAATATCGGGCTAATTTTACTAATTTTTAAGTCTTCCGTAAATACTTAATTTTGAAATACATTATTAATTAATTTATTTAGGATTTCTACCAGAGTTTTTCGCAAATTGATCAGATCGTTAACCGCTACTTCATCAAGACCTTGGCGATGCATCTTTTTTTAGGTCCAATATGATTTCCAATATTTCATTTCTGTTGGTTAATTCAGTGTCTATCTTACTCTGTGACGTAATTTCGTTGCATAAGGGAACACCATCCGGTCTCACCAAATTAATTCCCCTATGAAGGTCATCAACAATATATCCTCCTATTTTAGAAAAATAATCATTTAAATTATTTGCAATATTAAGTTTACTTTACGTATTTCATTTCTTTTATTTTTAAAGAAGCTGTTAACAAGTTTCCACTGTTTTTTAGTATTTATACCTGCTTTTTCTTATTCTCTTCTAGAGTGAATAGTTTTTAATGATTTTATTTTATTTTAGATTGCTTTAAATTCAGTCTCCAAAAACTTGTCATTGGGATTTTTTATTTTTCTTTTGTACAATTTGTCTCTTTCCCTCATCATTCCCGGTACTTCACCATTGATACATGTACTACTTTCACGAGCTTTACAGACCTTAATGATCTCGGACTGCTTTTTTGAATCAATGATAATCTGAGCCAAACAATGGAAAGATAAAATGTGTATGCCTTTTGTTACTTGTTGAAAGATGCTAAAAATATTTTGCAATCAATTATTTTAGCCTCATGTTTAATTTTCTTACTAAAAATTTTTAAATCATCTTCTATAGATATATGGAGCTGGTTATGAACAGAAAGTGGAATACTTTTAACAATAGCATTACAATTTAAATTATTATGTTGCTCAGATAAAACGTGATCGATAATGGTTCTAGAGTTCTCGGTAACTCTAGTAGCATTCCCAATAGAGATAGAGTTATGTATTTTAAAATTATTTAAAGTTATTAAATTTTTGTAGTATCTTGTATCCTGAGCGTCTTCTAACAGGTTTATGTTAAAATCTCCTACTATTAAATGTTTTTTTGGATGTTTATTTCAAATTTTTTCAAGCGCAACTAGAAATTCTGTTTTAGAATAAGATGGGGGCTTGTAAACTACAGTTATCTTTAAATCCCATTGACCTATACCTATACATACCCAATTAAATCTACTATTATTTTTAGACCTCTCCACCTTACAGAACGGTATACAGTCCTTGATATAAATAGAGGCTCCTCCTCCTCGACCATGTCTACATACGTGGACCACATTATAGTTTTTTAATATTATATAGAAAACTTTCATCGTTATTTAACCATGTTTTAGTTAAAAGCAGTAGATCATAATCCATATTTATCACAGAACACTGCACATTATCTATTTAATTTCTTAGGCTTTGGGTGTTCATATACATATTCTTTATTACTCAATGTTTACCTGGTATTTCAACTTGGCTTTGCTCTCTATACGCATAGCCTTTGATTGTTTATCTATTTTTAAAAAAATAGTTCCCGCCTTTACACAGAGAAATTTATAGTTTTTACTTTTCTTAAATTCCTTGGCTGCCATAAATAGTTCAAGATTTTCTTTCGTCAAATCATGATTCAGGTAAACTTTAATATAAATATGTATATATGTGAGAACCTTGTTCCCTAGCCACTTGCTGAGACCTTATACAATAAGAATTAATCAAATTATGCTAAAACAACCATTCTCTCAGGTACATGCCCCAACGAGCGCTGAATTATATAGCAAAATTTGGCGTATTTTGACTAACACTGTTAGTACAAAAATACAAACTCAGATTGCAGAAACTACCGGAAAAGAAAAGAATAAATCTTTATTTCCAATGGTAGGGTGCTATACTGCTGCTACCTGTAGACCGGTTTCGAACTTTTTGGTTCTCGTCAGTACAGGGCAAGCATGACAAGCGAGCGTACCTACCACACACACACACACACGCGGAGTAGTGAGCCCGTCTGGCGGGAGTCCTTGGGGCCCTGAGCTTACTTTGCTCAGAGTCTTAATGACTCCTTCCAGACTTCCTTCCACGCCCTCCTGCGGTCCAGTTCCGCAGGGTCTCAACAAAAAGTACTAAAGGTACTTTTCCTCTGGAATCTGTGAGAGGGGTTTGTTTTGGGTTTTGTGGGGTGGCGCAACTAGAGAAGTTGGTGACGGGGTCTTTTATGACGATGAACTGGATGAACATCAATGTCATAGTTAGAGGCTAGTCTAATAAGGGGGTTTGGGTGATTTGGGGTCGAAGTTAGAATCTTCGTGTTTCTCTCGTGAAGAAACTGGGAAAGTGGTGTGTGTTTGATGTCGCGGTGTAAATCTACGTTACGGATGAACCATGCGATGTCCATGGCAGTGCGGATGTAACAAATTTCGAGGGATTGGAGACGGTTGATTTGGGAGGGAACTGCGTGACCCCACGCCACTGAACCGTATGCGAGGGCGGGTCTATGGAGGGCTTTAGGAAGGAGGCCGATCGAATATGGCCGAATTTTAAATTTACGTCCCTGTTTTTCGTTACTTCGCTGGTTGACCGTCGAGGGCGCCACTGCACGCTTCCCGGCTCTTTTTTGCAGGTTTTGATAGGCGAGTGCGGTATTTTTTTCGAATATCTTGAAAAATAAGCGTTGGAATCATTTTTTTTCGTTATTAATATAAACAATGAGTGGCGTACAATGTTTTACAAGTAGCGTTTGCTTCGTGCCGGGGTGTAAAACTGGATATTCGTCTGAGAGAAAGCTCAGGAAAATTCGTGGTGAGAAAAATCCTAGTCTCTTTCAAGCCGCTAAGGTAAGCAAAAACCACAAAAGGTTCACAATATTGTTTATTAATAGTGGTCTTTCGTTACTCGTCTGTCTGTGTCGTCTATCCTTGATTTTGTCATCATAGATCTTAAAGATAGATTATCCGACAATGAACGTATTTCTATTAACCAAATTTTTGATAATGTTAATCAAAATTTAATCAAAATTTATTCATTGTTACGAACTGTTAAACTAACTTTAAAAAGGTACTAATAATTTAAGAAATAATATTTCTCCTTTAATTGGTGTTTTATACAAATTAAGATATTATAATAGGTACCTACTCAAAATTTCAATATATCAGTTTGCCAGTTCGTCGAATATTAAATCCTTAAAAAAATTACAAAATAAAACCATAAAATGCATTCAAGCCCCCCCCCCCCCCCCCCCGCGCCTAATTATATTACCTACCTACAAATTTGGAAAACAATCAATTATAGATATCTACCTATTGTATTTATATGATAGAATAATAGTGTAATTTAAATCCTCAAACTAGTGTATTGGACATATCTAGCCTTGACTGTTTTCATGCAGTAAATCATGACAAGGATTTTTTAGAACAAGTTGTACAGGGAAAAAAGATATTGTAGCAACAAGAAATGTAAATGCGCAACATATAAAAACTCATACAAGGAAAGGTAAAGCTAATGATCACGGTAAAATAATGTTATTGAATTCTCAGAGTTTATCATCTAAATTTCCAGAAATATGTGACTATGTCTTGAAGTCCGGGGTTATTGCCGCGTGTCTGACAGAAACTCGAATAACAAAGGACTTTAACGACTTTGAGATAGACATACCAGGATATAGTATCATAAGATTAGATAGTGACAGTAGGCACACTGGAGGTGTTGTAATTTTTATTAAATGTGACGTAAAAGTAATTAAAATCGAAAGATTTGTCAGTCAGAAAAATTATTGGTTTTTGGTGGTTCATGTGTGTATGTTTGGTAGAGTTTATATTTTGGGAACTCTGTATCATTCTTCCAGTTCTAGTCATGCTGAATTTCTTACATTTTTTGACGATTGGTGTAATCAACCTCTAGATGGGGAACATCCACTTATTATAGTTGGAGATTTTAATATTGATTGGTTGGGTAATGGTACATATTCTTTGAATTTAAAAAAAATTTCATGTGACTCAGGCTTTGATCAGTTAGTTAAGGAGGTGACACACCCTAACCAAAAAGGTGTGGGTGGAAGTATTATAGATCTTGTGCTGGTAAAGGGGAAACATGAATTAAAGTCTACAGTGGAGGAAACTCCACGAATAAGTGATCACTATATAGTAATGATTGATCTTAGGGTTAGTAACTTTCAGAAAAAGAAAAATATTATGGTTAATACAAGGGGTAGGATTGATTACGAAACTGTGAACAGTGGTCTAAGAGAAATAAGCTGGAATTATAATAGGTTGATTAGTTTAGATGATAAGTGTAGAATATTTTTTGATAATGTGTTAGGTATACTGAACGAAAAAGCTCCAAGAAAACAAAAGCTTATTAAATTTTATTATAAAGAATGGTTCAATGATAGGGTAAAAATTACAATTACTGAGAGGGATAATAGTTACAAGAATTATAAGGTAAATAAAACTGAAGAAAATAGAGAAATATATAAACAATATAGAAACAGGGTTTTAACAGTTGTAAGGGAAGAAAAAAAAACATTTTTATCACAAAAAAATTGATGATGTTAAGAGTGATCCAAAAAAGATGTGGGAAACATTGGGCGAACTAATAACTGATAGAAAAAAGAAACAAATTGAAAGATTAGAGTTGAATGGGGTTGTTTGGGAATCAACAAATTCTATTGCTGAAGAAATGAATAAATACTTTGTTGATAGTGTTAGAGAAGTAGTGGCTACAATTGATATACAACATTCACTACCAGATACATTCATTCAAAACCAACAAGACACTCTTAACTTTTTCCAACTGATTGACGTAAAACAATTACAAGAAATCCTATTTAGTTTGCCTAATAAAGCAAGTCCTGATGACATATCTGTAGAGTTCCTTAAAAACACTTTTGAAAACATTAAGGAACCTTTATTACATCTAATAAATACTTCACTTGAGATTGGTAGGGTACCATTATTGTTAAAAATTTCACATGTTATACCAGTTCAAAAAATTAAGGGAGCAATTAAAGCAGAAGACTTTAGACCAATTAATGTATTATCAACGATTGAAAAAATATTAGAGAGGGTGGTATATAACCAGCTTATTAATTTCATTGAAGTGAACCATATTTTAATTGAAAATCAGTCAGGGTTTAGAAAAAAGCATAGCTGTGAATCTGTGATGCAGCACATTCTTTATGAATGGAAACATTTATTAGATGATAATTATATTGTTGCTGCTGTTTTCCTGGACTTAAAACGAGCTTTCGAAACTATAGATAGAGCAAAGTTAATTTTAAAATTAAAAAAATATGGTATAGTTGACATGGCATTGGCCTGGCTTGTGTACTACCTTGACCACAGATTGCAGGTAACAAAAATCGGTGGGCAACTTTCATCGGAGATTGAGAATGATATTGGCGTGCCTCAGGGTAGTACTTTGGGACCTTTATTGTTTATAATTTATATTAATGACATAGCGTTGGCGGTTAAGGAATGTTCACTGCATTTGTTTGCAGACGATACACTTGTATATTATTACTCAAAAGATCTGAAGACGTTGATTGACACTGTGAACGTTGATTTGGGTTGCCTACATGGGTGGTTCAACAGTAATACCTTAAAACTTAATGCAAAAAAATCAAAATTTATGATAATTGGTAACAAAAATGTACATGATTCTGGTATAGCAAAGAATATTCAAATTAGGGTAGGTAAAGAAGGAGTTGAACTGACTTCAAAACATAAATATCTGGGGTTTATTATTGATCATAATCTTAAATTTAAGGATCACTTGGAACATGTTATTGAAAAAATTACGAAGGGTGTAAATTTTCTTTCTAGGTTCACAACTACTCTGTCTCGATGGACCAAAATTACTGTTTATAACACCTTAGTCTTGCCTCATTTTATATTTAGCTCATCAATATTGTATTTGGGTAATGGGAATGAACTGAATAGACTTCAAAAATTGCAAAACAGGGCAATGAGGGTCATTCTCAATGAAAGACGGGACACTTCTATTGGGAGTATGTTAAAAAAACTTGGTTGGCTCCCAATAAATAAATTTCTTATTTACCAGAGCATGATCCTAATATACAAAATCCAAAATAACTTAACACCAGATTACTTGACTAACAAATTGGAAAACCATGTAATAATGCACTCTTATAATACAAGAAATAAAAGAAATTTTTATGTTACAACTAAAAATAAGAAAAGTACAGAGAATGGACTGTATCATAAAGGCTTGTTGGAGTTTAATAAGCTTCCAATCGAAATTAAAAATGTGGCCAATGTTAAGCAATTTAAAAATGTGCTAAAGCAAAGACTATTGCGAGAATGATAGTTTAAGTGCATGTCAAGCTTTGAGTCGAGAGTATACAGGGTGTAATTTAATTGAGTGCCGATACTTAAGGGTGATAATCTATGAATGATTCTAAGATAAAAAGTTCATATGGACATATGTCCTAAACCTCTTCATTTTTGAGCTACAGGGTGTTAACATTTTAAGAAAAATATAACCTTTTTATATAAATCACTCTTAGATATTTTTATGAAATTTTGTACATACCTTTTAATCAATAAGGAGCATTTTTTGACCTAACAGATTTATAAAAATTTTTACCAGTGACGTCCGTACGGGGTTTGAACTGAATATTTTTAAAGAAAAAATGGATACGCCACTGCTTTTTCTAAAAACGAAACTTACTTTTGAAATTCCCATTTATTTTAAAGCAAATTTCGTTTATGGACTTACTTTTGTACGACGCACCGTTTTCGCGTAAAAAAATAAAAACAAAAAAAACATTTTTTTCTTCGGTTCATTGAGACTGCTTTTATTTATTTTGTTGAATTTGGTTGGCACCCACCATGAGTGGAAACACTTTTTTTGGGACAACAATTTATTTTCTACTCACCAGTGACATTCAACTGAACGTTTGAAAAGAAAAAAACGGTAACCATATTAAATGCCCTCTTAAAGCAAATCAAATAAAAATCAGTAGGCTGGGTAAAGCTACATCAATTTTGACGTTTCTTTTCATAAAGACAAAAGGCCTGGCATTGATTTTTTTAAGTTTCGTTTTTAGAAAAAGCAGTGGCGTATCCATTTTTTCTTTAAAAATATTCAGTTCAAACCCCGTACGGACGTCACTGGTAAAAATTTTTATAAATCTGTTAGGTCAAAAAATGCTCCTTATTGATTAAAAGGTATGTACAAAATTTCATAAAAATATCTAAGAGTGATTTATATAAAAAGGTTATATTTTTCTTAAAATGTTAACACCCTGTAGCTCAAAAATGAAGAGGTTTAGGACATATGTCCATATGAACTTTTTATCTTAGAATCATTCATAGATTATCACCCTTAAGTATCGGCACTCAATTAAATTACACCCTGTAGATTTATGATTTACTCCTATGGGTAATGCGTAATAACTTTACATTATAATAGTAAACTACGTTTTTTTTGTTTTTTTTTGAGTTGTATGGTTTGTATATGTATGACTTTAGACATTAGGATGATTTTGTGCAGTATTTAGCTGATTTTTGTAAGCAAATTTGGATATAATGTTGTAATTTGTTATTAGCCAGGTGCTAAATAAAGGATCTATATATATATAATAAAAGTTTATAATTAATATTCCAAAAACAATTAAAAATACAATCAATACCTATAAAAAAGGTTTATAAATATTTATTAAAAAAACATTTATTGAAAATATAAGATATTTCTATTTTTGTTATACTTTTTAAAAAAAGTTTTAGAAACTTATTAATATATTAATTATTTTATTGTTAAAAAAAATTTTTTTTACTGTAATTTTTATTCCGTTTCTTTTCAATTTAATTTTAAAATCCCCATTTATAATCTTTTGTAAAGTTAGTTGGGAAATAAATAAGTTAAGAATCTTCTTCTTTTCAGGTCTGTTAAAAGGTGTATGTACTACCTATAATGAATAACATAATATGTTAATTTATTTTTAGTTTGAATTTAAATAAAAAATGTATATAGTAACGTGCAGATTGTGTAATTATTTCCTTTCCAAATAAAAAGTTGTTTGAATGTCTATAAAGAGTAAAGACCGCCAGTATTTGAAAAAATTAATCCTCCTGGTAATAATAATACAGTGTCTTAGAATGGAATACACCCTTTTACATGCTAGAATTATGTATCTAGGGAGTATCCCGCACCCGCCTCTCACACATATCTTGGTCTGTAGACTGTTTAAATTAACTAATTTCGATAAAACAGTTAATTCTCCCATAAGAACCCATGAAATTTGCAGCGGTAATGGAACAATGCGATCCTGGCGGCAGTTTTTAAAGCAATGCAAAAGTGGGACCGGAATCGATGTATTGCGATCGGTCTCCTTCCTAAAGCCCTCCATAGGCGGGTCTTATGATGGATTTGATGAGGAGAGTCTTGTTTTTGTGGCTTAGTGCGCTGGGGCAACATACCTACCATTGGAAAATCGAGACACCCTATAGCCATAATATTGTTCTGCCTAGTCAGTACAATATAGGTAGCGCCATCTTTAAGAAGTTTCTAGCAATCTGAAATGAAAAATACCGTATGGTACTATAAACACAACAAATAGCAAGAGAATACTACTTGGCAAGTGGTAATCATAATATGACATATAAAGATAAAAACAAAACTTCTGTCTTCCTCCACAAATGAATGACATATAACTTATTGCTGGTGGAGTGCTCCTAAGCTGCAGCCTTTTCTTCGGTTGCATTAAACTTGACTTCGTTTTATTATCTAAGAAGACCATCCTGATTGGACGAGTTTTTTGTGAATCTGCTCTACCAACTCTGTAAACTAAAAACTCTTCTCCAACTGTAACATCCAGTTTACCTCCAATTTTCTTTACTATGCTTACTAGATTCTCATTCCGCTTCTGGGGAACTCTCTGAATGATCAAGTTCTTCTTGAGCTCCGCCTAATTAACCTTTTTTAATTTCTAGAAGTTCACCCTGTAGTTTTTCGTTTATTTCAAGTTGTTCTTCAAATTTCTTGTATAATGCTCTGTATTTGTAATCCATGTCCTGAAGTTTTGCTATGACATCGTCCAGCATAAAGCTTTTATTTTGCACATTTTTATTCGACTTATCCATATTTTGACAATCCCCACGAAACCAGGGTTGAGTAGAAAGACTAATTCGATTATATGCCCTCGCGGACATGGAGATGCACTCCCGATGTTTCTAAACGGGACATTTCTCGCAAAGTAAACCATCGCGGACATAGAGATGCACTCTCGATGTTTCCAAGCGAGACATTTCTCGCAAAGTAAACCCTCTTGATTATCCTGTACTTTCCTGTCGCAGATATTACAGATTAACTTCTCAAGCATCCCGGCAACGCCAAAGTGTCGCGACCAGGATTAACCTAAACAAAACCACGTTCTAGTTTAATTTCTTTGACTTTCTAGCAGTTAAACAATTCACCTTTTTTCCGGATACGTAAAAATGTCCAGTAATCAGGATACCGTGTTTATTTTGATTTATTTCTCACTATATTCGCAATAAAATACCAATTTCGACGATCAAAACAGACACACGTCCGCACACTATTGCCACTTTTTACACTTCCCCAGATGATTTCAAAAATTAATATTTATACCAATTATATCAGTCACCAGTCTCTAAGCTGGCGATTATAATACGGCTAAAAATTAAAAGTTCTTCTACTTCAAAAGTTCGTCTTGGTCCTAACCAAATTAGCCAGTAAATTTACAATTAGTGCTAACTAAAACGAAACAATCATAGGATTACAGGGCAGGCCCGGTTTGACTTCTGCCTTGCCATAGTTTTAATAGTAGAGGCAAATCAAATTAAAAATAATTGAGTGAAGGGCAATGTAAATTTCAGTGCATCGTTATTAAATGCCTATTAACATTTTAGGGGTATTACCATATTTACATTTAGTAATTTCCTAAACCTCTCAATTAGTTTTATTTCACACTTGCGCCAAGCAAGGATGCAAAATTGCGATACTTGTGGTCACGCAGAACACTTTGAGTCCTGCATTTGTGAGACAAGCCGAGAGGAATAGTGCGTGATCGTACCGAAAGGGGTACCCCAAAAATGGCGATGAGTGTTGTCAGGCTAGGAAATGTATATGGAAAGATTACCCTGTATACTTCAAAACATTATCATCATTACTATGGAAATTAACATATTTTATTACAAGCCCGGCTCTGTCCCTAAACAGCTGCCTACCATTGTATTGCTACCAATACTACTACTAAAAATTAAATAGGTAGAATATAACTTGTGTCAGATGACCTGTCACCCATCTTGAAGGTTTACTGAAAATACTTTACAATAACTTCGTTTACACCCGGTGTATCTCGTGTAATTTGAAGACAGAAAGATAAATTATTTTGGTTATTTTATAGCTACAGCCATCACCTTACAGATGGACGAGTAAAAGTTTTTATTTAGATAACCTCGACCATTATTTTATATTATAAGAATCAATTCTGTTGCCCAAAACCATTACTAATAAAAATAAAAAAACGGCAGCGGTCACAAACAAAACGATAAAATACTAAGGGCCAACAAAAAGGATCCCAAAACCGATAATGCTTCCTGATTTTCTAAAGAACGATGTATATAATGAATTTTTTACTTTTTTAGTTTTTTTTTATTGCAAATTCAATTGTTTTTGTAAAGAAATGTTTAAGACCCAGTTTTCTATGGAAATAGCTTTTGTAAATTATATCTCTTTGGTTATATATTGATATTGCATAAAAATTGAGAGAAGATGTATGACCATCGGAAAAGTCGTTTAAAAGCTATGAAATTTTTATTTTTCTTGTTGCTCGACGTTTTACATTTCACTGCGAGATAAAACTTTAACAACGATAATCAATAAAGAGCTATATGCCTTGTCCGGTGTATATTGCTCTGAAAAATAGAACTTTTTTTAATGTAATATTTTGAATGTTGCTCCAGTCATTGTTTCAAGCTAGTAACCGTGGAATGGGCTGAGCTCATTTCCCAAGGGGCAATTTTATAAAACGTGTCATATTATAATAAAAATATTCGCTACTCAAAGTTCCGAAGTTCATATTTTTAAGATATACTTTGTTTCTTAATGCGAGAGTGCAATCAAATTTAAATATGCAATGACAGGGCCCATTAAGCAGGGTGGATAACTGAAAGGTTGAACTGAAAATTTCAAGTAAATTACAATGATAGTTTTGAAAAATTCCGAATTTTAGATATATAAGACGTGTACACCCCGAATCGGTCTTAAATTAGGGTCACCCTAATTATCATACAATAGAAATAGCAGTTTAGCGAACGAAATGAAGACTACCTGTAGTAACAGCGGCGTTACTACAGGTAATTTAAATATGAATATTTATAAAAGAAATCTACTATGAACAATACAACAACTTAACTTTTAAATTTTAGTCATCATGTTCCGAGTAGTTCGATGAACTATCATCGTTGGGGTTCAAAGAAATAATAAGGAGCTCTACAGTGTTTTCTAGCATGGTATCAGCTTCCCACATTCTTTCTTCCATTTCAATGACACGTTCGACGCACTTACTCCATTTTTCACAATCTTAATTCTTTATTCACAATCTTTATTCCCTCTTGCAAGAGGTTCCCAACATCTCCTATTTTAAAAACCCTTTTACTTGCGCCCACACCAATTCTATAGGGTGGTATTATTCTAATTCGCAGTGATATGGCGGAAGGCGAAGTAACGTTATATTTCGCTTTGAAGCAATTTCGTCGACAACAAATTTCGTACAAAGAGGTTTATTCAACTTTACAATCTCCAGTAGCTTCTCTTTCAGCATATCTTTATCAAATAGCTTCTTATTTACGGTAAGTCAATGAATGATGTAATTTTTTTTTCCAGGAAGACGTTGGTATCTTTTCCGATTTTCTTGAGCGGCAGCTGGCATTATCCATGACTATAACAGACCCAGGAGGAATAAGATCTAACATTTGTTGGAAGTATTCATCAAGGACATCAGCGTTAATGTCTTCATGATAGTTGTCAGTCCGTTTTGATTTAAATGCTAGTAAGCCGCCATCGACAAATCCATTTTTGCCACTATTGAGAGTAATTATTAATCTTTTACCTTTTCCCGAGGGTGCTTTTATTTCAGTGGACCATCCTTCCATGAAAGCTTGCCTTGGGCTTTTTATATTTTACCACCGGTATATCCTTCATTTAACCAAGTTTCGTCTATATAATAGATATTCCTGTTTTCCCTTCGAAACTGTCTAACTGTCCTCAAATGTCGTCGTCGCCAGCAGATGATTTCGTCTTTCTCTGTTAAAAGTGATTTTCTGTTTTTAATTTTTTTGATAACAGAAAGTTATTTCCTTTAAAGTTTTCCATAGTTTCTTCTTACCCATAGGTGGAATTAAATAATCCTTTTTCATTATTTTATTATTATTAGACATTATTTTGTCCAAGGTAGGTATTTCTTTTTTCAAGTAAAATGAGTCTATGATTCTTCTAATGGCAGTCTTTTCATCCTCGTTTATTACAGTTTCGTTTGTTCCGGTAGTTTTCTTCGATAATCTGGTGGGGCCGCGTTTATTTTCGTGTACGAGTCGGTATATTGTTGACTGTCCGACTCCAGTCGAATTCGAACATATTTCAACTATTTTTGCAACTCTGAATGTTATATGAAATAATAATTGGACTACGCCTATGAAATACGGCGAAGACCACTGGGTTTTATAGTTCCATAATGATTTATTATTCTCTCGCTTTAAGAAATAGATTATAATTACATTATTGCCATTGTCATCGCATAATACAGAACACAAACAATAATAACAGCAAAGAACCTAAAAATAATAAATTTAAACTAATTTTTTTTTTACAGAATCCAAAACTTTGGTGAGCCCATCTCCTGAAGGGGTTTTGAAAACCAAGTCTTTAAAGTTGCAAGGCATGAGATCGCAATTACCATGCACTGAGAAAAAACTCGTTCTTGTGCGGATTAAAATGCTTAATTGATTTTTTGCTAATTGTGGCAATACAACCTATATTTCATCACTTGAAATATATTGCACAGAAGATATTAACCGAAACAAATTTAGTCGATTGAATAAAACTATTTAATTGGCGAATATGTTCTTAACTTAAATTTTATTGGATTAATTAAATTTTGCTAATTTCAAACATTCAAGCATTTATTACTTTAACGTTAGGTACAGTGATTTATACAGGGTGTTATTGTGATAATGTTACACACTTCTAGGGTAGATAGAACACACGAAAAAAAAAAAATTAAGTTCATATGAACTGGTTTTCGTTTTGTAGTTCCGGAACTACTTCAGTTACCGCAACTAATTTTGCCACATAAATTACTGTTAGTAAGTTCATCTATTTGAGCCCATTGATGATAACTTTAATCAGGGGCGTACGAACCAGGAGGGTATTGAGGTAAATTTGACCCCATTACTCTAAGGCTTCAATTTCTTGCCGTTTTGACATCAGGTTATGCTTTCTCTATGCATTTTACATAAAAAGGATACTGTAAAAGTCGCTAAATGTCACTGTTTCTTCGGAAGTTGGCTGAAAACAAGTTAAGATACAGCAATCAATTATTGAAGTCTTAATGAAATTAGGTAAAAAGAATACGAGATATAAAGAGATAAATTATTCAGCGTTATTATTATGGTAAGTAGTACAAAAAGAAACTTAAAACAGTAGTTGCTGAAAATGCCTGCCACCACGCTCGATACATTTATTGCACCTACACGTCACAGAAAAGCGCATTGTATTTTATGAATATAAAATAATCTACAACTGAAATTAATTTGATTTCGGTGAACCTTGAACAGAACAGAAAAATAAATGTCACTGTTAAAGCATCACAACAAGTCCATAGCTGGGAAGTACACATACAGGTAATCTGAATAAAAATAATTTAATCATAAATTTAATAATAAAAATAAATTAGGGATTTAGTGGCTCTGGTTTCTAAACTATGAATTTTGGACCTTAAGTGTATTAGGTTTTTGAAAGCGGCTCCTCTCGACGAATGGAAATTTGAAGTGATATACAGAGCATTCGATTAAAACAATCATCCATACAAGCATATCTTTTAAACGCGATACCCTGTATAAATGTTGTAAGTACCAAGGAAAGCGCATTTTTGTAAGTTACTTGACGTGTTTCAGCGTTTTTCTCAAACGTATAATCTGGATTTTAGTCGAATTTATTTCACATATTATTAACATAGTGTATATTCCAACGAGACCAAAATTTTGTTGATTTTTGCTGAAGGTTCCATCAAAGCTATTGATTTAAGTTTCGTTAAAGAATATATTATATCATAACTAAAGGGTGGAATACAGTGCCAAATTTATCTGGAATTATCTGGAATTCGAACGAATTTTATATTTTTAAATGTAATACCCTGTATATTTTTTCATTTATAGTTTTACTTTAAATTTGTTACACTTACACATACTTTGTTCCTAATATCAGTAGTTTTCGAAATAACGACGTGTTTTGAAAATATCAACAAATTGTGTTTTATTTATTATTAAATAAAACACCAGTTCAGTTTTGATGTAAAGTCATAAAAGCTGTCATTTTTACATGCAAAAATGTCTTTAACTGAAAGTAAAAGAATTACAATTCTTATGATGAGAGGATATAGCGATAGGGTCAGGTATTACGAAGAGGTTAAAAATCTATTTAATGACGCATTTCCAAACCGAAATCCAATTTTAAAAGTAACTGTTCTAAAAACTGTCCGACGGTTCGAAGAAACTGGAAATTGTAGAGATAGGCGACGATCAGGATGACCAGTAGTAGTAGATGAAGAGAAAAGTTTAGAAATTTTACAACATGTTGTTAAAACCCCTGTTTCTTTATTAAGAAAAATTTCTCAAGTAAGTGACGTCTGCTTCAAATCCGTCCATAATATTTTAATAAAACATAAATATCACCCTTTCAAAATACATGTAGTACAAGAGTTATCAGAAGATGATTATGAACAAAGAATTGAATTTTGTGATATTATGATGTCAAGGTTTGACCAAAATAACCACTTTTTCAAATTTATAGTATCTTCGGACGCGGGAACATTTATGTTAAATGGTAAAGTCAATAGGCACATCTGTAGGTTTTGGGCAAATGAAAATCCCCACTGGATGAGAGAAGGTCATACACAACGCCCTGGAAAATTAAATGTGTGGACTGGGCTTCTGGGTAACCACAAGATCGGTCCATTTTTTATTGATGAAAATTTGACATCACCTTTACCTTGAGCTCTTGAAAACGCAAATAGTGCCTACTATACGAAATGGGATCGGTCCAAATTGAGCAAGTACATTCTTCCAACAGGACGGAGCTCCTCCCCATTTTGTTCGAAACGTGCGCGAATTTTTGAACAACACTTTTTCGTATAGGTGGATCGGTAGAGGGGGTACATTCGAGTGACCACCTAGGTCCCCTGATTTGTCGCCTAACGACTACTTTTTATGGGGACCCTTGATAAATAGAGTTTATACCACAAAACCTTAAGATTTAGCCGATTTGCAGAGTCGAATTTTGGACGAATTTGGATTAATAGCGCCAGAAATTATTTAGAACACAACTGAAAAATATTATTTTCAATAAGCACACTGTCAAGCTGTGCAGGGAAAACAGTTTGAACATTAAATATAAAAAATAATTTTTTTCTAAATTGTACTCGTTGTTTCGAAAACTACTGATATTAGGAACAAAGTACGTTATACCAAAAATGTAACAAATTTAAAGTAAAAACTATAAATGAAAAAATATACAGCGTGTCACATTTAAAAATATAAAATTTGTTCAACAACGCCAAAATTGTCATTCGGTACGTCAGATCCTCTTACCCAACTGTACCAAATTTGGTATAAATCGGCCAATAAATTGTGATGTTATTAAGCCGTTTCCAGACTTTATACACACACTGAAAATGCAAAGTGCATATGCATTTTTTGCATATTTTGTCAATTATTTTATAATAAAATGCATATTTGCACAAATTATTATTTTATGAGCATAATATGCTAAAAATATTAATTTTATGTTTTTATCGTTATCAAAGAATTAAAAATGCCCGGTCATAGAAACTCGTAGACTCATAGGTTTAATGCCCAGTCCAGCACTTGTTTCAGGGATTCTCCAATCTGATGATAATTATATAATAAATAATATTTACATTTTGGTTATACTCAAGCTCTTGATTGGGGGTTTCCGGGGTTTGCAGGTATATTGTTAGGGGTTATTTATTGTCACTTAATAATGCCTTATTATTACCTGCTTAACAAACTGTATTTATATCGGGTTGTAATACGTACTTCTGTTTTAGTTTGTCGGAAAATTTGAGTATTTTCAGTGTGAAACTAGGAATTTAAAACTTGTGTTCAAAATGTATAAAGTGGCGGAAACGTCTTCGTGGATTAAAAATTTCCCAGAGTTCGAGTTTAGTAAAGAAAGAGTCTTCTGTAAAGCTTGTGCAAAAATTACTATTTGTGAGAAGAAGTTCCAAATCGATCAACATTTGAAAACACCGCTGCATAAATGAAAGTTACAAAAAATGAAATCTGAGCCTGTTCAGCTTAGTGTAAAAACGCATTTCAAAATGTTGGAGAAAAATCGAAATCTGAAAAGAAAATTTTTCAAGAAGGCTTATGCAAGGCTTTAGTCGCCGCAAACATACCCTTCAAAAAATTGCAAAATTCGCAATCTAGAGGATTTTTGCAAAAATATTGTCAACAAACCATTCCTGACGAATTCGCGCTTAGAAAGAAGAATGTCCATTCAGTATATAAAATCGTTTTAGAAGAAATTAGAGCTTCACTGTGTGATAAAAATTTTTACATTATTGTTGATGAAAGCGCAGATGCTTGTGGCTGATATATCGAACATCTTATGATTGGAGCACTTCAAGAAGATACAGCAACAAACCCATATTTAGTAGCAGTAGCAGTTAGACAAAACTAATAATGTGACCGTAACCCGATTTATTCAGCAGTCCCTATCGCGCTTTATCTTACCAAATCCAGCTCCAGATGAGAAGTTTTTAGTGCTTTTGTCTGATGCAGCACCGTATATGGTAAAAGTAGCCCAAAACTTAAGAATTTTTTTACCCCTATACGATAAATTTGACTTGTCTTTTACACGGAATAAACCGAGTCGCAGAAACCTTCAGAACTCAATATCCTTTAGTAAATAAATTAATTTCGACTGTAAAAAAGTGTTTCTAAAGGCACCTCTAAGAGTGCAGATGTGTAAGGAGAAATTACCAGGAGCTAGTTTACCTCCAGAACCTGTAATTACCTGGTGGTGAACATTGATTAAGGCCGCAATATTCTACGCAGAACATTTCAAAGATTAAAGGACTAATTTTGGATTTAGATGACAATACGCAGTGTGTTGTGTAAAGTAAAGGGTTATCAAAAAGTGCAAATGTAGTTAAAGATCTTGTTTTTCTTAAGGTTTATTTTAGTTTTATACCAGACATAATATCCGAGTAGAAATTTAAGTTTAAAAGACTAAACTAGTATTGTTGAAACTTCTTCCGCTAAATGTAACAACATTCCCGGTAAAGTAGAAGGTCAAGTAAGGAACAAATTGAATGTTACTGTAAAAAAGAATGAAGGATTTAAATACTTAACTGCAGTAAAAGCATTTATGAAGGTAAACTATCCAACCAACAAGTATCTTGTCCTTATACTTTACTACCTAAGTTGCAGTATTGACCGATTACATCAGTAGATGTTAAAAGAAGCTTCTCTTTGTATAAACATATTTTTACTGATGGAAGACAATCCTTTTTAGTTGAAAATTTTGAAAAATATTTGGTAATAAATGCCTTTTATGCAATTTCAGGTAAAAAAATTGTTTACTTTTATTTTTCTTTGTTTTTTTTTTGCATTTTTTTTTAAATAAACATCTTTTTTAGAACCCAGTGTGTTTCTTTGCCCTATTTTACTATAATAAATTAAGAAATATTGCATTATATGCAAGTTATGCATATTTGGCCAAGAAAATGCATATAACTGCATATTTTAACCGCAAAAAAGCTACCAATTTAGTTTCCTCCGCAATTTCTTTCATTAAGGCTTCATTATTAGAATAAAATATTAATTCCTTTAAACATTAGATGCAAAAATAAGATTATTGTACTTTTACTCCACGTGCAATTCCTCTATTTACAGTTGCCAAGATTATAATTTCATTGTCATATTAAAAGTGTGGTTGCCCGAGTAAAAGTTTAATGATGCAGTGTTTACGTGACCATCTTCTTCCTCGTCTGCATTGCATTCAGTGAGTCGGCGAGATGCGCCATTTATGTGTTCTAAAGGTTTGGTTCGTAGCTACTGAGGGCGCATAGTGTATAATTTATTAGTTTTCTTTTCTGCATTGTGTGTTTAAGTGATTTACTGGGGCTGGTAAAGGTGTACGATACGATTAGCTGTAAGGGTATGCCATAAGAGTAATATTGGAATAATTCAGCGCTTTCAGAATAAAGTACTACGGAGTATAGTGTTTGCTATAAGAATAACGAAAAACGACTCCTCTACTGCACTAATATCGAAGATATCCTGCTCATTGATAACAAGACTCAGGAGAGAAAAACCCTTTGAATTAGTGAAATAGTTTCAGTGCAAAGCAGTGTGAAGTGCGGTAACTATACACTAGCCTAAAGATTATTATTGCAAGATTAAATACTAATCTTGAGCAATAATTTACTAAACTTCTTGATACCTATAGTAAAAGAAGTGAAGACAGAACAACGCAAGTATAACTTAATTCACACAATTATTTTTAAATATTTGTGTGAAAGCAAGCAAAGTTAAGTTACTGTAATTCGAGCCATTCGCTTAAAAATAGCCTTGTCGCATCTTCTGCAATGCAGAAATGCTCAAACGGTTAATCGAGAGAGCTTTAAAAGTCGATCGCGGACATATTATGTCCACATTATCCATTTTCTTGTGCACATGTCAAAAAATACGCTACTGAAATATCCAACAAATGAGGTATTGCAGATGATTTTAGATATACGTCTCAAAGTAAGAGTAAGTGATAACGATCTTTTATATCTAAAGACAAATATCCCGATTTAAAACAAATTGAACTTCAAATAGCCGGATTCTTTGGGTCAACGTATCTATGCGAATCTGCACTTTCTGAAATGAAAAATTTTAAATCGAAATACCGCAGTCGGCTAATATATGAACTGTCACTATCTATCATCATGTTAGCGATTATCTATCAGTAATTTCGTACCATCCTATGAGTAGAAGTATGCGGACGACAGTCAATACCAAGCATCGACATCCAAAAGTTAATGTGTGTTGGGACATAGAGCAGCAAAGTGTTTTTATTTCTTTGAATTTGAAAAGTAAATTATAGGATTGTGATCACTAGCTATTTTTAATGAAATAATATCCGCACAATATTAGAAATATTTCACAACATTTTGATATACTTTAAACAAAACGAAGTATATAGTATATATAAAAATCGACGAAACGAAGTGTGACAAAAGTGAAGCCACAAATTGTGTCAACAGTATTTTACTTTACATATTACCACAAAAAGCATTAAACATATTTGAAAATTACAGTAGCTAGAAGTATTATGTTAATAATTGATAGAATATTACGTATTACTTGCCGACAACGTCGCGGCATTAAGGCAATCAACTACAGGATTTTGGGGAAGATTTCTCCACACTTCATTGATTTCATTTACCAAGGATTGTTTCTTTGGAAATATTTGTGTTTGTTTTACAAATACTACGCTCTTTCCATAGATTCTCAATGGGGTTAAGGTCTGAGGATTGTGCCGGCTACTGCAACCCCCGAACGTTATTTTCCTATAAGGACTCCTAAACAACTCGTGAATTGGATCGTTATCCTGTTGAAAAATAAAACGCAACGGCATTTCCCACTCTGCATAAGGCAGCATTATATTTTCCATTGTATTCCTATAGACAAATCGTCATTAATGAAGTTGAAAGGACCTACCCTACTTCCCACAGAAGAACACCGCCTTTACCGTGGATATAACGTATTTGGGATTTAACAATGTATTTATTGGTCGTCTTACGCGCTTTATTCCATCACAATTGA
The DNA here is from genome assembly GCA_963920685.1 of Polydrusus tereticollis. Classification (NCBI taxonomy): domain Eukaryota; kingdom Metazoa; phylum Arthropoda; class Insecta; order Coleoptera; family Curculionidae; genus Polydrusus; species Polydrusus tereticollis. Next base: position 67,392,952 of record OY987330.1, read on the forward strand.
AAATCTAATATCGCGTTTGAGTGACGCGTCTACCAACCTTCCTTGAATTGTGGACTAACCACAATTTCCGAAATTTTGGCAATAATTCTAGGTGCAGAGTGCCAAGGATCGTTTTGAGAAATTCTTTTAATGCGTCTGTCGGTCCGACATGTTGTTTTTCTTGACCTTCCCGATTTCAGTCGATTATTTAAATGTCCCCTTTCGTTATTACATGAACTTACTTTGGATACGCTGTATCCGGGTAAAACAAACCGTCTTGAAATTGCGATTTATTTCGTACCTCCCAAGTGTGCATTTCCTACTATCTACTTTAATTCTTTCGACATTGGAATACCTCTTGGCATGATTATTCTAGCATAGGAATACTAATTCAACGTAAAATAAAGTCCGCGAAATTATTTTACTCTTTTTTTACTAAAACCTTTCCTTCTTTGAAAAATATTAAAATGTTGCCTTTTTTTTGACGCATTACATCTCTGTATTTGAAAGTTTCATTAGTTCATTTGTTATGATTGTTAGAAAGTCTGTTTCCTCCGATAACTGCAGCCTACTTTGATGGTTTAAAACACAATGTATTTAAATACGATATCATGTATTTAAGATTATCAAGACCACGTAGGAAACCAAGATATATTGAAGGTATAAATTCAAGCAATGCCCTAAAGGCCATAGAAAAAAAAAAGCTTGGGTATATGTCACGAAGCTGGACGTTTCAAGAACACCAGAGCAGGTAGAAAAAACTCTGTCCCGAATTTGCAAAGTTCAATGCGAAAAACTTAGCTTAAGCTTAAGCCACAAGAACTACTGGAGCTCCTTTAAGATTTGTGTACCATTCCAATTCAAAGATACCATTATGGATGGCAAGGTTTGGCCAGTGGGAGCCCAACTCGGTCGATATTTTTTTCCTAAGCGAACAGTCTTAAATACCAGCAATGGATCAAAGAGCAGCGATTTCTTAAGCAGTACAATCCGGAATCTGACAGATTCATAGTCATGAATCTTAACTTACAGGGAGGACTAAATAAGAAGGAATATCTGGAACAGATATTGAAAGAATACAACGTGAACCTAATATGTATACTGAAGCATCATGAATCTAATGACATACAGCACTTTAGTGTTGGCAAATATGGAGTTTTTCATTACTTTTCTAGGTCTCACTTTGAAGGGGGGGAGGGGCGTTTGTATAATCGGTAAAAATAATTTAAACATAGCCAAAATAAGATTTAACAACTCGATAGAAGTTTAGTTTAAAAATATGTGTATCTTGCTAAGACACGAAGACTGTAACAAGCAGCATTCAGTTTTTGTTTAATATAATTGATGTGGTGCTCCCAAGACAAAACATCATTCAAAATAACCCCCAGATATTTTGCTCTCTCAGTTAGACTTAACGAGTGATTGTTAATTTCTTCTTTCATACGAGGCATGTTTGTTTTAAATATTAATGTGTTAGCCTAACTATTGTTTAATATTAATTTAGTATTCGCAAATCAATCATAATATTTTTAGTTTTTTTTTCACCAAGCATCACAACATTGTCACTCACTAATTTATATTATATTATTAATATTATTTTACACCAATCATTGTAGCTTTTAGCTATTTCTGTTATATTGTTCATATATGTAACAAAAAGAATTGGTCCCAAAACACTACTCTGCGGTACCCCAATATTGACTGAGACTTCATGTGATAAAAATTTCTGGTTGTTCTGTTTTATTAACACTTGTTTCCTTGTAAATAAGTAAGATCTAATTAGACCTAGGGCTGTTTCTCTTCTACCGTAGGAATCTAACTTCTTAAAAAATATGTGAAAATTCAATGTATCGTAAGGCTTTGATAAATCCAAAAAGAGCCCTAATGGAATTTTTCCTGTTCCAAGGTATCTAGTATATAATAGATAAACTGAAATACCGCAGTTTGTGTTGACTTTCCCGTTATATATGTATTACATTAAAGGAATTAATTAGTGACAGTAGGTCCATGTTCTTACTGTTTGACTTAAAGTCTACATTAGAACCTTCTACTATAATTAAAATGTTTCTGTTGACACACAATGACAGAAGTTGCTCCATCTTGGCCATAAATAGTCTATAGTCTCCATTTATTGGTCGATACAAAGAGACCAAGAGAATATTGTTGTTTTTAACTTTGATTTAACAACCACAGTACTTAAAATTATTCTCTTTACTCCATTTATAACATCTCGTTTCCTACATTGAATATTCGTTCTTATATAAATAGCACTACCACCATACCTGTTTTCCAATTTTCTGCAATAGCTTGTAACTACCTGGAAACCGTAGTTTTCTAGCTGTGCATATGTTTTCCAGTGCTCTGTAATGCAGCGTACACTACAGTCATTTCGAATGTTTAGAAAATGCAGAACAAATTAAAGTGTGCAGTTAATATTCCACATAGAACTATTCCGTATAAAGATTTCAAAACATAATTGACTACTTAACCTTTCACTAACTTTTTATTTTTAATTACTAACTGGCAAACTAAAACTAGATAAACTTAGGTCCTATGTTCATTTAACTTGTGGATTCGTCTTAAAATTTGATTCCATTTACACTGCTTTACTAGTTCTTGAGTTTAGGCAAACTTCGTGAAAACCGGAAATTTAAAAATATTTCCGGCCGATCGATAGCTTCACTTACGGCGAATTGTTTCGCGGTGCGCCAGGGAATCGTTATGTACGATTGGTTTTAGTATTGCTTTTAAAGTGTTATTTTTTACAAACTGATGTTACTATGCAGGTCTTTTATTAAAAATAAATTTACTGAGTCAAATATCTGCTTTCCCGCGCTAGATTTTGCTAGGATGCACTTATTTTGTATGTGAATTTGACACCCTCGATACTTCAAATAATTTTTAAACTGTACATTTCCTATAATAAGGCTAAGTGCCTAAAAATCCAAGATCTCGTGTATACCTGATAACATTGTTTAGTGTCATCGCTAATATGAGATATCGGAAATATTTTAATTACCGGTTAGTAGATGGCGTGCGTGTAAAGTGTAGCGAGCGAAATATTATAATGTGCCATTGCTATCATTCATTTGTCATCGTTTGTCATTTTTAACTGTGCCCGTTTGCGTATTGGGTATTTACAATGGAAGCCATCCAGAGAACAAGAAAGAAATATCAGAAAACGGATATAAAATCAATATTGCTATCCTTAAAGCCCGAAAATAAAGAGTTCTAGGAAAATTTGTTAAGGTGGACTTTCTTCGATCGATGTTTTCTTCTTTGTTAATATAATAGTTTTGTAGTTTGTTTATTTCAATAATAAGATTAATTTTAAATAACAATGTGATTTTCTTATTATACGTCTAGTCAACAATGCAAGAACCGTGCGAACAAAAACTATAATCATCAAAGTATGCTTTGCATCCAAGGCCATACTGCTAAGCAGAAGAGCTCAACCTGTTGGGTGTGAGTAAGTATCAGCAATATCAATCAGTTACTTATTCCGTCATCTTTACCGGTCGTTACAAGTAATTTGATTCATCGCTAATTTATCCAATTTCTTGAATAAAACACGCAAAGGGTTTTACGGAACAGCACAAAAAATTCATGTTTGAAGCATATTTTCCGAAAGGGGTTAGAGTAAATAATGAGTGGCAATACAATCAGCGTTTGTGCATTGACGATTTTCGCGAGCATTTTCCTAACGTCGCTTTTACTACCGGGGATTTTTGTCATTGCTTGAGAAGAACCGTGGCTCTGTTCAGGGACACAGGTTCTATACAACATAAAGAAGGAGCTGGAAGACCATCTGTAAGAATAGAAGAACGTGTTACAAACGTTCATGAAATTATGCAAAATACGCCAACAAAATGTTTAAGACGCCTGTCTCAAAAAGTGGCATGATCTTATGGAACATGCCAGACTATCCTTAAAAAACCGTTCTGCTGTGTTTTGTTGAATATTTCCCGTGGAAGAATTGATGATCCTATTTTTTACATAACACAGTTACAGCACAGTATGTGTGGAGCAATTTCTTGGCGATGAGTTACGGTTTGGTTAATATTAACAAGACGGTGCAACTGCCCGTACATCCGCCGAAACTACTAACTACTTAAGCAATTTTTTCGACGATAGATTGATCAGTTTTCGAACAGACATTGAATTCCCGCCCAGATTACCTTGTTTGACGATTAAATGGAATACTTTTTAAGGAATACTGTTTTTAAAATACCTGTTGAAAATTTAAAACAGTTACAAGAAAGGATAATCCAAGAATTTGGTAATATTTCTCCAGAGATGCTGGTCAGCGCTTTGGAGAATATGAAGAGACGTGTGAATTTATGAGTTGATCCAAACACAGAAATAACTTTATGAAAATTAAATGGTAATTATAGAGTCAATTTATTTAACTTAATCGCTGCATGACAATATTTTATTTAATTTAATTCGCATCTTACGTGACCGCAAACACAACATGTGCCAAAGACGATATTGTCACAAAAAACTAACCTTTATTTAATTGATTCATAGATAAAATTTTAGCTGAAACTTTTATGGGTGATTTTAAAAATAAGTTGTTTAATTTAAATTTTTACCTTCTAGATAAAGTTTTATTATGGCGCAGATATGTTGATGATACTTTAATTGTCTGGACAGGAACAGGGAATGAATTGAAATGTTTTTTCAATTTTCTAAATTCTTTAAACAACCACATCAAATTTACAAAAGAAATAGAATCTGAATGTCGTCTGAATTTTTTGGATTTAACATAAAGAGGGTGAATAACTTTTTTGAGTATGCTATTTATCGAAAAAGCACACATACAGACAATGTTATACCAGCTGACTCAAATCATTGTTTAGCTCATAAAATGGCAGTGTTTCACTCTTTGATCCATCGTTTGTTCACCATTTCACTCTTACCTCTGGAATTTGAGAGGGAAAGGAACAAGATCTTTCAAATTGCTTATAACAACGGATACAAGATATCATAATTCAATAATTTAAGAAGAAAAAGAATTAATGGCATGCTTAGGAAGGTGTTGACTGACCCCTTGGATAAGACCATAACATCTCTTTAACCTCCTAGGTATATAAGACTAACTTTTTTAGGCGCTGTTTCTCTGAGGGTAGGTAATGTATTGAAGTCCTTAAACAACAATTTTAAAATTGCTTACAAATCTGTAAACAATTTACGTAGCTTATTCTCGAGAGTAAAGGATTCAATTAACGTGCTTGACAAAAGTGGAGCATATTTGTTGTCCTGTAACTCTTGCAGCTAAATATGCTGTTCAGACAGGACGTAGTTTTAATATTAGAATAAAAGAACATTTAAACTCTGACAAATCGCCTAATGATAAGTGATCAGCTTTTGGCCTAATGACAAGTGATCAGCTTTTGGCCTACATTTAAGAGATTATTTATATAATTTTAATACTAAAGACAACTTTAAAATACTACATAATGCGAATAAATGCCATAAGCTGAATTTTTTCGAAAATATAGAAATAGCCAAATTAGAGATAAATAATCAAATTGTGTGTTGCAACGATCCTGTCAACGCCCACTATAGAGAAGCAACGAGATTTGTAAACGAGTTTAAGTAGTGAATGTTTGTTTAAATCATAGCATTGTGCAACCTAGATGTCGCTCTGGTTCGGTATATTTTGTTTTATTTTTTAATTTTTTTAAATGTTTTTTGTGTTTATCCCGTTGATCAATTTTATATAGTTAGTTAACCTGTTGTTTGTGTCCTTAACGTAAAGTTTGTGATTATATTATGTAAGTAATACCTAATAATTTTGAATTGAAATTGAGATTATTATATAAATGAACTTTTTAGACAGCTCTTGAAAATGGTTTAAGAAACCGAAACGCGTAGAGCAAGATATTAAATATTAGTGAAGAATTTTGGATTTTTCTTTCCTCTTTAATAACCTTTATTTTCCTGTGGTTGCTAATGTTGCCATTGCCTTCCTGTAAAAACTTCCTATTTTTATTATTCTTGTAATTATTCGCAAAAAAACGTATAAGTCTAGAAGATTTAAATATTGTCGCCGGGCGTGCAATACCTCTAATGTGACCTACATGCCTAAATCGAGGTTTTGGCGTAAAATTATTCATTGGAGCTCTGCACGCTATCCTACAATACCTCCAATGTGAAATAATTCGTTGATGCTGATCAAGATCGATTTTTGTAACCTCCAATGGGACACGTCTTTATAAGCTGGGACCGAAATAACTCTGATATGCTCCTACGATACATCAATGATATTGTTCGACTGCAAATATCTCCGATGTGCGTCCTGTGCGTTACATTACAGGTATGCTTCATTCCACAATAATTCGTTGATTTCCCGACCTCAATAAAATTTAAACCCAGCCATAAATAGGTGCCTTTTGATGTGATCCAACGAAAATTACTGTTCCATCAAAGCTGTTAATTTAAGTTTCGTTAAAGAATATATCATAACTAAAGGGTGGAATACAGTGCCAAATTTATCTGGAATTATTTGGAATTAGAACGAATTTTATATTTTTAAATGTAACACCCTGTATATTTTTTCATTTATAGTTTTTATTTTAAATTTGTTACACTTTTGGTATAACATTCTTTGTTCCTAATATCAGTAGTTTTCGAAATAACGAGTACAATTAAGAAAAAATATATTTTTTATATTAAAAAAATGTTCAAACTGTTTTTTCTGTACAGCTTGACAGTGTGCTAATTGAAAACAAAATTTTTCAATTGTGTTGTAAATCATTTATGGCGTTATTAATTCAAATTCGTCCAAAATTCGACACTGCGAATCGGCCAAATCTTGAGGTTTTGTGGTATAAACTCTGTTCTTCAAGTATCACCAAAAAAAGTAGTCGTTAGGCGACAAATCAGGGGACCTAGGTGGCCACTCGATTGTACCCCCTCTACCGACCCACCTATTCGGAAAAGTGTTGTTCAAAAATTCGCGCACGTTTCGACCAAAATGGGGAGGAGCTCCGTCCTGTTGGAAGAATGCAATCTCAATTTGGACCGATCACATTTCGTATAGTAGGCACTATTTGCATTTCCAAGAGCTCAAGGTAAAGTTGTGATGTCAAATTTTCATCAATAAAAAATGGACCGATCTTGTGGTTACCCAGTAGCCCAGTCCACACATTCAATTTTCCAGGGCGTTGTGTATGATGTTCTCTCATTCAGTGGGGATTTTCATTTGCCCAAAACCAACAGTTGTGTCTATTGGCTTTACCATTTAACATAAATGTTGCTTCGTCCGAAAATACTATAAATTTGAAAAACTGGTTATTTTGGTCAAACCTTGACATCTTAATATCACAAAATTCAATTCTTCGCTCATAATCATATTCTGATGACTCTTGAACTACATGTATTTTGAAATGGTGATATTTATGTTTTATTAAAACATTATGGATGGATTTGAAGCAGACGTCACTTACTTGAGAAATTTTTCTTAATGAAGAAACAGGGGTTTCAACAACACGTTGTAAAATTTCTAAACTTTTCTCTTCATCCACTAGTGCTGGTCGTCTTGATCGTCGCCTATCTCTACAATTTCCAGTGTCTTCGAACCGTTGGACAGTTTTTAGAACAGTTGCTTTTGAAATTGAATTTCGGTTTGGAAATGCGTCATTAAATAGATTTTTAACCTCTTCGTAAGACTTGACCCTATCGCCATATCCTCTCATCATAAGAATTGTAATTCTTTCACTTTCAGTTAAAGACATTTTTGTATGTAAAAATTACAGCTTTTATGACTTTACATCAAAACTGACCTGGTGCTTTATTTATTAATAAATAAAACACAATTTGTTAATATTTTCAAAACACGTCGTTATTTCAAAAACTACTGAAATTAGGAACAAAGTATGTTATACCAAAAGTGTAACAAATTTAAAGTAAAAACTATAAATGAAAAAAGATACAGGGTGTTATATTTAAAAATATAAAATTCCTTCGAATTTCAGACAAACTAAAAAGCTGGCAACAACGCCAATATCGTCATTCGGTGCGTCAGATCCTCTTACACAACTGTATTAAATTTGGTTTAAATCGGCCAATAAATTGTGATGTTATTAAGCCGTTTTCAGACTTTATACACACACTGTATTTTGTTTTTTAAAATTGCTTCCCACGTTGCAAGAAATTGATTTATTTCTGATTTTAAAGGAATTTTAAGGGACTCGTTTATTATACAATATATTCGTGCCGACTTGAAAAATCAACTAAGACATGTATTGTGTTAATTCAACTTAATTTTTAATTAAACATGTCAATATCTAAGTTACATAGTGTTTAAAATAATTTGAAATGTATCCCAAACTACGCAAGATGGGTAATTTCATTATTTTAATACGAATGTTATGAACAAGAATCCAAGAACACGGGTTTATTAAAATAAACCGTTGTCAACAATTATTAACACAACAGAAAGAAAAATAAAATAAAAATAATTTTAGTTGTTCCACAAAATGTTTACTTAAAATTTAATCCAAAATAAGGCTCTTAAAATTAATTGGTAACAGCTAACGCAATGATTTTACCTTTTAGAAATTTATTTGATTTTTTAAAATTCAAATAAATGTAAACTAGCAAAAATTAAATACGAGATAAAATATGTTTCTTACAAGCGAGAAGTAATTTTCTGTGAAACATTTCATTTCATATTCAATTTTTGCTAAATTATATTTCACTTTAAGACAATAAAATAAATTTGTAAATGGTAAATATTGCGTTAGCTCGTACCTATTACTTGTAGTGAACAACTTTATTTATATTTTAAATTAATGTAAAGATTATTTTAAAATAGTAATGTTTTTTTTTTTAATGAGTCTGTGTTATTTAGCCAGTTTCATTTATTTATGTTCATAGCGTTCTTAATAAAATAATAAGATTACCCATTTTGCGTAGTTGAGGACAAAATTTAATTTATTTCAAAAAGAATGAGATTTAAACAATGACATGTTCGATAACAAAAATAAAGATATTTAAAAGATTTACCCAACCAGCAAGAAGTGTTCCATTTAAAAAAATTGAATTGGCATATTTTTAAATTATCGGAATATGTAAGAAGCCCTGTATAATAAATTAAAAAAAACTGTAGTAGGGCCATGTACGACGTATCTTAAGGTAATTATGGAATATATTTTATTTACCTATGTTCAATTCATATAGGTGTACATACGAGTCTGTGGCTTCGACGTATCCGTAAGGGGAAGCACAATATTTTAAACCTTACTGTTGAGGACGGAGTAAAACTCTTCTACACCAAAGGATTATTTTAAAATCGTATAATTTTTCGACTGTCAGAAAATACCCCCACTCCTTGCTTTCCGGAGGACAGACAAGGATTTGCATGGAATAATACCGGGAGTCATAGAGACCTGATCCGAGGATAGGGTCAAGAAAGATTTAGAAGAGTTGGATTTCCAAACAACTAAATTGTGCAAATTGGAGCGGGGACCACCCTGCTAACTTTTAGGCTAATAATAGAAATCATAACACTAACACTACAACTACCATTACACCAACACACCTCCGCCCACAGTCAAATGGTCTCCTAAACAAACTTAAAATCGAGCGATAAGCCCTCAATAAAAAGAATCAGCATTAGGGGCACTGTAGGCAGTATTATCGGCCACTTTGCAATCGTATTTCGGCGAATTTTCCAAAATGATACAGCAACAATTGCAGCTGCAAATTCAGAACATGTTGTCCTTGTTTATTTCAACTAATAAGAAATGGCTTTGTAGTACGAGCTTGCCTACTTAAGTTGACTACAATAGATTTTAACGGGTTTAAAGGAAAAAACTTGAAATTATTGACTTTGTTGAGCAAAACGACATAAATATTCTGCTTGCACAAGAGGTACGGTTTAAAGGGGAGCGTCTTAAGTTCCCCAATTTCCCGTTATTAAGGAATGATAGGCCATTACGGCAAAAAGGGAGAACCATGATCTTTGTAAAAAAAAATATCATTGCCCAGGCCATGCCAGGCCCGTGTAACTGTCCGCACATCGAGGGCACATTCATACGCGTGAAAACAAAAACCAAATGGGTTCACCGGAGCTCCGTTTACTGCAGTCCAGCAGTCAATTTCGACGGCGCCGGCGCATGCCTAGGCAAGGTTTTTAAAATAATGAAACGATAATAAATAGGTGGAGACTTGAACGCTAAACGTCGCAGCCTGGGATGTCGAAACCAGCACAAGAAAGGCCGCATCTTGTACTTGAAGTCTCCGGATAACAACTATCAAAGTATGCCGCCGAAGGCGCACACCTATTCGTCACTGCATGGGCTCCCAGAGATTCTGGATATCTGGATAAAAGGGAGGGGGTCTATTTTAATTACTTCTATTAACTGGCCCATTTTAAGGCGACTGTTGGAAATGAAGGAACCACTGCCGCTGTACTGGACTAACAAAGACAAAAGGTCTTTGACTTCAATTTCCTTTTTAAAGTAATTACGATAGTTGCATACATCAATTATTATTATCCAGCACAGCGCTTTTAGGAAACCAATAAGTTGTTTAATTAGTATAAGCAATTTTAACTATACTTTGCATATGCTATCGTAGCACTTTTGTGGGCATTGACTTAGATTTACTGAATAGACAATAGACGAAGTTTGATGTTCAATCTAACAAGTTGTTTGTTTTTACCCCTATCCTTGCGAACCAATGAAGGGTGACTACATGGCGATCCTGCCAGTCCTTTAACAAGTTTTACTATTTTACGTGTGTTGTGTGCAATAAGTGATTAAGTGATGCATAAGTAACAAAAAACAATATGGGTAAATCGCAAAGTAAAGAAGAAATTGTAATTGCTCAAGCGGGCAACAGCGGTGGTCAAACTACATCACAAGGTGCGTCGATATGGGAAGTTGCGATTTTACTAAGTGTTGCAATAGTTGTGTTCCTAATCATTGCATACTGTTATCAACAAATCAAAAAGAATTTAACCAGAAAAATTAGAAGAGAAATCACCAGAAGCCAAGAACTTGTGTAGACAGCCATCAACGATAGGTGCTACCAGCTGTTACCAAACCGGGGCTGGCATCGAGGGAACGAGCTAGTGTAGGCGCAATGCCGCTAGTTCGCACCGTTGGAAATAAGCTGACAGAAGGCAGACAACAGGGACAGGATACAGTACTATAAGGATATGAGGTTAGATTGTGTTGATTTTTTTTTTTATTCTGTACTTACATTTTTTTTGGGCTCTGTTTTTAAATATTAGGATATATATAAATTTTATAATGTTAGGCAATGAGCGCCGATATTAGTGACTTTAAGGAACTGTACGAAACTACAAAAAAATTCTATAATAATATTACTAGAGATCCTCTTGAAAGAAGGGAAAATGCTCAAAGGGTTAATAAATTATTGTTAGATGTAGGTTTATTGGACACTAAATATTATAAACTTATAGAAGATTTTAAAAAAGTTTCTAGTGACGAAAAAGTAAGCAAAGCAGTTGAGACTTATGCGAACGAGATTCAAAAAATTATTGCAAATTCGCGGAAAATTATTTTAGACAGATTAGACAAAATAGGAGAATCTAGTAATAATAGCGATTCCAACATGACCGATAAATTCGATTTAAAAACCGCGGCATCCTTATTACCAGCTATGGATGGTAGTGAGGATTCCACAAAACAACTAATAGATGCAATCGAACTTTACAGTGAATTACTAGACAACAACAGCCACAAACTCTTAATTAATTATGTACTTAAAACTAGACTCTCTCAAAGCGCGAAAATAAGACTAGAAAAAACATACGCGACTGTCAATAATCTAATTTCAGATATGAAAATTCATTTATTAACCAAAAAGTCTGCTGCTGCTTTGGCTACTGAGTTACATTGCGTTAGGCAAAATGGAAAAACTATCGACGAATACGCTAGAAATATTGAAGAATTATTTACAAACTTAACTATTACTCAGGCCGACGGAAACGATAGCAGTATTCCCATTTTGCGCAGCGTAAATGAAAAAATAGCTATAAATGTTTTTGCAAATGGATTGAAAAATAGTGAGCTACGCACGGTAATAAAGGCTAGAAATTATACGTTATTAAAAGATGCTATAATAGGGGCTAAGGATGAAGAAAAAATTAAAAATTTTAACCCGATATCAACCACATTTCACATGCAAACGCAAAATAATACGCGAGGTTATCGAGGAAGATTTAACGTAAACAGGTCAAATAATAGAGGTAGAGATTTTAATTTTCAAAGCAATTCAAACGGTAGGCACTATGTAAACAATAATCAGCGAATATTTAATAACAATCATTATAGAGGTCAAGGCCGCGTTGCATCTCGAGGCACATCGGGAAGGCCGTTTCGCAGCCATTCAAATTTTCGCGGACATCGACAAAATAATTATAGGGGTCAACAAGCGACTTACGTTACAGATGTTTCAAACGATTTCAGCGAATGCCCTAATAACACAAATTTAAGTACCGGATCAAGTAGCCAAAAATTTTTTCGTCCCTAAAGAAAATGATCATGTAAACAATAATGTAATAAAGAATGAATGTGATTACAATGCAATGAATGAGTGTGTAATTTTAAACGTAAATGGTATGAATTTTGTGCAAGTAAGATACCGAATGGAAAACATGTTATTTTTATTAGATACAGGAGCAAGTATAGGTGTAATTTTTTCAGGAAGTATACATGGAAATGAACGAATTGATAAAACAAAAAAGACTAAAATCGTAGGTGTAGGTGGATTTACTTATTCCTTAGGAGTAGCGAATATTTTATTTTCTTTAAATAATTACGAAATTCAGCATGTATTTTTAGTAACAGATAAATTTAGTTCAGGCATTCATGGTATTTTAGGTTCAGATTTTTTTTCCAAATATGGGGCAAATATAAACTATGAAACATATTTATTTTCGTTTTGTATTTTTAATAATAAGGTAAATGTACCTATGATTTCCAAATATGATTCTTGCATATCATTACCCCCCCGAAGTGAGGTAATAACATATTGCGAAATAAATAAAAGTGGTGAATTCGTTGTTTTGCCAGAAGAGCTATGTGAGGGTGTACTTGTTGCAGGAATTGTTGTATCATCTTACAATGAAAAAATTGCTGTAAGAATTGTGAATGTTAACGAGCGTGAAGTACAAATTAGAAATTTTAAACCACGTTTACAATGTGCATCAGATTTCGAAATTTATAACTTTGACAAAACAGGCAATTTAGTTATAGACCGAATTGACAAAATATTGGATTCGATAGATATGTCTACACTAAATATAGAAGAAAAACTTTCTATACAAAAAATATGTGCTAAATACTCTGACGTTTTTCATTTAGAGGGCGATCCACTTACTGTTACCAATCTTTACAAACAAAAACTTCAATTAAAAGACGATGCAGTACCTGTATACGTTAAACCCTATCGATTACCGCATGCGCAAAAAACCGATATAAGTAACCACGTTAATAGAATGCTGAGAGAAGGCACTATAGAAGAGGCAAAAAGCGAATGGAATTCGGCTATTTTAATCGTACCCAAAAAACCTGATAGTTCCGGGATTAAGAAAACTAGACTTGTGATTGACTATAGATTAGTCAACCAGCGGGCCCTAAGGGATGAAAAGTTTCCCTTACCTTGTATTGCGGAAATTTTAGATTCTTTATCTGGCGCCTTGTATTTTTCTCATCTTGATTTATCACAAGGGTATTATCAATTAGAATTAGATAAAGCCAGTAGACCGTATACCGCATTTACTACAAACGAAGGTCAATATCAAATGAAAAGATTGCCAATGGGGCTCAAGGTTAGTCCTTCTATATTTTCTAGACTTATGACGGTAGCAATGTCAGGATTAAACTATGAAAGCTGTTTTATTTATCTTGATGATCTCATAATATTCGGAAATTCATTACAAAATCATAACATAAATCTTATCAAAGTTTTACAACGACTTAGAAAAGTTAATTTAAAACTCAATCCAAGCAAATGTGATTTCCTTAAAAAAGAAATTTTATATTTGGGTCATATTATTTCATCTGATGGAATTTTTCCAGATCCAGAAAAATTAAAAGCAATTGTTCAATATCCAATACCTCAAAATGCTGATGAAGCAAAACGATTTGTAGCATTTGCAAATTATTATCGAAAATTTATTAACAATTTTGCTCAAATTGCCCAACCACTTAATGAATTATCTCGAAAAGGAAAAATTTTTGCATGGACTGAGAAATGTCAACTTTCTTTCGATAAACTGAAACAAGCTATCACTAATCCGCCCTTGCTACAATATCCAAATTTTTCAGAAAATAACACTTTTATTCTTAAAACTGACGCTAGCGGGTATGCTATTGGCTCTATTTTGTGTAATGGTAACGATAAACCTATAGCTTTTGCTTCTCGAGTTTTAAATAAAGCGGAACAAAATTACTGTACTATAGAAAAAGAGTTACTAGCAATAGTATGGAGTGTCAAACATTTTAGACCATACTTGTACGGTAAAAAATTTCAAATTTTTTCAGATCATCGTCCCCTTATATATTTATTTAGCATGACTAATCCATCCAGTAGATTAACGAAATTTCGTCTAATTTTAGAAGAATATGACTTTAGCATACACTACATTAAAGGTTCTCAAAATGTTAACGCAGATGCTTTATCGCGCATTAAAATCGAATCAACAGAACTTAAAGACATTACTGCAAAAGTAAATAATAGTGTAAATATAATGACGCGTGCACAGACAAAAAGGCAGAATGTGCAAAAACAGCCGGATTTAATAAATTCTCAGAATGAAAGGCTTGATCACCCTGGAATTGTAGAATTATTAAAACCTCCTGTCGACAGTATAGAATTACGTTCAGTAAATGAAATCGATTTCAATAAATATAAAAATAGAATAAACCATGGTTACATAAATAATAAAATTTTTATATATGATGAGATATCTCAAATAATTTGCTTTAATCAAGATCACCGATCGACGCTTGACCTAGGTACATCGTTGAGGGATCTTGGAATTTTATGCAAAAAATATCAAATTCCGGAATTATATATATTAAAAAATACTAACAATGAGAAATTTATAAAACACATATCGCGATATAGGAAAGAACTTTTAAAGAACGGTATTAAATTAAACATTGTCAGCAATGTTAACCGTGTTGCAAACAATGAAATGAAACAATTAATACTGAATGATTTTCACAATTTACCTACAGGTGGACATGCAGGTATAAATAGAATGTACAATAATATTAAAAAACGTTATTTTTGGTCTGGATTGAAGAAAGATGTAGAGGATTTTGTCAGACGCTGTAATGATTGTCAACGGCATAAATATTGCAAAATAAACAAACAGCCTATGACAATAACCTCCACAGCTACTTCAGCATTCCAAAAGATTTTTCTTGATATAGTAGGTCCAATTAAAAATGATAGTTTGGATAATTGCTATATATTAACAATTCAATGTGAACTTACTAAATTTGTCGAATGTTATCCACTACAAAATAAGGAAGCTTACAGTGTTGCCAAATCGTTCGTAGAAAATTTTATATTACGATACGGTATCCCTCAGGAGACTGTTACTGATCAAGGCAAGGAATTTGTAGCGAATGTATTTCAGGATTCTTGTAAATTATTAGGAATAAAAACCTTAAACTCAACGGCTTACCACCATGAAACTCTTGGTGCGTTAGAAAATTCACACAAGCATTTAGGAGCGTATTTGAGAATTCAGATAGCAAATCATGAAGACAATTGGAGTACTTGGGTACCATATTGGTGCTTTTCATACAATAATACTGTGCATACTGAAACCAAATATACTCCTTATGAACTTGTTTTTGGAAAAATAAGCCATATACCATCAAATATCTCTAATAACGTAGATCCTTTATATAATTTTGACAATTATCCACATGAATTAAAATACAGGTTACAAGTTGCTTGCAACGATGCAAGAAATAACTTAATATCTTCCAAATATAAAAGAAAGGAACAATTTGACAAAAACTGTAATAATATTATTTATAATATAGGAGATAAAGTTTTAGTTTTAAATGAAAATATGGATACTAAGTTAGATTGTGTATACATAGGTCCTTATATAGTTTTAGAAGATTCGCACCCAAATATTTTATTGAATATCAAAAATAAACCAACATTAGTACATAAAAATAGAATTAAGCTTTACCACGATTAATCAAAAACAAATTTTTCTTGTTTTAAAATTTTTTTTTTCCTTTCCCAAGGGAGGTGTACTGGACTAACAAAGACAAAAGGTCTTTGACCTCAATTTCCTTTTTAAAGTAATTACGATAGTTGCATACATCAATTATTATTATCCAGCACAGCGCTTTTAGGAAACCAATAAGTTGTTTAATTAGTATAAGCAATTTTAACTATACTTTGCATATGCTATCGTAGCACTTTTGTGGGCATTGACTTAGATTTACTGAATAGACAATAGACGAAGTTTGATGTTCAATCTAACAAGTTGTTTGTTTTTACCCCTATCCTTGCGAACCAATGAAGGGTGACTACACCGCCATTTCAGGCGGACGCGGTCCTAGACTCTGAAATGATTCATGTCACTGATACCATCAGCACCTCCATGGTCAGTGACACTATCACAAAGGTATCCAGATTTTCCAAGTACGGAGTCTTAACAAACGAAATCAAAGAGCAAATTAAAGTCAGAAATAGAGTTATGAACCGTGCGTGTGACACTGGTGACCCGCGTATAAAGGCAGAGGTGAAGAGGGCCATTCGGCTTTTTCATGATCTTCTTAAAGCTCAGGAGTCCTCTCTGTGGGCGCAACAGCGGCGACAAAAGGCCAATGTCTTTTGTCAGAAACCCTAATAACAACGCTTAGTCCGATCCTTGCGAAAAAGTTTAACTGTTCGCGGACAGTCTCTAAGAACAGTTTAATGACAACCCGACTACGAATCCGGAGAGGGATGCACGGATCTCCAGAACGATGCGAATTTATAAATCTATCAAGCACCCCATACAGGATATCTTCAATAGTTCAATATTCATATGGATGAAGTACAATGCCTCATTAAATTCACTAATCTAACTAATAGCGACCACCCTCGGGGAATCAAATGCTGGTCGGTTAACAGGGAAAGTCGGTTAATAGAGAAAAATTGAAACAACTGGTCTATATTTTACATTGTTTGTTTATTAATAAATATCTACATATATGTAAATAATTTTAAACATTTTTGTTTAAATTTATCAGAACTAAAATTAAATGAGATGAAGCCAATTTACCAATATGTATATTCTGCACGTGCATACAAACATACAGTGTGTATCAGCCAAATGGAATAAATTCGATAATAAATACATAGGATCGTCTCCGAAAAAACGCTCAGACACGTCAATTGGAATTTCTAGTTGCGCATTTTTTCCAACAAAAACTCTTTATACAGGGTGTGTCATGTAACAATGGCCAATACTAACTTTCTTATTTTAAATACAACACCTTATATATTATTGAATTTTTGGATTCTTCAGAAAATTTAAGGCATATTTCGTGTACAAAATCCTATACCTATCTTCAACTGTTTCGGTAATATTAAGTGTTTTCAGACATATTGCAAAAATCAAGAACACACTTAAAAACTAATAAGTAATACTGTTTATTTCTTGATAATGTACAAAACAAAAAGAAACATTAATGTAGGAGATGTTGATAATTGATGTTAAAATGTTCTTACTGATATGAAATAAAAACAAGGTATAAATAGTTTTGTTTACTAAAACGTTGTTTGTTTAAAACGCCTGACCTTAGCAAATTGTTATCTGTCTGCATAACAGTAGTTGTCAGTGTTATAGTCGTTAGAGTTTCGTTAACGGCATATCAGAAAAATGGTTTATTTAACAGAAATGCACAAAATAACAATTCTACAGATGATTGATTATGGAGATAAAACACGGACACAAATGGAAGTTGCTCGCTTATTTCATAAAAAAATTCCAAATTTGCCGCCTATAACACAAGGGACAATTAGTAAAATACAAAAGCAGTTTCGCCAGCTTGGACATGTAAAGCAGATAAAATAAGTAGCTGCCAATTCAATAAGTAATGATAACAAATTAGATATTATGCTTGGGTTTCAGGAAAACCCACATACTTCTAGTCGAGAAACAGCCCCAATGTTCGATGTTTGCCATTCATCGATTATGCAAACATTACAAGAAAATAAAATGTATTCCTATAAAATGATACCTACTCATGAGCTCATGGAAGACGATTTTGATAGGAGTACGTATTTTTGTGAACAAATGATGGCAATGTTAGATAACAATGTGATCCAATTAGAACATGTTTTGTTTTCTGATGAGTTCACCTTTACACTTTACGGCCATGCTAATCGTCAGAATTGCCGCTATTGGTCTAGGGAAAATCCTCACTGGATGAGAGAAGAACATACGCAATATCCTGAAAAGGTTAATGTTTGGGCGGGAATTGTTAGAGATCATATCATAGGTCCCGTTTTCATTAATGGCAATTTAAATGGCGATAATTATAGAGCACTGCTCCAAAATAATGTCTCGCCAACTTTGACAAACTTATATCCTGATCCAGCAAACCCACACCTTTCAGCGAATATGATATGGTTTCAGCAAGATGGAGCACCGCCCAATTACGAAATCAATATCCGGCAGTACCTCTACCGAGTATTCCCAAATCGGTGGATAGGAGGCGTGGATCGATGGAATGGCTAGCACGATACCCTGATCTGACGCCATTAGACCTCTTCTTATGGGTTTATGTCAAAAATGTTGTATACAAAACTAAACCCCTCGACTTAGCTGACTTAAGGAGACGAATAACGCTTGCGATTAGATCGGTCATGCCTGAGATGTTCAGTAACGTTGGAAGAAATTTCTATTTAAGATTAGGATGTTGCCAAGACGTTCGCGGCGAGCATTTTCAACATCTCCTACATTAATGTTTTTTTTGTTTTTTAAATTATCAAAAAATAAACAGTATTATTAGTTTTTCATTGTGTTCTTGATTTTTGCAATAAATCTGAAAACCCTTAATATTTCCGAAACAGTTGAAGATAGGTATAGGATATTGTACATGAAATATGTCTAAAATTTTTTGAAGAATTCAAAAATTGAATAATATTTCCTTATACAGTGAGCTCAAAAAGGTTGGAATAAATTCGTTTAAAATTCAGGTGATTATTTTCTGGAAAAACGCTTGGACATGTCGATTATTATTTTTATTTGCGAATTTTTTGACATAGGAAATGTGTATACAGTATACAGGTTGTCTCAAGAAGAACATATACCGTCAACATTAATTTTTTTAAATAGAACACCCTTTATATTATATTATTTTTAAATTCTACGATACATTCTAAACACTTTTTGTATAACATACCATATCTCCAAAATCAACGGTTTCCGATATATGGACATTTTAATATTTTTCTGAAAAAATGCTGAGATCCGTGGATTTTTAGTTTTAATTGTGCATTTCTTTATTATTATTGTAACCTGTTACCTGAATTAATTTGTTTTGACACAGACATTTACTTCTTGTCAAAAATTCTTCAAATTGTGTAGATCTATCTGACTTCAAGTAATTCTGTAAAAATGGCGCGGTTAAGTGAAAAGATAGGATAGAGGTACTAATAATGCTTGGCTATGGAGATAGGATGCGAACCCAAACAGAAGTGTGTGAGTTATTTAACAATAAGTACCCAAACCGAGCACCAATATCTTAATCTGTTGTTAGTAAAATTGTAAAAAAATATAGGGATTTGGGGCATGTTAGAGACAATTATATTCAAGGTCGACCTAGGATTTCAGAAGATGTGCAGTTAAATGTCCTCTTAGCTGTCCAAGTAAACCACCATAGTGTTACTCGCGGTATCGCCACGGAAAATAATATTTGTCAAGCAACCGTATTAAATTATTTACACAAAAATAAATGGCATCCCTATAGGGTACAGTTGGTTCATGAACTTAATGAAAATGACCTGGAGAGAGGAATAGAATTTTGCGAAATAATGATGAACAGATACATTGAAGATCCTCAAATTTTAAAAAGATGAAGATGGAGCAACTTTTATTTTAAATGGGCATATGAATCGCCAAAACTGTCGATATTGTGCTAAGAAAAATCCGCACTGGATCATGGAGTCCCACACAATACACGCAAAAAGTGAATGTTTGGGCTGGAATTGTTGATAACCGGATTTTAGGTCCCTTCTTTTTTGATGGTACGTTAAATGGCGAACTGTATCTAGAATTTTTAGAATTAGAGTTAATACCGGCACTTGCTGTACTCTATCCAAATCCAGATGAGCCAGACATTCCCAACAATAACTTATGGTACCAGCAAGACAGCGCACCAGCCCATTACATACGCCCGGTGCGTGGGTACTTGGATACAGTCTTTCCTGGCAAGTGCATTGGTCGACGGGGTCCAATAGAATGGCCGGCAAGGTCACCAGATTTGACCCCGCTAGATTTTTTTCTGTGGGGCTATTTAAAATCTAAAGTATACTTTAACAGACCTAACAATATTGATGAACTTAAAGCTCGAAAAAGGCATGAGGTTGGATTAATAGAACCCCAGGTAATCCATAACATTTTGGAAGAATTCAGAGATCGACTTGCATATTGCCAGGAAGTTGGTGGCGGTCAATTTCAACATTATTTATTAAAATAAAATTTAATATAGTCTATGTAAATATTATAGACTAAATAGATGTAAAGAGTTCATTTTTAATTGTAGTTTTCGTACCAGAAAAAATGTCAATATATCGAAAACCGTTGATTTTGGAGGTATGGTATGTTATACAAAAAGTGTTTAGAATCTATCGTAAAATTTAAAAATAATATAATATACAGGGTATTATATTTAAAAAAATTAATGTTGTCGGTATATGTTCTTCTTGAGACAACCTGTATACACATTTCTTATGTCAAAAAATTTGCAATTAAAGATAATAATCGACATGTCCAATCGTTTTTCCAGAAAATAATCACCTGAATTTGAAACGAATTTATTCCTACCTTTTTGAGCTGTATATAATAATATTATAATATTATATGTATTTAAAATAAAAAAGTTAGTATTGGCCACTATTACATGACACAGCCTGTATAAAAGTTTTTATTGAAAAAAATGCGCAACTAGAAATACCTATCGACGTGTCCGAGCGTTTTTTCGGACACGCCCCCATGTATTTATTATCGAATTTACTCCATTTGGCTAATACACACTGTATGTATTATAAAATGTACTGTATGTTTGCTTTGATTTTCTTATTTTTTCAGTCTCTTAAACTTGCGCAGGCTTCAGAGTTGGGAGTAGTTTCATCTGTTTCTTGGATCTCTTCAATACATTCGATCATAGTTTATTCTGCACTTTCTATTGGCAAATCGTTATCAATAGAGGCAGATTGTTTCAAATTCAACAAACACAAACAACACAAAACACTTCGATGGTTTAAAGATGAAAGCATAAAGAACTTGCCCGACAATGTGATATCCGATGTAGTAAACATTGCACAGGCTAATAGGTATCAAAAAAAGTCATTTTCCCCAGGTGTGGACGACAGCCAAGGTTCTAATTCCCAAACCTAAACAAGATCAAACATTGGTAGTCAGCAACAGGTCCACAGCCTACAGTCGTATCTTGGCAAGGTCGTTGAGAAACTAATAATTCATCTATTAACGATTCGGTACTAGACAAAAATATTTTACCGCCAGAGCAGTTAGGTTTTCGATCTGCTCATTGCACGGTGCGCTACATGACTAGACTGCTGAAATATACGAAGTGGCTTTAATAGAAGATTTAATACGGGAGCGGTCTTTCCAACGTCAGCAAGGTCTGTCACGACGGGCGCATTTGAAAGTTAATAAGGTCAGGTTTGCCGAACTACCTAATAAAGGTTATTCATTCTTCTTTGACGGGCAGGATTTCCGCGGTTTCGTCAGAGAATAAGTACCGCAGGAATCCCCCCTCCCTTATGCCAGCTCTGTAAAATATCTATACCAGCAATATTCCTAAATTCACTCAAGAGAAACTATATATATTTTTTGACGATACCGCGATCACCGCTACCGCCAACTAGCCATGATCGGTAGTCTCAAAGCTCCAGCGCCACATAAAACTTATCGAGTCGTGGCTAGATAAAATTCGCCTCAATGACGCCAAGACCCAAGCCATCTACTTTTTGCGAGCCAAAAGCAAATTACCCCAAACCAGATTGCTAGTTAGAAACACCAGACTACACTTGTGTAATAATGTTAAATATCTGGGTCTGTCCTTTGATAAGCAGCTGGTTTGGAGAGATAAAGTAGACCAACGCTTAAAAAAAGCAAATGGTTAACTTGGTGCCATCGACTCACTTATCAGCAGTAGAAGTAAGCTAAATTTGCGTACAAAGACTTTGTTGTACAAGACAAATATTCCGCCCGTACTTATGTACGGTCTTGCCACTTGGTTCACCGTAAATAAGTCAACATGTAGAAAGATTCAGACGTTCCACAAAAAAGTGCTCAGAATTATGATAAATGCTTCACGCTTTTCGATTATTCATATTTTACAAATACCAACAATCACTGGACATATAAACAAACTAATTATTGACTACTTCAAATGGACGGCCGTTTCCCTGAATCCCCTTAACACACGATCACACATTAACTCAAACCCACTCAAATCATCTCGAATACCGAGAGATTTGCTCACACCTCCCCAGTTCCCGCCTCTTCCACCATAATTTCAATCCAGCAAGGACAAAAAAAACGATTTGAAAGTACCTCCTGTATATTGTTGAAATTATATTATAATAATCTTAGTTTTTTAAACGTATTATTATTTATTTTCCATAAATACATTTAATTCCAGGGTTTCCTTGCTAATAAATATTAAATTATATTTAAGTAATGTTATATTGGTGGCAATATCGAAAACCACTGAACGTGATATGTCCGCCATTCTTTCGGCAGCTACAGATAAATGTGTAGAGCTATAAATAGCTATAATTTTACAGAGCCCCTTCAAATTCCTTAAATATCAGAGAAAAAATAATTAGTGGGGAACGCAACAAGCAAATACAAAAAATGTTGATATATAGGTCGTTCTTTACTGACTCAAAAATCCAAAAAAATTTATGTTTTATACAGGGTACTTATTTCATTGAGAAAAATTACGAGGTAATATTTAATAGTTAAAGAAATGGTCCATACTTACAGTGAAGTTAAAGTATAATGTAAATAAAGCAATCCAGTCTTCCTACACAGTTTAACATATGAAAATTATCTTTTATTTTTTTAGGTCTCCACATGTTTCGAACGTTTAAACGTTCATCCTCAGGGGATACTAGAAAGGATAGTAAATTGTTAAAAAAATGCCAGTAAAGGAAACATCAAAGCTAAAGTGAGACTTGCCCAATATCAAGTTGATTGAAAAATACATAAATGTCTTAAATTAATGAGTACAACTTATAAAAGTGAGGAAATTACATTTTCCTGAAGATGAAATGCAATAAGCAGTCATATGATTTACGTTAACATGTTGGTTGTATGATATTAGATGTAAGTTGTACATGACTATGTTAAGGAAAAAGTAGGTGGTTATAAAAAGCGAAGCTCTAAAAAATTATAACCTGTGCTGATACAATCATGTTAACGCGACCAAAGAAGTAAGGTTAATTTAAAGAGAAATATGACATTAAATGCGGATGACCAGACAGTGATCCTAGGATCTGAAGATATTGTTGAAATCTAAAATGAGAAAAAATAGGAAGTTGATAGGAGGTTTACAAGAACCGTATGGGATCAGTCTCTTAACAATTCTAGTTACTGGAAGTATGAAGTACCCGAGGGCAGACATATGTCAACGAATGACCAGACTACATGGTCTTGCTAAAAGAGGGTTTTTTAAAAGTCTATCGGGGGGAGATAAGATACTGCAATAAAGTTCTATACTTGAGAGAGATGGTTATAATACTAGATGGCATAATAGACATATGAAAATTTTTTAAATTTTGGTAACAAATTATACGAAAATTTCAATGGTTATTAGAAAGTAATTGTTTTTTATAATTTAAAAGGTGATTGATAACAATGGAGAATCCTTAGTGGAGATTGAAAATATTAATGAGTTCTACCTCTTATGTTGGACAAAATCAAAAAATTCAATGTCCGTGTAAATGAGCATTGTAAAGAGATAGTAAGAGCATCTAACCTCAATTTACCCCCTTCCTGAGTAAAAACCAACTTTTCTAGACATATACACGCAAACAGACAAAGTTTTAACCAAGATACAAATACTAAATTCTTACGTTTTTGTATCAAAGCAACAAATTAGATCTACTCGAAATAATGGAAATAAACAAAAATATTAATAATCCAAATATAGATTTTGTCAACGATCAACTTTCTCAATGACTTAAATCTGGGATAATCATAATTTAATCTCTCTTCCAACAATAACCTACCTCTTCCTATTTCTCATTAATATTTTCTATATCCACTATGGATTCTCCATTGTTATCAATCACCTCTTAAATTATAAAAAATAATGTTTCATTACTTCCTAATAATCTTTTATATTTTCGTTTTAATTTTTAAAAAATTTAAAAAAATTTCCGTATATCTATTATGCCATCTAGTGTCAGTGTTATAACCTTCTCTCTCAAGTGTAGAACTTTGGTGCAGTGTCTTATCTCCCCCCGATAGACTTTTATAAAACCCCCTTTTAACAAAACCAAGTAGTTTGGTCACTCGTTGACAGATGTCTGTGTCCTCTCGGCCCTCGGGTACTTTATATTTCCAGTAACTACAACTGTTAAAAGACTGATCCCATTCGATTTTTGTAAACCTAATATCAAGTTCCCATTTTTCCTCATTTTAGACTTCAGCAATATCTTCAGATCTTAGGATCACTATCTGCTCATTCGCATTTAATGTTATATTTCTCTTTAAATTAGCATTACTTCTTTGGTCACGTTTAGTAGTTAAGACGGCTGTATCAGCACAGGTTATAATTTTATTATATTTTTATAACCACCTACTTGTTTTGCTTAGCATAGTCATGTTAAACTTACATCTAATATGGGGCACAGCCCCATATCTACTTGGTAGTTAATGCATTAATTACCAAAATTTAAGCTTTAGCTTGAATTTGAATTTTCTATAATTTAAATGATTTAAAAAAAAAGTTTTTCTCTTCCAATAATATTTCTTTCAATATAAATTTTCATAAATTTTACTCTATTTTTAAAAACTTCACTTAAATCGAAAATGCTCCTCATTTTTTAAATAAAAATAATTCTCCACACAGACATTTTAAAAATTTTACTTCTATCAAAATCTTCATACAACCTGTTAACAAATCATATTCTCATTAATTTGAGACATCTTTGTATTTTTCAATCAACTTAATCTTAGGTTAGTCTCACTTTAACTTTGATGTTCCCTTTACTGATATTTTTCTACAATGTACTATACTTTCTAGTATCCCCTGAGGATGAACATTTGAACGTTCGAAACATTTTCATTTATTAAACTGTGGAGGAAAACTGAATTGTTTAATTTACATAATATTTAGTAACTCCTTGTGGGCTTAAAAATATTTTAGCGGTACAACCTCTGAACACAACTTCCTATTGTGTCCCTTGTAATTTGGGTGATATCGAAGATGACACGTTTATGGATGCGTAAGACAACGATAATAGTATGTTTTTAAACTTATGCTTCTCTTTTTTTGTTTTTTTTACGAAGACAATAGTTGATTTGTAACTTCTTAACTTTCATAACTGGTTTTATTTGAGGAGGAGGATGATCTCACACTATCCACGTGACCTTGAACTGGCGTTTTGGTGGCAAATTTTCAATTAAAATATTGTTTTATTTATTGTACAAATTTTAATTTTCAGTGTTTACAATAAAATTTAATCATACATTAAATAAAGTACATTTTAGAATTTAGTCAAATACCCTATTAACCCATTAGCTTACGAGAAATATTATATAATTTTATTTAAGTACAAATATAATATAATAAGAACTCAATAAAGGTGTTTATAGTATGAAAAAAATAATAGTAATATTAGAAATAAATCTGATTTGCACAAAGAAGCTTTGCTGGCAGATGTTATTCCAAAAAAATCCTCAACATGGCTTGGCTCTAAAACAGAAATATTTTTTACGAATTTAATTTTTAATTTTTGCGGACAACTTGTTTTAAAAATATTAGATTTTAGCGATTATTCCGAAACCATGGATAGCTCGCGTACTTTCATAAAACCTAGTAACTCGAGTTGCTATGTTTTACTTTAGTTTTCATTTTCTAGTTCCTTTAGTCGAGTTCTATATTTGGCTACTTACAACTTTTTTGTCGACCTACCCAATCTTGAGTTATTTGACCAACTGTTTTAGTAAATTGATTTCAAGTAATTTTTTGGCAAACTCAAATCGAGTTACCTATCATATTTTGTTTTCTTTTTACCTAATAATTTACTTTACCATAGTAAAAGTTAGTAACTCAACTTCTCTGAACAATAAATTTCAATTTGCCAATTTTTTGTGTCACTTGCACATTTTATGAGTAAATCTAGGAAAAATTGCCATAATAAAACCTAGCAACTCCACTTACAATATCACTATAACAAAACATTTAAACAGCAAGTCAAGTTACAAACAGGAGCAAACGTCATGGCGTGGGAGTAATCGGCAGCAAGTAGCTTTGTTTCGAGTTCAAGCGTCAGTTGCGCTTTAAGAGTCGTGGAGTAAAGAGACCGTTAAAGAATTTTTATTGCTTGTGTATCGTACGACAGAAATGTCCAACAGAATTAAAATAATTATGGATATGGCTCTTCAGACAAGGTATGTGTAAAGGTTTATAATAAATGGTTTGTTCTCTATGCAATTATGTATTTTTGTTAGCGTTTTTTCAGGGCCGTTCTTAGCCATTCCACTTTTGTGCAATCATGATAAATGCCTCCAACAAATATTTTTAATTATATTACCAATTAAAAATTATGCGTTTCAAAGTTCCGAACGATATTGACGTCGACCGTCCCTATATTTGGCCGCCTTTATGCACGCTTAACCTACACACTGCTAAGGACGGTCCTGCGTTTTCCCAAATTAGCTCTTATTTCTTTACAGCAATCCCAATGATTCTGCTGAGGAATCAGACATGCAGGAATCTCCCGTAGATGATTCTGACAAAGACCCAGATTTTGATCCCGAAAATGCAGACCCTTCTGTAAAAAGAACCTTACCCAAATACTTTACAAAGAAAGATTTTTCTTCTGTAGCTGTAGATGTTGAGCAGCCCAATACCAAACGAATAAAACTTATGTATTATAAAGAGAAGGGAGATGTGTTTCCTAGTCCTGAAATATGGGAAACTGAAGGATTGAGAGATAACCACACATACATGAACCTCGCTTGCGCAAACTGGAAAAATGTTTCTTTGCACGACCGAAACTCTGCTCTACAGGACACAAATTATGCTTTAGAGAACACAATTACCAAAGATATTACTAATATACCGCTTAAAATGAATACTAATTTTGATCTTCAAGAAAAGGAAGAACAGAACACAACTACCAAAGATATTACCAATATACCGCTTAAAATGGATACTAATTTTGATCATCAAGAAAAGGATGATTTAAAGAAAAAAAATGTTATCGCCTTGTAAGAAAACATGCAGGAAAAAGTGCTTTGACAACATTTTGGAGATTCAAAGAAAAACCATATTTGACCATTTCAATAGTCTAGATTTTGCTAACAGACAAATATTTTTGGAAAAGCATATAGCGAAAAACGAAGTAAAATATCGAAAAGTTGATGCTGAAAATACAAGACAGTTTACAGTTTCGTATAGGTTACCCATTACTACCGAAAATACAGCAGGTGAGGCTGCTGCAAGTCAAAGGACAACTTCTTACATTGTGGTTTGTAAACCCATGTTTCTTCGTACTTTAGGCTGCAAAACAGATGGAATTATCACATCCTTTCTTAGAAGAATTTCCAATGACCTACCAGATCTTAAAGATAAGCGGGGAAAAGTGCATGCTAATAAAATGAAGCAAATTGCAGAGCATAACTATTCCGATATAAAAAATCATATAGAGTCATATCATCCTCAGATAAGTCATTATAATCAAGCTCATGCACCTAACAGAAGATATCTGCCTTCAGATATAACTATACACCAAATGCATAAAGATTATAATACAAAATACAAGTCTGTTTGCTACGAAACATACAGAAAAGTATTTGAAAATGAAAATATCGGGTTTTCAACACCAACACAAGATGAATGTGGCTTGTGTTCCATTTATAATCACCACAATCATCCGCAGGAAGACACCTCTTTAGAACAAAAATCCCCAAATTCTACTTCTTGTACAACTTGTGACAAGTATAATATACATAAAAGACGATATACGAGTCTAGAAAAATGTACAATCAAGATACCTCTGGAAATACTGACAATAATACCGAAATTTATACGGTCGATATGCAAAAAGTATTACTTTTACCAAAAATGACAATCAAAAATTCATTCTTTGTCAGCAGACTTGTCGTTATACACGAAACATTTGCCAATTTAAACCCAGCGGGATCACATAAATGCATAATGTGGCATGAAGCAATAATGGGAAGAAAAGCTCCAGATGTCGCGTCAGCTTACTATAATGCTATCACAAAGTTAGATGCTGCAACACGACATGTTATTTTCTGGGCAGATAACTGCACCTCCCAAAATAAGAATTGGACTCTATTTACGGCTTGCCTTATCTTTGTAAACGCAGAATGGGGCCCAGAAACAATAACTTTTAAGTACTTTGAACCTGGGCACAGTTTCATGAAAGCTGATTCATTACATGGGCAAATTGGCAAAAATTGGAAAAAAACAAAAGAAATACTCGATTTTGAAGATTTACAGCAATTAATTAAGATTTCAAATAAATCAGATGTTGTAATTACACTTAGTGCTGAAGACTTTAGGCTATTTGAACATGGATGCATGCAACGAAAAAAAGACAGCAAATCCAATTCCATCCCCAAGATTTCTGACATTAAGTGTGCACAGTTTAGGAAGGGCTCAAAAAAACTATATTATAAGTCGTAGTCTAGTCTAGTCTAGTAGTATATTATAAGGTCGAATTGGAAGAATCTGATTTCAGGAGTACGTCAATTTTAAAACCAAAGTTTAAATTGGAACTACCAAACAAAGTAACATGCAATAGGGGTGTAAATACAAAAAAGAAAGCAACCATTTTGAAAGAGCTTTTGCCATATATGCCACCGAGAAAACAAATTTTCTGGAATGACTTGCCCAACTCAGATGTTAATGAAGATTTAGGAAAATCATGTTTGGAACTTCAATAGTTTGTTCGTGTTTTTATTTCTCTTAAATATCGAGTATATGAAAATAAATTTGTTAAGAAACTTTTGTATTACTTTACTGAATAAAAAGCTTGTTATAGACTTTATGTTTTTATGTATTAAATTTATACAAATTAAAATTTTAATGTTCCCCAGATTACCTAGCTCACTATACTTCATTCATAATTTTTTCTAGACTAAGTCGTTTAACTAGTCAACATGCAAAATGTTTAAAAATAAGCTTCCTTGCAAAGTCAACATACAACTTTTTATAACTTATGGATTCTTCCTTATGCTTATGTAAAGTCAACTTACTTTATTTGAGTAGCAAATACCACGCAAAACAAAATAGCAAATTGATTTACTGACTTTTACTATGGTAATGTATATCAATTGGAGTTACCTAGTAACTATAAATTTACTAATAACACTTTTTTCTAAAAGGGTATATTATTTTCCACAATATTTAAAAAAAAAGCTCAAGAACTTACGTAAGTACCTATGTTAAATCCTGACACAAGAATTTTTTTTCTAAGTAATATTATGACTAACTGAATTTTAAAATTTTTAAATACTCATACCGAAAAGTTGCAATTTTGGAGTTACTAGGTTTTACTATGGCACGCGAGAGCTTTTCTATGTGGCCTGCCAAATATACACTTTAATTTATTAAAAACCGATTAGTGAACTGAACAAGTACACAAATGTTACGGTAGTACTTACCATTGTTCTCATTATATGCCTGTATGTCAGCAAAAGCATTATCTGAAACAAATAGAAATCATATTGGACAATATTTCCAGTACCGGTACTAACGGTGAATTGAACAAAGCACCAAACCACCCCAATAAATGCAGGGTGTCGATGGATGAAAGCTATACCAGAAAAGGGTCCTATAGCATTTTTTATTACATTTTCTGAAAGATTTTAGTGACAACTCCAAAAAAAATTAATTTGCTGACGTCTCTAAAGCCTTTAAAATAATTTAGAAACATCGACTCGCTGAAATCGCTGTATGACGTCACTATCTCCCATAGCAAATCGGGCCGCGGTTGCTGCCATTTATAGTTCTGGCAAAACAATTTCCGATGCACGTCATTAGTCCGCTGAGAATTAAAAATCCGTAAGAAAACAAGAAGAAATTAAATTCAGGCAAAACTTAAGGTCTTCTTCGTTGATACGATTTATTTAAGCTTTTAAAAATTAATATAAATCGAATTTTTTTGGCCGACAGATAGCAACAGAACTGTCAACGGTGCGGTGGGGCCAGCTCGTTGGTTGGCTTGTTTTGACGTTTTGTTTACGTTTAGTGAAAAACTAGCCTTTATTGTTCTGTGCTTTCGTGTTATTGTGCATCTATTTTTCTAACAAAAAGTCCAGATCTTCATAAATAGCATTAAAAAACTGTTCTGTTAAGAACAACAGAAGTGAACATACATATCTATGTCGAATACGTGGTTTACTATTTCTGAAAAATGCCGAATTATTTAAATAGCCGGTGATAGTAACTTCTCTAGTGGGCTATTTTAGGCAAGAACTTAGCAACAATGGCCCATTATTACCCTTAACAGCAGTTAGAGAAGTAACTTTAGACAGTATGTTAAGGTTTATATAGTTTATTTCTACTTTACTAGTTTTTAACGTGTAGCAGCTGCCCTAAATTTCAATATCTCCACTGTAAGCGCAGTTTCAACAACAGTTAAGGAAAATGAATCATCAGAATCACCTAAGAAGAAACGTTCTCATTTAAAGAGAGTTGGCAATGTGTCAAGATTGGATATCAGTTTTATCCATCATATTATTTATGAAATGTACGAAACAAGTAAGTTGTGTTATTTAAAAAATATAATATTATAACATTATGTAACTTTGACAAATTTAAGTAAGAAACTAAGACAGACAATTGTTTAATGGTTGTCTTAACTTTATAAGAAGCCTCTTAAAGGAAATAGGCTTCAGACGGAAAAGGATGAACCGAGGTGAGGGCTTATGGAAATTTCCCATGTAGCTTTCAAACGACTGGTATTTTTGGAAGAATATACGAAAGAAAAAGAAGCGTCCTTCTACCAATTCGTTTTCTTGAATAAAACACGGATTGCTCAGAATGGCACCGTTGGTCGATTTGGCAAGATGAAAATAAAAGAAGTGTTAGATCTACTAAAGTTGATGGTATAAGGTGTTATGCAGTAAACAAATATATAAACTATAGGACATTTATCTAGGTAAAACATATCTTTTTAGGACATAATAATTCATGCTGGTAGTAATAATGGTCTTGTTAAAGGCGCAGAGGCAATTCTTTCTTCAAAAACTAAGCTGAGTGACTAATTATTAAAAAATTTAGCAAAGCCATCTGTGATTGTAATAGACAACGTCCCATACCATAGCATGTTGTTAACAAAGAGACCTAACACATCATGGAATAAAGCTGCATTCAAGAATAGTTAACTACTAATAAAATTGAATTTGATTATACAATGTTCAAAGCCGAACTCTTACAAATCGTTAATAGGTTGGTACAAGACATTGTGTATGCCTTTTTTAAAACATATTCTTATATATTTAACTTAAATTCTTTTCAGACATAAGCCACCAAAAAAATATTTAGTTGATGGCCTAGCTGAGCAATATGGACATAAGTTTTACGGCTTCCTCCATACCACTATATGTTCAATCCGATTGAACATATCTTGGGGATTACCAAAAATAATTATAGCAGTATGAATATATGGAAGGGATCATTGCGTACTGCTGCTTCTGATGTTTAAAAAAATTAAATGCGGCACACAGAAAGCGGGATATTAAATTGGTATGAAAGAGAACATGTATTAGATAGACTGAACAATCAACTTATTATTATTAAAGTAAATGAAACGAGTGATTCAAGTGACTTGGAAGATGATTGATGATCCATCATTGTAGGTATTATTATTCTTATTTTTCTTAATATTGCAACCCAAAAACTAAAAAAATTAGAGTCCTTAAATAAGGACTACATGTAATTTTAGGTATATTTGTGCCTCGCCTACTTTTATAGAAATACGGACTAATAAAATAGATTAATAGCCAAAGCACAGAAAAAAAGTAACAATGAAATTATATGACTACTCCAATACAATTTAGGTATATATTATTGTTGAGGAAACGATCATCCAAATGCATTAAAAATAATATAATTAAATGCAACAAATGTTTTTAGAATCAATACTACTGTTAAATATCTTATTTCGATATTATTTCAATAAAGGAGCAAAATGTATCAATGTTTTCGGAACGAATAGTGTTATCGCCGGGATAAACATAAAACTTGCAAATGTCATCTTTTAAAATACATATAATATTTCCTAAATAATAAGCGGCTAGTCGACCTTTATTCCAGGAAAAAGCAATGTTCTATATTTAGAGTATATTTTTTAGAATCTTGTACATCAGAATACCCTTTGACGGTGTTTTGGCGCTCGAGAAAGTTGACACAGCGTAGTACATTTGTTGATTACCGTCCAATTGGTTAAAAGAAAACATGGCGGCTGTGTAGCCTATCAGAATGCATTGTTAGTTAATCGTCATGACAACAGGGGCGTAACCTTGCTGTCAGATAATATAGTTTTCCATTTTGTATACTACTACAATTTTGGCTTCGATAAAGCGTTGTATGTCAAAAAACTCACGTAGTTTATTTCTGTCGGATTGAAAGAAATAGCATTGCCTAAAAAAAAGGCGCCCAGCAAATGTACCAAACAAATGTAGTGACTAGTTATGTGGTTGTAAAATCAGTAGTGAATATTTATGTTATAGTATGTTATTGTAAAATCATGTACTAAAGAAGTTTTGTGTGATTTGGAGAAATAACAAATTATCGCAGTGAAAAGCTCCTTTAATTCCTTTACTCAGTAAATAAAAGAATCAGTGAAATTAACCTATAATCGAGGAACATAAAAGCCTCATGAACTGTTGACGCAAGTTAAATAACAACACTTGGCTTGCTTAACAATTATCATCCTGGAAGATTTTAAAAATAAAGTAAATAAATTTGTGTTTATTTTTGTAAATTTATCTTGTTTTTATGAAAAAAATACTAATTCCCTCACTCAGTTATTTTGGTTACAACTGACTTCACTCGAAAGGTATGACGTGCAAAGGAAATTGTTTTGCAAATAGTATAATAATTGCTGTTTACGACTGAGAAGACAAGTGGCCATGCACATCGCCCTTTCCCCGTTACTGACTTACGGAGTTAAGATCGATAGGAGAGAGGTTTGTTACAATAAATTGATTATTTTTCTCTTTTCTAAAACAGTGTATATAGGATATACTAATAAAAGTAGTAACAATACGCTTCTGCTCCAACTGAATACAGAATCAGTAAGCCCATCTCCGCAGTATATGCACACAAGTTCATAGCGGAGGAACTGGCGGAGGTAATGACGTCACCGCTTCGCGATCCGGGGCGAGTGTTTTATTTGGTTTTAATCTCGCATATTTCGAAAACTACTTATCGGATTGGCTTCAAATTTTCAGGGCTGACCATACCTTATGAATGCTTCATAAAAATTAGGTAAAGAGTGTAATATATAATATATTATAATGTATTTAAAAAAGAAAAAAAAATTGTTTGTAAAGAAAATGATTTGTGGTTGGAAAATATTTAATTTTTGTTTACAAAGAAGTCACACCTATACAGGGTGTTTCCTAAGTAAGTAAAAAAAAATGAAGAGCATATTCTTGAGGTAATTTTATGAAAAAAAGTTAATACAAACATGTGGTTTAAAATACTTCGCTTCCCACTTATCTGGTATACCATACGCACGCCACTAATCGAGATATGCTTAGTGTAGGTAATTGATAGCTTGTAAGGTCCTATCTATGCATTCTAAATTTATATGATGTCGAGGAATGCTTTTAACACCGAACTGAATATTATCAAACAGTTGGCCTTAAATAACGGGTTTCCATTAAATACTATCAACAAAATTTATTTCAAGTTTTTAAATAAAATAAAATTTTCTTACAATATAATTCATGCTGAACCTACAACGAAACACAATCAATTTAGATGCATCACTTTTTTTGGCAATATCTCCCTACAACTTGCAAAATTCTTTAAGGATCTAAATGTCTCAATAGCTTTTAAAACCGTTAACACACTTAGGAAACACTTAGTAAAAACAAAGGATAGGACTGATCAGTTGTCTAATTCAGGAGTGTATTCGTTGCGTTGTGACAATTGCCCCGCTGTGTATATCGGCCAGTCGGGCAGAAGGATATCTACCAGAGTGCGTGAACATCTGAGCCTCGTAAATAAATATAGAAATTCGGACATAACCGAGACCAAATCAGCTTTTGCCACCCATTTGCTAACGTCGGGACACACTTTTTCTGCACCTGAAAACGTCACACTGTTACATCAATGTAAGAAAAGTAAAAAACTTGATTTACTCGAAAAAATGGAGATCACCAAGGCAAAAAAGAGCCCAGTACTTACCTGCGTAAATGAGGTTTTTAATTTCGAGCCCCAATTGGTTTTTAATAATCTTAAAAGAGATTAGTTTGTTCACAGTTTTATTTATTTACTGCTTTCGTTTTTAATGCAGATCTGACCTTGGGTTCTTAATTTGATTAAATAGGCAACCAACTTGTTTCGTCCTCTGTTTTAATGTTAATCTAAATAATATGTTACCGCGATGTGCTTATAGTTTTATATTATTTTATGTTTATTTTATATGTAATTTATTGACTGTTTGTAAGGTAGGTTCTTTTCGTTTTTTGTTATTTTCGTGCAATTTGTAACTGATTTTACTCCTTTAGGTCCGATGATGCCTGTTTAAGGCGAAACATGTAACAATAAAGACAAAAATTTACTTATTTGAGGCCGAGGCTTTGTGTCCTTTGTTAAAAATATATTTAATAACAGGTCTCTTTGGAAAAATGGACGAATTCTTCAAATTTCAAAAATATTATTTTGGTCATATGAGACAAAAAATGTATTGAATTGTAAAGAATCTAAATAAATGTGGTAACATTGCATTTTTTTTTAATTTCTTGCATTTTTGTCCCCATCGCCACCCCGTTTTAATATTTTTAAATTATAGGAAATGGAATAGACCATTGTGGTTTATTTTTGTGATAAAATCGTTTGAGAAACATATACAGTACGGTGGATCTCTGCCGGTACGTCATGGATCAACGATCAAGGGACAACGTAATTTACAATTCCCCACCTTTATTTATCATAGCCTTAAAAGTGGATTAAAACATAATAGAGCGTCTCTGGGGTTGCGCAATACGTCTCGAATTCAAACAAGCGTGCTAGACAAAGATACTCTTTAGGATTTGATTTTCCACATGCTTCTTGTTTTGACATTTCAGTTGTTTCTTGCTGCACTAGACTTTAGTTCCACTTTCTTGTTCATTACAAAAAAGACGGATAGGCACTACTGTAATGTAACATATATTAATCATTGCTGGTAACACTTTCAATTGTTTGGTTATACTGTGAGTGACAGTCTGATCGATCGCATCCCCACTTTGTAATAAGCGAAAGATTTTCTTATTGGTTGTCTACTACCTCAGCCAGGATATACATAATCTTTTAGAAGTGTGGTTCATCAAATCTTATAATAAAACCTTCTCACACACTTTTGTAACAGAAACGTGTCAAGTTTGGACCTGATCGTTCTTTCGCAATGCAGTTTCTTTTATGATGAAAACACAGCAATGCAAGATCACTCCTCTAGGGTGCTCTGCGAGCGGTAGGTATGCGCAGGAAATGATTCTAATTGGTCCTAAATCTTTTGAGACTATACTCGTTGGGAAACACGGCCTCAGAGAGATCGTTTCAAGGTGATGACGTTCTCCAGATGAAAGAATTTTTAACAGTATCGTTCGAGGGACACTAAGCTAAACCACGTACGGGTGAGCTGCAGAGGCTCGTCGCGTATTTTTACCATACACCGCTCTAAGTGAAATCAAGCGGGTAACCTCAGTTCAGCACCTGCCACGAAAGTATTTGTAAAATAGACTTAAGTCGCCAACTTACCTTCGATGTTCAAGGCTTTCCAGGATGTTTGTCAGATCATGGTCACCGATCAAGCGAATGCCACCGTGAAGCCTTCTTTAGGAACGTCTGACCACACCTCCGATATTTCTCTAGCACAGATGGATGGATCGTCAGAGGTAAAACACACGTTGAGCCAAGGAAAGATTCGAAAACGGTCCTTTAGGTCATCCCACTTAGCTGAGGTATAATGCCAGATCTTGAGTAGTTTAGGAGGTTGTTCGGCATTAATTGGTAGTTTTTTGCAGTGCCGATATAAGATTGTGGTCAGACGTTCCTAAAGGAGGCTTTCACGGTGACAGTGTACAAGTCGGGTTATGAAGTTAAGAAAAAATCCCACAAACTAGCAAAATAACGAACTCGGTCTGAAATCCTAGTTGGTTCGCCAACGAGTTGGGTGGGACCAGAGCTGATGTGGATGACATGATTCAGATATATTTATTACTTTGGGTTTTGACCACATCTTTATTTTGTTCCTGTGTGTAACGGGGAGTGATCCGTTGCCGCACGATTCCGTAAATTGCGCGCTGTCTTATTTAAGTACAATGTAAAAACAAATTCGCGTTCCGTAGTCGTTAATTGCGTTGCCGGCCGGACCAGTAACGTGCTGCTTTTTTTCTAAAACTCAATGCTCTTAATACGCTCCTAGAATTTTTGTACATCGATTACAGAATCAATTTAAACTGATGTCATCTTTCGCGAGTGATACCCGCGGCACGCGTGCCGTACACTATCGCGAGAATTATGTCAAGTTCAATCGTTCGTTGTGTACTGAACATCGATCAAATTGCAAGGTTGCAAAAAATGTATTACCGCTACAGCAAACTAATGAAAATTTATTAAACAGTGGGTCGGAATCTCAGTCTAAAAATAATAAAGAGTCATCTGCTCTGCTCAAAAATTTAAAATCGCAGCTTTATGCAGCTTTAAACGAGATAAGAGAGCCTAAGCAAATTATCGCTAAATTGTATACCCGAAATAACCATAGTCCAGCCAGCTCGGACAAGGAAGAAGAAATAGTTGCCCAGGTAACTGCCCGGCTACTGACCAAAAATAAAAGAAGGAAAAGAAAAGTTACCAGATTTCCAGAAAAAGATGATAACAGCCATTAAGCCAAGTAAAAACAAAATCTACCTTAAATATACCAAAATGACATAAACCCCCGCCGGTGATTTAACCAATGTTGAAAACTATAATAAAATAGGTCAGACTATACCATCAAAAAACCTTAAATTTATAACAAATATAATGAATAATAACCAGCTCCAAATTAACATGTCCCGTCAATTCATCGTACGACATTTCACCGCGCGACTTTTCATCGCCGACAATTGAGCGCGCGGCAATTCATCGCTACGACACTTCATCGCACGTCAATTCATCGCAAATTCTTCTATATTTTTCATGAGTACCATAATTACTTAATCCTCTTCCTTCAAATACCAAAATTATAATATTTAAATTAGATACCTGTTAATGATTTTACAGATATAATTTCTATATTTTTCATTTTGGGTCATGTTGAGTACTATAATTACCTAATACTATAATTACCTAATCCTCTTAAGGGGTTAGTTCAGGTTTCCTGAATTAATATTCCCCGGTGAACTTGAAAAAGGCGAATTGGAACCAAAAAGGTGGATTAGATGCCGTGTTAGCGCTGTTTAACCAATATAAGTCTATATATCTTCTGTTTTAATTGTTACAATATATATATAACAATACGGCGATAAATTGTCGTACGATAAATTGTCGTAGCGATGAGTTGTCTCTGCGATGAATTGTCGGCGGTGAATTGTCATT
The DNA here is from genome assembly GCA_963920685.1 of Polydrusus tereticollis. Taxonomy (NCBI): domain Eukaryota; kingdom Metazoa; phylum Arthropoda; class Insecta; order Coleoptera; family Curculionidae; genus Polydrusus; species Polydrusus tereticollis. Next base: position 67,431,198 of record OY987330.1, read on the forward strand.
CGATGTATTGTCGCGCGATATGTTGACGCTAAATCCCAAATTAACGTAGCTACTAAGCTCAAATACAGAGACCTTACTGCATTTATGAATACCACTGAAATGCAATAGAATACCTATGAAAATCAACAAACTAGGCCAATTAAAGCTATGGTTAGAAATCTGCACCAATCATGCGACTCGAATGAAATTCCAAGAGACCTCTTGAACAAAGACTTTAGGATTCTTGAAGTTGCTAATAAAATCAGAAAGACGAAAGTTAATGGTCAAGAAAAAATAATCTCTTTACCGTTATTCATGCTGACCTTTGACGATACGGACGATATAAAAAAAATATTTGGAATTCAGTATACAGTGTGGCCCAAATTGGGCCTACATGTATGGGGATCTTGGAAACTATAGAAGATAGAGAAACGTTTAATGGGGAAAGTTTTTGACAATTATATTTCTAACTGAAAACCGTTTAGTACGCGGCCCTATCTTTTTTGGTTTTTGAAATATGTTGAAAAAACCAAAAAGATGTATTTTCGAAAATATGCTGTAGATTTCTTATTATTCACTATTTTGGCAATCTGTAAAAACATTTTTAAAGCAACTTTTTAAGTAGATTTCAGTTCTGCAATTTAATTTTGAACACGACGTTTCAGTTATTTTATACCATCATCAGGTTCATTTTTTCTTATGAGCGCCATATTGTATTTTATACTTAAAAGGTAGCTTATGACGTCAGCTTTTCAACGATGTATTATTTGTTGGAAAATAAATGAAAATGACTTGAAAAATAAAGAAAATTAATTTTCGCAACACGTCAAATTTGAGAAGAACACATTAGGCAGGGTTAAATTTGTTTAAAATATCATAATATTATAATACATTATTTTATTTTTTCCTTATGGTTAAAAATCTCATATTAACATTTCAAATAAAGAAAACTAAAAACGCAATGAATATTAATTATTGTTTTGAAAAGAAAATAAGAAAAAATATCTAACTTACTATACTTATTCGAAATGTTGGCCGTTTTTATTAATACATTTTTGACACTTTTTTAACACAGTATTGATGACCCTGCGAAGCGTGTTGCCATTTATGCTCGTAAGCACATTCCTCACTCTCTCTTCTAATTCTTGTACAGATTCCGGGGGTTCAAACTCATATACTTCATTTTTTACATAACCCCATAAATAAAAATCGAGAGGAGTTATATCAGGGGATCTAGCAGGCCAATTAACTGGTCCGCCGTTTGAAATTAATTTGTCATCAAATATCTGTCTTAAGAGAGTTTGAACTTCCCGAACATTATGTGCGGGACAACCGTCTTGTTGAAACCAAATATTATTCAATTGATCTTGAGGAACTCTTGCTCTAATTGCCGGTAATATTTGATCTTCTAACAGCTCCAAGTATCTTTGGCCATTCAACGTATAATTATAAAAGAATGGTCCTATAAGTCTGTTGTCTAAAATGTAAGGAGAAAAGTAAAGCTGGGTTACTTAATACCTGCTATGTATTTAGCAAGCTAGGTGACATTACTTACCATACATACCACACCATACATTAAAACCAAATCGGGTTTGCAGTCTTCGTTGAGCCAATTGGTGAGGGTTTTCTGTTGCGCAAAAATGATGGTTATGTCTATTAAATACCCCGCAGTTGGTAAAATGTGATTCATCGGTCCAAATTACAAGACGACTGAAATCATGATTTTGTTCGCATTGATTCACATACCAATTTGAAAACTGCATTCTTCTTGGATAATCCGTTTCTCGTAAACCCTGAACTATAATTGGCTTGTATGGTCGATATTTATTTTCCTTAAGGACTCTTTGTATGGTACTTCGCGGGGTTGGTAAGTCTCTTGCCGACGCTCTTGTAGATGATGTCGGAGCGGCATTAAAATATGCTCTGACATTTTCGTCACGCTCGTTATTACCTGCTTTTTCGTAACTCTTGGGCCGCGGTTTTTCAAAACTTCCATGGTTTCTCAGGTTCATAACAATTTTTGGAAAAAGTCTGACACTTGGCTGCGGTCTTTCAGTAAAATTTTCAAAATACCTTTCTAATGCAAGGTTTGCATTTCTGTTGCAATGAATGTAACATTCTAGCAAATCAAATTTTTCTTCGTGAGAAAAACGCAATGCCATTTTCTTTTAAATTCAGAATACACAAATAAATCGTTATTATTAGATAATAATAAACTATTATACTTTTACTCGTTCTGACAAGTAATATTTTTGTTTCATTTTCAAACGGTAGTGGTTGGTCATAGGCTACTGGATTTTACTTTTGATTCATAGGTTATTGTAAGGTCATAGGCTACTGGATTTTATTTTTGATTCATAGGTTATTGTAATATTGTTGATTGAAACAATGCAAGCAGTGTTTTGTGAATACTACAAAATGTAAACCTTTTAATTGGTATTCAGTTTAGGGAGTTATAGTGCAGTTGGCAAATTTGACGTGTTGCGAAAATTAATTTTCTTTATTTTTTAAGTCAATTTCATTTATTTTCCAACAAATAATACATCGTTGAAAAGCTGACGTCATAAGCTACCTTTCAAGTATGAAATACAATAAGGCGCCCATAAGAAAAAATGAACCTGATGAAGGTATAAAATAACTGAAACGTCGTGTTCAAAATTAAATTGCAGAACTGAAATCTACTTAAAAAGTTGCTTTAAAAATGTTTTTACATATTGAAAAAATAGTGAATAATAAGAAATCTACAGCATATTTTCGAAAATACATCTTTTTGGTTTTTTCAACATATTTCAAAAACCAAAAAAGATAGGGCCGCGTACTAAACGGTTTTCAGTTAGAAATATAATTGTCAAAAACTTTCCCCATTTAACCGTTTCTCTATCTTCTATAGTTTCCAAGATCCCTATACATGTAGGCCCAATTTGGGCCACACTGTATATGTCACATGAAAGTAAATATACTGACAAATAGTATAATAAATCCTCAATGTAAAACACTTTAGCTATATTGCATACTCAAAAATTATGCCAACACGGAGCTATTTGTGTTAAATGTGCTGGAAATCATTTGACAGCAGAATGTAGGAAGCCAAAGGATACTCCACCAAAATGTTTAAACTGTGCATAGGCTCATCCTGCGAACTACCGTGGATGTATAGTAGCAAAGGAGTTGCAGAAATAAAAAATAATCTAGATAAGACAAAAAAATTATAAATACGCAGCCAAAAAAATTCGTAACCAAAAATACAACTAATGAGGTTACCTATGCACAAGCGGCCCGAATTGGCGATGAAGTTTTAGCGGCACCAGTTAAAAACGAGCAACAATCCATAATGCAGATGATAGAGAATATGATGAAGACACTTGATCAAGTAAATGAGAGGCTCGACACATTCGAAACCAGAAACACTGGAGCTATACCCAGACAGAAATAAATGTGATGGAAGAATGTGGCCTACGAATAGCTACATGGAATATCAATGGTATTCTGAACAAAAAACATGACCTAGAAGTATTTGTTAACAGTTAGCATATAGATATTTGTCTTCTTTGAGAGACACATATGACAAATAAATCTCTCATTAAGATAAGTATATATAAGGTATATTTTACTATTCATCCAGATAATCAAGCCAGAGGTGGTAGTACGGTTATTATTAAGGAATCAATCAATCATTTGATAGATTGTCATTTACAACGTGTAGATATTCAACTAACAGTAGTGGGAATTAAGTCAAGTAAACAGAAATTAAGAGTGGGAGCAACCTACTGAAAAAGAAAATTAATAGACTACCCTTCAACATCTTGGCGAAAGATTTATTATGGGTGGGGACCTTAAACTAAGCTTGTGGATTCGAGATCAAGATTAACTACAACTAAATGTAATGAGTGAGGAATGAAACACAAAGTCTGCTCCACTAATTTAATAAAAAAGTTCAGATCAACATCCCAAACATGTTTCGAAGGTATAAACCTTCATCTTCAGTGGGTAATTATTAAGATGTTATTTATGAAGAGACCAATGACATTGTTAAATTTATTTAAACTAATGTTGCAGAAAAATTTTTGGTACGACTCCACCATGATGGTCGTACCCTATTACATTTTCCCAGTAAAATTTGGGTTTTTTAATAAATTTAAAATAAAACCAAATTCATTATAATTCACTTTATTTTATAAAAAAATTTTACTTTAATTTAAATATGTATTAGTTATCTAATTAAAGTTACATATGTCTTCTTAAAAAGAATTTTTCTGCAACATTAGTTTAAATAAATTTAACAATGTCATTGGTCTCTTCATAAATAACATCTTAATAATTACCCACTGAAGATGAAGGTTTATACCTTCGAAACATGTTTGGGATGTTGATCTGAACTTTTTTATTAAATTAGTGGAGCAGACTTTGTGTTTCATTCCTCACTTAAAATATTACTCCACTGTGAGATGGACTACTTCCATAAAATAAATGTAATGAGTTCAGAAAAGTTGTTCAAGAAACTAGTTCTAATTACCACTCAACAGGTAAGCCTACCTACTGGCCCACTGACACTAATAAAATACCTGATCTGCTAGACTTTTATATCAAGAAAAATATCACTTAACTTCATTGAGGTCGAAGAAAACTGTGACTTGGATTCGGGCCATGCAGCTGTATTTTTAACATTGAGCAAAAGGATAATTAAAACAACCGCCCCACCTACTCTTGTAAACAAAACCACTGATTGGGAAAGTTTTAGAGTCCACCTCCAAAATACTATAAACTTAAATATTAATTTACAAACAACCAATCAACTGGAAAAAGAAAATTTTATCAGACTTGTACAGGAAGCTGCGTCCAATAATACCAAAGACTTCGTCCATTTGACTAAAGGAGTAAATTATTCAGTTGAAACCAGGCAACAGACGAGAAGCCCATTTGACAGGTCTATTTTGAATCACAAAGCCCAGAAGCTCAGAAGGGAGATCAAAAACTCAAGGAAGAAACAATAAGCTCTTATTTACAAAGCTTGTCTACAGACAAGAATACTAACCGTTCTCTATACAAATCAACCAGAAAGGTCAAGAGATCAATAACATCTATGCCTCCTATCAGGAAGGGTATAGGTGTATGGACCAGGGATACATATGCACCCAGAATTATATTCGAAGTGGACGACAACCTTACTTCTTAACTTCAAAGGATCTCGTATCGATAGTGCCTGTTGGTTTTTTCTTTATGCTGTGCTTCCACCAAAAAATCGTCCTTAAAGTTTAAACCATCTAAGAATAGGCCACCTCGTCACCCGCTTAAAAACGTAAACGTGTAGGCATGTTTAAGGCGATCCTATTTGCTGAGCACCTCTTTGATCTATTTACGCCTAACCTAGTACAAGTGGATAATATCTTCGCAGAGGTTGACAACCAAAAATCAGAAAACATTACTCATCCTATCCCAAAGGAAGTAGCAGAGAGAATTAAAACAAAGTTAAATCGGAGAAAAGCACCAGGATTCGACTTAATCATTGGCGAGGTTTTGAAACAGCTACCTAGAAAGGGTATGGGCATGCTTACATACCTTATTAATGCAGCCTTTAGATTGAAACGTGTGCCTGCTTGTTGTAACGTTGTAGAAGTGATAATGTTACCAAAACCAGGTAAACTAACTACTAATGTCACCTCTTACTCCCTTCTACCAATTATTTCTAAATTATTTGAGAAGCTACTACTTAAGAGACTACGTCCACTGATAGAAAGTAACCTTATTCCGGACTTTCAATTCGGATTTGGGAAACAACATTCAACGATTATTGAAACTGCGCTTAAGAAGAGAAAGTGTATTCCGCAGTATTCTTAGATGTTGCACAAACGTTCGATAAGGTGTAGCATGAAGGTTTGATATACAAATTAAATACAATACGTGCTAAGCGGTATGTAGAGATCTTAACATGCTATATATCTGATTGACCTTTTACAGTGCGTTTGGCATAGTGATTCGAGGTAGGAGTGGTGAAAGTACAGATTAGTGTCACGTGATCATAATGTGTTTGGTATAAATGGACGCATGCCGAACGCAAAAAGAATCAGCAGAGTAGAGCAGGAGTTTAGTACATAACCTCACATAATCCCTATCCTATAGTTTTTATCAGTTTTGGCAGTGGAAGTGGAAGAATGAATTATTTACCGGCTATTCAGCAGGGCCAAACAATATTATCACTATTATCGTTATTTAGGTATTTATTTCACAAAAAGAAATGCGAATGCGAATAAGGCTTATTTAAATTTAACCTTTCGAGACCGTCGACATAACCTTTCTTTGCAAATTAACGAAGTGCGCATGCTTGCACTTCAAGCACCACCTGCCGACCTGAGACTTTTAGAATTTACTCCATTTGAACTACCCCGGCTAATAACGAATGAATGAGATCTTGCACTTTTAACACAAACGTCCTATGCCAAACTGTGTTCGAGCAAAAAGTATGAAAAGTGTGAAAGTGTTGCTATGCCAACGAAGGAAGCATCTTAAGCCCCATTCTTTATTTGTTATATACCAGTGACTTACCAGTATCGAAAGAAACTACTGAAGCCACATTCGCTGATGACACTGCTATACCCGTAGTTGATCAAGATCATGAGAGCTCTACTAGAAAACTCCAAAATGGTAAGTGGCTAGACAAAACAATGGAAAATCAAGCTCAATGAACTTAAATTAATCAATGTTTATTTTACTAATAAGAAGCTAGCACAACCACTTCCCCTAGATGTTAACGGTACAATTCTGCTCCAATATCTTAGCATTACTCTTCATGTTGAACTTCGACAAAAAGAGCATGTGCAAAAGAAAGGAATTGAGCTAGATTTAAAATATAAACAACATTATTGGCTTCTGGAAGGAAATTCAAAATTATCAATCTACAATAAAATGTTTATTTACAATCAGGTTTTTAAACCAGTGTGGTTTTACGGGATTCACCTGGGCTGTACCTGTGATAGCAATATCAAAATTATACAGATGTTCCAAAACAAAGTGGTGCTGCGTAACATATATAGTGAATGCTCCTTGGTATGTTCGCAACTCTGATCTTCATCGAAACCTTGGAATTTCAATAGTAAAAGCAGAGATCAAAAGGTGTGCCAGCAAACATGTAGCCCAACTTCACCTGCATATTAATTGGACAATTAACATTATGATCGAAGACTAAAGCGAGAACCAAGCCGCTTGATCTTGTGCAGTGTGTGAAGTGTTAAAAGCAGAGCACCAAACGCGAGTTAAGAACCTCAATGGACAGACTTTAGTTAATAGGTATATTCAGTTTTTAAGATTTATTAAAGAGAAATGAATGGCTAGTCTTATAGACTAGTTTTAATAGAAAGAACAGCAACACATATTTTTCTCAAAAAAAAAAAACAAAAAGAAACAAAATCTTAGGAAACATCCTGTTTCTTAATTTACCCAAGAGTAAACTTCTTCGAAAAAAGACTGAGGTATTGGACAAATCGATTTAAACAAGACTTCCTTTATCTTGGATTTTGAGTAAAAAAATATTTGTAGCCAACATTTTCTTTAAAAACAAAATATTAAGGTAGTACTCTTAAATAGAAATGTCATTTCAGATTGGAAAATTTCGTTGTTTTCTTTATACAGGTTAGTTAGGTCACAATCTTATAAAATATTATTTTTACTTAAAAGTACTATTTCATTTTTCCTTTGCTGCTACTCTAAATTACAGTGAAAACGCTTTACAAAACTTACCTATGTAGGAAGTCTGAAATGAAAATAATTTTGATACTGGGCTCCAACCAAACTTGTTCCTCGCCTGAACCTTAGCCTCATATTGATGCCCAGGTTCCAGACCACGAATCACGTAGCTCATCGACTGGATTCCATTATTTAAGACACGAGATGCTGGCAAAATAACGTTTCGCCAGTCTGTTGTCGGACTGAATCTGGAATATCCAGACCCTACGCTATAGCCTACAGCTGAGTATGTATGGTTTTCCTGAAATAAAGTAAATTTTATGTTAACGGCTGTACAGAGATTAGAAATATGATCTACAGTATGTCCACGGATGGGGTTTACAAGAGGACAAATGGACTAAAAATTGAAAGATACGAAAAAAAGTCACTCTTAGTAAACGTTTTTGCTTGTCTAGAAAATACGATTCATCATAAGAAACTTCAATTTTTTTATACAGGGTGGGTAAAAACTGCAAAAATGTTATTTTGCTTAAGAGAAAACATACTTTATTTTGAGAAATACGAAAAAAAGTCACTCTTAATAAACGTTTTTGCTTGTCTAGAAAATACGATTCATTATAAGAAACTTCAATTTTTTTATACAGGGTGGGTAAAAACTGCAAAAAATGTTATTTTGCTTCAGAGTAAACATACTTTATTTTGAAAGATACGAAAAAAATCCACTCTTAATGATTGTGTTTTCTACACAACAAACCGAAGTAGAACAATTCATTAAAAGGTTTACCTATGTAAAAATTATTTCCCCAAAAGTATTCGCTGGTACACCTCTGACCTTGGCGGATATGTTTTTATGGGGCCGTTTAAAACAAATTGTTTTTGCTACCGCAGGACCAAATGATAAGTGCTGAAGGGCAGAATTATCCAAGCTGTCCAATCGATATCTCAGGAAGAAATCAGAAATTCTTTCACTTATTTAAGAAAGCAATAAGAAAAATGTGTCGAGTATGGGTGGAGCTTTTGAATTATGTAATCGTTATCGTAGTCTTTGCATGTTAATAAAAATGTTCGTATTATTATTATTATTATTATTATTATAATTACTTCATTAAATAAAGACATTGACAACAATTATCATCTATTCATTATTCAAGTAAAAACGTTTATTAAGAGTGACTTTTTTTCGTATCTTTCAATTTTTAGTCCATTTGTCCTCTTGTAAACCCCATCCGTGGACATACTGAATATGTTATATTTAAAACTTTATTGATAAGCCGCATAATTCTGGATAAATAACCTACCTCTTGGCCTATTTTCTTCTGACCTTGGTGATACAGTGTTTGAGAAAGACTATCTTCACTATTCGAAAATCCATTTAAAAATCTTCTGAAGAGAAGCTGGTATTCTTCTATTTGACTGAGCGACTCTACCTCCCAAGATATGTTAAAAGTCTCCCTACAGTTGCCTACTATTGGACTTTTGAAAGCTGGTGCTTTCGGTTTACCTGAAACAAACATTTTCTATTTGCCTACCTTATTTTATAAGAAGTCACTGGATAACTATGGCTAATAAATTAATAAAAATACTTACTAGAAAATAAAAAAAGAATGACAATCAGATTACCAAAGAAGTTATGATTATAAGTCCGGCGAGGAAATGTAAGCGAGAAACATTTTATTCTAAATATATTTAGGTAGGGACATGGTGGCAAAAATTTGTTTATGATTTGTTCGTGCGGCTGAAGTTGAAAGTGTGGAAGATCTAGCAATAAGGAAAAATATAAAACCATTTCTACAATGACGGCCCTTGGAGGTGTTTCAAGACAATACACGAAGGTTCTATACTGTCATTCTTCGTTTTAACATTATCCTCTTTTACAAAACTAAATAGAAAATAAAGCTGCTATCGCACACTGACCACAATCAATAATTTAGCGTTCTTTAATGCTTTCCTGCAGGTCAGTCATTTCATCTTGCATGTGAAAAATAATCTCGTTAGAGTCCACTAACCTAAAATGCGTATTCTCAATTATTTTCTGTTATAACTAATTCCTGAGGAAATAGCTGACAGTTAGTGGACAAATTTAGAAATATAATTGATTTTTCTTATTTTACTTTTAACTGCACAGATTTTTGTCACGGCAGTAGAGTATAGTTTTTTAAGCAGACTATCTATTATGAAAAGTAAGCGAAAAATCGTTGTTGCTTGTGTTAGCATAGTTAGTAAAGATTTGTTTAGAAGAAAGAAGAAAATAAATTCATGAACTTAAAAGTGGTTTTTGCAACCACAAATATTCAGTGACATAAATCTTTTAAGAGGGTTGAAAGCATATGAGCGAAATGATTTTAAAATCTATCTAAGAATGGACTCATTCAGTTTTTTCCTCGTCACTTAGAGTAACAGATGTTTGCGACTGTGATTCACCTTCCATGTTAGTTTTATTGCTATTTTACAAAGCTAATTATTAACAGGATCAAACGGCATACTAGAAAATGGCAGGTGAAAGGCAAGAACCACTTATAAAAAGCAAAGCCAAAAATCCTCAATGTTTCAAGGGCGCACATATCGACAAGTTATATCTCTCCAATGGGCCTCGAACAAAAAACCGTGTATAATAGCAAACTCCATGACAACATGGCTTCACAGATTTGATACCAAGATGAAGACGCAGAATAAGAGAGTGGTATTGTTTCTGGATAATGCAAAGTCTTATCCCAAAATTACACTGGATAATGTCAAACTTATTTTTCTTCCCCCCAATACCACCTCACATTGCCAACCTTTGGACCACGGCATTATTTAAAATATTAAAATGCTCTACAGAAGTTACCTTATTAAGAGGCTTTTAACATGTATAGATAGTGGTTATCCTCTTCAAGAAATCGAAAATAATATTACCATAACCAACGCCTTAATATGGATTTCGGTGGACTGGCGCAATTTGTCCCCAGTGACAATAAGAAAATGCTTTATAAAAGCCGGATTTATGTATAATATTGACTGCTTCAAAGAAGAAGATAATATTTCGCTCGTACAACTCTTTCCTAACATTAGGGACACATTTGTGAACTTGAAACAACTTGCCTTTAATGATAACGATTTGCCAAGATAGTGCAGAATTTACTATCATCGAGTGTATTGAAGAGATCCAAGAAACGGATGAAACTACTTCCAACTCTAAGACAAAGGAAGAGGAACCTGAACTTGCTCCAGTGTCGAAAATATTAAACCTATCTGAAGCCTGCGCAAGTTTGAGAGACTTTTTTAATAATAATTTAAAGAAATAGTCCATTCTCAAAGTGGAGTTGAAATATAAGAAAGTCAAAAAGTCTTTATCCACTGATTTAATAAAGAAGAATCAAAGGCTTAATTTTATAATTAAAAAGTCTACATGTTTCGAGGGTAGTGACCTTCATCCTCAGGAGACAAAAGAAGTGTTGCTGTTAGTATTAGCAGTAGAGAGAAATTATTGGTGGAAGGTGACGTTGATGGAGCTTTAAAATTTTAAAATGTAAACGTAATCAGCATACTGAAATGTTTAATAAAAAGTTTTAATTCAAAAGTACTTGTCTGTCACATTTAGTAGGTTATAAAGAAAAATAAAATGAAACTTTTAAGAAGGGATATATAAATAGGATTGTGGGACATTCTAATTCATATCATGATATTTGTTTAATGGAATTGAAGAAAGATTTTGTTAGAATTTAAGTACGATTTCCATTTTGTTAAACTCTCATTTATAAAGGTTTAAAAATATTTTTCAAAATTTTTGGGGGTACTGGAAACCTATGGCCCCGTAACCCGTAATTAAGTCCCATTTTCTAGAGAAATTAATCAAGATTGATCAAAAAAATTAAAACTTGTTAAAACATATAATCTTTGATTTATATACCATTAAAGATGAAAAACAGGGAGACAAACACAATTAAAAGGAGAACTGGAAACGTTTTCTGTATCAATTGACCTGTCAATCAATTAATTTCTGATTGTTTTAAAAAATAAGAATTTCAAAGAAAGCATACAGTACAGGGTGTCCAGTTTTCGTATGTGTTACGGGTTATCTGCGTTATTAGTAAAGAAGGTTGCGGTTTTCGCGGCACTGTGTTACTTTTTTGAGAAACAAACGATGCCATCAACAGAATTTTCATAGCCCCCTTAGTTTTTTAGATACGGGGTGATTTTGAAAACTTTGCATTTTGGGACACTCGTATCTCGGTTACGCTGCAACTTATCAAAAAGGTAAAAAATGAACTTTTTAGTTTTTTTACCTAGAATCCAGTGGCTTAGTCAGATTTTTTCTATATTTAATTGTTTTCGAGAAAAAGAGCAAACTTGCATTTTTTTAAATGGGACACCCTATATATTTTTAGCTATTATGATTCATTTTATCACAAGCTTTTCAAAAATATATAATACTTTATAGCTGTTTTCAATGTGAAGCTCAAAGTTTACGTTTTTCCACAAATTTAATTTTTTTTTAGGAGGCCATGACGGTTATTTAGGAAAACAAAAGATGACAGGCTTGTTATCTGAAAAAATCTTTATTTACTGTCAGAATAGGTTATCCATTTTCTGTTCTTTATTTCTATTCAGTTTCGATAAATAGCAGTTTTTTCTTAGTTATGGCTGCGAATGCAAAATTCGAGAATTATGAAAAGTACGATATGTTCGTTTGTTATATTCAGTGTAACGAAAATTCGGATGAAGCATTAGAAGTTTATTTTAACAGGTATGGGCATCTTTTTATATTTTTCATCATATTTTAAAATTTATAAAAACGTAATATTCGCAGATTCCCAGATAAAATAATATTTTTAAAAATAAAGTCAAACTAAATTGAAGTCGGTTCATTTTCCAAACCCCGACCTAGTATTTACAATAAGGAAAACCAGGACATTGATGAAGTAAACGTTTCGGCATTGAAACAAATCAAAGTAGTTCTTGTAGAACAGTGGAAGGTTCTGTCGGTGTTACCAAATCAAGAGTTCAAACTATTCTAAAAAAAACACAAGTTTAAGCTAAGATTGGAGCACATGGACCTGTAAGATGGCCACCCAGGTCACCCGATTTAACGGTTTTGGATTTTTTCTTGAGGGGCTACCTAAAAAATAAAATTTATACCGTCCAGTACCAAACAGTGACAGATTTAAGAGAAGCCACTGAAAGAGCGTTTAGGGAGTTACAGGCACGGCCTTTTATTATTTTCAATGCACTGAGGCGAATCAGAACAATATGTGAAACATGTCTAAAGGTACGTCTACATTAGCAAGAAACTTGCGACATTTATTGCGCAAGTAGATTTCAGCGTCTGTGTAAACACTCCCGAGACCAAAGTCCGAGAGGTGAGGTGTACTTGCGACAGTTGATCTCTGCAACTAAATACGTTTCAGTGTAGACGACGTATATTCTGCTCTCAAAGTTCAAGATTTTATTTCCATATCTGTTGGAAATTTTACGCGAGAGTCAATTGTAAAGTTATAAAATGGCAGAAAAAGAGCGTTGGTCGAAAGATGACACTTTTTCTTTAATAACACAGTGGGAATTATATCCGGAATTATGGGATGTAAAAAGTAAATACTTGCAACACTCCGGTATTATTTTCGCAATCGTACAGACTAGAATCCGGAACAGGTACATCAGAGAATGATAGGAGTCACTTGCAAGAATTGAAATAAATTTTTGGTATAACAGTTTCTTTGTACTGTACCTCACAATAAGTAACTTTTTTTTTTATTCCATTTTGTAACTAGTTTTTCGTTCAATAAATACGTTTTCAGTTTACATTGTTTTTACCTGTGGCTAAAAATCTTAATGTTAAACAAAGGCGTTCATTTGCCGAAATAGCACATCGCATTTGCGTATCAATTTTGGTTATGTTAGGTCCAACTAATTTTAACAGATAGTCAAAATCAGCTTTTGACATTCGCAAAAAATTGTCAAGTTGTTTTGGATCTTCTATTCTTAATTCGGACAATAAGGTCTCATGAACCCCAATATCACACCTTTTTAATATCCAATCTCTTGTCCATATTCTCTTTTTTTTCGAGTTTTTTTCAATAAACGTAATACTATATATGCAGCGGCATATCGACCTTGTTGACCTGCTATTTTAAATAAAATTTTGCTCTGCTTTTCCTCCACAAATATTTACAGTGCAAGTTCAGTGTAAACGCACCAGACATATTTTCTGCAATAATGCATGACATTTCTCTCACAACTACTTGCCAGACACGATTTGCGGCAAATAGTTGCATCCAAGTTTATTGTGAAATAAATGTCGCAAGTTTCTTGCTAATGTACACGTACCTTTAGGCATAACGGAGAACAGTTTTAGCAATATTTATGAGACAGTTTTAATTGTAGTTTTTAATTTTTGAACGTATAACACAACTGAGTTAATTGTTATCTATATTTATAAAAGTTATTGTTATAGGTATATATATGTTTAAAATTAGTGTTTTATATTTGTGAGAAGCTTGTGACAATTGTTTAATCTTAAAATTTATACGGTGTGCCGTTTAAGAAATGTAGATTTGTTGAAAAATGTAAATTTTGAGCTTTCCATTGAAAACAGCTATAAAGTATTATATATTTTTAAAAAGCTTCTGATAAACTGAATCATAATAGCTAAAAATATATAGGGTGTCCCATTAAAAAAATGCAAGTTTGTTCTTTTTCTCAAAAACAATTAAACATAAAAAAAATCTGACCAAGCCACTGGATTCTACGTGGAAAAACTAATAAGTTCATTTTTTACCTTTTTGATAAGTTGCAGCATCACCGAGATGTGTCCCAAAATGCAAAATTTTTAAAAACACCCCGTATCTAAAAAACTAAGGGGGCTATGAAAATTCTGTTTGTTGTGGCATCGTTTGTTTCTCAAAATAGTGCCGCGAAATCCGCAACCTTCTATCTTTACTAACAACGCAGATAACCCGTAAAACATACGAAAACTGGACACCCTGTACAGTACACTGAATGCTTGCTTTTAAATTATTTATGTTAGTTTGTACGTGCAGTATATACATGTTGGTAAATTGGCTTCATCTCATTTAATTTTAGTTCTGATAAATTTAAACAAAAATATTTAAGATTATTTACATATATACCTATTAATAAACAAAAAGTGTAAAATGCGGACCACTTGTTTTAATATTTCTCTATTAACCGACCACCCCTGTTAACAGACCAACATTTGGTTCCCCGAGGGTGGTCGCTATTAAGAGATTTTACTCTCTAAATTTGTTGTTAAAAATATATTGCCGACGGTGTAGTCATTTTCCATAAAATAATTGGCCTCGCAACTCTTTTATCCGAGAGATGAAAAATATAACGTTTGCCTATTTTAGCAACCATTTTAAACAACGAAACGTATTTACATAAACAAAACAGCTTTTTTTTTGGAAAGAATTGCAAAAATAGTTGAGCATTTGATGAACGCATTTTTTGATACAATTCTTGAGATATAGTCTTATTCACGTTTGAAACTGAATTCCTTTTTTGAATGATGTGATATTGAAGAGGCAAATATATCACAGCCCATCATTACTTTTTTATTTAGAAACATGTTTGAAAATGTGGGAGGGCAAATCAATGATGAAGCTTTGTGAATTAAAAGTTTTCTTAAAACCTTTAGAAGTATTTTTAAATAACGGCCTTTCTGCCACATTTACATAAGATATAATAAAGATAGCATTAACTTCTAACATCGGACTTGTTTTAGCCCTATGTTTTAATTTTTTGTTTTCTTTGGGGATATACACTTTATCTCCCTTTTTGGAAATTGTAGACTCTAATTATATTTTGTCAGTATTCTTATTATTTCCATTGTCCAAGCTAACCTTAACATAATCAGCAGTATTTGGTTGGTACTACAAACCATTATTACTGTTTAGATTTGGTAAAGTTCCCAAATTATTTAAAGGTTTAGTTGACGTTTTAATATGTTTTTTCCTTGGCACTTTTTCCTATATTTATCTCTTTTTTTTTATTTCTTTCTTTCGAGCACTTTCATTTATCTTTCATTATTTCAGTTTTTCTTCTTTTGGCCTTCTTTTTTCACCTTTCAATATTTAGCCTCTATCTATTTGAAGATGTTCACACAAGCGAAACTTTTTCTGTTTCTTCTTTTCATTACTTTTAGGACTATCAGCCAATACTAAAAAATATTTTAGAGACATATACAGGTATTCACACAAGAATCTGCTTCAAAGTTTAGTGTTTTATTAGGTTCAGCAGTCACAATGACATTTTCATTACAGGTAAGTTCACTTTATCCAATAAGTCATCCTTATTTTCTAGATTACTAGGAATTATAAAGGGTAGTCCAAAATGAGTTTCCAGATATTGTTATTAAATAATACGATTCTGTTCTTATGTCCATAAACGATCTTACGCATATTAAATAATAATTAGCAATACCATGTTTCGCAAAATAATATCATATAAATTTGTTATCAGATCAGTAAAATACAATGCTTAAATGTGTTACTTTTTAAAATATTTTATTATTAATTCTTGGTTTTATTTTCACTGGCCACCCTTAAAATGTATATATTAGCCTATGCCAATAACTGAAATCCCATGGACATATACAGGGTAGCCTCCAAGGTAGGCAAGATACTTCGTATATGAATTATATTACTAATTTTAAGCGTTTCTCAACCTGTGGGTCGCCCTAGGGAGGCGTGCTAAAACTAAATGGGCGGTGCGAGCATCATATCGAGAAAAAATATATTATTGAAAAATTGATTTATTTCACTGAATTAATTGTATTAGTACTGCACAATGTATTTATTTAATAATTATTTTATTATTGACTTCCTTGGGCCTGTCTTGCAGAGCAAAGTTCTCCAAAGAAGGCTTAATATTACAAGTTGACATTCTAAGCTCTTTTTCTATAGTAAGCTAAAATCTATAGTTTATATTTAAAGCAGTCACCGCAGAAAATCCGGTTTCGCAAAGGCAGGATGTTGAGAATGGTAATAGTATACGAAATGCTTTTGTTTTCAGTGCAGAAAACTCATCATCCAACCCTGCCCAAATGTCAAAGAGTGATTTATTACTAAATTGTCTTTTGATTTCGCCACTTGCCGTGAAGTCTATAAAGATTACTTTTTCGGCAGTTGAGAGAACTTCGGGAGTATTTCGAAATAGGTCCCTAACCCACTCGTAACTTGCTATCAAGTTGAAGTCAGTAAGAAAATTCTTTGACTGCATGGTTAGATGATTTCCAATGGACAAGAACAACTTTCACTTTCTTCGGCCTTGTAAGTTTTAGCACATTCATCCACATTTGCAAACATTTCTACGTTTTCTAGCTTTACATTTCTACTCCACAATTCCAATTCTCTACAAAAAGCATTAACTTTATCACTTGTATCCAACATATGTGTGTTGACTCATTGGAGTTGATGATTCAAGGTATTTAATTTCTCGCATATGTCGACCAAGCAGCTCAATTTCATTACAAATAAATCATCTCGAAACTTTTTGGCTTCCGGTCTGTTTTCCTGTTCTAGAAAAATGGCGATTTTATCTCTTAGGTCATAAACATATTGCAGAAATGTCCCAAGTGATAACCATCTTGCCTTACAATAGCATAGTAACGCTGAATGTACTGCATCCATATCTCTACAAAGTGCAGAAAATATTCTTGATTTTTGTATATTTTACTACTGTCGTTAACACAACATTCAGACCAGGAATGTTTCCAGGTATACTGTGGAAATTTTTGTTTCACAAGTGCTTGTACACTTTAAAATCTTCCAGACATTATACGAGGAGTATCGGTGCATATTCCGATGCAATTCTTCTAATTTGTGTGTGCCTCGTTTAGAAAATCCTTTAAGATAGCAAATAATGCAAGTGCTGTTGCTTTGAGTTCTATTGGTTTGTAGAATAGTAGTTCTTCGACTGCTGACATATCATCACAAAATCGAACATAGGCAATTAAATGAGCATCTTTATTGCCATATGTTGTCTCGTCAAGCTGAATTGAAAAAAATATATGAACATCTTCAGCTATATCACCAATTCGGGCAACAGCATCATTTAATAAGGGTACTGACTGTATTTGTTCGGCAGAATTATTTTCAAACATAGTTTATACAATCTCAATTGCAGCTGGCAGAATAAGCTCTTCACCAATGGTGTGAGGCTTTTTACTTCTGACTATCTGATATGAAACTTTGTAAGAGGCAAGTAAAGCTTTTTCATTCACATACATAGTTTTTTTAAAAAGTGATTTTTGCTTTTCATATGACTTTAATTTTAATTCGAAGAATTTTCGGGGTTTGCCAACGTACTCACTATGAAGCGTTTCCAAATGCCGTTTAAGTTTATAAGGTTTCATGCCATATGCTGCTAAAATTTTTGAGCAAATGACACAAAGGATCCTTTCTTCTTCATTTATCTTTTTGAAAATATTTTCTTGATTTTATCTTCGAGACCACTTTTGTTTGTGCACTTTTTGATGCTTCACTATCGTCTAGTGCTCGCTTACGCCCACTTTAATATTTATCCCCGATTCTGTATAATTCTACGAGCTACTCGAATATCGTTAATTTCAGATAACACTCAAATTACAACATACATATTCACTGCACACAATTTGTATTGCGTGTATGCGCATGTGCGAAGTTAGTACTATATCAGTCAAATTTGATGTGTCATATTTTGTTATCAATCACTGTCAATCGTGTTTTGATGTAAACAAAGTGATAATTTTTGTGGTTTTCTTGTTTTATTTTTTCCATCGGTGTTTTTAGTGTGTTAAGACGTATTTTTTAATAATTCCAAAACTTATTATTGTTTTGTGACTTGTCGGTCGGTAAAATCTATTTGTTTAAATGTCGGAAACAAAGCTTAAAGGTGGTATGAACAGCGTGTGCTTACCGTGGGTGTCCTAACAGAACCGGCAAAGGAATTTAATTTTTCAGATTTCCAACGGATACAGGGAGGTATGTTAAGAAAGAGTTAATCTATTTATATTAAATATAAGTAGTTAGCATTTACACAAATTGATCATTAAAAAAAATCTTTTCAATAGACAAAAAGAAGGTTACCATCCAAACCAACAATTTTGTATTAAAGCAAAGCTGGATTTATGCAACATTAATTTAGCGTGTTTAACTTTGTAGTAGTTTTCTTTAATGATCTTTAAGTTAACTGGAAGTCAGCATGCTTTTTTACGTACAAAAGGACTATAGGCATTTAGCTATATAAATAAGATGAAATAAGGTTACACACAACACGCCTAAGTTTTAATACTATTTGCATTAAAAGATATTGAATATTCAATTAATTTAATCATATTCTTAGATGTAAAGCCTGGCTTGTTGCCTGTAACAGGAACGATTTTTTTTCCGTGTATACCGTATTCGGATATACATTTTTATCCTATAAATGTATTCTTTTTTTACTGTGTAGCTGGTGGTATCGAGGTCACAGAATTTGGGTACATCAACATCAAAGAAGCCGACAAAGCTTTCGCCATAGAAACTAATATTACTATTATAGCACGATTTCAGTGAAAATTATTGTATAAAGGGGGGGAGACGATGAGAATTGTGATTGAAAATTGGGTCGCAAATACTAAAAGGTTGAGAAACGCTGCAGTGGTATGTAAAGACACTTACCTATTCAAAGGGAAAACCTAATAACAGGGACCAGCTCATCCAGAATATGTAGCATCTTATGAGGTAAATAACAACATAAAAACCTATAATTAAGAATGCATGAGAACTCCGACGGAGGATTGAGTTATGCCTTGTACAAATCGGTGGTCACATTAATCAGCTTTAATATTTGCAATGTCATTACGCTTTTTTCCTAAGCCCTCCAGTAATTTGATTTAACTTCAAACTGCGATATATTAGGAACCGTTCGGAATTCGGGTAAAGTGAATAGAATCATTTTTGCTTAATATTAGTCATAATAACTCATATGCGAGGTATCTCGCATACCTCGGTCGCCACCCTGAATTTTTTGTTCTAGTTGCTGGGCCCAAATTAAAAAATAATGCTTAAAATTTTACATTATACAAGCAAAATATCGCTTATTAAACATTGTCCTAACATGTGTAATAAAAATATCAATGAATTTTTACCATAACTTAGTTTTTATAGAACTTACTTTTTGGACAAAATAAAGAAATTTCAATAGAAAACACTGACCAATAAATACATGTTTACTCAACTTGTCGCCATAACCTAATAAACTTACAAAATTGGATTATATATCCAAAGTTGAAAGTATTTTACAGGATAATCATTTCAGGATCTTAGCAACAATTAGATTTTTAAAACATTTTAATGAATTTTTGGAAGATAACGAGGCACGAAGAAAAATCATTTCCAGCAATCCCATTTTGCCACGTTTATACGGATTACCTACGACCGACAAAATTAACACCCTTATCAGACCAGTGGTAAGTTTTACTAACACTCCTATCTCCAACCTTTTTTTCTTCACACTTAATTTTATAAAATCTATCACAAATTCTCTCTTCCTCTTCCGCAAGACAAAATGGCACATATCAAGTCCTTAGCGCGAATAATTTCTCAGCAGTGGACTTACATTTCTGGAAATGTATTATTAAAGACTTTTAAACTTTCTTAGTTTGATAAGGTTGTCAAGTTTAGTAAGTAAGAAAAATGTTTGTTTTTATTATTATAAACATTATACGACCAAACATGCATTGTTTTTGTTATTTTTTTTTAATATAGATATTGATAGAATAAATTTCATAATAAATTACTAACGCAATTATTACTCCAAATTATCCTATGTCGAAGTACAGTTTGGTATGTTTATTTTTTTCTTAAACTTTGTTGCTACTATTTATTTCAAACTACATTTGTTCGAAAGTACATATCATATAAATACTAACAAAAATGAAATTATACCATTATTCATTTACTATTATAATATCTAAGCTTTCAAACTTTAAAAATCGTCTTCTTCTAACATCGGACTTGTTTTAGCCCTATGTTTTAATTTTTTGTTTTCTTTGGGGAAATACACTTTATCTCCCTTTTTGGAAATTGTAGACTCTAATTATATTTTGTCAGTATCCTTATTATTTCCATTGTCCAAGCTAACCTTAACATAATCAGCAGTATTTGGTTGGTACTACAAACCATTATTACTGTTTAGATTTGGTAAAGTCCCCAAATTATTTAAAGGTTTAGTTGACGTTTTAATATGTTTCTTCCTTGGCACTTTTTCCTATCTTTATCTCTTTTTTTTTAATTTCTTTCTTTCGAGCACTTTCACTTATCTGTTATTTTTTCAGTCTTTCTTCTTTTGGCTTTTTTTTTTCACCTTTCAATATTTAGCCTCTATCTATCTGAAGATGTTCACACAAGCGAAACTTTTTCTGTTTTTTCTTTTCATTACTTTTGGGAGTATCAGCCAATACTAAAAAATATTTTAGAGACATATACAGGTATTCACACAAGAATCTGCTTCAAAGTTGTTTTATTAGGTTCAGCAGTCACAATGGCATTCTCATCACAAGTAAGTTCACTTTATCCAATAAGTCATCTTTATTGTCTAGATTACTAGGAATTATAAAGGGTATTCCAAAATGAGTTTCCAGATATTGTTATTAAATAATACGATTCTGTTCTTATGTCCATAAGGGATCTTACGCATATTAAATAATAATTGGCAATACCATGTTTCGCAAAATTATATCATACAAATTTGTTATTAGGTCAGTAAAATACAATGCTTAAATGTATTACTTTTTAAAATATTTTATTATTAATTCTTGGTTTATTTTCACTGGCCACCCTTAAAATGTATATATTAGCCTATGTCAATAACTGAAATCCCATGGACATATACAAAATATCAATGAATTTTTAACATAAACTTAGTTTTTATAGAACTTCCTTTTGGTCAAAATGAAGAAATTTCAATAGAAAACACTGACCAATAAATACATGTTTACTTAACTTGTCGCCATTACCTAATAAACTTACAAAACTGGATTATATATCAAAAGTTGAAAGTATTTTACAGGATAATTATTTCAGGATCTTAACAAAAAATTAGATTTTTAAAACATTTACAATTCTGGAAATGTATTATTAAAGACTTTTAAACTTTCTTAGTTTGATAAGGTTCTCAGGTTTAGTAAGTAAGAAAAATGTTTGTTTTTATTATTATAAACATTATACGACCAAATATGCATTATTTTTGTTATTTTTTTTTATATAGATATTGATAGAATAAATTTCATAATAAATTACTAACGCAATTATTAGTACAAATTGTCCTATGTCGAAGTACAGTTTTTTATGTTTATTTTTTTCTTAAACTTTGTTGCTACTATTTATTTCAAACTACATTTGTTCGAAAGTACATATCATATAAATACTAACAAAAATGAAATTATACCATAATTCATTTACTATTATAATATCTAAGCTTTCAAACTTTAAAAATCGTCTTCTTCTAACATCGGACTTGTTTTAGCCCTATGTTTTAATTTTTTGTTTTCTTTGGGGAAATACACTTTATCTCCCTTTTTGGAAATTGTAGACTCTAATTATATTTTGTCAGTATCCTTATTATTTCCATTGTCCAAGCTAATCTTAACATAATCAGCAGTATTTGGTTGGTACTACAAACCATTATTACTGTTTAGATTTGGTGCAGATCTCCAAAAAGTTATCATGCTACCAAGAATGGAAACATTTAAAGTAGTCTTATTTACCTGTAGGATAGTAGTATTTAATGAAAGTTTTGTTCCAGTGGGCAAGAAACAAAATCTTAAGCCAATTGCTGCACTTTGGCATGAGGGAATATCAAGACGAAAAAAGGAAGACATAATCAGTGCTTTCTATTCTTTCTTTCTAATAAACAGAGATGCTAAAAAATAACTATTTGGTTAGACAACTGCTCTTCCCAAAACAAAAACTGGTGTTTGTTTTCGTTTCTTATTCATATAGTTAATTCGCCATTGATGAAATGTGAAGAAATTGTTTTGAAATATTTTGAGCCAGGCCACATATTTAATAGTGCTGACAGTTTCCACCACCAAGTGGAATTAAGCATGAAAAATAAAAAGATTTGCGATTTTCAAGATTTTATAAACACTGTCAGATTAGCTAACTCTGGAAATGTATTAGTACGTGAACTAGCTGTTAACGATTTCCATAACTGGTTTGATTGTACTTCCCAAATCGAAATTAAGAAAATGAACCCCAGGCCATATTTAAGCGACATTGTAAAGATAGTAGCAACTAGAGGCGCCCGAACATTAAAATATTGGACATACTTTGATTTGGAAGAGCCAGTTGAATTGGATTTTTAAAAATATCGGAATTTAAGAACGGTAATTCCCTTCCCGAAACTCACAAAGATGTACGGGGTATATCAACTGGTAAGAATCATTAAAAAACTATGTCCGTTGATGGAAGAATCTCGAAGAAATTTTTGGGCAAATATTAAAGAAGCCAAAGTCAACGATTTAAGTGAATCCTTTGATTAGAATATAAAATTATTTGTTTTGTTTTTTTGTTTTGTTTGTATACATAATATTATAATATAGTAAGTAGTTATTTTATCCTATTATACCTATATCTTAATCTTAAAAGATTATTACATGCAAACTTAAGTTATACTTACCGTAATTTAATAAATGTTGTTGTTTTATAAATAAGTAACTTACTTATATAATACTTATATAAAATTATAATAATTTGTCAATTTTTTTCAATAATACAGCAAATTGAAATTTAAAATATTTTTTTATTATTAAAGTAGTATTAGTTTTAATAGAAATAGATTCAGGGATACCTAAACGAAAAGCTCTATAAAAACAAAATCTATTAACATTACACTAGCAAAAAAATTTAGAAACTAGAAGAAAGTAATGTTTTAATAATATTTGTAATCAAATAAAACAAAAAGGTATTAAAAATATGCTTGTTTAGTCATTAAAAAAAGTTCTTCTTGCCATTAAAGATAGTGGCGGCACTTCAAACAAGTATAAATTAAAAGGGGGCAAGTAAGCTGAGTTTTGTTACTTGCCGCCTTTTCACTTACAAATGCGGTAGTTTTTAGTAATAAAATAAGAAGCAAAAAGGCCGTAATAGGCATATTTTATTCAAAAACACAGTAAAAATCGAAATTTGGCTTTAAATAAATAAATATAAATTTATTATACCAACAAAAAACAAAAAAATAGCATAAAATTTAACCCAACACTTTTAAACGATTGAAAGTGGTTTTTTGCGTTTTTCTCGAAACAATGCTTGTGACAGTTGCCGCCTTTTTTCTTATGACGGCAGTCTACAGATTGGGTTTTTCCTTGCTTTTTAGAAAGCACTGATGATAGCCTATGGCTGAAAGCGCTCTGCGTTAAATTTTAAAAGATTATACACTTAATACACGAAATCTACTGGTTCTTTCCATTACTTAATAAAGCTGCCATATTATTTCTAATTTTGACACCACGTGAACAGATGTTGCCGAAACTGTTTCAAAATTACTAACCGACTTATTGTTGCAATGTTTCGTTAGTTTTCTCAAAAAGACTGAAATGGTCAATTACTATAACCTGGCCAACAACTGTGGCATTTACTTTACCTACTAAAATTCATTTTTAGAAAATATTGTTTACGTAAATGAATGCATTTTTTTTACGATTCCAATAATGTAGTTTTCGCCAAAACGTGACTCCAGCATCTTTATAATTATACGGAAGTTGACTTATTTTAAATTAGATATTACATTCGTAATACCTCTTAGTTGCTTGAATCAGTTTAAATTAGTTTACTCACGCGAATTTTCTGAGCGAACATTAAGTACGTTCATTTGTTTCAGAATTACTTAGACAAACTGCGGCTGATTAGTTACAATTTACTTTTATGTTGTACAAGTTCTAGAATAGGATTTTATTTCAAGGAAGCTAACTAGATTTTTACATTTCTGTTTTTGTGTTTGTACTGTTTAAACTTAACATTTTGTTAATTGAAAAGTATAGTAGAAGCCGTTTAAAGAAAGTTATAATTAATATCTTATTGCACACTTTTACTTTTATAGCAAAGCCAAATTCTAGCATTTCCAAAAAACAAGTCAGCGGCGCACATTTTTTTTTGTCAATATTATTCGTGAGACTGCCCCCGGGACGCCACTGGAACTCAAAATTATCATCTAGTTAGTGCAAACTTAGCGTCTTATCACAACGAACAACACTGCCAAATTTCACCAAAATCGGCAAAAGGATCTTGGAGATATTAATAAAAAACCGATTTTTTTTTAAACGTTGCCGCCCTGTATTTTGATCTCAGCTATTAATGAAGGTTATGATATACAGGGTGTAACTTAGTGATAGGCCGTAATTCCAAGGGTGCATTCCTGAACCAAATTCAAGTAGAAAAGTTCATATAAGCATGTGTCCCAAAAAGTCTGGTTTTCAAGATACAGGGTGTCAAAGTTTAAAAAAAAAATCGGTTTTTTTAGTAATATCTCCAAGATCCTTTTGCCGATTTTGGTAGAATTTGGCAGTGTTGTTCGTTGTGATAAGACGCTAAGCTAACACTTACGAATAATATTGACAAGAAAGATGTACCCCACTGATCTCTTTAAAAATTTTATATTGAGTTAAGCAGCTAAACATACAACTTTTTTATCTCTTGATATTTGAAATATTTAAGATATTGAAAAAAAAAGATAGAAGCCACTTCATTGCATATCAAAATATTTTTAGCTGCTTAACCCGAAATAGTATATTATTAACCAAGGTTTAGAAAGCCATCATTATTGCCCGAGCGGCAAGTTTAAATCACGAGGAGCGGAGCGACGAGGGATTTAAGACGCGAGGGATATAAGCTGTCTAAACCGTGGTTAATATAATATTTTTTCCACTACTACAAACTTTTATAAGACATTTTTCTTTATAGTATTAATAATTATAAAAAATGATAGGTAGGTATAAGTTTATTTTTTAATCAAGTTACCTTCGCTTTGGAATTGGCAAAATATGTTGTTGTTTTCTCAGGTGGCTTTGGTAATGTCAATTTTTGTTCATTTATGTCATTAGATTTCACGAGTTTTCTGTTTTTTTTTTTTTAATGAGCGAAGAAAATGTTAGTGATATTATTATGTGTACACCTCCAAAATTAAGGATAGAAGCAGAAAAAAATGTTGATTGTACCGATATTCTACAAATTCATGCATCTCTAATAATCTAATATGTATTGATAATTATCTGGTTGCCTAACCACATTCATGTTTATGAATTCATGTTGTAGAATCAAAAAATCAAGTTACCTGCATTCAAATAGATTCTTGAAGATCGGTCAATAATGGATTTCAATGGCATATTATTGACCATGGTCAATAATAACTAATAAGGTAGAGAAAAACGATTTCTAACGTTAATAATCGGTCAATAATGGCGATGTTATATGTTAGTAGTGGAAAAACAATATAAAGTTTTTAATCTAGTCAGTGGCGTACAATTTCTTTTGTCAATATTATTCGTAAGACACATCTGGAAAACCCTACTTTTTAGGACACATTTTATGTTTATACGGTGAGCTCAAAAAGGTTGGAATAAATTCGTTTAAAATTCAGGTGATTATTTTCTGGAAAAACGCTTGGACATGTCAATTATTATTTTTAATTGCGAATTTTTTGATATAAGAAATGTGTGTACAGGTTGTCTCAAGAAGAACATATTATACCTTCAACATAAATTTTTTAAAATAGAACACCCTGTATATTATATTATTTTTAAATTCTACGATACATTCTAAACACTTTTTGTATAACATACCATATCTCCAAAATCAACGGTTTCCGATATATTGACATTTTTTCTAGTACTAAAACTACAATTAAAAATAAACTCTTTACATCTATTTAGTTTATAATATTTACATAGACTATATTAAATTTTATTTTAATAAATGTTGAAATTGACCGCCACCAACTTCCTGGCAATATGCAAGTCGATCTTTGAATTCTTCCAAAACGTTATGGATTACCTGGGGCTCTATTAATCTAACCTCATACCTTATTCGAGCTTTAAGTTCATCAGTATTGTTAGGTCTGTTAAAGTATACTTTAGATTTTAAATAGCCCCACAGAAAAAAATCTAGCGGGGTCAAATCTGGTGACCTTGCCGGCCATTCTATTGGACCCTGTCGACCAATCTACTTGCCAGAAAAGACTGTATCCAAGTACTCACGCACCGGGCGTGTGCAATGGGCTGGTGCTCCGTGTTGCTGGTACCATAAGTTATTGTTGGGAATGTCTGGCTCATGTGGATTTGGATAGAGTACAGAAAGTGCCGGTATTAACTCAAATTCTAAAAATGCTAGATACAGTTCGCCATTTAACGTACCATTAAAAAAGAAGGGACCTAAAATCCGGTTATTAACAATTCCAGCCCAAACATTCACTTTTTGCGGGTATTGTGTGTGTGGGACTCCATGATCCAGTGCGGATTTTTCTTAGCCAAATATCGACAGTTTTGGCGATTCACATGCCCATTTAGAGTAAACGTTGCTTCATCAGAGAACATAATTCTTTTTAAAATTTGAGGATCTTCAATGTATGTGTTCATCATTGTTTCACAAAATTCTGTTCATCTATCCGGGTCATCTTCATTAAGTTCATGAACCAACTGTACCCTATAAGGATGCCATTTATTTTTGTGTAAATAATTCAATACGGTTGCTTGACAATACCGCGAGTAACACTATGGTGGTTTTCTTGGACAGCTAAGAGGATATTTAACTGCACATCTTCTGAAATTCTAGGTCGACCTTAAATATAATTGTCTCTAACATGCCCCAAATTCCTATATTTTTTTTACAATTTTACTAACAACAGATTGAGATATTGGTGCTCGGTTTGGGTACTTATTGTTAAATAACTCACACACTTCTGTTTGGGTTCGCATCCTATCTCCATAGCCAAGCATCATTAGTACCTCTATCATATCTTTTTCACTTAACCGCGCCATTTTTACAGAATTACTTGAAACTAGATAGATCTACACAATTTGAAGAAATTTTGACAAGAAGTAAATGTCTGTGTCAAAATAAATTAATTCAGGTAACAGGTTACAATAATAAGAAAGAAATGCGCAATTAAAACTAAAAATCCACGGATCTCAACATTTTTTCAGAAAAATATTAAAATGTCAATATATCGAAAACCGTTGATTTTGGAGATATGGTATGTTATACAAAAAGTGTTTAGAATGTAACGTAGAATTTAAAAATAATATAATATACAGAGTGTTCTATTTAAAAAAATAATGTTGACGGTATATTTTCTTCTTGAGACAACCTGTATACACATTTCTTATGTCAAAAAATTCGCAATTAAAAATTATAATCGACATGTCCAAGCGTTTTTCCAGAAAATAATCACCTGAATTTTAAACGAATTTATTCCAACCTTTTTGAGCTCACTGTTTAAACTTTTCTACTTGAATTTGGTTCAGGAATGCGCCCTTAGAATTACGGCCTATCATTAAGTAACATCCTGTATAGTGCCCCTCTACTATGAATTTGGATTTGGACCGACAGGGAGCCAGTATTTTGGTAGTTTGTATGTCGTGTTTTGTCCTGATCTCGTATGCGAGTCTGTGATTAGTGGGTTTGTCGATACGTTTGAACGTCGGTAATACTCTTTAATAATTTTCAAGAAAGATTCATTTATCGTCTGCATTAGAAAGTTACGGTGAAGTACTCTCTTCAGTGTATATCTAGTACGTCGGCGATAGATTTAAAAATAAATAAATGTTTATAAATCTAGTATTAAAAACGGGGATTGCGTCTTCCCAGTGTTAAACTCTTAGATCTTTTTAGGTGACATAAATGATCTTTTACTTTAGATGCAGATAGTTGACTTTTGAGATTTAGATCTACTAAGGTCATTTCAAGCTTTAATTTTGCATTAGCTCGCTACTTCAATATTGTTACTAGTGTTTCCTGGAAAGAGGTATCAGAATGCAAAATGGATATTTTCTTAAAAGACTACCGAAGACTATTGTGATAGGAATGACATGGATTTGTGACGGGTGGGACGAATAAGCAATTGAATAAAAGTACACACATTCATAGTTCACTACTTTTATTTGGACATACATGGTGGCAATTTTAAAATTTACAATGACTATATTTTCCACTATAAGATATCAAAAAAAAAAAACGAAAAATACCGGTTCTGTAAAAACGCGATGAAATAAAAATAAGGTTTTTTGCGGACCATTCTCCCCACCCTTTAAGTACTACACGTATCCACTTTAAAATCTTAAATGGCACTTTTTTCTATGATCAGGCATCCTAATTGGCGTCCAATAAATGAACTGATAAGGTCAATGGAATCGATCGTCCCGCCATGACTACATCTGGTTCCTTTGGGTTTTTTAGCATTAAAAACTACTTGGTTATTATTCTCACCCTAAAACATAATTTCTTTCAGGTGTTCATTAAAATGTGGGACTTCTTGCTGCTTATAAATAGTGATGTGCATTGGCACTCGATGATTGACTATCAAAAGTAAAAGGCGAAATTAGTTAACTGTAGTAATGAAAGCTATTATATTGGATGTTTAATTAATTTCAGAAGATCGTTAACGTATGTAGAAAGAGGGTGAGAGACAATATAGAACTTTGAGGGCATCCTTCATTAATATTAAGTGTGTCTAAAAAAAATTCGTCAATCACAATGCGTGACAACTCCCAGAAAACCTTTTAGTTTGACTGGTAACAATTACTACCTACTTATATTACTAATCCTGCCAGTTCAGTAACCTGAACTAACCTGACATAAATGTGTGCTTAAGAACTGAAATAATTCTGCCACCTACTTGAACGTTGATTAAGCCGAACAATGTTAGTTATTCGTAACATAAAATCCACGACTTTTATTTGATATCTCACTCGGCCAGATCGCTAAGAGTAATTTGTTGATAAAAAAAAAACTAACTTTTAAGCGTTGTAAATTGGGGTACCATGTTGATTGGGAGTTGCAAACATAGTGTATCCTGATCTCCCATGATCAAGTATGAATGTAGGAGTTTTTTTACCAAAGCGTGATGACCTATGATTTCCATACCGTATGCCCTTAGAATAGAGGGATAATGAGTTCAGTATAAGAACAAAAATATTGTAAATTCTTACCATTTTATAAAGTATTTATAATGATTTAGCCAATATAAGTCAATTTTTAAATTCCGCCCTAACTTTCTAAGAATTGTCCCTTACAATCGGCAAGCATCTATCCTGTGACGCAATTATTCCAGTCGGCTAAGACTAGTAAACTATTGTACTATACTACACTATAAAAGTTAAGAATTGCTGATAAATTGTGTACTAAACTAAACTTTATAAGTTAAGAGTTCTTTAATTATAATTTTAACGTGTCAATTTGTAAACTGTAATTATTTGTTACCGAACGTGAAAGTGTATTTTAATATTTTTAAAGCTTGTTCATATTTTACCTATTTATTATGTCATTTTGTAATTTGTAATTATATGTTACGCGACGTGCAATGTAAGTTTGGGGTTAAGAAGGTGTACTGTCGTGTTTTTATTATTTTAACGATTTTAATCTTATTCACATTAAGATTTGTGTAAGTACAATATTGTATGGAAACACCAATAATTCATAAATAAATAAGTAGCTTTTTATTAACCTTAAGCTGGAGAAGCTTCTCCTCGCCGTTGCTACTATAATAGTAAGCGTGCAAACAATTTTGAAAATTTGGTGAACTATTGGGAAATCACACTTTTGTAAAGCTTCAAGGACATTGCTAGAACTAACCATTCTTTGCTCTTATAATTGTATTTCTACCAGCAATTGCATAAGAGAACGACTTTCCAGCAGGTCCAAAATTGATGTATAGGATTGGCAAAATCAGAAAAGATTTGTCTTTGGGTTTGTCGTCCTCAGAGGCGAGGGATTTGCAAATCTTCTCCAAGATCTGTAAGCAGTTTTTGAACTTGTGGAAAAATCACTACAAAAAACATATGCCCAACCCAATATAATATGTTTAGTTCAAAGTACAGTACATATTAGAAGTAATTAGGCTCTACCCTCTGGCTTTTAGTTTTAACGTATATTATTTTTACCCTATGGACCTCGCCTTTGTGGGGAGGGGGATGCACCCTACCACCTTTAAACCGCCACTGCCTAAAATCTGATGGAAAATGTGTTGTCAATTTCTACCAAAAATTCCTAGTGGGGTAAAAGTCAAGGTTTATCTGAAAAAATAGAAATTCTGACAATTTGATTCTAAAAATGTGAGTACTGCAAGTTTACGTTTTACTAGTCGATGCTATCTCCTTGAAATGACCCAGCAGATATTAGTAATCTTTAGTAAAACCGCTTATAACTTATTATTTTTAATGTTGTTAAATTATTTTTTATCTACTATGTACAGGGTGTCCAGTTTTCGTATGTTTTACGGGTTAACTGCGTTATTAGTAAAGATAGAAGGTTGCGGTTTTCGCGGCACTGTGTTACTTTTTTGAGAAACAAACGATGCCATCAACAGAATTTTCATAGCCACCTTAGTTTTTAGTTACGGAATGATTTTGAAAAATTTTGCCTTTTGGGACACACCCCCCCCCCCCCCCCGTATCTCGGTTACGCTGCAACTTATCAAAAAGGTAAAAAATGAACTTATTAGCTTTTTAACGTAGAAACCAGTGGCTTAGTCAGATTTTTTCTATGTTTAATTGTTTTCGAGAAAAAGAGCAAACTTGCATTTTTTTAAATGGGACACCCTATATATTTTAACTATTATGATTCAGTTTATGACAAGCTTTGTAAAATATATAATACTTTATAGCTGTTTTAAATGTGAAGCTCAAAATTTACATTTTTCAACAAATTTAAATTTTTTTTTAGTAGGCCATGACGGGTATTTAGGAAAACAAAAGATGACAGGCTTGTTATCTGAAAAAATCTTTATTTAATATCAGAATAGGTTATCCATTTTCTGTTCTTTATTTCTATTCAGTTTCGATAAATAGCAGTTTTTTCTTAATTATGGCTGCGAATGCAAAATTCGAGAACTATGATAAGTACGATATGTTCGTTTGTTATATTCAGTGTAACGAAAATTCGGATGAAGCATTAGAAGTTTATTTTAACAGGTATGGGCATCTTTTTATATTTTTCATCATATTTTAAAATTTATAAAAACGTATTATTCGCAGATTCCCAGAAAGAAGACAGCCGGATAAAGGAATATTTTTAAAAATAAAATCAAACTTAATTGAAGTCGGTTCATTTTCCAAACCCCGACCTAGTATTTACAATAAGGGAAAACATGACATTGATGAAGTAAACGTTTTGGCTTCAATTGAAACAAATCAAAGTAGTTCTTGTAGAACAGTGGAAGGTTCTGTCGGTGTTACAAAATCAAGGGTTCAACCTATTCTAAAAAAACACAAGTTTAAGCCATACAAATTTCATGTCGTACAAAACTTACATCTCGGTGACGCAGAGCGCCGCGTAGAGTTTTGTAATTGGTATTTACAAAATGTAAATAGAGAAAATCATTTTTAAAGAACGATTATATGGTCTGATGAGAGTCATTATACCAGTGCCGGTATATTTAATCGGCAAAATACTAGGTTTTGGTGCCAGGAAAATTACCATGTTATATTTCCACGAGAACGGCAAGGCAGATTTGGGTTTAGCGTTTCATGCTTCATACTGGGAAGTAAAATTTTATATAATATATTTGAAGGTGGTCTTACTGCAAATAAATATTTAGAAATTTTGGAAAACATTGTGACCGAAATAGTAGAGAATGTGCCCCTAGCTCATCTTAATAGCTTATATTTGCAACAGGACGGAGCTCCCGCTCACAATGCTCAAATCGTAAAAGCATATCTTAACAATAATTTTCCTGTCCGCTGAATTGGAACACATGGACCTGTAAGATGGCCACCCAGGTCACCCGATTTAACGGTTTTAGATTTTTTTTTGTGGGGCTACCTAAAAAATAAAATTTATACCGTCCAGTACCAAACGATGGCAGATTTAAGAGAAGCCACTGAAAGAGTCTTTAGGGAGTTACAGATACGACCTTTTATTACTTTAAATGCACTGAGGCGAATCAGAACAATGTGTGAAACATGTCTTAGGCATAATGGAGAACAGTTTGAGCAATATTTATGAGACAGTTTCCTAAATCATCAAATAATTGTAGCTTTTAATTTTTGAACGTATAACACAACTGAGTTAATTATTGTTATTTATATTTATAAAAGTTATTGTTATAGGTATATATTTTTAAAGTTAGTGTTTTATATTTGTGAGAAGCTTATGACAATTGTTTAATCTTAAAATTTATACGGTGTGCCGTTTAAAAAAATGTAAATTTGTTGAAAAATGTAAATTTTGAGCTTCACCTTGAAAACAGCTATAAAGCATTATATATTTTTAAAAAGCTTGTGATAAACTAAATCATATTAGCTAAAAATATATAGGGTGTCCCATTAAAAAAATGCAAGTTTGTTCTTTTCCTCAAAAACAATTAAACATAGAAAAAATCTGACCAAGCCACTGGATTCTACGTGAAAAAAAACTACAAAGTTTTTTTTTACCTTTTCGATAAGTTGCAGCGTAACCGAGATACGGGGGGGGGGTGTCCCAAAATGCAAAATTTTCAAAATCACCCAGTATCTAAAAATCTAAGGGGGCTAATTTTAACATTTTTTGTAAAATTAATCTTTTTTCGTATGGAAGGCTATACCCGCAAATAAAAAGCAAAATTAACAACATTATATTTATTATAAAACTTGTTGTTGCTGTTGTTGTTGTTGTTGTTGTTGTTGTTGTTGTTGTTTTCCTTGTTGTAAAAATTGGGCCTTGGTTTTTTAAAAGATCCGTGCTCAATAAGATTGGCTTGGGTTTTATAGAAATATCCTTTTATCAGGTTGTTGTCTTTCTGGATATCTACAAAAAATTTAAATATGTAACAAAAAGATAATAATAGATAACAATAATGATTAAAACTTTTATTTTTATTATGAATATTAATGGTACCTAACAAATGATTTTATAACTTACCTATTAAAATACAGCTTCTTGCGCGTCTTCATTAGCTTAAATAAAACAAACATACATATCTTTTTATTTCCTTATTTTCACATATATTATTTTGTGCCATGTTAAACAATTTTCACAGAAATAAATTATAAGCCCACAATATCAAACAAATACCAGTAATATTTGACAACAATCCGTAATGGCGCATTTACTGATTTTGGTTTTCTGTCATGGCTATCTGTGATTGACCATGGCGTAGCCTTCTATACGAAAAATGATTAATTTTACAAAAATGTTAAAATTGTTCACTTTTAAAAGAAATAAATATATATTTTTGAAAAGCTTCTAGGAAGACGGATAAGTTTGGTTATAACTCAAAAACAAAACTTTTTACGAAAAAACTAATTAGAACACTGAATTCTTCATAAAAAACTCTATAATAATCCATTTTGATCTTATTGATAACTTATCAAATATGCGAGATACAGGGGAGCGTCAAAAATGACAAATTTTCAAAATCGCTCTGTATGTCAGAAATTGAGAGGGCTATGAAAATTTCGTTTGCGGCAATGAAAGTTTAGTGAAGTAATAGAACGGTAAGCCGAAAACCATATATTTCTATCTTTTATAATAAGGGAGCTGGTGTAAGAAAACACTCGAAAACTGGACACCCAGTGTGGCGCTTTTTTGACGTGCATTGGTGGTTTTGGCGAAACGATACTAGATACAATAAATCTGACCACGCATTCCAAGCAAGCTCTATTTTTATTACCAATTCAATGCCGCAAAGAGATCTTGGACAACTTAATTAGTTTTTAATATACAAGGTGTTTTTATCTTTATATTAATGCCTTACAAAGTACACTAAATCTAAAGTAAGCATCAGAAATATAACATTTTGGTTCACATCTAATTATTTGTATAAAAACTCCAGCAAATAATATATATAAAGGAAGCGACAATGCCCGGGTTAATACTTTAAGGGTCAACGTAGACGCCAAGAAAGTTATATCTAATTACCCCTTGTGGACATTCCATTGACTTTCAAAGCCCATTTTCCGTTTCTCATTGGCTGAATCAGTTACAAATTGATATCACCATGTAAAACTCAACCTATTGACAATATTTTTTATCGCTACTGGCGAAGCGCCGACACGGCTTCGCTCTGTTCTTATCTATACGACGTTAAAAAGAGAAAGATGCGAGGACGCCTCATATCTGATCGTACTTGGCGGCATCTGGCTCTTAAGTTCCAAGTAATGCGCTCTCCGGAACCTAACATTTTAAGCCGCAATGCATGCCGCATAAAGCCGGCATTTTTTGCTACTGTTTTTATACAGAAATGTAAACAATAATGTTAAATTAATAATAATAATATTTATATGAAACGAGGCACCGCGCGCCTATGCCGCTACAGTTAAACCTGACTTTTTTATGCCGTTTACCCCTCTGTCTCCTCAGCCGTCGTAGCCACAGACTTGTAAGGCGGACTATAGTTTACGGTTTTAAAAATAAAAATGAAGAATATTCAGTCTGCCTTATGCCACCTTAATTAAGCAATTCAGGCGTAAAATATAGTAAGTAAATTCATAGATTGTTAAAACTTATTAATGATTTTGAATTAAACATTGTGGGTATATTTTAGTTTATTTCTTTTACATAATTACAACAATATTTTAATTGATGTAGCACTATAATAATAAAATTTTCCTATAGGTTACTAGACTGTAGAGTGACTAAATTTATTGAATTTGGGGACATTATTTTTAAGTAGGCTTCGGGAACATTTGGTAGGTATTTTAAATGATGAAATGCGTTTGAGCATATAATGATAATGTTAATTATGGCGTATGATAATTTTCAAAATTTTAATATGCTATAATGTTATAATAAAAGTGGCTGCTCCGAATTCAATTTATATTTTGAGCGATACCCGGAACGACGACAACCACATTGTCGCATATTAGTAAAATTGCAAACAAATTTTAAATAAACTAACCTGAACTAACCTGATTTGACACAACTACAGTCCCTATAAAGATAGTAACTCTAGCAAACATTATTTGTTTTTTTTTCTTCAGTTGCAATTTAAACTATCTGTTTAATTTACAGAGATATACTTGTTTTTCTGTCCAGCCTGTCCGAACAAAATGCTTTTAACTCGGCATTAATAAATCTTACCGGTTAATTCGATGCTTTTTCTCGTTTTTCCAAGCTGATTGTCTGCAACGCAAGTGTAATTTCCGAAGTCAGTTCGATGCACTTTACGAATAACGAGAGAATGTCTGGTTCCACGCGACTCCATTATTCGTCGCTCCGTTGTGTCCAGTTGCATGGTATCACGATACCATAAAACCTGAAATTAAGTAAATTCTATGAACCTCTCAAATTTTTGACAATAATATCAACCCCAAAAAAAAACTAATACGAATGCGCGATGACTGATATTGTTTTGCTATAGTAGAAAAAATTAGATTTCCTCCAGCCCATAATTCACATCGATACTCGCATAACTGTGCCAGGGAAGGCATCCAAGTATAACAAAAAATTGGACTTAAAACAGGATTTGCAGTAATTATCAGTAAATACCTATTACCTTACTTTAAATTTTTAAATTTTACTATTTTTGTGTTTATAAAATAATATGTCTTCTGATTTTTTTGTTCGAACACGAGTGATTCTGTAGTATTTCTATTTAGAATCGAGATAGTAAACAGAAATATTAAAAATTAATCGACTTTTACTTGTCAATATTCAAAAACCTGTCTATCGATATAATTCTATATGTCCCGCTGCGAATTTTCCAAAGAATTTTGTTTTTGTTGTTGTCGGCATTCGGCTGAACAGTCTTACAGTCAGTCACACAGTGAAAACCCAAAGTATATTTTACTAACAAGTTGTTGAAACAAATAACAAAGATGAGTCATACATCAGTAAGTAAAATTATTTAATTAAATTTGCGATATGTTTGCCTCGTTTGTTTACCTAAGTTAAATTAAGATACTTCTTACTGTACACAAACGAGGCAAGCAAATCATAAACTTAAATAAATAATTTTACTTCTTTATGTATGACTCATGCTTGTTAATAATTTTATTAACTTATTGGTAAATGATGCGCAGTGTTGTTTCTCACGGAAAACATAAGCGTCAATATTTCCAAAAAAATGCTCCGCTATAAAACTTGAGTTTAATGTTTCGCTTCTGTAGACTTTTTAATTCTTAAAAAGCATTCGCAATGCGCTGTCATTAATTAGTTATTGCTTTATGGGAAGTGGTTTCTGAATATCTCCAATATACAAGAACATTAATTAATTTTATAATACAAAATTAATCTCAAGGAACGAAAAGTGGTATAGAAACCCATGGATCAATAAAATTCTGTATGGCACGGAGGCCCGCTACTGGCTCTTCTAATTATTCTTTTTGTTGTTAGCATTCTGCTGAACAGCCATAATAGCCAGTCACACAGTCCAAAATAAAAGTATATTCAAAATTTAAGTCGATAAACTGCGCTTCATTTACTAACAAATTGTCAAGATAATTAACAAATATGAGTCATAAATCTAGAAGTAAAATTATTTATTTAAATTTAGGCGAGAGGTGCCGGGATCGATGCCCGGCGCCTTCACCATGTCACAAATTCGTGCCGTTTTCCCCTGGAGCGGTCTCGGGGGTTCAAATAAAATGCAGAGCTAAAAAAACAATATACCCTTATATTTAAATCCTTTATAGATATGACGTTCCATGTAGCCCGGAGAAAACCTAGCATGTTCCTAGGGGCCGTAGGGGGCGCACTTGGGTCAAGAATGATTATTATGAGGAGGCAAGGATAGATGAAGACCCAAGAGAGGGGCGTTTTGCCGATCGGCACAATGTCAAATATTTATACACCGAGAGTGCTGATGTGTATTTGTAGAAACTTGAAATTGGGTGGCACAGTGGTCCAAGACTTCAATGCACAGTGGTCTAGAGGTGTGAAAATATAATTGTAGTGTCGCTATCTTGTTAACAATTTGCTTGCCTTATTTGTGTATAGTAAGTATCTTAATGTAACTGAGGTAAACAAAATTTATACCATAAGTACCTTAAAAGACGCGGTACATACACATACGACAGCTTTTGAGATTTATGATACAGGCTGTTCGTAGCTACTTCCAGCTAATTTAAATATGTGGTTTTTCAATTTTTGCATTTTTGCAAACGTTTGCATTGTGAATGTTCGTTCTATGAAGGATGCAGCAAACTTATGCGACCCGTGTGGACCAGCTATTGCAAAAAGAAAATACAGATTTTGGAGATTAATATCTACATTGAAATATATAGGTCATCATCCCACCCTGTGAGGCATCCCGCCCACCCTTAGAGGAAGAGATGGCCAAGTTATTTTAATTATTTTTGTAACAAAAAAAGGGGCTTTGAAATAGATTGTTCGTTATTATGAATAAATATCCCATACAAAACTATAAAATCCTTTATTTTACTGTAAGTAATAAGAGTTTAAAGTTAGGTGAAAAATAGGGCATCTCTACCCATATTTCCTCACTTATTTTAATGGGTAATTCATAGATAAATTTTATCTTTAATCGAAGAGTTAATTAATGTAAGTATATGCCATAAAATGTTTGGTCCTCAATATACAGGCTGCTAAAGAGTTTATTTTCTTTTCGATTTTTAATAGAAGTCTAGTTTATCTTTTTCAGGAACCTTGGTATTTTCAAAACATTAATTTTAAAAAGCTTCAATTTTTAGGTGCAGTTAAGGGGTGCCGAAAAAAGCTTAAATTCAAAAAATGTGAAACCAATCCGTTGTGGTGAACCGACGACATTTTGTATTTAGGGGTGAATTCAGTTTGTCGGGAATAACTTGGTTTAATTTCAATTCAAGACAAACAGTAAAAAGAGTAATATTGTTAGAAATAAAATTCTCTATAATTTGACTAATAACCATTTTCGCTATATTTAATATTTACAATTTATCAATTTAACCATTTTGGAAAAGGTTGAAAATGTTTTTCGGATGATTTGTCCATTACCTATAATTCCAAGAGTAGAAGTAGATATTATTTAGTTTAATTAATTTTCAGACAAAAAACTAAAAGTACTATAGAAACCTGTCGATGAATAGAACTCTATATGTCCCGCTGCGGGTTCTCCAAAGAATTTTATATTTGTTATTGTTGGCACTCGGCTGAACAGTCAAATAGTGAAAACGCAAAGTATATTCAAAATTTAGGAAAATAAACTGCGCGTCATTTACTAACAAGATGATGAAACAAATAACAAAGATGAGTTATACATCAATAAGTACAATTATTTATTTAAATGTACGATAATATGTTTGTTTCCTTTGTGTACCGTAAGTATCCTAATTTTTGGTTGCCAAACATATCAGAGTTTTCTTCCCGTGTTGCTTCTTACGGAAAACATAAGCCTTAAAATTTCCCAAATGTTTCGCTTCTTTGGGGAGGTTTTTTAATTCTGAAAAAGCATTTGCAATGCACTGCCATTAATCAGTTATTGCTTTATGGGAAGTGGTTTCCTAATATCTCCAATGTACAAGAGCATTAATTAAATCTGGAAATATCTCCCTGCACAAAACTTTCTGTTGTGTAAATGTCCGTCTATGGTGTCCGGAAAAATTTAATTATAAGAATTGTATAATAATAAATAATTATTCATACAAGGTGCGTCAGTAAGGTGTTCGCCTTTGATGGCACCCAAATTACAAAGGATACAAAAAAAGTGTTCAAGTTATTACATAAAAATATTTATATAATATTTTTTAAATGAAATATCCTGTATATTTTTAGTTATTTGATTCAGTAAAGGAAGGAGTTTGTATCCGTCTTTTTTTTCATTGGCTTGCGGCGTTGCCAAGTTATTATTTTTTTTATGTTTAAGGAATTTTCTCGTTAAGAAGTCATAGGTATCAGCTAGTCAACATAGGTAAACAATATTTATACCATAAGTACCTTAGAAAAGCTTAAATTCAAAAATAATTCGCGAATAACTTGGTTTCATTTCATTTCACGACGATAACTGAAAAGAGTAATATTGTTGGGAATAAAACCCTCTATAACTTAACCAATAACAATTTTGGCTATAATATTTATTATTTAAAATTTCTCAATTTTACCATTTTGGTAAGTGTTGCTTCTCGCGTGGTTTTTTCGTTTCGTATCATTCCAAGGGTTAAAGCACATATTATACAATAGTTAGAGCTTTAAAAAAATCTTTTAATTTGGTGTCTTAGCCATTTTCCCGCATGCGCCTCAGAGTGCATTGTGTCAAGTTAATGGATTAAGGCATTTACATATTTTGGTAAAACTTGGCACACATTGACAAAGATCTATGTTTCGGCTTATTTCAAACAGCAATATTACAACCAGTGGCGTGCGCTAGGTCGATCGTTATAACTTTTATCGGGCGATCTATGATACGCAACTGCTGTTTACTTAATTTAATATTTTTATCCATATCAATTATTATAATATTATCTTTCTTCGGATACGGTTAACCATTTTTTTAGAAAAAGTTGTATTATAATATTTTAGGAGCATGGTACACTGCGCATCATATAAAACTGGTACAACTGTTGTAGGCTAAAAATTAGCTTTTCTAAGCTTTGTTAATTGGTCGTTTATGACGTTTGTATAACAATGAATTTTGTTGCTTATGGCTTTAAGAAACAGTACTGTCAGCTATTCGAAAATTCCTTTAACCTTCTGAGTAAATAAATAAACTTCGCTATAGAAAAGATAATTAAATAATTTTAAAAAAGTTCATCTGCTAAGTAAAATTATACATTATTTTAAGTTAATAACTAGTCATAGCTCCATTATTATCTAACACTTTTTGTAATCTTATTGGCACAGAATTTATTAAATTTGATGCTAAATTTGGATCTTCGGACAGGTTTTCCCAAACATCCTCAATAAGAGTCCACAGCTGTTGCCTATTTTGCGATATTTAATTTTCGAATTTTTTTTACCATAATTCCCCAAATATTTTCTATAGGATTAAGATCCGGACTCTTTGATTGCCAAGGAAGAACTTGAATATTGTGTTCATCAAAATAATTCCTCACACAGTAAGCAGTGTGAACTGAACAATTATCTTGTTGAAAAATAAAATTGTTGTTCGGAAAAACCTCCCTGACTGAAGGCAACATTACATTATCTAAAATATCTATATATTTCCTCGCATTCAATCTTTCGTCAATGTCCCAACATACTCCTAATCCCCCTCTGTACATCCAAGCCCAAACGTTCACTGAAAATCTTCCCGATTTATCGCTTGGAGAAATATACTTTTCTTCGTATCTGGACCGAGGCGGTCTATATACTCGAATATGACCATCATGATACGATTGAAACACTTTCTCGTCAGAGAATATAACTCTCCCCCAAAAATTTACAATTCTACCTTGTTTTTTTTTTGGGAAAGTTTATATTTTTTTCCCGCTGCACAACTTTTTAATTCCGTTTTTGGAATCCTTCTTAACGCAGTTGTGACAGAAGCGGGGAAATTTGTTTCAACTTTAGCTTTTCTTGCACAATCAAAAGGATGGTCTCTTACAAAATTAACTAAATTTGCATCTTGCTGTTCGTTAGTTATACACGATCTTCCTGTCCCTCTTCTTCTTTCAACAGTTTGTTCATTATCCCATTTTTCTTTTAAATTCTGGATAGTAGTTTTGCTTCTATTATATTCTTCGGCCAGTATTCTAACAGACCAACGAGCCTCTATTTTGGAAATTATTTGCAACTTTTCGAAATTACTCAACTGCCTTGGCATCGCTATAACGTAAAATGGAAATTTTTGACATAATATCCTATTATTTGTCATAGTGGCAGGTGTATTAGGTGCCATTCTTATGCAAAGCATGATTGATAGCGAATATTATAAAACCCGATTTACATTTGTGGGGGAATGAAAGTCTTCGTATTTTTAGTGGACTGTATTACTTTAATTAAATAAAAATTAACAATTTTGGACGGAGTCTTTTTCTCCGTCCTAACTCAACAAAACTATTTTAATAACTGTCTTTCTTGTTTTGCGGCGTTGCCATACCCCCAACCAAACAGTTCCGAATCCTTGACATACCGCCCCCTTGGAAGCACCAAGTCTTTGTCTTTTAACACAACAAACAAACTAAAGCTTGCTCACTCTCACTCCACTAGTTTTTTTTTAATATGCCCTTAAAACGCTATACTGTCTAGTTAGAATAATATCAATCTGTGGGCAATACGCAAAGTCTGCCAACAGCGCGTGTTAGCACACCCTCTCGGACCCTCACATTCACTACCCGAACTATTCCATCCTTCCCTGGATGCAGACTGACTACTCTTCCCAACTGCCAACACAAACTGGGTGCGTTGTCGGTTTTTACCAAAACCAGAGTACCAACCTTCAGCAAACCTTGAGCATTCAATTTCCATTTAGTTCGGGTTTGTAGTTCGGATAAATATTCCTTTTGCCACCTGGCCCAATAGTGCTGCACCATGGCTTGTAGATGCTGCCACTTATTTAATCGATTTTCGGGTAGTTCTGTTAATTCATATTCTGG
Organism: Polydrusus tereticollis; assembly: GCA_963920685.1. Classification (NCBI taxonomy): domain Eukaryota; kingdom Metazoa; phylum Arthropoda; class Insecta; order Coleoptera; family Curculionidae; genus Polydrusus; species Polydrusus tereticollis. The sequence continues at coordinate 67,473,469 of OY987330.1, forward strand.
AAGAGTACTAAGTGGTCTTCCGATCAGAAAGTGTCCGGGCGTCAAGGCCGAAATATCATCGGGGTCATCAGTGATAGGACAAAGTGGCCGGGAATTAAGAATACCCTCAATTTGTGTCAAAACCGTGGTAAATTCCTCAAAAGTTAAAGGCTTTTCGCCAATAACACGCTTAATGTGGCCTTTCGCGCTTTTAATTCCAGCCTCCCACAAACCTCCGAAACTGGGGGAATTAGCCGGTATAAAATGCCATTTTACTTTTTCATTAACCAACTGATTAGCGATGTACTCAGAATTACATTTTAAAAATTCATAAACCTTACACAACTCATTATTAGCGCCAACATAATTTAATCCATTGTCAGAATACATGTTGGCTGGCTTACCTCGTCGGCTAGTAAATCGTTTAAATGCCGCTAAAAAGGCATCAGTGGTAAGTCCAGAGACTAACTCAATATGTACCGCCTTTGTACTCATACACACAAAGAGGCAAATGTATGCCTTTATTAATTTAGGGTTACGAGTGGGTCGATCTTTTAACAAAAATGGCCCGCCAAAATCAGTACCAACATTCAAGAATACTGAACAGCAATTTACACGCACCTCAGGCAAATCGCCCATGAGATATGCGGCCTCCTTTGGCTTTGCGCGAAAACATATTATGCATTTTCTTATTATATTTTTACAAGCATTTCGGCACAGAATTGGCCAATATCTTTCTCTAACACTATAGAGCAAGGTTTGAACACCGCAATGCAATAACCTTTCATGTTCCTGTTTTAAAATATGATTTGTAAGTAAATGCTTATTTGGCAAAATTATAGGATGTTTCTTTTCAAAAGCTTGATCAGAATTATTTAATCGCCCTCCGACTCGCAATATTCCGTCTTTTATAAATGGATTTAAAGTAAGTATTCTACTATTTTTTGGAATCTCCTTGGCATTAAGTAACGCATTGTATTCTTGCGGAAAAAATTCAATTTGTACGTCCTTAATAAATAAATTTAAAGATTGGTCGATATCTTCAGGTGTCAACGAGCCGTATTGCCTTTCTTTGGCTTTTGATCCTCTTAATTTTAAATTCTCTATAAAGCGTCTAACATAACATAACACGTGCACGACTTTCTGGAATGACGAAAATTTCTTTAATAGTAACTTTAATTCCGTACTGCTCTTTATTGATAAGAGCGAAACTGTTTTTTGTTCCGGTATTTCTGACAAGTCAATATTAATTTTTAACAAATCCCACTTACTATTTTCAAATTTCAAAAACTTGGGGCCTTGCCACCATAATCTAGACTCACTTAAGTTTTTGGCCGATACACCACGCGATATTAAATCTGCAGGATTGTCCTTTGATTTCACGTGATTCCAGTTATCATATTCCGTTAATGATCTTATCTCGCTTACCCGGTTAGCCACAAAGGTTTTCCACCTAGTTGGTTCATTTTTTATCCAAAACAGCGTGATTGTGGAATCTGTCCAATAGTAATTTTGATTAAATTCGATTTCTAGGCACTTCTGTACCTTATTTACTAGATTAGCAAGCAATAACGCACCACATAACTCTAGTCGCGGCAAGCTAATCTGTTTTATAGGCGCTACACGAGATTTGGCGCATAGTAACTTAGAACAATATCTTCCGGATGAAATTAAACATCGTATATAAATACACGCCCCATAAGCCTTAATCGACGCGTCACTAAACCCATGCATTCCTATAGTAATATATTCAGCAAATGTGGCATGTCTAGGGATATTTAAATTTTCAATCATCGCAAATTCTCTATAAAATGTTAACCAATTTTCCAATAAATGCGCAGGAACTTGTTCATCCCAGGCTAACCTTAATTTCCAGAGTTCCTGAATTAAAAGCTTACAAACTATGACTACAGGACCGACAAGACCTAAAGGATCAAATATCTGACAGATTAGAGACAACATTATTCTTTTCGTAACCCTTTCACCTTGAAACTTGTCCGCTGTATTAGCTTTATATTTAATAAAATCATTGTTTGAGTCCCAGTAAACACCGAGTGTTTTATTTTGCTCGTTTTCCCCGATGTTCAAAATGTTAACGTCTAAATCTTTATTAATGTGAAATTTATTTAATATGTCTTTGTTATTACACAAAAACTTTCTTAGTTCAAACCCTGCGCTAGCTAAAACTGACGCGATTTCCTTTTGAATTTTTAGTAATTCCACTAAAGTGTTTGAACCAGTTAAAACATCATCCATGTAAAAATCTCTTTCTATTATCTTGCTTGCAAGTGGATATTCATTTTCATTTTCTTTTGCCAACTGAAGCATACATCTAACCGCTAAATATGGTGAAGATGCACAACCGTAAGTAACCGTATTTAATTTATATAATTTTAACTCTTGATTGGGTTGCTCGCGCCACAATATTTTTTGAAAATTCGTATCACTGTCACTTATTAATATTTGTCTGTACATTTTCGAGATATCCCCTGTTAAAACATATTTATATGTCCGAAATCTTATTAAAATTGAAAAAACGTCCTGTTGAAGTGTAGGACCGACAAACTGAACATCGTTTAATGAAAGGCCTGACGATGATTTGGCGGATGCGTCAAAAACTACCCTACACTTTGTCGTTAAGCTATTTTCTTTAATCACCGCATGATGAGGTAAAAAGAACCCATTATCCGCATGATCCTTTATTTCGGACATATGCCCTAATGCTAAATATTCGGTCATAAAAGCAGAATACTCTTCTTTTAAATTTTTATTTTTCTCTAATTTATTTTCAAGATATTTAAATCTCTTTATTGCCATATCACGCAATCTACCCAATTTATTAAGATTATTTTTAAATGGAATTTTTACTACAAATCTGTTCTCAGTATTGCGTTCTGTTGTGGTTTCGAAATATTGTTCACAATATTTTTCCGCTTCGGACATAACCCTTTCTTTATTGTCGACTTCTTCTATTTCCCAAAATTTTATTATGTTATTATCGATGGAAGAAGCATCATTACCGATCGCATGACAACTAAGCACTACGTTATTCCCATCTGAGTTTACATCTCGGTTTACATATATATTTCCAGCAACGACATAACCTAACTCCGTTTCTTGTAGAAGAGGCAAATTTTTTCCGAGTCGAACCTGACCTGATTTGATGATTGTCCAAAATACATTAGACCCTAATAAAACGTCAACATCATTGGAAATATTAAAATCTGGATCTGCCAAACAGAGTTCAGAAGGAATCGGCAATATATCTTTGTTAAATGACATCATCGGTAATCTATCTGTTATGCGCGAAAGCACCAAACAACTAATATTCATTTTAAAATCCTTAACGCATGAATTAATAAGCACATTTGTTTTAGAGCTTATATTTGTTGTATTTTGACTTATACCCTTAACCATATAATCAATGTTTGACAACTTTAAATCCAATTTTTTGCAGATTTCTTGCGAAATAAAATTACTTTGGGAACCGCTATCCAACAGCGCGCGAACCTTGATTGACTTTTTTCCATTACTTATTTTAATTAGTGCCGTAGACAATAACACTTGCGACATTCCTATTACGTTGGACGCAACTGAGGAGCCGGCAACACCGATCTCAGTCACATGCGTACTCAAAGATACTTCTTGAGAATTCGCGAGCCTGCCGTCGTTGGCACCACCCGTCGCCGTCTGGGAATTACTAGTTGCACCAGCGGTCGCTAAACTAACATTTTGTTGAATCGGATTATTATTATTAGACATTGTATCTGAGTGCAATAATACATTGTGCGGTTTTCCGCATTTAAAACACTTTTTATTTTGACACTTCCATGACGGATGTGACTCGCGAAAACAGTTTAAACATAATTTTAATTGTTTTATTGCAACTGTACGCTCGTCAACTGTAAGTTTCAAAAACTGATCACACTTAAAAATTCCGTGATCCTTTTTGCAATAATAACATTTAAATTTCGACGACTCAATATTTAAATTTGTTAAAGAAAACTTATTACCTTGATTATGGTGCCTGTTCATATTTTTTAAACCCTTGTGCATTAAAGAATTTTGTGTATGACTCACAGAATTTTCTATTTTTTCTAATACTTCACATTTTAATTTCAAGAACTTATCCAAATCAGCCATTGTAGGCAAATCTTTTTCGTACTTATAGGTTTCCCAATCTCTACGAGATGTTACGTCAAACTTATTACTTATAATATAAATTATTAAACGATCCCAAGTTTCCGTTTTTTCACCCAAATTTTTTAAACATCTTAAATGCTTTGATATTGAATCGTACAAATTTCTGAGACCCAAATATGACTCGGTGATTAACTGGGGGTGTTCAAAAATTGCTCTTATGTGATTATAAATAATAATTTTTTTATTTTCAAATCTTTCATTTAAGAATTTCCAGGCTTCTTGATAGTTGGCACCTGATATATCTAATGCTTTTATTATTTCAAGTACCTCTTTCTCCAATGACGATCGAAGGTAATAGAATTTTTGGATATCACTTAGCGTAGTGTCACTATCCACCAATGCTACAAAGGCATCCTTAAATTCAAGCCAATTACTGTATTGCTCATTAAAAGTTGGCAGCTTAATTGGTGGTAGCTTGACTAACGAATGATTACCTGAACCCATATTAATATTTTGATTCGAAACACTTGAATTGTGAGAACTCACCACTGAGCCATTTAAATTTTGATTTTTATTAAACTGACTTATTATAGCTTGTACATCCCCTATTAAGGAAAAATAACCTAACTCAAATTCTTCTCTTAACTTATCATCTGCTTTCGCCTCGGAACCATCCTGAGCTAAAGCTACTTCGATTTCAAATTGTAATTCATTAAATTCCTCCCACGTGGGAGTCAACTTTTCTAATCGAATCTGTAAATTATTAATAACCGATTCATTTAGCGTTTCTTTATTTAAACTATCAAAAAATACTCTAAAACGGGACAACTTTTGTTTAATATTTGTTCTTTTTGACCTTAGTTTAACCAATTCAGCCATGATTTTGACAAAAATCGAAACTATTCATAAAATAAAGGAATTATTGGAAAGGTCTTACTTTTTGGCAGACAGGACCCCCTGGTGAAACACGACAACGACTTCTCTCCGTTGGTCTCCGGTTCTGTTGCTGCAGAAAATGGCCGCTTCCAATTCTTCATAAACTCAAGGAAATATTGGAAAGGTCTTACTTTTTGGCAGACTGGAACCCCTGGTGGAACACGACAACGACTTCTCTCCGTTGGTCTCCGGTTCTGTTGCTGCAGAAAATGGCCGCTTCCAATTCTTCATAAACTCAAGGAAATATTGGAAAGGTCTTACTTTTTGGCAGACTGGAACCCCTGGTGGAACACGACAACGACTTCTCTCCGTTGGTCTCCGGTTCTGTTGCTGCAGAAAATGGCCGCTTCCAATTCTTGCGAACTCACTAATTTTCGCCGATTTCGTGATGAATACCCCATAAATCGCTGAATCCAATGTCCTGGTCGATGGACCAATGTGGGGGAATGAAAGTCTTCGTATTTTTAGTGGACTGTATTACTTTAATTAAATAAAAATTAACAATTTTGGACGGAGTCTTTTTCTCCGTCCTAACTCAACAAAACTATTTTAATAACTGTCTTTCTTGTTTTGCGGCGTTGCCATACCCCCAACCAAACAGTTCCGAATCCTTGACAACATTGATAAAATCAAAGTGTACCAGTTTTATATGACGCGCAGTGTACCACAAATAATTAATTATTACTGTATATTTACTGAAAATAATTATCAACAGCTAGTCATTTGGCAAGCTTTTTTGTTCAAAGACTATTATTAATTGTATCAAAAAAAGTAACACGGAGACATGGATTTTTAGTTGCTGATATTGGTAGAGGTATGAAATTAAAGGAAAACAGTAGCGTATCATCAATAGCCTAAAGAAGTCTTCACGATTGCCCATGCGGACGCAAATTATATTGATATTCTTGTTTTAAATAAGACAAAATATAGATGTTTGATAAGTCTCAACGTGTACTAAGTTCTATTTTATCTTTTTCGAGATTTTGTAAGTAGTGGCTCAGTAATCTTAATGTCCTGCCAGTTAGATGGGGCATTGACACAGGATGACTTAGTTTTAATTCGAAACCATATTAAGGAATATACCTTTAATTTATCTAGATTACGTTTTGCTAAACCCGTGGAACAAATTCCACGATCAATTAATTGCTTTGTTGTTGTTGTAGCTCTGTATTTAAATTGCAATCACAAATTGGAAACATTGATAGAATTCTCTCAAACTTAACCACAGAGCTATCTTCGCAGTTAATAAGAGCTTTTCCAACAGTACCAATAAAAGCCATAGGATCACAAGTTGCTCCATCTAAGTATTCAAAGAGGTGCCTCAATGGTAGTTTGTTGACATATGAACCATTGCAGGATGTTCTTTAAATGTACTTCCAACAGACGTATCACACTACCTTTTTAAACTGTATTTGTAACAGTACCGTCTCAACCCACTGCCAGTATTTTTTGTAATTCCAAAGAAGTGAGAGTAAACAAAATTATCTATACTATTCATGAATGAAAGTACCGTTCCAGATGTTAATGCGAGGTAACCGATATACACGGAACCTCGTACCTTTAGCACCGACATATTATATTCTTTTATAAATACTTTACGTCGATTGTCAGTCACGGTAAGTAAATAACAAAATAGAGTCCAAAAATGTAGCAATCGTTCATCTTCTGCGTCACTTTTTAGATATTCTCGTTTACAAGCACGCGATGAACGAAACTATTTCTTATCAACCACCAGAGAGCAGTAATTTCTTTATAACTTTAATGTCTTCCAATGTAGCTTTGTCCGAAATACCATAGCAATCGTTTTGGCGACAAGGGGAAACTTTCTTTCGACTCCTTTGAGTTAATAAGACCCATCTTTTGGTATTAGTTTTTTTTTCTTTGCTGGAATTATCTGCAACTAACCTAAACTTTCTAAAACAAAATATTGGCAAGAATAAAATAAAATAATTAATATAAAGTATTACCAGAAACAGTGGAAGATTTTCTTCTCATAGTCAGTTCTTTTATATTCTTCTCATTTACATTTGCGTTTTAATAAGGCAATCTGTCTTTTGTAGCAATTGGGTCGACTCCTATTACCATTGTTCTATCGTCTCGTTAGTAATACGCCAAATTTGTTTAAAGTAACAGTTTCTAGAGTCCTACCGACTAGATCCCTTTTTATATTGTTTTTGTTTTCAGAATTAAGGCTCTATAAATATCAAATCAAATAAAAATATGCTTTATTGTAAAAGAACAAAAATTCTGATTTACAAAGCTTCCCAATAATAGTGAAAACCATGTGTATATAGGAAAAAAAATAGCATAAATGAAGATAATTGTTACAACAATAAAATGACAATCTAAAACAATTCATAGTTTACAGGCACAGAACCATACATTCTCACACAATACAACAACAACATTCATTTATTCCTAGTAGTTATGGTTACGATTTAAAAAATCATTTTAAAATTTTTCCAGTCTATGATAAGCTTTAGTTACTAACATGTTTCTCACTAACTTTCTAATTCTTTTAATATTGGCAATGTTTTTTTTATTATAAAATATTATAATAATAATACATAACACTTTCGTAAGTAGGCAAAACCTATTTACTGCCATTTCATTTACCGGTCCAAAAACAGGACACAAAACCTTACCTCATAATAGTGCCCTCATTGTCTCAATAAAAAAGTATATAAATATGATAGCTATGATTTATAGTCTATAAACCTAACCTACCTACTAAAGTATAGCGAACGAAAGATTACATGCGACGAAAGGGGGGAATCGAGAAGAAATTTGGCATAAAGGCAGTATATTGTAGATTTAATCATCACAACTATCCTAGATTTACTGGTCAAACCACACTTGGGCGCAAAAGCTATGTTCCAAGAACGAAATAAAAATTTAATCCTCAAATGGTTATATTATATTTATATCCCAACAGTGTACATGCACCCGTATTTTTAATTTTTGAACGTTAGGTACGTCTAATTCGAAAATACGTAGAAAACGAATTGAACCGGACCCAGACCGTCTAAAATTAACTTTACAGGATGACTCCCACTCCTTAACTAATACAACATTTATTTATTTTTTCACATACTACTACTTCTTATGAAACATGGTACTGCGTTCAACGTGGCCTTCTAATAGTTATTTATAATGTTAGTGTTAAAAGAGTAATTTTATTTTGTAAGAAGGGTAAGTCCTCGAACAAAATATAAAAACTGTTAATACAATATTTTATCTACAAACACTATTGACACTAAACTAAACTAAAAAATTAATAAAGTTCTTTCACAACAAATGGTTTTGACCTTTTAACTGTAATATAACTAAAGGGTCGATCCCATTGTACGAACAATAAACATGTAAAATATACAGCTGCAGTAAAGGGTCGGACTAAGGAAATAAAGTTATTATACGCGTATGACGTGTTTATATTAATTCAGTGAAATGGAAAAAAACTAAATATTATAAATTTTTACACACTGCTTATATTTATTTACAGGTATAATGTTATCCCATAGCTAGTTCTGTTTCGCTGTCGCTATCCTTATTTAAATTAATTATTATCGGTTTAATTCTATCATGCAGAGTAACATAAGAATTTTCTACAGTAATCACATGATGGATTGAATTTTTCCAGGTACCTGGGGGAATATAATTAATACATTTTTTTATTAATTCTAGAACACTATAACTTAAAGTCGGAGAAGTAATTTCTGACCTAACAATTGATTTTAATTGGTAAATGTGTTCTATGGCATTAAGAATACAATAATAAGGTGGGAGCCGTAGCACAGTATGTCCCATTTCCTCTGCTAATGTGCCACAAATATATACTTTTTTTATACAGAATGCCTTTAAAACTTCTAAAAGATCACTTTTTTTATAACATTCTTTAAAAAATATATCGTTTGCCGCCATGTAGTTTTAAATCTCCAATTTCGTATTATTTGAACTTGAAGCGACTTGGCGACCATGATAGCTCGCATTGTCCATTACTATTACGCTATTCTGAGGAAGGTTTGGTAAAGGACAATTTTTCAACCATTCTTCAGAAAGTTCTGCTGTTGTATTTTCATGGTGGTCCACGCAGGAGTCTTTAATATTCTTTGTAGAAAACCACAAGGCATTTGGGACCCAACCGTTTTGTGACCCGGCATGTAAAATGATAATTATTTTCCCTTTATTTGACGGAGCTCTTGTTTTACACTTGCCGGAAGAATCGGACCATCCTTCGGATGGTGTGTAATGCGTGTTAAACCATATCTCATCGAGGTAAATTATTGGACGATTTTGAAAACAATATTTTCTTATCAATATTATATACTCACGACGTCATTTTTGTAATCGCTGGGATTCCATAAGTACTTTCTTCTTGTCAATTGTGTGATTTCTGAAGTGCATATTAAACAAAACTCTCCAAAGGCTAGTGGTACTACAGCTTATTTGAGTTTCTTCATTAGTGAACCATTGCTTCAGAGTTTCTCATGTAGGTACGCGTTGCTCTTCGTACATGTTGTAGACTTTCCGCCTTATCAAGTCCTTGTCGGCTTCGTCGAAACATTTATTTTAACCGGTATCTTTACGCTTCTTTCTTGATTTAATTAGATTTAACATAATTCTTTTCACTGTGGTCAGAGGTATCTTCTATCAAATTACTAGTTTTACTCGCAGCAGCACAAGCGTTAAGTTCCCTGTTAAAGAACTTTAAACCGTTTTTGCAACGTTCCTAGCGTCAAGAGATAAATGTTTCTCTTCACCGGAACATTTGAAGAAGCTCTATCAATGTTTTCTCCGGACACACAGAAAGAAGTCGTTTGGCGAAAGGTCAAGAGACCGGGCTGGCTAAAGACTAGATATCGTGGGCCAATAATATTTTCGTCAAAATATTTTGTCTAGTATTCCTTAACCATGAGAGAAGTACGGGCAGGACAATCATTCATTTGATACCAGATCTCCTAATTTTCGCGTACAACTTTTTATAGTGCAGGTTCAATTTGTTTTTGTAGTAAGTCTAAATAGGTTACTGCTGTAAGACTGCCTTCTATAAAAAATGATCCAAGAATGTATGTTTATATTCCCATATATTCCCACCCAAATATTTATTTTTTGTGGATATTGCGTCCGAGTATGAACAAGACGATGTTTATTTTCTTGGCCCCAATACCGGCAATTTTAAATATTTGGCTCATTGTTAAGGATGAATATACATTCAACCTTTTCGCAAATAAATGTTTCCAATAAGCCGTTGTCTGACTTTTTATAATCCTTCGTTGTCTATAACCTTCGAGTTAATCAATAGTTAGTAGGTATAAGTCGTGTTTTTTAAATAAATCGGAATGTCATCCGTTTTCCTAAACCTTATAAATTTCATTCAGTGTAGCGCGCACATAAATAAAATATAGATTCGACAGATTTGCAGTCTGCAACTGTGTCACCTGTGTAAGTTCATATTTTATTTATGTCAGAAATGTTATCGGATTTTGCCAGGTTGGATTTTATTTTTTTTTATACGTATATCTTTACACCACAGGGTACATATTGAATATTTTTTACTGCTACAAAATCTATGGATATCAAAGTTAAAATCAAATTTAAATTTAAAACAAGATCATTTTCTCAGCAGTGATGATGAATAGCAGACATTAAATTTAAAATAGCCGCAAGTATCAACATCACCCCTATATGCATTGTATCCTGGGGTTTATCTGTCAGAAATAATCTGCGTAAATATTAATTTCAGGTGCCACGACTATATCATTCATTAGAATTAAGCGTTTGTGATTCGTTACAGTAGCGGATCCACACAAAATTCTTCAGGAGGAGGAACTCCCCAAGAATCTATTCTCGTTAATTATATGGATAAATTAGGAGCTACCAATGATGTATTTGGAGCTTTGTATTCACATATTATTTGGTAGTTCGCGTAACAGGAATAAGGGCAATATTCCGAAATTATGCGCAGTACCTACTCGACCTTCATTACTAAAATGTCTAAAATGTTGCATGTCTGAAGGTGGGAGTTCCTATCCTCCGTAGATCTGCCACTGTGTAAGTAAATCTGAGTGTTGAAGTTTTAGTTTCCTAATATTTAGGAAGGAGAAAGGATATAACCAGAACGATACAGGGTGGCGTACGGGTTTAAAACTAAATTTAAGTATTTTTCGATTTTTTTTTAAGCCTGCATATTTTGTCGATGCATGTTAAATAATTATAATAAATTAATAACTTATTTAATTTATAAACATATGCGAGATGCTACACGTGGCGACATCTCGTAGCAATCGAGCTATCCACCTAACCAGACCAGCGAGGTCTTAGAGAAGACCAAACGCTGGAATGGATCCCGCATAAGCAGGTATCTAATGTCAGGTGGCGCTGAAGACTCTCTGGTCTGGTTAGGTGGATAGCTCGATTGCTACGAGATGTCGCCACGTGTAACATCTCGCATATGTTCATATACATTATGTGTTGAAAACACTGTAAGGTCCCTTTCCTTTTCGTCAAACTCTATAGCCCTGCCGAGGAGCCGTAATCCGGCGAAACGCGTCCAAGGATTGAGTCTGACGGAAAGAAGAGGGACAAACATCTTTCTTTTATATAATTTATGCCCACGTGATAATTTTTATTAAAAAAAAAACAAATAAATCAGTAGGATAATAACACTGAGCGACAACCAATTTTTTCCTGTTGTAACATGAAGCTGAATAACATATTGTAGTAGAATGAACCTATCTGAATATGACCATAAATTTATAATACGAAAGGTTTTCTTGTTACATTAAACAAACCACATGTAGAACGGTACAATTTATTATTTATTGTACTGCGTTCAACGTGGCCTTCTAATAGTTATTTATAATGTTAGTGTTAAAAGAGTAATTTTATTTTGTAAGAAGGGTAAGTCCTCGAACAAAATATAAAAACGGTTAATACAATATTTTATCTACAAACACTATTGACACTAAACTAAACTAAAAAATTAATAAAGTTCTTTCACAACAAATGGTTTTGACCTTTTAACTGTAATATAACTAAAGGGTCGATCCCATTGTACGAACAATAAACATGTAAAATATACAGCTGCAGTAAAGGGTCGGACTAAGGAAATAAAGTTATTATACGCGTATGACGTGTTTATATTAATTCAGTGAAATGGAAAAAAACTAAATATTATAAATTTTTACACACTGCTTATATTTATTTACAGGTATAATGTTATCCCATAGCTAGTTCTGTTTCGCTGTCGCTATCCTTATTTAAATTAATTATTATCGGTTTAATTCTATCATGCAGAGTAACATAAGAATTTTCTACAGTAATCACATGATGGATTGAATTTTTCCAGGTACCTGGGGGAATATATTTAATACATTTTTTTATTAATTCTAGAACACTATAACTTAAAGTCGGAGAAGTAATTTCTGACCTAACAATTGATTTTAATTGGTGCCTTATGTGTTCTATGGCATTAAGAATACAATAATAAGGTGGGAGCCGTAGCACAGTATGTCCCATTTCCTCTGCTAATGTGCCACAAATATATACTTTTTTTATACAGAATGCCTTTAAAACTTCTAAAAGATCACTTTTTTTATAACATTCTTTAAAAAATATATCGTTTGCCGCCATGTAGTTTTAAATCTCCAATTTCGTATTATTTGAACTTGAAGCGACTTGGCGACCATGATAGCTCGCATTGTCCATTACTATTACGCTATTCTGAGGAAGGTTTGGTAAAGGACAATTTTTCAACCATTCTTCAGAAAGTTCTGCTGTTGTATTTTCATGGTGGTCCACGCAGGAGTCTTTAATATTCTTTGTAGAAAACCACAAGGCATTTGGGACCCAACCGTTTTGTGACCCGGCATGTAAAATGATAATTATTTTCCCTTTATTTGACGGAGCTCTTGTTTTACACTTGCCGGAAGAATCGGACCTTCCTTCGGATGGTGTGTAATGCGTGTTAAACCATATCTCATCGAGGTAAATTATTGGACGATTTTGAAAACAATATTTTCTTATCAATATTATATACTCACGACGTCATTTTTGTAATCGCTGGGATTCCATAAGTACTTTCTTCTTGTCAATTGTGTGATTTCTGAAGTGCATATTAAACAAAACTCTCCAAAGGCTAGTGGTACTACAGCTTATTTGAGTTTCTTCATTAGTGAACCATTGCTTCAGAGTTTCTCATGTAGGTACGCGTTGCTCTTCGTACATGTTGTAGACTTTCCGCCTTATCAAGTCCTTGTCGGCTTCGTCGAAACATTTATTTTAACCGGTATCTTTACGCTTCTTTCTTGATTTAATTAGATTTAACATAATTCTTTTCAGTGTGGTCAGAGGTATCTTCTATCAAATTACTAGTTTTACTCCCAGCAGCACAAGCGTTAAGTTCCCTGTTAAAGAACTTTAAACCGTTTTTGCAACGTTCCTAGCGTCAAGAGATAAATGTTTCTCTTCACCGGAACATTTGAAGAAGCTCTATCAATGTTTTCTCCGGACACACAGAAAGAAGTCGTTTGGCGAAAGGTCAAGAGACCGGGCTGGCTAAAGACTAGATATCGTGGGCCAATAATATTTTCGTTAAAATATTTTGTCTAGTATTCCTTAACCATGAGAGAAGTACGGGCAGGACAATCATTCATTTGATACCAGATCTCCTAATTTTCGCGTACAACTTTTTATAGTGCAGGTTCAATTTGTTTTTGTAGTAAGTCTAAATAGGTTACTGCTGTAAGACTGCCTTCTATAAAAAATGATCCAAGAATGTATGTTTATATTCCCATATATTCCCACCCAAATATTTATTTTTTGTGGATATTGCGTCCGAGTATGAACAAGACGATGTTTATTTTCTTGGCCCCAATACCGGCAATTTTAAATATTTGGCTCATTGTTAAGGATGAATGTACATTCAACCTTTTCGCAAATAAATGTTTCCAATAAGCCGTTGTCTGACTTTTTATAATCCTTCGTTGTCTATAACCTTCGAGTTAATCAATAGTTAGTAGGTATAAGTCGTGTTTTTTAAATAAATCGGAATGTCATCCGTTTTCCTAAACCTTATAAATTTCATTCAGTGTAGCGCGCACATAAATAAAATATAGATTCGACAGATTTGCAGTCTGCAACTGTGTCACCTGTGTAAGTTCATATTTTATTTATGTCAGAAATGTTATCGGATTTTGCCAGGTTGGATTTTATTTTTTTTTATACGTATATCTTTACACCACAGGGTACATATTGAATATTTTTTACTGCTACAAAATCTATGGATATCAAAGTTAAAATCAAATTTAAATTTAAAACAAGATCATTTTCTCAGCAGTGATGATGAATAGCAGACATTAAATTTAAAATAGCCGCAAGTATCAACATCACCCCTATATGCATTGTATCCTGGGGTTTATCTGTCAGAAATAATCTGCGTAAATATTAATTTCAGGTGCCACGACTATATCATTCATTAGAATTAAGCGTTTATGATTCGTTACAGTAGCGGATCCACACAAAATTCTTCAGGAGGAGGAACTCCCCAAGAATCTATTCTCGTTAATTATATGGATAAATTAGGAGCTACCAATGATGTATTTGGAGCTTTGTATTCACATATTATTTGGTAGTTCGCGTAACAGGAATAAGGGCAATATTCCGAAATTATGCGCAGTACCTACTCGACCTTCATTACTAAAATGTCTAAAATGTTGCATGTCTGAAGGTGGGAGTTCCTATCCTCCGTAGATCTGCCACTGTGTAAGTAAATCTGAGTGTTGAAGTTTTAGTTTCCTAATATTTAGGAAGGAGAAAGGATATAACCAGAACGATACAGGGTGGCGTACGGGTTTAAAACTAAATTTAAGTATTTTTCGATTTTTTTTTAAGCCTGCATATTTTGTCGATGCATGTTAAATAATTATAATAAATTAATAACTTATTTAATTTATAAACATATGCGAGATGCTACACGTGGCGACATCTCGTAGCAATCGAGCTATCCACCTAACCAGACCAGCGAGGTCTTAGAGAAGACCAAACGCTGGAATGGATCCCGCATAAGCAGGTATCTAATGTCAGGTGGCGCTGAAGACTCTCTGGTCTGGTTAGGTGGATAGCTCGATTGCTACGAGATGTCGCCACGTGTAACATCTCGCATATGTTCATATACATTATGTGTTGAAAACACTGTAAGGTCCCTTTCCTTTTCGTCAAACTCTATAGCCCTGCCGAGGAGCCGTAATCCGGCGAAACGCGTCCAAGGATTGAGTCTGACGGAAAGAAGAGGGACAAACATCTTTCTTTTATATAATTTATGCCCACGTGATAATTTTTATTAAAAAAAAAACAAATAAATCAGTAGGATAATAACACTGAGCGACAACCAATTTTTTCCTGTTGTAACATGAAGCTGAATAACATATTGTAGTAGAATGAACCTATCTGAATATGACCATAAATTTATAATACGAAAGGTTTTCTTGTTACATTAAACAAACCACATGTAGAACGGTACAATTTATTATTTATTGTACTGCGTTCAACGTGGCCTTCTAATAGTTATTTATAATGTTAGTGTTAAAAGAGTAATTTTATTTTGTAAGAAGGGTAAGTCCTCGAACAAAATATAAAAACGGTTAATACAATATTTTATCTACAAACACTATTGACACTAAACTAAACTAAAAAATTAATAAAGTTCTTTCACAACAAATGGTTTTGACCTTTTAACTGTAATATAACTAAAGGGTCGATCCCATTGTACGAACAATAAACATGTAAAATATACAGCTGCAGTAAAGGGTCGGACTAAGGAAATAAAGTTATTATACGCGTATGACGTGTTTATATTAATTCAGTGAAATGGAAAAAAACTAAATATTATAAATTTTTACACACTGCTTATATTTATTTACAGGTATAATGTTATCCCATAGCTAGTTCTGTTTCGCTGTCGCTATCCTTATTTAAATTAATTATTATCGGTTTAATTCTATCATGCAGAGTAACATAAGAATTTTCTACAGTAATCACATGATGGATTGAATTTTTCCAGGTACCTGGGGGAATATATTTAATACATTTTTTTATTAATTCTAGAACACTATAACTTAAAGTCGGAGAAGTAATTTCTGACCTAACAATTGATTTTAATTGGTGCCTTATGTGTTCTATGGCATTAAGAATACAATAATAAGGTGGGAGCCGTAGCACAGTATGTCCCATTTCCTCTGCTAATGTGCCACAAATATATACTTTTTTTATACAGAATGCCTTTAAAACTTCTAAAAGATCACTTTTTTTATAACATTCTTTAAAAAATATATCGTTTGCCGCCATGTAGTTTTAAATCTCCAATTTCGTATTATTTGAACTTGAAGCGACTTGGCGACCATGATAGCTCGCATTGTCCATTACTATTACGCTATTCTGAGGAAGGTTTGGTAAAGGACAATTTTTCAACCATTCTTCAGAAAGTTCTGCTGTTGTATTTTCATGGTGGTCCACGCAGGAGTCTTTAATATTCTTTGTAGAAAACCACAAGGCATTTGGGACCCAACCGTTTTGTGACCCGGCATGTAAAATGATAATTATTTTCCCTTTATTTGACGGAGCTCTTGTTTTACACTTGCCGGAAGAATCGGACCTTCCTTCGGATGGTGTGTAATGCGTGTTAAACCATATCTCATCGAGGTAAATTATTGGACGATTTTGAAAACAATATTTTCTTATCAATATTATATACTCACGACGTCATTTTTGTAATCGCTGGGATTCCATAAGTACTTTCTTCTTGTCAATTGTGTGATTTCTGAAGTGCATATTAAACAAAACTCTCCAAAGGCTAGTGGTACTACAGCTTATTTGAGTTTCTTCATTAGTGAACCATTGCTTCAGAGTTTCTCATGTAGGTACGCGTTGCTCTTCGTACATGTTGTAGACTTTCCGCCTTATCAAGTCCTTGTCGGCTTCGTCGAAACATTTATTTTAACCGGTATCTTTACGCTTCTTTCTTGATTTAATTAGATTTAACATAATTCTTTTCACTGTGGTCAGAGGTATCTTCTATCAAATTACTAGTTTTACTCCCAGCAGCACAAGCGTTAAGTTCCCTGTTAAAGAACTTTAAACCGTTTTTGCAACGTTCCTAGCGTCAAGAGATAAATGTTTCTCTTCACCGGAACATTTGAAGAAGCTCTATCAATGTTTTCTCCGGACACACAGAAAGAAGTCGTTTGGCGAAAGGTCAAGAGACCGGGCTGGCTAAAGACTAGATATCGTGGGCCAATAATATTTTCGTTAAAATATTTTGTCTAGTATTCCTTAACCATGAGAGAAGTACGGGCAGGACAATCATTCATTTGATACCAGATCTCCTAATTTTCGCGTACAACTTTTTATAGTGCAGGTTCAATTTGTTTTTGTAGTAAGTCTAAATAGGTTACTGCTGTAAGACTGCCTTCTATAAAAAATGATCCAAGAATGTATGTTTATATTCCCATATATTCCCACCCAAATATTTATTTTTTGTGGATATTGCGTCCGAGTATGAACAAGACGATGTTTATTTTCTTGGCCCCAATACCGGCAATTTTAAATATTTGGCTCATTGTTAAGGATGAATGTACATTCAACCTTTTCGCAAATAAATGTTTCCAATAAGCCGTTGTCTGACTTTTTATAATCCTTCGTTGTCTATAACCTTCGAGTTAATCAATAGTTAGTAGGTATAAGTCGTGTTTTTTAAATAAATCGGAATGTCATCCGTTTTCCTAAACCTTATAAATTTCATTCAGTGTAGCGCGCACATAAATAAAATATAGATTCGACAGATTTGCAGTCTGCAACTGTGTCACCTGTGTAAGTTCATATTTTATTTATGTCAGAAATGTTATCGGATTTTGCCAGGTTGGATTTTATTTTTTTTTATACGTATATCTTTACACCACAGGGTACATATTGAATATTTTTTACTGCTACAAAATCTATGGATATCAAAGTTAAAATCAAATTTAAATTTAAAACAAGATCATTTTCTCAGCAGTGATGATGAATAGCAGACATTAAATTTAAAATAGCCGCAAGTATCAACATCACCCCTATATGCATTGTATCCTGGGGTTTATCTGTCAGAAATAATCTGCGTAAATATTAATTTCAGGTGCCACGACTATATCATTCATTAGAATTAAGCGTTTGTGATTCGTTACAGTAGCGGATCCACACAAAATTCTTCAGGAGGAGGAACTCCCCAAGAATCTATTCTCGTTAATTATACGGATAAATTAGGAGCTACCAATGATGTATTTGGAGCTTTGTATTCACATATTATTTGGTAGTTCGCGTAACAGGAATAAGGGCAATATTCCGAAATTATGCGCAGTACCTACTCGACCTTCATTACTAAAATGTCTAAAATGTTGCATGTCTGAAGGTGGGAGTTCCTATCCTCCGTAGATCTGCCACTGTGTAAGTAAATCTGAGTGTTGAAGTTTTAGTTTCCTAATATTTAGGAAGGAGAAAGGATATAACCAGAACGATACAGGGTGGCGTACGGGTTTAAAACTAAATTTAAGTATTTTTCGATTTTTTTTTAAGCCTGCATATTTTGTCGATGCATGTTAAATAATTATAATAAATTAATAACTTATTTAATTTATAAACATATGCGAGATGCTACACGTGGCGACATCTCGTAGCAATCGAGCTATCCACCTAACCAGACCAGCGAGGTCTTAGAGAAGACCAAACGCTGGAATGGATCCCGCATAAGCAGGTATCTAATGTCAGGTGGCGCTGAAGACTCTCTGGTCTGGTTAGGTGGATAGCTCGATTGCTACGAGATGTCGCCACGTGTAACATCTCGCATATGTTTATATACATTATGTGTTGAAAACACTGTAAGGTCCCTTTCCTTTTCGTCAAACTCTATAGCCCTGCCGAGGAGCCGTAATCCGGCGAAACGCGTCCAAGGATTGAGTCTGACGGAAAGAAGAGGGACAAACATCTTTCTTTTATATAATTTATGCCCACGTGGTAAGTTTTATTAAAAAAAAAACAAATAAATCAGTAGGATAATAACACTGAGCGACAACCAATTTTTTCCTGTTGTAACATGAAGCTGAATAACATATTGTAGTAGAATGAACCTATCTGAATATGACCATAAATTTATAATACGAAAGGTTTTCTTGTTACATTAAACAAACCACATGTAGAACGGTACAATTTATTATTTATTGAAAAAATTATTTTACAAGTTTTACAACCCTGTATATAGACAAAGAAGAAAACCAAACATCAAAAATATTTATTTCAAACACACTAATTCTACTTTCTTCCACATCTTCTCTCTTGAAAAATCAACAGAATTCACCCATCATGGCTGGCTCCCATCGTCCTTGGTACCGAAACTCCATTGTCTTGATATCTTGATGGAACCTTTTAACCTGCTAATCGCTGACAGAGCCTAAATTCTCAAGGAAAAATGATAAACTGAAATGGAGGAAGTAAATTTTTATGAACATTTGGCAACCAAGCGATTTGTAGGAGTCTTAAAGTTCATTAATTCGTAGTTTGTATCCAGATTGTTACCTAAGAATCCCTCACTACACTTACTAATGTGTTCCAAGCTCTCAGTTCCTGCGTTGTGAGCTTCGCTGTAAAATTAACATCGTCAAGCAATTTTCTAATATGTGACCCAATAGAAATGTCTTCTAACTGGGGAAAGACTTAAATCCTTCACCTTCTTTATTCATAGCCTTCACAAAGTTTTTATTAGTCCAAGTTTATTGTGAAGAGGAAGCAAAAGGACATTTCTTGGGTCTCCAAGGGGCACATACTTAACATTTTGAGATCTCCGTGGAGATTTACTTCTTCCCGGCCAAATTTTCGTTACATAATGTTCATTAACAATCACATTCACAAACAAGGAAAACAGCAATAGTTTGTAAATCCTCGCTGAAGTACCACTAAAATTGCTATAACTTCTAAATTCCCAAATTCTGTCACTGTCGTACCGGTTGTAGTCTATTTTATCCAAAAGGATGCGCATATTTTTATAGGTCACTTTCATTGTCACTGCATGGACAACTGGTATAGATGGTTTTAAATTCCCATTATGTAATAATAAATCTTTCAAACTATATTTTGATGAGTCTATGAACAAGCGCCACTCACTAGAAGAGTGCTGGATATTAAATTCTTGCATTAAACCATCGGTATCAGTACACGCACACGAATTTTCCATATTCTAAAATGCAGGAAACGTAGCATTTCTTTTCCCAAAAAGTCCTAATTTTTGTTTCTTTGGCTAGTAATTTGTACCCCTTAAGACGGGAACTATGAAGTTCTGACTGTTGCTTTAACAACCCTAAATCACATACTAAATAATTTAACTCACTTTGGTCCACCAAATGTGGCTCGCCGGAACTGGGACCTGGTGTAAAAGTGGGGTCGATACACTGTTCCTCGGAGCTACCTGATGATGCGTTATTATCTCTGAAAACAATATCTTTCCAATCTAAAGGCGCAGTCGGTACTGGTAAGTCTGCATTGTGAGGAACTGATCTTATGGCAGAAGGCAAATGCGAATATTTGATCTTGCGCTTTTATTCCTTGGAAAAATCTTCGGTCTTTGTCATAAAAAAATAGTAATCGTCAAAATGATTGGTGGGTTCTCGCCATATCATTGGAACTGCAAAAGGCATACTTTACTCTTCCCTTTCTTTTTCTGTACCAGCCGACTGCTTCTCTTGATCTCCGATTCAAACACCAAAATACACGAAATAGGTTTCTTTCACGTTATCAGACAATGGCTTGTGACTTCACCCGAAATTATCCACAAATGTAACAAAACTTATTGGGAAAAATTTTGCAACTACGGCGCTTTTGAGTTGACATTCTCGTCACTAAAAAAACTTTCCTAACTACACAGAACCACTCATATCGAAACTGAAAAGAAGACTGTATAAGAGAATAAGTTTAATGTTATATACAATCCATTTTAAGTTATCTTCTTGTTTTAAGATGAACCCCTTTTAAATGACCCCTCATGAAATTCGCTATTTGCCAATACAAAAGGGTTTAATGAGCCCGTTAAAAAGTGATACGCATTAGGGCTTAATGAATACTTTTCTATTATTAGAAAGGTATTTGCATTGTAAAAATAACGAACTGAAATTATTTTAAATTTTGTAATTGTTTTAACATTTAGTAAGACTCATCAATATTCGGTATAACATATTTGCACCTCAAATTATATTTTGTCTTAAGTATTACGTTTACATAGTTATACAGGGTGTCCTTGAAATGACTGTACAACGCTTAATCACAAATTCCTTAACCACAAAGAAGGTGATCTAGGGAATTTTAACTCTATGCAATGTTGCTTCCTTCTGCTGCTACAGGGCGCTAAAGTTCTCAAATTAATATCGTCTTTTCGGAATAATTTCTAAACGCCTTTAACAATATTTACTAATTTTAAGACTAAGAATTACCACTATTATTGGCGTGTGTTTATTTAATGCCTGGAAATTTAAAAAGGGCGCGTGGTTCCTAAACAAAAGTTTATATTTTTGTTACCCCCTATACAAATGTCTTCAGTTGTTTCTCTGACACTAGCTAACTTCATTTTAAAACTTTTTTTTTATCTCTTGTAATATTTTCGTCACAGTTTCTCGTCCAAAAAATTATTTACGATACCTTGTAATTCATCATTGTTGTTTATTCGGAACGAAAAATATGAAAAAAGTCCTAATTCTAATAACTGCCAACTAGTTTAATTCTTATAACAAATAATGTTTGAAATGTTCACCGTGTGAATACATAAATTTATTAATTTATTTTTTCAATTTTATCTACAGCATTGATAATTCTTTGCAGTAATTCAGTAATTCTTTGCAGTATTTCAGCTTCCGTAGCGATGGGCGAAGCATACACTTTTGATTTAAGAGTGCCCCACAGGAAAGAGTCCAGAGGCGTTATATCGGGAGATCTTGCCAGCCAATTAACGGATGCATCGTTACCCCTTTCGATCCGTCTATTAGGATATGTTTCATTTAAAAATCTTCGAACGTCGATTTTAAAGTGGGGTGGTACCCCGTCGTGCATAAACCACATTTCGGTACGAAGTTGTAATAAGAGATCATAAAATAAATCGGGTAAAGTGTTTTGCAAGAGAAGACAGTTATCCCCATTTAACCGATTTGGTATTACAACTGGTCCAATAATAAAATTGTCAATCTCATTCCTGTCCAAATATTAATCTTAAATAATGCTGGAAGTGTTTCTCCCTGATGGCATGAGGATTTTCATCGATATACACATGTTCGCTATGTTTTTAATTTCCGATCTCGTGAACGCAGCTTCGTCCGTAAATAAAATTTTCTTATGAAAGGTTGCATTTGGTATTCTCATTGTTTTGATAAAACGGCAAAACCTCAGCCAACTTTCATGATCCATTGCCAAAAGATATTGCACCTATTGCACATTAAACGGATGAAGTAACTGCTCTCGTAGAGTGTTATTAATGGTATTTTTGGAAACCGCCAATTTGAACCCCCAGCATCTTCAGCTTAACTTGGGATCATTTTCAATTCTGTTTAAAACTACCTCTACGAGCTCCGGAGTCCTAATTGTGCGTTGGCGTCCTCGATTAACATTATTTCCATTAAAACTACCCGTTACCCTAAGTTGCCTCTTAATACTCGCGAAAGTTTGATGGTTCAGAATTCTGCAGTCTGGATATTTGTCATAATAGACTCTGACACTCATACGTTTAATTCTCTCCCATAATCCATATACTAGAAGCATGTCAACCTCGGCGATAGAGTAATGTTCCATTTTAAAGGACCAATAATTATTAAATTTATAATAAACTCGACTAGTAAACAAGCAAAAAACAACATATCTGGCGAAAATTTTACAAGAGACAAAAAAGTTTCAAAATAAAGTCAGCTGGTGTCAGAGAAACAAATGAAGTCATTTGTACAGGGGGTAGCAAAAATACAAACTTTTATTAACGAATGACGCGCTATTTTCAAATTTCCAGGCATTAAAAAAAGATCGCGTTTGCGTCAAGACACGCCAATAATAGTAATAATTCTTAGTCCCAAAATTAGTAAAAGTCGCTAAAGGCATTTAGAAATTATTCCGAAAAAACCATATTAATTTGAGAAATTTAATGCCCTGAGCGGTAAAACGAAGCAACATTGCATATCGGTAAGTTTGCCGAGATCGCCTTATTTTTGGTTAGGGAATTTGTGGTTAAGCGTTGTACAGTATTTTCAAGGACACTCTGTATATGTTGGCTACGTCTTACTCTTAAAATAAGATATCAACTTGCACTGTTCTTTCATTTTTGTCACTATGTAAAAATAGATATGCATTGCATCTAAAATTTCTACAAAAAAAAACGGAATATACAGGGTGGCTGATTAGTGCGAGGAAGTCCAATATCTCCGTTGTTCTTAGAAATATCGAAATTTATTAAATACAGAGGTTCTATGATAAACAAAACCGCACATTTTAAAAATATTTTTGGATATACAGAATGCGCCAAAAAAGCAGGGCATCATGAAAGTATATTTTTTTAAATGGTACCACTAACTTTTTTTTATCCCATCGAATTCGGTATAAAATTATACATAAGATATGATATTTTATTTTGGTGATTTATACGACGTTGTCAGATTAATCAATTTTTCCTAAAATTTTCTCGGAAAACATCATATCAAAAAAAATTATTTTAAAATATTACTAATCTAAACTAAAAAAGAAAATTTTATATTTTTATACACCTTAGAGGTGTCCGAATGATTCTACCCGAACAAAGTATTAATATCGTATACAGAGTGTTTTTTACATCGGGACAAATGTGGCAATCTTTAAATAAATATTACTCGTTTTTTTCAAATGGAACACCCTGTATATTATAATGTCAGTTTACAGATAATTGCAACCACTTCAAATATGCAATTATAATAAATGCTCTAAAACGCATCGTTCTTTTAATATTTTATGTTTTAATTCAAAATGTAAAAATATCGGCACTTTCAATAAGTTGGCCATGAGTTAAACAAAAAATAATAAATTGTAACAACTGAATTAAAAAAAAACTATAATAAATGTTCAATATGACCTCCATTAACATCTAAACAGGTCTCTAAGCGTTCTTGAAATGATCTACTAACTTCATTTAATACATTGTTGTTGATATTCCGAAAAACTTGTGTTATTCGGTCCTTCATATTCTCTTTTGTGGTTGGTGGCACTTTATACACTTCATCTTTGACGTATCCCCACAAGAAGAAGTCCATTTTTGTTAGGTCTGGAGATCGAGGTGGCCATTGAAATGGTCCACCTCTACCTATCCATCTATCAGGGAACTCATTATTTAAATGTTCATGAATTAGTGCCGTATGGTGGACTGGAGCTCCATCATGTAAATACCACATTCTTTCTTTTACAAAATTTGGCAAATTATATAACAAGCGTGGTAACTCATTTTGCAAAAAATCCAAATAGACTAGTCCAGTTACTCGTGTTTCAAAAAAATAAGGACCGATTACATAATTTCCAACTATTCCACCCCACGCATTTAGTGACCATCTGGTTTGACTATGAGTTCTAATAAAAAATGGGTTGGCGGTTGCATAGTAATGAAAATTATGCCTGTTGACATTTCCATTCTTATGAAATGTAGCTTCGTCAACGAACAATACATAATTGAAAAAATACCTGTCTTGCTGAATTTTTTGTTGAGCCCATTCACAGAAAGTAACTCTATTTCCATAATCCTGATCGTTCAGCTCTTGCATCAGTTGAATGTGATATGGGTGCATTTTATTTTTACTTAAAATATTTTGTACAGTCCAACGTTTTATATCCGTTTCATTTGAAATTATTCTTTGGGAGATATGGGGATTTTCAATTACTTTCAGCAGCACGGTTAATTCATTTTCTTCTGTATAAACACTTTTAGTTCTTTCAGATTTTTCATATTCAACTTTTCCGGTCCGAGAGAAACGATCCATTAATTTATCCAATGCCTCTTTTCTTGGTTGCCTTCTATCAGGATACGTTTCCCGATAAAGCCTTGTAGCAAGTAGAGAGTTTCTGTCACTTGCTCCTAGTATAAAAACCATATCAACCAATTCGTCTGTAGAAAAATTCATAGCGTTTCAACAAAAGAAATTTTTGATCTATAATACTAATCTTAACACCATAAATACACCACAAAATATGTCAGAAATCTAAATTCATTATGATTATGACAGCACGTATTGTTGATTTTTGTTTAACTCATGGCCAACTTATTGAAAGTGCCGATATTTTTACATTTTGAATTAAAACATAAAATATTAAAAGAACGATGCGTTTTAGAGCATTTATTATAATTGCATATTTGAAGTGGTTGCAATTATCTGTAAACTGACATTATAATATACAGGATGTTCCATTTGAAAAAAACGAGTAATATTTATTTAAAGATTGCCACATTTGTCCCGATGTAAAAAACACTCTGTATACGATATTAATACTTTGTTCGGGTAGAATCATTCGGACACCTCTAAGGTGTATAAAAATATAAAATTTTCTTTTTTAGTTTAGATTAGTAATATTTTAAAATAATTTTTTTTGATATGATGTTTTCCGAGAAAATTTTAGGAAAAATTGATTAATCTGACAACGTCGTATAAATCACCAAAATAAAATATCATATCTTATGTATAATTTTATACCGAATTCGATGGGATAAAAAAAAGTTAGTGGTACCATTTAAAAAAATATACTTTCATGATGCCCTGCTTTTTTGGCGCATTCTGTATATCCAAAAATATTTTTAAAATGTGCGGTTTTGTTTATCATAGAACCTCTGTATTTAATAAATTTCGATATTTCTAAGAACAACGGAGATATTGGACTTCCTCGCACTAATCAAAATAAAAATTATAAATGTATGTTATTATTTCAAGTGGCCTACCTTCCACTGCAAATTGCATTACCTTACTGAAAATCGTTCTTTCAATGAGAATTTAGAAAAGAAAAGATATTTGTTAGGCCCTGAGACCTTTTCATGTAATAAAAGATACAGTTCTTCGAACCGTTTATTTTGCTTTAATAGAATTCCTTTTGAGATGTGGAGGTTGCTTCTGGGGAAATTCATGTCAATATCTTCTTAATTCTATATTCGTTTTACAAAACAGAGCTATCAGGTATTTGTGCAAAGCTAAATCTAGAAATTCGTGCAAACCTTATTGTATTTCACAAAAGATTTTAACACTAACTTCAGTTCTCATATTGGAAACCGTTTGTTTGATTAAAAAAAACACATAGAAATATTATTAATTTTTTTTTATGATGAGGCACAGCACTGCAGAATAAATCCTTTATGGCGCTCTGGGAGCAGTGCGTGTGCGCAGGAAACGATTCACGTTGGTCTTGAATCTTTGGAGATTATACTCGTTGGGGAACACGATCTCAGAGAGGTCGTTCCAGAGTGATGACGTTCTCCAGATGAAAGAATCTTGAAACAGTGTCGTTCGAGGGACACGTAAGGGTGGGCTGCAGTGGCTTGTCGTATATTTCTACCATGCACCGCTCTGGGTGGTATCAAGCGGACAACCTCAGTTGAGCACTTGCCATGAAAATATTTATAAAATAGACTCAAGTATCCAACCCGCCTTCGTTGTTCAAGGCTTTCCAGGTTGTTTGTCAGACTATGGTAACCGATCAGGCGAATGGCTCTTCTTTGAATGGAATCTAGCAATCTCAGGGTATGTTTAGGAGCAGAGCCCCAAATATGCAAACAGTACTCCAGCGATGGTCGAATTTGGGCTTTATAGAGCATCAAAAGTTGTTGGGGTGTATAGAGGTTCTTAGTTCGGAAAAGTACTCCAAGCTTCTGCGAGGCTGCTTTAGCAGTGGCCGCAACGTGACTATGCCAACACATATGGCTATTAAAATTTACGCCCAATAAATGAATTGATGAAGCCAAGGGAATCGAGCGTCCCGCCATAACTATATCCGGTTCTTCAACATTAACTTTTTTGAAAAAAAAACTGTCGCCTGGGTCTTTTTAGCGTTATATTCTACTTGGTTACTGTCACCCCAAGACAGAATTTCTTCCATGTTTTTGTTGAGATGTGAGACCTCTTGCTGCCTGTAGAGGTGTGCATTGGCAGCCGATGTCCGAGCATCCAAAGTAAAAGATGAAACAAGTGTGCTATTGTCAGCGAAGCTATATATAGGATTTTTAGTTTTTTCCAAAAGATCGTTAATGTTCAGCAAGAAGAGGGTGGGCGACAATATAGAACCTTGAGGAACTCCGGCGTTGATGTTAAATGTGTCTGAAAGAAATCCGTTCATCGCCACTCGCAGAGAACGGTCTTTAAGAAAGCTCGACAGCCATGAACAAAATTGAACCGGCATTCCGTATGCTTTCACTTTAGTTAGGAGCCCCTCATGCCATACTCGATCAAAAGCCTTGGAAATGTCCAGTGCTACCGCCCGGAACTCTCCGTGATGTTCTATTGCGTTGTTCCAAACGTGAGTAACATAAGCGAGAAGGTCTCCTGTTGATCTAGACTTACGGAATCCATACTGGCGGTAACTAATAATGTTAAAGCCTTCCAGGTATTTTAAATATTTTTCGTTGATAGCTTTCTCCAACACTTCTGATATAACTAAAAGCAATGCCACTAGACGAAAGTTGTTTGGCAAGGTCTTCTTGCCTCTTTTGAGTATGGGCTGGACTCGCGCAGTTTTCCAGCAATAACGAAATATTCTTTTTTTGTAGGATAAGTTAAAAAGCCTACAAAATACCGGTGTCAGTTCGTCAGCGTATGTCTTAATTACAATGACTGAAATATTATCAGGACCAGAAGCCTTTTTAGTGTCAACACTCCTCAAGGTTCGTTTAACATGGCGGTGCCGAAAAACAATCTTGGCCATTCTCGATTCTACAGGGGAAATGTTCGGTAGAGTTATTTCCCAAAAATTAACCGTTGAATGTGAAGAAAATAGTTCCGCCAGTAAGTTTGCTTTTTCCTGTGCTTTGGTCGCAATGGTGCCATCAGAACGTGTTAGAGGTGGAATGGTTGACTTGGTTCTGACTGACGGCCTTAGCTACCGACCAAAATGATCTGGAGCTGTTAGGACATTCAAGAAGTTTGTCTTTGATCCTCTGCTTGTGTGCTTCTTTGCTTTGATTTATCGTTTGCTTGCATTGGTTTTAAGCGTTAACAAAGATGGTACGGTTTTCGGCGATAGGATTTTCACGCCATTGTCGTTAGACATAATTTTTTGATGTAACAGCTCGTTCGCAATTTTTGGTAAACCAAGGCTTGCCGTTAGAACAGCACTTTTTTGAGAAAGGGATAAAGGATTCCATGCCAGTAAGGATAACCTCCGATATTTCTGTTGCACAGATGAATGGATCATCAGAGGTAAAACAAATGTCCCGCCAAGGAAAGGTTCGAAAATGGTCCTTTAGGTCATCCCACTTAGCTGATGTATAATGCCATACCATGCGTGGTTAAGGAGGCTGTTCGGAACTAATTGGTCGTTTGTTCAGTGCCGAAATAAGGTTGTGCTCAGATGTTCCTAACGGAGGCTTCAGGGTGTCAGTGTACAAGTCGGGGTTTGAAGTTAAAAAAAGATCCAACAAACTAGCAAAATCACCATCTCGGTCTGGAATCCGAGTTGGTTCACCCACGAGCTGCGTGAGGCCTGAGCTGATGGCAAAGGATTCGGCTTCGCGCCCTTGCTCGTCGGTCATATTTGAGTATTTGAGCCAGTTGGCATTATGAACGTTGAAGTCGCCAAGGAAGACAACTTCGGAATTGGGATGTTGGGTTTGCAAAAAGTCGATAGTATTAGCAAGAGAGGAGAACAAGTCTCTATAATGGGTATCGCTTGGTGGCCGATAAAGGCAGCAGATGAATTTAGTAATTCTCTGCGTTGATATTTTAAACCACATCACATCAAAGTCGTTAGGCTCGAGTGTTTCCTCTCGTTGACAAGAAATATAATTTACCTACATATAATACGAGACAAGACTTTAATATCTGATTACCTATTCCTTCTTTAAGTCTTGTAAAGAACTCTATAATTCGTGATTCTAAAAAAATTCTTAATTATCTTCCAGTTTATATTCAAAAAATTTCAAATTTTAAAATGTTTAAAAAAACTGTTAAAAATTTTTGTGAGATGCTTATTATACCATAAATGAACATTCTGGTGATAATCTATCATAATTATTTGCATTTTTTGTTCCAATATTTTAAATTTTACTACATTATATTTTATTGTTGATAAATCCACTCCTACAATAAAATGTCCATTTGACATTTGCATTTTTATCACTTTGACATCGATAAAAAAGGTGCTTCCTTTATTATCGCGATAAAACCCTCTTCAGCTAAAATTTAAATGGTAAAACCTCTCCAGCTTAAAACTAACCTGAACTAACCTGACATATTGTTACAAATCAATTTGATGCTGTCAAACATTTTTTTAGTGAAGTATTTTTTTTTTTAGAATCTATTCATGCCAAAATTCGTGAATTTCTTTAGCTAAAAATCACTCGATCTTTTTTTTAATATCGGATAATCTTTTATTTTTTAAACTCAAACTAGATCAATTTTTAGCAATTTAAACTCGAACAAGCGGTAATAGATAAAACGCTCCAGCTTCGCTGTCGCGTTTTTGTTATTTCGTTTTGTTCTCGTAAAATTTCTAAGCAATCTAGTTTTCGTAAAAAATAAAAGTTTACCCGATAAAGCTTATTTGACTTTGACTTTGAAGTATTTTATGATGCGACCCTTACAACCGCAATTTTATTTACAGCCCTTGGGCCACTTAAAGTTGAATAGCCCTGTTTTAAATCGTTTTCAAGGAAATAAAGGAAAAAATTATATTATTTTTTTTGACATCCGCTATCTCGGAAATAAAGCATTTCCGGGTCCACATTTATATGATCTTTTTTTCATATATTATTGGCCTCTAGAATACCTCATTAAAATATTTCTCTTTCCTCCCAAAACACCCTGCAAATTAATAGTAAATATCCAATATCTTTGGCTCTTTATCTTAAAGGACGATTGAATGACTATTGTCTTAGGATCATTTCTTTACACGTAGATATTAATATTATGTTATACCGTTGTTTTGTCCTCGGTATTGTCTTTTGTGTGAACTCAGCTTCAGGCATTAAAGGTTGGCAGTGTATTCATAAATGTATGAAATCAATAACTTACCTCGGGCTGATTTTCTCCATGGACAGTACATACAAGATGAGCCTCGAATCCTTCTGCAGAATGAACTACGGGGTTTTCAATAAGTATCTCGGGGGGATCTTAAAAAAAAAGAAAGACAATATAACTAAAAACCGACAACTGTAGATATTTTGTCCTAAGTTAAACTGTTCTTTTATACTTCTAATAAGTTCTACAGAAAAAATTAGCTTGTGAATATTTATTTTTGTTTTTGTTAATAGTAGGACTTAATTTTTCAGACTTCGTTGGATGACTTGATACCTACATATTATGGAGCGTTGATATAAAATATTGAACCAAGGTTTGTCGATTCGAATTTGGCTTATAAGTAAACTTATTTTATTTTTGCAATGTCACTTTTTATGTATAGGGAGGGGCAGTGATTACAGAGGCAGATTATCCCTTTGAAAGCTTTAATATTTACTAGTGAGTACCCGCATGTGTTGCAATGTCACTTATCCAGCTGCAATGTCACTCATGCCGTTACTCGACTTTCTCAGACGAACAGGCTTGAGCATTAAAATATGAAACTTTCCCATAGCTAATTGCTCACATTCTCATAAAGAATGCAAATATGCATAACACAGACTGATTTTAACCAATTTAATATTAATTAAGTCACCTATGGCATTTTGACAAGTTACATATTAGAAATTAGACAAACTGGAAGTGTTCAGTATAAAAAAAAATACTAACTAGAAGGAACCTGTGACGGAAAACGAAGAAACTGAATTTGCTGCAATTGGGTCTGTAATCAAAAATCTCCATCTATGTCAAAACCAAATTGCGCTGAATATCAACATTAGCAACAAGAGATCCTTGAGACAAGCGTCTAAAGGATTCTTTAGAATTATAGTTACCATCTCTATAAAATTTAGCGTCACCGAGAACTTTCTGGAAACTGTTTTGAAAACCGACTGGAATTTTGTATGTGGGTCTAAGACAAAGTGGCAGAAAATTAAAACTTTTTAAATTTTCTTTTATTTAGTGACGAGTGCACGTTTCACAACAATGGATCCATTAATAGACATCATTTTCATTACTAGTCTGATTCCATTCCCCTTCAAGTTAGAATAGCTGATAATCAACGCAGATGGTCAGTAAATGTTTGGGGGGAATTACGGTACGTGACTTTTGGACGCAGACGTTTTGGCGTCGGCATATTGGCGCCGGCGTATGGGCGCAAGGCATTCGGGCGACGTCCATTTGGGCCCCATGAATTTGTCACTGTCGAACTAAATGAACTAAAACCAGAATGTATTGTTTTTTATTATATTTATTTCAACAAGGTTAAAGAATATAATAGGTATCTAATGCTAAGTACGGTATATTATCATGATTTATTTTATTCCTTTCCTCTGTTCGTTACGGAACTTTTGGTTGTAGCCATGATTTAATAGTAGTGTTTGCTCTAACAAATCGAGGCAAAAACTGAATATTGACATTGACATCATTGACAATATTGAAATGACATAAAATACCTAAACATTCATTATGACTTTTAATTATTATTAAAGGTAAAAAATAAAATATTATTTAGAAGCTTATGCTATAAACACATGAATTAAAGCTTATGGTTAAGTAAATTCTTGGTATAATTTTTATTAATAATAATGGCAAATGAAATTAAATACCTAACTTTTAGGTAAATTTGGTTTATTATTTATAAAGGACAATTCATAGATTCATTTTTTCAATGCTATTTTCTATGAAAGTCATAACCAAACGATAGGCGCCCAAAAGTCGCGGCGCCAAAAAAACCTAAGCCCAAATGTACCGCGCCTAACCGCCGGCGCCCAAAAGCCTAAGCCTAAACGCCTGCGCTCAAAAGTCCTGCTTCGGGGGAATTATGGGTCGATGTTCAATCGGTCTTTACTTTTTCGGAAATCATTTAAATGAAGTAATGTTTTTAGATTTTTTAATAAATGAATTGCCAGTATTATGTCAAGACATTGCCATACCCATAAGAGAAGTGATGTGGCTTTAAATGGATGGAGCACTCGCACATTTCAATTATAGGCTCCGTGAATTTTTAAACGTCCAGTTTCAAAATCGATGAATTGGAAGAAATGGACCTAAGAATTGACCGCCAATATCACCCGACTTGATTTCACCCGACTCCTTTTTATGGGTATATGTAGAAGAAATCGTTTACAACACAGCCCAAATAATACCGGATAAAATGAAGGAGTGCATTAGAAAAGCTTTCCGAAACATAAGCCCAGCAATGTTGTTAAATATTGCTGAAGGTTTTAAAAAGATGATA
The DNA here is from genome assembly GCA_963920685.1 of Polydrusus tereticollis. NCBI lineage: Eukaryota > Metazoa > Arthropoda > Insecta > Coleoptera > Curculionidae > Polydrusus > Polydrusus tereticollis. The sequence continues at coordinate 67,506,076 of OY987330.1, forward strand.
CGTTTGTGTTTAGAGTCGGATGGTCGCCATTTTGAACACTTGTGATAAGCAATTGTTTATGGTATATCCATTATTCGTTTCTTCTGTTATCTTTAAATTACTTTAACTAGTAAGCAGTGCATTTACTGTAAACCTCTTTTTACAACCAATTCTGACTTGGTAACTTGATTTATTATTAAATTGGTTAAAATCAGTCTGTATTCCATTTAAGGGCATTCCATTTAAAACAATACAACTTTAATGCGTCTCGAGTCTTTGGGGCAACCTGTACGTTATGAAAATAATTTGAAAATGTACACTTAACAGGCCCGTATCCATCCCGAGAACGTAATTTTTTTATCCAAAATAAATAATTTAGCTATAATATGTCGTGTCGAATAACCCTATATACAGTGAGCTCAAAAAGGTTGGAATAAATTCATTTAAAATTCAGGTGATTATTTTCTGAAAAATCGCTTGGACACGTCGATTATTTTTTTTAATTGCAAATTTTTTGACATAAGAAATTTGTATACAGGTTGTCTCAAGAAGAACATATACCGTCAACATTAATTTTTTTAAATAGGACTCCCTGTATATTATATTATTTTAAATTCTACGATATATTCTAAACACTTTTGTAAAACATACCATATCTCCAAAATCAACGGTTTTCGATATATTGACATTTTAATATTTTTCTGAAAAAATGCTGAGATCCGTGGATTTTTAGTTTTAATTGCGCATTTCTTTATTATTATTGTAACCTGTCACCTGAATTAATTTATTTTGACACAGACATTTACTTCTTGTCAAAAGTTCTTCAAATTGTGAAGATCTATCTAACTTCAAGTAATTCTGTAAAAATGGCGCGGTTAAGTGAAAAAGATAGGATAGAGGTACTAATGATGCTTGGCTATGGAGATAGGATGCGAACCGAAACAAAAGTGCGTGAGTTATTTAACAATAAGTACCCAAACGGAGCACCAATATCTCAATCTGTGCATCAGAAGATGTGCAGTTAAATGTCCTCTTAGCTGTTCAAGAAAACCACCATAGTGTTACTCGCGGTATTGCCACGGAAAATAATATTTGTCAAGCAACCGTATTGAATTATTTACACAAAAATAAATGGCATCCCTATAGGGTACAGTTGGTTCATGAACTTAATGAAGATGACCCGGATAGAAGAACAGAATTTTGCGAAATATTGATGAACAGATACATTGAAGATCCTCAAATTTTAAAAAGAATTGTGTTCTCTGATGAAGCAACGTTTACTCTAAATGGGCATGTGAATCGCCAAAACTGTCGATATTGGGCTAAGGAAAATATGCACTGGATCATGGAGTCCCACACACACAATACCCTCAAAAAGTAAATGTTTGGGCTGGAATTGTTAATAACCGGATTTTACGTCCCTTCTTTTTTGATGGTACGTTAAATGGCGAACTGTATCTAGAATTTTTAGAATTTGAGTTAATACCGGCACTTGCTGTACTCTATCCAAATCCAGATGAGCCAGACATTCCCAACAATAACTTGAATATGGAATGAGGTTAGATTAATAGAGCCCCAGGTAATCCATAACGTTTTGGAAGAATTCAAAGATCGACTTGCATATTGCCAGGCAGGAAGTTGGTGGCGGTCAATTTCAACATTTATTAAAATAAAATTTAATATAGTCTATGTAAATATTATAGACTAAATAGATGTAAAGAGTTCATTTTTAATTGTAGTTTTCGTACCAGAAGAAATGTCAATATATCGAAAACTGTTGATTTTGGAGATATGGTATGTCATACAAAAAGTGTTTAGAATGTCCTAGCGTTTTTCCAGAAAATAATCACCTGAATTTTAAACAAATTTATTCCAACCCTTTTGAGCTCACTGTATACACACTAGCGATTTGCAATGTTCTCCCGGATGAACAGTTCGGTTTAAGAGGGAACATTGCACCGTGAGACGGACTACCAGACTGATAACGAGAATCTTACAGGGTTTCAATAGGAGAGCTTACACGACAGCGATTTTCTTCGACATTTCTAAAGCTTTTGATAAGGTCTAGCACTGCAATCTGATTAAAACTAATAAGGTTGGGGGCCTTCAATTATATCATTACGATTATCATCTCCTTTTTGGAGAATAAAAGATTTATAATCTCGTCAGAAGGCGTGATTTCTGATCAAAAAAATGGCTTTTGGACTGAAAGATTCGTTTGAATCCGGCCAAGACGAAGGTCATTTTCTTTTCGAAAAGTACAGTGAATAGGCCAGAGACATTGCTAAGGGCTGACAGCATAAAGGTGAACTGGGTTTAAAAACTGGTTTTCGATCAAAGACCTAATTGGAATAAAAATTTCAAATTAAGACTTAAGAAAGCTGACAAGCAGCTGAGTTTAATTTATTGCATTTTGAATAAAAAAAGAAAAATTGGCTATAGAACAAAAGTGAATTTATACAAGTATTTGATCAGGCCTGTCCTGACTTATGGTGGACCAACATAGTGCATGATAAGCAGGACCGAGCAAAACAAGTCTCAGGTACTCCAGAACAAGGCATTGGAAATAATTGCGAACGATTCTCAGTTTACTACCAATAGGGTTTGGCATCGCGACTTTAAAATCCCTACGCTCAAAGAGTTTTATAATAAAATAATGGCCAATTACTACAGAGATATCGACGTTGCGATACATCCCCTAATTACTCAAACTCGTGTTCAATTTCCGCCGGGCTCCACTACAGATATCCTAAGATCCGGCTACCTCCAGTCGTAGTAAGGAGGCACTGAACTGGAGGAAGTGACAAAAATTTCCAACAGTCACAACACAAAAACTAATTCGCAAAGAAATATTGACACCAGGTAGCAAATATGGCGCTCTTGAATTGCCCAGCCATTTAGGATTATGCCTAACTCAAATCCCTATATATATAGATTGAACCAGTTGTCAAGTTCGATTCCAAATAGAATACCGATTAGCCGGAATGCGTTGCAATACTACTCAGCCGTTGCAATGCCACTCATCCCGTTGTAATGCATCTCATCCCGTTGCAATGCCACTCACTTTCTTTATGGTTAGTTTAGGTTAGTTGGAAACCTTCGCGGGCATGCACACAACAACTTATCAAACTTTTATCGCAGTAGGATGAAAGATATAGGGACGAGACATACTGGACAAAGAAATAAACAAACATTCGTTTTGATATACATATTATCATATAGAAAATTGATTATATAGAAAAATGTTTATAAAAAAAATAATAATAATACTAATAACACATTTATTGTTATAAATCAGTACCGGGTGTCCCACTAAGAATGGCTGTCGGCCGTATCTCAGAAAGTGTTAGTCGTATGGCTTGCGGAAAAAAAATATATTAGGTAAAGTGGTCATGATAAATTGCTGGAAATTATTTTCAAGTTCCTCAGACTGGCGCTAGAGGGCGCAACAGTAACGGTAAATATGAATCACGAAGTTTCCTCAAAAGTCGTCTAGTTAAAGTATCCCGAAAATAACATTTTTGTATATTTCGAATATTTATTAATAAAATTCACCTATAGAACGTGTTCGTCACTTTTCAAATAAAGTGGTGGGGGAAAGTTGAACATTATTTGTAATAACTGCTAATAACTCCGGTCTGGCTTAACATAATTTAGTAAACTCAGTTTTGTTAAAAAGGGCTTTTCTCACCCTATATATTATCTTATGAACTACGGCAATATGTGTTTTACACTAGGCGCTAGGGGGCGCAGTCTTACAACTTCACAAACATTGCGCGTTTTTTCCATAATTGTAAATATAATAGTATATTCAATTTCACCTGATTACAAGGATGATTAATAGTCTAAGAAGTCAGCGAAAACCGCAAGTTAATATCTATTTTCAATCCGGAGATATCAACAACAATAATTATAATTACGAAACATTATGATTTTATTTTCAAGTTGCCATTGTAAAGGTTTTTTAAGAGTCAAATAGGCCTTGGAAAAACAAAATATTAAGGTACGTATGTTTCAAGCAAATATATCGTTACGACAATAATTCTCAGTGGCGCCCATAGTTCTGTATACACGACTCCACTCTCTCCCTGCTTGATAATACTGCAGTTTCCACCTCTGCCATAGGGATACGGTGGCTGCTGTCCATTATCCTTTCTATCATGTTTTTCCTTGTAGTGGGTCTGGTAATGAAAACAAGATCCTTCAATCTCCCCTATAGATAAAAATCTAGGCATGCTAAGTCAGGTGATCTAAAATAGAAATTACCACTTTCATTAACAGTATCACAATATATCCTATAATATTACCTGGCAGGCCACAGAAATATACTCCCTCTTCCTATCCACCTTGCAGGAAATTTGTCGTCAAGAAATTGACGAACGTTTGCCGCAAAATGTGCAGGACATCCATCGTGTTGGAAAACCATAGTTCTGCGAATATCCAAGGGCACATCTTCGAGAAGAATTGGGAGTTCGTAATTTAAAAAATGTAAATATCTTTGCCCAGTAAGCGACTCTTTAAATACAAACGGTCAAATTATTCTGCCACCCAAAATGCCGAACCAGACATTGACACTGCATCTTCTTTGATTCTGCACCTCCCGCATCCAATGAGGATTATCCCGCGACCAATAATGCATATTATGGCGGTTTACTCCTCCACTACTATGGAAAGTAGCTTTATCAGTATCAGTCCACAAAATTCTGGAGAGGAGATTTCTATCTTCCAATATCATATTGAGCAACCAATAGCAATAATTTAATCTACTATCATAATCTTGCGGGGTCAAAGCCTGGTGAAGCACAATATGGTAGGGATGTAGCCTAAAGAAAAACAAAATATTTATTACATTGACTTGAAAACTATAAGAGAAATATTGGCATTATTCTAAACTATTTAAGAGTTATAACATATAGATATAATTACTTACCTTTCTTCTAATAAACTCCTATGCACAGTAGAGCGAGTAATGCCAAGTCTCTAATAATTAATCTGATACTAATTTGTGGATTAAATTCCACATATGCCAAAACATTTACAATGTTTTCCTCGGTTCGACCTCGGCGGCGTCTGCGATATACAGGGCGACGAATACTTCCAGTACTATGAAAACGGCTAGCTAAACGATTAAACATTCTACTGTCGTATCGGCGCCTTTGAGGGTATCGTACTGCGTAAACCCGTTCAGCAATTGTTGCATTTCCCAAACATTTAAAATACACCGCAATGATGTCAACCGCTTCTACAAGTAACAGAGGCATTTTGAAAATCAAATACGACACAATACTGTTGGCACGACAAAAATTTTGACGTAATAATGGAAGGTGACCCGCGTGCACAGCTTCAATTCATATTTTGTTTTCCCAAGGCCTATTTGAGTCTTAAAAAAACCTTTACAATGGCAACTTGAAAATAAAATCATAATGTTCCGTAATTATGATTATTGTTGTTGATATCTCGGGATTGAAAATAGATATTAACTTGCGGTTTTCGCTGACTTCTTAGGCTTTTAATCATCCTTGTAATCAGGTAAAATTGAATATACTATTATATTTACAATTATGGAAAAACCGCGCAATGTTTGTGAAGTTGTAAGACAGCGCCCCCTAGCGCCTAGTGTAAAACACATATTGCCGTAGTTCATAAGATAATATATAGAGTGAGAAAAGCCCTTTTTAACAAAACTCAGTTTACTAAATTATGTTAAGCTAGACCGGAGTTATCAGTATTTATTACAAATAATTTTCAACCTTCCCCCACCACTTTATTTGAAAAGTGACGAACACGTTCTATACAGTGTCACCATTAAAGTCCGCACCATATGGAACTTTTTTTTATTAATGAGGTTAGTTAAAATTAAATCTGGGCAATCGTTTTTGCTTCATATTAGACTAAAAATTATATAATCAAATGTCACCATCTGTCATTCGGTATCTGTCAAAAATTACATTTTAATCAAAAAATGCTGAAAAATGGCATTGTTTTACCGAATTTCAAAAAATTTTATTAGAAAAAGTTGTTTCTAGTACAATTCTTGGCCTAAATACAAAGTTTCAGTTTTCTAGCTCAAAGTTGATTTTTTTGCCATTTTTTCTAATTAACTTTTTTTTTATTTAATGTAAGTTCGCTTAATGGATATTAAACTATTTGCTTATACCATACTCAATATTTTATTTAGTTTGTATGAGCTTTTTTTTACTGGAATGCCATTTTTTTTCGAAATTTAAAATTAGAGGCAAAAAATTTGACACAGGTGGTGCAAAGTTATCCTAATTTAAAAATTTTAACAGATAGACGTCAGATATTCCATTTTTTTGATAATACATACACCTAAGAAGTTTAAAAAACTTATAATAAAATTCCCAGATATCAGATTAGTTCAAAATTTAGACACATTTTCTTTTTATCCACAATAAAATATCAAGGCAATTTTGAATTTTATAAGTAGGCTATGGAAAAAAAAACGAATTAGAGTGCCGAATAAATAAAAGAAATGTCATAAATTTGAATATTTTCGCAAGTTATAATTTTCAGTGTTATCACCAATGTTGTCCATTCAAGAAAAAATAGAAATTGTCTTAATTTGTGGAGAGAATATGCCTCACCGGCAAGTATCTGCCATTTTTAATGAGAGGCATCCAGAAAAAATTTGCAGCATAGCACTGTTTCAAGAATAATGTCAAAATTTAGAGAAACTGGATCTGTTCAAAATAATTTTAACAAAACCTCACGCGGCAAGTAAATACGATGAAGCAGCACAACTTGATGTTTGTTTAACTGTTATTGACCACGGTCAAACTAGTGTAACCAAGATAAGTGATTCAACAGGGTGCAAAAGGGAAAGCGTTAGAAAAATTCTTCAGAAAAATCGATTTCGGGCATATAAACCCAAGTTTATAAACACATTAAAAGAACGCGATTTTGATATCCGACTTGATTTTTCGTTTTGGTATCAGGGACAATATGAGGAGAATATTATTTTTCCATACAAGATATTATGGACAGATGAAGCCACTTTCTCTTCGAGTGGTACCGTGAGCTCACAAAATTGCCGATGGTGGTCCCAAGAAAATCCTAACTTCACAATTGAATGTCGCGACCAGTATCATTTTAAAACCAATGTTTGGTGTGGAATTTTGAAATATGAGCTTATTGGACCATACTTCTTTAGAGTAAACTTAACTGGTGAAAGGTACCTGAATTTTCTTGATAACGAGATTACCGAAGTTTTGGATAACATGCCCTTACACCATAGACATAACTTATGGTATCAGCTTGATGGTGCACCCATACATCAAACTGTAGCAGTGAAAGAACGCATAAAGCAATTATTTCAAAACTGAGTTATAGGGCGTGATAGAGAATGTCACTGGCCACCCAGGTCGCCTGACATAACCCCACTAGACTTTTTTCTGTGGGGTTATCTTAAGCAGAAAGTTTAAAAGAATCGACCGTTTAGAAATATCGAGCATTTGGAACAAACGATAAAACAGTGTTGTGCCGATATAAGACCAAGCTTTTTACAAAATGCTGTCAAAGACGTTTATAGACGGACGGGTGTTTGTATAGAGCGAGAAGGACGTCACACTGAAATGTGAAATTTATATTGCTTTTGTGTTACCTATTTAAAATGATTAAAGTTCCTTTTTGTTCCTTTTAATAATAATGATAGTTTTAAGTATAAAATAAAATTTTTATCAAATATTTAGATGTATTTGTCATTTGAAAAACGAAACATCTGACGTCTATCTGTTAAAATTTTTAAATTAGGATAACTTTGCACCACCTGTGTCAAATTTTTTTGCCTCTAAGTTTAAATTTCGAAAAAAAATGGCATTCTAGTAAAAAAAAGCTCATACAAACTAAATAAAATATTGAGTATGGTATAAGCAAATAGTTTAATATCCATTAAGCGAACTTACATTAAATAAAAAAAAAGTTAATTAGAAAAAATGGCAAAAAAATCAACTTTGAGCTAGAAAACTGAAACTTTGTATTTAGGCCAAGAATTGTACTAGAAACAACTTTTTTTAATAAAATTTTTTGAAATTCGGTAACAATGCCATTTTTCAGCATTTTTTGATTAAAATGTAATTTTTGGCAGATACCGAATGACAGATGGTCACATTTGATTATATAATTATTAGTCTAATTTGAAGCAAAAACGATTGCCCAAATTTAATTTTAACTAACCTCATTAATAAAAAAAAGTTCCATATGGTGCGGACTTTAATGGTGACACTGTAGGTGAATTTTATTAATAAATCTTCGAAATATACAAAAATGTTATTTGCGGGATACCTTAACTAGGCGACTTTTGAGGAAACTTCGTGATTCATATTTACCGTTACTGTTGCGCCCTCTAGCGCCAGTCTGAGAAACTAGAAAATAATTTCCAGCAATTTCTCATGACCACTTTACCTAATATATTTTTTTCCGCAAGCCATACGACTAACACTTTCTGAGATACGGCCGACAGCCATTCTTAGTGGGACACCCGTTACAAAGCTTTATAATATAAGCCTTTTCATAAAACAAGAAATAATAGTATAGGCCTCTCAATATTTTGCTCGTAATTTACAGCTACAGCCACCTTAGTCAAAAAATATATACTGATTTAGAGGACTTTAAATACCTCAAATAAATATTTGTAAACTTCCCAAAAAATTGACAGCTTACTTTTATAAAAAGTTCATACACATAGTATATCTCATTAAGTACTGAATATATTGTCACGTAAAATGAAGTAAGGGTTTCTTCCATTTAGCTTCTTGAGGCGTTTTAATGGTCTAATGGACTGCTTCTTCAAAGGAGGAACAGTCAAACAACAGGATACAGCACTGTGGAATCATGTATTTCAGAATCAGACGTTACGTCATTGAGTAAGGTAGTCCCGCCTATCTTAAAGGGTAGCGGAAGAGTTTACGCGTGAGAGATGCAATTTTCAGTCCACAATACAAAATATAGGTGGATTTAAGCCACAATAATGCAGATTAAACAGACCTGTACAACTACTAACCTAAACTAAAATTTATAATGTAGACATTGTAATCGCTTTTTATTACTATTGTTTTCTATTTACATTTATTATTTGAATGCGCTACATAAACGTTTTCCAACAGCAAAACCAAATCGTTTTATAATGGTCAAAGAACTACGTTAGAAGAAAGAAATTTAGCCATTACTCACTTCCAAAATGAGTATAGCCAATGAAGCATTGACAAATAAAGTTCGTCAATTGTGCAGCATATAATTGAACGCTCCATTAATGACAATAGACTAAGTAAACAAATCAAGTTTGGCAGATGAAATATGGACTGTAAGACAAAATAGCTCCTAATCCTAAAAAAAAACAGTGCTCTATAGGTAGGAACAGTTCGGGGAAAGGAAAACCCCCGAAACAATGCGACGTGTATTGCGGAAACATAATTTACATGGCCGAACTGCCAAAAATAAACCTTTTATTAGCCAAGCTAATGGGCGAAAAGGTTAAGGTTTGCTCGGGAGCATATTAGCAATGATTTGAGCTTCTGAAATTCAGTATTACTTGCCGACGAAACAAAAATAAATTTAATTTGAAGTAATAGTCCATGCTAAAAATGTAGTTGAAAGTATGGGGAAAGAAAAAGCAAAAAGTTCTCCTCCAAAAGTTTATTAAAATATTATTATTTTTTTACGTTAACGGTTTACATGTTTCTAATGTAGAAATGTTCATCATCAGGAGACAAAAAGTTATGTTGCTGTTGATATTAGCAATAGAGGAGATAGTTGGTGGTATATAACTTTAATGGAGCTTTGAAAGAGGATGAATTGGTATAATATATATAATGAGTAGTTATGTGAAAATCGTCAGCATTCTGAAAGGTTGTGTAGAAAGAAAATTTAAATTAATGTGATAAAATCAGTTGATTGAAAATGAAATGAAAAGAAATCTTCAAATAGTAAAAAGGTTTACTTACTTTTTCTTATAATAAAACGTTTTGGGGGTACTAGGTTTTAAAACACAAAAGGAGTTACTTCTAAATCATTTTTTTTCTACGTTCGAAATATGTAGACCGTTAATGAAAAAATAATAGCATTTTAATAAGCTTGTGGAGGAAAATCTTGTGCCTTTCCCTCCCCCCCTTGTGGTGAAAGCCAAGTGTAGAACTAAAATTTGAAAATATCAATGTTACCCTAAAGCACGATGGAGGAGGAGTGATGTTATGGGGCTGTATATCGACACCTGCAACGAGGAGTATAATAGTATCTCATTTTGGGCGATTTCTAAAAAACCGGTTTCAAAGTTTTCATGTTTTTATGAATAGTTAAATCACAAAGAAACGTTTTGTTATCTTATTTAATTGGTAGCTAATAAACATTTTATCCATAGGTTAAAAAAAAAACTGATTCTTACATTTTTTAAATAAGATACTATGGTTTTCGTCGGTTAACTTAAATAAAAACGTGAGATACTTTGAATCTTCTTTATTGTCATTAGTCTAAACTTTTAGTAAGCTAACCTTTCAAAAAGGTATCAAAGTAAACAAAACTTATTTTTAACAGTTACCATCTTACAATAAAACGTTAATGCATACGTTTCATTTACATCATCTCTGTCTCATAACTTAAACTGGTTTCTTCAATTAAGTTTTTTTTCTTCCTGTTTCATGTTGGGTTCGATCCATTTTTTTCTTTATCTTGAGTCATAGAAATTACGATACAGTTTTGGTACAAGTTCTTTGAGTTCTTGAGCCCATTTAAGTCTTTTTCATCAATGCCTAACGTTTCAGAGTAAAGCAGTGGAAATTATTAAATATTTTCACTACTTCGCGACGAGTATTAATATTAAAGTCTCAGTGATTCTTCGTCATATTGATGATTAAACTAAACTTCGGACTTCTTCTCTAGCAAATATTTTGTTGCATTTATTTGGCTTATTTTCATTGATGGCCCATAACGGGATTTCTTCCAGTTTTGTGGGGTTACAAATTGTATTTTGTATTGCTTACCGTATGTTTTAAGATACTATACCGTTCCACGGTTAACTTTGTGTTTTAATTTATGCACTGGTATAGTAACTCAAACCTGCTAATTTTGAGATACTTTACTCTTTGTTGCAGGTGTCGGTATGTCGTGCTGGACTTGGTACCGACTATAACAAACACATAGAAATATCGACAAACGAACTTATCAAACAAACAAATTTCATGTGAGACCAAGACCGGACTCAGAATACAAATTTCCAAGATATTGGCTCCTTATTACCCCTGCATAATAAAGGGGCACTAAGTTGAATGAAACATCACCAACGAGCAAAATTGACAAGACACGACTGGCATAGCGCAAGTAAACTAAACAAAAAGCACATTCTCCAAAGCATCAAATCTAAAGAAGATGCAACAGAAGGAAGAAAGAAAGGTCTTATGAATTTTAGTCGTAGGACCAACCGTTTACTAGGTATTTGCAAACAAACTATTTTTACGGTGGCAGCGTAAGCACAAGCACATTAAAAAATCGCGATATAATGCAATAAAACAATATTTGCCAACTGCACTAATACCTGCTGATTCCAAAACAGTTCAAAGTATTGTCGGTTTTACATTAATATGTTAAAAGGGCAAAGAAATACCTATTAAACTCGAGTAAAGTGAGCCTCCTAAAAATCTAAACATAAAATCTCAGCTATGCCTTTTATCCCAGATTTTAAAGCACCATTTTATTTTGTTTTACAATGAACATTTATTTTCTCTCAACAAACTAGCTGTACGTGCAATAATTTCTATACTTCGGTAACCACGTCACGTTCTTCTTTGTACTATCTTTTATATTGCACTGGTCCATTACAGACAGTTATAAATTTAAAGCAAAATAAAATTATCTTGATTATAATATAATATAAGGGTGTCTCTGAAAGTTCTGTACAGGGACATTTTTTTCAGTGTCTCACCAGATTGGCGATTTTCCTACTGACTATGATAAAAACAAATAACATATTTCTCAATGATTTTCGACAAGGAAGTCATATTTAATGTCAAAAAATATATAAGTTCACAAATTTGACAGATGAACATTTTGATTTTTTTTTTAAATGCTTACCCTCATAAATTATCAGACGAGCAAATTGCACTTGGTGATCCGATTTCAAAAACTTATAGTTGTTCATATTTATTTTCAGCCGTTTCGGAAATACGGGGTTCCTAATTTGCCTTCATCGATTTTGTCTTTTAAGTGTCTCACCCCTTTAAGCTGAAAATCCCAATATTATCCGACAGATATCAAAAAGTGACAGATACGACGCCATCTTGAATTTCTTTAAATGGCAACAACTATAGGTTTTTGAAATCGGATCGCCAAGTGTAATTTACTCGTCTGATTATTTATGAGTGTTGCCATTCAAAAAAATTCAAAGTGGCGTCGTATCTGCACTTCTTGACATATATGTCGAATTTGACTGTAGCGTAGATAGCTTGGTTACGGGAGATTATGTAACTGTGAAAAAAACTGAAGTGTTCAGCTTAGAAAGTCTATTTATTAAAGGGGTGAGACACTAAAAAGACAAAATCGATGAAGGAAATTAAGAACCCCCATATTTCCGAAACGACTGAAAATAAATATTAATAAGTATAGGTTTTTGAAATCGGATCACCAAGTGTAATTTACTCATTTATGTGGGTTGCCATTTAAAAAAATTCAATATGGCGTCGTATCTGTCAAATTTGTGAACCTATATATTTTTTAACATTAAATTTGGCTTCCTTGTCGAAAATCATTGAGAAATATGTTATTTATTTTTATTTTAGTTAATACGAAAATCGCCAATCTGGTGAGACACTTAAAAAAATGTTCCTGTACAAGTTCTGTACAAAACGCAAAAGCAAAGCCCCAGGTAGGCTCAAATATGACGATTCAGACCAACTTAATTTAGTCCAAAAGTTAATAATTTCTGAAATACAGGGTGTCAAAGATATTTTTTTAACATTTGAATATATTTCATGCAAAAATTCAAATTGGTTGTTCGTCCCGTTGACTATCTGGTTCGCTATAAACGTCTAATATGCTATCCACTGTTAACCACTCTGTATATATTAACGCGTTTTTTTTTTTAATATAACACACTATACAAGATAAAACAGCTTGGCTCTCTTCAGTCTTCGGAGGTGATGTTGATTGTCCAGCAGCTGTAGAGCTTCTGCGTTGATAAGCTGGTGAAGTCGGGCTTCATGCTTGCCGGCACATATTTTGATCTCCTCTTTCATTGTTAAAATTCTAAGATCTTGATAAAGATTAGAGTTGCAAACATGCCAAGCAGCAGTAATTATGTTACGCAGCACTTTATTCTAGACTGTCTGTATCATTTTAATATTGCTATCACAGGAACAGCCCCAAAGCTGAAGACCGTACCGTGGTTTGAACACCTGCTTATAAATAAGCATTTTATTGTAAATTAATAATTTTGAATTTCTACTTCTTGTTAGTAAACTTTACTTGGATTGATTTAAGTTTTTCCATTATCTTGTCCAGTCAGCTACCATGTTGCTTGCTATTTGGAGTTTTCTAGTAAAGCTCTCATGATATTGATCAACTGCGAGAATAGTGGTGCCATCAGCGAATGTGACTACAGTAGTTTTTTCCGATAATGGAGTGCCATCTTGCTGTTAATAAATATTATTTAAATCGGCCAAAGGAGCATCCTCCAATATTTCCATTAGTGCATCTCGCATTATGTCTAGGTGTCTATTTCCAGTTAGTTTCATAGACAAAATAGTTAATTTTAGCGCCAAAAATAAAGCATGACAGTCTAAATTCAATCCGACTTAACGCTCTGGTGGAAATATTACGTGTTGGTTCTGTAGCGACCAGTGCCTTGAATTGTTTCGGTTTAAGATACCAGAACTCGTAAAATAAGCCGCGTCGGACCATATCACCCTTCTTTCAAAATTAGTGTTTTCCTGGAACATTTTGAGGTACCAATTGCAGAAAACTATCCTACATTCTGCGCCACCGAGATGCAAATGTTGGACGAGATGATATTTGTATGGTTTAACTTTATATTTTTTTAGTATTAACTGTGTTCTTTATTTTTTAATCCTAACTTCATCATATACTTTTCTGCACGATATGGATGGTTGTGCCGTGACAGAGGCCAAAACATTTATTTCTTCTTCTTCCCTGTTTTCCTTGCCGTAAAAATTTGGCCTTGGTTTTTAAAAGATTCGTGCTCAATGACATTGGCTTGAACTTTTTGAAATATTCGTTTATAAGGTTGTTGTTTTTCTGGGTATCTACGAAAAATTTCAATATGTAACAAAAAGCTAATAATAGATAGCAATAATGATTAAAACTTATATTATTTGCACCTAACAGATGTTAAAACTTACTTATTAAAATAAAGCTCCGAGTATGCGTTCGCGCCTTCATGGATAAAGCAATATAATTTTCATAAATTTAATATTTTGTGCTATGTTGAACAAATTTTCACAGAAATAAAAAATAAACTTATATCAGTAATATTTGACAACAATCCGTAATAGCGCATTTACAGAATTTGGTTTTCTGTCATGGCTATCCGTGATTGACCATGGCATAGCTTTCTACACGAAGAATGATTAATTTTACAAAAAATGTTAAAATTATTCCTTTTTAAAAGAACTGTTAGATATTTTTAAAACGCTCTTAAAAGGAGAGAAAAGACAAGGGTTCTGGTATTAGAGTACGTCAAAGTACGTATCGGCTGGTGCCCTGATGATTCTATGTTTTGCCAACATTGAGGCTCCAGCAATATATGGGATTCAATTTTGGGTTGGTAACTTAAAAGTTCAAGATATTTTTGTTATACAGAAACGATTAATTATAATATAGATATATAGATGAAAGTTGTAAAAATGTTTTTAAAGATAAATTAATTTTAGCAATATATCGCCTGTATATATTTGATACTATTATGTTTTTTTTTAAGGATGAACGGGGGCTGCGTATGGGACAAGGTCATCATTATAGCACTCGCACAACTGATGTTAGTTATTCTGCACACCGTCTGTCCATCTTTCAAAGGGAACCTTTTTATGGAGGGGTTAGATTCTTTAATAAACTGCCTAATGACCTTGAGAGTGAACAAGGTGTGAATGTGTTCAAAAGAAAATTAAAGAAACTTTTAGTGCAACTTAAACCATATAGCCTAGCCTAAGGGACTAAATGGAGAGTTAATGCTCTCACTTTGGTGACGTCATTTCTTTTTATGTTGATAAAATACAGCTCAGAGGCCGCGTCGCGCCTTAACTAGCTTGAATAAAATAAACGTACATATCATGTTTTTCATAATTTTCATGTTTAATGTTGAACAATTTTTCACAGAAATAAAAAATTAATTTACAAAATCAAATGAATACCAGTAATATTTGACAATAATCCGTAATGGCGCATTAACCGAATTTGGTGTTCTGTCATGGCTGTCCGTGACTGACCATGACATAGCCTTCTATACAAAAAATGATTAATTTTCCAAAAAATATTAAAATTATCCCTTTTAAAAAGAAATAAATATGGACTATCATATATTTCTAAAAAAGAGGAATTTCCAATTTAAAAGAACACAAGTTTGGGTCATAATTCAAAAACAAAACTATTTAGAAAGAAACTAACTATGCCACTGAATTCTACATAAAAAAAAAACTCTATAATAACTCATTATTACCTTATTCATAAGTTATCAAATAGTCGAGATACAGGGGAGCGTCAAAAATGAAAAATTTTCAAAATCGCCCTGTATATCACAAACTAAGATGGCTATGAAAATATCGTTTGTGGCAATGAAAGTTTTATAAAAAAAAATATCAAAACACAAGAAAACTGGACACCCTGTACATTCCGGACGTGTGAATTATAGTATTTTTTCTCCTCCCTATATTGCAAATATTGCAAACAACGCATTTTGACACTGTTTTGAAGGAAGTAAGTAACAATTACCAAAAAGGTATCGACTGCCCTTGAGGACGGGTTGTAAGTCAACTTACTACCCTTGGGTGGTAATAATTTATAAATATAATAATTATTATAAAAACAATAATTTATAAAAATTGAGTAATATTAGGTGATATGAATATTAATAGTACAATTATTACAATTATGAACATTATTTACAAAATTTGGATAAATATTTTCTTGTTTTTTCTCAATTTGTATGAAATGTTCTTACTCCATAATTTCTCCATCTCACTTTACTCTTGAAGTACTGCAGGATACTTCTGGCTTCGGTATATTGTATAAAATTTTATTTGCAACTTCCTTTTTATTGTTGACGCTCTCCGCTACATAACTTTCCGCAATAGTTGCAGATTTCCATCCGCCATGTCGCTTGAGGGCTAAGACATCAACTCCAGTATTCGCTAATAAAGTGACCGACGTTCTTCTAAGAGAGTGTCCAGTATTATACTCCTTAAAGTTCTGAAAGTTCAGAAATTTAGCAATTTTACTTGGAATTGAAGAAATCGAGTTTTTCCCGACAGGCTGGTTTAAGCACTTTCCATTTTGATATCGCATGAAGAAGCGATGATTAAAATTCGTCATGTGGGATCTTATATCAATGTAATTTCGAACTATTTTGAAATAACAAACCTTCTCATCGTCACTTTTAGTCACTATAAATTTAAGTGCGATTCCATTTTTGGAGTTAGGAATAGTAACAAATAATATGACTTCATGCCTTAATTCAACATTATCCATTTTCATTGCACAGGGTTCACTAGAACGGCACGCTCCAGCCATTCCCATTATCATTACAACCTTCATCATTAAATAAATATCATCGGGGGCTTCAAACAGAAAATTATTTACATCTTCCCAGTCAAACACAATAGATTTTTTGGGTATATATCCGTTATTTTTTCTTTTTAAAAATGCTCGAAGTTTAGGATACTTGGAAATATCTATGTTTTCCTCTATTAATAGGGTGGACTTCAGCATTGAATATTCACACCATAAGCTTGATGGAGACTTTAATACAGCAGATTTTTCTTGAAAGTACGCCAAAAGCACGGTTTCTGAAACTGCAGTAGCAGTCTTTGTTTGGCACCATTTCTTGAAGTATTGATACGTTGCTTCATACCTCTTCCTCGATTTTTCTGGCAGCAGCGACAGACAAGCGATATTTGCTGATTCTTCTATATCCATTTGGCTGTTATACAAATCAATAATTTCAATTTCTCTCAATTTTTGATAATAAACTGTCAGCTTGACGTTGTCGATAAAATAACAATGCTTATGATGCTATAGAAACCGGGCAAAGCTGTCCATAATTTCATGCGAAAAGTATCGAATTAAATTAATTAAAATCCAAGAATAAATTCTGCGGGGAGGAGAAAAAATGTTATATACTTCATGGGATGTAAGTATATTTACTTACATCCCTTGTAGTATAAATAACTATACTTATACAGTGAACTGTACGTAAAATAATGTATGCTAATATAGGAGTAGAAAAAAGTTATTAACTTGACTAAAATTAAATGTATGCAGTAATCAAAATCCAATTTTATTTCTTTTTTGATTGAAGACTTAAAATAATATTATTATCTATTTGCTAAGAATATCAAACGTCGGATTCGGATATATTATGTCGTGATTATATTCAACACACTCTTAACTTAATTTTGCCACATTCAATGTAAACAGTTATGAATTTACAACATATTTACTTGAAAACCCGAGCGTGAGAGTAATTTTCAGGAACAGAATAATAATTTTATTGACAATCTTAAAATATGCCTAGAATAATTTAGTGCAATTGTTTTTCTTGTTAAGACATACTAGATAACATTGTCGCTAATCAGTTTTCTTCATATAGATATCAATATGGAGTGTAGTTGATCTAATATGATCACACACTATCAAGCGGCTAATGAAAGGAATTTTAGACACGGGCGGTGCATATTTTTAGTATTATTATACTATTTACATAATACTAAAATTTAATAATGTAATATATTCCAAAAACCGCGGTGCTATATTATCACCATAATTCTTGAGTGACAGTATTCACCTTAGGATGACATAAATTATACTGAGGTACGGCAACCTATCCACCCTTACTCTGGCAGCCCTATGCCCTGGAGGATGTACTTTATGTTGTGCTGCCTGAAAACTCACCCCTTAGCTAGTTCAACTCAGGGTAGGTTCGCTATTTTGCTTCTACATTAAGAGGTTTAGCTTTCTTATAAAAGTAACTTAAAGTCAAATCCTGAAGGCGTTACCTTAGTTTTATTTTACTTAAAAGCCTTTAAATGTTCTAGTATTTGGCTCCAGAAAGAAATAAACTAGGAGATAAAACAATTATGTTACAATCGGTTTACAATAGCTTCTTATGAGCTCTCATTCACTCAAGTCCCTCAATGTCGCTGTCTTTCACATAAAAGCCAAATTTTTAAAAGATTTAAATTACAAAGTTATCATTAAAAGAATAAGTAAAAGTCAAACCCTGTTTGACAGGGTCTTGCACTAAACGGCAACTGTCAGACCTACACCTAAAAAACGACTGTGCAGTCTGGTCTGGCAGCCAGATAAACCGACATCCAGGACACGGTGAGATACAAATAGGAAAACACCTGCCCCAGACTTGGAATTTCCGCAAGGTCTGTGCAAGGACCTCTCACAACTAACTAAATTTAGCATAAAAGCATCGTCAAAGTATAATCCAAAATCTTACGAGTACATGTGGTTACTCAATAAGTATACTAGCCACTCGGGCAGGAATAGGTTAAAATTTTAAAGTTACAAGCGTTAAAGTTTGTAGAAGCAAATGGCCTTTAGCAGGGAAATAAAAATATTTACTTTATAATAGTAAATTGTAACAATATTTACAACTAGATTAGCTGTAACCGACCACCTAACGTTTTCAACTACTAGAGACTCTCGTGACGTCTTAACGTTATGTCGACATACGCTATACGTTTACAATGCACAAGTTCAGTACATAACATGGGCGCGAAACTTTATCAAAACACTGTATATAGAACAATACGCAAATATAAAATATTAAGATTTTAAGTTGACTAAGTTTTAAAAAGAAATGATCACAGTGTATATGATTTAATAATTTAGAGCGAGGTTCGTTACTCTGATTGTACCACAGTACTTAGGTATTCACAGAAAAGGCTCATCTTGAGAAATAGCATACACGCCACGGGAAATATTATAGCAAAGGTTGATTTCACGCTTTCCTGCCACCTACTGGGTACTACATAAGACCCATCGAGGGTAATTAGATGCTAAAGTTTCAACCTACCTCAAATAACTTACGAGGGGGCCATTCTACAAAATGGCGTCTAGGACCGCTTGTTGAAGTTGATTGAAAAGCGTTTTAAATCGGCATTCCGCCCGAAGAATCGACAAACTACAATTCCATATTATTTTTAATGCATTTGTGAAAGTTTTATCGGTACCACATGGCCTTCCCTGCCCTAGAAAACTAAAATTCGGGAGATACTTCCACAAACCTGCTTGCACTTCAAGCGTCTATTGTCGAAAGGGCCGGATATTGTTTCCTCTCCAACATGGTTACCAAAAATTGTAGACAAATTTGTGATACCAATCCATGAAAACTGTAACCTCTTTAACCCCATAAAAAAAGTAAGGCAACCTACGTCAAACAACGCAACCGCAAAAATACGCCTCAATTAACCAGACGTGGTCGTGAAAATCCACCAAACTGTCAGTCTGACACTGACTTGCCTAACAAACTATCGATTTTAAACAGCTGATTCACAACAGCCAAAACACTTATATCTTATCTTATATACGAGGTCAAAAGTTATTTCCATTAGTAACTTGAAAAGTTGATTAATTACTAATCAATTAAAACAAGGATTTGGAATAAGACCTGTCTACAAGTAGTATGAAACAAAAGAACAGAAAACAATCCACTTGGCTATGCCCTACAAGATACAAAACATTCATGGAATATAAACCTAATCAACAAGGTTTCAAACTGAACATAGTGAAAATATTGGCTATAAACAGGTAAATAAATTAGTAATTAACGTTTAAGGTGAGAGTCTACATAGGTACTTTAAAAATTTAAAACCAGAAACTTAACATAGATAACCAAACTATGGAAATGCAATTTTCGAACCGTAACAATATGTTTGTTTATATTATTCGATGTCTATGTTATGGTAGGTGTTAAAAACCAGTAAACGCTAGAGTTAACTAGGAACAGTAAGTTTTCGTTGGTTTACCTACCCTTAGTAGTTATTAGGACTTCTTAATTCGTTATTTTTTATTGACATTAATTAGATCTTCTACCTCTTACTACTTCTATTTTGGCATATTATTGCTGTGTGTTGTATTTTCATATTTCGGTGTATTTGGTCTTGTGACTTTTCCATTCTTTGTTAGGCTTGGGAGTGGTTGTCGCTTGGCAGTGAGTATATTCTCTGTGGCGGCTCGTGATTAGAAAGAGCCCCGAAATCACAAATATTTCGTTTTTGTCTACTATTCTAATATTTGCATTGAATAGATGTATTATTAATTATTTAATTTCACGTCCATTTTTTTTTATTTCTATATAGTAAGGTAGGTTTGAGAAAACGTAAATCTCGTATTATTTATTCAGGAAAATTATGTAATGTAGTTTTACATTCTTTTTAGCATGAGCCTCCCCCCCCCCCCTAGATCCGCGCCTGGTTCGGTTAATATTTTTATTTCTTTAGATAACACAAGAAAAAATAATTTGTTTATAGATTTAATACTTGAAAAGAAATTGTGTTTTTTGCACATATAATATATTTTTCCTTTCAACTACTCGCTAACTATAAATTAACAACCACTAAAATCATTTGTAGTGTTTCAAACCTGTTAAGTAAATTCAATATATCGAATTTAGATGTTGCAGAATGGCGACAAAATGGTGTAATTACGGCATAAAATTCGGATGTTTTTTGCAGATATTTTTACAATTTTGTTTGCCAATTGTGACAAACCTGACGGTCGTTTCTAGTAAATTGTATTAGCTTCAGATACGAGAATCCTCGCTTATTTGACATAGATGTGGGTGACAATCGAGTCGAATAGGTAAATGTTTTGTTTACCAAATAAAATAGATCAAGTTTTAGTTGATTGAGGTATTTTAAACTTAAAATATATTTAATTAAATTTAACATCACTTTTTACCTCAGTTTAAACTTGACTTTCCATGTCATTGCGTGCGTTACCTTCAATTTTTTCGAATGTCTAAACCTGAGGTCCTAACCTTAAAATACCAAACCAAAAGCCTTGTTTTTTAACAAATAATACCTATTCACGCTTATTTAACACTGGTCTTTCAACAATAATCACAAAAACTTCAAAAACAACAGATCGATATACAAAATATTTCCTGTCGACAATGGGAATTAGACATAACCATAACCTCACTTTAAATTTAGCGACAGCTACAAAATTGCCGACCATGGGTTTTAACTTTGATACATGGTCATGGTATATCTTTGGTAGCCTATCTTTAAGCCTCAAATTCTTACTATATATTACCGATATTCTCACGACAGGTTAGGCATGACGACTCCAGCCTGAGTTACTTGAAAAGTAAAACAATTTATTTTATGGCATCGGTAGTCAAAATTGCGCCTAAATTGGAGGTGGAAGTCGTACCCAGAATATAAATAGATTACCGTACTAATCGATGATCTGACATTTGTTTCGGTTAGTGCAAGTACATGAGGTTTGGTAGATTGTAGATGTTGATGGACTATATTGATGTTCGAGTTCAGTCCTCTTATATTACAAACGTCAATTTGGAAGCTGCTAATCTCGGGTCTTTTAACAACTTCCGTTTTCACACCATTTCCATTTAGAATATTGTTCGAAGGACCCGCATGGCTACTGAACATGGTGGATGATTAGATAATCGCTTGATAAGGCGCCAGGACCCGCCCCGACTCGGAGATCCGATCGGGGGGCGAGCTGAACATAAACTAAGTTTTTTATGTCAAAAAAACAGAGTCGACCTACACCAATTATATCACTGAAGAAAAATATATTTCTGTAGATAATTTTAAAATTGTTCATAAAGAAAATAAAAGTCATAAACTAAATTTGTTGGAAAGTCTGGAAATTAACCATCATATAAACACAGGCTTGCTTCTGAATGACCAAACAGAATTAAATAACTCCCACCTATTAAAGCTTTTTAATAATTGACCACATTTGAAGTACAATTCTGTAAGAATTCCCTTAATAAAATTGCATACCTAAGAAACAGATTATAGTTGATATAAATATTTGGTGTAATATTATAACACTTCACTAGATTTGTAAAATCCCTCGATAAAGCTACAGTGTAGCGTAACGCCTCGCGAATGTTAAATAAATATATATTTGGAAATTAGACCTAGTTTGTCTTTATTGCAAATATAAGTCATTATAATATTAACAATATGGTTGTAAATAAACGCAGCTTTTAATACTGAACTACACTACCTTTACTAAACCGCATATAATCATCCCCCCGAGGTTCGTAACACATTTTCCGAACACCCTGTATAAAAATAAATAATATTATTGCTAAAACATTAAAAATTTTCTACAAAAAATTAATAAAATATGCTCATCACTCATGACCTAATTTGTAATTTTAAATATTAATAAATACACATTTTTATCTTTTAACACTCGGTTTTCATGTTGTAATGTGTTTGCTTTTTCAGCTCGTAAAATATTTAATGCACATACATTTAAAATTTATTATTTTAGGACAACAACTATTGGAATATTTTGTCAATAAAATAAAATGCATTTTGTTATCGTCAATTTTCCCGTAGGTTTTTACTTTACTCTCATATCTATCAAAGGTTTAAAATAAAGTTTGCAATTTTTTTCTTTTGGTAGAACGTAATACACTGTTATGGTAAAATGGATTTCTACACATTTTAAAAGTAGTAAGTGTGATCACTATACAGTTAAACAGATGGTCTCACTTACAATAAATAAATAAATAAATATACCCTGATTTAAAATAAATTACTGTAATAACAAATAAATAAATTGATGAAGAGATCTAGCATCGGGTATTCCACCAAACCATCTAATCAAATTCAAATATACATATAATATCTCTCAATAGCGACCACCTTCAGAGAATCAAATGTTGGTCGATTAATTAAACAGGGGTTTATAGGGGTAATAGAGAACAATTAAAACAACTGGTCTGCATTATTTGTTTATTAAAAATATTAAGTATCTGCATATATGTAAATAATTTTAAATATTTTTGTTCAAATTTATCACAACTAAAATTAAATGAGATGAAGCCAATTTACCGATATATATATAGTGCACGTGCATACCAACATATATATTATGAACTGTATGTTTGCTTTGAAATTCTTATGAGACAGGTCTCTGCTATCGTGCATTGCCAACAAAAACATGTACATTGAAAGATGACAAGTGTGCTGGAAATAAAACAGCAAAGCAAACTTTTTTAATAATGCTAACAATTTTGACAAGTCTACAATTTATTAACTATATAACTAATAACTATTAGTTCACAGGTTTGTAGTATACAAAAATTAAAAATAGCACATGTTTTTACATACGGCTAGGTACTTACAAATTAAAAATGTGAAAGTATGAATCTAAAGTAAATGATCGAACCTTTGACAACCTGACAATAGCCAAGGCGATTAGTAAATTATTTTTGAACATTGTTGATGGCATCCGCGTTATATGTTTTTGATTTCTTGGTGTAGTTGTGTTTCTATCTCTTATAAATTCGACGATTCACGTATACTTCACTTTTTAAGTATCTCTGCAATAAAAAATCAAGAGAAGTTAAATCTGGCGATTTGGGTGGCCACTCAATCGTCCCTATCCTACCTATCCGACGATTTGAAAAAACTTCATCCAAATAAGCGCGAACAGGTACAGCCTAATGTGGCGGGCTTCATCTTCTTGGAAAAAGAGGTATCGCTGTTAAACATCGGGTTGTTCTAAATCCGAATACAAAGTTGTTAGAGCGGGGATGAGGTCATTTTGAAGAAACTCCAAATTTCTTGCATCAGTACCAGTATTTTCAAAGAAGTAAGGACCTTGAACTCTTCCGTCAACTATATCGTGTTTCACATTCACTTTTTGGGGATGTTGTGTATGACATTCTGAAAACCAATTGGGATTTTCGCTTAGGACAATTTAGTCTATGATTCTCTCGCAAAGTTATCGTTACCATTACAAAATCGTTGCATTGCTCATAAAATTCAGTTCGACGAGCAAAATTATCTTCTGAAAGCTCCCGAACTAGAAATATCTTGTAGTGATGGAACATTGCTTCCTTAAGTACTTACCTTGCCGTATGTAAAAAATGTGAACTTTCTAATTCTGCAATAAAGGATTGGGATTTCCATTTAAGAAAAAAAGAAAAACGTCATATCTCTTTTTTGATATACCCTCTATATTTCCCTGCAACGTTAAAAAAACTGCAAATACAAATCGACGGGCCCGAGTATTTTTTTTACAAACACCCCTCTTAATTTTCATTGAATTTATTCGCTACTTTACGAATGTACTGTATAAGTACTAGCGAACACCCGCCAAGCGTTGCAATACCACTCATCCCGTTGTAATTCATCCCATTGCAATTTATCCCCTTGCAATTCATCCCGTTACAATTAATCCCGTTGAAATTCATCTCGTTGCAATTAATCCTGCTGCAATTCATACCGTTGCAATTCATTTGGTTGTATTTTATTCTGTTGCTGCTTATGATGTTGAAATTCATCCCGTTGCCACTAATCCTGTTGCGATTCATCCCCTAGCAATTCATCCCGTTGCAACTCATCCCCTTGCAATAATTCAGCCCGTTGCAATTCATCCCGCTGCGATTCATCCCGTTGCATGGCCAGTTCATCATAATCGAATGAATTTAGAAACGCATACGGGACAAAGAAAGAAATAAACAAACAAGCATGGTTGGTTTATAAATACTTAGTAATAAATTTAGGTTAAAGAAATGATGGGTAATTATATCTGAATATACCTATATAAATAAATAAAAGAGATTAAGTAGTGCAGGCAATAAAGACCACCATCACTACTACTAATTTAGAGAAACAAAGATACATTATTTTTGTTATCCTCAAACATTGCATGTCAAGCATGGAGCAATTATTTTTTGACAGCTTTCTTACATATTGCAATGAAAAATTTTACATCAGGCTGCAGAGAGTCATTGATTTTAACGGCATTACATGAAAATGACCATTGAAACTGTGTAGTTCTATGCCTTGGCAAACAGAATTCGCGGCGACAGCCTATAATGAATACCCCCTACTTCCTTGTACCAGTTTCATTAAGAGGTATTCTGAACTATTGAACTCCTGAACACAATTTTCAGAATTCGGGTAGCCATACGCAATAAGAATCTTCGGTCTAGATCATGAAGTCTCAAATAATGTGATGATATAATCATACTTGCGTAAATTGTAATAGAATTTTTATGCAGAAATTTTGTAAGGAACTTTTTTCACGAAGAGTCAAAGTTGGCCAATAAACAACATACCAATAAGACAACATTAACATAATAAGGGAGACTAAAGCTGGATTTATAAACTCGAAAAGTTGGCGAGGTTGAGGTTCAGTTGGTGTTGGAAATATGAGTTCAATTTAAACTAAAGGGAACACTCAGTTCCATTTATACACTGTTCAGTTCATGTTGTTCATGTAAAGCTCATGTAAGGTTCAAAAACTTTCCGGGTAGTTCGAGATAAGCAATTTTTATGCTCGGAGTTCGGAATATCACAAACTTGATCATAACTTCAACCTCACCAACTTTTCGAGTTAATAAATCCAGCTTTAATCTTAATTTAATTTCTGTTGTGAGGAAGTCTTTGTATATAAAGAACTCTAAGCTTATAATAACCGTACAGTTCTGATACATGAGCTTCAATATTAGCTTTACTGTCAATAACAAAACCTAAATTCCTATTGTTTTCACAAGACCTTATTATTGTTAGGAATATATTTAAAAGTCGTCGGCATACTGATAGGATTGACACGTTGTCAAGTAAGTACCAAAGTCAGATGTGGATAATGAGAATAGCAGCGGTCACAAGATACTGCCCTGAGTCTCTGTCGATCGGCAAAAACTCAGACACTTGCGGACTAATGCAGGCACGCTACTGTGTAAAAAATTTTTCGGAAAATCACACAAAATGTTTTAATTTAATTCCTAAGAACAAGTGATCCAAGGTATCAGGAGCCTGATGATACGTGTGGTTGCCACGAGATGTAGCCATGTGCTGCAACTCTCATTCGTAAGCCTTACTGTAGTCCAAGAGTATAAGAGGGGTGTTTTCTCCAATATTACAACTTAACGCAGACAAGCTTAAAAAAGTTATTACCGAAATTACAGTTGGTCATATAAATAAAATATAATTTTACACGTCAATCAGAAAATCATTAATATTAAGTATGTGAACGAAGAAGGTTTTCTGCCCGGCCGTCACATTATTACTACAATAGCCACGGTATAAGGCTGGCTCGTTTATATTTACAAGGTTCTATTAAAATTCCGTTCTTCAAAAATATCATATATTTACTTCATTTAAATATCAGTTGTATACAGGGTTTCGTAACACTCGACTGATCTAATACACTTATACGAGTACGAATCTTTTAACGTTAGACGCACTACACTGTATACCTGTGGGGTTTATTTATATTTGACCACGAAAAACAGAAGCTTGTGTTATCATACCAGATTAAATGTCGTAAGCCGATGGAAAACGACTACTATAATAATGCACGTTTGCGTTAAATACACTAGAATTTTTGTCGGACTGGCAGAGGAAAACAAATTATTAGAAAGCGGGGAACAACACATTTTTTGTGCCTTCGGCATGGAATCGGTCCCGTAGAACCTGGTCGCGGAGAGGATTTCTTACGTCAAGATGTTGTTAACGAATCGTTGCCAAAATTCACTGATGCAGTAAAGTGGTCAACCTAATTTTTCTCAACGCTACCGTGGGGGATCAATTAAAATTCAGTTTATGTTTATATATTTTTTAAACATGTGGGGTACCTTGTTACCTTAACTGGAGAAATAATAATTCCTAGAACTGCACTTAATATTGGTGAATTATTTTGTGAAATATACCGATTTTAACGGCCGTCTCAGGCCGTTACAATATTTTTGCAGGCGTTTGGGTGCGGCATAGTTTAAAAATAGGATTATTCTGAGGTGGATTTCTTCGTTATTTGCCGCTGACAACTGCGTATTGAATATTATTAAGGTTTTACTTAATTTAGCAGAATATTTCTACTTTGTAGAAAGGTATAATTTTATATCTGGATTCTATTTAGATTAACACACGTTTCTTTAACAGTATGTCCAAGTCAAAACAATTTGTGATTTAAACAAAATAGCAGAGATGCGTTTGAGTCTGGCGGAAAAAGTAAAAGTAGTGAGAGGGTGGCTCAATGATTTTTCTTTTAATGTGCAGAAATTTTCCCTCAAGAAATTCGCTAAGCTTTTCAAGGGATTAGAAAAATTTATGGAAAATGCATTAAAAATGCATTAGAAAGTATAGTGGTTTGGTCGAAGGTATTGATTTTTAATAATTAGTTCATTGGTTTAGAGTAGTTGTACAGGGTTTTTTCTTAAAATATTTATTTCTTTAGATAGAAGAAAAAGATAAATAATAAAGTTGGAGGATTTTTCCTGAAAATTGTTAGTATGTTAATCAGGAGAACCAAAGACACGGCAAAATTAAAAAAAAAAAGGCTGGTACGAACACAGGCGTGTTATACATTTTCCGATTGTGACAATTATGTTGATTTCAAAGATTTAAAGTGTTTTATTTATATAATGTCCTGATGGAATAAAACACCGTGTCCCGTTAATCACTTTATTACTCACTATATACACTGTACAAAATGGCTGAACTGAACCCAACGGAGTACGGCTTAGAAGAGGCCTTGTTCCCCGGCGAGCGGTACCAGCTAGACCCTAGACCTATTGCACATGCCCTCGTATTATATATTGCCAACCTAACAACCTAAAGGACTACCAAGAAGAACCACAGAATATTTATAGTACCACAGTATACTACACTTTCCTCCCCCCTTAAAGAAAATAGTAACAATAATAAAAAAAAACAAAAAATAAGAAATTTTCATAAAATTACCTTTAAGCATAATCTACTTTCTTTACAATTCTTTTGCTTCTTCTTGGCGTCATTCTGTTATAATCAGGAGATAACCTTTTAGCTTCAAAATTTACTTTACTTTCAGGACTATCTGAGTTCAACACATTTTCCTGACAATTCGGTGTTGTATCTACTGACAAATTATATTCTATGATTTGATTAAAACTTATTATTAAAATTAAACAAAATAACTTCTAGGGCCAATATTTTTCTTAATTATACCCCTAACCCAAGAGGGTTTATTTACAATTCTATAATCCCTAACTGCTACTTGATCATTTACCTTGAAAATTTTTGATCTATTACCTTTACAATTTTTAACCTGATTCTCTTGACTTTTACAAACTTTGGCATTTTGATCATTAGCAAATTCTCTTTCCGTAATATTTACATTATTATTTATAAAATCTAAAACCGTTCTAATATTCCTATTAAACATTAGGTTTGCTGGGGATATATCTGTCGAACAGTGGGGTGTAATCCGATAAGACAATAAAAAATTATTTAAATAAAAATTCATATTCGCTAAAGAACTCTTTTCCATGACTTTAATTAGTGCATGTTTGACTGTTTTAACTGCATTCTCAGCTTAACCATTCGAAGCTGGATAAAACGGTGCAATTTCCAAAAAATTTATATTATTTTTACTCAAAAACATTTGAAATTCACCAGACTTAAAATTTGTGGCATTGTCCGAAACCAAAGAAAAAGGTAAGCCAAATCTAGAAAAAATGTCTCTTAAAATATCTATGGTTGTACTTGATTTGGTATTATTTGTGACAATCGCCTCAAGCCACTTAGTATGAGCATCTAATACAACTGAAATATATTTGTCCCCTATAGGACCTAAGAAATCAATATGCAATCTTTCCCACGGTCGTTTCGGATATTCCCAACATTTGAGTGCTACCTTTGCGGGTTCACTTCTTGTTTTTAAACAATTTTCACAGGACTTAATTAAATTTTCAATATCATTACCTAACTGAGGCCACCACACATACGAACGAGCCAAACTTTTAGTATTAACCATCCCCATGTATGTGGAGTGTAGCTGTCTCAGCACATTATGCTGCAATGTTGCTGGAATAACCACCTTATGCCCTAGCATTAAACAACCGTTTACAACAGAAAAATTTTGTTTGTAATAAATATATGGTTTAAATTCTGGCTTGACTTTAGTTGGCCACCCTAAATTTACATAATTACAAATTTCTAACAACCTTTTATCCTTTTGTGTTTCACTTTTGACCTATTCCCAACCTATCGGCAAATCAGAGTTTGATGCAATAAAATTTAAATACGAAACTTCGATATCGAATTCTTTTAACTCTTCCTTTAACGGTAAACGTGAAAAATAATCTGCTGTATTGTTTTCCGATCTAACATACTCAATATCAAAGATAAAATTTGACAGTATTAATGCCCAACGCTGCAATCTGTTCGTTGCCAGAGCAGGAATACCTTTTTTGTCGCCAAGAATTGTTACTAAACACTTTGCATCCGTTTTAATCGTAAATTTCCTACCATAAAGATACTGATAAAACTTTTTTACTCCAAAAATAATAGCTAAAGCCTCTTTTTCCACCTGGGAATATTTTTGTTGACACTTAGAGAGCGTAAGAGACGCAAAACTTATAGGATGCTCTTCATTTCCTATCACGTGTGAAATCATGGCCCCTACACCATAATAAGAACTATCCACTATCAATTTTACTGGTAACTTCGGATTATAATGCGCTAAAATTGGTGCAGAACTAATAATATCTTTTACTTTTATATATGCCAAGTTACATTCTTCGGACCAGACAAACCTGACATTTTTTTTTAATAAACTGTACAAAGGTTTTAGTACCGAAGCTGCAATAGGTATAAACCGATTATAAAAATTTACAAACTCTAAAAATGATCGTAACTGAGTAATATTTTGTGGAACGGGTGCTTCTATTATTGCTTTTACTTTTTCATCACTCGTGTGCAAGCCTTTCCTATCAATTTTATAACCTAAATAATGCACAGAGCTTGTAAGAAAAACACATTTATTTAATGCGATTGTAAACCCGGCTTTTTCTAACCTAGTCAAAACCTTTTGCACTTTTTCTAAATGAGAAATTCGATTTTCCCCCGTAATTAGAATATCATCTAAAAACATGCTACCCCTTCTAACCCTGCTAATACCTGTTCCAAATTCTCTGAAATATCGCCGGTGCACTGGCGATTCCGAAAGGCAAACGGTTATACCGAAATAAACCCTTGTGGGTATTAATTGTAGTGAATTCTTTTGACACATCATCCAACTCAACCTGCTGATAAGCATGAGATAGATCAATTTTTGTGAATTCCACACCGCCTTGTAACTTAGTAAAAAGCTCCTCGATACGAGGTAAAGGATACTTATCAACTAACAATATAGGGTTTACTGTAATCTTATAATCACCACAAATCCGTATGCTACCATCACTCTTGGCTACTGGGACAATCGGTGTTGCCCACTCGCTAAAGGGCACAGGGCTGAGGATATTCTCTGCAACAAGTCTGTCGATTTCAGCTTCCACTCCCCTACACAATGCAATTGGTACCGAGCGTGCCTTGCAGAACTTTGGTTTGGCTCCTTCCTGTGTTGCTAATTGCAATTTACCACCAGTAAAATGTCCTAAGGAAGAAGAAAATACATTAGGAAATTTAGTCGCTAATTTTTGTCTAATTTGGGCCACTTCAGTATCAGCCATATTCAACAAAAATGATTTTTCCGAATAACTATCTACACTTAATTTGAATAAATTAAAAAAATCTCTCCCCAATAAAGGCGGTCCCCCATTTGGAATTATGTACAATTTTATTGGAAATGTTTTCCCCTTAAAAGTCAGATCGACTTCAATAAAACCAGAGGGATTTAGCAACGACCCGTCGTAGCTAGCCAAAGTTTTATTGGTTCTGTTCATCATATGTTTACTAAAATTCTTCTGCCTAAAAACTTCCGAAATTACTGATACTGAAGCACCTGTGTCAAGGTGAAACCTAAATTTATTTTTGTTTATCTCTACGTCTATCACAATCGCGTCTGAAAAAGACCCAAAGTTAAAAACATTAGCACTATGGGTGAAAACATCGTCACTTTTATCTACTACATAATTTTGCTTACTTTTATTTTTACACACTTTAGCTAGATGCCCTTTTAATTGGCAAAAATTGCAAAAATAATTTCTAAAATTACACTTATCTTTTTTATGTCCCTGCTTCCTACAGACTTGACAGTTGACGTTCCAATTTTCCCATCTGTCCGAAACTTGGCTCTGCCTAAATGAAGTGCCTGCCGGACCACTTCTTCTAACCGCGCCATCTTGCCTTTTCTGGTTGTTCCGCTGCCAATGTTGCTCTCCTTGTCTGTCAGCGTCTTTTGCTCCGCTGCTCCTCTGCGCATGAACCTGGTAAAAACATTCTTCTTTTACCGCCAATTCTAACCCCACGTGCCTGCCGACTTGGTTATTTGCAATTTCGACTGATTTTTCGAAGGAAATAGAGATTTTCTCTTCGAACAGTCGCCTCATTATCTCGGAGTTTTGCAGTCCCAACACGAACTTGTCCTGCATCACTACTTCGAGCTCATTTCCAAATTCACATTTTGCCGCCAGATTACGTACTCTAGCTGCCCAGTCACTCACGGATTCCGCGCAATTTTTCTCACTCCCGTAGAACTTGTGCCTGGCTGCTAACGCACTGGTCGCCGACTGTAAATGTTTGTCGAACAGCGAAAAAAGGTCTTTAATGTCTTTCTTTTCCGGGCTGGTTGGCACACAGAGGCTGTACATTAGTCTATATGAGTCTTCATCACACGTGTTTAATAAGATGGCCCGCTTTACAACGTCATCCTTGATATTATTTGCGATGAAATACTGCTCTAGTCTTGCCTTAAATATCGCCCAATCGGAATCTTTGCTAGAAAATTCTCTCAGCTTACCGATGGCTGCAGCTTGTGCCATGATCAAGAATTTCTGGCTACCACGTGCTAAAACTATTCCTTCAACTTCCCGCGCTTTCTTGAAATTAGACGCTATGTTACCGCGTAAAATCCTTTAAAAATTTTCGCTTTCCTTGATTTTCCAACTGTAATCCTCGTCGCCAGCTATAATGTCCTGATGGAATAAAACACCGTGTCCCGTTAATCACTTTATTACTCACTATATACACTGTACAAAATGGCTGAACTGAACCCAACGGAGTACGGCTTAGAAGAGGCCTTGTTCCCCGGCGAGCTGTACCAGCTAGACCCTAGACCTATTGCACATGCCCTCGTATTATATATTGCCAACCTAACAACCTAAAGGACTACCAAGAAGAACCACAGAATATTTATAGTACCACAATATACTACAATTTAAAAACCCCATAAGTTACAATTCTTTAATTTTGCGGCCGCCTTTGGTTTTTCTGATTGATTAGAAAAAAGTCCTACAACTTTTGTATTAACCTTTTTCCTCTATCTCAATAAATAAAGGGGTGGTAAATTGTAAGTTGTGTGTTGAATAAAATAAATAAATAATAAATAAATAAATAAACCCTGTTCACTCGATATTATTTAAAGTTGATATTAATTTTGGTAATTATCAGATAGCTTCATTTTAAATATTATTTTTTGTTATTTACATACCCAACTGCTTACAATTTACCTATTGAATTTTTCACATAGCAAAGGTAATTAATTATCGAAATCGCCATTTACAAAATTCCATTTTATAGCTAAAAATACTGTACGCCATTGCTTTTTTAACATTAACTATGTTTTTAAGACCAAGCAGTAAAACAGTAATCTTTTTTTGTAGTTAAGTTTTGCCTTATGTCGCCTATTAAGATAAAATTATTTTTAACAAAAAAAAAGTAAAAACCGGAAAATGGTAATACGTTCGCTACTTGCCGTAAGTAATAGTATTTTGACAGTTTACTGATATCTATAATCTAATAAAATACACAGATTTGAATTCATTTTATAACGTTGTGGTTATGTTAAGGGTTCCCTCGTAATTTTATACAGCGAGGTGTACTCGCTGAACTGAAATGCACTAAACATATCTTAAATAAATCGCTCCCGTGGGCAGTGATTAACACGATAAGTTAAGGGAACAAAGCTACTTCATTCCGTACACCTCACTGCCTATTTCACGGTTATAAGCCAAGCTTACCACATGTAGATAAGGGACAGGCCATGCCTAACGAGAATTACGAAAAATTAATAAATATTATTCGTATAACAATTATATTTTTAGAGTTTAAGCAGCTTCTACATTCTACATTTTTGTTTGTTTGTCTGTTAGATGATTCACAATAGGGAATAAAGAAAAGAATATGTATTGGGTAAAGTGTAGGCCATCCGGAACTTGCGCACCAAGGGCAACGTAAGTATGCGAATAAATTGACCTTCTTTCGCCTCTAGTGTGGCTTTATCTGGTGCAATGCTCTAACTTTCATAATAACTCAAATAATCCCAAAAGTTTGGAAAACGGGACCCGTTTACAATATAAGTCTGCTTAAAGCCATTTATAATGTAACCGATATTTAAACAGTGCATTTTTTAAACGCGGACAATGCACGTGGTCAACTTTTAACCCTATGTTAGAGCCCATTGTACTGAACGAGGTACTGAAGCAATAGAGCTGAAGCTTGGAATGGGAAAAGTTGAGGGTCCGGAACCTTTCGTTCCTTTCAAGAGCAACAACAAAAGTATCGAAAATGGGACACCCTGTACTATTGCTGTAAAGTGTTTTACATGTTAGTTAAATTGGCACAACGTTTACAAAAATAAAACACTGTAAAATACAGGGCTACGTCGATGATACGCAAATCTATATTGACTTTAAGACTAATAACTATAAAGAAGCACATTCTAATTTAAATGAAGATTTCAAAACAATTTCCGAATATTCTGAATCATACAATCTTAAAATCAACACTGAAAAATCTTTTTATATAATCTTTGGTACTATGAAAAAAATAGTGCTGATTTAGACAATGGCCTATTTCAACCAATCCTTAACAATGAACATCTATCTTTAACCAAGACTCATATAAATTTGGGTATAGTTTTCGATAATGAGCTCAACTTTAAGGAACGTACCAAAGATCTTTTAAAAAAATCATATAATGCTCTTAGAATTCTGTATAGTAATAAACATATCCTTAACTTCAAGTGATACAAAACACTTGCTGTAGATTTGTGTTTGTCCTAAGAAAGTCAGATAGAATCTCAAAATATCTTAAAATCTAGTAAAATATGTCAAAAATTTGGGAACTTCATATGCTAAATTTCGTACATTGCGTCAATCATATCAGAAAATCTAAGTATCTCTGTTCTCGGATCTCCCGAAGGATTTTGTTGCATGATAAAGTAAGCGCCACAAATATAGCATTATCCTTTAGTTTTAAATGTCTCTATAAAAACTTCAGCAAAAAATATATCAAAGAAAGCGACAATACCACCCGTTAACACTTTAAGTGTCAACGTGGACGCCAAGAAAGTTATATATCTTATTTCCTTTTATGAATGTTCTATTGCCCTTCAAAGCCCATTTTCAGTTTCTCATTGACTGAATTAGCCATAAATTGATATCACCACGTAAAACTCAACCTATACGACTGCGCTCTGTTCTTATCTACACTATGTTAAAAAGAGATAGATGCGAGGACCGCTCATGTCTGCACGAGAGCGTACTGGTTTTTAAGTTCCAAGTAAGGCACTCGACGAAACCTCACATTTTTAGTCCAGGCAAATTGTAATTTTTCTGGGAACTAAAAGAAAAGCAAGCTGCAATTTTGCATGGGTGTAGGATACCACTACGAAACCTTAACTCTGAGTTTTGTTCTTACCCCCTTAACTTCTATTGATTTTGTGCTAGAAAAAGAAATTAAAAACTCATTTTTTAGGGGAAAACAATACCTTTAAAACCATGTCTCTGAAAAATTCATTAACACATTTGTTCATACTGAAAATTTCATTATTTAAACAAAATAAGCATAATGATATCAGTTTTCTCGCTATTTCTAATTTTCTATTACTCTGATTAGAAAATTTCCTGAACAAACATTGCAGAGCAGCGAATTTTCTACATCTTATATGCGAACATTTTCTCTGTTAAACCAATTCTTTTTGTTGTACAAAAATGTCCTGTATAAAATCGATGAAGTTTTGTTATTAAATAACTTTTTGTATAATGAGTTGTCATATTTTTCTTATACAGGGTGTCCGGATAATACGTGTACAACGTTTGACGACAGACTCCTGACGTCAATATAGGTCGATCTAAGCCGACTTACTTAGATCTAAAATTGTCTCGTTTAGCCGGTAAAGGGCGTCAAAAATTTGTAAAAATATTGGTTTTTACTAAATTACGTGAAAACGTGCTAATCGATTTTAGTGATTTTTAGTATGTAGACTAATTCTATAAAATAACGTTTTGTAGTAGCATAGTCACCCGCTGTAAATAAGTGGAAGTGTTATAAAAGTGATATAATACGTCAACATTTCTCCTGATTTTTTATATCAATGGCGTTATGACAGATATTTTTGTGGAGTAACTGGATGTATTTGGAAGCTATTTTACCTCTTCAAAATTTTTCGTTAGATGAGCTGTTTTGCCACAAAAAAAATATTTACTAGTTTTTGAACATTTGGCGAAGTGTACAACAAAAGGAATTGGTTAAACAAAAAAAATGTTCAAACATAAAATGTAGAGAATTCGCAGCTCTACAATGTTTGTTCAGGAAATTTTCTAATCAGAGTAACAGGAAATTAGAAATAGCGAGAAAACTGGTATCATTATGCTAATTTTGTTTAAATAATAGAATTTTCAGTGTGAACAAATGAGATAATGAATACTTCAGAGGCATGGTTTTGTAGGTATTGTTTCCCCTACAAAATGCTTTTTTGATTTTTTTCCCAGTGCAAAAATAATAAAAGTTACTAGCGAAAACCGATTTAGCACTTTCATTCAAGATGGCGCAGAAGTTAAGGGGTTAAGAACGGTACAAATTCAGACTTAAGCTTTCCTAGTGGTATCTTAGACCCATATAAAATTGCAGCTTGCTCGCTTTTAGTTCCCAGAAAAGCATTTTGAAAAGTACAGATTTCCTGGACTATTTAAGCCGCAAGCATGCCGCATAGAGGCGGCATTTTTTGCTGGATTTTTTATATAGGGGACAGACATTTAAACAATAATGTTATTTGTGGCGCTTCCTTTTACAAGTATCAGGGAAAGACACCAATACACCTTGAGCATTCTGCGTCACAGAACAGCATACTTTCAGCGATCATTTTCATATACAGCTGCCAAGCTTTATAATCAAGTTGACCCTGGTTTTCGCGTGTGCGACATTGAGGGGAAAGATTAGGGAGTATACCTGAGAAATTTTTTCAACTCATAAAAAGGCTTTTTTTTTGCAACCTTCTCTCTTGTTCCCACTGGTCCTTTTAAGAATATGTTATACTTTCGTATCTCACAGGTTAAATTAATTTAACAATAATTATTACGTTACTATAATTATATTCCTATATATTATACTATTATACTCGTCAAATCAGGGGCAGGTCTTGGAATTTATACCTATAACTGAAAATGAGGTTACTAAGGCAATCGTGAATATGAAAAACAAAAAGACATTGGGTCCGGACAATATTCCAAGGTATATTCTTAAAGGTTGTAAGGAATATTTAGCAAAACCACTAACTTATCTATTTAATTTGTGCATTTAAAACAGGACCTTCCCTGATATTTTGAAATCAGCACGTGTTGCCCCTGTCTTCAAATCTGGTGATAGAAATGATATTGCTAATTATCGACCAATCTCGGTTTTATCTAATGTTTCAATTGTATTTGAGAATATTTTATGTAAGCGATTAAGCTTTCATGTAAAACAAAGTATCTCCGAGGTGCAGTATGGCTTTCGGAGAAATCATTCTACTGTGGGAAATTTAATTGATTTTGTGGAATACACGACCAGTGCCTTGGCGGAAGGATATCAAGTGGATACTATATATACTGATTTTGCGAAGGCATTTGATCGTGTGAACCACGAAATTTTAATATCTAAACTTAGTCAGTTTTCTCTGTCACAAGACTGGTGTTCTTTACTAGAGTCCTATTTGACTGATCGAATGCATTATGTTTCTGTAAAAGGCCATAATTCGAACACCTATTGTGCTATCTCCGGAGTTCCTCAAGGTTCAACTCTGGGACCTTTGCTGTTCTCGCTTTTTATAAACGATATTGTTCATTGTGTGAAGAATAGTAAAGTATTACTTTTTGCTGATGATATGAAAATATTTAGAAGGGTTAATAAAATTGAGCATTGCGTTTTACTTCAGGAAGATATAAATAATGCATTTGACTGGTCACTTAGAAATCATTTATCTTTTAATATTCAAAAGTGCAAACATATGTCTTTCACATACTCAAAGACTTCACTTATATTCAACTATCAAATTGATAGTACCTCTCTAGAATGCGTTACCTTAAAGAACGATTTGGGAGTGACATTTGACTCTAAACTATCATTTGCTGAACACATTACTGAAATAACTTCTCAGTCTTATAAAAATTTGGGTTTTTTGTTCCGAAATTCAAAATCTTTTAAATCTAAAAAGACCCTACAAGTTCTTTTTAATGCTTTGGTTCGATCTAAGTTGGAATATGCAAGTGTTGTATGGTCACCTCTTTACACTAAATACATACAAATGATAGAAAAAATACAAAAAAAATTTCTTCGGCTGTCTGACTTTATCCTAAAAGTTGAACATAGCCACAGTTATATATCGAACTTGGAGCGATATAACTTAATGTCATTGTACAGCAGAAGAGTTTATTTCAGTATAATTTATATATATAAAATATTTAACAATCTTGCTATTGATGGGACTACCTTAAATCTAGTTTCACTCTGCATTCCCTATAGGACTAGACTGAGAGGTTATCGTACATTTACTCTTAAAACACCCAGAACTAATTACCAAAAAAAATCACCAATTTCAACAATGGTAGTAAATTATAATCAGTTTCAATCAGTATGTGACATTTTTAATGATAACTTTAAAAAATTTGTTAGAAATATTAAAACAAGTCTCTTAAATACTTCAGGTTTTGTGAACATACTATTGTTAAATTAGTTACCTATTAAAATGTATAGTATCTTTGAATGGGTGTATTTTAGATTTTAGATAAGTTACTGTTCTGATATTTTTACCTAGTTGACATTTTATTTTTAAGCCTTTTCTTTAGTTCTAAGATTATAGTTATAAACGCAACTTGTAATTGGGCAATGACCTGTAATAGTTGTACACAATAAATAAATACTATTATACACGTTACAATTTTTCTTTATTTAATATGTATTGTTTGTATGCAGGTAAAGTAGAATAGCACTCTTGTAGAAGCTAGACTTTGCCTTGTACATTCTTTATATAATAAAGACCTTTTGAATTTGAATTTGAACAGGATGATCGACATCTTGTGAAGTCAATAACTTTTCCATAAGAGTAAAAGGCGGTTCCTATGCAGGGTGTTCCTTAATGATATTTAAATAGTAAAGGGTGTGAATGTACATGAAAAACTAATGACAGTTTGTTTATAAACTATGATCCAAAATTATTCCGTTAAATACGGGGTGGGGTGTTAAAGTTCTAGGAAATAACTTGAAATTAATTAGTATTTTCGAAACTACTATAGATATTTTAGACAGTTAATAAAGGTGCATATTTTTCAATATAAAAATTATTCCCAGCTTTAACAGTGGCATGCCTACGGGCACTGACTTCGATATTTTTGAGGAAAAAATGGTAGGCCAATGGTTTTTTCTTAAATAAAAAAATATTTTTAAAATGTCCATTTAATTCGAAACATAAGAGCTCTTTTGAATTGTTTTCCTGCGATGCGCCGTTTTTGAACAAAAAAAACTTATTATTAATTTAATTGGATAAATTGCACACATTACGGGTTGACATCTGCGTGTAATCAACAACTGACAATATGCAACTGACACTGGCATGAAGCGAGTATTACTAAAATTGTTGAAAATGACCCCCTTCACTTAATATGCATCCTTCTGCCCTCCTTCTCATGGAATTGCGCACTCGTTGCAATGTCCTTGGAGTATTTCTTATTCTATCACATGCTGCAACTATTCTTTCTATTAATACACCTATGGTCAGGGGACCCTGATGGCCATTCTTGAGGTCCACCATGGCCAATCCAATGATTTGAATAAACAGTTGGTAAATAATTACAACAAAGATTTCTTATTGATATCAGAACATCCTCAAGCAGCAAAGGCAGTTGTTGTTGAAGGAAATTAAGGTGAGATTGTTTGTCAAGTGAGCTCGATAAGAAGAATGGGTCAATAAAGTAGTTACCAATAATTCCTGCTTATATTCGTTAATTCTTAATTCTTAATTCTGCATGAAATTTCTTAAAAAATTAGCTTAGTCCCTGAACAGAATGTGTGTTTGAAATAGCAGATTTTGTGCAAAATTATTAAGATACCACTGACAGAAGGTCACACTCCTTGGAAAATCTTTGGAAAGTAACGCCTGTACTCTTAAAGTATGACACTACCAGTTTCAACAAGACGACGATGAATATAAGAAAAAGTTCGGCTATCTAGCAACGCACGATTGGGATATCTCAGATGATTTACACGTTTGGCTTGTTCTCTACTACCGTCGGCGAGGCCATACACATAATGCATTTCCTCCATTTCTGCATTTGAATAATTCATCATTGTTAACAAGATAGTAAAAATAAAACGAAATTAATAATTTACGATGCACAGACTTGAATGACAAAGACTTACTAGAAAATGTCAGATGTAATAAGCAATGATTCCATGAGTTATTGCAAAATTCTATTCTTCAATAATTAGATTAGTTTTCTCAGATAATACAACGGTTTCTATTTCCTTACTCAAAAATGGCACATCGTAGGAAAACAACTCGGGAGAGCTCTAATGTTTCAAATTGAAGGGTTAATTAAGAAATATTTTTTATTTGGGAAAAATCCATTGGGGTGCCATTTTTTTTCTTAAAAATATCGAAGTCAGTGCCTGTAGGTACGCCACTGTTAAAGCTGAAAATTATTTTTGTATTTAAAAATATGCACCTTTGTTAACCGTCGCTACGTACTAAATATCACTATAATATCCCAAGTAGTTTCGAACATGATAATTAGTTTCCATTTTTTTCCTAAAACTTTAACACCCCTTATTCTCGCAACGGAACATTTTTGTAGTATAGCGTATAAACGCAAACTATTATTAGTTTTTCATATAGATTCACAACTTTGAATATTCGCATATCATATTAAGGAACACACTATATGTATAATAGGTCGGTCGTTATATTGTCAGTTTCTTAAGTTAGCCAGATTTGGCTTTTACTTTTATTCGTTATTCGTGTCTTCCTTTTCGGTGACTCTTGAAGCTGGGTTTGGGTGTTCTTTTTTCATTGTTCTTCCAGATGTTTATTGCCTCTTTGTTTATTTTCATTATTTCTTGAGATTAATTTGATGTCATTTTTGAATTTGTTCTATTTCATTTAGTTAAGCTAGGGTGGGAGCCAATCTTTGGGGAAACGATATGAGTGTAGAGGATTTGAGGGTGTGTGAGTTTGTTATAAGTGGGTTGCTCGATTCGTCTGTCCGTCTATGGTAGTTTGTTATTAGTTTAGTCATGTGTTGTTCCATTGTCTCTAAGTTTGCATCGTTATGAAGTACTGTCACTGGTACATGTCTTTGTGAGTTAGTTATTATTCGGTAATTATTATGCAGTATACCGTTTTCTCTCAGTTTTGCAAATTGTTAGGACGCTATTTATTAACACTAAGCGACCGGCAAATTTTGAAAATAACCTGTTTTTAGTTAATTATTACAACAAAATAGGGTAAAAGTAAAAATTGAAAAATTGAAAATTAATAATCTGATAAAAAAGCACTAACCACGTTTCAATTTCACCAGGTGAATTAATCTGAAAGGTTATTTGGAACATGGTTAGTCACATCAAATCAAATAAAAAAATCCTTTATTGTCCTAAGGATATCTATCTTGTTGACAAAGGTATTATATGCAAGGGTAAGGAGGTAATAACAAACAGAACATAAGAGTACATTTACATTAAATGAAATGATACATGGTTAAATCGTTAAAAGTTAATAATAAAACATAAAATTAATCAATATATTAGAAAACAAGTAGCTAAGAATAATAATTTAAAATCTAAATAGTAGAGTTAGCATACGTCATAATTTTTTATTTCAACGCGTCGTCAAAATACTCATTAAGAGTGTAATATACTTTCTTTAGTAATAGTTTTTTAGTTAGTCTTCTAAACCTCCCAAGACACTATTGCATTCTCAAATGAAGTGGTAAGTGATCGCCATACATTAAAGATTTTTAATTAGGCTGGAATGTGGAACTTGTAAGTTTAGGAAAAATGATTGACGCGTGTTATAATGGGTGGTGAATGTGGTGATAGACAGCTTACTTTGATATTTTTTAAACATTAAGCAAACGTTTTCCAGGATAAAGGTACAATAAAGAGGCAAAATTGAGTTATTAAGAAACAAAGGACGACAAAAATCATGAACTTAAACAACACAAACATATCTGACTGTCCTTTTTTGCAACACAAAGGCAGATTGTATCAAGTACTGTGCACAAGATCCCCAAAAACAAATACCATAACGAAGATGGGACTCAATTGGAGCATAATACGAGTCTTTTGCCAAAGGAAAACCCAGATTATTTGAGATAATCCTAATCGCATAGCAACCAGAAGATAGCTTTTGACAATTTACTATGTGGTTCTCAAATTTGAGATTGGTGTCCATGTACACTCCCAAAAATTTACTAATATCAGGCATAGAGATCGTCTCGTCCTCCAGATTAACATTATCACAGCGAGGTCCCAATATGTTAGTTTTTGAAATATTAAAGGATAGCAAATTCCCATCGCACCACTCCTTCGTTTTGCACA
This sequence comes from Polydrusus tereticollis, assembly GCA_963920685.1. Classification (NCBI taxonomy): domain Eukaryota; kingdom Metazoa; phylum Arthropoda; class Insecta; order Coleoptera; family Curculionidae; genus Polydrusus; species Polydrusus tereticollis. Next base: position 67,548,231 of record OY987330.1, read on the forward strand.
AATCATTTTTTACATTTAAAAAAAGCCTATCGGCAACCGTGTCATGGGCGAAAATGGTGAACGTCTCTACTATATCAAGATGGGGCATATCGTTAGTATAGATAAGGAAAAGGAGAGGGCCAAGTACAAGCAATTCTCCAGAGCTACTGTTATTAAGGACAACCGTCTGAAGACGACTCGTCAAATACGATCGAGACCACTCCAAGGCCACACCCCTAAATCCATAAGCCTTCAACTTCCACAGCAGTATTCTGTGATTCACGCAGTCAAAGGCTTTAGATAGATCACAGAACACCGTTGCAGCAGAATTCCCAGAGTTTAAGGAGACATACAGTCGTTCGAGGAACCCAAAGATGGCATCGCTCGTACTCCTCTCAGCCTGAAATCGAAGCTGTTGCATGCTCATAAGTTTATGTGTATTCAAAGAAGCAATCATTCTGGACTTAACAAGTTTTTCCACTATTTTGAAAAAGTGGGGAGCGGTGCAATAGGTCAAAAGTTAGAGGGATTATCACGGTCACCGCTCTTAAAAAGCGGAACAACTACGATCATTTTAAGGCAAGAAGGAAAGTGCCAGTTAATTGCCAGAAGAATCATCAACGACATCTCATCCCAACCAGAAGCATTCCTGTTATTTACTTAACTCTTAACTAAATATGCCTCTAATTTCCTGAACGCAAGTAGGCAGGAGAAAAAATATGTCAGAAATGAATACATGTCCTAAATAAGATCTAGGATCAGTCCCAGAAGAGATCCCTCGAGCTAAACCGTCAGCAACTGTGCAATAAAAAGAACTCATATCACTTGCATTAAGAGTACAAGCCATAGAAGCAATGTTATTTTTTCCTCTTAACTTATTGATAATTTTCCATGATTCTTTTGCTTTATTGGTGGAATGTGCTATTCTTCTCTGAAAATAACATTTTTTTAGAAAGTTTTATAGTTTTTCTATAAATTCCACAATACTTATTGATATAGTTTACGAAGCCAGCATTATTATTTGAAAACTTTCTTATGTAACACAGAGAACGAAGATTTTTCCCAAAAACCCTCAAAGCGTATACCACGGTTTCTTTTTCCTATTTTTTATTCTGACAAGTGGAAAAGCCCTATTAAATAATTTAACTAGAACACTATGAAACTGCTGAAACGGTTCATCGGTGTCAGGAGCACTCCAAGTCGCTTGGTTGCGTAACAATGCGAACTTGCTAATATTTTTCTTTATATAAAGCCTACTCATTCTATAGTGACATTCTCTCTTTTTTTTGTTTCCTATTAAACAAGCGGCGACAACAGCCTCATGAGTTGAACAATTTATATGACGTTGAGTAAGATTTGTAGAAACATAATCCAGAGTGGACGATGAAGATGCAGAAAACCGGGTTGGTTGATCAACGTGGATTAGAAGATTAAACGATCTCAGAAAATTATCCAGCAATTGCGCATAATGACTTGACTTATCTGAAAAATTTATGTTTAGGTCACTAGTCAAAATTATAATTGAATTTACTGATATTTGCGACTTTTTAGTAAGGTATTACCTAAAATCGTAATAACCAATTAAAAACTGATAAAAACAGAGCTTAATAACAAACAAATTCTAATTCTCGCCTTGGAATTGTCAATACGCATCACATTATCAACATATAAGCAGTATTTTAAAACTCGGAAAACTGAGAGAAAACGGTATACTGCATAATTACCTATAATAGCACATGAGCACGTATCCCCTAGGAAAACCAATAAAAAAAAACACATCCTTTTCACCAAAACACGCAAGCACTAATTCAATAGGTATTTTATTTGGGTAAGCTTTATAGGACTCTACAGTGATTTAATATAAGTATATATTCAATTTATATAGTGCAATTTTAAGGGTAAATTATTGGGCGGATTGCCTTTGTAACAAGTTGATAAGGTAGGGCTGTGTACACTTTTTGAATTAAGAGGGAGAAACAATCGTTTTTGTGTATTAAGTGTATAATCTTATAAAAATTATTAAAGAGCAGAGTGCTTTTGGCCTTAGGCCATCATCAGTGCTTCCTAAAAAGTGAGGAAAATCCAATGTGTAGAAATATTATTTGAAAATTTCGTTTTACGAAATTTAATTATAAAGATGAATCAAACAAAATCTGTTAGGTGAAATCAATTAAATGTTACCTTTTGTTAAAAAGCTGTTCTCCGAAATTATATAAAAAATGTATTTTGATTTTTACTCACATTGTCAGGAAACAGAAACAATTCATTGATAAAAAATATTTTCTCTCTAAGTGGGCCATCAACACCACAATGCAAAAACTGATTACATAAAACAGATAACACGTAAAATTGTAAACGACAAACATCTGGGATGAACCAATTTTTAAAATTTCAATCAATAATTAACATTTTTCTTTTTACCGTTTCATTTTCGGTCCACGTGGAAACGTGGTTTCGAATCGAAATTTGACGGTTATTTAAATTAAAGGTCTATTTTGACATTAAAATGGCATTGTTGACGTTGTTGAAAATCAACAGCGGGTTATTTAAAATTTTGTTAAGGTTGGAAAATATGTTTAAATGTTAACACTCAGATTTGGAATCGATTGTGTAAATATTTGTTTGATATTAGAATTAGTGTTTTGATCCAGGTAAGGTACAGCAATATATGTTTTATCATTTATAGTGGCGAATATATGGGTATATCTCATTTCTAATTATTCTGCATTTTGTTCTTGAAATCAAGGAATCTATCATACTTGGGTCATAGTTTTAGTTGAAAATTATTTGTTTTAAAATTTTCACTTCGTTCTTGTAGTTTCCTTTCGTAATAGGAATATTGAGTAATCTATTTATGTAGCAATTAAATGACGCTAATTTATGTTACTGGGGGTGATTTGAATTGTAAGGGATGACATGGTCTCTTTGGGTTGGTTTTTCGTATATTTGAAATAGTAAGTTATTTGTGGATTTTTGTAGGGTAATGTCTAGAAAATTGATCGCTTTGTTGTTTCCTGTTTCAAGTGTGAAGGATATATTGGGGTGTATGTTATTAAGTTAATTGAGCAATTCTAGGGCTCCTTCGTTGTTACAATTCAAAAAACACAAACAATCATCTACATACCTGTACCATTGGAGTATCTCAGGATTGCTTTCCGACATTATGTGATTATCTTCCAAAGAATTCATTAAAACATCTGCTAGAAAAGGAGATAAACAATGGCAAGTCCATCTGGTTGTTGTTAAAATTTGTTATTGAAGCAAAAGTAATTTTGGGATAAACAAAAATCAAGTAAAGTTAAAGTGTTGATTATCAAATCCTCATCCAAGATTTTTGATCTCAGGAGATTTCCAACAATATCCACTGCTTCCGACTTAGGGACAGTCATGAATAGGTTTGTGATGTCAAAGGAGACAAGTAGAAAGTTTTGAGGTAAATTTAAATCCTTGAGGTTATTGATCAAATCTAGAGTGTTAAGTATTGTGTATTTGGTTTGGGATTTGTAATGGATTTTATAACCTTTCTACCTTCACACTCAATCTTCGCCCTAGATGTTTGTCGTTTACAATTTTACGTGATTACATAACTCTTTTTGCATTGTGGTGTTGATGGCTTACTTAGAGAAAAATATTTTTTATCAATGAAGTGTTTTTGTTTCCTGACAAAGTGAGAAAAAACCAAAATACACTTTTTATATAATTTCTAGGAACAACTTTTCAACAAAAGGTAACACTTAATTGATTTCACACAATAGGTTTTAATTGATTTGCTTTTATAATTATATTTCGTAAAACGAAATTTTCAAATAATATTTCTACAATTTGGATTTTCCTCGCTTTTTAGGAAGCACTGATGATGGCCTAAGGCCGAAAGCGCTTTGCTCTTTAATAATTTTTAGAAGATTATACACTTTATACACAAAAATGATTATTTCTCCCTCTTTATAACGAATGTTTTAAAAATACTAACAATAATTTACACATAATATGTTTTGTGACCCATCCCCTAATGCTTCTGCCACGAGCTGCCACTGATTAGAGTTGTCTGCCAATGTTCCTACATGTATGCATCATACAGATCTATGCCAATGCAGTTCGTAACATGGAAACTGATCGATAAATAAATAAAGATTTGTTCTGTATATGGGTTTAAAAGTGATGGAACGAACAATGACGATAAGCTCCTATAATTGCAGCCGTTCTATTGTATTCGTCAGTTGCAGATCCGGGAAAATACGATTGAAATGTAAAACATGTACCTGAGATTGACAAAATAATTCCTCTGTGTAGTTTTCATTATACTGAGGCCTGGAGGCAAATAATAGCAAAATAATTCTGTGTACATCTCGATATAGGATGTCTCACTGTAAGCGCAGATTTCAAATGCACTGGCGTTGAAAAGCGGAGAGAGGGGGGTCCAGAAAGAACTCCCCCATCTAGATCCAAATATTAAAATTGAATGATGAAATTGATAGCATTTGTTAAAATTCTTTACGCGAAAAATGGTTCTGATTTAATAACTGCAATAAAATGGGTGTTAAGTGCGGTCGTAAATACCCTTAAATTTCCTGTATTTGTTGTCGGGGCCAGATTATAATTTCTAGGTAAAGATATGTTTAAATGTTTTTAATGTTCCTTTGAAAGATAATATAAATCTTCTTATAGCAGGCTTGCATTTTGAGATATAATTTGATTTTGCTACTGTGAAAAATTGTATATCAAACTTTATTTCTCACGGGACGTGCTCAGTTGTCTTGCGATATCATTTTACGGCCACATAATGGCGGGCTCCACATTACAATTATATTTATCACACCTCTAGACCACTGTGTGTTGGGGTCGCGGACCATTTTGCCACCCGATGTTAAGTTCATTTAAACATATATCATTGCATATCATTGGGTGGATACGTCACCTTCCTTACTGCTGCAAGACCCAAAGACCCTCTCCTGATCGTCCTTAGTTCCCCTCATGAGTGCTTTTAGGTCACATAGACCCGAAGTCCCTCTCCTGGGTCCTCACCTATCCACCAATCCTCCGAGGCGTGATAAAGTACGGCCCTTCAGGCCGGAATCGCGTAAAGCCCCTCAGGCTAGTATTACCATTAAATCCGACGGCGCCCCAACGAAATATGCTAGGTTTCCTCCAGGCTATCTGGTAACGAATAATACATATTATATACATTGAACATAAGGACCTACATTTTTTAGCCAGCGTTTAAATCACTCCGAACGCACCAAGTTCTGACAAAATTGTATGTTATTGTATAAGACAGCATTATGTGGCATCCGGGGAAAAAAATTGATGGGGCTTTTTGTAGTGTTGCGATAAAGAAAAGCATCTCTCGATGCTAGAAAAATTGCAAAAACAGGTACCTCGGACTACAGTGAAAGAAATCATGTCAAATTTCATCAAATTAAGAAAAAAGCCTGCTCATAATCTGTAGCTGCTATTAATTTTGATTTAAGAAGTGTCATTGAATTTAGAGATAAATATTGGTTAGTTAAAATTTACTATTCCAGTACCTAAGATTTTTGGAGGTAAATTTGAAAAACAGCGGTTTATGTAACGGTATAGGCATCAAATTAATATTAAAGGCTACAATATTCAATATAGTTATATTGTAACAAGTTTAGTCTGTACATTGACAATAAATTAAATCAATGTATTCAAAACGCTTATTTTAGCTTAAAGCTCATTTACCAACATGAACATGTACTTGATAGAAAGGTAAAATCAATGTTATGTGCAATCAGCGCTTGTGCTTTCCTATTTTAATTACTGTGATCGTATATATGGCCCACGTTTGACTAACTCAGATTCACAACGTATTCGGAAAATTGTTGCTTAGGACTTATATTTGGTATTAATAAAGGTGATTCCATATTGCATAAAATTAAACAAAATAATTGGTTGGTATCAGGAAAACGGTCGACCGAAGACCTTTTTTTACGTAAAACTGTTCAAGGAACCATAATTTATTTGAAAAATAACGAATTTACGCTCCCACCACCCTTTTGTACCGCCGTTCTGTTACCACCAAGTTAAAAAAGCTACCTTCAATAACACTAACTTATATAGTTTGTCCAAAGTTGTACCGTTGCCTTTTAGGGGCATAAATCAACTACCTGATAAAATACCATTACGTGGTCATGATGGTCGATAAAATACAACAGATGATTTTAGGGTTCAACTCAAGTCGACTGAAAATAACTATGTATTTTTTTTAAGAAACTAATTCGTGAAATAATACACGTATATTGATAAAGTTAGTTAGGGGCTGTGTACACTTTTTGAATTAAGAGCGAGAAACAATGGTTTTTGTGTATTAAGTGTATAATCTATATATTATATAATTAATGAGATTATACACGTAATACACAAAAACGATTGTTTCTACCTCTTAATACATATATGTCATTATCTTATTTTTTAATATTTCAATAGATATTTCAGTGTTATAGTTATCATTGAAACTAAAGAAACAAGAGTTTAATATTTGCATAATATGTTCCACTAATTTCTCCAGCTGTTATTTGAGTACCTGCTACGCTCGCTCTAATATAAGGGTACTTATCTAATTAAATACTTTAGGTCATTATAACACTACTGAGTAATGAATGTCTTTTCTAATTTATTGCCCTATAACCTACCTTCTTAAGATGTTTTATAAAGAACTTTATAATTCAGAAAAGAAATTTAAGTATATAACACACCGACCGATTATGATCCGACCCTGGTCTAAAGTATATTTAACTCAAAAACAAGATACTGTAAACAAATGTCCTAAGCGTGAACAACGCGTGTCTCGCGCGTTGTGTGAAAACGCAGGGCCGCTATTGGGCAGGTGTAATAGAATGCCAAAGTATGGTCGTCTGATTGCTAGGGATGACTTCCTATTTTCTATACCAGTGCAATATTACATTGTTGTGCATCGTGTTCGAATTTTGTAATTTCACTTGTTCTTCAATCATAACAAAGTGGCGGCAGCGGTTTTCTGCGATTTGTCAAAAGCCTTTGACTGCGTCAATCACAGAATACTGCTGTGGAAACTGAAGAGATATGGGATAAGGGGAATAGCTTTAGATTGGTTTCATTCATACTTGTCTGTTCGATATCAATCAGTAAATTTTAACAATAATTCTTCGGATCGATTGGAGGTTACATTAGGAGTGCCGCAGGGTTCCGTCCTCGGCCCTGCACTGTTTAATTGCGGGCAAATTTACTCTGTTTGCAGACGACGCAACAGTAGTGTGGGTGGGCAGAGACTAACAGGAGCTCAAAAACAATATAAAGAGTGATCTCGCAGAGATAAAGACATGGACTGATGCAAACCGTTTGACCCTCAATAATAAAAAAAAAAAAACATAATGACTTTCAAGTGTAATTTTAACGAAAATTTAAGCCCGGATTACGAAAGTACTAGAAGCGCGTATTTCTCACTTATAGAATCGCATTTAAGGCATGGCATATGTTTTTGGGGGGTTTGCACTCGGTATCTTTTCAATAAGATCTTTGTTTTATAAAAGAGGGCTCTAAAATATATGTGTTGGGGAAAAGTTAGAGATTCTAGAAAACCGTTTCTTGTTTCTCCTAAAATCTTGACACTACCTTGTCTATTTCTACTAGAAATGACTTAATGGCCTAATTTTTAAAATATTCAAGAATGGAATAAACTTAACTTCGATACACAACACTTGCCAGCTATATAGGGTTAATTTGCCGATACCTAACTTTTCTCAAACTAAGAATTCAATCATGTACAATGAAAAGAAAATATTTAATCACCTCCCACTTAAAATTGGAAAGGCTCAATCCAGTGTAAAATTTAGAAGGGAGGTAAAATCTCTCTTGGCTCCCAAAGCATACTACACAGTTGAGGAGTTTTTCTACGACAGCTTTAATTAAATTGTTTTGTTAGCTACCTCATTATTTTTTTTTCTTTTTCTTTTTTTTTTGTTTACGTGCGTTTGTGTCCTCGTCCATAGTATTGCAGTTCGTTGTATTTTTGAATAGATTATGTTTTATGTAACAGTAGGTAATGTGTTAAGGGCGCACCTATACCTATAGATATTCTGAAAATGACTTGATACCCAAATAGTATTATCTATATTTTTCTTTTGTAGTATTCACGACCTCTATATTATCATCTACTTTTAAATTGTTACGCTTTGTATTTTATAACATTTTTATCTAACAGCTTTGTAAAAGAGAACCTATCTTCTTCATACAATAAAGCTACTTTTGACTTTGACTTGACTTGACTTTGACTTTGACTTATCCGTTATTTTTCGTTGACAATTTTGTCAAATACTGTTAATCGTATCGTATTCTACCCTGTATCCTATATAATATGTTCATGTTATAATCATACTGCTTAATGCGACCGTCTATGGTGACCTCTCGAGTTTGATCACACTCTAGCGGCGTGGATTAGTTTTGACGCGACTTGTGTTTGCGATGAATCTAGTATAGTACTGTAATAAATATTTAACCGTAGCGGCCGCTTATCATCGATTACCGGAGTCATTAAAGCAATGGTAGAATTTTAGACATACTATACCTCAAGGATCATTTCTGTAGTATACCTAGATCCAAATAAATTAAAGAAACCACTTTGATGACACCAACTTCAAGGGCTGCTGGCCCATGCTAATATGAACTTTTTTTCGCATTTTTTTATGTAAAATCATACCTTAATATTTGTCATCGTAATTTTTCACTCTGTATTTTTAGTATTAAAAATTTGCGATTTTAACAAGTTTTTTTAATTGTGGCAACTTATACAGGGTCTCCTTGAAATGACTGTGCAGTGCTTAATCACAAATTCCTTAATCAAAGATAAGGCGATCTAGGTAAACGTACCTATATGCAATTTTGCCTCATTTTCCCGCTACAGGGAGCTACATTTCTAAAATTAATATCGATTTTTCGGAATAACTTCTAAAAGACTTTATCGCTTTTCACTAATTTTGAAACTAAGAAAATCATTTATTTATGCTTGGAAATTAAAAGATGGCGCGTAATTCGTAAATAAACGTTAGTATTCTTGTTATCACCTGTGCAAACAACTTCAATTGTTACTCTGACACTAGCAAAGTTTTTTGTCTCTTGTAAAATTTTCGCCAGACATACATTTTATTAAGTAAGCAGAAGAATTCCGATGACAGACATTTTACAGAAATCTAAACCTCCGAAGCCAAATATTTAAAGAGAAGAATCAGTTGCCCTTTCCAAATTACGCAATAAGGGAAATGCGACAATCGTGATGGATGTTGACACCTACAACAAAAAAATTGAAGAAGTCTTAGAAAAAGGAAACTATCAGAGCATCCCAAAAGACCCTACCACCACGATTGAAGGGAGAATATACCGGATACTCAAGAAGCATGAACGATATATTTCAGACAGAATACGTACACGTTTAACACCTCATCACAGTAAACCCCACATCTATACAGTTTACCAAAAATACAAAAGCCCAACATGCCTCTACGACCTATTACAAGCTCCAGAAACTCTCCAACATACGAACTGTCCAGATTTATGCATCCAATACTACAGCCGCTTCAAGGACATAGCACATCGTTTGGTAAAAAATTCGCAACACTTCGTCGAAATAATAAGTGGAAAGGAAATACAACCGGAGGATCGATTAGTCAGCTTCGATGTCGAGAGCCTTTATACAAATGCCCCAGTGAAGGATACACTTCAGATCATCAGAAGGAAACTTAGAGAAGACCAAACCCTCGAGGAACGAACATCGCTACCCATCAACGCCATAATAGACATATTAGAATGCTTTCTAAATAATTCTTATTTCCAAGAAAAGGATAGATTCTGCAGTCTCTCCAGTAATCGCCAACATATACATGGAATGGTTCGAAAGTCAGGCAATTGAAAATGCAAAAATAAAACCGAAACTATGGCTTGGTTACGTTGACGACACATTCATCATTTGGAATAGAAGCGATGACAAATTCCAAGTCTTTCTATATCACATGAATAACTTGGCACCAACAATCAAGTTTACCATGGAGAAGGAAGAAAACAATAAACTACCGTTTCTAGACGTCATAGTACTGAAGAACAGGAACACCATCCAAATATCGGTATACAGAAAGAAAACTCACACTGGTCGATATCTTAATTACGCCTCAAACCACTCAATTACCACAAAATATGAGATAGTCAAAACACTTGTTGACAGAGCATTTACTCTCTGTAACTCCGAGGAATCTCTTTCCGAAGAACTCAACACCATTAAAAAGGACCTCAACACACAAACGGCTATCCCACGAGTCTATTAGTACCAGACTATTATGCAGCGTAAGAATCACATGAATAGACAGAAAGATGACGTCGAAACTGGACCCACCATAAAAGTATCATATGTCAAGGAAATCTCCGAGAAAATTCAAAGATTAAGACAGCAATACAAAATTCAAACAGTATTCAGCTCCAAAGATTCCTTAAGAAGCCACCTGACGAAAATGAAGCCAACCAGCCAAAGAGACACAAAGAACTGCGTATATAGAATACCTTGCGAGTGCGGACAAACAGATCCGGTGCGGCAGAACATGCTTGGACACATGGCCACTACTTGCAATGGTCAGAGGCAAAAATAATACTCAAAGAAGAACACTGGCGAAAGAGGAAAATTAAAGAAGCGGCCGTCATAACCCAAAATCCAGACTGCTTTAGACATAAGAAATATTTGGAAACCCTTGTTAAGTAGATGTAAGCTTAGTTTAGAACCACACAGTAACGCATGACTGCACCAATCTCGGTCATGCGCTGCTAACCAGGAGGTAGTATAAATACCCTCGTAGTTTCGTAGCTTGTTCATTATTCGCCCGAAGGCGAATGGAGGTACTCACCAGTTGAGACGTTGTGATATTAATAAATAATGACAATGGAAGTTCAAAACACATCTATCATTCACGATACATTTTATCTTCCGAAAAAGTATTTACGATACCTTCTAATTCATCATTGTTGTTTATTCGAAACGAAAAAACATGAAAAAAGTCTTAATTCTAATAGCTACCAACTAGTTTAACTCTTATAACATATGATCGCAATGTTGACCGTGTTCCTGAATACATAGATTAATTCTTTTCAAAAATTAAATTGTACTTTGAGCATCGTGTCGGGCTTATTTTTAAAATAATCAGTTTCTCTTTCAAAAAATTATTTACGATACCTCATCATTGCTGCTATTCTGAACAATGATACAAAAATTGTTCTTTGTTTGTTTATTAGGCAACAGTAAAATAAATCTGACATACCGATGGTGTTTACTAGTTGTTGGTGTTGAGTGGAGTCGAGTTTATTGTAAATCAAATAATTATTGGTTCTTTAAAATGGAACATTATTCTATCCCTGAGAAGGTTAGAATGCTTCTGGTATATGGATTATGTGAGAGAAGTGGACGCATGAGTGTCAGAGTCTATCGTGACAAATATCCAGACCGCAGAATTCGGAACCATAAAACTTTAGCGAGTATTGAGAGGCAACTTAGAAAAATGGGTAATAATGTTATTCAAGGACGCCAGCGTACAATTAGGACTCCACAGCTCCAAGAAGAATTGAAAATGATCCCCAATTAAAGCTGTAGACGCTTGAGGTTCGAATTGGCGCTTTCCAAAAATAGCATTAATACAATTATTCTACGAGAACAGTTACTCCATCCGTATCATGTTCATCAGTTGCAACATCGTTTGCCAATGAATCCTGAAAGTCGGCTGACGTTTTGTCATTTCATCGAAACAATGAGAATACCAGGTGCAACCTTCCAAAAGAAACTTTTATTTACGGACAAAGCTGCGTCGACGAGATCGGGAATTAGAAATGTACTAACGAACATGTGTACAGCAATGAAAATCCTCATGTTATCAGGGAGAAATATTTCCAGTATGAATTTAGAATTAATGTTTGAGCAGGTATGATTGACAATTTTATTATTGGACCAGTTCTAATGCCAAATCGGTTAAATGGGAATAACTATCTATTCTTCTTGCCGAACACGATTTATTAAATGACCTTTCATTACAACTTCGTACCGAAAGGTGGTTTATGCACAACAGTGGGTCACCCCACTTTAGCATCAATGTTGAAAGATTTTTAAATGAAACATATCCTTTATAGATAGATCGGAAGAGGCAACGATGCACCCGTTAATTGGCCAGCAAGATCTCCCGATTTAACGCTTCTAGACTTTTTCCTGTGAGGCGCTCTTAAATGCTTGTATTGTGTATGCTTCCCTATCGCCGAGTTATTGCCAAGAATTATCAATGCTGCAGATTATTTTGAAAACAGGCCCGACACGATGCCCAAAGTACAGTTTAATTTTTTAAAAATAATTATTTATGTATTCAGGAACACGATGAACATTTCGAACATTTGATATAAGAATTAAACTAGTTGGTAGTTATTAAAATTAAGACTTTTTCATGTTTTTTTGCTTCCGAATAAAAAACAGTGATGAATTACAAGGTACCGTAAACAATTTTTTTTAAGAGAAACTATGTCTGGTGAAAATTTAACAAGATACAAAAACATTTCAAAATTAAGTCAGCTAGTGTCAGAGAAACAATTGAAGTTATTTGTACAATGGATAACAAAAATTCACACTTTTATTTACGAATCACGCACCATATTTAAATCGCGTTCAGGTCAAAACACGCCAATATAAATAGTAATTCTTAGTCCAAAAATTAGTGAAAATCGTTAAAGGCATTTAGAGATTATTCCGAGAAAACGATATTAATTTGAGAACTTTAGCGCCCTGTAGCGGCAAAACGAAGGAACATTGCATATAGGTAAGTTTACCTAGATCGCCTTATTTTAGGTTAAGGAATTCGTGGTTAGGCGTTGTATAGTCATTTTAAGGACACCCTGTATAATGATTTTATAAGGGATTCAAGTATGTTTAATTTAAAATATGTCCCCTTGACAAACAGTGGGTAAAAAGGAATCTGCAATTAAAAAGTAAGTGATTAATATCCAATAAAGTTCTGTTCACCGCATCATTAATCACCAAACAATAAGACAAATTTCGCTATCAAAAAGTCGCAAAATGGCCTTCTTAAGAACATATTTATCTTTCTGACAGCTACAAAATTATCTACGTCTTTTACCACCTCAGCCGCAGTTCGTCTGTATGGGTTAATCTCACCAATTCATTTTATACAAGGTGTTACTAAGAGTCCAAATTTTATTATTATAAAAGAATGTAACTTGGTTGTTTGCTTGTCATAATTGTTAAAAATGTATACTGCTTTAGTGTTTAACTAACATCTTTTTTATTTTAATTTTTTTACTAATTTTGAATACTTGGCCTAAATTAGTTATTTATACATCTTTGCGTATAATAACACACATGCACGAAATAATAAACTATATAAACACCTACGAACAACCTTGCTGAGCCAGTACGTCTCGGTACCGGAAATATATCGGGTAAGGTTGCATGCTTGAGATCCAAGTTCATGTGGTATTATAAATAGAAACATTTTAGATTTAATAAACCAGTATTTAACTAACTTCGGTTATACTCATTTACCCCAACCTACCCCCCGCAATAGAGCAAAATAGAGATGCCCTATTGTACATGGTCCTGCCAGCCGGATAATAAAGGCATATAGAGATGCCCTGTTGTACATGGTCCTTCGAGCCGGATGATAGAGGCACATAGAGATGCCCTATTGTACATTAAGCTTTATTTAAATTTAAATCCAGGACATATTATTATTTCCGTGAATGTTCTCGGATTTTCATTTTAGTCTACAATATAATAAATGTTTTAAATAAAACAAGGTCCGTCTACCTCCACATAATTTATTTGAAATTTAAATTAACTTTGCTGTTCCGAACATGTCTCGGATATTGACCTGTTCTTAAAACAAATTACAAAATAAAGTTCGACTTAAGACTGAGCGTAAAGTGGACTTACCAATGATTGATCAGAATCGTTCTGTTCAGTAGTCAATTGTTGTTCGTAAAAAGAGAAATATATACTGAGTAGGGGAGAAGCGTGGAAGATGGCGCACTTAAGCGAAATACTGCATCACATATAATATACAGGGTATTTTAGAAGTACGGTACGTAATTGTGATATTCTAAGAAGAAAAGTTCATATGAACATGTGTCCGGAGTTGCCCGTTTTTGATATACAGGGTGTTAAAGTTTTTAAAAAAAAATCAGTTTTTTATAATTCTTTTAAATATCTTTCTCCCAATTTTATTGAAATCTGGTACCGTTATTCATAACAATAAGGGACTAAATAAGCTCTAACTAGATTAAATTTATTGAGTCGAGTGGCGTCCCGGGGAGCACCTTGACAAATAAATATTATTGACAAAAAAATGTACGCCACTAACTTTTTTCTAATTTTGATATTTCTTTTCGGATTTACCAACTAATAGCACAACTATTTTGTTCCCTAAATTGTTTTCATATCAAAAATAAAAAACGACCATATATTTTTGAAAGCAGATTTGTTATCCGAAATTAAAGTACAGGGTTATCCAACCAAGACTGGACAAGGCGATTTTTTGACTTTTCCTGTACTTTTATAAAAAAACTGAAATAGCCATCTTAAGTAATTTTCTCCCGCGAATTCGAATATCTTCAGCAAAAAACAATTGAACATCAAACAAAAGTACTAGGGGTCACTTTGATATTTTGGGATGCCGTATTTTTAATGAGCTTATCCGATTTCCCATATAAATTTTGATCTAAAATGTTGGATTTTTAATTCAAAAACGCCTTTTTTCTTCAGTTTTAAATTCGGAAAAATTAAAAAAATTTAAAAAATTAAAAAAAAAAAAAATAAAAAATTAATTAAATCCAACATTTTAGATCAAAATTTATATGAGAAATCGGATAAGCTCATTAAAAATACGGCATCCCATTTAAAAAAATATCAAAGTGACCCCTAGTACTTTTGTTTGATGTTCAATTGTTTTTTGCTGAAGATATTCGAATTCGCGGGAGAAAATGACTTAAGATGGCTATTTCAGTTTTTTTATAAAAGTACAGGAAAAGTCAAAAAATCGCCTTGTCTAGTCTTGGTTGGATAACCCTGTACACACTGCTGGTAAGGATAAGTCTTACATAGTGGACTCCCTCGCAGGGAAATACGGTCACGGGGTCTTACGTCTGCCCCCATACCATTGTGAATTTAATGGTATTGAATTAGTGTGGGGAATTTGCAAAAACTACGACAAGCATGCATATCAAACGACGAACGAAGAAAGCATTTTAAATTTATGGAATGAAGCTTTAAAACAAATTTGACCAGAGACTTGGTTAAAATGTATTGACCACGTGGAAAAATTGATTCAAGATACTTTTGACTCGGAACATGTCATTGATGAAATAAGGCCAATTATTATAACTTCTGACAATTAAATGTACATTTTATGTAATAAAATTTCTAATTATTGTTATTATTATTATTATTATTATTATTTATACTTATGAAATAAAAAAATAATTAAATAAATAATTGTAATGGAAATTTTAATTACGGCCCATATATCTCAAATTAGTAGAAATTGTTTGAGGACCGCTGTCTATTTTATTCTACACTAATTTTGACCATAATAGGTTAATGACAAATGCGCATTCACTCACTGAACGCACTATATTAAAATTTAAAGTTTAGCAGAAGCTTAAGCGTACTGAGACCTGTAATTAAAATAGCAAAGGGTATGTAGAAACATTATAGAAAGAAGAAAAGAAGCAGCTATGCTTCATTCGCTGTCTAAATCATCCGATTGCGATGACATCAATGGCGCAAATTACAAACCTTCACGTAATATAAGAGACAATGAGCCCAATAAACCAAGTTTAAGATCAAATGTTCGTTTGGTAGAAGCAAATACCTAGGGTTAAAAAAGATTTACCCCACCGCCATCGACGTCTACAACAGTGCATACTCATGATAATGTTAAGCGCTTGGAGTTGTTAGTAGAAAACTTATTGACGATTGTGTTACACAAAGACCACTATTAAACAAATCTTATTTATTTAAGACCGGAGACCGAAATCATAATTTAAGTTGTGTGAAATGGATAGAAATAAAAAAGAAGAGTTGACAAAAATCAGTAGTTGGGATGAACGCAGTTTGCATATACAAAGTCGGCTAACTGGTTTAGAAATAAAACGGTACGATATTCTCACAACATACGACATTAATTGGACAAAATGGAAGGCTCTGTTGTTAAAATCCTTTCCAAAACAAAAAGACTCTGCAACCAAGCTTAGAAAATTAATGAATATATACAAACAACTTACGGAAACTTAGGACACGTACTGTTTTAGCAAGCT
Organism: Polydrusus tereticollis; assembly: GCA_963920685.1. Taxonomy (NCBI): domain Eukaryota; kingdom Metazoa; phylum Arthropoda; class Insecta; order Coleoptera; family Curculionidae; genus Polydrusus; species Polydrusus tereticollis. The sequence goes on from OY987330.1 coordinate 67,564,548, forward strand.
TGAGGTGATAAGCGCTTACGATATCAGCCCAAAAACGCAGTATTTGTCGTATAGATGGAATAACTGATCCAACTATACAAGTAGGTGCACACGTGGGTCTTTATGATACACCAGATATGATGTATGCTGAATATCTATCATCTTTAAAATTGAAATCACGGAATTCGTATGCTGCAAACAGAAAACGATTTTTGGACCACCTTCTAAATAGGAACAAAAGTGCTATAACAGTAAAATGCAAAGACATTTTGCATCTAAATGTCGAAAACCCAGGACAGAATGCATAAAATGCGGGCGTCTGGGTTACTTGGTAAAGGATTTCCCTAGAGATTTTGTGAAGCTCAACTTGTAGAATCGGATCCTAATTTAAACAATGATGCTTATTTTCTTGAGTGCCTAATGAACACTATCCAGGGCCTACAGATGTTTATTAAGTAAGGCAATTCCTAGGACTGGCTAGCTATTTTCGCAAGTACGTTAAAAATTTTGCCACAATAGCTCGACCTTGAACCTCCTTGACGAAGAAGGATGTTACTTTTCTTGGGGCATTAAACAAATATAGCTTTTGATGCTCTTGAGGCAAATATATCTACGAGTCCAGTCTTGGCTATCTATGATCCAAACTTGAAAACCGAAGTACATACGGATGCATCGAAATGAGGCATTGGTAACATACTGCTACAAGAACAAGCACACAAAGCTTTAAGACCTATGACGTAGTTTTTCCACCAGACTTACATAGGAAGACCAAAGATAACATAGCTACGAACTGGACACAATCGCTATTGTGTCAAAAATACATTAATGATTGAGTTCTACCACGAATTCATTGACGTATAAGTCCCTATACGAAATATTTTTCAGTGATGTTACAGGGGACGTTTCAAACGAGGTTCTAGATAACGAAATAACGCTAGAACCAATTAACGAGAGAAACCTGCAGGAAAATCGAACTGAGGTAAAGAAAACAAAGCAAACTGCACAAAAATCGAGAAATATTTAAACATTTGCTCCGGGACCGAGGAGAAGTTTAACGACTTTTTGATATACCAACTTTTACTAATGAACCTTCAAATTTTCTTAATTTAAATTATGCAGGTAAAAGAATTCTAAAACCCCCTGTGACACACTTTAATTTCCAGGAGGTAACGGACGTGGTGGAAAGCATAAAATAAAAAGTGGCGCAACGGGAGTTTACCGGATTAATATTAAAATGTTGTGTTTAGCGAGGTATAGAAGATCGCAAACATAGTTCCTGCACCCAAGACTACACACTTAACAGATTATTTTCGCTTTAGACCCATAAGTTTTCTAGCAACGATATCTAAAATACTAGAAAATATCCTAACAGACCAATTAAGCAACTTTCTAAAAATAAATAATATCTTACCAGGTACTCAATCGGGATTTCGTCAAAATCACAGTACTGCAACGGCCTAACTATCAATTATTGATGACGTGTATGACGTATGATACGACTAAGAGCTCTATTTTAGTGCTTCTCGACTTTAGTAAAGCATTCGACACATTGGACCATAATAATTTATATATTAAACTTAAATATTTTGGCCTTGGGGATGACACCATAGCACTTTTAAAACAATACTTTACTAATCGTCAGCAAGAAAGTTGTTATAGGGGAATTTGCTCCACGCCCCAGGAAATCACTAGTGGAGTGGTGCAGGGCAGTATCTTGGGACCACTTATTTTTTCAATCTATGCAGCGGATTTTTCTGGATTTCTGGATATGCTGATGACACTCAGCTTCTTTTTTCCTTTGATTATAATCGATATTGCGACAGAGAGAGAATCAATAGCGATCTGAAAATAGTATTAGAGGTGTGGCATGTCCATAGTCTTATCTTAAATGCGAGTAAAACTCAATTAGTTATTTGTGGTAAAAAAAAATAAATCCAATAATTTTAATAACCTTAATGCTATACATGCGAACATTCCAATATAGCCTACAGCCTAAGAGTCTGAGTGTTTTTCTGGGCAATGAGTTGAGATTTAGCAGACACGTATCGTCAATTATTATACAAAAATTAATTTTTAAATTTAAGCTGTTATACACAAAGATATTCCCAACCAAATATTAAATTAAGACTGACTCATTCATTAGTGCTATCACACATGTGTTATTACAAAATAGTGGTTTGGCCTTGTCTAACCCTAAATAAAATAATTGTCAAAGTACTCAACTCAAGATCGTATCAAACTTTCATACAAAAATATTTCAATCTTTGGGTATAAACTAACAAAAACAAAATCGAAAGTTAGAAATTACGTAAGCTAAAATTTTTTTGCAACGACGCAATAATTAGAGGGAAACATCTAGCTTCCAAATTTATAATAATTATGACTGGAAAAAAAAAACTGCAAGTAAAGGTAAAAATGTGTCAAAATTAGACATTTCTTTATGTCAAAATAAAAAGTCTAAGTCAAAATGTTCCATCACAGCAGAAGAAGAAATAGGATCAAATAAAGAATATTCACCAAGAAAATATCCATCCGATTCAAAATATAATGACTTCCTTAAAATGGTTAAAATTAAAATTCAGGATATTGTCACGCCCGTGTGTTTGGGTGCGACTAGGGGTATATACCTAGGATCAAAAAAAAAAATAATATTTAGAAAACAAACAATTAATTTATTCAACATCAGTGTCTTTCATTTGTACCAAGTATAATGATTTCAAATATTCATTCAAATAGAAATTGATATAAAAATATTAGAATTTGTATTAATGCAAAAATGTTAAATTATCATTACAATAGTTTATCAGATGTATATAATTACAAATACCTATCGGGGGATAAATATTAAACTATTGTACTTACATTTAGATTATTATTTTCTCGCCCGTCATAGTATACCGTGTGTCACAAAAGCCTAAGTCTTAAGCCGTCGGCCGAACGCGTCACCCTCTTGACATCGAGTGTCTTTTCCCTTTTTCAAATAACCCCTCGACGTGATGCCTCGGTCGTCTAACTCGATTTTTTTGCTGACCTCATACGTCCGCAAAAATCTTTCGCACGTTTTTAAATAACTGATTTTGCTTAGGTGAGATATAAGCATATAATATATCTGCAAGTTTGTTTATTAAACATTTTCAAATTTGTTTATTAAATCCACTACCGGATTTGATTTGCAAGGTAAATGACTTTATTCTATTGCAAGGGTGCAATGAACTACTTTAATTGAATATAGAAGTATGAAATATTATTTTTTAATTATTTCTTTTGTGACAATATAAGGAAGACAGGTTACATGTCCCTATCTTACTTTTTTATTATCTTCCCAAAAACTTCAACTTCCGGTTAAACCGGAAGTACTGTATTTCCGGCTTTTGAGTTACATCCGGTTTAACCGGAAGTTGATGTTTTTGGGAAGATAATAAAAAAGTAAGATAGGGACATGTAAGCCGTTTTACTCTAAAACGTATCGTTAGAAAGCTAGAAGCTGTTAAAGTTCAAAAATGTCATTTTTCAAGGGTCGATATCTCGGAAACTATTAAGTTTAAGCTTATAATGCACGTATTGAAAAATAATTGTTATTTTATGTAAAATCCAAAAATATTCGAAGATATAGGGTGTTCCATTTAAAAAAAAGTAACTTTGTTTCTCTACGGTTTTCTGACTCAACCTGTATACTTATTTTTTTTTAATTCTAATACACCTTGAAAAACCCTAAAACTTTTATTGAAAATATTTTTTGCTGACTGTTTTACTTTAAGAAATAATCGACCGTTTCCATACATACCAACGACCCTGTATAAATATGCAAACTAGTAATGGTTTCAAATTTTAAAGTCAAAATATTAAATGACTTAAATTTACCTAGAGTAATTTTAAATCAACCAAATTGAATTATTCACCATATTATTAGTAATTATTAATTGTCTGTTGATATAAAACTTAAAGAGTATATATTATTTTACAAACGCAAATAAAACCTTTAACAATAGATTAAAATTATTGCATGATTTAAATATATCATTTGAATCTTTAAATAATATTATAAAGGAGGAGATTGATAAAAATTCAGTTATAAAAAAGTATACATACTGTTTTAATTTAAGTGAAGGTTGGTTTACAAAAGGATTCGCAGATCTTATTTTAGAACGAAATAAAATATATAAATTATTTAAAAAGTATTCAATAAATAATTATTAAAAAAATACATTATTTAAATTAAAAATTAAAACAAGAAATTTAGTATAATTTAATAAAAAGATATTTTATGAAGTTAAACTTAAAAATGTAGAGGGAAACCCTAAGAAAATTGAAATGTTTTAAACGAGATGAATAGCTTAAGAAAAAGTTACTAAATCAGTACCTACATTCAATTTCATAATAATTGAAAAAAAATATCAGATGAAGCAAAACAAGCAAATCTTTTTAATGACCATTTTATTAGCATAGCTAAAAGATTGTTAATAAATATAACAGCCCAACAAATAGATTTAAAAAAAAGTATAGTAAGGAAAATGATTTAATAAATATGTACATAAGGAAAACAAATAAGACAGAAGTTTTGGAAATAATAGATTCATTGAAATCAAATTATGCACCTGGTTTTGACGGTATAAAACCAAAACATTTAAGAATAATTAAAAATACTATTAGTCCGTATAGTTTTATTAATTAATAAATGCATCGACTCTGGAATCTTCCCTATAAAATTAAAGATTGAAGATAGAATTACCCCAGTAATTTAAATAATTACAGACCTATTTCTGTTTTATTAATATTATCAAAAGTTTTTGAAAAAATCTTACATGAACGGCTATTATGTTTTTTAAATAACATAAATTTTATTAACGAGAAGCAACATGGGTTCCAAAAGAAAAATAATAAGGAAATAGCAGTTATAGAATTATTAGAATTTATTTATAGCGAACTGGATAAGGAAAAAATTAGTAGTTGTTTATTTTCAGATTTTCGTAAAGCCTTTGATGTAGTGAGCTATAATATTCTTCTTAAAAAACTGAATAATATAAATGTAAAAGAAAATTGTTTTAAATTATTTCAAAACTATTTACTTTAGAGATATCAAATTAAGCAAATTAACGGAATTCAAGGTAGTAGAAATTTAATAAAATATAGGGTTCCTTAAGGGTCAGTCTTGCGACGACTCCTATTTTTAATTTATATAAATGACATTGTTTATTTAAATTTAGTTGGTAAAATTTTATTATATGCTGATGATATTGGTATTTTTTATAATGGAAATGAAATTAACAATATTCAATCTATGAAAATAATTGAAAAATGGTGTAATTATAATGATGATTTTTTTTAAATCAGAATAAATGTTTCTATTTAAAAATAGGAAGACTGAAAAATAATAATTTATCAGATATTGAAATAGATAACTTAAAAATTTAAATAGTTAAACAATTTAAGTATTTAAGATTAATTCTTGATAGTGATTTAGATTTTAATGAACACATTAATCAAATCATAAGTAAATTAAATAGGCTTTATAGCATGTTTAGAAGAATTTTCTATTATTTAATTACGCATATAAAAAAATTACTGTATATATAGCAATTTAACTTGTTTAGCATCTATATGGGGAGAAACTGAAAAATATAATGTAGAGAAATTGCAAAGATGTCAAAATAAAAGTATTAAAGTATTAAATAATTATCCATATGATACAAATACTGAACTCATTTATAATGAAACAAAATATTTCAATATTAACGAAATAATTTTGCACCAAAAAATACATATAATACATAAAATTGTAAACAAATTTATTTTGACAAACATCAGCTTTATTAAAACAACAGATAGGTATACAAAATTATTATAATCGTTCTAAAAATCATTTTTTTTTTTAATTCTACGAGCACAATAGTGAGTAAAAGTGCTATAAAAAAAGGAATATTTATCAAACATCTAAAAGCATATATGAATAAAAATGAAAATAAATAGGGATTATAAATATGATTATATTTTTTAAGGAATCCAATATATTATCTTTGTATTTTCATAGAATTCTAAAAATAAATCTTTTACCATAAGAGACAAACATAATCATAAGAAATTGGAAAATTTATGTTTAAGATTTTCATTTAATCTACGAAAATATGATCACGTGTCGGAATACCTTAAGGTATTTAACTGGTTTAACACACAGGAAAGGTACGAGATCCAATTATGTAAAAGCGTATATAAAGTACCGAATGTTAGCGAGCCGATTTATTTGTATAAAAGACGCGTCACAATTATTTGTTTAGGATCCCCAAGCACCGCACTGCCTGCCTCCAACGATCGCTTTCTTACATGCGACAAAACTTTATAGTTCCTTGCCTGTCGATGTTAAGGGAGCCTCCACCCTCACTTCCATTACTAGACTGCTTAAAATCTTTATTAAAACTAAAATAGATCATTGATTACTGGTTTAGCATATTGTAGATAGACTAACTCTTATTTATCTATTGTTTAACGACAAGGTCTATTTTTTCATTATCACTTCGTCGGGCATGAGCAGCATAGCTGAATACCAATAAAACAGACGAGAGCTGCAGCCCGTGGCTACATCTCGTGACATCCACACGCATCAACCCAACCAGGACAGCTAGAATCCATATAGGTTCAAACGCTGGCAAGGCGTCCCATCGTGGGCAAACTACGTTGAGCGGCGCTGGAAGTCAATGTGTCGGTTTAGCAACCGACAGCTAAATGTTAAAAAAACAACAAACTTAAAATTAGTTCGTATACAGAGTTGTCCCTTATCCTTCCGTCAGACCCAATCCCTGGACGCGTTTCGCCGTCTGCGGCTCATCTGTAAGGCTCCGGGTCTGACGAAAAGGTAAAGGACCTCAAAATGCTTTTAATACAGAAGTGCAATTAAAGATATGAGAGTTGCAGTACGTGGCTACATCTCGTGGCAACCACACGCATCAACCCAACTAGGACAGCAAGAATCCATATAGGTTTAAACGATGGCAAGGCGGCCCATCACGGGCCAACTACGTTTGGTGGCGCTGGAAGCCGATGAGCCGTAGATGGCGAAACGCGTCCAGGAGTTGGGTCTGAAGGGGCAACTCTGTACACGAATTTATTTTAAGTTTGTCGTTTTTTTAATAGCTGAATACCGCCACCCCATTATTAATAATTTATTGTAAGTTTTTGGTTACGTACCTACTATAAAGGTATTTTTATTTATTAACTTCTATATTTAATATTTTACAGTTATTAGCGGGCGATTTATTTAAGAAAATGGATCACATTGCAATACAAACACCTGAACTAACCTGACTAACCGAAATTTGAAAGTAAAATTATAGCACCCTATATAAAAGGATCTCGTAAAATCATATCAGTCGTACGGGTTTAACCCTAATGCAAACCAAATAAACTGTGGCATATTCATTGCGACCGTAAAAAAAGAGAAAGTATGGAAAATAATTAACAACTTGGCAACACCGCAACTTATTTAAAACAAAATTGGGATTACATAAACAATAAAGAGGGGCACAACTTCCGGGTAAAAAATATAGGGTGACCTATTTTAAAATATGTATGTTCAAGTTGTTCAGCTTTGTGAAATACCCTGTATATTTCAAATTAATTTCCAAATGTAGACTATATTAGTAGAATAGAATATAGAGATCAAGGGATCTGAGTTGCAGGATCCTGCATAGTATTGGATATAGTTGCAACTAATAGCGAAGTTTTAAAATACCCATGGAAATAGGTAAAGAAGTCGGGAACCGGTACAATCTAAAATATTTATTATTTTTCTTTTAGTATTATTTTGATAGTCAAATAAACGTTTTTCGGCAAGCAAAACCTTTTATAAAGGCTTGATAGTTAGTGTGTGTTCATTCATAGGCACAATTTATAATATTGATCTGGTTAGGAATGTCAGGGAATTATTGCTACCCTTACGGATCACACAGATGCTAATTTTAACATATTTCTCAGACTAACCCATTAACAATTCGACTGACTACATTTTTTGTAAAAAGAAACCACGGTGGATTCTATCACTTAAACAAATTACTTTTACTTGAAGATATTTTTCAGGGTCCCATTTAAACCCCATGTTTTTGTCAGAATGACTAATGATCTAGTCTTCGTTTTTAATATCATTACTTTTTTTATAGCTTTATGTGAATGCGAAAGATAATTTAATATTTCGCATTATTCAGTTAAGATTAACGAATTCCTTAAACTTGATCTTGTTTATTTGTATAGAATTTTGCGGTATTTATTTCACTTTAGAAAATGTTCCAATTAATTTAGGCCAGTCAGGTCCGGAAACATAAATGAATTGAAACTAAATGATTAATTTGGGGCAATGCTCCTCTAGCTGTGAAAAAATACTATTTTAAAATTAATCGCTTGGATATTTATAACTATATGTTACCTCGGCAACATTAAACATAGAAAGGAAATAATCCCTTGATACACCTACATCTTTATGTCACAAGTAAAGAGCAATTACGTTACTAAGCAATGTTGTTAAATCGAATGACTAGAGAGAATTCTAGAAAAGAGACCCTAAGAAAATCTAAACATTAGGTCTTAAACTCATAAAGAGAAAAAGACCTTATGATTAAGTATAAGTTAGTTGGGGTGGTTGTATGAGCAGCGGTAGTTCGATACCTCCACATGTGCACCCACTAGAAATCAATATATTTTTGTATTAGATGTATTCCCTACCGTGGTAAATGAAGACATTATTATTATTATTGTTCAGAAGTTTGCTAAAACGCGAACTCCGCTTCTCAAAAATGTATAATTTTCTAAAGGCGCTTTCAGATTAGGCGAGGCGAGACGACGAAAACTCTTGGCTCGCGGCAAATTTTTGGAGCAGCGAGCCTGTCGCGAGCCAACCGCGAGTATTTCCTGATCCATCGGGAGACCGCGCTTGTCATGAGCCACCGACGAATAATTTCAGTTTGAAGTGGGCTGCACGGTAGCTTTTGTTTTTCGGTTCACTTCAGAATTATCGTGATAGCGTATGCTTGACCATGTCTGACAACGAAGAAATTGCGGCGTTATTAACGCTGTGCAGTGGCAGCATAATAATTGTAGATAGTTTACGCAAAGAAAACGAAATCCTCATCGATGGTGGCGTACAGAGCTATACAAAAAGCGTTCTGGTTCAGAACTTATGCGAGATTTGAAGTTTGCACATCTCATGTGTCATGCCCTCAATCTCAAGCCCACTTGCAATTTCCCGCCACGAATCTACCTTTTTATCTTTTTTAAAATAATCCTTATTTGTGGAATTCCATAAGTTTGAGTGTCCCCTATACAATTCAATTAGCAACAGCTGATTTTCTTCAGTCCACATTCTCGCGCGACAAAATTTCGTGAAACTTGCCACGAACGCGTACTAATAGATACTGCGAGTCCCTTTGAGATCGTGGCAAAAGCCGACAGAAAATGTATCGCAACGACCTCCCGCCGAGAGGCTTGCAAGCCCCTTGCGTGACCCTCGCGAGACCGTACAAATTGCACGAATTTTGTTGGTGGCAGACTCGGCTCGCGCTTGTCTCGGTCTCGTCTTGCCTAATCTGTACGCGCCTTAAGCAACTAGGGCTTTCTAATTCAATTAAATAAATTAAAAAATAAAAATGCGTATACAACAAAGTTATAATTATAAAAATAAATTTTAATAATTTTGATTTTAGAATAGGCTCATTAAGCATTTTCTTTAAATTATATTTTCTAAAAGATTTTGTAATTTTAGTACGAACTGCAAAAAGAACATCGACTCGCGGTAACCGATGTGTGACCTCACTATCTCCTAAAGCAGGGCGGGTCGCGTTCGCTGCCGCTGTTACTTGCTGTTTACGACTACGAAGACATACAGCCATTTGCCTCTTTTCGTTGCTGGGTACCGGAGTTCACATCGACAGGAGAGGAAAAAATAATTTTAATTGTATCTTTCCTTTTTTTCAAACAATGTTGGTGAAAGTTTAGTCTAGAACTCCGGCACCCTTTTTGGTTCTTGAGCCGTCTGTATACCAGATTATTGCCCCAGGAGTATCTCGTGTTTTATTGTTCCACGCATCTCGTTCGCCGATTACGGTCTTGAATGGTATGTCATAGCAATATGTAGGGTTTATGTGGTCAGATCTAATTCCTAGCTCAGGTTAGTTCAGGTGAAGGACATATTCCGTTTATTTTCTTGTTCTGTAGGCATGTTGGTCTTGATGGAATGGTCTGTGTTTCAAGATGTCATCCTTTATATGCCTATCAACCAGTTTTTCAAGTATTTTGAGTACGAACAACAAGACTGATAGGTCTGGCTTTTAGTATGATGCAAAGCCTATCGATTAGCAGGACCGTTGCCTGCTGAAGCATTGCTGGGTAGACTCCGTCTGGACCCGGTGACTTAAATGGTTCAAATGTGTTTATTGGCCATCTAATTTTGTCACCACCAATGACCCCATTAGTGATTTGGTAAGAAAATCTCGCAAATTTAATCTTGGTCAAGGGAGATCAGGATACGATACGTTGCCACCCCAAATCAACGTGCTAATAGCAATAATTAAGCCTTTCAGTATACAGAGTGTGTCAAAAAGCATGTGCCATCGTTCGTGTGGTGATTATCTACCCACAAATAAGACAAATTGTGTCTTTCAACATAGACCGCTTTAGATATTATTTTGAATTTTAGTACGTACTAAGTAGGCATAAAAACAATTTTATTTCATAAAAAAGATTTGCTCAACTTCTACCAGTGGCGTCCGCGCTAACATGTATTTGGATATTTTTAACGAAAAAATTGACGCGCCACTGTTTTTCTTCAAAATAAATATTATTTTCAATATGACGCTTTATCAATTAGCAATCGATATGGCATAACGACGGAAGTGTGTCTAATATTTTGCATGTTAGGGACTTACGTACTACGTATATTTGCATTCTCCCACGTTCCCCGCTGCCGTTGCCTGAACCAAGCCGATTCGCTACCGAACCTATGCGATTTTTGATTCTCCAGCTATTCAGCGCTTGTTTTTTAATATTTCTGACGTATATTTTTTCAGTGTGTTTTGAATATTTGATCGATACATTGATAATATTTTGTGTTACTGTTACTGATCTACACTTGAGGCGTGTCATATCAATACTGACAATATCCCACCTAGCCTATTTTGAGCAAAGTGGGAAAACTGCTTCTAATATGTAAAATCTACTTTTTAAGGAAGCATTTAAATAAGTACTTTTATGTTATACTTCCAAAGTTGTACCTAAAACAAAGTTTTTTTATAATCAGACATATTATTAGATTTTTTAAGTTTTTAATATGGAGATTGATTTTTTGATGTTAGTAACGATTTACCGATATTATAACTGAAATGATAATAAAAAAAAAATCATATTACCAGAAAAAAATACTATTATTATTATATATATTATTATAAATAACTAATTCCGGCAAATTCTGAATTGGTCCACATAAATCCTGATATTCGTCTGTACCTTCGCCTATATTGCCTTTTTTAAAAAAGTGTTTGAAGTAATGGAGTTCCTCGTTTTGTTCCCAGTCTAATCAATAATACTTCTAAGAGAGTTTTAACATCATTTGTTTTTTCTTGCTTTACATTCAAAACATATTTTGGTCTTTCCGCAGGCCGAAAAGTATCCATATTTCTTGTCATTGATTTAAACTCACTCATGTCATGCCGATAAACTGGTTCACCTTTTAATAGAATATTGCAAGTTTTGGCACTTTTGCGGACGTAAGATCGCTTGCATTCAGTTATTTTAAAATGTAATGAGCTAGTAGATTTTAAAATTGTATCTGCGGCTTTCTTGATATCCGCTACCTTGCAATCAGTCCCAAGTTTAATGGTACCATGTTCAAGGATTATACCTTTCTATTGATCTGGATTTACAATATTTTCGTGTTTTTTTCATTTTTTTTTTATATTTCCGAAAACTCTATTAGGAGGTATAAAGGAATGCCCAGTAAACTGAAACACAAGTTCAATGACTTCAATTTTTAGATGTTTTTGCATTAACCAAAACGAGCAGGCTGCAATAACAGTTAGATTTTTGTTTTGTCCACCACAGCAATCGGCAATTACACTAACCACTTTCTTTCCTTAAAAATTAGTATTCACTAGCCGGTAATATAGGGCCGAGGCAATTTCTTTAGATCCTTTTTTGTGTTCGTCTTCTGTCCATACATAGCAAAGTATGTTATTTGTGTCAAGTTTATATTTTGAGAATCTGTTGTAAATAAAGATATGACTGGCGGCTATAGTAACAAATTTGACCAAGTATTTTGGGAAGGGGTAGACTTTTTTCAGCAAACAAGACTTAATGACTTAATGAGGTCTTCCCTTTTTCCTTTTACTAGGTCAAAAAAATCTTAAGTCTAAGTTATCTGCTTGTTAGCCATAAGTTTAGACTTCTGAGCAACATCCTTTTCACTCTTAATTTTTAAAGTTAATTAAATGCAAGTAAAGCAGGCGTCTGTGGCAGGGTATCCAAATCCTAAATTGAATTTTGTATTAAAGATCTTCCAGAAAAATGTACGCTTTAGAGAGTCAGCCGATTGATTATTGTGTATTCTAATAAGTTTATTAATGCTTAACTCGAAGCCTAAATACTGCTTTCTCAAAGAACTTCTGCAATAACGCGAAAAATCACATTTAAAAGTTTCTATAAAAGACATAACTTCCAAGTACTTGTTACTATTGTTTATAAAATATTTAGTCTGATATTGTTTTCTTGAGTGTAATGCATGCTTTGAACGACGCCTCTTGACACGTACTGTTTGGGTAAACTTTATTTATTTATTTATTTACGTAACAACATTTTCAAGATATAAAACATTTACAAATTACAGAATTAAATAAATTACCCTAACCAGCACTAGCACTTTTGGCAAGGATTTCAAATTTATCATCAGAAAATGAAGAAAAAAATATAAGGAACCATAAAATTTATTGACATTTGTCGACATCCTGTTTATAGGACCATGTGCCATATAATACGTTCTGCGAAATAAAACATGCAGGGGGGAAGGATTACGAGTCCGGTAATTTTAAATGGCTCTGATAGATAATCGTCGATCTTAACCCGTTGCTCTCTGTCAGGAAGGTATGGTTGCAGCCAAGAGAGCAATATGCCGGTAGTCCCGTAATTGAACAGCTTAGAAAGCAGTACGATTCACCTTGTCGAAAGCCTTAATAAAGTCTGCATAGATAGCGTGGGTCTCAGCACCCTTATCAAAAGCATTATTGATACGATAAATAAAAAGAAACAAATTTGTATCAACAGAGCGACCAGAGGTAAGTCCATGCTCATTACACACCACTATTGCTGGAAGGTATTGGTTAGAACAGTTTTAATACAGTGCTCAAGTGGTTTAGTATTAGAGCGTGTTGATTAAGCTTGTTATGGCTCGAATAAAAATAAAAAATGAAACTGTTTTAAATCTTTCATGTTAAGAGTTCTATACTGGTATGCACCAAAATGATGCCGACAGGTTGGACCTGCAGGTAGACCTAAAGGTTTATACCTTAAAAGAAAGAAGCAAACTAAGTATAGTTGTTCCAAGCTTAATTTGATAACATAAAAAAGCATTAAACTCCTGACCATAGTATATATTACAGCTTATTTATTACAGTTTATATGGATGAGAGGTTTGTACCCGTGACTTCACCTGCAAAGAATACATGCATTTAATATTTTTAAAATGGTCTTTGGGTAAGAAAAATGCTTATTTTGCCGAAAACAATTTTAAAAAATTGTCTTTGTCCAGCCAGAACCGCCAGGAGGTATGAGTTTTCCTTACCAAGAAAGGATAGGGGCAGGTACTATGTTAGTTGGAATATACAGTTATTATTATATATTACAGGAATATACTATATATATTTTAGCAACAAATTGATTGTATCAACAGAATCACAGTAAACGTTCTGTAATATAACAAGTTTTCAAGATACGTGTTAAAGGAACATAATTTATTTAAATTTCATAAACAATTTAATGACTGGAATCGTCAGAACCTTCAGAAGTAGAATTGTTTCCATGTCGGATTACTACTGGCGCTATAGGTCGTGAAACAGAATATCCATTTCCTGCTTTAATAACATTATACATCGCTACCCATTTCGTTATTACCTGCCGAATATTATCAAGAACAACTGCGCTTAAAGTTGGAGATTGATTATTTAGTGATATTCTTCGCTGACAAGAGCAACACATTAGGTACACAGTCATCTTTACTTCCGGCATGATAACGCGTTTTCCTCTCGAACACGGTGTGCCAGAAGTACAATTTGTACTGTCTACCCAAACATACTTAACAACATCATGAATATCAAACCAAGCTTTGTCTAAATAAATTATACTTTTATCGGATTAATGGTACTTCTTTATTTTGCGCAAATAGTCCTGTCGCAGTTGAATGCTACGCGGCTATTCCATTATAACAATTCGATTATCTAATTTATTTTATTGTTAAAGAGACATTTTAACAAAACACCACGCAATGTTTCTAAAGATTATTACTTATAATCAAGGTAACCTCGCAATATATCACGAACCAGTTCTAAAGTTTACACTATATTATCCTCGTAAAAGTTGTAGATAGTTCGCAGAATAAAATCCCTTATAGTATTGTCAGCCGTTTGGAATTTTTGACTTACTGGTTTGCGCTTTATGGAATAACCGGTTACAGTCCCCAAATTAATTACGTTATAAATTCTTATAAAACCCAAGTTGTGTTAATTCTTTACAAGTACATTCTTGTACAAGGCGTATTTTTAGTTTTACCCGGATTTTTGTTTTTTAAACACGCGTACATATTTAAAATAATGCGTTGACATTGAACATGTAAATCTTTGTTTCTTAATTCCGCACTTGTTTCGCTTTCGATGGACGACTCTGGCACCGACTTATTATATATAATAATGCGATAATTCGCCTTGACCTTCTGTTTTATATTGCCGCCAAAAAGCCATACTGATATAATAAAATATAGGTATCAAGTAAAAACTGGCTTGTCTGAAACCACACAGTTATAGCAAAGAATGAAATATGTAAATTACAGTAAATTATTTCAACCAGTCACGTCGCTGTCCGATTCCCAATATCGCATACCTCAAACATCAACTGATTTTAAAGCTGATAAGAGATCACCCAATTGGCAGAAACTTTAACTATTTGCTGTTCTTATCTGCAGCATATAAATTTGTATTTATATGCTGCTCTATTAATTTTTTCACTCGGAAAAAATAGTTCGCACATTATATTGCCAGTGGGCCTCGACGCTCTATCGCTAGGGTGTTGCCAGTTCTACTAATTTTCGTAAGTGTAGGAAGAATGTAAGGGTTTGTTAATTGTTTATTTTTTTTTGTTTAACAACACTGAAATTCCTTTTTAGTTTGATTTAAATTATTTCTGTATAAATATTATTTCTGAAGTACTAAAACAATTATTATAATATTCATGAATGGCTTATTTCTTCTGTCTTTGACATTGAGAATTTCTTGGTTCAAAGTATATTTGCAAACTAGCTTTCAAAGAGAGTTACTGACTATCAATTAAATACTGGTATAAAAAAACACTTTTAATAATGAAAACCTAAAGAATTTTTAGAAAAGATCTGACAACCCCGATTAGAATGCCCGTCCCTTTGAAGCCCGGTCGAAGCTTTTTTATATCATCAAACTGACTTTGGAAAAAGCGAATGTTTTTTCTTATATAAAATTTGTAACGAAAAAGCTCAAACGCATTTTCGTTTTTATATGAGGTAAACTAACGTTTTCTTAAATGTATTTTTTGGTATCATTTTATATAAATACATAATTACATTTTTAAGAACGTAAAAATCGTTTACATTGTTCCAAAAATTACATCTCAGTCACCAAAATCCATTTTCTTGGATTCGCGCATCTTTTTCTAGACATTTCTTTTTCAACTTTGATGGGATATTGTTCCATTATTATTAATACGTCACATCAAATGTCGATGCTTATTATTTTTGTAATAAAACAATTTATATTACTTATTTTGACCCTACGCACTCTTTAACAAGTGTAAACCAACACTAAGGTAAATGCTGTCATTTGTGGTCATCTGTGTCAATGTGATTCATATATCGATTTTTATTGGTCGGATTGGAGTTTGTCCATTTTGCTGCGAATAATTACGTGGAGATTGCTTACCTTGCAGTAATATCACGTTTTCAAATAGATTTGTCTTTGGGAGATTGCTTCCTCTGTTACAAATCCCTTATGTGTTTTGATAGAAAAACGACTGAAGTGTGGGAATAACCAATAATCTAAGTTTCGCCAAAAGTGAAGATTGTTAGTTGTGATAGGACAGGCCTTACTGATTCTGTGAGTATTATTGGCTTTTAATATGAGTGAGAACTAAGATGTTGGGTTGGACTGTTATGTCCTTACTATTACAAAAGAACGCATTTAAGTTTCTATCAGCGGCTTTTGTAAAATAAAATGTTTTTATAAAATAATATACACACCTAACAATCAGCCCTATGTTCACACCCAAGTTAACTCTAGACGCTAACTTCAAAATTACCTTGTTTTCAACCACAGTGAAAAATTAACAAGTAGGCTTTTTTCGGTTGTTATCATGGAAACGGTACGTCAAAAGTTAACTTGTGTGTTTGATCATAGGGCTGTTTGTGTATTTTTTTAAATCAGAAAAAAATAAGATTTTGTAATTTTTCTATCGATTTAACGCCTTTCTAGCTCGGGCCCCGAAACGACCGCTTCAATGATGCTCCCTATATCCGACACTAAGTATGGGTGTTTATTTAGTATACTTACAAAGCACATGTAAAACAATCTGCTTCGTAGCATCCATTCCCACGTCATTACTCGCAGTGCACTGATAAATCCCGCCATGATGTCGGTCAACTCTGTCTAGAGATAGAACAGATGTAACTGCTGTCTGATCACCACCAGGGAGCAAATTGTTTTTCCTGGACCATGTAATCTTTGGCGGTGGATGCCCTGAAGCTTTACATTCCAGGATAACTGCTGACCCTTTTTTAACTTCAACTTGACCATTGGATGACGTGTAAGTGATTTGTGGAGGCACTGAAAATAGAAAATCAAAGGAATAGTTGAAAAATTATCTTCTTAAAATATTTAAGTGTTTCTAATATTTTATTAACTTCATTACAATGAACAGGGGTTTACTAGCTTGCCGTGATTATAACACTACCTGCCATAGTATAGGGCTGGTTGGATTGCATAGATTCAATTAAACACTATTTTATTGATAAATAGCATCTATTTACTACCCATTTATATATTGATAGACTTGAAGGCGTTCAAAATAAATTTTTAAAATACCTCTGTCTAAAAGATATCAGTATACTAGAGATAATATAGTGGAGATCAGGTCTTGCTTAAGGAAAATTTCTCTAGAGAATAGAAGAGCTAAGTCAGACTTGCTAACCTTTTAGAGAATATTTAAAAATACTGTCATGAATATGCTATTTTAATATTAATAAGTCTACTAAATATTTCTCGCCCTGTATGATGGTTGATCGTATAGTTAGCATTTGCTGACTAATCATAAATGATATACGGTGAGAGTTTGGCTTTGCTACGATCGGAGAGTCAAGTCCGGGCCGTGACGGTGTGTGGTGATACTGGGTGGTCGCCCAAAAGAGCTGAGCCCTACGTAAATCTCATGATGTAAGTATCACTTAATTTTTTTAATTGTAAGCAAGGTCTTCTAGCAATCCATTTAACTTCTAGCAATCCATTTAACTTCTAGCAATCCATTTAACTTCTAGCAATTCACTTAACTTCTGTAATTCATGTTCAACTTATCAACTACCAATAAATATGTATTTGTTTTGTACTTGTGCTTTTAATTTAAACTCATCTGTTCTACCCCTCAAATAACGGCAATACAACTTAACTAACTCTTATTAGTAACAATCGCTAAGTCGAAACATGGTGGAGGCGATAAACGCCAAGCCGTGACAATACTATCAATGGTCCCTCAATTCTCTCGCTGTTCTCATTGAACGTTCCTACTACTGATGCTAGACATTTTGAGCTGTTTCATTAACCATTCAGAAATACAAGCTGCTCACAAAATTCTCCTCTAGTAAGATTGGTTAGAACAGCCATATAATATCAAAATATAGACATATTTCTTTTATCTTGCATAAGCTGGAGAAAAAGCATAGAAAGTACTTTTCTTAATTTATAGTGCGTTGATTCTGCCTTTACTTTGCTTCATTGTTTGAATTAATATCATAACTTTGTCTTCTTTATATAATTGTGTTCCTTCTATTGACACCTATTATTGATACGTTTCTATATTATTTATATAATACCGTGGATGCTGATCCTGGGCTTAGGCCTGCTTGTATCTCCAGTTATTGAGTAACTAAATAAATAAATAAATATTCAAGAAGACCACTGATAACTTTATTTTCTTTATGGCTTTCACATCGTCTTAAATATGGTGGCCACATGAACTAACCACTACGAATATGTGGGGGTGTTTCATAAGTTCGTGGGTTTGTAATTTATATTTACAGGAAGAAGTAAATGGATGTTTGCAGAGCCCCAAGCAACGGATGAGAATGACGCGAACCATACCTTGGCGGAAATTTTGCCCGATGCAGAACCTTTAGCGGGTGACTATTTCTCCAGAGATGAAGGTAATGTTGACCGCGTTTTGGAGAATATAGATAAAAATTTAGTGGCGCAGCAGGATGAGGTAACGATATCACAATACGTTAAATTGGATAGCGATGATGAGTGGCTTGCACGGGCATTGATCAATAACTTAAAATTTTATTAGAATTGCTACTCGAACTCGACAACATCTATCTGCCTATGGCATCGGGTTGTTGTCGAGTAGCGTACTTTTGAAATCTGTAATAGAATCATCTCGTAGTATACTTTCGGAATATTATGGATGATAAGAGGGTCGCTTTAGACGAACATCAGAAATGTTTAAAAAAATTACGAAATCTGAAAAGCTTCGAACAACATTCACAATAGAAATAATAGACTGAAGTTGTTAAAAGATCCAAAATTAGCAGCTACAAAATAGACTTCTGCAATATAAGAGGACTAAACTGAAACATCAATGCAGTCCATCAAGATTTACAATCTAGAAAACCTCATGTACTCATACAAACCGAAACAAAGATCAGGTCATCGATTAGTACGGTCAGCTATTTATATCCGGAATACGACATCCATCACCGATTAAGGCGCAATTTTGGCCTTTGTCTCTTTACCCGCAGTATTATTTTTTTGTCAACAAGAGGAGATACTCAAGCCTAATGACTTTGATGTAATGTGATTTAAAATATCAACGCAGAGAATTACTAAATTCAACTGCTGCCTTTACCGGCCGCCAAGCGCTACCCATTATAGAGACTTGTTCTCCTCATTTACTAATATTACCGACTTTTTGCAAACCCATTATCCCAATTGCGAAGTTGACATCCTTGGCGAGTTTAACGTTCATAATGTCAACTGGCTCAAGTACTTTAATACAACCGACAAAAAAGGTCTCGTGAATGATCCAACTCGGATTCCAGACCGAGATTGTGATTTTGCTAGTTTGTTGGATCTTTTCTTAACTCCAGACCCCGACTTGTGCACTATCACCGTGAAGCATCAGTTAGAAAGATCTGACCACAACCTTGTTTCGGCACTACATAAACTACCAATTATTAGTGCCAAGCGGCCTCCTAAACCACGCAAGATCTGGCATTATACATCAGCTAAGTGGGATGACCTTAAAACCCATTTTTAAACATTTCCTTGACGGAACGTTTGTTTTACCTCAGACGATCTATCGATCTGTGCTAGAGAAGTATCGGAGGTTACCCTTACTGGTACGGAAACCTTCATTCCTTTCTCAAAAAAGTGCCCTTCTAACGAAAAGCCTTGGTTTGCCAAATATTGTGAACGAGCTGTTAAATTAAAAAATTATTACTACCGAATGGCGTGAAAACCTTACGGCCGAGAATCATACCATCTTAATTATTAACAATGCTTGAAACGAAGCACACAACCAGAGGATGAAAGATACACTTTTTGAATGTCCCAACAGATCAAGATCATTTTGGTCGGTAGCTAGGCCGTTACTCGGAACTTTATCAAGTCAACCTTTTCACCTCTAACAGGTTCTGATGGTACTATTGTGATCAATGCACAGGAAAAAGTAAACTTACTGGCGAAACGATTCTCTTCACATTCAACGAAATTCCGATCGTCGTAATTAAGACATGTGCTGATAAATTGGCACTGGTATTTTGCAGGCTCTTTAAATTATCTTACAAAAAAGGGATATTTTCTTCTTGCTGGGAAACTGCGCGAATCCAGCCCATACCTAAAAAAGGCAAGAAGACCTTGCCAAAGAAATATCGTCCTTTCGGTTATATCAAAAGTTATGAAGAAGGCTATCAACAAAAAATTATTAAAGTACCTGGAAGGCTTCAACATTATTAGTAACCGCCAGTATGGATTCCGTAAGTCTAGATCAACAGGGGACCTTCTCGCTTATGTAACTCACGTTTGGACCAACGCAATAGAACATCATGGGGTGTCCCGGGCGGTAGCACTGGACATTTCCAAGGCCTTTGACCGAGTATGGCACAAGGGGCTCCTAACTAAAGTGAGAGCATACAGTGCCGGTTCAATTTTGTTCATGGCTATCAAGGTTCCTCCAAGACTCGATTTTGTACACCTTGCGATGGACAAATTTCTTTCAGGCACATTTAACATCAACGACGGAGTCCCTCAAGATTTTATATTGTCGCCCACCCTCTTTCTACTGTATACTAACGATCCTTTGAAGAAAACCAACTATCCTTTAGGTATTTCATGGGCGCATTTCTGAACCAAATTAAAGTAAAAAGTTTATATAAACATGTGTCCTTAAAAGTCTGGGTTTCAAGATACAGGCTGTCAAAGTTAAAAAAAAAAATCCTCCGGCACACAATGAAGTGGCTTTTATTTTTTTCTTGAAAGCGATGTAAGATACAAGAAATAAAAAAGTTGTATTTTTAGCTGCTTAACCCGAGAACAGTATAAAATCTATAAACAAGTCAGTATGGTACATTTTCTTTGTTAATATTATTTGTGAGGCTGCCCCCCTCCGGACGCCACTGGAACTTATAATTATCATCTACAACAATACTTCCAAATTTCACCAAAATCAGCAAAAGAATCTTTGCGATATTAATAAAAAAAAAAACGATTGACGTTGACACCCTGTATCTTGAAAACCGGACTATTTAGGACATATGTTTATATGAACTTTTCTACTCATCATCAACTAACCTGAAATAAAATCTGTCTTGGGGTGACAGTAACAAAGTAGAATTTAACGCTAGAAAAACCCAGGCGGCAGTTTTTTTCTAAAAAAGTTAATATTGAAGAAGATATAGTCATGGCGGGATACTCGATTCCCTTGGCTTCGTCAATTCATTTATTGGGCGTCAATTTGGATAGTCGTATGTCTTGGCATAGTCACGTTGCAACCCATGCCAAGGCAGCCTCGCAGAAGCTTAAAATACTTTTCCTAGCTAAGAACCTATATACCCCAAGTTCCACCATCGCTGGAATACTGTTCGCATATTTGGGGCTGTACTCCTTAACATACCCTAAGATTGCTAGATTCCGACAAACAACCTGGAAAGCCTTGAACTTTTAAGTCAGGTGGGCGACTTGAGACTATTTTACAACTATTTTCATGAACTTCTGAGGTTACCTGCTTGCTTCCACCCAGAGCGGTGCATGGTAAAAATACACAACGATCCACTGAGCTGCAGTGTTTTTGTAATTAGAAGAAGGGTTCGGGTTAGTGTCCCTCATACGACACTGTTTAAAAATTCCTTCATTTGCAGAACGTCATCAATTTGGAACGACCTCCCTGAGGCCATGTGCCCCAACAAGTATAACCTCCAAAGATTTAAGACCAACGTGAATCATTTTCTGCGGACACGTACCGCTCACAGAGCGCCATTAAGGATTAATCATGCAAAACTCTGCCTTTTCATAAACAGAATGTATCATATTAAAGATTCATATTATATGTTATTGTTTACGTGCTACCAACATAAATTTTTAGGAGATCTTGCAGATATATAACAACTTTCCTAAAGATTTTACCTTTAATAGAAAACCAGATGATATTAGCTTTATGCATGCATATACTTTAAAAATATACTATACAATACATACAGTAAATATGTAAACCCTGTAAACAGGTTAAAATTCTGACGAACAAATATCGCTTATGTCAATATCTTACCCAGTATTTCCAAAGTGTGTGTAATTTCCCTAGGCTCTAAAGTACCAATTTGACAAACATAATCCCCTGCATCTTGGAGCCCTACGTCTTTTATTTCCAAGTTGAATCCATTTGAAAGTTGAATACGGGGATCCGGGGTTATTTTAACGAGACCAGCTGATAGGACGGCATTACGCCGTTTCCAAACAATCACATGTGGTCCTAGAAATAAAGATAAGAATTAGTAAAACCAAAGGTCTCATATATAAGAAATCTCTTAAGCTGAGGCGTTGCTGTCACTTGATACAGTGGTCATGAAAATAGGTAACTTAATTAAACATTTTATGGCAATTTTCAAGAGATTTTACTGGAGTAAAAGTACTGCTGACTGAAATGTGCCAAGAGGAAACTATTTTTGAAACCATAAGACCGCGTAAATATTTGAGAAAATTTTATTACACCGACATACATTTTCGTTATTACTATTTAATTAAGTTAACATATTAATGATTCTAAGAATTATTATCGGAATTATTTAAGGCTTCTCTTTGGGGCTGATATTTTTCTTTTAAACTTAAAGTATAAGTAGTTTTCCCCGTTTTTAAAAAAGAAGACATTAAAAGTTATCGACCTATTCCTCTTTTAAGTACTTTTCTAAAGAAATTGAAAATGATTTATATTACATATTATGATATAATCATATTGCTGTCTAATTGTCAACATTGTTTTAGGACGAGATTATCAAGCGAGAGGGTGGCGGTTGAATATAATCCACCTTATAATTGATTGATACCAATTATAAGGCTCTATTATTGGATCGTACTAGTGTATTTTTGAAGGAGTTTTGCAAACCGAGTTTTTAATGTGCGGCAATAAAAATAAGACGCACGGTATGAAAGTATGAAATCGCAAGGCCCTTGTGGTCACCTAACTGGCATATTACGACTAATGATTCGATCTTCGAACAATTCTTCCAAGAAATTTAAATAAGTGACGTGACTCGATACGCCGTCCTACCATCGCATCTCATCATCGTCTAAAAGTTGTCGCACACTTGCCGGTAACAGCATGTCCCGATGCTATCCAGCACCTGACTACGACGGATAGTAGCATCGCACACTTCCCCAGCGATTGTTCTTAGTTTTTCATTAGCAGTGATAGATTCACTATGTCGTGTGTCAGTAGTAGTTCTGATGAAGAAATTTGCGGGAGAACTCAAAAATAAAGAGACAAAGAGGCGCATTAACCAACACAGAGAAAACCTTGGAGAGTTTCATCATCTTTTTAATGACCTTAAAGAAGACAAGACAAAATTGTTCTAATAATTTTGAATGTCACCTAGTTAATTTTCAGGTTAGTCCGCGATATTCTATGCTCTGACTTATGAACAACAACTGTCGAAATATTGCACATCAGATGAACAGGCAAGTTGATGCTGGCCAGCACAGGGCGGTGATGCGCCCACTTGACAGCACATTCGGTTGGTTGAGAGGGTCGGAGACCCGCAATCCAATGAAGTATGAGTTTTGCGACGTCCGCATGGTGTTTGATAAGGTCCGGAATGACGTACCCATTCTAAAGTTAATTAGGTCTGGTATACCGAACCACCTAATAAAGGTAATTCATTCGTCACGGACTGTGCGACACGTCAGAGCCGGAGTATCGCAAGGCTTCCCCTTGTGCCGATTCTGTGCAATATCTATAACAGCGATATACCAAATTCGGTCAAACAGAACTATATGGGTCTGAGCTTTGATAAGCGCCTAACTGACAACGCAGATCAGCGCTTAAGGAAAGCAAATGGCCAACTTTACTCTAGTCATTTACAACAATAGAAGTAGGCTAAGCTTATGAACAAAGGCATTACTTTAGAAGACTATTATTCGGCCAGTACTTACGGTGTCGCATCCTAGCCTGATGCACCCTAAATAAATCAGTTTTTCGTCAAACTCATATTCTTCAGAACAAAGCTCTTTTACTACATGTGCACCGAGCTTCACGATGATGCATACTCTGAGCAACAACTTACAAAATGCCGACAATTACTGAAAACATAGACAAACTCATTGTCAATTACTACCGATGGATGTATTTAATAATTACGTTAGCAACTGACTCCCCTGGGCCTGTCTTGCAGAGCAAAGTTTTTCAGAAGAAGGTTTAATATTAAAAATTGACACTCTAAGCTCCTTTTCTATACCTAGCTGAGATCTAAATATTTTGTTTTCAAAGCAGTCGCCGCAAAAAATCGTGTTTCGCAAAGGTAGGATATTGAAAATGGTAATAGTATACGAAATTCACTTGTTTTCAGTGCAGAAAACTCATCATCTAACCCTGCCCAAAATTCAAAGAGTAATTTATTACTAATCTGTCTTTTAATATCGCCACTTACCGTAAAGTCTATAACGATTTCATCTTCGGCAGTGGAGAGACTTTCGGGAGTGTTTTGAAATGGATCCCTAACCCACTCGTAACTTGCTATCAAGTTGAAGCCAGGAAGAAAATACTTTTTAAAATTCTTTGCCAGCATGGTTAAATAATTGTTGATGGTTACAGAAAGAACTTTCACATGTTGTTCTTCAGTTTTGTAAGTTTAACACATTCATCCACATTAGCAAGCATTTCTAGGTTTTTTTGCTTTACATTTCTGCTCCACAACTCCAGTTTTTTACAAAAAGCATTCACGGAGTTGAAGATTCAAGGTATTTAATTTCTCGAATATGTCTACCAAGTAGCTCAATTTCATTAAAAATAAATCAGCTCGAACCTTCTGGGCTTCCGGTCGGTTTTCCTCTTCTAGAAAAATGGCAATTTCATCTCTTAATTCATAAACACGTTGCAGAAATGTCCCACGTGATAACCATCTTGCCTCGCAATAAAATAGTAATGCTGAATGTACTGAACCCATATTTTTACAATGTGCAGAAGAGATTCTTGATTTTAGGGGTCTCATTTTTATATAATTTACTACGGTTATCACCGTCGCTAGCACAATATTCAAACCAGGACTCATTTCTTTAAAATTCAGAGCTTCTCTGTGGATCATGCAATGTTTCCAGGTATACTGTGGAGATTTTTGTTTCACAAGTGATTGTACACTTTGGAATTTTCTAGACCATGTACGAGCACCATCGGTGTATATTCCGACTCACTTTTTCCATGTTTGCCTCGTTTAGGAAATTTTATTACAACATTTACATTCACTGCACACAAGGATCGACTCGACCGAGACTGGCTAGAACTAAACGAGATGCAGCATTTATACATTCTCTCGCGAAGTCGCGAATGTCCGATATGGTGGACGTAAGACAGATAGCAATAGAGAGGCATCGATTCTTGTTTTATCAATGCGGCGGATCGGTGTTGCCAAATATAAATAAATTTACCCATTTGTGGTAATTTTTGAGGTTTATTATCCAGGTCGTAGTGCAGCTTCAGCGTCATAATACAATTAAATTTAATTATGAAGCTATAATCTGCAATCAAACCCCAAATGATGTCCGGCTGAACACCACTCTTTTTAGAAAAAGAAGTGATAGTCGTAGACTCCTTTAAGAAACAAACATGATCCCATATTCTGATATAAATACAGGTGTGTATATAGGGTGTAAATTTGAAAACGGATAGTATTTAACATTTCATTCAAACTGTTCACGGACCCTATAAAGTGTCTCAGGTAAAATTGCCCTACATTCTTGGATAATTCTTTGCTGGAATTGTTTAATTTAATCTGGTTGTGCTTTGAATACAATAAATTTCGAGTGACCCCACAGAAAAAAATCGAGTGGGGTCAGATCTGGTGACCTAGGTGGCCATTCAATAGGTAATCTTCTGCCAATCCAGGACGTATGTAATGGGAGGTGCTTTATGTTCATCTAAAGCAAGATCTCCATTAACGTTACTTTAATTTTCTATCGCATAAACTATAAGAGGCTCTATCATTTGAACATAAAGTTCACTAATTATGTTTCCGTGTATAAAGAGAGGAGCAATGATGAGATCGCCTAATATACCTGCCCAAATATTCAATTCTTGAGGAAAATATAGTCTATGCCTCTCCCTAAAAATGTGTGGATTGACCTCACTCCAGAAACAGCAGTCTTGCTTGTTGACCTTGCCATTTAGTTAGGAGGTACATTTATCGCTGCAACAGATGTTCTTTATTAACTGGCGCTGAACAATAAGCATGTTACTCATAATTTCGCAAAACTCAATACGTCTGTCCGGATCATCGTCACCTAATTCTTGAGTAATTTGTAGCTTATATGGATGAAATTCGTGAAGATTCTATACTTTTCTAACTGATTTCTGCGATAGCCAGCTACGCGAAGCAACATCATGGGAGATATTGCAAGCTGGCCAAGAACTTCAATCTGAGTGGCTTCATAGAGCACTCATGGTTTACTCCTTTTTCTAATGGAAACAGATCCGGTTTCTTCAAGTTTTGCTACTAGCTTGTACTTATGTCGAACATTTTTTCCGGAATATCTATCATTAAATGCAGTCGCTGTTCTGGCAAAACAATGATTATCGGGTCCATAAATAAAAGTCATTTCTACAGTGAGAACATAAAGGTTGGAACAAATTCATTTAAAATTAATGTCTATTTTTTTCGAAAAAATGCTCGGATTCGTCAATTTCTATTTTTGTTGTGCATTTTTTGAAGCTTGTTTCATGTATTTAGGTGGCCTTAAATACAAGTCATGACTGTTTACTTTATTTTTTTAAATAAATATCCCTATATTATAATATTTTTTTTGGATTCTGCCTAAAACTCTAAACATATTTCATGAAATATGTTATATACTTAAATTCAGCAGTTTGCGAGAAAACTGTGACCATCACCAACAGTTTGGCAATTAGGTAAGGTTAGGCTAGGTTAGAGTGGCAGACTTCCGGTCTATCCAGACAGTCTCACGTAGTCCTATAAGGACCGTTGTGTTGCCACACATGTTCTGCGGAACCTATTAGCATCAGCTCCCTGATGGCTAGTGCGAAGTACGGCGTAGAAGAATCTTGACAGCTCACTCAAACCAGCCACTACTGTTCATAAACCTAGTAAGTCGACCCAGTTGTAAGCTGCTTACTTCCTCCAGATTATTGAAGAATGGTTCGCCCAAGGCATTAAACCTTCTTCTTGCAAGGCCAGGGCATTCACATAAAAAATGTTGAATACTTTCCTCCTCTTCTTCGTCTCTGCAACTTCTGCAGAACTCGTTAGCTGGTATTTGCATACGTTCAGCATGTTTACCGAAAAGACAGTGTCCTGTAACCACGCCAGTGATATTTCTTAAGTCCTTCCGACTGTGTTGTAATAACGCTTCCATTTTCCTGTTATCAAGTAGGGGCCACAATTGCTTGGAGATGCTACAGGTTGTTAGCTCTGTCCATCTGCTTATTACAAGTTGTTTGGCTTTACGAT
This sequence comes from Polydrusus tereticollis, assembly GCA_963920685.1. Classification (NCBI taxonomy): domain Eukaryota; kingdom Metazoa; phylum Arthropoda; class Insecta; order Coleoptera; family Curculionidae; genus Polydrusus; species Polydrusus tereticollis. The sequence continues at coordinate 67,592,218 of OY987330.1, forward strand.
CTTTCTCCTCTTTGACCAATCCCAGTGGTCTAGCCACGGTATTCTCTGCTAGATCGGCGGACATGCCCGCGCCATCCTTGGCGAGCGCATCAGCAGACTCATTGCCATCTATGCTGTGATGACCAGGAACCCAACACAGAGTGACTCGATACCGGGCACCAAGTATGAGAAGATTGTTGGGCAGTACCCGAGATGATCTTCAAATTCTTACAGAACGTTTTTAACGGCGTAAGATTCTATCATTCTAATTTCGCTTCTTATTCTGTTCTTTAAATCTTCAATATTGTTTGGCCGGTTAACATATACCTTAGACTTAAGATAGCCTCGCAAAAACTGTATTAAGGTACTCACGCACATGGCGTGTGTAATGGGTCGGAGCTCCGTATTGTTGATACAACAAAAAATTGTTCGATGCATCAGGATCTTCTGGATTAGGGTATAGGTACATCATATAGTTTAAAAAAATGCAAAATAAAAATAAAAAATTGACGGGTCCGAACGCTTTTTCAAAAAAAAAAAACACATGAATTTTAAATGAATTTGTTTAAACCTTTACTTATAGGTTCAGCAACAGTGTAAACCATTTTAAGAAAGTGGTACAGAGCAAATTGAAAACTACTGAAATCGCACATACCTGCTAGAACTTATTTCTACTACTCGAACCATTACATCAAATGCATATATTGACACCATGCCACAAAAAATAGGAATGTGTTTTTATCGCTCCTAAATACAATAAGAGATAGGCAATACAACGACAAAAAAAAATTTAGAAGCGACCAAATTTGAACAATGGAAAGAATTTTGAAATAACATATCACTTACCCTCTTGTTATACTCAATGTTTTAAAATAAGTAGTTGTGTCGACTTAGGGGATGCAACCCCCAGTTACGTTATTTTAATTCTGAATTTACTACATTTCGACTTTTGAGCGTTTCATCGGTTAGGTACTCAAATACTTGTCTACAATTATATAAGGAATTTAAAAATGACCAAATAGTGGTAACATGTAAGAAGTAGGTACCCTGGGAGTCAGGGGGTACAACAACAAATACCTCTAAAGGTCTCTTCCTTCAGATATAAGTTGACCTGTTGCATCAAATTTTTAGAATATCAGCTGAAACAAAATGGCGGGCTCTGCACTACAAGTATAATCTTTCACACTTCTAGACCTTTGTGCGTTGAGGTCGCGGACCACTGTGCCACCCAATGTCAAGTTCAATTAAACTTACAAATAACATATATACACCAAACGAAGAAAACACACCGAAAATGAGAACCAGACGATCCGCACCCTTTGCAGCATCTCTCTAGAAGCAGAACCAAGCAAATATAAAGTCACGGCAGCAAGGGACTACAATATGGACAACGTCGAACAAGCTGTAAAATTGACATTTCCGGGGTTGACCCCAGAAAAACCATACCATTTCCAATTAAAAACAGCCCTATTCATCAAAAACAAATGGAACTCAACGTCCGACCTATACCTATAAAATAAAGAAATATACATAAACCTGACAGCAGTTTCACACGGATCGCCACCCATTAGGCAACACATGAGCCTGGGCCATCTTTGCGAAATTAACGAAACTCAGCTAGAAACAGCCCTATGTCTCACCCTACACGAGGAAAGAGAAGATACCGTATCCATAGAAGACCACGACCTATCCACAATCCTCGACCAGAAGACAAAGACAAGCATGGAAAAACTCCCATTACGATACAGGGATGTATTCGCTAAACATCCTAAATACATGGGGAGAACTATACTGGCAGAACACAAAATAGAAATATTAGATTAAAACCCAATACAAAGCCGTCAATGAACAAATAAATGAGATGCTGGAATGCAACGTAATCCGGCCCTGTCACTCACCATGGGCTAGCCCAGTAGTCCTGGTCAAGAAAAAAGACGGAACCACAAGATTCTGCGTGGACTACAGAAAAATAAACGCAGTCACAAGAAAATCATCCTGGCCGTTGCCGCAAATAGACGACATACTAACATACTTAGGAAAGGCAAAATATTTTAGCACCCTGGACATGCTCTTCGGATACTGACAAGTCCCAGTAGAAGAAAAATCCAAGCAGTACACATCGTTCGTAGCACAAGGACATGGGTCATACGAATTTAACGTCCTTAGCTTCGGGCTATGCAACGCACCGGCCACCTTTCAACAGCTGACAGACAAGATATTTGGAGATATGAAATGGAAAGAAATCCTGATTTACTTGGACGCCATCATTGTCTTCTTAGAAACACAGGAAGAATATATGAAAAAATTAGAAAAAATTTTTCAAAGATTAAGAGAAGCAAACCTCACCCTTAAACCAGCCAAATGTAAATGCCTGAGGGAAGAAATAAAAATATTGGGCTTCAAAGTCAGTAGCGTAGGAATCAGACCAGAAGAGGAAAAAATCGAATGCGTAAAAAATTTTCCAAAACCAAAGAAAATAAAAGATCTACAAACCTTCCTGGGGCTCTGCAACTTCTATAGAAAATTCATCAATAAATTTTCCGCCATAGCCAAACCATTGCACGAAGCAACAAAAAAAGAAGGATTTAAATGGACGCAACAACAAGAAACCGCCTTCAAAACACTAAAAGAAAAGCTAATGAGAGCACCAACGCTACAACATTACGACCCTAATAAAAATTGCATATTCCACTCAGACGCTTGTACAGAGGGCATCGGAGGAGTCCTACTATAAGAAGACGACAAAGGGGTCCCACACCCAATAGCGTACATAAGTCGCAGCCTTTCAAACGCAGAAAAAAACTACGCTATAAGTGAGCTGGAACTACTAGCAGTTGCCTGGGGACTGGGATACTTGCGCTAATTGATATATGGCCAACCAGTTAAAATCATAACTGACTACCACGCCGTATCTTGGATCGACTCCATAAAAGAGCACAACAAACTCCTGGCAAGATGGGCACTAAAATTATCAGAATTCAACTACACAATAGAATATAAAAAAGGAACAGCTCATAAAGACGCCGACTGCATGCCAAGAAACCCCGTATTACTACCAGACACCGATTCCGAAGAACTTAAGGAAATACCAACATTTACGACAATGGCGGACAACCTAAGAAAACAACAAGAAAAAGATAACGCGACAAAACAGCTAATCAGCATATTAGAAAACCCAGACGATACAGACGCTCCAATAGGGATAAGAAAACCGGCAAAAGGATACAGGCTCAGTCAAGGAACGCTACATAAATCAATAAATACTACAACGGGAGTACAAAACGTACCAGTTATACCAAGTAATATGATAAAGGAAATCCTATGGGAACTTCACGCAGCCCCCATAAGTGGACATTTGGGGATAACAAAAACTATAAGAAAAATAAAGGCTAGATACTACTGGACAAACATGGACAAAGACATCGAACGATACATGAAAGGATGCCCAGACTGCCAGGCACGGAAAGGACAGTCCTACAAAAAAAACCCCAGGACTCTTACGACCCATACCAATAGGCCTAATAATGAACAAAGTCGGGATAGACCTCTTGGGACCTTCTAGGAGAAGCAATAAAGGGAAAACCATGATCATTGTAGCCACGGATTACGCATCACGATACGCCATAACTGCAGCCCTACCCGAACCAGTAGCCGAATTCCTACTAGAAAAAATCATACTAATACACGGAGCTCCAAGGACATTACTAAGCGACAGAGGGAAGACCTTTCAGTCAAAAGTAGTCCAGGAAATCACGAAGTTAATGGGGACTCAAAGTCAATTTACAACTGCATATCACCCAAGCTCCAACAGCCTTACGGAAAGGTTAAACAAAACCATGACAGACATGTTAGCAATGAACTGCAATACGCAGCAAACAGATTGGTGCAGCTACCTACCATTCGTAACGTTTGCTTACAACACAGCAATGCAGGACACCACCAGATTCAGCCCGTTCATGCTAACTTTCGCAAGAGAAGCCACACTGCCATCGGAGGCTATGCTAAGGAAAATGGAATGCAATACACAAGCAAGCGAGATACGAGAAAAAGCTCTTAATATTAGAGCCACATCCGTGGAAAACATAACCAGACGACAAGCCAAAGACAAAATGATCTTTGACGCCAATCACAGGGAACTAATTTTTGAACCAGAAGACAAAGTAAAAATTTTTACACCAATCAGGAAAGTTGGTCGCAGCGAGAAGTTGCTATTAAAGTGGTTCGGACCCTACACTATAGCTGATAGACAAGGGGAAGTCAATTATAAAATAAACAAGGGACGGGGAAAGTCAGATGTCGTACATGTGTGTCGGATTCTTCCTTATAATGATCCATGGACCGGGAAAGATACCATAGAAATAGAAGAAGACGAAAAAAGGGAGGACAAAGAAGAAGATGAGGAGGACGATGACAGAGAAGAAAAACCCTGAAATAAACGGAATAACACCGCTGCTACCACAGGCATCACAAAGCTACCTAGTAGCAGCATCGGAGTCAACTGGACGCTTCTACATCGTCCATGAAACATCAATCCACTCACGCACCAGATACAATAACTATCGAGCGCTGCGACATCACTAGCAACATGATCTAGACTACATGGTACGGGACAACGAGGATTAACGGAACCACATAACCCAAGCCACACGGTAGCCACGAATCAGGAAAATACACATTTAACGGTACGTGACATGATCACCACGTTTTCAGTAGGAATAAGATAGGACTTATACGGGGCAACTTAGAAATAAAACAGGGATCACAGAGCGACATTTTTAATAAGGGACTGTAGCGCCAAATACGAATCTTTTTTTGTTTTTATATTTATACATGTTAAGTGGGTTAAAAGGAAAAAAGGGGATTACTTTTTTCAATTGACCATAAGGCAAATCGAATCGTTTTTTGGTTAAACAGGTTGAAAAGAATAGTAAGAGGTATAAGAGGAATTAAGATAATAAAATTAGTAACATCATTGAATAGATTAGAGGGAAAAGAGTATACAAAATTTTAGTATAATAAGATAAATACTGCATAATTTTTTCTTTCTTGCATGTAACAAACCCGATCCACCAGCAAGGCAGAGCGGACAGGCAAGTTCCGGCAACAGTGAGGACATCGGCTAAACGTAACCTAAAGCATATCCGATAGTCAAGCAGACAGGGCCGGCTCAAGCAATTCGACTAGCCTGGTGGACCGGGATTGAGAAGAAAAGCGAATATATGGAGTAATATGGGAAATACACTTAAGGGGTCATTAAATATAAAGCATTGTAACTAGACTTAGGAATTAACAGGAAGCCTGGCATGTTCTAAAGCGTTGGGGGCCAACGCTTATCAAAGAGGGGGGGGCATGTGAACAAAATGGCGGACCACTGTGCCACCCAATGTCAAGTTCAATTAAACAACAGACAGCACTTTCGGGGTATAAATACCCGAACATTGGGTGGACACGGCACCTTTGTCTCAACGACTGGTCAACTACCCTGCGACAGGAATGCCCATGTGTCTTATAGACTTGAGGCCCCTCAACTGATCGATCTAAAAGTACCCCCCAAGAGTCCCCCAGGCTCCAGGCCTCTCCAACCCCCGTCCTCTGGAGGCGGAGCCACGTAAAGCCCCTCAGCACATCCCGTGAGAGCACCCATCGACAGTGCCGGTCTGGTCCACACCCCCCGGAGACATGCTGGGTTTTCTCCAGGTTTCCTGGTAAATCTTATAACCAAGTATCAATAAAACTCTATATTGTTTTTAGTCGAGTGGTTATCATTCACGCCCCGTTAGGGAAACTACCCCCAAGTTGTAACAATATTACATGGCTGTTCGTTTTGAAATTGACACCCTGTATGAAAATATTTTAATATACTTAACAAGTAAAATACCGACTTTATAATTAACATTCAATACTTAATATTCATAAATGAACAACAAGGTAACACTAAAAGTCGATTAACTAAATCTAATTTTTTCAGACGCAAGCAATACGGTTTCAATCTCTCGGCAATAATTGATTTAAAAATGCCGTAGGAATATTAAGTATCTTTTGCATTGTTAAAAATAAAAAAAAATCTAAAGCTTTCCTAGAGCTCAACTTGGAATACTGATTTTTAAACTTAACGACACAAAAGCTAACTTAGGTTATTACTGTTTTGTAGTACCCAGTACAGTCAAACTTCTGCCGTTTATATATTATTAAATACGCATATTGAGATAAAATGACTTCTATGAATAAAGTCCGCATCTATTGGAAAAATTTTCAATTAAAAAAATTAATAAAGTTTGAAATCGTAAATGATTTCTGTTCAACATAATGCTAAATGCCGTGGATTTCCCTATATTAAATAGATTCTGCTGGCCCTGTGGTTAGAGATAGAAAGAAACTTTTAAAATAAAACAACAACCTGTAAATTCTCTTTTCAAAAAAAATACAGGGTATTTTATTAACGATGGCCACCGGCCATATCTTTGAAACTACTGCACATAGAAATTCCGGGAAAAAAATTGCATTACTTAAGTGGTCATGAGAAAATTCTGAAAAATATTTGTTAGTTCCGCATTTTGCCGCAAGGGGAAACAATAAAATTGGAACGTAAATGTTAAACTTCTAAATTTCTTCGAAAAAAACCTTTGGTGACGTCATTAGAAGGCTTGGCAATTTTGCATCATTTTAGTCTAAGGCTCAGTGATGTACCAACCTTGATAAGAGGGAGGGAAACTATTGAAAACGAATAATTTGAATCGCTGTAACTTCTAAACGACTTATCGGATTTTATCTTAGCCTTCTCCATAACTTTTGATATAATTGGAAGCAATGTGACTGGATGATAGTTGCTTGCCAATGTCTTCTTGCCTTTTTTGGGAATGGGCTGAGCTCGCGCAGCAAGAAGGAAATATTCCTTATATATAAGAAAGTTGAAAAGCCTACAAAGTACCGGTGTCAGTCCATCAGCGTCTGTCTTAATTACGATCACTGAAATTTCGTCAAGACCAGAAGCGTCTTTGGTGTCAAGATTTCTCCAGATTGGTTTAACATGGCGCCGCCGGAAAACAATTTCGGGCGTTCTCATTTCTACAACGGGAATGTTCGGTGGAGTTCTTTCATGAAAATTAACCTTTGAATGAGAAGAGAATAGTTCCACCAGGAAGGTTGTTTTTCCTGTGCTATGGTCGCAGTGGTGCCACCAGAACGTGTTAGAGGTGGTATTGTGGTAGAGTTCTGACTGACGGCCTTAGCTACCAACCAAAATGATCTTGATCCGTTGGGACATTTAAGAAGTTTGTCTTTGATCCTTTGGTTGTGTGGTTCTTTGTGTTGGTTCATATATTTTTTTCATATATTATATGTAAGCTTATTTGGAAGAGAAATGTAAGTATGATATCTAGCGGTATACAAAAGTTTTCAATAAAATTGTTAAAGGGCGCAATTTGCAATAATACCAGTTTTTTTTTTTATTCTATTCCTAAACTTCTAATTTAGGCATGATTCTAATATGTTGTTTTAGAAAATAAATCTAGATAGCAGTGAAATAAAATCGACAGGTTTCCAAGGAGATAAATAAATTGGAATAATTGTCAACTGATTTAATTATGAAATGATGTTGGCAAAAGTTTCTCCTTAATTCCTTTTAAATTTCTTGTCACCTATTATCAAAATGTGTACTACATATCCTTCAAAAATGGCTTATACCAATGCCGAGGCTTACGATATGCTTGCCGTATATTTTGTTTGTTTCCCAAATGCACTTATTGCAAAACGCGAATATGCTGCCAGATATCCTTAACGAGGGCCACCAGTTCCTATCAGAAGACGTCCGGTAAGAAATGAAGACAATTCTATAAATGCACTTGCGTATGTGGAAGCAGATCTGTATTTAAGGATAAAAGAAATTTCCTTAGACCTAGGCATATTTTGCACTACAGTGCTCCAAATTTTAAGGGACTTTAAGCTGCATCCCTGTAATGTAGTTTTACACCAGGCCATATCAGAAACTGATTTTGACTCGACTATTGCTATTGGTTAAGAGAGATGTGTAATGAAAATCCTCAATTCCTCTCCCTGGTTTTATGGACTGGTGAAGCTGTAGCAGAGTTAATTTGCACAATTGATTGCAAACAAACCCTTATTGGATGCGCGAAGCGGATCACCTTAACAGGTGGTGTGTAAGCGTGTAGTGCGAAGTTTAAAGTCACAGAATTATCGGACCGCTTATTTGTAATGGCCATCTAAGTAGCGAATTTAACTTAAGCTTTTTAAAAAATGACTTGCCTATCCTTTTATAAAATGTTCCAATGGCCCAAGAATATTCATGTGATATCAACATGAACAGGTTAGTTCAGGTTCAAAGGATTTCCAATACACTTTTCGCAAAGAGTTGATTTTTTAAACTACTCAAAAAGTCTGGACGGGACCGCAAATCATCGGCATGTAAACTATTTTTAATAAAATGAGCGGAATGAATATAAGTTCGAGGCGATGATACGTAATGATGACACGCGTCGAGGAGACGCGTCACAGTTCGCCCCGTCAGGAACATATTCGCGGCGTGGTTACGACACGGGGTTTTTCCATAAGTCTGGATGTATCTTTAGATTTTTGCTTGTGGGAACGAATAAAAGACATTGTTCAGAACACGCTGAGTGTTAAAGCAAAGTACGCCACTGATGACATTCTTGGAAGTCTAATTGATGTATATAGTGTATATATAACGCTTATGTAGCTATCGCACGATGCAATAACAAACCCTGTGCTGTCTGCGTTTTTATTAGTTCATCTCTTTTCCTCACGTATACGTAAATATCCAAGATTCATCATAAAACCCACATAGTAACAGCGCGGCATTGTTGTCATATGTAATTAGGCGCTTCACCAAAAATAATCACCTACCAAGCTGCGTGAGGAAGGGAGACAGACGCGAGAAGGGATGAGGCAACGCAGCCTCCAGACGGTCGTCTAGCAGAGTTTGGCTAAACGCATAAAATATAAGTTTATCAAGGGGACTGTTCCCCGAAAGTTCGGCGGTGCATGTCACACGACTGCTTTTAAAAAGTAAAGCACGTCACCGAGTGGAAATTGTCCACATTTCTTGTACTATGTAGTTAAAGTTAACAAAAACAAAGTTCAATAAGTTAATACAATGTGAAAGTATTGAGTACTATGGAAACGTATGTGTGAATGCAATTTGAAGTGTAACTAGTAATTTGATGTAGTGTATTCTCAGATAGTGGGAAGTTATAAAGTGAATATTGTAAATAAAATGTTAGTGCTACCTTACGAATAAAATGCTGTTGGAATTAAATACAGTGTTTTATTAAATCAACAGATCTACACACGAGCCAGCTATTCAGCCTACGGATACACAGTAATAATAAAATAAGTGTAAAGGCTGAACCATAGTTGACTTTATAACAGACATTATATATAAAATGTGACTAACTACACGGGACAACATGATTCAGCGAATTGTAAATGCAATAAATTCGATTTGACGAGCCGATATTGAAACAGCTTTCCTAGTTCTAGTGCAAGAACTAATGGTTGTATTTTATATAACGGAGGTCATTTTGAACATATATAGAGGGTTTCAATTGTTCACTTTAAAAGTTTTCCATACTTATTTTAATACTGTTGTTATGACTCGTTGACTACTCGTGAAAACTCGTAACTTATCCAACCTACACGCCTACGAAACTATGAAAACAATCACTTTAAAAATTATTCTTTGGCAATAACTCTGAAACGATCAAAGCACGTTTTTTTTTCTTGCAAGTTTAATCTACTTTTTTATTATGATATCATAATTATTCCGCGTGATTTAAGTTTTCGGGATAAAATAAAAAAAATATTATTACAAATTGCTCCTCTGGCAATTTTAATGGAAACTATCGTGTAGTACTAAATACGATAATTAAACGTATTTACATTTATCTTCCAAACAAGCTTAAGTTTCTTAATATCAGATAAGTCGTTTAGAAGTTACAGCGATGATTTAAATAATTACACTCCAAACTCAAAAAAATGATTTTTCTAATTTGAGACAACAAAGCATAAAAATCAGTATAATAAATATAAAAAAATATGGTATATTTTGTCTCCGTTCTCCCCTATTTCTGGTGCCACTTTTAGATTATTGACATTTTAACTATAAAGTCTGTTGCTTAATGCGAAAGAGTAATAAATCATTATTAAACTATAAAACCCTGTGGTCTTCGCCGTATTCCATAAATGTAGTCCAATTATTATTATTATTGTACCTATGATTATTGTCAGGGGTCCCGAGGTCGGGTAGGTAGAGGCACAGATAGTTTACCTACCTGTGCCTCACTGTTTCAAAAATTTGAAATGTTTAATTACTTTCCGGCAGTTGTTGGAAAACTTCGTTCTTGAAAATGGCTAGTTTCTGAATTTGTTACTAAGAAATGGATTAGTAAAACTGGCTTTCTAAAAATGAGAAAATTATTATTCTCAATGTGTTCAACGCTGTTCGCCACCAAAATTCAACATTTGGAGTTGCAAAAATAGTTGAAATGTGTTCGAATATGACTGGAGTCGGACAGTCAACAATATACCGACTTGTGCACTAGGATAAACGCGGCCTCATCAGGTCACCAAAGAGAAGTACAGAAAGAAAAGAAACTGTAATAAATAAGGATGATAATTCACCTCACTTTTATTGAACCAATCAAAACGCTCATTTTCATAGCAACCACCTTGGTAACGGTCGTCTTACCCGATAAGACTACCGCTAGCTCGAAAAGACGCTTTCGAAAAGACACTTGTAGCTTTTTTACTTAAATAAAAAATTAGTAACACCTCTAACTTGTATATTTACCTTTATCAGACGGCCTTCATTTTTCTGTTCAGTAAATTATCCAATAAAATATACCTCTAGAGGCGGTTTCTTAACTTCATACCTTCGTTTATCACTCGAAACTCGATTTTCCAAGAAAATTTTCACTCAATGTAATTTTTACTTATAATCAAAGATAAGACCCTCGAGCTAAAGCTCTCGGGATCATCAGCCCTATGATCAAATGCTCACTTTAACTTTTAACGTGAGTGTTTCCATGACAACAACCGAAAACAGCCTACTTGTTGATTTTTCACTGTGGTGGAGAAACAGCTGAGCCGTTAAAGTTATCGGATGTGATTGTCAGATTTAAGTGTCAGAATTCTTAACCTAAAAATAGTATAGATTTTAGATTTTAGAGAGAAAGTTTTATAGTGTGCGTTCGAGATACATTATTTTATGTCGTAAGTACCTATTTATATATTTCAATTGAATGCTTGTTTACCTTTTACATTATTACAGCCGTTTTTTTTAGAATATGGATTGGAATGAAAGTATTAACCAGTAAAGAACACAGACACGAGACAAAGTTTATTTCAATTGGTAACTGTGACAAGTTTTCACCAAGAAAATGGTAAAAGAAAATATTTGATACGTAAAAAGGTTAGTTACTAAACAATTATATGTATTTGCCTACTAGGTACTTCATATTAAATATACTTTTAATTACTTTAGGGCTCCTAGTGGGAATAAAGATTATTAGTATTTGTATTTGTAGTCCGGCTTACACTTATGTATTAACATCAGTAGAATGTGGTTGCTGCATGAAAATTAAAGTAGGTACTCAATAATTTATCTGCTTAACAGAAATTGAGAACAACTTGTGTCAGAAAACTCATTTAGAAAAAAAGAGATTATGGTATGAGATGCTTTTCAACTAGACAGATAACTCAAGAGATTATTCGCAGTGAAAGCAAAGTATGTATTGTATAATTTTAGTTTTTTTTTTTATTTTAGCTTTTTCTCAGTGATATAATGTGATGTTATAGGATATGACCAACCTAAAATTACCAGCACATATCAGGACTCAAGAAGATTCCAATGTGATTAAACTCGATTCAATTTTATTCACTAATAAAAGGATCATTATCTAATAATGTGAAGGTAGGTCCCGTCTTAAAATATAGTACCTACCTAATTTTTTATTAGTATTGCTCAAACTTCTCTGCTAGCACAGCTGCTTACGATCTCTTGGAATATATTTATAAAACAATAGATTCTAATTACTATACTATAGCTCTATTTTTCGATTTAATACAATACAATAGTATTTATGTTTAATAATAAGATGCTTACATTTACTATAAACATAATAAAAAAAAAACCAATAGGGGCTGTTGAACAATGTCTGGAGAGATTTTTGTAAATAACCATTTTAAATTTGTAATTACATTACATTTAGACAATGACAATTTTGATAAAATTACACATGCTTAAAATTGTAACAAACATTTAAAATTTTACACTGAATTATTCCTTTATCAGGATCCTCAAAGAATTCATTAAGGTTGTAGAAGGCCTTACTGACTAGATATTTTGTTAAGGTATATTTTAGTTTATTCTTTGGCAGGTTTCTAATTTCGTCTGAGAAACAATTAAACATTTTTATGATGCAGTATTTTACATTTTTTTGGAGGTATATAAGTATAGTTATAATTTTCTGGTACTACATTACTTTTATGGCGAGTGTCATAATCATGTTTCACATTAAAATCGAGGAAAAGATCCCAATTATCACATACAATTATTACAGAGTCCAAAATGTATATTCCTATTACCGTCAGAATATTTTTTTCTACAAAAACAGACCTACAACTTTCCTGCTGTTTCATCCTAAAAATATTTCGGATGCACCTTTTTTGCATGACTATAATTCTGTGTATTTCCGTTGAACTACCCCAAAATATCACTCCATATCTTAGCCCAGCGTTTGACTGCGTCGACACTGCCATCTTGCTCAGAAAGTTGCATGCTATGGGAATACGTGGTAATATTTCTGACTGGCTGGAATCATTTTTCTCTAATCGCCAAATAAGAGTAAAACTTTAGGGCTCCTATTCGGAGAAACTAAATATCAGATAGGGCGTTCCCTAAAGAGGCGTAATCTCTCCCTTGCTTTTTGCATTATTTATAAACTATTTGAAAAAATGATGCAACAGTAGTCATACCTGCTTCTACACTTAATCATTTACTTGAAATAACTTATACAATTCTGCTTAGATTTTCTGTTTGGTGCCAAACAAATCATCTAGTTGTTAACACAAATAAAACCCATTACATGGCATTCTATAAAAAGCAGCAGGTTCCTGATTTATACTTAAAATTGAATAATAATTTTATTACAAGAGTAGAACAATGCAAGTTTCTGGGTCTTCACCTAGACTCACAATTAAAGTAAACAGCCCATGTAGACAATGTTGCTGCAAAACTAAACTGCTTATTATGCCTTTGTCAACTTAAAAACTTTTATGAACCCCAAACAATTGTTAAATATATATTATTCTTTGGCCCACAGCCACTTAACTCTTCTTGTGCTTTACTGAGGACAAACTACTCAGAACTTCAAAGATTATTTATTCTTCAAAAAAAAATTATTCGTAAAATCTACTCCTTAAGCCCACTTGAGTCATGCAAAGAAACCTTTCGGCAGCATTAGATTCTCACACTTCCAGGTATTCTGATTCTTAGTGCACTGATGTTTGTTAAAAAACACTCCTACAAGTTTTAATATACTTCAGATATAACACTACAAACTCAAATAAAATCTATATTTCAGGCTACAAAACATCATCATATCGGAAAAGCCTATCTTAACTTCTAAAAAATGTCCTAAGCTCTCTTTTAAAACTATTAATTGATGAACACTCCTTGACATATCTCGGTAGATCATTGTACTCTTTAAGACCTTTAAAAAATAAAGAATTCATAGCTCTCCTGGAATTAGTCCTCTTGATATAAAAATCATTTCTATTTCGAGTAGGGTAATTATGTACATCACTGTTATGGGCAATAAATCCACCAAGGTAAGATGGGAGAAGACCATTTAATAACTTATATATAAAAACCATGGCCAAAAATTGTGTGTCAGAGGTTACAATGAGGATGGTATATATTTGCCATCTTCCACTCAGTGATGTCCTATGCAGTCCTGACATGAGGCTGTGCAAGCCAGTCAGGGCAAGTTTTTGGTCTGCAGAGGATAGTAGTTTGAATAACTCTAGGACTAGGCTGGAGAAAAACTGCAGATAGGCATTTATACAGCTAAAAATTCCCACTTTTCTATCTCAGTACATATTAAAGTGCCTGTTACATGTCAAAAAGAATGAACAATATCTTACAAAACATAGAGACGTGCATGAGTATGAAACCAGGAGCAGAGATGCTTTGGTTCCAACATATTGCTGACTGAGGAGTGTCAAAGAAGACCAGATTCTACTGACATCCAAATTTTTAACAAGTTGCCTAATAATATAAAACAACTACCACTTTATGGGTTTAAAAATAGTGTTACCTCGCTGCTCATCTATAACGCTGTATAATAGTGTGAAAGAGTTTTTAACTTTACATTTTAAACTGTTTGTCGAATTTTTGAACACTACGTTTTAAACTGTTCGTATTTGGATGTCTATTTGTGTCCTTTAGCAGGCAGCATTTGACAATATTATTTTGCAGTCATTTAGAAATAGGTAAAATCTTGAAGATTATTTTAAAGATGAAATGACAAAGGTCGAAATTTGTCGAATCCTTATTCGTTTTATTTTGATTTGAACACAACGTTTCGGTTGACTAACCTGACCTAATCGTTTGCAAGTGTAAACTTAAAATTGATAAAAAAAAGTGCTAAGGCTTATCATTAATAATTGGCTGTAGTCAACCCTACATAAAAGGTCTCGCTTTCATCTACTATAAACTACATAGTATATTATTCGACGTTAGTAATGTGTAGACATTTTAGTTTTTGCTTTCTGCCATGGCCCATGGCCATGGGGATAATTACTATACAATTTAAAAATATGTTAAAATAAACTTGATTTATTTTTGAATTTCATTCCAAAATTCTCATTCAACAAACCTTTTTTGAGCAATCATAAAAGTAGGTTTGTTAAATGGGAAACTTCAGGAGTGACATTCCAGGATGCCCTGTAGCTAGGTAAAAAATTAATTTGTAAAAAGCTGTTAACAATTTTAGGTTTTTGGAATATCTAGTTGCAGTAGATAGAGAAAACCCCACCACATGAAACACAAAGCCATGAGACATGACACTAGTTTGCTGCTTCCAGTTGTAATTTTATGTTATCAAATGTAAATTTGGTTTAACAATTAAGTTACTCCTGTAATTTTAGATATTAATTTAGTAAAACCATTATATAAACTATTTTCGTTGTTACTTATTTATTTATTAGCGAGCAAAATCACATTTACAATTTTTACAAAATCTGGTAGGTAGGTACTGCTAATAATATTTAACACGATTGTCAAGACTAAAATAATATCGTATCAAGAACTTGCTAAATTTTTTTGTATTTTGGTTTCACGACAAAGCTAAAATATTTTTCAGTTTAAAAAGAAGTTAGTTAACGTTAGAATTTTATATGTGTCACTTTCTGCTTACTAAAAAAAGTAACCCAAAACTCAAAAGAAACTTGTTCAAAACAAAATTGTATTCGAGAGTATTTTATTTATTATTTCATAATTATTATAAAACTGTAACCTTAATTGTTTAATCCTTTTGGTGATGTTTTGAGACAGCTTCTTTATGTAATATTAAAATTAGTGTGAAAACTAGAAAATTTTCGATCAGGAAATCAACTTCATTGGCATTCTTTCCTTCTACATCTCAATTTCTAATCTTGCCCATTCTATACTAGTTCTTAGTATTGCATCCAGCTGCTTCTGCCTCATTTGCCTACAAACAAAAAATAGTAAAATAACATTCGAACTTATTTAAATATTTTTAGTATTAACTTTGCTCTAGGCTACCATTCCTCGATAGTAATATTTTAGTTTCTGAATTTTACAGGTGCATATGTTCTTTGTTAGGATACTGGTAGGTATAAAAATAGAACTGAATGTTTTTTTAATACTAGTAGACATCATCTCGATCTAATCAAATTATTAATAAAATGGTAAAAAAAAGGTTTAATAAGATAGAATGTTGATATTTTTATTAAAAATAAACAAAGGAATGCTCTGCATAGGATAGATAGGATAATTAACCTGAATCCTTACCTTATGAGATATTTTTACAAGCACTTAGGTAAGTAAACAACAAAAATATCTACTCTCTATTCTATTTCTAACTTTAAAACTGTTGTAAATATTTTAGAAAAATGGATCAAAGCCCAACGAATACCAAGGGACAAAGCCCTTACTCTCACTTTTGTATTCCTACCTGGGCTTTTGAATTGTGACCCTAGTGGTTCAATTTTTTATAAACATTAGGTACCTACTAAAAGATCTATAAATACAACACAAGTTGTGTAATTTGTACGAAACAATACTTGGTTGATCCAGGTTTAAATAAGTATCTAGTATCTAGCTACCTAGTTTAAAAACTTACCTCTATTAGGTATAAATTGTTGCCAAAGCTGAATTAAACTGTAACATCATGTATTTTTCAACTTGTAAATTATAGGAAACTATTTGAAGGCTTCAATAAATATTAGAAAATTGTATAATTCTTATATTTTATTCACTTCTACGTGTAATTCAGTAGCTGGTACGGATTTAGGTAAATAGAAGGAAATCTCCTAGAAATTCTCTCTTCTCATGTTTTGTTATGATCTAAAAGGTATAAAAGTCACTATAAGGGAGTTGTAAATCAAATCAAATCAACTTTGTTCAGTAATTTCAAGATTTTTAAAGTAAATAATCTGAAAGTAAAATCCTTTGTAAAAATCTATACCAACAATGTACTTACAATTAATTGTGTTTTTAACTTACCGTTATTAATATATTTCCATTTCTTTATAAAAAACGAGCTAATACATCTAACAAACGTTGCATTTTTCACCAAAAACTATTCGATTACTAATTTTTGAAGCAAAAATCGCCCAAAATCAATAAATATGTGAATAAAACCCAGCTGTGGCCGTCAACCGCTCGAAAAGTTCATTGACCGCTTGACAACTTGACATTTCCAAACAATCTTCAAAATTTCCGCGATTGATAATCGAACTCGTCCCTGATTGGCTCAAATATGCTAAAGTACTCACTTTAAGGATTGCGTCACTCCTGTTTAGGATGACGAGATCGAGAATTAACACGACCGTTAACTGTAGTTGCATCATACCAAAATGGAAAATAGCATTGGATTTTAACCCACTTACTTTAATTTTGAAATTAACGGCTCGCGTTAACTTGTGAGTTTGATCATAGGTCTGCATATCAGATTATAAGTAAAAATTACATTTCGTAAAAATTTGTCAGAAAATCGATTTCTTGTTAAAAACATCGGTATTACCGATAAGACGCCTCCTCTATCGGTATATTACTGTTGAAAAGACTACCATCAGAAGAATCATACACTCGTTTTACTTAAACAAAGAAATACCTACCTTGGACAAAATAATGTCTGAAATGAAAAAGGATGATTTTATTCCACCCATGGGTAAGAAGAAGCTATGGAGAACTTTGAAGGAAATTAATTTTTGTTAGGAAAAAAAATTAAAAACAGAAAATCACTTTTAATAAAGAAAGACGAAATCATCTGCTTGCGACGACGATATTTAAGGGCAGTTAGACAGTTTCGAAGGGAAAACAGGAATACCTATTAGATGGACGAAACTTGTTTAAATGAAGGATATACCGTGAAAAGGTAAAATATTACTAATTACTCACACTGGTAGCAAGAATTGATTTGTCGATGGCGGCTTACTAACATTTAAATCAAAACGGACTGGAGACTATCATGAAGATATGAACGCTGATGTCTTTGAAGAATACTTCCAGCAAATGCTAGATCGTATTCCTCCTTCGTTCATCATTAGGGTTTTTTAAGTTTAGTCATCGACTTTAACTTCTGTTTGTTTATAGTATTGCTTCATCAGCGGGTCTTCCATGGGGGGTTTGTTATTGAACGATTGGTTCTTATTGAGCTGAGCAGGTACAATGTAGGGAAGTATTCACTTTTTAGTAATTTAATTCTATTTATTCGCAAGCAAGTTAAGGAATGAGCCAGTCTCTCGGTAATCTGTATGGTTTTAAAGGGTTTGAATGTATATGTGAGTGTGTTATTAAGGGGTTCAGGGAAATGTCAGTCCGTTTGTAGTAGTCCACTATAATTTGTCCATGTACTCAGTTATTGTCGGTATCTGTAAGTCATTATGTAAAGTATGAGTCATCTTATAGCGGGGCGCCCCCCTCATGATTCGTAAACATTTATTCTGAAACCTTTGAATTTTGAGAAAGTTTGTCTTCTTTATGGTACTCCAGGTGGTGATACCATATAGAAGTACAGGCCGAACAATAGTTTTGTAAATTAAAGTTTTTGTACGCAGATCCAAGGTACTTTTTTTGTTTTTCAGGGCATAAATTGCACTCTGTTGACCGTTCGCTTTTTTAAATGAAAGGCTGTGTTGTCGTTCCAGTTTAGCTGTTTATCGAAGAGCAGACCCAGGTATTTTATATTCTGACACCAGTTTATCCTAGTGTTTTTGACAAGCAATCCGGATGTAGGTTGAATACTTTTGCCCTTTGAGAAATAGATACCCTGTGTTTTAGCATCATTTAGACGAATTTTCCATTTATCAAGCCACGCCTCGATAAGTTTTATATGACGTTGCAGTTTTGAGATTACCAACCTAGGCTTCTTTGCAGTGGCGGTAATCGCAGTATCGTCAGCAAACAGGTATAGTTGTGTTTGAGCGAATTTTGAAATATCACTGGTATAGATATTGTACAGAGCCGGCGCAAGGGGGGAACCTTGCGGTACTCCGGCTCTGACATGTCGCACAGTTGATAACGCATTCTCTGACGAAACTGCGAAAATCCGGTCCGACAAGAACGAGTGAATTACCTTAATTAGGTAGTTTGGCATACCTAATCTTATTAGCTTTAGTATAAGTCCGTCATGCCAGACCTTATCAAACGCTTTACTGACATCGAAAACACCGCTCCAGTTGTCCAACGACGGTTGAAGCCTGTCAGTACATTTGAAGCCAATCTGTTTGTCTGGCGCACCCTGCAATGATTAGAATGGAAACCGAACTGCTCAGGTGGTAAAATATTGTTTTCAAATATGAAATCGTTTATACGATAGAGTATAATCTTTTCAACAATTTTGCCTAGACATGACAGAAGGCTGATGGGTCGATATCCTGAAACTAACGTTTGGTCTTGACCTAGCTTTGGAATCAAGATAAATTTTGCTTTTTTCCAAAACTGGGGGAAACGGCCCTTTTCTAAAATAGCCTGTGCTATATTTACTACATCTATTAATATATTGTCAGGCAAATTTTTCAACGCTTTCATTTTTATACAGTCGAAACCCGGAGCCTTTCTAGGTTTACTGAATTTTATAACGGCTTTAACTTCCATAGAAATATTGAGAATATTCTGTATGGGGTGCTCGATAGAACTATAAATTCGTATTGTTCTGGAGATCCTCGCGTCCCTCTCAGGATCGGTTGTTGGGTATTCGTCGAACTGCTCGTAGAAATTGTCCGCGAACAGTTCGACTTTTCCCTGCGATCGGAAACTAGTGCATGTGTTGTAGTATGTCTAATAAAAGACATTGGCTTTCTGTTAAAGTTTTTGTCAACTTATAAAGGCTGCCGTCTTCGATGCTGAGTTCGGCGACTTTATTGTCCCACAGAGAGGCCTCGTGGGCTCTTAAAAGAGCGCGAACAAGTTCAGAAGCTCTGTTAGCTTCTGCCTTTATACGTGGATCTCCAGTACGATACGCCCGATTTAGAATTCTATTTTTTATTCTAATTTGTTCCTTAATTTCGCGAGGTAAGACTCCGAATTTGGAGAACCTGGTTATTTTTGTAGCAGAAGCACTAGACATTGAGGTATTTATGATGTCAGTGACTTGTATAACAGCTGCATCGATATCGGTATCCAATACTATAGGTAGCAGTGGTTCCTTGTTTTCTAGCGTGCGCCTAAACAAGGCCCAGTTAACGGAGGTACCAGTGACAAACCCCTGCCTCTTTTCTTATGGATTTCCGTACTCGATTACCACTGGTAAATGGTCGGATGTTAAATCGCAGAGCGCCTCAGGTAGCGACAATATGTCTGTATTTTTTACTACAAAAATATTCAAGATCCCCGGGAGCCCATTCAAAGATGAATGGGTGTGCTCCCTCGGCGGTATAATATGATAATTATAGCCTAAAGACTTGTTAAACAGGATACGACCTCTGTTATTTTCACGACGGCATCCCCAGACGCGGTGTTTTGCATTCAAGTCTCCACGTATAATTATATTTTAATTCCAGTCCTCAATATTACACACTGTAGTATACACTGTCTCCAGCTTTTGTGCACAAGGTTTAAAGAACAAAAACCGAAAAGTAACTAATCCGGTCCTGTCCATCCGACCTCCCACCAGCCCTGTCCGTTTAGCTGCCTTTCATTATGCTTCTTGTGCTTCGAGCGTGAGGTGTGCGACCGTAAATTTGGTGAATTCTACTCTATAAACGTGAAAATCTTCCCGTGTTTATTGCAGGATACCGTGAGTATGAATAGCTAATATGATAGTTTAGAGACCATCACTTATCTATACAATTCTGAACGTAGATTAGTGGTTTACGTACCGTTAGGGACCTTAATCCCTTTTCAGCTTTCTCTTTTAGTACCTGCCACTATGGGAAGAGGAAAAGAGAAAAAGCGTAAAAGGAAAAGAAGCTCATCTTCAAGTGGATCTGATATCTGCTCTAAGAATTAAAAGATTGGCTAAACTCGAGACTGAACTGCGAAGAAAGTCCCATACAAAATCAAGGTCGCGTAGCAGGCATGAAAGCCCGCGTCGATCCCGGTCTCCCTTCATTCGCAGACATCGGAGGTCACGTTCCTTCAGCTCAGCCTCTCGCGAGCGGCATGCAGCTGCTAGAGAGAGAGGGAGGGATAGCACAAGCCGATCGACCAGATCTAGAACTCCCAAACGAGTTCGAAATGATGATGGCATCGAGGCGGCCCAAGAAGGTGCGACGTTGCCATGTGTAGTGCAAAGTCGTCTTTCACCTACGAATACCGAACGCGCGTGTAGCGCAGTTTTGGCTAGTGATAACGATGCGTGTAGCGTTAGGTACGATGAAAGCCCCGATAAAGACGAAATTGTGCTTCATGATGAGGTATCGGTGGCTTTAACAGACGATATTTTAAATATCTTGGGCGATAATCCGAGTAGAACTGAAAACAACAGCTTTTCGCTGCACGAACAGCTGGCTGTAGGGTGGGAAGATATTCTGCTTAATGACACCAAAAAAGGCGACTTTCAGAGCGTTTTGGGTAAATATGAAATTTCTATTAATTTAGCCAATCTTCATCCACCTAAACTAAATCCCGAAATAAGAGCAGCCTTAGAGAAATCTAACCGGTCAGCAGATGCATCTTATGTCGAGACGCAAAATCAACTTGGGAAAGGATTAGCTGCTTTGGGCAAAGGCCTTAATTTATTACTTATAAATGTCAACAAAATCCCTGAGAACATTAGGGATGACATTTTAAAGAGTCTAGGAGACTCTGGAAGAATTTTGGCGAAACTCTTTCATCGAGTATCTGTAACGCGGAAAAACTTGGTTGTCTCTTGTTTAAAAAATATGAAAGGTTTAGCCGATAATTGCACACCATCTGAGTATCTATTTGGACCGGACCTAAGCGAAAAACTTAATTCCGCCAAATCATTGGAAAATATAACGAAAGAACTTGAAACTCCCTAATAAATGAAAAAATATTCCGTTTATCAAAAAGGTAAATAGAGGAGGAGGGAGCCAAGCAAGGTTCTCAGGTCAAGGTTCTTCCGGCATAAGTCGGAATTTAAACCATTATCGCCCGGCCCGTCTCTTGGGGGAGACAGAACAACACAGGGCGCATACCTCCAGATCAACCAACCAGCGGGATCAGCAAAAGGAAACTCAGTGGGGCAAACAAAGACGAAGGAAGTACTAGAAAAGGTAAGTGACATTGGCTATGCAGGCCGTCTACAATTTTTCCTCGACCAATGGTCGAAATTAACTGACAGTCCCATCATACTAGGTTGGTTAAAAGGGTATAAACTTCCCTTTACAACTATTCCTGTGCAATATCGCAGACCTAACCCCCCTAGGTTATCGTCTGCCGAATATCACTGTAACCTAATAAAAGTTATTTCGTTACATTGGATTTTAAAGTATCTTTAGATATTGGCGCTGCCATCTATGGATAAATCTGCATACTGCAGAATATCGATTTCTTTAAGTTTGTAAATATGAAGAGAGCAACTGTAAATTTGCCGTTCCATAATATAGATTTCTAGGGTATTCGTTAATATAGATTAGCGATTTCTTGCATTTAATTTAGTTTATATTGGCTCCGTGCATAGAAAGGCTCTACTGGAGGTGAATTTTTTGGACTTGCGATTTTGGTTGTATCCTGTTACAGGTATGTCACGCTAAGTTTCTGTTTCACTAAATTTATATTTTATCTGATAATAAGTATGTAATTGAACTAATTGAACCATAAATATTACTTTCTAGAAACCCATGACCTTTTAATCTATTTTTACACGAACTAAATTCCACATTTTTATGTTTTAAGTATGTTTTAACAAAAATAAAGACGTGCCGGCCATAATGGCGTCATAAATTCATAATCTTCATTTATTTCATTCGTCCTTGTAAATTATACTGTTTTTAATGATCTAAAAGCATCATCTTAATAAACAGCAGGCCGTAATCATAGTATTTCTTGGATAAATGTGGATTTTCAATCAATATTTTAATAATCTTGCATTCAGTTTAAATATCTTTTAAGACAATCAACAGGTCATGGTTTTATTTGTTTTTCTTCATCAATTAATATCTAAATTTTTAATTTAACTTTGTTTCTCGGGCCTCTGTCGTTCTTTTACGTTTTAGCAATATCGTTGGCCAGTTGGTGGTTTATTTAAGTTCTTGATGAACATTGGTAAAAACCAGATATAGGGTAAACCTGGCTGGACCATTTACAAGGAAACCGACAGATCCAGGCTCTACAGAACTGGTGACTGACAGAATATCCAAGGAAGCTGATATCGAGGAAAGCAGGTGAGTTTTTCTTTTGTTTCTAAGCTGAAACCTTAATTGAATTTGTTGAAAAACTCACCCAATTTCTCTCTGATATCTGTCACTCAATTAGCGTGACATGCTTGTACTGGAGGGATAGTATCTTAAGCCACACTGTATAAACAATTTCTCTTGTACCCTATCTTGAACTTATCTTGTTCGTATCTTACCTTGGGTGCCATAATTAAGACATTAGTCTGGTACGCCAATATCATGTGGTAACGAATGTCTATTGCTCGTTAAACCACATTTATCTTGCAAACGATTGCCTTTTGCTCGTGTTGTATATCGTACCTGCACAAAAGTTAGAAATACCTTTGAATGCATTTATCTCTCTAGCAAACGATTGCCTTTTTGCTCGCTTATGCTATCGAATCTGCACAAAGTTGTGGATGCTTTGAATGCAGTATTTTCTTCTAGTTTAGACATTAGTGTTATATATTTGTACATTTTGTAGTATATAAATTACTTAATTTTTATCTTGTTGGCACAATATATGCTTTTCTTGGATTAACTTAAAACTTAAATACCTTTTAAGTCGACCAAATAATTTATTTTTCTAACTACTTAAACACGAAGGAAAATTTGTGTTTGACCTTATGTAATTAACCATGGTTATTTCATTTCTTAATTTAAAACTTTGTTCATATTCACTTGAGTAACAGGGAGTAAAAACATCCTGTGACTATAGTATAGAAATTTAAGTTACAACTGGTACTGTTTACCATAAGTATTCATTTTCAAACCTTTATTGCAATAATATTCGCTGGTCTAATGCCACTTTTCTAACATTACATGTAAACGAGCAAACCTGAGGCTGACAAACTGACAAGCTCATCTGATGTCATTACTCCCATCAATCGCTGTCACAAGAATTCAAGTCTAATCAAGTCCTGACGTCTTCCTCATCGTCTCCATTGCTGAAGTCTATGCATGGAACACCTTCTCCGTTGCTGAAGTATATGCATGGAACACCGAACACCTCATCGAGACAACTTACAGGTGAAGAGGACTGAATCTTGGACACATCTCATGGATGACAAGCAGAGCTAAGTATTTGTCGAGTCAGAAGGATAACTTTGTAAAGACCAGTCGACCATTTATTTATTTTCATCTTAATTTTCACCTTTTCATGTCAAAACTGTTTCTTCGGAAACCAGTAACAACAATCATTGTTAAACAAGTATAGTTTAATAAACTACTAAGTGTTTGTAAAATTTTGTATCATTTCTGGTAGGATGGCACCCTAAAAAAATTTGTCAGATAATAAGACAAACCCACACCTGACAAACAAAAAAAAAAGTATTTTTGGCCGAGGCAACCCAACATCATTTGAATGATTATCGATAACGTTACAATGACGCCCAACGTCAACGTTACAATGGCACCCAACGTGTTTTTTATGTGGTTTACATAATTAAGGTGTCTTATTTCTGGCATAATCCTACTAGAAATTTTGTGACACTGATACTCAAGTTTCTTTAATTTTTTTCCTGGTCTATACAGAATTTTCTTTCACTGTTGAAGATTATCTTTTGTTGTATATTATAATATAATTGTCTACTATTTTCTTATTTTTGACATACCGATATAATACCAATTGAGAATATAAATACTAAAAATATTGAGTCATCTTGAATGTTTAAATTGATTGCCTGTTTATCGTAAACTTAACAAGATGGATGTCAATAATCTAAAAACTAACGAATTAACTAATAAATTAAACCTCAGACAAATAGTGTAACATTGTATGTCTTTCTGATCAGATATTTTGTATCTCCAAGTACCTACAATAGCTTTTTATCTGCAAGATCTTTCGCAGATCTTGAATACCGATTTTGACTCTTATCAGTCTTCATTAGAAGATGTCTGTATCTATTATTTCGAAGTAATACTTATATATTTTGATGGTATCGTTATCTTGCACCCTACACCTTTTGTAGTTAACGATACTATGGGTTAGTGATGGGCTCTCTCTTTCTATCTATTATCTTGTCTCTCAATTTTTGGTGATGTTTAAATTATCTCATTTTTAATGTTATCTTCGATTTCGTATACCTTTCTCATGTCCTTAATATTTCAAACCGTTTTGAATATTAATTTTATAATTAACTTGTTATTGCATAACAACTCTATGACCAGAGAGACAGATGATTTTAGAATATTCCGTGTAACTCTTAACTCCGGAATAATTTTTCACACAACATCAGTGACATTCTTTCTTCTCTTTCTCATTAAACTTTCTGTTTAATGAACCCCTTATTTGTAATAGGCTTTTGATCCGCACAATTTATTGTGACCTATTAAAATAAGTCTATCTCTTTCTTACTTACCTATTTCTTCAATAAGACCTTTGTTTGTGATAGGCTTTTGATGCGCACAATGTTATTGTGACCTATTAAAATAAAGCTGTACCTTCTTGTCGTAATTTTATAAAGGTATATATTATTGCTTCATCTTTCAGACGTCTAGATTTACCGATTTTGTCCTAACTCGAGTTCAAACCGAATTTGTTTTTACCGATTGTGTCTCATTTATTTTCAGCCTTCTCTTTGTTATATGGTTTTCTGTGCTAACATGCTTGTTTTAGGTTTTTTTTTGAAAAGTTTGTCAACGAGTTCCCAAACTTTTCTTACCGGGTTAATGGGGTATGTAACGTAATAAAAGTTATTTCGTTACATTGGATTTTAAAGTATCTTTAGGTATTGGCGCTGCCATCTATGGATAACTCTGCGTACTGCAGAATATCGATTTCTTTAAGTTTGTAAATATGAAGAGAGCAACTGTAAATTTGCTGTTCCATAATATAGATTTCTAGGGTATTCGTTAATATAGATTAGCGATTTCTTACATTTAATTTAGTTTATATTGGCTCCGTGCATAGAAAGGCTCTACTGGAGGTGAATTTTTTGGACTTGCACTTTTGGTTTTATCCTGTTACAGGTATGTCACGCTAAGTTTCTGTTTCACTAAATTTATATTTTATCTGATAATAAGTATGTAATTGAACTAATTGAACCATAAATATTACTTTCTAGAAACCCATGACCTTTTAATCTATTTTTACACGAACTAAATTCCACATTTTTATGTTTTAAGTATGTTTTAACAAAAATAAAGACGTGCCGGCCATAATGGCGTCATAAATTCATAATCTTCATTTATTTCATTCATCCTTGTAAATTATACTGTTTTTAATGATCTAAAAGCATCATCTTAATAAACAGCAGGCCGTAATCATAGTATTTCTTGGATAAATGTGGTTTTTCAATCAATATTTTAATAATCTTGCATTCAGTTTAAATATATTTTAAGACAATCAACAGGTCATGGTTTTATTTGTTTTTCTTCATCAATTAATATCTAAATTCTTAATTTAACTTTGTTTCTCGGGCCTCTGTCGTTCTTTTACGTTTTAGCAATATCGTTGGCCAGTTGGTGGTTTATTTAAGTTCTTGATGAACATTGGTGAGAACCAGATATAGGGTAAACCTGGCTGGACCATTTACAAGGAAACCGACAGATCCAGGCTCTACAGAACTGGTGACTGACAGAATATCCAAGGAAGCTGATATCGAGGAAAGCAGGTGAGTTTTTCTTTTGTTTCTAAGCTGAAACCTTAATTGAATTTGTTGAAAAACTCACCCAATTTCTCTCTGATATCTGTCAGAAATCAATTCTAGTTTAATATTTATTTTTCCTTAAACTTCTCACTCAATTAGCGTGACATGCTTGTACTGGAGGGATAGTATCTTAAGTCACACTGTATAAACAATTTCTCTTGTACCCTATCTTGAACTTATCTTGTTCGTATCTTACCTTGGGTGCCATAATTAAGACATTAGTCTGGTACGCCAATATCATGTGGTAACGAATGTCTATTGCTCGTTAAACCACATTTATCTTGCAAACGATTGCCTTTTGCTCGTGTTGTATATCGTACCTGCACAAAAGTTAGAAATACCTTTGAATGCATTTATCTCTCTAGCAAACGATTGCCTTTTTGCTCGCTTATGCTATCGAATCTGCACAAAGTTGTGGATGCTTTGAATGCAGTATTTTCTTCTAGTTTAGACAGTCTAGTGTTATATATTTGTACAGTTTGTAGTATATACATTACTTAATTTTTATCTTGTTGGCACAATATATGCTTTTCTTGGATTAACTTAAAACTTAAATACCTTTTAAGTCAACCAAATCATTTATTTTTCTTACTACTTAAACACGAAGGAAAATTTGTGTTTGACCTTATGTTATTAAACATGGTTATGTCATTTCTTAATTTAAAACTTTGTTCATATTCACTTGAGTAACAGGGAGTAAAAACATCCTGTGACTATAGTATAGAAATTTAAGTTACAACTGGTACTGTTTACCATAAGTATTCATTTTCAAACCTTGATTGCAATAATATTCGCTGGTCTAATGCCACTTTTCTAACATTACATGTAAACGAGCAAACCTGAGGCTGACAAACTGACAAGCTCATCTGATGTCATTACTCCTATCAATCGCTGTCACAAGAATTCAAGTCTAATCAAGTCCTGACGTCTTCCTCATCGTCTCCATTGCTAAAGTCTATGCATGGAACACCTTCTCCGTTGCTGAAGTATATGCATGGAACACCGAACACCTCATCGAGACAACTTACAGGTGAAGAGGACTGAATCTTGGACACATCTCATGGATGACAAGTAGAGCTAAGTATTTGTCGAGTCAGAAGGATAACTTTGTAAAGACCAGTAGACCATTTATTTATTTTCATTTTAATTTTCACCTTTTCATGTCAAAACTGTTTCTTCGGAAACAAGTAACAACAATCATTGTTAAACACGTATAGTTTAATAAACTACTAACTGTTTGTAAAATTTTGTATCATTTCTGGTAGGATGGCGCCCTAAAAAAATTTGTCAGATAATAAGACAACCCCACACCTAACAAACAAAAAAAGTCTTTTTGGCCGAGGCAACCCAACATCATTTGAATGATTATCAATAACGTTACAATGGCGCCCAACGTCATCGTTACATCACCATACTAGGGCTGAAATAAATAATCTTTTACAGATCGGAGCTCTTAGGAGCTGTTCGCCATGTGCAGGGCAATTCATTTCAAAAATATTCCTTGCGGAAAAACCAAACGGCAGAAAACGATTCATATTAAACCTTAAGGGTCTAAACGAACATGTTACCGCTCCACATTTTAAAATGGAAGATGCGAGAACGGCAAGTAGGTTAATTCAACGTGGCAACTATGCAGCAACGTTAGACTTAAAAGACGCTTATTATTTACTGCCAATACATAATGAGCATAGGAAATTTTTAAGGTTTTCATTTGACGGATTTCTATACGAATTTACCTGCTTACCTGTAACGTACAAATTTCATTTTACGATTTAGATAGTATAAATAAACACAAATTTATAATAATAATTTACCTTATTCCACATGTAGTGTGAACGTTAAAATCTTGTGTGTATGCCAGCAAAATCATTAGCGCTTTCAGTGACATTCCTAATTTGTCCTGGCAATTGGTCACTTCATACTGAGTTTCGAGGGATTCCAGCTATTCTGCTATCAGAAATAGCTTATACGTTGTCCTGGGTCCTGTGTTTAGTAAGTTCTCCTTGAATAGATGGATTTAATGTACGTTACCTACGATAATTTCTAATGTTATGACAGTTTCAGTCGAGTTGTTTACCTTTGTTGTAAGCTTGATTTATAACGGAATATACCTCTTTAGCTTCAGGATCGTGCCCCTGTACTTACTTTGACGTATTATATGATGGGTTTCCTGGATTGTTAGTTAATTCGCTAGCATGTTATGGAATTAATTCTAGTTTGGCTTTTGAGAACAGCTGATCTTGACAGGTTGGAGTTTCGGGGTCACCATTTCGATAGGGCCCTGCGTATATTGGCCTTGTTGCACGTGTTCTACGGTGTTGCCAGTTATTTTAGGACAAATTCCCCATGAAATCGGACCTCATGGTTTCGAAACGATTTGTACATGGCCAAAACAGCCAGGCGGTGGTCTGGATGGTGAATGCCGTAATCTTGCAATAATCAGCTCCTAGGATTTAGACGTAATGGTGAAATCACTCGATTGGTCGCTTCTTGGGTATGAGATTTTTATAAAGGTATATCTGGTTGCGGCAGTACGTTGGTGGTTTCCCCATAGCAATATCCTGATCCTGACGTTTGACAACCCTGTTGACATTGCGAATCACGTGTTCTCATCGAGTTGCGTATTGGAGATTTATTCCAGATGCTAGAGAGAAACAATTGCTCTTCGCAGCGGGTAAGAAAGGGATAGTGCTGTACTAGACCCGAAGATCTTGGAGGAAGGGTAGGGTACACCGGTACAGCCGGCAGACATTTCACATCTTTCGACTAAAGTCGTTGTCTCCTGCTGTCTCCTCTTTTTTCCGGCATGGCGCCGCCATTTTAAATTAAGATTTCGGTAATGTATCGCTGAGAAGCCTGTGAGCTTGTAAGTGCCACTTAGATGGATTAGCACCGCAAATCTTTGTGAAGTTATGGATTTCCGATTGAATTGATGTAGTTAGATATTGATGGAAGTACTTCACGCCATTTTGGAATGGGATCAGATTTAATGGCCGCCATATGCTGTGGTTCTATGCCCCGCTTAATGTCTTCAGGTACGGTTGTCTTCATATATTAATATATTTGACTATTAAATCGATATCTAAGTCCTCGAAATAATATTTCAGGGGCGAGATAAATTTGGAGTAGAGTTCACTCGTGGTGACGACCGCGTGGGATCTTTTGTTTGGGACTACAGTATGGGCATTCAGGCCTAAAAGGACCCTCTACTTAAGTGCAGAGGTAATGTATATTGGGTAGATACTTATGTCAATCTTAAGAGGTAAATCTTCATAAATTAAGAGGTATTTTTCCTCTATTTTAGGGTTTTTAGTCCTGGTTTTTGGTTCTGGTTTTGGTTTCATTTGGATTTTGGAGTGTTGAGGTTCATTCAGCACACTTGTCGGCTTATTAATTCCATGGAGTCTCTACACTGACGGTGTATTAGAGAGGCGGTTACTTCGAGTTCCATAGGATCCCTCAGGCATTGCATGGCCTTGAGTTGAAGCTGAGAACGCAAGTTTTTAAACATATTTTCATATATCAATTCAATGAACCTATTTAAGACTTATTGACTAGTACACTTGTTTTTTTTTGCGAGATCACATAGAGAGAAGTTTATTTGAATTAAATATTTTTGTTTATAATTGGTTTAGAATCTCCTATGTTGATTCTTGGCTAGGGAAGGGATCAATTCAAAGGGTTGGGGTATGGACATATTTAGGGTATTATTTTTTGTTTAAGATATGTACATATTTGGGATTTCACTAGTATTTAGGATTGTAACTATTATGTAACAGAGCTGAGGCCATAGCTTACATAATAAGGGGGCTCGATATAGAAGAGCAGGGAGTAATACATTTTTGTTTGGGTTTTTACTAGTATCTAAGATTAGAACTATTATGTAACCGAGCTAATGCCATAGCTTACATAATAAGGGGCTCGATATTACAGAGCAGGGATTAGTACTTATTTGGGATTTTACTACTACATTGAGTCAGTGTTATGCAATAATGCTATCTGTCATGACTTGCATAGTACAGTAAATAGTAATCGTACATTTTAGCTGCTTATTTTATATTTCGGTCAGGATACTGCATCAGCGGACTGCGGTCTGGTAACTGTAAACAAGGCGTGATCACGTGTTGTAGGCCTACATCCCTGAGTAGCGTATATTGATAGCACCCTGTATATTATTTGGTGTCACTCACAGTCGGTTTATTTATTTGACTTGTAGTCGCGTATCAATCTACCTACATAAATGTAAGTATCGCTGTAGTACTCCTGGCTTCCATAGTTCTAACGTTGCTGGGTCATATCCTTAAATCTTCCTGTACTTTCGACCTCAAGACTTGACCATACATTTATATTTCTACAGTAAAAAGTAATCCTATCTGTGGAGTTTATCTTATTTCCACATCCTTACTTTTAATTACTGTACGTGCTTCTATAATGGCATAATTATCATTGTTATTTTATTGTTTGACAATCACTAATTGTGTCAATTGGTCGAAGAACATAGGAATATGATCTGGTGAACGTTCTGCTCATTAATTCAAATTTCACTGTTATTTTAAAATCTTTCATTACAAATTTAGACTCTAACTAAGCATCATATTATTTCAATACGAGGTCTATACCTATTTGGCTACCGATAGTCAATAATGTCAACCTGCATTTAAGCGACTAACATCTTATGACAAATAGATTAAATATACTGAGCGTTGTTGTTTTACATTACTATCCCCAACCTAGGTTAATATTTGAAGGTAAAGGAAATTAAGTGTAGGGCAGTTATAGGGTGATTCGCAGTTATCATTCATAACTATCGGACATCTCTTCCAGAGGCAAGGTGCACCACTTAACTGCGTGGCGCTCATAATCTTAGAACTTAACCCAGGCCCGTCTCCACTGTCTAAAAGCTGGCGGCCACTTTTGTCTCTGACAACAAAAACCTCTGCACTCGGTGTCTTGTTTTCCTTCCTTATTGGATCATCTAAATTAGCGTCACAGAAATTGGCGACCCCAACGTGGGGCCAGATATTATTTCGCTTTCGCATTGTTGCCAGTTGTTGGGAATTTTATTTTTTTGCAGGGTTGCCATTTTTCGAAAATTTCCTTGATTTAAGGATTTTTTTTTTATTTCTTATTTGAATAGGGTTAATGGTATAGAACCGTATTGGAGTATTCGCACAGTATTATTTTGCAGATTTTACACATTTTTGGGGGAAAATATTTTGAAAGTTTTTCTTTTGTTGAATTTTCATCTTGCAAAATAATTATATTGACTTTCCCGGAATAGACGTTACCGATTGAGACTTTTTTTTTATCACTTGGTTTATGGTGTAACAGTGGTGAAGCATTGGTTGCTAGTGTAGAATAGTGTATTATAGCTGCATAGTGAGTGAATATAGTGTAAACCACCTGTTCTACCAGTGTATTTTGTGATATAAGTGACAGAATATTTCGCGCACAATTTCTTATGATATATTGTGGTATATATAGTATTGTTGTATAGTTATACAGTAGTGTTGTATTGTAAGTAGTGATCTATTTATTCATCTTATTCTGAACCGTCTGGAAGACACAAAATTAAAAATGTCTCGAAGAGTTGAAGTGAATCGCCTTGATAAGGAAGAACTCATCTATGAACTTGTATGGAGAGGTATAGCCATTGGCACTGTGGAAGAAATGCGTACTCGATTAGCACTAGCTAGACAAATGGAAAGAAACAATGAGAGCCTACATTATCCACCATATCCGTTTTCGTTTCGTCAAGATGTAGCAGCAGTCACTAAGAAGTTGGACGACCTTGTGGTCATTATTGATAACTTCTCTGAATCGAGTAAGAGTAACAGTTACTTGAGATTGCAGACGAAATTGAATCATGCTTTATCACGAATAGATAATATATCTTGTAATACGACGGACGAATTTAACCTTCGAGGTGTGTTAGTTGCTCAAATTTTGTCAATGATTGACCAGTTAAATACAAAAGCTGCTCAGGCAGATGGAAGAAATCAACAGATTCCACCAAACCTTTGCGTTCTTCAAGGAAGTATTCAACGACTACCTCCGGTCATTCCTCCATTGTCAAGCTCGACTTTAGTATCACCGTTTCAGTCTCCTGTGACTACTAGTTCGCCAGTACCATGTGCTCCATATAGCGCTAGTTCTATCAAACCTATTCTACCGCATAAATGGAATTTGAAGTTCAGTGGTGATAGGAAAGGAATGTCTATTACAGCTTTCTTTGAACGTGTTGAAGAGTTGATGCGTGCTCGAAACGTATCGAAGGATATATTACTGGATTCTGGCATAGATTTATTTGAAGGCCGAGCATATGAATTTTTCCAAGATTGTAGAAAAGAAGTCCACTCATGGGATGAATTAGTTGAAAGATTTAAAGAGGAATATCAGCCAGCATTTTATTCAGAGCATCTTTTAGAGGAGATAAAGCGTAGAACACAAGGTTCTGACGAATCCATCGGTACATATATGGCAGTAATGTCAAAATACTTCCAAAGATTGCAGTGTTCGATATCAGAAGAAGCTAAGCTTACTATTTTACTTAGGAATATTTCTCCGATTTATCGTTCTCAATTAGGAGCTCTAGAGATCAGTAATATAGCGCAACTAAGAAGTCTCTGTAAGAGAATCGAACAGAGGACTCTAGCTGCAGATTATGCACCTACTCCACGAAAAGGATTTTCTTTGGAACCGGATCTCGCCTACGTAAAATTCGAAGAGCAATTCGATGAAGTTCGATTAACTGAAGCAGAACCTCAGGATAGATCAAACGCACCAAGTACTTCTAGAAGAAGGGAGATAATATGCTTTAATTGTAACAAGCCTGGACATAAGGCTATTGGATGTGTTGAAAGAAGAAAACTGGTTTGCTTTGGATGTAAAAGAGAAGGTTTTACGAAGAGGACCTGCCCAAATTGTAATTCGGGAAACGGTCGAAGGCCCTTCTAGGAAGTCGGACTAGAGGCAAGTCTAATGATTCTACCGGCTACAGACCAATTTTGGATTTTATTCTCGATCATGCTCAGAATGATGAAAGACCTTATTTAGAAGTAGACATGTTAGGTTACAAGTTTTTAGGATTACTGGATTCGGGTGCTTCCAGGACATTTATTGGTCAGAAAGGATGGAATATTTTGAAGAGGTTGAATTTACCACTGGATGAGAGTAAGAAGTCGTTATGTACAGTTGCAAATGGTCAAAAAACTAAAAGTATTGGAACGATGCAGTTGCCGATGAGAGTTAAAGATAGACTTAGAATTGTTGAAGTGATTATTTTGCCGGAATTGCCGCATTCATTGATTTTGGGTTACGATTTTTGGTGTATTATGGGTGTCGTACCAGATTTGAGACATAATGAATGGCATTTCGCGGAGAATCCAGACAATATCTGCTGCATACAACCTGACCAACTTCAAACCATTTTGGACAATCGTCAACAATCGCAACTGGACCGACTAGTGACTAATTTTAAAGAATCTATGGGAGAAAATATTGGATGTACAAACTTAGTTGAACATACTATCGTAGCTAACTCAGAACCTGTCAGACAGCGTAGCTATAGAATTTCACCAGTATTACAAAAGGTCGTAGAAGACGAAATCGCAGAGATGTTAAAATTGGGAGTAATAGAACCGTCGAACAGTTCGTGGGCATCACCTGTAGTATTGGTTAGAAAGAAAAATACAGACAAATATAGATTCTGTGTAGACTATAGGATTTTAAACTCTAAGACAGAAAGAGACAGTTATCCTCTTCCTCTTGTTTCTGACACTTTGGACAAACTCAAGGATGCAAAATTTTTATCCAGTTTAGATATTAAGAGTGCATATTGGCAAGTTCCTATAGAAGAATCGTCTAAACCTCTGACTGCTTTTATTTGTCACAAAGGACTATATCAATTCCGAAGAATGCCTTTCGGGCTTCATAATGCACCTGCTACTTGGCAAAGACTAATCGATAGGATTTTGACTGATCTCGCCCCATATGTATTTGTTTATTTGGACGATGTTGTCATTGTAACACAGACCTTCGAAGATCACTTGAAAGTGCTAGAAGAGGTATTTAATAGACTTAAAGGTGCTGGTATTACAGTTAGTTGGGACAAGTGTCAATTTTGTCGTCCAGAAATGAAATACTTGGGTTATGTTGTCGATAGACGTGGTCTCAGAGTAGACCCTGACAAGGTTAAAGCTATGCTGGAGTTGAAACAACCTAAATCAGTGACAGAAGTTAGAAGAGTTGTTGGCAGTTTTTCTTGGTATCGTAGATTCGTGCCAGAGTTTTCTTCAATCATTTCACCAATCACCGCCCTTACTAAGAAAAATAAAAAGTTCGATTGGACACCAGAGTGTGATGCTGCTTTTAGGAAGATTAAGGAACTGTTGGTCGCCGCACCGATTTTGAGTTGTCCAGATTATTCTAAGGAATTCGTAATAATGACAGATGCATCAGGTTTTGGCATCGGCGCAGTACTTTATCAGCCACACGAGGATGGAGACAAGGTAATCTGCTATTTAAGCCGTTCTTTAACGAAGCAGGAAAGAGTTTATACTACTTCAGAACGTGAAATGTTAGCTTTGGTTTGGGCGATACAGAAATTACGTCCCTACATAGAAGGTGTTCCATTTACAGTAATTACCGATCACTATAGTCTGAAATGGCTTTTAAATCTTAAAGATCCTACTGGACGTTTAGGACGTTGGTCAATTAAGTTGCAAATGTACGACTTTAAAGTACAGCACAGAAGCGGTCGAGATATGGCTTTGCCTGATATGTTATCTAGGACAGTACCGATAATAGATAGCGTGGAAGTAGCTGAAACAACCGATAATGTAATTCGGGATAAGTGGTATCATCGTATGATTATAAACATTGAGAAGTTCCCTTTGAAATTTTTAAATTGGCGTTATCAAGAAGGAAAATTATACAAGTATGTCAAACAAGACTATCCAAGTTTTTCATCTTCCGAGGATTTCTGGAAATTAGTAGTACCAAAGGAGCAACGATCTGGTTTAATTAAGTTGGCACATGACCCTCCAACTTCTGGTCATATGGGGGTATATAAGACGTATTCACGATTAACAGGAAAATATTATTGGCCTAAGATGCGTCAGGATGTAGCGTCCTACATCAAGAAGTGTCACGTCTGTGCTGCTTATAAGAGTGATCCTCGCGGAGTTAAAGATCAGATGGTTTCACATTCTAAACCTTCAAGACCTTGGGAAGTAATTTCTACAGATTTAATGGGACCTTTACCTAGATCCACCAAGGGAAATTCGTTTATCTTAGTCGTTACTGACTACCTCAGTAAATTTTCTTTAGTTTTCCCACTTCGTAAAGCGACTTCAGCGACTATTATCAAAAGAATTGAAGAAGAAGTATTTTTAGTGTTTGGCGTACCAAGGATTTTATTGACTGATAATGGCCCTCAATATAGGAGTAATGAGTTTAGGAAGTTTGTGGATAAATATCAATGTTCAATTAAGTTTAATGCCAATTACCACCCTAGAGCGAATCCGACGGAGAGGCAAAATAGGACTATCAAGACAATGTTGGCTATGTATGTTAAGGATAATCATAGAACTTGGGATGCTGAGATACATAAGGTAGCTTGTGCTTTGAGAACAGCTCACCAAGAAACAACTAGAGTGTCACCCTATTTTGTTAATTTTGGTCGAAACATGTGTTTATCTGGAGATGACTACAAAAATCAGGAACTATTTAAAGAAGAAAACGGTACCCAGACACCGGGAGTTTCAAGAAACGAGGCATTTAGGAAGCTATTTAGTGCTGTTAAGAAACGTTTGGAAACTGCTGGTGAAAGGAGTGCTGCTCGGTACAACCTACGCAAAAGAAATGCTGATTATTCTGTAGGCGACAGCGTTTGGAGGAAGAACTACGTCATCTCAGACGCCGCAAAGCATTTCACTAGTAAACTAGCTCCGAAGTTTGTAGGACCCTTTTTAATCCATCGTCGCATCTCACCTTGGACTTATGAGTTAAAAGATGAGAATGGCAGTCTACAAGGAGTCTGGCATTCAAAGGACTTAAAGGATAATTTTTCCTTTGATTAACCATAGGGGTTAATCATTTTGAAGTTAGGGGGGGAAAATGTAACGTACAAATTTCATTTTACGATTTAGATAGTATAAATAAACACAAATTTATAATAATAATTTACCTTATTCCACATGTAGTGTGAACGTTAAAATCTTGTGTGTATGCCAGCAAAATCATTAGCGCTTTCAGTGACATTCCTAATTTGTCCTGGCAATTGGTCACTTCATACTGAGTTTCGAGGGATTCCAGCTATTCTGCTATCAGAAATAGCTTATACGTTGTCCTGGGTCCTGTGTTTAGTAAGTTCTCCTTGAATAGATGGATTTAATGTACGTTACCTACGATAATTTCTAATGTTATGACAGTTTCAGTCGAGTTGTTTACCTTTGTTGTAAGCTTGATTTATAACGGAATATACCTCTTTAGCTTCAGGATCGTGCCCCTGTACTTACTTTGACGTATTATATGATGGGTTTCCTGGATTGTTAGTTAATTCGCTAGCATGTTATGGAATTAATTCTAGTTTGGCTTTTGAGAACAGCTGATCTTGACAGGTTGGAGTTTCGGGGTCACCATTTCGATAGGGCCCTGCGTATATTGGCCTTGTTGCACGTGTTCTACGGTGTTGCCAGTTATTTTAGGACAAATTCCCCATGAAATCGGACCTCATGGTTTCGAAACGATTTGTACATGGCCAAAACAGCCAGGCGGTGGTCTGGATGGTGAATGCCGTAATCTTGCAATAATCAGCTCCTAGGATTTAGACGTAATGGTGAAATCACTCGATTGGTCGCTTCTTGGGTATGAGATTTTTATAAAGGTATATCTGGTTGCGGCAGTACGTTGGTGGTTTCCCCATAGCAATATCCTGATCCTGACGTTTGACAACCCTGTTGACATTGCGAATCACGTGTTCTCATCGAGTTGCGTATTGGAGATTTATTCCAGATGCTAGAGAGAAACAATTGCTCTTCGCAGCGGGTAAGAAAGGGATAGTGCTGTACTAGACCCGAAGATCTTGGAGGAAGGGTAGGGTACACCGGTACAGCCGGCAGACATTTCACATCTTTCGACTAAAGTCGTTGTCTCCTGCTGTCTCCTCTTTTTTCCGGCATGGCGCCGCCATTTTAAATTAAGATTTCGGTAATGTATCGCTGAGAAGCCTGTGAGCTTGTAAGTGCCACTTAGATGGATTAGCACCGCAAATCTTTGTGAAGTTATGGATTTCCGATTGAATTGATGTAGTTAGATATTGATGGAAGTACTTCACGCCATTTTGGAATGGGATCAGATTTAATGGCCGCCATATGCTGTGGTTCTATGCCCCGCTTAATGTCTTCAGGTACGGTTGTCTTCATATATTAATATATTTGACTATTAAATCGATATCTAAGTCCTCGAAATAATATTTCAGGGGCGAGATAAATTTGGAGTAGAGTTCACTCGTGGTGACGACCGCGTGGGATCTTTTGTTTGGGACTACAGTATGGGCATTCAGGCCTAAAAGGACCCTCTACTTAAGTGCAGAGGTAATGTATATTGGGTAGATACTTATGTCAATCTTAAGAGGTAAATCTTCATAAATTAAGGGGTATTTTTCCTCTATTTTAGGGTTTTTAGTCCTGGTTTTTGGTTCTGGTTTTGGTTTCATTTGGATTTTGGAGTGTTGAGGTTCATTCAGCACACTTGTCGGCTTATTAATTCCATGGAGTCTCTACACTGACGGTGTATTAGAGAGGCGGTTACTTCGAGTTCCATAGGATCCCTCAGGCATTGCATGGCCTTGAGTTGAAGCTGAGAACGCAAGTTTTTAAACATATTTTCATATATCAATTCAATGAACCTATTTAAGACTTATTGACTAGTACACTTGTTTTTTTTTGCGAGATCACATAGAGAGAAGTTTATTTGAATTAAATATTTTTGTTTATAATTGGTTTAGAATCTCCTATGTTGATTCTTGGCTAGGGAAGGGATCAATTCAAAGGGTTGGGGTATGGACATATTTAGGGTATTATTTTTTGTTTAAGATATGTACATATTTGGGATTTCACTAGTATTTAGGATTGTAACTATTATGTAACAGAGCTGAGGCCATAGCTTACATAATAAGGGGGCTCGATATAGAAGAGCAGGGAGTAATACATTTTTGTTTGGGTTTTTACTAGTATCTAAGATTAGAACTATTATGTAACCGAGCTAATGCCATAGCTTACATAATAAGGGGCTCGATATTACAGAGCAGGGATTAGTACTTATTTGGGATTTTACTACTACATTGAGTCAGTGTTATGCAATAATGCTATCTGTCATGACTTGCATAGTACAGTAAATAGTAATCGTACATTTTAGCTGCTTATTTTATATTTCGGTCAGGATACTGCATCAGCGGACTGCGGTCTGGTAACTGTAAACAAGGCGTGATCACGTGTTGTAGGCCTACATCCCTGAGTAGCGTATATTGATAGCACCCTGTATATTATTTGGTGTCACTCACAGTCGGTTTATTTATTTGACTTGTAGTCGCGTATCAATCTACCTACATAAATGTAAGTATCGCTGTAGTACTCCTGGCTTCCATAGTTCTAACGTTGCTGGGTCATATCCTTAAATCTTCCTGTACTTTCGACCTCAAGACTTGACCATACATTTATATTTCTACAGTAAAAAGTAATCCTATCTGTGGAGTTTATCTTATTTCCACATCCTTACTTTTAATTACTGTACGTGCTTCTATAATGGCATAATTATCATTGTTATTTTATTGTTTGACAATCACTAATTGTGTCAATTGGTCGAAGAACATAGGAATATGATCTGGTGAACGTTCTGCTCATTAATTCAAATTTCACTGTTATTTTAAAATCTTTCATTACAAATTTAGACTCTAACTAAGCATCATATTATTTCAATACGAGGTCTATACCTATTTGGCTACCGATAGTCAATAATGTCAACCTGCATTTAAGCGACTAACATCTTATGACAAATAGATTAAATATACTGAGCGTTGTTGTTTTACATTACTATCCCCAACCTAGGTTAATATTTGAAGGTAAAGGAAATTAAGTGTAGGGCAGTTATAGGGTGATTCGCAGTTATCATTCATAACTATCGGACATCTCTTCCAGAGGCAAGGTGCACCACTTAACTGCGTGGCGCTCATAATCTTAGAACTTAACCCAGGCCCGTCTCCACTGTCTAAAAGCTGGCGGCCACTTTTGTCTCTGACAACAAAAACCTCTGCACTCGGTGTCTTGTTTTCCTTCCTTATTGGATCATCTAAATTAGCGTCACATACCGTTTGGGCTAGCATCAGCCCCTTTTACATTTACAAAACTTATGAAGCCAGTTGTACAAAGGCTTCGTTGCGGTGGCGTTACATACATAAATTATTTAGATGATTTTCTAATTATCGGCACGTCGAAACAAGAGTGTCTACGAGATGTACGTCTTGCCATATCATTATTAATTCGTTTTGGCTTTAAGATAAATAAAGAAAAAAGCGTTATAACTCCTAATTCAAGCTTTAGATTTCTGGGTTTTGTTTTCAACTCTGTATCAATGACAATTGAATTACCACAAGAGAAGCGAGACAAGATTTTGAAATGGACACAGTATTTTCTGTCTCGTGACAGGTGTAAAATTTTAAAATTTGCACAATTTCTAGGTTTGTTGAATGCCGCATGCCCAGCCATAAAATATGGGCGCGTATACACGAAAACTTGCGAGCGTGCGAAATATTTATCGTTAAAAGAAAGTAATGGAAATTACACTGCTTTTATGTTTATTTCAAAGGAAGTTAAGCATGATTTATCTTGGTGGAGGGAAAATAGTTTGCTCCAAGAATCATTTGAAAAAAGATGTATTTACCCTGGAAATTTGCACCGATGCTTGTTTATCGGGTTGGGGTGCGGCTTGCAATGGCAAAAGAACATGTGGCTGGTGAACAGCACTTGAGGCAACAAGTCACATAAATTATTTGGAACTTCAGGGCATATTCTTGGACTTAAAGTACTTCGCAAGCAAATATAAAAATTGCAATATTTTAATCCGAACAGACAATACCACCGCTCTGGCGTACGTAAATCGCATGGGTTCGGTACAACATCCTCTACTTAATGCCCTAAGTAAAGAAATATGGCGTTGGTGTGAATCCAAAAACATATGGATATTTGCATCGTACATAAGCTCAAGTCAAAACTTTGAAGCAGACTTTGCATCACGCGTTTTGCCCCCCGAGACAGAATGGTGTTTAAATCAGGATATTTTCGAAGACATCATAAAATTTTGGGGTAAACCCGAAATTGATTTGTTCGCGTCACGTTACAATAATAAATGTGACCGCTATGTATCATGGCTCGGAGATCCAGAGGCCGAACTTATTGATGCTTTTACTATAAACTGGCGTCATTTAAATTTTTATGCATTCCCGCCATTCTCGCTCGTCCTTCGAGTGGTTCAAAAAATTATAAACGATAAGGCTACAGGAATAGTTGTTTTCCCCTTTTGGATATCACAACCATGGTATCCATTGTTGACAAAATTAATAGTTGGTAGACCCAATTATTTTGGACCCCAAGATAATGTTCTATTCTGTCCTTTTAGCAAGAAAATGCACCCTCTTTCGAAAAGACTTATCCTGGTGGCCGCCAAATTATCTGGACAGCGTTCCAGAAAAAGGGGATTCCAAACAACGCAATAAATACAATGGTGAAGTCGTTAAGTGAGGGGACTATTCACCAATACAGTACTACGTACAAACTATGGTGGAAATACTGTCAAACCAAAGATATTTCTCCTTTTGATGGTCAAATTCCAGACGTTATTGGATTTTTTCAACATGTTCTAGACTCAACTGGTAACATTTTTGAATCTTTCAATTATCACCGTGCAGCGCTCTCCTTACTGGTATCAAGCAATCTAGGGGAAAATGCCCAGGTCAAACGTTTTCTAAAAGCAGTATTTCGTTTACGGCCGCCTAGGCCAAAGTATGACTGCATTTGGGAGACCATCAGGTTTTAG
Organism: Polydrusus tereticollis; assembly: GCA_963920685.1. Classification (NCBI taxonomy): domain Eukaryota; kingdom Metazoa; phylum Arthropoda; class Insecta; order Coleoptera; family Curculionidae; genus Polydrusus; species Polydrusus tereticollis. Next base: position 67,634,004 of record OY987330.1, read on the forward strand.
CCCTTTTGGAAAATTTCTCGGATTCCAGCTTAAAGTCGCTGTCATGTAAACTGGTTACGTTGCTAACACTAGTAACAGGACACAGAATTCAGACAGTTTCTTTGATCAAATGTTCTAACATTAAAATGTATGACTCCAAAATAATGATTCTTGTCCCAGATCTTATTAAAACGTCTGGACCTAATAAAACACAGCCAAGTTTTAGTTTACCATACTTCATGGAGAACCAAAGGCTGTGCGTTGCTTCATGTTTAAAAAGGTATCTAGAAATAACTAGATCCTTACGAAGGCTAAACTGTGACAATCTATTTATTACACACAGCAAACCACACGGTGCAGTGTCTAAACAAACATTAAGTAGATGGGTGAAAAGTACTCTTCACTACGCAGGCATTGATACGGATATTTTTAAAGCCCACTCCACGCGACATGCCTCTACGTCTGCGGCACTGAGAAATGGGGTTTCTATTGATGTCATCAGAAAATCTGCTGGCTGGACACCCCAATCGGGCACCTTCGCCAAATTTTACAACCGTCCTTTAGTTGAGTCCAACAGTTTTTTGAAATCCGTATTGGATGTTTAAAAGTGTGTAATATCGTTATATAATATTCTTATATACTTTATAAATATTATTTTTAATATTTTGCTAACTATTTTTTTCTATCGTTCTTAGTTACTACGTTCAGAATGTTTGCATTTTCTAAGTTAATAACTTAAGTTTCGTCTACTGTTACTTTAAAATGTACTACAATATATGAAGTTAAAGTAATTTTGTCAGGGTTGTTTACTTATTTACATAGGTACGCTCGAAGTTGTTTTACAGCAACTAATTTAAACATCTACAGTGTGTAATATTGAGGACTGGACTTGAAATATAATTTATCGATCAAAGGAACTTACCTGAAGTTCGATCGTAATTATATGATAGTCCAGTCCGAAAATATTACAACCCACCTACCACTCCCTTAGATTGTTGCTAGTAAAACAAAAAGGTTAATATTTACTTTAAAGAATGAAAGGCAGCTAAACGGACAGGGCTGGTGGGAGGTCGGATGGACAGGACCGGATTAGTTACTTTTCGGTTTTTGTTCTTTAAACCTTGTGCTCAAAAGCTGGAGACAGTGTATACTATAGTGTGTAATATTTTCGGACTGGACTATCATATAATTACGATCGAACTTCAGGTAAGTTCCTTTGATCGATAAATTATCGTATCATTTGAATTAAAAATCCTGGTCAAACAAGTGCTATCAAATTCGACGGCTGGACTGCAGTAAACAGAGCCCAGGTGAACCCATTTGGTCTTAGTTTTTACACGGATGAATGTGCCCTCAATGTGCGGACAATTGCACGGGCCTGGCACGGCCTGAGCAATGATATTTTTCTTAACAAGAACCATGGTACCCGCAAGTGGTCTGAGCAGCCTGTCATTCCTGAAAATAATATAACTTGGAAACGTAAAGCGTTCACCTTTAAACCATGTCTCCTGTACTAGCAAAATATCAATGTCATAATGCTCGACAAAGTTAATAATTTCAAGTTTCTTGCCTTTCAAACCATTTATATTGATCGTAGCCAATTTAAAGTATGCAATCTCAGACTGTCAAGTTATTACTTTTGGGTTAAAGTAAACGTCGATAGCATACTTTGAAGTTGCAGCCTGGGTCTGTTATAGTCATTGATAATTCCAGCTACCACTCAAGAAAATCCGAAAAAACACCAAGGTCTTCTTGGAAAAAAATTCACATCATTCATTGGCTTACTGTAAATAAGACGCCATTTCATAAAAATATGCTGAAAAAGGAGCTACTCGAGATTGTAAAATTAAATAAACCTCTTTGTACGAAGTTTGTTGTCGACGAAATCACTTCAAAACGAAATATCGGTACTTCGCCTTCCGCCATATCACTGTGAATTAAACCCCACAGAGTAGGTGCGGGCGCAAGTAAAAGGGTTTGTAGCAAGGCATACCACCACTTATAAAATGAGAGATATTAGAAACCTCTTACAAGAGAAAATAAAGAGAGTGACTTATGAAAAACGGAGTAAATGCATCGTACATTTGATTGAAATAGAAGAAAGACTGGGAAGCTGATAACATGCTAGAAAACATTGTAGAGCCCCTTATTATTTCTCTGGACCCCAACGACGATAGTTCTTTGGACTACTCGGAACATGATGACTAAAATTTAAAAATGAAGTTGTTGTATTGTACATAGTAGATTTTTTTTTCTTCTTCTTCTTCTTCTTTCAGTCATCATTCATCCAGTGTTGGATATAGGCCTCTTCTAATTGCTTCCATGCTTTTTTATTTCTGGCTGTTCTCATCCACTGTCTTCCCGCTATGGTTACGATATCATCTATCCATCTCTTTCTGGGTCTTCCTACGCTTCTTTTCGTTTCTCGGGGTCTCCAAAATGTTACCCTGTATGACCATTTTTCTGTATTTTGCCTTGCTATGTGTGCCACCCACTGCCATCTGAGCCTCGCTATTCTGTCCATGATGTCGGTTACTCTGGTTCTCCGACGTATTTCAGTGTTGGGGATTTTGTCAATCAATCTTACGCCCAGCATAATCCTTTCCATGGCTCGTTGAGTTACCCTCAATTGTTCTGCTACCTTTTTTGTCATTGCCATGGTTTCCAGTCCATAAGTTGCTACTGGTAATATGCAGCTGTCATACGTTTGGCGTTTCAAATATATTGGAACGTTTTTATCCTTAAAGATGAAGCTAAGTTTGCCAAATGCCGCCCATGTTTGCTGTATCCTTCTCTTAATTTCGAAGGTTTGATTTTGCTTTTCGTTCTGAATTATATGTCCCAAATATATATATTTTTCTACTTTTTCTATGATGATGTTCTCTATAGCAGTATCTTCTTGGCTGTTGCTAATTATTTTAGTTTTGTCAAGATTCATTTTCAACCCTATTTCTTTTGATTTTTCATTTAGGTCTTGCAGCATTGATTTTAGTTCTTGGATGTCTGTGCTTATCAATACTATATCATCCGCAAATCTTAAGTGGCTACGAGTACGATCCATCGATTTTTAGACCCTTTCCGTCCCAGTCTAATTTTTTGAAGACACTTTCTAAGGACAAAGTGAATAACTTGGGCGAGATTGTATCGCCCTGTCTCACTCCCTTGCCAAGTTTTATCTTTTCGGTTATTTGGTCTTCGTCAATCTTTATGTGGAAAGTAGCTTCGTCGTAAATGTCCTTGATGAGGGCTGAATATCTGGAATCAAGTCTGGCGTCTTCCAGAGCTGTTAGGAAAGCCCATGTCTCGACACTGTCAAAGGCTTTATGGTAATCGACGAAGGCTAGGTGTAAAGGTATATTGTATTCAATTGTTTTTTCCACAACTGTCCGGAGTGTTTGTAGATGCTCGATAGTACTAAATCCCTTACGAAAGCCTGCCTGTTCTACTGGCTGGTACGCATCTGGCTTCGCTCCCAATCGATTTGTTATTATTCGAGTTAGTAACTTGTAAATGTAGGACAGCAAGCATATGGGTCTATAATTTTCAATATTTGCGATGTCCCCTTTTTTATGGAGTAGAATGACTTCCGCGTTTTTCCAAAGTTTGGGTATTTTTCCTTCCAATAGGCATTTATTTAGCAATAGCCTTATCGTCTCCTCCAATTTGCTTCCTCCCATTTTTAGCATTTCCGCAGTAATTCTGTCTTCTCCGGGGGCTTTCCTGTTTTTCATTTGCTTAAGGGCGACTTTGATTTCAGATGGTATTATTTCGGGAAGATCTTCTGATCCTATATTTATGATGTGTTTGGAGTAATTTCTGGGGTTTGGAATGGTGGACTGGTAGAGTTTTCCATAAAATTCTTGAATTTCCTTTGCAATTTCCTCCTTGTGCGACAGTAATACTCCTCGTTCGTTCTTTATTTTCATGATTTTTTGTCTTCCAATGGATTTATTTGCTTTCAGAACTTTCATATTTTTGTTGTTCTCTATAGTTTCAAATATCTGTTTCGTTCTGTATTCTCTTAGATATTTCCTTATATTTTTCTTAACTGATACATTTAGGGCTCTATAATCAGGATGGTCTCTTTCGGTCCTTCTCCGTTCTTCCATTAGTTCTATCGTCTGTGGCCTTAGTCTAGTTTCTTTTTGGTTTTTTACTCTACTACATATTTTCTTTGTGGCTATCTGTATGTCCTTAGTTATTTTTTCGGCCAATTCATCTATATTCTTGTGTTCTAGTGAATTTACTGTAAACTTCCGTGCTAGTTCCTCCTGATACTTATCCTTATTTTGTGCTATAACTTCTGCTGTTGGAAAGGAGTTCTTCATTAATAGTTTTTTTCTTTCTATCTTTGTATTGATGTGTATACTGGCACGAACCAGCCTATGGTCACTACCTGTGTTAAATTGGTTTAATACAGAAACGTCTTTGCATATTGTTCTGTTATTTGAGAGGATATAGTCTATCTCATTTCACGTCCACTTCCTTTGCGTTTGTTTTTTATAGAACGTATTCAAGCAGAACAGTTTTTCGGAATTTATGAAGTTAGTTAGTGTCTCCCCTCTGTTGTTTCTATATCCTAGCCCGAATTTTCCTATGTAGTCTGAATCACCCAATTTTCTCTTCCCTACTTTAGCATTAAAGTCTCCTGTGATGATGACATAATGGGATTTGACATAATGGGATTAGATTTTTTTTTATAAATATTAATATTTATTCCAATTTATCTATTTTTATATTATTCTTACTTCTATATAAGTTTTGTCTACTTAATATCTCAGTTATCTGCCTATCTCTATAAGTATAATCAAGTATAATTATTATTATACTTATTATTCATATAAACTATCTGTAGTAACGCCGCTGTCACCTTAGTTTCATTCACCAAACTCGTCTTTCTATTATATGCAAATTAGGGTGACCTAAATATCTAAAATTCGGAATTCTTAAAAACCATCATTTTCAAATTTACAATGCAACCTGTAAGCTGTCCACCCTACTCAACGGGTCCTGTCATTGCAAATTTGCGTGTAAAGCTTACTAGAATACCTAGATTTCAAGTTTGTATCGTTATTTGTTTTGAAAACATTAAGAAAAAAAAACATCTTCCTTTGAATCAAAGAAAGCGTCCATTTTCTCCAAGAGACTTTTATAGAAAATAAAAAACAATACCCAACACAAAGTCTAAGTCTCATAAAAATAAAATATATTAATCGGTTACATGTTTCGCCCGTTAGGGCATCATCAGACCTACAAGAAGAACAATTAAAATTAAAACAAAAATATATAGACTAACTTAACAAAAAACAAACCTTAACCACTAACAATCGTATTACAAATAACAATTAAAATCTGCTGGATAGTCTGCGCGTGGCTAAACAACTCCGACCCAGATCCGAGTGGAACTAAACCAAGTGCAGGTACCACACTGAATTAGCCCACTAGGCAAAGGTCATCTAATCCCAACCGAAAGAAGAAGAAGAAGAAGAGAACTAAGAAGGTGACAGTAACGACAGATAGCATTGACTTAAAATGCGAACAGCTGACTGAACTGTTGTTGACAAAAATAATAAAATTAAATAAGGTTATTGAAGACTAAATGGGGCTCGAATGTAAAAACATCATTCACACAAGCAATAATGGGACTTTTCGTAGCTCGTCCTATCTCTATTATTTAATTTTATTATTTTTGTCAACAACAGTTCAGTCAGCTGTTCGCATTTTAAGTCAATGCTATCTGTCGTTACTGTCACCTTCTTAGTTCTCTTCTTCTTCTTCTTCTTTCGGTTGGGATTAGATGACCTTTGCCTAGTGGGCTAATTCAGTGTGGTACCTGCACTTGGTTTAGTTCCACTCGGATCTGGGTCGGAGTTGTTTAGCCACGCGCAGACTATCCAGCAGATTTTAATTGTTATTTGTAATACGATTGTTAGTGGTTAAGGTTTGTTTTTTGTTAAGTTAGTCTATATATTTTTGTTTTAATTTTAATTGTTCTTCTTGTAGGTCTGATGATGCCCTAACGGGCGAAACATGTAACCGATTAATATATTTTATTTTTATGAGGCTTAGACTTTGTGTTGGGTATTGTTTTTTATTATCTTCCTTTGAGACTGCGTAGATCGGTTATTGAGGGATATAGGACAAAATGTTAGATGACCTTCGGACCATATTTTGACATGCTCCCAGATAACTTAAAAATTATTATTATTATTAATTATATATTATTAATATAATATTCATTCATATTATGCTGTGTCAACTTACCAAGATTGGCTACTTCACAAGGCAGCACTATTCGATCTCGATATTTGGCTTTAAACACTTGGCTAGACGTCAGGAAGCTGGGCAATGTAGAATGATCGATGTTAGCACTTATGGTTTGATAGGAAACTGCAAAAAAAAGTATAAATATACAGAGGTCGATTCACAACAAGCTGTAAATAGAACTTTTAGGAAAACTACCAGGAATATGTTTCCAAAACGTTGTAGTGTTATGTTTTTGTTTTTCACCCAAAATATTTTTTATCACTCCTGGCTAGGTATATCGAACTAAAAAAGAAATAAAATTTATTCTACAAGTCAACAAGGAATATTATAAAATAAACTCGCAGCATGATGACGATGCACGCGAGATTTCACAGAAACCGAAGATGCTGCTGACTTTTTACATTAACTTGTATTGTATTTTTTCACATAAAAAATAGGTATTCTCTATCTTGTCGTTGTTAAAGTCACAAAATTTGTCTGGAGTAAAATGAAAATATTTTTTAAAAAGAACTAAATTGTTTATCTGAACATAACTGGCGGAGCCGGTATATGAGATCATGTGCGTTTTTTAAGTTAGATCCAATATTTAACTTCTTTTCTTTCTTTGTTCAACTGTTCGGCTGGTCACCATTAGATAATAGTTAGAGCCGCGGTCACAAAAATGCCTCGGAACTCCCAAACGGACGAAAGCACGTTTTTGTATAGTTCGAGTGTCGTTCTCGAAATCCGTGTTGTCGAGTAGGGGCCTGGCGCTCGGCGGTGAGCGGCTATAATATTTTTTCCAAATTTTGACCAGCGCCAGCGGTTTAAAAAAACATTTCCCAGACGGATGAAAATTACTGGAGGGCATCTAGGCAACCCCCCAATTACCGGAAAAATATTTTCATCCGATTTGATCTTTGCAAAGAGCTCTTCCAGGAGCTCAAAAAAAAAATGGAAAAAAGGGGGGAAAAATTTGCTCATTTAAACTTGAAATTTGGCAGGGAGCTAGAGTTCGTGTCTGAGAATATGTAAAAAAATTTTTTTTGCTCCATGTGTCGCCATCGCTTTATAACAGTTTTTCAAAATTTAAATGGGGAAAATTTGATAAAGTAATTCCCACATAGATGAAAATTTACACACAGGTTCTTTGACACCTACAGAACATCGAAAAATTATTTTCATCCAAATTTATTGCGGCCAAGACCAGATCTTCCAAAACATGCATGAACATTTTTACTTACCATTGAATAGTCACTCAACATTTTACCGCCTCTCGGGAGCATATCATTTTTTTTTATATTTTTAAACCAGAGACAATAGTATATTACAATACAAGTACGGTAGGTACTAGGTAAGTGTTTTAATTTACCCCGTAGGTGCCTCGTAAGTCGTTATCAACAATGCATTAACATCAGGTTGCTAGGGAAATAAATTATAGAAATTTAATAGTTGGATTTTATATGACAGATGTAAAACTTGACAACGGAATAAACGATAATTATTTTTTAACAATTTCATGAAAGTGTGTTTTACGTCCTTTAAATGAAAGTCAGTAGCAGCAGTGATGATGAAATTCCGAAGGAAGTTCTGGACATTGCTGAAGCAGCTACCCTTAATTTATTGCCGGATAAATCATGGCATAGATATGAGAAGGAATATGGGCTCTTCATGGACTGGTGTTCATGAAAGAAAGTTAAAGCAATTAGTGAAGATGTGATGCTTGCCTATTTTGTGGATAAATTTATGTTTAATAGAGTTTTTTTTTTTAAATAAAAAATACACTTGAATAATATAAAACTTGTTTTATAGTATGTAATTACTTACAGCACTAGTGCAGTAAAGTGATACTTACCGCACTCAAATCAGTGCGGTAAGTAGTTACTTACCGCATGCTTGTAGATAAATAAGTTTCCGAAACTTCCATCTAAATCTCGAAGAAAAACTCCGGGATCAAAATCACGCGTGCTGGCGAGGTTTTTTGTTATTTGGCATAGTTTAGCCAGGCTCATTTTGGATGAAAACTTTTTTTTTTTAATAACACAAATAATAACGATTCATTTCAGTCCGGTTGCATGCATGCGGCTGATTTCTTTTTTTTAATTTCGGAGTTTGAGTTCATTTAATTGTACTGGAGGTTACGGCAAGGATCAAATCGGATGAAAATATTTTTCCGGTAATTGGGGGGTTGTCTAGATGCCCTCCAGTAATTTTCATCCATTTGGGAAATGTTTTTTTAAACCGCTGGTCAAAATTTGAAAAAAATATTATAGCCGCTCACCGCCGAGCGCCAGACCCCTACTCGACAACACGGATTTCGAGAACAACACTTGAACTATACAAAAACGTGTTTTTCATCCATTTGGGAGTTCCAAGGCATTTTTGTCACCGCGGCTCTAACTATAAGTCTTGGATTCGGAAATACTTCTTTAAATAATTGACGTGTGTCGACAGCGTTCAAGTTGGTACTTCAAATTATTGAATTTGGAAGGTTGCTTTGACGAAATTAATCGAGTCTTGGTAAAAGCCAGTTTTTTGGTAAGTTATATGTACTGTTTGGTAGAGAATAAAATGTGGTAGCTTATAATGAGTTCATATTGCGACACGTCTGAAAAAAAAATTCATTTAACGTCGGCATTCGTAAGTCATTGTCAGCGGAGCCAGTATGATAGTGCGGTAGCGGTTTGAATCGAGTGATTTTCAGTCGAATTGGACTATTTGTGGTCTCAACCCTTCGGTATTATCCAGAACCATCCTCTCGAGAAGCCATGCAAGTAGACAAATTGCAACCCATAGCAAGAGCAGAGCATCGGAAAAGGAAGAAAACTATAATTCGGTAAGTTTCATTTTTTCTTGTCGCCCTTTTGACCCTCTGTAGACTCATGCATTGTACGTATTATCATAATTTAGGTTCAGTCTATTGAAGGCTATTCATTTAGATGCACTCTATTGAAGGTAATTAATTTAGGTTCAGTCCGTTAAAGACAATTAAGTTCGGCCTATTAAAGACAATTTTGTTAACAAAGTTTTACAATAATTTAAATTCTACTTTGTGGAAAATTGTGCGTATGAAAGTACATTACGCACATAAGGTATATTTATTATTATAGTATTTTTCAAAAAAATACAATATTATAGAGGGTGTTTTAGAAGAACGGTAAGTAACTTAAGGCTGATTTCTTATGTTGTTCTAAGAGAAAAAGTTCATATGAACATGTGTCCGGAGTGGCCCCGTTTTTGATATACAGGGTGTTGAATTTAAAAGAAGAGAATCGGTTTTTTATAATTTTTTTAAATATCCCTTTGCCGATTTAAAATTTGGTACCGTTATTCACAATCATATTTAAAAAAATTGTTTTGTTTTTATTTTAATGTTTTAATTAACTTTGAAATACATAGGTAGGTAGTTTTTCTGTATATGCAGTAAAGTGGTTTCTAGTTTTTCTCTCGAGAATGAGGCAAGACACGAAAACAATTCAAAGAAGAAAAAAGTTGTATTATTTGTTGGCAAATCCGAAAAAAATATCAAAATTAAAAAAAAGTGGCGTACATTTTTTTCTCAATATTATTCGTTAATCTGCTCCCAGGTACGCCGCTGGACTTAATACATTTAATCTAGTCAGGGCTAATTAAGCCCCTTCTCATTATGAATAACGGTACCAAATCTCAATAAAATCGAGAAAAGGATATTTAAAAAAACTATAAAACCCGATTTTCTTAACAAACTTTAGCCCCCTGTATATCAAAAACGGGGCAACTCTACTAGAATATCATAAGGAATCACCTCCTTAATTTACGTACCGTACTTCTGAAACACCCTGTATATAGTTTTAGTAATTTTGCATTGAGCGACATATTCTTTAAATAGCTCTTAACTTTTAATATTTTAAATTGGCTACACCGAGGATACAAACGCCTATCGTAAAATTAGATATTAATCTGTTAGGCTAAAACTCGAAAATATTAAGCCTTTCAACGGCAACTTACATAAATACATAAAAAGATGTGATGATTTGGTTACCAAATATAAAATTTTAATAACGAATCAATGTTCATGAATTTGAGTATATCACAGAAAGGTTAACCGGCCGAGCCGAAAGCAAGATAGGCAACAGGGCCGAATCAATAATAATAAAACTTAAGAACAGCTTTACTCCAAAGTTTTTCTGATCGTAGAGATTCAGATTGTTTAGTGCAAGAATTAACGCTCATCCAACCTTACAACGGAGAAGATATTTTTAATTTTGACAAAAGGCTACAACTACTGCGCAGCAGTATGGTCCAAAAATGTGCAGGTTGTACTGGCATATTAGAAAACAATATGTATCCAAAGAAACCCACGGCCTTAAAAAATGGTATGTCGTATGTTAACGAATTTGAAAAATTTTACAATAATTTTGCTGATATAGGTACTTAAAAGTTTTAAAAAATAATCTTTCTATGCCAAGACCAACAACGCAATTTCAAAATAAAAACTATCAACAAATGTAGTTTCCACCAAGAAATACCTTCTTAATAAAAAATTTCAGTAATAGGCCCAATTTTCCTAGTCAATAAATAGATGCTCAACCACTCGCAATAATACCACCCCCAAACATACCCCAGTAATAGATTGGTCAAACAACAGACGTGTTCAAACCAAATCAAGTAGTACCAAATCAATTACCTTACCCAATACCCATGTCAACAACCTCATGAAACCACAGAATCAATCAATAAGAAATCACTTTACAAATCAAAATCCCTATCGATAACCTATTCTTCTAAATTTTAAAGACATTAATAGATTATGGTTAATCAACTATCATCGATCACAATAATCAATGAAGTACCACACCCATAATTTATTATTAGTTATGTGTAGTCATAATTCGGTCAATATGGTTATTATGGAAATAGCAAACTCGAATTGAACCAATTCTCAACATCTTTCAAAAAAGAAAAACTAATAAGAAAATCGAGAAAACCGTTACTTCGCCAAATAGTTCCATTATTTTCTCAGTTTAACGAAGGAGGAGCTACATATTATACGAGAAATTATGACGATGCGAGTCCCATGCCAGATTTCACAGAAACCCAAGATTCTGCTGATTTTTTAAATCAACTTGTATTGTATCTATTCGCATAAAAATAGACATTTTCTTTCATTTGTTAAAGTCACAAGTTTTCTCGAGAAAATCTCTGAAAATCCTTGTTTAACAAAACTGAGTTGTTTATCCGAACATAACTCAGAACCGTGTACTGCGTAGTCTGCTATACCCCAATAAACTATTTCAAACAATTGTAACGAACTTGATAGTATTAATATTAGTTAATGCTGAACAGACACTTCAAACAAATTGCTTTTAGAAATTTCTGCCATATTGTTATATGCTCCAGATTCTGCAACAAGGGCACTCGATTCTCCGGCGCGTCCTTAAAGCGTTTGGGCGTTAAGAGCGCCCTCTATGCTTTTAAGACACACGATTAAAAATAGGTTTGAAAAATACAATTATGTTGCTTTGTAAAGGTCCATGTACGGTTTTTTTTTATATATGCAGTGAGAACGTAAAGGTTTGAATAAAATTCATGTTTTTTTTTCGAAAAACCGCTCGGACCCGTAATTTTTTTATTTTGTTGTGCAATTTTTAAAGCATATTTCATGTACCTATACGAGTTATCCCAAAAACAAGTTATGGCGGTTTATTTAATTTTTTTAAATTGATACCACTATTTTATAATATTTTTTTAGATTCTGCATAAAGTTCTAAACATATTTCATAAAATATGTCAAATACTTGAATTCAGCCTTTTGGGAGAAAATCGATATTCAGATTCTATTATTATTTTTTAATTCATGAACACTGTTGTAAATAACGCCTTTGGTTGTTAGGTTGTCATACGGACAGTGACGGTTGTCCCCTGATTTGAGTAGTTTTACCTCAAGTCGAAGTGTCTGGCAAAAGTTATTTTGATAATCCTGTAATTTTAAATATGGCAGGCCTCAGTGAAAGAGAGCGAATAGAAATATTAATAATGATTGGTTACGAAGATAGAATGCGCACACAATTGAAAGTTTGCGAAGTCGTCAATAACAAGTATCCTTGCAGAGAACCGATATCTCGATCTAATGTCAGTAAAATAGAAAAAAAATATAGAGATTTAGGTCACGTTAGGGACAATTATACGAAAGGTCGACCTGCGGTATTAGATGATACACAATTAAATGTGTTATTGTCGGTTCAAGAAGACCGCCATAAGGCGAGTAGTACTATTGCTTAAGAAAATCATATCTGCAAAACATCCGTGCTAAAGTATTTAGACAAAAATAAATTCCATCCTCAGAAAGTCCAATTGGTTAATGAAGATGATCCAGACAGAAGAAGTTCTCATTTGGCATCCAAAGGAGAACAACGTATTGTCAAATTTTTTACTGCTGTCAGTGTCAAACTTTCGAAGAATTTTGAATACAGAGCTTTAATTTAGATTGTCTGGGTATAGTACCAACCATGGGCGATTCCAGTGATGGAGGATCCTCACCACCACCTGCCAATATTATCCTGGCCGAGTCCGAGGAGGAAGATGACATTGAAATGAAGGAAAATGTCCCAATATCCAAGAACAAACTAGAAAGAGTTTTGGAAAACCGATGGGAAAGATACATCAAGGCCCGTGAGTAGAAGCTCTAGCTAGATGAAATGAAACGATCCACCGAGAAGAAGCTTGTAGACTTGGAGGTAATCATCTTTCAACAAAGAAAAGAGCTAGACAGATATAAAAGCCAGCTTTCCATTGCTGAAACTATTACAACCAATACTACCAATTCTGCTCCTACTAACACTATTACAAACACTACTAACACATTTCAAAATACTGCTAAATATTACAGTTTGTGACATGATCGTTGACGATGACACTACCGAATTTCAACAGGTTAAATCCTTAAGGATGGGACCAAATAACAGCGGCTCTGCTCCTTTAGCCAAAAAAACAAATAACTACTGAATCGGCATGGCCGAATTTGCCCATTGCCAATGACCAAGCCTTGAAGGAGCATTTTATCTCCAAGGCGGGCACATCAAATATCCATTCTGGGCATACCGACTCAGTTCCTCCAAAATCAATTATGTCAAATAAAGTATCAGGTGAGGAAAATGAGGAAACTGTTGTCCCTGAAAAACTGCGGGTTTCCCCAATTGTCCTACGTGACAAACTTAAATATAACGAAGTTCCCCATTTCCTCAAAACCAACAAGATTGATTTTGAACGGGCTATCACAGTTGAAGATGGTGTGAAACTTAATCCCTTCACCCCAAACGACTACTCTAAAATCGTTAAATTCTTCTTCTCAAATAAGATCCCGTACCATTCCTTTCGGTTTCCAAAAGAGAAAGACCTCCACATTGTCTTGCGGAGTGTGCTTGAGACGTGGAGCGAGCAAAACGTCAAGGAGGACCTGGAGGGGTGGGGTTTCAACCCGTCAAGAGTGATTAGGTAGCACCGAAAGGGCGGCCAGCCAATGACAGTAATGCTAGTTTTTTTTTACCGAAATCGGAAAAAGGCATATTTGATTTGACTGTTTTGGATAACTTAAGGATTAAGGTGGAAGCTCAGAGGTCGAGATCTACCACATCGCAGTGCCATAGATGTCAACTTTATGGCCATTCACAATTTAAGTGTACTGCGCCCATAATATGCTTGAAGTGTGCCAGTAATCATTTTTCGTATGAATGTAAAATTAGTTTAGAGGATCAGCCTAAATGTGCAAACTGTGGAGGCGCGCACCCTGCCAACAACCAGGGTTGCCCCAAGCACCCTAGTAACTTCAAATCTGTCAACAATAAGAAAACGGTCAAACCAAATATTCCTCCTCCTAACTTTAGGTGGGGCTCGCAAAACAACGCAGACCTGAGCGATAGCTCAGCAAATGGAAAACCAGCGACTGAGGTGTTAAAGGCTGCCCTTCAAAAAACCATGCAGTCGTTCCTAAATGAGTTTTCTTCAATAATGCAGAAGCAGATTCAAAGCATGTTGTCTACCTTTACATTGGTTAAGAAGTAATGACTTTGCAAAGCGAGATTGCTTACTTTAAGTTGGCAACATTCAATGCAAATGACTTGAAAGGCAAAAAACTCGAAATTATTAACTTTGCTAAAAGTAACGACATTGATGTGCTTCTTATACAGGAGACATGGTTTAAAGTAGAGCGCTTCATGTTTCCCAATTTCATGGTATTCAGGAATGACAGGCATATTAGGCAAAAAGGGGGTACCATGGTTCTAGTAAAAAAGTACATTATTGCTCAGGCCGTACCGGGCCCGTCAAACTGTCCGCATATTAAGGGCACGTTCATCCATGTCAAGACTAAAAATAAATGGGTCTACCTGGGCTCTGTTTACTGTAGTCCGTCAGTCAATTTTGACAGTACATGTCCGGGCAAGGTTTTCAACAGCAATGAGACTATAATTATAGGGGGTGACTTAAACGCTAAAAATAGGATTTGGAGATGTAGGAGCCAAAACCGAAAAGGCCTTACTCTGTACAATAAATCTCTAGACTATAACTACCACATTATGCCGCTGCGAGAACATACTCATTCGTCTCCTATTGATCTAACAGAAATTTTAGGCATTTTTGTAGTTAAATATTCAGACTGTCACAACCTGTGGTATTATATGATTTATCGGCAGATCATCTTCCGGTCGTAGTCGAATATGGCAATCCGCAAGAGAAGGGGCAGGGTTTTGTTTCGAATACTAGTGTTTGTTGGCCTATGTTTAGACGCATCCTCGAAAACAACGAACCAATACCACCTATCGTTGCAGATCACGAAATCGATTTAGCTGTTAGCAGAATCACCGATTCCATTAATACCGCCATGGCTGATGCCTCTACTACGAAAGTCACAAGGTTTTCAAAGTACGGCGCCTTCTCAGACGAACTAAAAACTCAGATTCGTATTAAAAACAGACTGATGAACCGTGCATACCGTACTGGTGACCCCCGCATTAAGGCAGAAGCTAAGAGGGCAATGTTGCATGTTCGTAGACATTCAGGAGCAAGCGTCTTCTCTGTGGGATCATAGGATCAGGAATCTAAATAGTCAATAGCATCTACAAAATAACTCGTTCTCTGACGAAGGGTGGTAGAAAACCTATGGCCTTCATCAGAGATATTACCACCAATAAATTGATTTCTGATCCCAGGGTCAAAGTTGAATTGTTCGTGGACAACTTTCGTGAGCAATTCAGCGATAACCCGACGACGGACTCTCAGAGAGATGCGGCGGTCTCCAGGACAGTACAGATTTATCCTTCAATAGAACATCCCTTTCCAAATCTTCGAAATATCAATCTGGAGGAGCTTAAAAATATTCTAAGTTTCATTAAACCTAAAAAGGCACCGGGCTTTGACTGTGTAAAAGTTAAGGCATTAAAGAACTTGCCTGATAATGTTCTCACGGATGTAGTAAACATTGCACAGGCTATAATCGAAAAGGGCCGCTTCCCACAAGTGTGGAAAAAAACCAAGGTTATTTTAATACCTAAACCAGGACATTGGTTGCTAGTTACAGACCAATCAGTCTGATATCATGTCTGGGCAAGGTTGTTGAAAAACTTATAATGAATCGTATCACGGATTTTCTACTCGACAACAACATTTTACCATCAGAGCAGTTCGGTTTTAGATCTGCTCATTGCACGGTGCACCAAACGACAAGACTGGTGTCCAATGTTCTTAAGGGATTCAGTCGCCGATTTCACACGGGTGCGGTTCTGTTCGACGTGAATAAAGCTTTCGACAAGGTCTGGCACGACGGACTGATACTAAAGATGATAAGGTTAGGTATGCCTAATTACCTAATAAAGGTTATTCACTATTTTTTGACAAACAGGACTTTCGCAGTTTCGTCAGAAAATGTGGTTTCAACTGTGCAACACGTCAGAGCCGGAGTACTTCAAGGTTCCCCTCTTGCACCGGCTCTGTACAATATCTATACCAGTGATATCCCAAAATTTGGTCAAACACAACTTTATCTGTTTGCTGACGATACTGCGACTACCGCCACCGACAAACAGCCCAGGTTAGTAGTCTCAAAGCTGCAACGCCATATAAAACTTCTGGAAAAATGGTTAAAAAGATGGAAAATTTGTCTAAACCACACTAAAACCCATGCTATTTACTTTTCGAAGTCAAGAGTGAAATTTCCGGAAACTCGATTGCTTATAAATAACACCAGGATAAACTGGCGAGATAATATCAAATACTTGGGTCTCTGCTTCAACAAGCGGATGGCTTGGAACACAAACGCGAACCAGCGCTTGGTGCTATTTATTCACTGCTAAACAGGAATAGCAGGATAGACATACGGACAAAGACGAACTTGTACAAAATGATAATAAGACCGGTACTGACATACGGTATTCCGACATGGTGCACTATTAACAAGACTCAAATGAAAAGACTGCAACGTTTTCAAAACGAATTTTTAAGAATTATTGCGGACGCACCTAGACATACGATGACACACGTACTGCACAATGACTTACGAATGCCGACGTTAAATGAATTTTTTGATAAAATCATAACAAATTACTTCAAACGGACAGACGTGTCGCAAAATGAATTGATTATAGGCTCCCACATTAACTCTCTTCCTAACAGTACATATAAATTACCAAAATACTGACTTCTACCAAGACCCGATTAATTTCGTTAAAGTAACCTTCCAAATTCAATCAATTTAAGTACCAACTTGAACGCCGTCTACGCACGTCAATTATTTAAAGAACTATTTCCGAATCCAAGACTTATCTAATGATGACCAGCCAAACACTTGAACGAAGAAAGAAAAGAAGTTAAAGATTCGATCTAACTTAGAAAACGCACATGATCTGATATCCAGACAGAACAGTCCAATTTTGCGGGATAATGATGAATATGTGCAATAATCATCCACAGTTTTCAAAACGAATTGTATTTTCGGATGAGGCAACATTTTGCTTGAATGGAAGTGTAAACAAACAAAACTGTCGGTATTGGGTTACAGAAAATCTACGCTGGATTATGAAATATCACACAGAATATGCCCAAAAAGTTAATGTTTGGGCCCTTGTTGAAAATATACTTTTTGAATCCTAAAGATTAATCAAATTTAGAATTTTTAGAAACTGAGCTAGTACCGTGCCTTACCATATTATATATTAATCCGAAAGATTCTGATGCACGGAGCAATTTTTTGTAGTATCAGCCAGACTGAACTCCGGCCCATTACACCCGCCGTGTGCGTAAGTACCTTAATAGAGTTTTTCCCGAACGATGGATTGGCCGACGAGGTCCAATTGAATGGACGGCCAGACTCCAGATTTAACCCCTTTAGATTTTTTTGTGAAAACTTCTGTTTGAGACAAGCTGTACAGGGTGTTCTATTTTTGATAGTTTTATAGGGTATCTCGAAAATCATAAGGAATTTCATAAATCTGATATAGATGTTATGAGTTCTTTTTTTGAGGAAACAATTGCTGCGAAAACAGATCATGGCTACCTTGTTCCCCTGGACAGCTACAGGGTGATTTTCAAATTTTGACAGTTATTAAAATTCCATGTAACTTCTTTGTTATTATAGATACGAAAAAACTGTAAATTGATAAAATATGTAGTTTTTTCCGTAAAGTTCAGTGGCTTAGCCAGTTTTTTTTTTATTTTGTTTAATTTTTAAGAAATTGACCCAACTTATAATTTTTCTTATGGGACACCCTGTATATTTTCAATTAAGTTTATTCTGCTTACCATTAGCTTTTCAAATATGTATATTTGTAATCAGTTTTTTGATAAAATAATTCGATAATAAGCGATTTTCATAAATTTTCCTCATTTTTCGTAGCGGGCGATGGCAGGTAGGAGCAAAACAAAAGAGTAAGTCTTATTTCACCATTTCTAAAATGTCATATCTCAATTTTAGTACATGCAATACAAAATTCTAAAAAGTATTAATTTTTTATTATCAACACTATGCCCAAGGCTCGACCAATTTTCTGTAATTTGTTAAAATAGCTTTCTTCCAAAATTATGTTTAAAAGAAATAAAAATAATAATTTTTTTAATTGTTCATATAATTATTTAATTCTTTTTATATTTTTTGTATTAAAAGTGAAATTTTCTATAAATGCATGATGACTTTTTATATACTAATTTCTTTGCATTTGCAAATTTTACATTTTACCAGATAATAATTTAAAAATCTCTTGGTAAGCCATGGATAACACAATCATTTTTTTAAATTATTTATAGACATGTCAGTCTGTCTTTAATTTGTCATAAAGCAAAGTTAATATACGCGGTTAAGAATGGAAAAGTTCCAAAATTTTGAAAAATATAATATGCTAGAGTGTTTTCTTGAGTGTCAAAAAAATAGTCGGGCAGCATCTGATTTGTATTTTGAAAGATATCCGGAGCGGCAGCAACCTGATTTAAGAATTTTTCAAAGGCTTGAAAATAACCTTATTAATTATGGATCGTTTTCAAAAGCAAGACCAAAGGCCTATCAGAAGGAAAATAAAGCAAATGAAACCATTAATGTATTGGCATGCGTGGCTGCGGATCCGACCACTTCACTTAGAAATATTGAGAAAGATATTGGCGTGGTACCCTCAAAATCATCCCGTCTGTTAAAAACTAACAAATTTAAATGTTACAGACCTCGAAAAACTCATCATTTGCATCCTGGTGATTCAGAGAGGAGACTTCAGTTTTGCAATTTGTATTTAAATATGTTGCGTGAAGATGAATTATTTTTTACCAAAATAATCTGGACCGACGAAACACGAGTAACAAGCGACGGAATATTTAATCGCCACAACAATCATCTGTGGGCCGATCATAATCCTCATCAGCAAGTAAATAGAGTATATCAGGGTCTATTTGGAATTAATGTGTGGCTGGCTCTATTGGGAAATAGAGTTCTAGCCTATGAAATATTTGAAGGAAATCTAAATACCGAGATTTACTTGAATATTTTGGAAAGACATATCATCAGTTATTTAGACAATATACCATTACAAGAGAGGGAAAAGCTTTTTTTTCAGCATGACGGTGCACCATCCCACAACGCAGCCATTGTGGTAAATTGCCTAAACACCAATTTTGGAGAAAAATGGCTTGCAAATAATGGACCTATTAGGTGGCCAGCCCGTTCACCTGATATCACCCCATTAGATTTTTATTTTTGGGGATTTTTAAAAAATAAAATTTACAGCGTCAGAAGTAATACGGTTGAAGAACTAAGACAAAATTTTGAAGCCGCTTTAAGAAGCATAAAACACCTGAATATTCGGAACTCCCTAAATGGTGTTCGTAGAAGATGCCAGCTATGTATCGATGCCAATGGGCTCCAATTTAAGCATTTGTTGTAATTGTTATGTATATTTTTTTGTTGTTTATTTAAAATAAAAATGGTTTTGTAGATCTATATTTCTATGCTTTATCTTTTATTTAAAAAATACAAAATCGATGTATTTCCAAAATTGGCGACACTAAATGATGAGGTAAATATTTTCAGAGTTTTAAACATATAAAAAAATAATTAGTCATACATATTCTTTTGTCCTTTTCTTACTAACGGGGCTTGCTATGTGCAAAATAGGCCTATCTAAAGTAATTTGCAAATTACCCAGCTATTTCTTTAGAAAACTGCAAAAATGTATATATATTTGGAAAGCTAATGGTAAGCAGAATAAACGTAATTGAAAATATACATAAGAAAAAATATAAGTTGGGTCAATTTCTTAAAAATTAAACAAGATAGAAAAAAACTGGCTACGCCACTGAACTTTACGGAAAAAACTACATATTTTATCAATTTACAGTTTTTTCGTATCTATAATAACAAAGAAGTTACATGAGTTAACTATTACGACCGTGAGAGTCTGTTTTTAAAAACATTTATTTTTGTTACAAATACATCAATTGAAAATAAAGTACAATAATTAAAGATTAAGTATTCGGAATTATGGCTTCTGACTGACTGCCTGTCTTCTCCTGGGTTGTATTCTATAAGTTACTTGAGATGCACACTCAGCACTATTCAGTGTCGGACCGTGATATAACTCCTCCCTCCTCAGATTTAACTACACCTAGTAGGGGGTAGTTCGATGGGTAGACTGCTGACATCAGTTGGGGTAGCATTCTTGTGTAACCATCCTTTTCATACCATATATGTACATAGCAGGTACACACCAATGGCAATTAGGGCGACATATACAAAAATAGTCCATACGCTGGGTACGGTCGGAACTTCGCCAAGAATATGTGGTTCGTTCTCTTCGATTTTATTTCTAAGTTCATGTAGTTCATCTAGCTTTATTTTCGGTAGGTAAAAGCTCAAATTAAGTAAAGGAAGCTGCGGCAGCGCATCTTCGAGATCTGGAAAAAGTATTGGTTGCTTTCCAGAATCGATTATTTGTTGATCATTGGTAATCGATTTTCCATCAAATTTGAATCGGCATTCGATTGGTATGGTAACCAGAAAAGTACCATATAATTTGCGCCTTTCTTCTTGTAGTGGACATTTTAGTTCTACTATTTTGTCAATAGGGAATATTAGTAACCAACTGTTTGATTTGTCTAATTGGTTCATGACTGGTTGGGTTATTGTGACGTCAATTTGTTGACATGTGGAGGTGCTTTCTGTGGATTGAAGTAGCTGTATTTCGCATGGGCTTCTCATATCTATTTCTCGAAGTTCTTCTTCTTCGCATATGAATAAATTGGGCACCATTTCTTTGCAGGGGGTTCCCCGATATGAATAGTGTAATTGATTTTTTATTAAATATTTATCGCGAGGTATTACCACCTTAAACAGACTCTGATGTATAGTTGGTACAGAATATAAATGATAATATTCAAAATCGCTCGCCTTGCAGATTGGTACTCTTAAGAGATATGTTATTTTGTTGTTTAAAATGAAACAATCAATGTCAATAATTTTTTCGAATGAAAACATATTTTCTAATTTTATAAGTAAAGGCAATTGATTAAATCCTACTAATTTTTCAAGTTTTTTAAGTTCATTTAAAAGGTCATTTAATGCTATTATACTTGGATGCATAATTTTTGGTCTAGCAAAAGTAATAGAATTTTCAATATCTTGCAATATTGAATTAATTATTTCATATAGGTTAATAATTTGATTAAGTAGGTCCTTAATAAAATGCGCATTTTCTTTATAGGTTGTAGTTTGTACTATAAGACTAATTTGATTTATTTTCTTTTCTATTAGTTTTTCATTTTGACCTATTTGTTGTATGGTTGAGTTAAATTTGTTTATGACGCTTGTAGAAATGGAGTTTTGATTTCGTATATTACCAGCCAATTTATTTTGATTTTCTTCTAAGATTTTGATAATTTTTTCATAACGTTCTCCATCCGACGCATCTAGATTTCCTGTCACAGCTTTGAATACTGAACCTACTATATTAACTAACCCTCGTCTAGTTCTCTGAGGATGTGGTAAGATTTCTTTTATTTTATTTTCTACCCTATCTTTGGTTAAGTTTAATATTTTTAAATAGTTAGATGACTCGGTGAAATATTCTTTATGCTTTATGAGTGAATTAGTAATATTTTCCGATTTAAAATGCAATTTGTTAATTTCTATTAAAATTGGGTTTAGGTCGTAGTAATGAATCAAAGTGTGGGTGTATTCCGTAAGTTTTGCGTGTCCTAGCTTTAATGGTAATATTCCTGGGTTGCCCTTTAAAGATCTGATTGTAATTTTATCTCTGTCTCCGATAACAGTAGAAAACAACCTGAAATTAAATATAATATTTTAGTCAAAGCTGTATGTTTGTCTGAGTGGGCGTTTTAAATTGTCCATATGGACCTTAGCGCGGGATTGTGTTGTTAAGGTCTTACGGTTTTGGTTCACTGATTCAATTTTTGTTGGTTTTGCGAATTTATCGGATACTTTTTGTCTAACATGTTTTTTAATGTAAACTTGTTGATTAGGTTGAAATAATTCCGGTTTATCACGATTTTCGTTAACTTTAGAAATAATTTTTTGTTTATTTTCGGCCAATTTTTGGTTAATGTTGGAATACATTAATTTGGATTTTTCTCTATGGGCGTTAACATAATCGTTTAAGAATAATTGTTCTAATTTTATATCGAAAGGATCGCTATTAGAAATGTGACCGTTAATTACGTCAATAGGTCTTAAATTAGTTGCCGAATGGATAGTATGGTTATATGCTAATATGGCATATATCATTTTTTTAGATATTGGTGTTTTGGCAAAATTTTGATTATTTAATAAACGTATGTGTTCAACCAAGGTAGAATGAAGACGTTCCATTACTCCGTTTGATTGGGGGTGGTCCGGTGAACAAAAATGTAATTTAATTTTATGTAAATTAAGAAGTTCAGTAACTACAGTATTTTTAAATTCAGTTCCATTATCGATTGTAATTTGTTTCGGTATACTGTGGTGTGAGAAGTATAATAATAGTTTGTCAGCAATTTCCGTAGCTGCCAGCGATTGAAGTGCGTATGCCTGCGCATATTTAGAAAAAGTGTCTATTATTGTTAAAAACTTAGTTTGTTCAAGTGTATATGTGTCTAGGTGCAGGATTTCAAAAGGTTGAGATGCCGTTGGCGTTATATTCATTTCCATCTTTATAGGATGACGTTCATACTTACTTTTTTGGCAAATTTCACAGTTGTTGATGTAGGTTTGAATGGAGTTTTTAAGATTTGGCCAATAATAATTTTCTTTTATTTGTTGTAATGTCTCGTCAATACCACGGTGATTGGTTTTTGATTCATGATATTTTTGTATTACTTCCGGAATGTCGTTTTTATCAGTTACATCTATTAATTTCTTTAGGCACCGTTTTAATTTTAAAGAGGGCCATTTAAACGTTTTTCGGATCACTTCACAAAATGGTTCATACATTTCGGGTTTTTCAAAATATAAGTGGTATTGTTTATCAGGAATTATAAGTTCTTTAACAAAGTTTAATATGTCTTCATCGAAATTGTTTTGTGATATTTGAACATTGAAACGGCGTTTTTTCTCAAATAAAATAGTAATTTTTGGTTTTGCCGGAGAGTGTAATACTGGTGTAATAATTATCTGATTTGATCCATAATTTACAGGTATCTCGCCTATAGGAATTCCTACTATAGGGTCTTCGCTCTCGTTTGTATGTACGGTCATGTGCTCGTCAGGTGGTTCTTGATCAGCTGATTCGTCACTTACCTTATCGTTGATCTGCGCAAGGTCATTGTCTCCTGCTTGCGCGACTGTTGACATTTGGTCTATATTATCGTTGTATGTGGAATTCTCTCCTTGTAGTGTTTTGTTAAAATCTTCTATGTATTCCTTAAGAGTAAAATTTTCTTCTGTCTCTTTCGTATGTAATTCGATACGTGATAAAGCATCTGCATTTGTGTTTAGCTTTCCTTTTTTATATATTATATCATAGTCAAATTCGTCAAGTTTTATACGCCATCTTAACAATTTTGAGCTAGGGTCTTTTAGCGAAAACAACCATTGCAGTGGTTTATGGTCCGTAATAAGATTTATTTTTCTTCCAAAAATATATGGGCGAAAGTATTTGGTGGCCCACACAATTGCCAAAAGTTCTCTTTCTATGGTTGAATAATTCCTCTCAGAATCGTTTAACGTTCTGGACGCGTACGCCACCGGAAGATCTTGGCCTATAGGTCCCTGTGAAAGCACTGCTCCTAAACTAACCATACTTGCATCGGTGGTTAGGTTAAACGGTTTGGAAAAATCCGGGTACTGGAGTATCGGTTCGTTCATTAATAAATTTTTACATGTTTCAAAGCACATAAGAAATTCTTGGTTATGTTCTATGGTTGCACCCTTTTTTAAACATTTAGTCATAGGTTTTGTCAGCTTTGCAAAATCCTTAACAAATCGCCGATAATAACCTAGTAACCCTAGGAAGCCTTTTATTTGTTTCGTTGTTCTTGGGATGGGAAAATCTTTGATGGCTTTAATCTTATCCGGGTTTGGTTTTACGCCCTCTGCCGTTACGACATGTCCTAAGTATGCAACTTCCTTTCTTAGGAATTCAGATTTATCTAGCTGGATCTTAAAATTGGATTCTCGTAATCGTTGAAATACACTTCTTAATCTTTCTAAGTGTTCTTGTAGTGAAGTTGAATACACAATAATGTCGTCTAAATAGACTAAGCATTTTTCGTTCTGGATTCCTCGAAGAATGTTGTCCATTACACGCTGAAACGTCGCTGGCGCGTTTTTCAGTCCAAAGGGCATGCGTAAGAACTCATAGTGACCATTTTCGGTGTTAAATGCCGTTTTCTCTATGTCTTCTTCATGCATTTGAATTTGGTGGAACCCACTAGCCAAATCCAATGTTGTAAAATATTGGCATTTTCCTAATTTGTCTAATAATTCAGTTATGTTAGGAAGGGGATACCTATCGTCCAGGGTTTTGGAGTTCAAACCCCTAAAATCACAAACTACCCTCCATTTTTGCACCCCCGAAGCATCGGCTTTCTTTGGAACTACCCAAATCGGTGAACTCCAGGGTGAGCTACTGGGCTGTATGATTTTTTGGGCCAACATTTTCTTAATTTGTTTTTCCACTTCCTGCTTATGAACAAATGGATAACGATATGATTTTGAATAAACAGGTATTTCATCTGTGGTCTTTATTCTATGTTTTATTTTACTAGTGAAAGTTAGTGTTTGATTTTCATTATAAAAAATATCGGTATATTCTTTAATTAAATTTAAAATTTTTGCCTCTTCTTCATTATTAAGGTGGTCAGTTCGGAATTTGGAAAAATCTAATTTTAAATCTTTTGAATATTCGTCAAAATTATTTAAATTAATTTCTTGCATTTCTACAGTGCTGAATGTTTCTACGTCAATGGGTTCTGAAAAATCTAGCGTTACGGGCTCACACGTGTTGTTTATAATTGTTGTCAAGGCGTATCCATTTCTAGCGACAGATAAGCATTCCGGTATCTCACAATTATGCAATTTTTGATGCGGTATTATTATGTCACCATTTTTTATAGAAGTTTTAATCTTAATAACTTGTTCTACACGCGGTGCAATTGTTATACAATTTATTTCACTCTGCGTTTTATAAAATTGTAGTTTAATACGAGCATATGGTGTTACTAAATATCCTTTATTAAAGTCGAGATTCGCTTGTAAAATTTTAAGATTATCAAGTCCGAGAAGTCCATCAAATACATTGTGAAATTTAAATAAATAGAATTTTAGGCTTTGATTTTTTGGTAATTTAAATAGTTTTGAAGCTGGTATTAAGGCACTATGTTGATGGGCTGATTTTTGAAATACCGTTGAAACTATAAAAGGTTCATTTATTAATTGATTTGGGTATAAACGTTTTGCAATATTTGGGTCGATAAACGATCTAGTAGAACCTGAATCGATCAAAAATTTTAAATTAGTTTCCGGAAAAACAATGTATGATAGCTCGCTATGATTGGACATGTTGAATGAAATTATCTGTGGTTCTAAGTTATTTGGTTGTCTTGTGTAACCTCGTGAAAATTTCCGTTATTTTCGGAGTGTTCATAAGGGTTCTGTTGAGCTAGGTCATGGTCAGATGATGACGTATGAAAATCGGGTTGAACGTCTGTTTCATAATACACTTTGTTGGCGTATTGTTGCGGTTGGTCATGATAAGAGTATTGATCAAAATAATTATACTGATTTTCGTCAGTGGCAAAAATTTCCGATCGATTTACATTTTCAGTTTCGGCGTTATAAATTTCTTCGAAAGCTAATTTTGGTGGGTTATAATTTGACGTACTCTGTAACGGTTTAAACATTGACGTTTCTACGCCGGACATAGCTGTAGGCTGTGTTAATTGTTTTTGCTGGTTTGGTCTAAAAACGTTCGTCCTGTTACCGGGTTTATTAAAAACTTGAGAGTTTGTAAAATATTTTTGCTGCGGCCTATTAAATTTAGGCCCAATATTTACAGGCTGTGATGGAAAACTATTCCTAAACGCATTATTAGGCGTGTGCGCATTAAATGGATTATTTGGTCTTGCAATAAAATTTGGCTGCCAAGAATTGTTAAAATGTGCATTTTGTTGAATTGGCCTAAAATTATTGTTAGGTTTTTGGAACGCCGCACTCGGCTTTGTTTGGTTTTGGAAATAATGTACATTATATTCTTGGGTAACAAATTGTAGTGCTTGCATTAAACATGTAGGACGCATACATCTTATTGTAGTCCCAAGGGGTTCTTTTAACCCAGATAGAAACGTTTTTAAAGAAAGCTCATTATATAGATTTCTTTTTAAAATTTTTGCTGCATCGTTATTTTCGTGTGAATCAATAAACGAACACAATAAATTTAAAATATACAATACCCTATCATAAAATTGACTTGGCTTTTCATTAGGTAATTGTTTCATCATTACCAAATCTCGATTTAAACAAGCTTCATCCCTCTGGTCGGCGAAATTACGCCTAAGGGTATTTTTTAACTCATCCCATGTACCTACATTTTGAATATTTATAACAAGTTTAGCTTGGCCAGATAATTTACCAATAAGAGAATTTAATAAATAGATATTTTTAAAATCTTGAGGCCTAGTTGCATCGTAAAAAGTGTCAATAAGTGATTGACAAGTCGCTAAATAACGATTTAAGTCATTTGGACTTCCATCAAAATTCGGTACACAATTTAAATATTCCGGTTTAAATTGAGCCATTGTACTTATTTCTAAAGAACTATTGCTAGATTGAATATTACTATTACTTTGTCTTATATTAGGAGTTTCTCTTGAATTTAATGCTTCTAATTGATTACTAGAAACAGAGTCAGCCGAAGGTGTATCTAAATTTAAATTCCATAAATCACTAATAAGGTTATCGATCGACATAAACTTCTACCAATTACACTTACATAAAGAAAAACAGGTCTACTCTGGTCATTCCTATAAGGGCAAGCTCTGGTTAGGCGATTGTGGTCCGTCCCAAAATCTTGGTCCTTGCGAAGATAAGCTATATTGGTCCTATCCTCCGATGATTAGCTGGTAGATGGTAATCCACAGATCTTCTATAGATTGGGAATTTTCGATTTTCAGAAAAATCCACTCTGCTTTAAACACCTCCACCAACGTCACAACACTAGGTTCTTTTTCGGTTAATTCGTTAAAACGAAAAAATATCCACACGATCGATTCGTATCGATTTCCCGAAAGATCCTACCGACTGCGCCAGTTAACTATTACGACCGTGAGAGTCTGTTTTTAAAAACATTTATTTTTGTTACAAATACATCAATTGAAAATAAAGTACAATAATTAAAGATTAAGTATTCGGAATTATGGCTTCTGACTGACTGCCTGTCTTCTCCTGGGTTGTATTCTATAAGTTACTTGAGATGCACACTCAGCACTATTCAGTGTCGGACCGTGATATAACTCATGGAATTTTAATAACCGTCAAAATTTGAAAATCACCCTGTAGCTGTCCAGGGGAACAAGGTAGCCATGATCTGTTTTCGCAGCAATTGTTTCCTTAAAAAAAGAACTCATAACATCTATATCAGATTTATGAAATTCCTTATGATTTTCGAAATACCCTATAAAACTATCAAAAATAGAACACCCTGTACACATGAAATAAGGTTAAAAAAATGCACAACAAAAATAAAAAATGGACGGGTCCGAGCGTTTCTTCAAAAAGAAAAACACATAAATTTTACATGAATTTGTTCCAACCTTTATGTTCTTACTGTATAATAAGACATATTTATATACAGCGTAATTTACCATATTATGTCATATTGCCTTGACTTTTTAATTTTTCATGGTAGATAAAAATAAAAAATACATATTGGCATGTAGGGTAATTGAAATATTTTTGCAGAGGTGTACACAAATCTCCTTAGTTAATTCCTATACAGGATATCGTATAAAGTTATATTTTCTTAAATGTAGGTATATTTTATTGAATTTCTGCATTCTACGCAAAAGTCTAAAGGTATTTCATATAACATACATTATAACTTAACCCAACGGTTTTCAAAATATTCACATTTAAAAAGGAAGATTTTTCCAATAATACGATGTGCACTCTGAAAAATTTACCTGTGCTTTATCGGATTTAATCTTAATTAACGTTTTATATTAAATGACAACAATTCACCCTGAAAAACAGATTATTTAATTTTATATATTAAGAATAATTAATTACAATTGAAAAGCAGCACAGCGTGATCTTATTACCTTATTAACTAGACCACCATTCTTTCTTAGACGTTGGTCAACTCGTTGAAATGACTTCTGGTTTGTCATAGTACGACTAGGAAATCTATCGTGGTATAACCTTCTTGCTTCTAAAGCAGTGAAAGATGCAAGACCATACATCGGATGCATATCTACATACTCAATAAACGTATATTCCATAGTTCGAATTAATTTACAATTAAATTCAGCACGAATTCCAAAAATCAGTAAACTAGTATGGAAGTAAAGGATCAATGTGTCAGCGATGTAAAAGATGACAAGCTCTAAAACGCAGGATATTTTATTTATTTCGTACCATAGTAACGTTTGCAACAACACTGGTTTTTTTTTTGGTGCCGATAAATGAATAACGCACATTTTTTGCGAACATAGGGCTTCTGCAGCTATTTGTTTATTTTTTTTTCTCGAAAACGGTTAATTTTATCGACAATAAACAAGATTAAGGTACACCGGGATAAGTTGTAATATTATTTAAGCCTTTTGAGGTAAGTACGTACGTATTAGTATTATATATTTGTTTACAAAAACGAAACGGCATAGGTTACCCTTGCTTCAAAAAAATGGCAGAAAGGGGAAAGTTTAACTTATATTAGGTTCCACTTCCCCCGGTTGATTCGGGTTAAATAAAATATTTGCAATCTAGATGCTAATTTACTATATTTGTTTTAGACATGGTATGTCATGTACCTATGTGTGGGGTTGCTAGTCCTCCATCGGGCGCCTCCCCATGTGGCGGATAGGGGAATGCCTCCCAGATATGGGTGGTACCGAGGAAATGAAATACTCGGGGAGGACCAAAACTAGCACTGATCAGCGGCAGCTGGCTGCCTCAAAACTGTCCTCAGGCAGAAGTTTTAAAAATACTATTGGCTGTGTTTCGGACAGCAAACGGCGAAGTGGCACCCACTGAAACGGCGTTTGTACAGCGGTGTAGAAGGCAACGGAAAACCACTACACTAACTCTTCTCAGGAAAATTATCATGGCTGGAAAAACTACAAGAATGGCCCTCAGTCCCGGGCAGACCTTTAATGGTCAGAGGGTGCGAAGTATCTCCCGGCCAGCACTGAAAATTTGCACCTGGAATATCAGAAGTATGTTTGAAGCAGGAAAAATTCATAACACAATAAAGGAAATGGACAGATTGGATATTGACGTGAGGGGTATCAGTGAAATGAGATGACAAGGAAATGGAGAGTGCCAAATAGGAGATCATATAGTGTATTATGCTGGAAACAAAGAGAGACGCCACCTACAGGGAGTTGGTTTTATCATAAATAAGGCATTGAAACCCTCCATTATTAGCTGTCTGCCATACTCTGACAGGGCAATTCTGCCAAAGCTCAAGGGAGAACCTTTTAACATAAATCTTATTCAAATACCTATATGCTCCCACATCGGACAAAAGCGAAGAAGTAGTGGAAGGCTTCTATGCTTAAATACAAGAAGTACTTAAAAGTGTTAAAGCACGAGAGGTGAACATAATAATGGGGGACTTCAATGCTAAAGTTGGACAAGGAAAGGAGGATGATATAGTGGGTGACTTTGGTCTGAGACAGAGAAACGAACAAGGAGATAGACTAGTACAGTTCTGCAGAGAAGAACGCATGATAATAACAAATACATTGTTCAAACTGCCACCAAGACGCTTGTATACTTGGAAAGCACCAGCGGACAGGCCGGATAATATAGTAAGAAATCAAATAGATTTTATCTTAATCAATCAGAGGTTTCGAAACAGCATCATCTCTGTCAAATCTTACCCAGGGGCAGATGTTCCATCTGACCACACTCCTATAGTTTGTGTACTGAGAGCTAAACCACGAAAGACTCAGATTACGCAAGTCACACAGAATACGAAAAAATATGATATCGGCAAGCTTCAAAACAAGAAAATACAACATGCAATGGAGAGAACAATAAGTGCAGAACTACAGAAGACAATACTAGAAGACGCTCAGGTAGAAGACACGTGGACAGCTTTCAAAGAATCGGTGACCCAAGCTTGTGAGCAATTTCTGACTCATTCTAAAAATCAGCAAAAGAAGAAGCAGTGGATGACCGACGAAATCTTAGAGATGATGGATGACAGACGGAAAGTAAAAACTGCCGATCCCATAGCTTATCGGCAAATTCATAGATGTCAAGAGATCGAAGAACTTGATCGTAAGCATGACGCGTTTATCATGTACAAAAAGATCAAAGAAGTCACAGGCAGACACAAAAAACGAACAAGCGAAGTCATTATGGATGGTCAGGGCAAACTTGTCTATGAGGTGAACGAAAAACTAAAAACATGGCAGAAATACATACTTGAACTCTTTAAGGATGATCAGCGTCCAGAAAATCCTGATCAAACAAACAATATGGAAGGGCCAGTTATATCAATTGACGAAGTTAAACATGCCATTGAAATCGCTAAAACTAGAAAATCTCCTGGTCCCGACCATATATCAGCGGAAGTGCTTAAGATCATGGATCCGCATTGTATTACCACCTTAACGTCACTATTTAATAATATTTATGATAGTGGCATGATTCCAGCTGACTGGCTTCTTTCATCATTTATCACCATACCCAAGAAAAGCAGCCCCAAATCTTGTAGTGACTACCGCACCATTAGTCTTATGTCACACGTGTTAAGGATATTTCTCAAGGTAATTCATGCCCGCCTATATAACAAATGTGAGGAACATATGGGTGAGTCGCAGTTCGGATTTCGCAACGGCATCGGTACTCGAGAGGCATTATTTGCCATACAAGTGCTTATACAGCGCTGTAGGGATATGAATTGCGACGCTCACTTGTGCTTTATAGACTTTGCTAAAGCTTTCGATCGTTGTCAACACGAAACAATGGTAAAAGTTCTACACGAAACGGGCTTAGATGGAAAGGATATAAGGATCATAGCCAATCTGTATTGGAATCAGAAAGCAACCATAAATCCTGAAAACAACGAGTCGGACGCCTTGGAAATCAAACGTGGAGTCCGACAGGGTTGCATTTTATCACCCTTGTTGTTCAACCTCTACTCGGAGAAAATATTTAGGAGGGCACTAGAAGACACCACAAATGGCATTAAGGTGAATGGTGAGTTAATTAACAATATCAGATATGCCGATGACACGGTTTTACTAGCTGACAGCTTGGAGGGGCTACAAGAACTTGCCAACAAAATTACACACACAAGCGAACAATACGGACTGGATCTAAATATTAAGAAGACTAAATACATGGTTATAAGTAAGTCCCCTAATCAACGCGGTGTGCTGTATTGCAAAAATAAAGCAATCGAGAGAGTGGGCAGTTTTACTTACCTTGGTTGTAATGTCAATGAATCGTGGGACCACTCCAAAGAAATAAAGTGCAGAATAGTGTCGAGGCTTGGACGTTGTCTGAAGCAACAGAAAAAAGAATCAACAGTTTTGAATTGTGGATTTATCGAAGACTCCTAAGAATTTCCTGGGTTGACCGAATCACCAACGAAGAAGTCCTCAGAAGAATGAACTGCCAACTCACTCTCATGAAAAAAAAAACAACGCAAACTTGAGTATTTGGGCCATATAATGAGGAACCCCGTCAAATATCGTCTACTACAACTGTTTCTGCAAGGTAAAGTGGAAGGAAGAAGTGGACCAGGTAGAAGAAGAATCTCCTGGCTCGCCAACTTACGGAAGTGGTTTGGCGTGACTTCCATTGAACTGTTCCGCGCTGCAGCCAACAAAGCGCGCATAGCCATGATGATAGCCAACATCCGGAATGGATAAGGCCGACGAAGAAGAAGATGTACCTATGTTCGAAAGAAGCCGCCACCCAAATACTCGAAAGAAACTCTTAAAATTGCCATCGCAGCAGTTCAAAATAGTGAAATGAAGGTGGATAGATATCGAAAGTTTATAATACCTCAAAGGCAACACTTTTTAAACACGTAAAAGGCCAAAGGGGTGTTAGAAGCTTCACCATGGGTAGATCCACTGTCATTCCGTATGAAAAAGAACAGAAAATTGCCGAAAACATTAAGCTTATGGAAAAAGGGGGTTTTGGCCTTTCCAAAAAAGAAGTGCTTATAGGCCGTTATGTAAAGGACAATAACATCGAGACGCCATTCAAAGATGGCATACTAGGCGATGATTATTTCATAAGATTCAAGCAAACTTTTAATCTTAGCCAGAAAAGGCCACAAATCGTAGAAGTAACTAGAAAAAGAAGTGTAGATCCATTCATCATGGATAACAACTTCACCTTGTTAAAAGATGTCATACAAGATATTCCTCCATTACGAGTCTATAATATAGATGAAACGAGTTTTGCCTAGACCCAAGCAGAATTAAAGTTGTTGGCCAAAGAGGAACAACTGCTCATAGGGCAACAAGTGGTTCTGGAGAAGAAAACATCACAGTATTATTGGGTGTTGAAACGCAGGGCTTTATTTCCTCTTACGTTCAATCAATTTTGTGGTATATTTCCACAGGCGTGTGACTCACTGGTCGTTTTTGTTGCGATTGGAAATTAAACTCGTGTTAAAGCAAAATAACTGTATTTAATATACTTTCGGAATTAACACATTATAACTTCTGGCGAAATTAACACATTATAACTTTTTGCACAGAGATATGCACACTTAGTACCCGTAATTAGGGTGAAACTTCCACTTTTTACATAGAAATTAGTACACTAACATTTCTACAGATTTACCACTTGGTACAAACAGTAAAATGACCGCCAACAACCAACTTTGGCTATTCCTTTTTGACGGGACGTGTTGCTAGCTTTCTTGCTCACTCAACAGTAACTCTTAAGTCTTAATTGGCGCCGAATGCAGCGGCTGGAGCCGCTGCACGCATACCCTATGACGCGACTCATTCATCTTTTGTGGCCGACGCCAATCCACTGAGCGCATTTTACAGCGAACAAAATTGGAGCGTGACAGTGGTCTCCAGCTGCTGCCCTGGCGCGGCTCCAAAATACATCATTTCTTATACCTACTATGTTATGAACGAGATCGTAAATTTGACATGTTACGCCTACTATGTTGCAACTAAACTAAACAGTTCATCTTTGGACAACTCATTTCAACTTTTAGGGCTGTTCCCCAACATTGGGTGCAAACGCTGCTGGGGAAAAATTACCGCCGCATATTGTTTTTAGAGGGAAAAATGTATTGGACTCATGGCTAGCAAAACGGTAACCAGAATATGTGGGAATAACTTATTCGGCCATAAAAAATGACTGGAAAGCGAAACATTCCAAAATTATTTCAAACACAATTTCCTGAAAACTATCCCGAAAATAGACCAGTTATCAATATTTACGATGGGCATAGTTCTCACGTTGGCATTATATTTATTCATTCATGGCAAGGCAAGGAAACATAGTAATTTTGAAGTTTCCTCCATACAGCAGCCACATCCTTCAACTAAGGGACATCAGCGTGTTTCGGTCTTTAAAAATTAAATGGGAGGAAGAACTTGTAAAGTGGCACAGGAAGAATTATGGCTACAAACTTCCGAAATCTATTTTTTCAGCAAATATGTGCAAAATTTGGGAAAACATAGATCCAGTGATCATCAAGCATGAATTTCAGAAACCGGGAATTTTTCTATTTAACAACACCATAGTAAGGTAATACATATTATTTCCTTACAAATTTTAGGAAAGTTTGAAAAGAATTGTACTCATACTGGTCTGACAAGAACCGTATGTACGCCGCAATTAGAGGAAATTATATTAAATGCTGTAAATTAGGGATCTTCCTTGTGTTCTAAGTCAGGCTTAATGCCTTTAACTTCTATTCAATGATCTGTAGCGTTATGGGCCGAACTTCACATAAAAATTTGGTTTGGGCAATGCCCTAAGTATTGTTTTTTGAGAGTGCGTTAATTTTGCTTAATGTTATCACACTATTTCTTCTCGAAATTGGTTTCCTTGTTTAAAATATTATTATATTTCGTCGAGCCCTCCAGCTCAGTGCCTCTCAACTATAACTGGAGGTAGCCAATTCTTAGGGTACTTATAAGTGGAGCCTGGCGGAGAATGTATGTGTGTTTGTCTAATAAGTGGGTTAGTGGTAATGTCCGTTCGTCTGTAGTAGTTTGTAATAATTTTATTGTAAAATTCTATTAAAGTTGGAATCTCAAAATCTCTATGTAACACCAGGAAATTATATTAAATGCTGTAAATTACACTCTACCAGAGCACTCAAAAATTATTAGCACAGTTTAATACATCAAAAACAATATTACATGATCTTCTTCAAGAACAGATGTTATATCCATATCATTTGCGAAAAGTACATGAGCTGATACCTGAAAATTTTCCTTGTAGAATGCAGTTTGCAAACTTGGATCAGCAACATAATAATGTAATATTCATTGTCATTATTCTTTTCACGGATGACGCAAGGTTTACCAAAAATGGTATCACCAATTTACACAACACACATGTATGGGCTGATGAAAATCCTCATGCCACTATTGTTTCGCATCATTAACATCTGTTCCAATCAATAAATATCTGGACAGGAATCATTGGCGACTTTTAGATCGAACCATTCATATTGCCAGAACGCTTGAATGGATAACTTTATTTGTAGATCCTACAGAACGCTTTTCACGATTTAATATCGCCTACTAGCTTTACCGAAAGCTTTCGCGACTTAACTTGTTTGCATCCAGTGGATCTCACGGTCTGATTCACATTTACTGTATAATTCTGATACACATTTATTGTATATTTCTGATACACATTTATTGTATAATTCTGTAATTGGATGTAAATAAATAAATAATAATAAATAATAGAGCACTTATCTGTAGTAATATATTAAGGGATAGGGAAATTATCGAAAATCATTCCGAATAATTTTTGCCGTGGAAATCGCTCGAGGGCTTGCCCGAGAGCGATTTCCTAATGGCAAAAAATCTGAGAATGATTTTCTGATTATTTCCCAATCCCGAAATGTATTTTGAAGATTATTTACCAAATAAAAAACTAACGATTTCTGACGGGTTAGTTCAGGTTAGTTAGACCACCATTCTTTCTTAGACGTTGGTCAACTCGTTGAAATGACTTCTGGTTTGTCATAGTACGACTAGGAAATCTATCGTGGTATAACCTTCTTGCTTCTAAAGCAGTGAAAGATGCAAGACCATACATCGGATGCATATCTACATACTCAATAAACGTATATTCCATAGTTCGAATTAATTTACAATTAAATTCAGCACGAATTCCAAAAATCAGTAAACTAGTATGGAAGTAAAGGATCAATGTGTCAGCGATGTAAAAGATGACAAGCTCTAAAACGCAGGATATTTTATTTATTTCGTACCATAGTAACGTTTGCAACAACACTGTTTTTTTTTTTGGTGCCGATAAATGAATAACGCACATTTTTTGCGAACATAGGGCTTCTGCAGCTATTTGTTTATTTTTTTTTTCTCGAAAACGGTTAATTTTATCGACAATAAACAAGATTAAGGTACACCGGGATAAGTTGTAATATTATTTAAGCCTTTTGAGGTAAGTACGTACGTATTAGTATTATATATTTGTTTACAAAAACGAAACGGCATAGGTTACCCTTGCTTCAAAAAAATGGCAGAAAGGGGAAAGTTTAACTTATATTAGGTTCCACTTCCCCCGGTTGATTCGGGTTAAATAAAATATTTGCAATCTAGATGCTAATTTACTGTATTTGTTTTAGACATGGTATGTCATGTACCTATGTGTGGGGTTGCTAGTCCTCCATCGGGCGCCTCCCCAGGTGGCGGATAGGGGAATGCCTCCCAGATATGGGTGGTACCGAGGAAATGAAATACTCGGGGAGGACCAAAACTAGCACTGATCAGCGGCAGCTGGCTGCCTCAAAACTGTCCTCAGGCAGAAGTTTTAAAAATACTATTGGCTGTGTTTCGGACAGCAAACGGCGAAGTGGCACCCACTGAAACGGCGTTTGTACAGCGGTGTAGAAGGCAACGGAAAACCACTACACTAACTCTTCTCAGGAAAATTATCATGGCTGGAAAAACTACAAGAATGGCCCTCAGTCCCGGGCAGACCTTCAATGGTCAGAGGGTGCGAAGAATCTCCCGGCCAGCACTGAAAATTTGCACCTGGAATATCAGAAGTATGTTTGAAGCAGGAAAAATTCATAACACAATAAAGGAAATGGACAGATTGGATATTGACGTGATGGGTATCAGTGAAATGAGATGACAAGGAAATGGAGAGTGCCAAATAGGAGATCATATAGTGTATTATGCTGGAAACAAAGAGAGACGCCACCTACAGGGAGTTGGTTTTATCATAAATAAGGCATTGAAACCCTCCATTATTAGCTGTCTGCCATACTCTGACAGGGCAATTCTGCCAAAGCTCAAGGGAGAACCTTTTAACATAAATCTTATTCAAATACCTATATGCTCCCACATCGGACAAAAGCGAAGAAGTAGTGGAAGGCTTCTATGCTTAAATACAAGAAGTACTTAAAAGTGTTAAAGCACGAGAGGTGAACATAATAATGGGGGACTTCAATGCTAAAGTTGGACAAGGAAAGGAGGATGATATAGTGGGTGACTTTGGTCTGAGACAGAGAAACGAACAAGGAGATAGACTAGTACAGTTCTGCAGAGAAGAACGCATGATAATAACAAATACATTGTTCAAACTGCCACCAAGACGCTTGTATACTTGGAAAGCACCAGCGGACAGGCCGGATAATATAGTAAGAAATCAAATAGATTTTATCTTAATCAATCAGAGGTTTCGAAACAGCATCATCTCTGTCAAATCTTACCCAGGGGCAGATGTTCCATCTGACCACACTCCTATAGTTTGTGTACTGAGAGCTAAACCACGAAAGACTCAGATTACGCAAGTCACACAGAATACGAAAAAATATGATATCGGCAAGCTTCAAAACAAGAAAATACAACATGCAATGGAGAGAACAATAAGTGCAGAACTACAGAAGACAATACTAGAAGACGCTCAGGTAGAAGACACGTGGACAGCTTTCAAAGAATCGGTGACCCAAGCTTGTGAGCAATTTCTGACTCATTCTAAAAATCAGCAAAAGAAGAAGCAGTGGATGACCGACGAAATCTTAGAGATGATGGATGACAGACGGAAAGTAAAAACTGCCGATCCCATAGCTTATCGGCAAATTCATAGTGTCATTAAACGAAAAATCAGAGAAGCTAAAGAAAGATGGATGAGTGAGAAATGTCAAGAGATCGAAGAACTTGATCGTAAGCATGACGCGTTTATCATGTACAAAAAGATCAAAGAAGTCACAGGCAGACACAAAAAACGAACAAGCGAAGTCATTATGGATGGTCAGGGCAAACTTGTCTATGAGGTGAACGAAAAACTAAAAACATGGCAGAAATACATACTTGAACTCTTTAAGGATGATCAGCGTCCAGAAAATCCTGATCAAACAAACAATATGGAAGGGCCAGTTATATCAATTGACGAAGTTAAACATGCCATTGAAATCGCTAAAACTAGAAAATCTCCTGGTCCCGACCATATATCAGCGGAAGTGCTTAAGATCATGGATCCGCATTGTATTACCACCTTAACGTCACTATTTAATAATATTTATGATAGTGGCATGATTCCAGCTGACTGGCTTCTTTCATCATTTATCACCATACCCAAGAAAAGCAGCCCCAAATCTTGTAGTGACTACCGCACCATTAGTCTTATGTCACACGTGTTAAGGATATTTCTCAAGGTAATTCATGCCCGCCTATATAACAAATGTGAGGAACATATGGGTGAGTCGCAGTTCGGATTTCGCAACAGCATCGGTACTCGAGAGGCATTATTTGCCATACAAGTGCTTATACAGCGCTGTAGGGATATGAATTGCGACGCTCACTTGTGCTTTATAGACTTTGCTAAAGCTTTCGATCGTTGTCAACACGAAACAATGGTAAAAGTTCTACACGAAACGGGCTTAGATGGAAAGGATATAAGGATCATAGCCAATCTGTATTGGAATCAGAAAGCAACCATAAATCCTGAAAACAACGAGTCGGACGCCTTGGAAATCAAACGTGGAGTCCGACAGGGTTGCATTTTATCACCCTTGTTGTTCAACCTCTACTCGGAGAAAATATTTAGGAGGGCACTAGAAGACACCACAAATGGCATTAAGGTGAATGGTGAGTTAATTAACAATATCAGATATGCCGATGACACGGTTTTACTAGCTGACAGCTTGGAGGGGCTACAAGAACTTGCCAACAAAATTACACACACAAGCGAACAATACGGACTGGATCTAAATATTAAGAAGACTAAATACATGGTTATAAGTAAGTCCCCTAATCAACGCGGTGTGCTGTATTGCAAAAATAAAGCAATCGAGAGAGTGGGCAGTTTTACTTACCTTGGTTGTAATGTCAATGAATCGTGGGACCACTCCAAAGAAATAAAGTGCAGAATAGTGTCGAGGCTTGGACGTTGTCTGAAGCAACAGAAAAAAGAATCAACAGTTTTGAATTGTGGATTTATCGAAGACTCCTAAGAATTTCCTGGGTTGACCGAATCACCAACGAAGAAGTCCTCAGAAGAATGAACTGCCAACTCACTCTCATGAAAAAAAAAACAACGCAAACTTGAGTATTTGGGCCATATAATGAGGAACCCCGTCAAATATCGTCTACTACAACTGTTTCTGCAAGGTAAAGTGGAAGGAAGAAGTGGACCAGGTAGAAGAAGAATCTCCTGGCTCGCCAACTTACGGAAGTGGTTTGGCGTGACTTCCATTGAACTGTTCCGCGCTGCAGCCAACAAAGCGCGCATAGCCATGATGATAGCCAACATCCGGAATGGATAAGGCCGACGAAGAAGAAGATGTACCTATGTTCGAAAGAAGCCGCCACCCAAATACTCGAAAGAAACTCTTAAAATTGCCATCGCAGCAGTTCAAAATAGTGAAATGAAGGTGGATAGATATCGAAAGTTTATAATACCTCAAAGGCAACACTTTTTAAACACGTAAAAGGCCAAAGGGGTGTTAGAAGCTTCACCATGGGTAGATCCACTGTCATTCCGTATGAAAAAGAACAGAAAATTGCCGAAAACATTAAGCTTATGGAAAAATGGGGTTTTGGCCTTTCCAAAAAAGAAGTGCTTATAGGCCGTTATGTAAAGGACAATAACATCAAGACGCCATTCAAAGATGGCATACTAGGCGATGATTATTTCATAAGATTCAAGCAAACTTTTAATCTTAGCCAGAAAAGGCCACAAATCGTAGAAGTAACTAGAAAAAGAAGTGTAGATCCATTCATCATGGATGACAACTTCACCTTGTTAAAAGATGTCATACAAGATATTCCTCCATTACGAGTCTATAATATAGATGAAACGAGTTTTGCCTAGACCCAAGCAGAATTAAAGTTGTTGGCCAAAGAGGAACAGCTGCTCATAGGGCAACAAGTGGTTCTGGAGAAGAAAACATCACAGTATTATTGGGTGTTGAAACGCAGGGCTTTATTTCCTCTTACGTTCAATCAATTTTGTGGTATATTTCCACAGGCGTGTGACTCACTGGTCGTTTTTGTTGCGATTGGAAATTAAACTCGTGTTAAAGCAAAATAACTGTATTTAATATACTTTCGGAATTAACACATTATAACTTCTGGCGAAATTAACACATTATAACTTTTTGCACAGAGATATGCACACTTAGTACCCGTAATTAGGGTGAAACTTCCACTTTTTACATAGAAATTAGTACACTAACATTTCTACAGATTTACCACTTGGTACAAACAGTAAAATGACCGCCAACAACCAACTTTGGCTATTCCTTTTTGACGGGACGTGTTGCTAGCTTTCTTGCTCACTCAACAGTAACTCTTAAGTCTTAACCCTTTATAGGATACTGGTTCATATTTCAACCAGCGTCAAAATAATTATTTCCTGTTGGCACACCGGTTTGATATTCGGCCAGTTTGTTTATATGTAACTGCGCAAACGAATAATGGTTTAATATTCGACCATATACTTACGTAGTCTGAATTACTGACAAAGTGGTCGAAATTTCAACCAGTGTCTGATTAGGATAGTGATCAAGAAGTCACATGTTTACGTGCTGTCTGACAAAAACTGTTGTTTTTGTGTTAATATTGCTAATAATTTTGTGAAAATTTGTTGGTAAGTACATTAAAATACGTAGCTTTCGATACGCTAATTATAATATTGATAAAACTTATCGGCAAGATAATATTTTGCTTTAAAATTAAACATAACCTTAAAATTTTTAAATTTCTAACATAATTTTACGTTTTGCATTCTTATGACATTTATTTTAAGTATGTAACATACAGATACACATAATATATAACGTAATGCCATTGCGGCAAAAAGGACTAACCATTACAAGGGTTTGTAACCAATTCACTACGCATTCTGGACTACAATCGCCTGTTATGACAACCATTTAAAAAAGACGAAAGAGGACGTCAGATCCTAGCCTCACTGATGAGCGCGAGGAAACGACTAAACATTTTAATTTCCACTAATTAAAGGTTTCACAGCCAGTCATATATAATAACTTGCTATAAAATAAAGGAAGATCGAAAAAGTGGAAAGGGAAATTTATTGTCGGAAATTAATTGATGGGGGTGGTTAAGACTTTATTCGGTTTATAGGGATACAATAGAGGATTCTTTTTCTTTACAGGGGACAACAATGGAATCAAAACGTAGAATAAATTTGGATGAATTGGAACATGGAAATCCTGCCGACGTATTCGACTTTATCGATGGACTAGATGACGACCAAGCCTTCGATTCAGACCTGGGTGGAGATTCAGACGCTGATGATAATGTGGAGCCTTATTCTTCTTTGCCACGTACATCTACCCGACCAAAAAGAAGTTACGCTGATATGACCAACGGCACAGATTATGATAGCGACGATTCTATAGCTGACCCAAACTTTGAACCAAATTCAAATGAACAACCAAGAAGACTCTCCTCCTCTGATGAAGACGAGCCTGTTGCCAATTTGATTTCTTCGCAAAGGCAATCCAATCGAAGTCCTACACCTAATTTACCTCAAGGAGAACAAGGTTATAAGTGGTCAAAAATCCCATACCTACCCCATATTTTTGAGGCAGTCAGGTTCGTTGAATCTGTTGGACCGAATGTAGCAGTGAGTGATTCTCCTATTGAAATTTTTCTAGAATTGTTTGGAAACGATTTCTTGCATCTCATTGTGTCTGAATCAAATCGTTATGCGTTACAAAAAGGTTTCGTCCTTGACTTGACATTAGAAGAGTTAAAGTCATTTCTAGGAATGCTGATCATTATGGGGTTTCATTCCTTGCCTAGTTTACGCCAATATTGGTCATCAGATATAAACTTTCATTTCTCTAGAATTTCTGAAATCATGCCTTTGAAAAGATTTTTAAAAATTTTACGTTATTTACATATCAATAATAACGAGTCTATGCCAAAGAAAGGGGAAAACGGTTTTGACAGACTATATAAAGTAAGGCCCATGATAACTCACTTAACACAGAGTTTCCTGAATTCCTACAATCCAAGTAGAAATCTCTCAGTGGATGAGAGCATGGTCGCTTTTAAGGGTAGGACCCACCTAAAGCAATACATGCCCCAAAAACCCATTAAAAGAGGAATCAAAGTTTGGGCTCTAGCTTGCGCTGAAACCGGATATCTGCTGAATTTCTCGGTATATGAAGGGAAGAAGCAGAGCGACGAAGAAGGTTCTTTGGGCGAAAAAACCGTTTTGGAGCTAACACAGCCTTTTCAGGGCAAATTCTACTGTGTATATTTTGACAATTTTTTTACCAGCTTCCCATTGCTGTCAAAAATGCTGGATCGAAATATATTTGGATGTGGAACAGTAAGGTCTAACAGGAGGAACTTTCCAGGTGATTTATTGGTCCCAGATAAAAATCTTAAAACTGGAGAATCAGATTCTGTTGGTACCAGCTCTATAGCCGTAAATAAATGGAAAGATAGAGGCAAGAAAGGTGTATTAGTCGCTAGCACAATTCATACTGTCACAGATAAATCAACTGTAAAACGTATGACAAAAGAGGGAGTTAAAGTTAGTATCCAGTGCCCAAAAAGTATAGAGGACTACAATATAAATATGGGTGGGGTCGATTTGTTTGACCAACAGCATTCTTGCTATAATATAGCCTGGAAGTCTAGAAAATGGTGGCTGAAGCTATTCTATTATCTTGTTGATGCGACCATTGTAAACTCTTATATCCTATATAAATGGAATTTTAATCAACACCAACCGAACAATAAGCCTAAATCACAGTTAACTTTTAGAAGTATTCTTGCTAACCAGTTAATTGGAGATTACTCATCAAGGAAGCAACACTCATCTTGGTTAATAGTTGGCAAAAATAAAATGAAGAAGCTTGACGGAACGGCAGTTGGTGTTGAAAATACTACAAGGCTGTCAAACGTTGGTGACCATTTGCCCAAGAGTACGACGTCTCGAAGATGTGCCAGATGCAGCACTGACAAGAAGCCAAAACGATCTAGTATAGAGTGTATTAAGTGTGGAGTTGCCTTATGCATTCCTTGCTTTGCCCCGTTTCATAATAAATAACATTTGTAGTTTTTAAATGGTTTTTACCCAGAAAGTATTTTTTATTTCCCTGGTTTTTGTGTAAGAACAATACGAAAAACCTAGTTTTAAAAAGTGGTTTAAATATTGACCAGTATATTTAAATTTGTCTAAATAGATACTGGTTGAAATATCGACCTCCTCAAAAAAATGTGTTACGTGTTTTATTTTTTTCTAAGATTTTGTAAATAAGGCCCTTAATGTTAAATAAAGCTATTCCAAACAACAGGTTTTGCAATTTTGATGTTTGATTGTCTGCCCACTAAAGGGTTAATTGGCGCCGAATGCAGCGGCTGGAGCCGCTGCACGCATACCCTATGACGCGACTCATTCATCTTTTGTGGCCGACGCCAATCCACTGAGCGCATTTTACAGCGAACAA
The DNA here is from genome assembly GCA_963920685.1 of Polydrusus tereticollis. NCBI lineage: Eukaryota > Metazoa > Arthropoda > Insecta > Coleoptera > Curculionidae > Polydrusus > Polydrusus tereticollis. The sequence goes on from OY987330.1 coordinate 67,677,521, forward strand.
AATTGGAGCGTGACAGTGGTCTCCAGCTGCTGCCCTGGCGCGGCTCCAAAATACATCATTTCTTATACCTACTATGTTATGAACGAGATCGTAAATTTGACATGTTACGCCTACTATGTTGCAACTAAACTAAACAGTTCATCTTTGGACAACTCATTTCAACTTTTAGGGCTGTTCCCCAACATTGGGTGCAAACGCTGCTGGGGAAAAATTACCGCCGCATATTGTTTTTAGAGGGAAAAATGTATTGGACTCATGGCTAGCAAAACGGTAACCAGAATATGTGGGAATAACTTATTCGGCCATAAAAAATGACTGGAAAGCGAAACATTCCAAAATTATTTCAAACACAATTTCCTGAAAACTATCCCGAAAATAGACCAGTTATCAATATTTACGATGGGCATAGTTCTCACGTTGGCATTATATTTATTCATTCATGGCAAGGCAAGGAAACATAGTAATTTTGAAGTTTCCTCCATACAGCAGCCACATCCTTCAACTAAGGGACATCAGCGTGTTTCGGTCTTTAAAAATTAAATGGGAGGAAGAACTTGTAAAGTGGCACAGGAAGAATTATGGCTACAAACTTCCGAAATCTATTTTTTCAGCAAATATGTGCAAAATTTGGGAAAACATAGATCCAGTGATCATCAAGCATGAATTTCAGAAACCGGGAATTTTTCTATTTAACAACACCATAGTAAGGTAATACATATTATTTCCTTACAAATTTTAGGAAAGTTTGAAAAGAATTGTACTCATACTGGTCTGACAAGAACCGTATGTACGCCGCAATTAGAGGAAATTATATTAAATGCTGTAAATTAGGGATCTTTCTTGTGTTCTAAGTCAGGCTTAATGCCTTTAACTTCTATTCAATGATCTGTAGCGTTATGGGCCGAACTTCACATAAAAATTTGGTTTGGGCAATGCCCTAAGTATTGTTTTTTGAGAGTGCGTTAATTTTGCTTAATGTTATCACACTATTTCTTCTCGAAATTGGTTTCCTTGTTTAAAATATTATTATATTTCGTCGAGCCCTCCAGCTCAGTGCCTCTCAACTATAACTGGAGGTAGCCAATTCTTAGGGTACTTATAAGTGGAGCCTGGCGGAGAATGTATGTGTGTTTGTCTAATAAGTGGGTTAGTGGTAATGTCCGTTCGTCTGTAGTAGTTTGTAATAATTTTATTGTAAAATTCTATTAAAGTTGGAATCTCAAAATCTCTATGTAACACCAGGAAATTATATTAAATGCTGTAAATTACACTCTACCAGAGCACTCAAAAATTATTAGCACAGTTTAATACATCAAAAACAATATTACATGATCTTCTTCAAGAACAGATGTTATATCCATATCATTTTCGAAAAGTACATGAGCTGATACCTGAAAATTTTCCTTGTAGAATGCAGTTTGCAAACTTGGATCAGCAACATAATAATGTAATATTCATTGTCATTATTCTTTTCACGGATGACGCAAGGTTTACCAAAAATGGTATCACCAATTTACACAACACACATGTATGGGCTGATGAAAATCCTCATGCCACTATTGTTTCGCATCATTAACATCTGTTCCAATCAATAAATATCTGGACAGGAATCATTGGCGACTTTTAGATCGAACCATTCATATTGCCAGAACGCTTGAATGGATAACTTTATTTGTAGATCCTACAGAACGCTTTTCACGATTTAATATCGCCTACTAGCTTTACCGAAAGCTTTCGCGACTTAACTTGTTTGCATCCAGTGGATCTCACGGTCTGATTCACATTTACTGTATAATTCTGATACACATTTATTGTATATTTCTGATACACATTTATTGTATAATTCTGTAATTGGATGTAAATAAATAAATAATAATAAATAATAGAGCACTTATCTGTAGTAATATATTAAGGGATAGGGAAATTATCGAAAATCATTCCGAATAATTTTTGCCGTGGAAATCGCTCGAGGGCTTGCCCGAGAGCGATTTCCTAATGGCAAAAAATCTGAGAATGATTTTCTGATTATTTCCCAATCCCGAAATGTATTTTGAAGATTATTTACCAAATAAAAAACTAACGATTTCTGACGGGTTAGTTCAGGTTAGTTAGACCACCATTCTTTCTTAGACGTTGGTCAACTCGTTGAAATGACTTCTGGTTTGTCATAGTACGACTAGGAAATCTATCGTGGTATAACCTTCTTGCTTCTAAAGCAGTGAAAGATGCAAGACCATACATCGGATGCATATCTACATACTCAATAAACGTATATTCCATAGTTCGAATTAATTTACAATTAAATTCAGCACGAATTCCAAAAATCAGTAAACTAGTATGGAAGTAAAGGATCAATGTGTCAGCGATGTAAAAGATGACAAGCTCTAAAACGCAGGATATTTTATTTATTTCGTACCATAGTAACGTTTGCAACAACACTGGTTTTTTTTTTGGTGCCGATAAATGAATAACGCACATTTTTTGCGAACATAGGGCTTCTGCAGCTATTTGTTTATTTTTTTTTTCTCGAAAACGGTTAATTTTATCGACAATAAACAAGATTAAGGTACACCGGGATAAGTTGTAATATTATTTAAGCCTTTTGAGGTAAGTACGTACGTATTAGTATTATATATTTGTTTACAAAAACGAAACGGCATAGGTTACCCTTGCTTCAAAAAAATGGCAGAAAGGGGAAAGTTTAACTTATATTAGGTTCCACTTCCCCCGGTTGATTCGGGTTAAATAAAATATTTGCAATCTAGATGCTAATTTACTGTATTTGTTTTAGACATGGTATGTCATGTACCTATGTGTGGGGTTGCTAGTCCTCCATCGGGCGCCTCCCCAGGTGGCGGATAGGGGAATGCCTCCCAGATATGGGTGGTACCGAGGAAATGAAATACTCGGGGAGGACCAAAACTAGCACTGATCAGCGGCAGCTGGCTGCCTCAAAACTGTCCTCAGGCAGAAGTTTTAAAAATACTATTGGCTGTGTTTCGGACAGCAAACGGCGAAGTGGCACCCACTGAAACGGCGTTTGTACAGCGGTGTAGAAGGCAACGGAAAACCACTACACTAACTCTTCTCAGGAAAATTATCATGGCTGGAAAAACTACAAGAATGGCCCTCAGTCCCGGGCAGACCTTCAATGGTCAGAGGGTGCGAAGAATCTCCCGGCCAGCACTGAAAATTTGCACCTGGAATATCAGAAGTATGTTTGAAGCAGGAAAAATTCATAACACAATAAAGGAAATGGACAGATTGGATATTGACGTGATGGGTATCAGTGAAATGAGATGACAAGGAAATGGAGAGTGCCAAATAGGAGATCATATAGTGTATTATGCTGGAAACAAAGAGAGACGCCACCTACAGGGAGTTGGTTTTATCATAAATAAGGCATTGAAACCCTCCATTATTAGCTGTCTGCCATACTCTGACAGGGCAATTCTGCCAAAGCTCAAGGGAGAACCTTTTAACATAAATCTTATTCAAATACCTATATGCTCCCACATCGGACAAAAGCGAAGAAGTAGTGGAAGGCTTCTATGCTTAAATACAAGAAGTACTTAAAAGTGTTAAAGCACGAGAGGTGAACATAATAATGGGGGACTTCAATGCTAAAGTTGGACAAGGAAAGGAGGATGATATAGTGGGTGACTTTGGTCTGAGACAGAGAAACGAACAAGGAGATAGACTAGTACAGTTCTGCAGAGAAGAACGCATGATAATAACAAATACATTGTTCAAACTGCCACCAAGACGCTTGTATACTTGGAAAGCACCAGCGGACAGGCCGGATAATATAGTAAGAAATCAAATAGATTTTATCTTAATCAATCAGAGGTTTCGAAACAGCATCATCTCTGTCAAATCTTACCCAGGGGCAGATGTTCCATCTGACCACACTCCTATAGTTTGTGTACTGAGAGCTAAACCACGAAAGACTCAGATTACGCAAGTCACACAGAATACGAAAAAATATGATATCGGCAAGCTTCAAAACAAGAAAATACAACATGCAATGGAGAGAACAATAAGTGCAGAACTACAGAAGACAATACTAGAAGACGCTCAGGTAGAAGACACGTGGACAGCTTTCAAAGAATCGGTGACCCAAGCTTGTGAGCAATTTCTGACTCATTCTAAAAATCAGCAAAAGAAGAAGCAGTGGATGACCGACGAAATCTTAGAGATGATGGATGACAGACGGAAAGTAAAAACTGCCGATCCCATAGCTTATCGGCAAATTCATAGTGTCATTAAACGAAAAATCAGAGAAGCTAAAGAAAGATGGATGAGTGAGAAATGTCAAGAGATCGAAGAACTTGATCGTAAGCATGACGCGTTTATCATGTACAAAAAGATCAAAGAAGTCACAGGCAGACACAAAAAACGAACAAGCGAAGTCATTATGGATGGTCAGGGCAAACTTGTCTATGAGGTGAACGAAAAACTAAAAACATGGCAGAAATACATACTTGAACTCTTTAAGGATGATCAGCGTCCAGAAAATCCTGATCAAACAAACAATATGGAAGGGCCAGTTATATCAATTGACGAAGTTAAACATGCCATTGAAATCGCTAAAACTAGAAAATCTCCTGGTCCCGACCATATATCAGCGGAAGTGCTTAAGATCATGGATCCGCATTGTATTACCACCTTAACGTCACTATTTAATAATATTTATGATAGTGGCATGATTCCAGCTGACTGGCTTCTTTCATCATTTATCACCATACCCAAGAAAAGCAGCCCCAAATCTTGTAGTGACTACCGCACCATTAGTCTTATGTCACACGTGTTAAGGATATTTCTCAAGGTAATTCATGCCCGCCTATATAACAAATGTGAGGAACATATGGGTGAGTCGCAGTTCGGATTTCGCAACGGCATCGGTACTCGAGAGGCATTATTTGCCATACAAGTGCTTATACAGCGCTGTAGGGATATGAATTGCGACGCTCACTTGTGCTTTATAGACTTTGCTAAAGCTTTCGATCGTTGTCAACACGAAACAATGGTAAAAGTTCTACACGAAACGGGCTTAGATGGAAAGGATATAAGGATCATAGCCAATCTGTATTGGAATCAGAAAGCAACCATAAATCCTGAAAACAACGAGTCGGACGCCTTGGAAATCAAACGTGGAGTCCGACAGGGTTGCATTTTATCACCCTTGTTGTTCAACCTCTACTCGGAGAAAATATTTAGGAGGGCACTAGAAGACACCACAAATGGCATTAAGGTGAATGGTGAGTTAATTAACAATATCAGATATGCCGATGACACGGTTTTACTAGCTGACAGCTTGGAGGGGCTACAAGAACTTGCCAACAAAATTACACACACAAGCGAACAATACGGACTGGATCTAAATATTAAGAAGACTAAATACATGGTTATAAGTAAGTCCCCTAATCAACGCGGTGTGCTGTATTGCAAAAATAAAGCAATCGAGAGAGTGGGCAGTTTTACTTACCTTGGTTGTAATGTCAATGAATCGTGGGACCACTCCAAAGAAATAAAGTGCAGAATAGTGTCGAGGCTTGGACGTTGTCTGAAGCAACAGAAAAAAGAATCAACAGTTTTGAATTGTGGATTTATCGAAGACTCCTAAGAATTTCCTGGGTTGACCGAATCACCAACGAAGAAGTCCTCAGAAGAATGAACTGCCAACTCACTCTCATGAAAAAAAAAACAACGCAAACTTGAGTATTTGGGCCATATAATGAGGAACCCCGTCAAATATCGTCTACTACAACTGTTTCTGCAAGGTAAAGTGGAAGGAAGAAGTGGACCAGGTAGAAGAAGAATCTCCTGGCTCGCCAACTTACGGAAGTGGTTTGGCGTGACTTCCATTGAACTGTTCCGCGCTGCAGCCAACAAAGCGCGCATAGCCATGATGATAGCCAACATCCGGAATGGATAAGGCCGACGAAGAAGAAGATGTACCTATGTTCGAAAGAAGCCGCCACCCAAATACTCGAAAGAAACTCTTAAAATTGCCATCGCAGCAGTTCAAAATAGTGAAATGAAGGTGGATAGATATCGAAAGTTTATAATACCTCAAAGGCAACACTTTTTAAACACGTAAAAGGCCAAAGGGGTGTTAGAAGCTTCACCATGGGTAGATCCACTGTCATTCCGTATGAAAAAGAACAGAAAATTGCCGAAAACATTAAGCTTATGGAAAAAGGGGGTTTTGGCCTTTCCAAAAAAGAAGTGCTTATAGGCCGTTATGTAAAGGACAATAACATCGAGACGCCATTCAAAGATGGCATACTAGGCGATGATTATTTCATAAGATTCAAGCAAACTTTTAATCTTAGCCAGAAAAGGCCACAAATCGTAGAAGTAACTAGAAAAAGAAGTGTAGATCCATTCATCATGGATGACAACTTCACCTTGTTAAAAGATGTCATACAAGATATTCCTCCATTACGAGTCTATAATATAGATGAAACGAGTTTTGCCTAGACCAAAGCAGAATTAAAGTTGTTGGCCAAAGAGGAACAACTGCTCATAGGGCAACAAGTGGTTCTGGAGAAGAAAACATCACAGTATTATTGGGTGTTGAAACGCAGGGCTTTATTTCCTCTTACGTTCAATCAATTTTGTGGTATATTTCCACAGGCGTGTGACTCACTGGTCGTTTTTGTTGCGATTGGAAATTAAACTCGTGTTAAAGCAAAATAACTGTATTTAATATACTTTCGGAATTAACACATTATAACTTCTGGCGAAATTAACACATTATAACTTTTTGCACAGAGATATGCACACTTAGTACCCGTAATTAGGGTGAAACTTCCACTTTTTACATAGAAATTAGTACACTAACATTTCTACAGATTTACCACTTGGTACAAACAGTAAAATGACCGCCAACAACCAACTTTGGCTATTCCTTTTTGACGGGACGTGTTGCTAGCTTTCTTGCTCACTCAACAGTAACTCTTAAGTCTTAATTGGCGCCGAATGCAGCGGCTGGAGCCGCTGCACGCATACCCTATGACGCGACTCATTCATCTTTTGTGGCCGACGCCAATCCACTGAGCGCATTTTACAGCGAACAAAATTGGAGCGTGACAGTGGTCTCCAGCTGCTGCCCTGGCGCGGCTCCAAAATACATCATTTCTTATACCTACTATGTTATGAACGAGATCGTAAATTTGACATGTTACGCCTACTATGTTGCAACTAAACTAAACAGTTCATCTTTGGACAACTCATTTCAACTTTTAGGGCTGTTCCCCAACATTGGGTGCAAACGCTGCTGGGGAAAAATTACCGCCGCATATTGTTTTTAGAGGGAAAAATGTATTGGACTCATGGCTAGCAAAACGGTAACCAGAATATGTGGGAATAACTTATTCGGCCATAAAAAATGACTGGAAAGCGAAACATTCCAAAATTATTTCAAACACAATTTCCTGAAAACTATCCCGAAAATAGACCAGTTATCAATATTTACGATGGGCATAGTTCTCACGTTGGCATTATATTTATTCATTCATGGCAAGGCAAGGAAACATAGTAATTTTGAAGTTTCCTCCATACAGCAGCCACATCCTTCAACTAAGGGACATCAGCGTGTTTCGGTCTTTAAAAATTAAATGGGAGGAAGAACTTGTAAAGTGGCACAGGAAGAATTATGGCTACAAACTTCCGAAATCTATTTTTTCAGCAAATATGTGCAAAATTTGGGAAAACATAGATCCAGTGATCATCAAGCATGAATTTCAGAAACCGGGAATTTTTCTATTTAACAACACCGTAGTAAGGTAATACATATTATTTCCTTACAAATTTTAGGAAAGTTTGAAAAGAATTGTACTCATACTGGTCTGACAAGAACCGTATGTACGCCGCAATTAGAGGAAATTATATTAAATGCTGTAAATTAGGGATCTTCCTTGTGTTCTAAGTCAGGCTTAATGCCTTTAACTTCTATTCAATGATCTGTAGCGTTATGGGCCGAACTTCACATAAAAATTTGGTTTGGGCAATGCCCTAAGTATTGTTTTTTGAGAGTGCGTTAATTTTGCTTAATGTTATCACACTATTTCTTCTCGAAATTGGTTTCCTTGTTTAAAATATTATTATATTTCGTCGAGCCCTCCAGCTCAGTGCCTCTCAACTATAACTGGAGGTAGCCAATTCTTAGGGTACTTATAAGTGGAGCCTGGCGGAGAATGTATGTGTGTTTGTCTAATAAGTGGGTTAGTGGTAATGTCCGGTCGTCTGTAGTAGTTTGTAATAATTTTATTGTAAAATTCTATTAAAGTTGGAATCTCAAAATCTCTATGTAACACCAGGAAATTATATTAAATGCTGTAAATTACACTCTACCAGAGCACTCAAAAATTATTAGCACAGTTTAATACATCAAAAACAATAGTACATGATCTTCTTCAAGAACAGATGTTATATCCATATCATTTGCGAAAAGTGCATGAGCTGATACCTGAAAATTTTCCTTGTAGAATGCAGTTTGCAAACTTGGATCAGCAACATAATAATGTAATATTCATTGTCATTATTCTTTTCACGGATGACGCAAGGTTTACCAAAAATGGTATCACCAATTTACACAACACACATGTATGGGCTGATGAAAATCCTCATGCCACTATTGTTTCGCATCATTAACATCTGTTCCAATCAATAAATATCTGGACAGGAATCATTGGCGACTTTTAGATCGAACCATTCATATTGCCAGAACGCTTGAATGGATAACTTTATTTGTAGATCCTACAGAACGCTTTTCACGATTTAATATCGCCTACTAGCTTTACCGAAAGCTTTCGCGACTTAACTTGTTTGCATCCAGTGGATCTCACGGTCTGATTCACATTTATTGTATAATTCTGTAATTGGATGTAAATAAATAAATAATAATAAATAATAGAGCACTTATCTGTAGTAATATATTAAGGGATAGGGAAATTATCGAAAATCATTCCGAATAATTTTTGCCGTGGAAATCGCTCGAGGGCTTGCCCGAGAGCGATTTCCTAATGGCAAAAAATCTGAGAATGATTTTCTGATTATTTCCCAATCCCGAAATGTATTTTGAAGATTATTTACCAAATAAAAAACTAACGATTTCTGACGGGTGAGATTTTCACTTTTGACAAGGGTGATTTTCACCGGAGAGCGGGAGATTATCGCTGAATAATCAGGTGAAAATCAACCCGCTTTTATAATGGATGAGGTAAATAATCACTTGAAGCCCGCCGAAATATGGTCACTGATCCCATTTCCACTTAAATTTCACTCGTAGAAGTCACGATATACACTTCTTGGATAAAATAAACCAAAACTGAAACTAAACTTACCTAACCCGAACTAACCCTTAAAAAAGGGTGAAAAACTCAAAAACTGGTTAATTTTTTTGTTTGTTTTTCAGTGCCCGGAGAGGAAAACATCTGACCAGCGATCTCAAATTAGACTGTAAGCAAAAAATTAGCGAAAAATCGTTGTTACCACTATTCCAAGCAATTACCACATTTTCTTGTACCAATATCTTCATATTTATACTTTAGTTTTAAAGACTGTATAAATTTAACGAAGTTATAACTGATAATAAATATTTTTTGGGTCTTGTGGATGCTGTAATTAATGCTAGAATACCATAGACTAATTTAGGTTGGTTTGCATGCATGGAACCTCCTGAATATTTTACTAAATGAATAAACAATATATTTTTGCAAGGATTTTGCATAACAAGAATTGAATCAAAAGGTCTAAATTTTGCCCAACTTCGATAAATATGTTAAGTGCCCAAATATATTTTTTTATCGTAGATATTCTGAAATTCTGATATTACGAATAAATAGCCAAACGTGTTTAGGTGATTTAAGTAAATAAAAAATGCAATCCTCCGAGTTTCGACTTATATGATATTCTATACCCAGAGGGTGATTATATCGACTTCTTACTTGAATACTCGTGTAACCGAAGTAGACTTTGATTATTTCAGCTGTAATTATTATCCTTTGTCGTTTAAGAGGGCGACTCTATTGTCCACGACGAAATGTTTCCTTCCAGGACGCTGCAGGATAGCGCTCCCGAAGGGTATTTTACGTTCCTTTCTTATAGGACTTTGTTCGTCTAGAAAAAGAAATTTCTAAAGTAACTTTAATTGTCTCTCTTTGATAGCTCTAACTTAACTTGAACGAACATCGGTAGGAAACAATTTGTTGGCTTTTTGTAACGAGCCAATCTGATGTAATTTCTTTGTGTTTAGATATCAAGAAATACTTGCACTTTTTAACGTAATGTTCTTTAACAATTTCCGCGACATTCGCTAAAGATTTCTAAGATTTAGTCCAGCTTTAATTGCCATGAAAGCAAAAACTTTCGTTTAGGTTAAGTTAGTTTAGGTTCTTCAGTGTGTTTTGATGGCGATTTCTTATATTTTTCAAAATATATTATACAGGGTGACAATTTAAAAACGAACAGCATTTAATATTGCCTCTACCAATGATAGTATGAAAATTTGGCGAAACACGTCAATTGATATATCAAGGGAAAATTTTTTAAGGCATTTGTTGTCGTGTTACTTTTAACCCCCTGACCCCCAGGGTACCTGCCCCTAAAATTTTAAACGGCAACCCCTATTTCTTTTGCCATTTTTGTGTTCCTTATAATATTCTACATAAACTGTATTATTTTTTTTTCAAAATTGTGATTATTAACCTCACAAATTAATGAAATGTATTTAAATAAACATTTAAATAGTGCAACTTCTTGAAAAATTATAATAATGATAATGAAATACTGGAAAGCTCACCTTTCCTACTTTATGAATTGTTAAAAATGGGTTCCATTCTTCTTCAAGTACAAGTACAGCCGGTATTCAAACTGGTTTCGGACGTTTTCAAGAGTTTCAGGTGAAATTGCTCTACACTACTGTACAATTCTTTGTTGTAATTGTTCAATGGAATCTGGTTGAGTTTTAAATACAACGGATTTCAAGTGACCCCTTAAGAAGAAATCCAGCGGTGTCAGATCTGGTGACCTAGGTGGCCATTCTATGGGTCCCCTCCTACCAATCCCCTGCTCTGGGTAATGATTATCCAACCACTCTCTTACTGGGCGTACATAATGCGGAGGCGCACCATCCTCTTGGAAGTGGAGCAAATGTTCATCTAGAGCAACATTTCCATTGGCGTCCCTTTGATTTTCCACCTCACGAATTATAAGAGGTTCAATAGCTGTGTCTAACATTTCTGCATAAATTTCACCATTTAGATTTCCATTGATAAAGAGGGGACCGATGATACCATTGCCTAATATACCCGCCCAAACATTTATTTTTTGAGGGTATTGCGTATGCCCCTCTCTAATAATGTGAGGATTGAGGTCGCTCCAATAACGACAGTTTTGTTTGTTGATCTTGCCATTTAAGTAAAAAGTTCATTCGTCACTGAAACAGATATTCTTTATTAACCTAGGCTGAGTAATAATCTTATCCGTCATAATTTCGCAAAACTCAATACGTCTGTCCGGGTCATCGTTCCCTAATTCTTGAGTAATTAGGAGTTTGTATGGATGAAATTTGTGAAGCTTCAATACTTTCCTGACTGACTCACGCGACAGTCCAGTTTGATCTGCAACTTTACGAAGGGACGTAGTGGGAGCCATAGCAACTTCACCAAGAACCTCAATCTGAGCGGCCTTATTGAGCAGTCTTGGCTCATTCCTTTTCTTATTGCAAACAGATCCTGTTTCTTTAAATTTAGCTGCTAACTCACGGATGTACTTGTGTCCAACATTTCTTTCACGATGTCTTTCGTTGAATACGGCCGCCGTTCTTGCAAAGCAACGATTTTCAGCTCCGTAAATGAAAATCATTTCTACGCGTTCAGCAATAGTGTAAACCATTTTAAGAAACGACACTAATAATTAAAAACTATTGAAATGTTTATGAAATTAACTTTCACAGCTTATTTCACTGATTCTAGAAGAACATGAAATAAATAATGAACACCAGGAGTCGAAAAATAAAGTACCTACTAAGTACTACATTGTTTTGTCGAAAACGGCAAAAAAATTAAATTATTTTATGTTTTCTAGTGGCGATATCGAAGACGAAATGTAAATATTAAAAGAATTTGGAATGTAACTATTGGTAGGTACAAACAGTTTTAAACGAAGTGCTATGAGGCGGTGAATGCAATCCGTTTTATAATTCGATAATAAATACATTTCATTAATTTGTGAAGTTAATAATCACAATTAAAAAAAAAATAATACAGTTTATATAGAATTTTATAAGGAACACAAAAATGGCAAAAGAAATAGGGGTTGCCATTTAAAATTTTAGGGGTAGGTGCCCTGGGGGTCAGGGGGTTGAAAGTAACACGACAACAAATGCCTTAAAAAATTTCCCCCTTGATACATCAATTGACGTGTTTCGCCAAATTTTCATACTGTCATTGGTAGAGGCAATATTAAATGCTGTTCGTTTTTAAATTGTCAATCTGTATGTTTTTAGAAGTTGTAGTTATGTTTCACAAATGAATTTTGGTTCCTACTAGAATGTTGCTTAGAAAATTGGAGATGATCCATGTTTAATCGTATTTTTAACTAACTTTGCTATATTTTTTGGATTATGCTTGTATAAAGGATTAAAAAATTAACAATATGCAGTACAGCATTTCTTACCGGACACCTCTTAATAGCGAGCACCTCTCTTAGCAGACGCTTTAATAGGTGCAAAAAGTGTCTCGATTGTAAAACTGTATAAAACGCCTTATAATAGCGGGCACTCTTTAGAGCGGACACGGACACTTCTTTGAATATTTCTCTATATAAGTTACATATATTTTTACCTCCCTATTACTTATTATTAACATTTTATCATTTTTATACTATTTTCATTGAGGTGGGTACGTAAATTAGCCTTACATTGACTGAACTGCTATTCCGAAGACAACAACATGCAAAACTGCTTCCAAGAATTTATCTTCTTTAATAATACTGAGCGAATCATTAACTTTTTCTGGCTCTTCAACTGTAGACCAATTTGTTTTCAATATGAATGTGTTTATTTTAATACTATTTAAAATAAGTTTTGGCAAATTTATCTTGACTAATCGCTTTTTTGACAAGTGTTGGTCTGAAAATATTTCAAAATCTAGTATTTAACAAATAGGTTGAACAATTTCTTCATTAATATACTTTTTTAAGATGTTTAATTTTTTTACCAATTAACAATTATACAATATTAGATTTGAATTCATAATTTCAACAAGTTGCTCGAAATCATTTCCAGACACAGACACGGACAAAAAGTGTCATTTGCAAAAAGGCACACAGAAGAATTCCTTAAAATGATGAGTAACAAAAACGGCGAAGCAGCTGTCAGTGTCTACCTTATCCCAGGAATATTATTAATAATAATAATATTCTACATGAAATTAAAAATATTTGGAATAAAAATTGGCATACGTTATTGTTTTAATACCACTACCATTAATTTTGGGCCATACTAAAAGACATATTAAAGAATGATGGGACTTTCCTATGTATTATATTTTAAGAAAAATCCGAAAAACCATATACTTGTTTCTTTTGATGTTGTCGTCTTAAATACTAATATGCCTATCGACCTTGCCGTTCAAAGCATTAAAGAAAAACAAAACACAATTAAAAACCATATAACCACTCCCCAAAAATAATTCATAAAAGCCACGAATACATGCCTAAAATCTACAATTTTTAAATTTAATAACTTATTTCTTTCACCAATTTTTGTAGTAGCAAATGTGCTCTCCAAATTCTCCTATAATAATAGCTAATCTGGTAATGGAATAGCTTGAAGCATCCGTCCTACTTAATTCACTTGACTGACTATAAACCGTATTTTCTTAAGAGATTCGTTAATGATTGTATTCTTTGTATTCCTAAAAATAAGGTTTAATATATACCTTACACAAATTTAATTCACATAATTAATTACAGACTAAACTTTACATACGAGCTTGAAAATAATAAATCTATTAAAAATTTAAAGCAAATGAATCGAGTAGACTTCTGTGGTTTTGCTCCGTACGAAATGTGCAAAGGTGGTGGTTATTCGTGAGATATTTTTTTCTTAAGTAGTTCTGCTTGTAGGCTGAGGAACTTATACAGATAAATTTGTCTTATGTTTAGTAAGCCTAATTAAGCAAACCTATTATTTTCAATACAAACCGTTGACCCTACTTGACCTTCAACGTAGACCTATTTGATAAACTCATGAGTATACAATATATGCCTACAATGGGAGACCATGGTCAGACGACCCGATCTGGTTAGGGTTCAACATTAACTACCCTGGAGGAAGAAGCATTGGAATAACTCATCACTAAGGTCTGTAGTAATTTCATTAAACAACTAGAAAAAAAAACTTGATGATAGGATGGTAAAATTAGAAAATGGGCTTTCCCAAGCTTGTGAGTCATTCAAGCAAATCTAAGCGGATGTGGCCCAAAATACTAGAAGTATTGACGAACTACCGAGCAGGGTGGATATGCTGGAACAAGAGAGAGCATAACTCTTTACGTTTAAAGTTAGCTAACGTGATAGTTAATTTTATAAACAAAGATCTTAACGTGTCTTGCGAGGAAAGTGATCTCGATTCTGTATTTCGTATTGGTCCAGTAGTGCAGGAAAAGTCGCGCACAATCATTGTGAATTTTATTGCTAATATAAAAGAAACTCCGTTTTCGTGTCTAAAAAGTCTTAAAGGGAAGGCGGTTTCCAGTTTTCGAGGACTTAACTTCTAAGCAGTATGATTTGCTGATGCTGGTTAATACCAAAGCTTGATCTTTAAGAGGTAAGGTTTTTTATTGGAATGCTGTGTTGAACAAGAAAGTGTTGGTCAAATCAATAGCTGACTTATAATTATCCCAAATCAGTCCCACGATTTTATCTTGTTAAAAGTGCATTTTAAGGTATTTTGTTGAATGAAAAAATAAATATTTATTTTTTTGCATATGTTTCTTTTAGCTCTGAGATTTTGTTTCGATAGAATATGCTATTGTTTCAATAAATATTTAATAAAAATATGATTCATTATTATGGAAGTGTTTTGTTTCTAATGGCATTCGGGTAGCATATTCTTTATTTTAAATAAGAATAATCTTTCTATTTCGGTATACATTTACATCTTTACATTGTTCAGTAATGTTCACTATTAAAATTAAAAATTTAGGTGAATACATAATATTATGATTCTTGCCTATTTTAGCCACAGGGTCTAGGTTGATAAACCTCAATTTTGAATTTTCTATAATAATTACGCAATATGCTTGTTATTTATTTTTATTGAATTTATTATTTTTTTTTTTCGTATGGAGCATAGGCTTGCGCACAACTCAAAAATATTTAGAATTTCATGATGAGAGGAATATTTATTTCTGATATTTTGATGATTATTAATATTAGATTAGTATTAGTATATACACTGGAATGTTTTATAGGATTATGGCGGGGTATGGACCGATACGTGTGCAGAGGGGTTCGGATGTGGGGATGAAGGAGATAATCGTGGTGGTGTTCTGGTATTGGATTTTACTATAAATAGCCGACAATTTTGTATTAGATTCAGTCATTCACGGGGATTCAAAGAGTAAAGATCTAATTAGCTGCAGTCATCATATGACGTCATAACTCGAGTTGATGAGTTATTTTCACAGTAAATAAAAAGTGTTTTTAAGATTTAAATGAAAGTTCCTAAAGCATAATCTGGGACTTTCTTGGTTGTAATAAAGCATCGCAGATCGGATGAATTAAAGTTTTGAATATATTACGCAGTTGTTTATTTTGTGTTTTTAAGTTAGATTAAATACTTAGGCATAAAAAGTGTTAAGAAATAGAATATTATATAGAGTCAGAATAAGACTCATATATTATACAGAGTCAGAATAAAACTCAAATATTTTAATTACGTTTTAACTAAGCTGTTGTGAGTCAGACACATGGCCTTAAATTTCGCAACAGTCTTAGGCCGAATGCAAGACGTGCTGCTACCGTCTTCGCCGAGCGGCTTCCTGGAGGCCTGGATCATCGATGCCATGGGTTCTTGTTCGCCCAATGGACAATCAGGACTCCAGGGAGTCAGCTATGACTCATCCGTCAACGCTGCGGAGGTGGCAAAGGGCCCAGACCGAGATGCCAATTCTGTACTTGGTGTCCAGGACCTGTTAGGGTTCCCTAAACCTCCGTCCGACTGCCGGCCGAGTAGCATAGAAGTGGCAAGCGACCCAAACCCCGTGGGTGGCTCAAAAAGGGCATTAACAACGAAGCCTGAAGAAGAGGATCTCTGGTCGTGGTGTGAAGATGTACAGCCGTGGGGAATGCTGGGTGAAGAGGAAGAAAAAGAAGTTTATATCGAACTAGCTGATCGTCAGCATATTAGAAATTGTGGTGAACGTACGTCAGAGCTACCTGGGAACGTAGACGTATCGTTGCACCTCAGTGGTATGCGGGCCGTTATCCAGCATGGTGGACTCGTTAATAAAAAATTCAATAATACTGACAATTTTATGGTCGTACATCTTAATATACGTTCATTGAATACTGGCTTTGACGAGTTTGTTAACTATATAACTGATTATGATTTTAACTTACTAGGCTTATCTGAAACTTGGTTGCCATCCGATTATGGGAACTGTAATTTTAAAATCCTAGGATATAATTTTGTGAGCAAAGATAGAGCTACTAGAGGAGGTGGGGTGGGTTTTTATATTGGGAAAAAGTATAAAATTAAACTAGTTAATTTTGATATTGCGACACCTGACTGTGAGAATTTAAGCATTAAATTTCTCTTAATAATAGTAAATGCTGTTCACAAATATTCATGGGTCTCCCTCCTCTAATGTCAACAATTTCATTGATTGGCTGGAATTTTTTCTTTGCTTTGACTGTACCATTCTATGATCATGTTATATTCACGGGATACCTGAACATAGAACTCTTGAAAAACTGATTGACACTTTTAATTTAAAGCAGTTAATTAAAGACCCAGCACGAATAAATATCTCTAGTAATAGTAGTGCTCTCATTGATATTATTATAACAAACAACAATTTGGATGTCAAGGAAAATCTTTCTATCATTATATCGGAGTAGGTGTCCGATCAAAACTCAGTTTATTCAATTGTAAATTTACCCAAGAGTCAAAATAGATATAAATTTATTCAATTTCACAATTTAATAAATTTTGCAGATTTTGAAAATGTTTCTCAACAATTACAGTGGTATCAAATATATAATTCTCAAGATATCAACACTGAACTCAAGATTTTTAATGACAATATTTTATTTTTAATTGATAAATATGCACCTATGCAGCGGAGAAGAATCTAAGAGAAACCTTTAATACCGTGGATTACTAATAATATTAAGCTTTTAATGAAATGAAGAGATAAAGCTTATAGGAAATACTTGAAGCAAAAAACGGAAGGACACCTCCAGTATTACAGACAAATTAGAAACTGACTAACCACGCTATTACTAGGAATAAAATATAATATTTTAATTTAATGTCTCAAAAAAATGGAGAGGACTGTTGGACCCATGCAAATAGATTAAATTTATCTCGCGACAAAAATTTTAGCTTGCCTGAGAAGTTTTCTGATGCAACAATTCTCAATAACTATTTTGCAAGTTGTAACGCTGTATTAGACTCTACATCAGAGGAAAAAATATAATTTTATAAATTAACTAGGCATAAAAATGCAACATCACAACTAAATCTTAAATTATTGGATGAGTTAGAATTCAAAAAACTTTTAAACACCATAAATACGAATGCTATCTGTAAAGATTTATTATCAATAAGAGACGTAAGATTATGTCTATCTTTTTGTCGAAAGCCGTTATTAAACATAATAAATAGTTATATTGTAGATAATTTTTATTTTACACTATGTAAATGAGTAGCGGCCAGCTCGGGAGGGGTGGGAAAAAAAATAGCGCCGCAGGCGACAAATTTTTAGGGTGCCACGCCCCTTTTTTAATGATGTTGCTTGGTTTTCAAGTAAGAAAAATAAAAACACAACAAAAAATCACAAAAACAGCCAGGCTCATTTCACTTTTTGTGTAACTTTGTCTATCTTAGGTGGTGACGAGTTAACATTTCTTCTAAACAGATAGTTAGACGACACTTACGCTACTGAAAACGGGCAATCATAAAACCATTAGGTAAAATTTCTAATTCAAAAGAACTTAAGGACTTTATTAGCATCCTGCCAGTAGTATCCAAAATTATAGAAAAACATATCTATCAAGAATTATGTGGCTTTGTTAACTCAATTAAAGTAATTCCAGATTGTCAACCAGGTTTTCGTAAGAATTTTAGTGCAACTACTAGTCTTGTTCATCTCCTTAATAAAGTCCGGTTGAATATAGAAAGAAGGAACACACGACATGTTTAGGTTTGCTAGATTTTAGTAAGGCTTTCGACACTTTAAATCACAAAATGTTGTTAGCTAACTCCACTACTTCGGACTATCATAAAATGCAGTAAAATTGTTTAAATAATATCTCAATGATCGAGCTCTCTATGTTATTCTTAAATCAGAATCTACTACACAAAAGTCCTGTTACATACCAATAAGAACAGGAGTACCACAGGGTTCCATCTTGTGACCTTTGTTATTTTTTTAATAAGTTGCGGATATGAGTGGCATTTTAAAATACACAAAACTACAGCAATGTGCTGACGATTCACAGTTATATATATACTTTCTCACTCAAAATTTGCAGGCTGCTCAAATACAATTTAATGAGGATTTGGTGTGTGTCAACACCTTTACAGAAGAACATTATTTAAAGTGGAATGCTGGCAAGTCTTGTATTATTTTTTTCAGTAATAATAGCAATGCTCTTTCTTTTATTTCCGATAGTTTTCACATAAGTATTAATAATGACCTCTTACCAGTGGTCAAGGAGGCAAATGATTTGGGTCTTAATTTTGATACTGACCTCACATTTCAGGCACATGTAGATAACAAACTTAAAATTGCGTACATTCGCTTAAAAAAATTACACTATCTAAATCATTTTCTGGCTTCTAAGACTAAATATTATCTGTGCAATATGCTTGTTTTGTCTTTATTTGATTATGGAGATGTAGTATATGGCGACTCATTAACAGAAAAAATATCTTCCTCTATACAAAACAATTCAGAATTCCTGTATGCGTTATTTATTTAATATTCCTTTTAGAAATCATGTAACTCCTTATTTAAATGACAATTCTATTTTTAATTACTTTAGAATACCCCAGCATCGTACAGTAAATTTTAAAAAATCGTGTAGTTTTAAAGCAGTTCAAGCTTGGAATAACTTACCTAACAACCGTAAAGATTTTTCACCTTATAAATTTAGGGATTATGTAAGAATACATATTCTACAGACTCAGAGAAGTGAAGTTCAGCCATTTTTATTTATTTTGTTTTTTTTTGCTTATATTCCCGCATATTGTAAAGTAAACTAAAGTAAAGTATATTTATTTGTTCCATCAGAATGCCCTAGGGCATATAGAACATGTCCATACAGAGTTCACAATATTTAATATTTAATAGTATATACTTTAAGACAATAAAATATAGATAAAATATAGATAAAAATATAGATAAAATTAAAATTAGGAAAAAAATTTTAGAACAATTTTAAATAACATCAATATCAGAATTTACATCACAAATTATCAGTACTACATCACAACATCATCATAAATCATCCCGTTCTCATTTGGGTTACAGCATATCATACATAGCCTGTTATTATTAGGATTAGGACGAACAAGAAAGCAAACAGCCAGGTCTACATTGAAGATCAAGTCTATCACTTAAACAATATTAATCAAAACTGCAGTCTGAGAAAAATTCGATCAAAGAATAAGGACAGGTTTTTATTAAATGTTTTTTATGAAGCTGAGAAATTCGGGCTTTGACAAGCTTCTTACTCCCAAAGGAATTTTGTTCCAAATTTTCATTATGGTATTGTGACTATTTCTCTGCACAAAACTGAATATTGTCCTATCCAAGAGCAGATCTTGCTTATTTTTCGTATTGTATTTATGTAAACGTTTGCTTTTTTCAAGCAAAGAGATATCCTCAAAGACAAACTTGGCTGCTTCATACACGTACATACCTGTTATCGTCATCAAACTGTTTTGCTTAAAAAGAGGCCTACAGCTCTCCCGAGAATGTACTTTAAACATAGTTCGTAAACACCTTTTCTGCAAAACAAGTACTCTTCCAGCATCTACCGAATTTCCCCAAAATATATTACCGTACCTAATCTTTGAGGCCACACAGGAACGATAAAAAGTAAGAGCCGCCCTCAAACCCACATTCTCCATGACAATTCTAAGCGCGTAACAATATTTAGCGAGGCTGCTGCTTAGGTTTTCGATGTGTGACTTCCAATCAAGACGTTCATCTATTTCCACGCCCAAAAACGCAACAGATTTGCTAACTTTCATCTCCACTCCATCCACATCCACTCTCGTCAGATTACCCCCTCTCACTCCAAAATTCAGTATCTGAGTCTTATCAACATTTAAGAGCATGTTATTTGAGGAAAACCATGAGTTGAGTGTGCGAATGGCCTCACTTACCTTACCAACCACCACCTCCTGACTTTTTTCACTAAGTAGCAGTGAAGTATCATCGGCGTACATAACAAGATCTTCCTGAACAACGTCTGGTAATTCATTGGTATACAAGATGTATTGTAAAGAAGTGGACCCAAGATTGATCCCTGGGGTACTCCTTTCCTTATCACTAGATATTTAGATGCTATAACATTTTCCTCATCATCCCTCCCGATTACACACTGACTTCGCCTGGATAAGTAAGATTTTATTAAGTCACTAGCAATACCTCTTATTCCATACCTATCAAGCTTGTTAATAAGAACAGCATGATCCACACAGTCAAATGCCTTTGAAAGATCAAGACATACAGTTACCGTACTGTTCCCCTTGTTCATGGACTCTAAGATTTTTGTTATGGCTTTATATACTGCCATGATTATTGATTTTCCCTTTCGAAATCCATATTGACAGTGTGTGACAATGCTATTTCTATACAAGAAGAATACTAATCTTTCTAAAATCAACCGCTCAAAAATTTTACTAATATTTGGTAACAATGATATTGGCCTATAATTTTTTATTTCACTTTTACTTCCCTTGTTTTTATACAGAGGTTTTACTTGAGCCATCTTCAGATCATCCGGGAATACACCAGAGGAAAAACACAAATTCACAACATGCATCAAAGGTAATGCGACCAAATCCGCCACCTCCTTCAGTAATACAATTGGAACCTCATCATGACCCACAGACTTCTTGTTTTTTAAACTTTTTATACATTCATACACCTCTCTCTCACTCACAGGCTGTAAAAATATTGATTTCCTACATGAGACTATTTTTGAAATATCTACTAAGGTTTTACTAACATCTGGACACACATTTATAAAAAAATTGTTTATGTCATCGAGTCTTTTACTGTCCGAGCGTTCCTCAAAATTGTTGAAAATGTTTTCCCTGACTTGAGACTTCCCTGTGGCGGTCCTGATTAATGACCATGTAGTTTTTGCCCTGTTGTGCGAATTTTTGATGATATCCTCATGAAACAATCTTTTAGCCCTATTAATTATTTTATTAAATATCCCACTGTATCTTTTATAATATTCCCTTGTTACTTGCCCCGTAGACATTTGTCGATAAAGAACTCTTTTCGTGTTGCATGAAATTCTAATACCATTTGTTATCCACGACTTCTTTTTGTTTCTTTTGGTCTGAGTTTTTTAGCACTAATAATTCTATTCATAACCTCAATTATTTTGTTCCTGAAAATCTTATAAGCCCCATTTACATCACGGTTTCCTAAATTGTGATATGCAAATATTATATTACTACCTTGCTGGGCTGCTTGCATCTAATTACTTATTTTTTTTATATATATACTTTATTTTTTTTTTTAATATCTGCCTTCCTTCTGCTCTTCTCTTCCCTGCCCCTGAATCGGTCCTCGCGTCGCCGTAGCAATGAATAAATTTAAAATGTATATTAAACATTTCCTTTTTTTAGTTTTGATTCATAATTCCTTGGACTTTACCACACAGGCACAGTTCTTCTGTGCCTTGTGCTATCGGTTCTTTATAATTGCCCTATTCACTCATAATATATAAAAATATGTATGAATATCTTATGTCTCATATGTTTATTGGATAAATAAATTATTTTTCAGTTTTTTTTTTAGTTTGAGTCTTTAATATTTCCCCTGACAATGATGGAAACATCACAATAAACTAGTATACGAAACCAATCTGGTCTGGACGATATTTAAACTTTAATTCTTACACACCTATCAAATATAAATCTAGCGTCCGTAATGCCCTAACCGATACAGCAATTAATCTTACCAGTCCCACAAATAGACCTAATAACATATAAAATACAACTAAGGAAAGTAGGTATTTATTTATTTATTTATTCAGTACATGCACTTACATAAAACAAAACTTCAAATAGTACAAAAAAAAAAGAATTAAATAACCACTAACAGTAAAAGAAGCCAATACAGTAATATACTATGACGCCTTACTATCAGTTCAAAACAGAATCTCTTTAATTTTACCCTTAAAAACTACAAGACTATATCTAAATATATCTATGTCGCCAAAGTCGCCCATTAGCGTTGTTGAGAAACCCTGCGCTCCATAGTTTGTTCTGTGGTAAAAGTTACAGAAAAGATGCCTTGACCTTGTAGACCTCTGAGGTATTCGAACACGTACCATAGACAGAAGTTGTTCCCATACTAATTTACAATGAATTAGTTTATGTGGCAAAAAAGTCGCGCATAATGCCTGTAACTCTTGAATTACCTCGTATACGAAAAAGTGACTTTAATGAAAGTTGTTCAGTAAATTGTTCCCCACATTTCTACCTGCATGAATTTTTTGTGTCATTTCTGGTTTGGTTGCCATAGAGACCAACTTAGTTTTTTTAAATAGAACACCCTACATATGATTGCATATTTGGATTCTACTGGGAAAACTCTGAAATTTTTGTATTTAAAATTTTTATTTATTTAAAATTGTAACAAACTTTATGACAAAACCTAGAAAATTGAACAAATTAACATCGGAATAATAAACAAGTGAAACAACAAGTTTCAGTAGATCAGGTGTTCAAAATGATCACCATTTTCTGCTAAGCAGAGCGCTAGTCGATCCCTGAACCTGTCTACAACGTTTGAAAGGAAGTCCTTTGGAATGGCCCGAATTTCAGCACTAATTCTGACTTTTAAAGATTCTAAGTCATTTGAACGGTTAACGTAGACTTTATTTTTTAAGTATCCCCACAAAAAGAAGTCGAGAGTAGTTAAGTCCGGAGATCGCGCTGACCAGTCAATAGCACCTCTTCTGCCTATTCAACGTCCTGGAAATTGTTTGCTTATGTATTGTCTAGCATTTGCCGCATAATGCTCCATCTTGCTGGAACCATGCCTGTTCGTTTATGCCATTATTAACACCCGATAAAACCATTCTGCAAGAGGGAATTATGTGATTCCTGAGGAGGTTCAGATATTTTTCGCCATTCAAATTACCATCTATGAGAAAAGGTCCCACAATATGTCTACCAACTATGCCCGCCCAAACATTCAGTTTTTCGGGCCTCTGAATATGACCTTCCTGGAACCAGTGAGTATTATTCTGAGCAGACCAATAACGATAATTATGTCTATTAATGGAAAGTAGCTTCATCCGAGAAAATGATATTTGTTGCGAAGTTATTATCGTTATTGCATCTTTCCATCATCAGCTCACAAAATTCAGCTCTTCTATCAAAATCGTCCTCGTTTAGCTCGTGCATCAACTTTATCTTGTAGGGATGCAACTTCTCTGGCTTAAACAAATTTTTGACTGACTGATGAGACACATTAAAATCCATTGCCATTGGCCTGGATGATTATGCTGGATTTTCATGTATTGAAAGCATGATATCCAAAGCTGTGTCTCCCCTGGTTGCTGTTTTAGGTCGACCTGATCTAGCGGCTTTCCTAACACTGCCTGTTTCTCGGAATTTCTTTACCACTCGACACACCGTTGACTGATTTATTGGAGGCCTATTTGGATATAATTCATTAAAAAGTTGACAAACCTGATCTTGCGATCTCTTCATATTTCCGTAACGGCTAATTATTAAAATTTCAACTCGTTGTTTCTCATTTAGATGAACCATAGTGTAAACAAATTAGACATCAGACAACAGAAAATTAAACAGGAACTCAAAATTGACACCTCCTCGTAGGTCGCTGTCATGAAAACACCTTGACTCAACTGGTGGGTATTAGGTAGGAATACTTATAATTAGGAAGTTTTTCATTTTTGAGCTGTCATTATCGTAAGTAATTACATAAGTGCATCAAAATTTCCGATAATTTTTTATGAAAGCATGTTGTCCAAAAACTGAATGAGTTTATTTTTATATTTTGGCAAAAGAGCCCGACACCGAAGGTGAAGGGCTATTTAAACAAAATATGAAAATAACCGAATCCAGTTTTTTACTGACAACATGCTTGACTGAAAAATTATCAGGTCTATTTTGATGCACGAATGTAACTCGGTAGAATATTTCTCGAGTACGTGAAATGAAAATGACAAATACATAATATCAACACAATAATACACCTACTAGGTGCTATTGTAAATATTAATTATTGTTACTTAGATACGGACCTATAGGGAAATTTTCGACGGGACATTTTCGCACCTACTGGGCAATTTTCGTCGAAAATTTCCCGCTTCATATGGTAGTTTTTACACATGAGAGAAATATTCTCGGTAACGCTTGCAGATAGGTGAAGATTCGAAATACAAAAAATTCAGAGTTTTCCCATTAGAATCCAAATATGCAATCATAATATGCTAGGTGTTCCATTTAAAAAAAAGTAGGTTAGTCTCTATGGCAACCAAACCAGAAATGACAGAAAAGATTCCTGCAGGTAGAAATGTGGTAAATTAATTACTGAACAACTTTCATAGAGGTCACTTTTTCGTATACGAGGGAATTCAAAAGTTACAAGCATTATGCGCGACTTTTTTGCCACTCTGTATAAAAACAAGGCTGATGCATTCTCTCTACGGAGCTCAAGGCTTTTCAAGCCTGCCAATTGAATGCACGTAGCATGTGGAAGACCATGGTATGGAAACCGTAATTTATACGATAAAATTTTAGCAAACTTATTTTGTATACTTTCCACGCTAAACATGACAGTTATATAAATGACTCCATAATATAAAACAATTATATTCTAAAATATTACGCACAAGAAAATTATAAAGAAATTTAATGGCAAGAAACCAAACATACGAGTAGCCTTCAGCGTTATATAATCTGTGTATTTGCTAAAAAGTCGTCACTAAAAATAACTCCCAGATCATTAAAATTTTGTACAACTTCCAAGCGGGCGCCACCAATACAATAATGGAATTCTAATGGAGCTCCACATTTATGAAATCTTAGAACCTTATATTTAGATATATTGACTTGCAAAAAGTTCTCTCTGTACCGCCCTAGAATCATCGTATGAATTTACAACACAAAACATTTTGAGGTCATTCGCATAAGGTAAATATTTAACCTTTTGAAATACAGATGTAACGCTATAAATATACAATTAAAACAAAACGGGTCCCAAATTAGATCTCTGTGGCACACCAGAAGAAACGTTTATTTCGCGAGAAATCACTTTTCCAATCCTGCTACACTGTTTTCCCTCGACCTAATAGCGAGAATTCGAAGAGCGGTTAATACCATTAATTTAACTAATTTAGAAAATGTTTTGCGGGAAAATATCGAAAGAATAAACTTGTGCTATGACCAAAATGGTGGTGGTTTTGAACATTTGATTTATGGTTAATTTGTCTGCATTATTCACTTCGTCAGTTATTATTTCACTGTTTACCTATTATTCTATTCATTCCGTTGTTAATTAATTTAATCAAATTTTTATTAAAACCAATTTAAAACTGAAGTAAAAAGCATTTTAATTTCCAAAATGGCTTTAGATGATTAAGAATAAGTGACCTTTTATATTAGGCAATGAAAAGTAGATCATAACATTTGAAAAATCGTGTAAACTAGGGTTGAAAATAACATTTTTCTTAAAAATCAAAAATTATATTTTTTCAAAACTGAAGAAAAAATGTAAATATCAGTGCTTAAAGAATTATGAAAGGGCCCAATTTAATAGATTTTATTACTACTTTTCCCGTATTAAATGCATACGTTGTTAACGCCATTTAGAATTTTGTAAAATTGCTCATAAGCCGCCATTTTGAAAGTAAATGTCACTATGTTGTATGTCGTTGAAAAAGTAATTTTGAGGAGAATTCGATTGAACAATAAAAAATACAGGTTGTCATTTAAAAAAATAAATTGGCGTAACTTCCGGTAAAACCGGAAGTGATATTAATTTGGTTTTCAAGTAAAAATTAAGATCCCGCTCAACCATGACAGTAGCCCAAATTTGATTGAAATATCTTTTCACATAGCTCTGTGGTGCTTTGTTCAATAATCGTTGACATTTTATCGTTTGTCGTGGGTTAACTTGCCTCTATTATAATTATACTTGTGGTATAAACTGAAAATAAATATTTATTCAACTATTTTGTGTTACATGAGTAACAAATCCGAACACCATAATTACATCTTACTACCATATTCTTGAAATTAAAGATAAAATAGAAAAATATCTTAAAACCGTATAAAATTAACATAACCTGAACTAACCGTATAAAATCAACATAGCCGAAGAACCAACTAATATTACCAAAATATACAAAATTCAACACTATAACTCCCAAATTGGACCAATTCCACTTAATTAATAAAATTTAATGTCTTGAATGTCCAAAAACATACCCTTGACAAAAACAATACATAAAAAACAGAATTGACAATCTTCATAACTTCGTGATTTAAACAATGTCTATGTAGTGAGAACGTAACGGTTGAAACAAATTCATTTAAAATTCATGTGTTTTTTTTTTCGACAAAACGCTCTAACCCGTCAATCTTTTATTTTTGTTGCACGTTTTTAAGCTTATTTCATGTATACAGGTTGTCCCAAAAATAAGTAATGGCGGTTTACTTTATTTTTTTTAAGAATGCCCCTATTTTATAAGATTTTTTTGGATTCTGCATGAGATTCTAAACATATTTCATGAAATATGTCATATACTTAAATTAAGCCGTTTGCAAGAAAACTGCGTTTCAAAACACATTTCTTATTAGCGAGAAGAAAAGAAAAGTCAAAAGAAGCTAAAAATCACTTTATCAAATGTTGGAAATGAGCTTCACCAAAAGTCTAGCAGTACCCGAGATGATCTTCAAATTCTTGAAGAACGTTATTAACGTGGTAAAGTTCTATCAATCTTATTTCGCCTCTTATTCTGTTCTTTGAATCTTCAATATTGTTTGGTCGGTTAACATATCCCTTAGACTTAAGATAACTCCACAAAGAAAATCCCAAAGGGATTAAATCTGGAGATCTGACTGGCCATTCAATTGGACTTCGTCGGACAATCCATCGTTCGAGAAAAACTGTACAAAGGTACTCACGCACACGGCAGGTGTAGTTGACTGAAACTCCGTCTTGCTGATACACAAAATATTGTTCGGTGCATAAGGATCTTCTGGATTAGGGCATAATGTAGCAAAGCATGGTACTAGATCATTTTCTAAAAATTCTAAATATGTTTCGCCTGTCAAATTTCCGTCAATAAAAAAGGGTCCCAAAATTCTATTTTTAGCAATGCTGGCCCAAACATTCTCTTTTCGAGGATATTGGGTGTAACATTCCATAATCCAGCGTGGATTTTCCGTAGCCCAATACCGACAGTTTTGTTTGTTTACACTTCCCTTCAAACAAAAAGTTATCTTTATATTGCACACATATTTAAAATTACAAGATTAACAAAATAACTTTTGCCAGACACTTTAACTTGAGGCAAAACTATCAAATCAGGCGACAACCGTCACTGTCAGTGTGACAACCTAACAACCAAAGGCTTTATTTACAACAGTGTTCATGATTTAAGAAATAATAAAAAATCATGTATTAGGATCCGAATATCAATTCTCTCGGCTGAATTTAAGTGTTTGACATATTTCATGAAATATGTTTAGAATTTTATGCAGAGTCCAAAAAAGTCTTATAAAGTATGGGTATCTATTTAAAAAAATAAAGTAAACCATCATAACTTGTTTTTGGGACACCTGTATACATAAAATAGGCTTCAAAAAATGCAAAATAAAAATAAAAAATTGACGGGTCCGAGCGTTTTTCGAAAAAAAGACACATGAATTTTAAATGAATTTGCTCCAACCTTTACGTTCTCACTATACATATTTGGTCATGGACCTAACCATAAATAAAGTAACAAAAGAAATGATTTATATTAAAAGAAGCTAAAAACACTCCTACTTATAGAACTGATACGGAGAATTTAAGTTGCGTTTACAACAACCTACTTACATAATAAAATACAAATATTGGCACCAATGTTAGACAAAAAATCATATTGACCCTAATCTGGGTTTTCCAAATGACTCCTGTCTATACCTTCTAAATGGCAACTTTGTTAACAATAATTTAGTTTTAGGATAAATAGCATTCCTATTACGTCGATTTACCCATGCTTAGTTTTAAGTGTAGTGTTATAGAAGCAATAAGGTATATCAACTTTTATTCTATATCTTTTAAGTATCATGCCAGAAATATTTCTTTTTTTGTTTTTTTGTTCTTCTCAACTTTGACCGAAAACCCAGGAAATCCCTAAATACTTAAAAGCGAGATAACCTGTACCATCACAATACAATAAATCATCAAGTTCCCATAGACGAATAAATAATTTATTTGTAAATGTGCCGTTTACTACAGACAAAAAAGAAGAAATCTGAATTCCATCTTGCTAATTCCATTTAGCAAAAAATTGAGGCAGAATCATAAATTAATTATATCCGGATCCGGCACTGCTTGCAATTGTGTCTAAAAGGGGGTGTTTTATTGGTGTCACGAAATCAAAACGATATATTTTAAGAAATGATTTATTATGTTTTATTTTGCGTCCGTGTTTTATTTTACAGTTACAAATAATGCTGTTATATTGCCCAAAAATATACCGAAAGTCCTACAGATTACTGACGTACAAGTCAAAAAGATACTTAGGCAAGTCACTTTTTGACGAAAACAAAATTTGTAGATAAATTGGGCGACAACAGTTTTTTTTTTGTTTTAACATAAAGCTGAATAACATATTACAGTAGAATATGAAAATGGTAAAAAAAAAGTTGTAATACCTAAGGTTATCTTGTTACATTAAACAAACCACATGTAAAACGGTACCCTTTAATATTTATTGAAAAAATGATTATACAAGTTTTTTGATCGCTGTATATTGACTATATTTATGATTTTTGTTAAGTTAACATCTAAGAAAAAAGCAAACATCAAAAATATCTATTTCATACACACTAATTCTATATTTTCTTTTTATTGGGGGTCACATCTCTTCTCTCCTCAAAAACTAACAGTAATCACCCATCATGGCTAGTTCTTAGTACCGAATTTTTATTGTCCTGATATGTTGATGAAACCTTTCGACCTGCTCGTCACTAACAGCGCCTAAATTCCCAGAAGACAATGGTAAATAGGAACAGACAAAGTGAATTCTTAATGACATTCGGCAAGCAAGCGATTTGTAAGAGTCTAAAGGTTCATTAACTAGTTGTTCGTAGTTCTCATTCATATTGATGCCTAAAAATCTCCTCACTATATTTCCAAATGAGTTCCAAGCGTTGAGTTCTTGCGTGATGGGCTTTTCTATAAAATTAACATCGTCTAGCAATTTTCTAATTTATGGCCCAATAAAAATGTCTTCTTTTAGTTTGGCGTCACCTAACTGGGAAAGACTTGTCTCTTAGGTATTTAAATCCTTCACCGTCTTTATTCATAGCCTTCACAAATTTTGTCATTAGTCCAAGTTTAATGTGCAGAGGAGGCAAGGACATTTTTTGGGTCTACAAGGGGCACATACTTAACATTTTGAGATACCGGTTGAAAATCACTGCTTTCCGACCAAATTTTCGTTACATAATGTCCATTCACTACACGACTATCCCACAAACAAAGAAAACAGCAACATTTTGTAGATCCTCCCTGAAGTCCCACTAAAATTGTTATAACTTTTAAATCCCCACGTATCTGCCATTAGTATCGGTTGTAGTTTTTTTTTATTTAAAAAGATGCGTTTATTTCTATAGGTTCCCTTCATTGTCACTGAATGGGCAACTGGTATAGGTGGTATCAAATTTCCCTTATGTAATAACACAGCTTTTAAACTATATTTCGATGAGTCTCTGAACAAGCGCCACTCACAAGGATAATGCTCAATATTGAGTGCCAGCATTAAACCATCCATATCAGTACACGCACATTACGAGTTTTCCATATTGTAAAATGCAGAAAACGTAGTACTTCTTTTCCAAAAAGTCTTAATTTTTATTTCTTTGGCTAGTAAGTCCCACTTCTTAAGACGGGAACCAAAAAATTCTTCAATTTTTGTCATGCCAAAATGGCAATCGTCAAAATGTTTGGTAAGTTCTCGCCATACCATTGGAACTGCAAAAGGCATATTTTTCCTCTTCCCTCTCGTCAACTGATCCAATGACACTTTACAGCTAACACAGCACTCATGGCAAGCCCACTGCTTGTCTTGATCTCCAATTAAAACACCAAAATGCATGAAGTAGACTTTTTTCACATTCTCAGAAAATGGTCTAGCTTGTGACTTCACCAGAAATTCTCCACAAATATAACAAAATTTGTCAGGAGGAATTTTGCAAATGTAACGCGTTTCACTTGACATTTTCGTCTTTGACAGAACTTCTTAAGTACTTATAACCACTCAACTCGAAACTCAGAGAATAAGTTTAATATTATAAACAATCAATTTTGAGTTATCTTTCTGTTTTAAAATGCACCCCTTTTAAATGACCCCTCATAAAATTTAATACCTGCCAATATAAAAAGGTCTAATGAGCCCATTGAAAAGTGATAGGCATTAGGCCTTATGAATATTTTTTCGATTATTAGAAAGGTATTAGCATTGTGAAAATAATGGTCTGAAATGTGTGACAAAAATCGTATCGGCCAGTGTAATTGGATTATTTAAAAAATGCATCCATTCACGCGTAAACAATAATTTCTAAAAGTGAATACATTTTAACAAACAGCTAGTTTACGCCAAAAATGATGAAATAGTATATTACGTACCGAGGTGGAAAGTGTTTTATTACTGTCAAGAGAGTCGGTAATGAAACTTTACACCGAGATTTGTATGGTATTTTATTTACAACCACTACATCCACTTCTTATTATTTTGAATTATAATTATTAAAATTATTATTAAAAGCAAAATGTCATTTTGAGTTTTTCATTTAAGAATTGGACAAACATTAGAATTTTAAACAACTGCAGGTGGTAAAATAATAATAATAATACACATCAAGATGGCAAATATCATTTTTTGAATAAGGTTTCCATGTCACTAAACAATATATTATTTTTTAAAAACGAATGTAGTGTCAAAAACTTCGCAAACCATCGAAATAAAATGCTATCAGATGAGGAATTTGAGTTTGCTGCTACTTCACCAGAAATTGAGGAAGCAGCAAAAATACTAGAAGATCTTCTGCCAACTAAAAGCCGCCCGAGATATGACAAGGCATATAACAGTTTTAAAGAATGGTGTACGAAAAACAAGCGTTAAAATCCTGGTTCTGAATCGGCGCTACTAGCTTATTTTAGCGAAAATGCCAGGAAAAAGAAGAAATCAACGCTTTGGTCAGTAGATTCAATGCTGAACACTACTCTATCAATTGGGGAAAAAGTAGACATATCTAAACACGCAAAGCTATTGGCATTTTTAAAAAAGCAAGACAAAGGATACAAGCCGAAAAAATCGAACACACTGTCTATGGAAAATACTGAAACTTTTTTGGAACAAACACCCATGGAATTCATTGTTGAAACGGTATTTTAGGCCAATTTTCTATAATAACTTATTATTTGATACATTTGTATGTCGCATTGGTTATTGCTGTCCCAGGCGCCTGCCGATTGCCGATTAGATGAATTATACAAAATGAAAACAACAGACGTTCACTTTTTAGAAAAAAAGGTCGCGATTGAAATACAGAATAGCAAAACGTACGAGCCACGATCATTTATAATAACTAATAAGAAAACTAACGTGAATAAGCAACCATGGAATTCCTTGTTCAAGAAGTATTTTAGGCCAAAAGGTTGACAATTTCTATATTAACTTGTTACTTCATACATTTGTAGGTCGCATTGGTTATTGGTGTCTCAGGCGCCCGCCGACCAGATGAATTATACAAAATGAAAACATCCGACGTTAACTTTTTAGAAGAAAAGGTCGCGATTGAAATAGCAAAACGTACCAACCACGATAATTTATGATGACTAATAAGAAATGGACTGCACCACTTAAGGACTACATAACTATTTGGAAAAATATACAGGATAAAAAGCTTTTCATGCAAATCAGATATGGAAAAATTACTAAACAATATAGTGGGCACAGCACTTTAAGTCAGTTCCCAAAAAAAATTACGGCTTTTCTGAAGCTTAATATTGAATGTTTTACTGGCCACTGTTCCAGAAGGACAGCGGCTACTTTGCTCGCAAATAACGGTGGCGACCTCATGCAAATTAAGCGGTTAGGAGGCTGGAAAACTAGCAGAGTATCTGAGGGATACATAGATAGTTCTGTCGCTACTCAAGCTAAAATGACAAAATTGATTTCAAAGCCAAGTTCAAATTTTACTAACACTACTTTAACTTCAAATAATCGTGAACTAAACCTTTTAAAAAAAGGAATTCAGCAAGGCTTGAACATATCAGTGGCTGCCTACAATAATGCCAATATAATAATTAATTTAAATAAGTAAAACATAAACCATGCTAATTTTTTGTTTTTTCTAAATGTCATAATAATTTATTTAAAAAATATACATTTATTCTCGTTAAATTGGTGTAACAAGCGTGAGCGTGTTACAGTGTCTATGTTGGTGTGTTCGTATATTATTGTGAGATATCAATTTTTGATAAAATTACAAAAAAATAATAATTTTACTTTTTACCGGCGTGGAAAGTAAAAGTCAAAAAACGTCAACTTCCCACCTTTCAAAGATAGGTAAAATGTCATTATTACATGCATAGTTGTAAATAAAAATGTTTTCTTTAATGCGTCATTACGATATATCTTAGAGCCATATTTTCAACTTGTTTGGTCATCAATACAAAGAATCGAGTTTACCATAAGTTTTATTCATTGTATTTCCTTCTATGAACAATATTATGCAAATAATAGAACAGTATAAATTTATTCACGGAGTTAAAAAGAGAATCATTAGTTTAGGTTCAGTTTACATGAAAAAGTCATAATATTTATAATAGTTTAATTTTCGTCGTTTTTCTTCGTTTGAGGTAAATCAGACTTAAGTATATTTTTACTTTTGACGGCCCGATAGTTATAATAACTAGAGTGGAATTAATTTAAAGTATGTCATAAAGTTTTATTATAAAGTAAACACAAACCAAAATTTTTACTTTGAACACTAACCTCTAACTGTGGCCGATTCCCAATTGACCTAAATATATTAAGAGAATTTCTAGTAAATCTTGACCGAAAAAAAAGGGTCTGACATGCATATTTCATCAAAAATAGACTCTTCGACCTGAGAAAACCACTTCGTAGGTAGAATGCTTGAGACCCAAAATCCTCAAAAGGTAATGAGTCGAAAGTGTTCCTGAAACATCAATATACTTAGAAGCCGTGAAACGGGATTGGAAAAGAAAACAAGGATTTGCAATTAGACTTTATTTCAAAACATTCATTTGTACAGGTGTCCAGAATAGTGGGAGAGCTAGCAACGGATTTACTTTAATTATTTCTACCAGCTTAAAAACGAGTGGGCAGATTCTCATAATCTTATTGACGTAGGACCCAATACGGGTAGAAATAAAAATTAATGTATTTTCAAAGTATTTTCTACATAGCTGGAAATAGGGGAACGTGGGGGAATACCGCGCACCTGAGGGAAATTATTGATTGCCCATCAACAAGACTATTGAAAAGATACAATTTGCATGGATATTAAGTTAAATCCGTTAAAAGTAGCAACCCCTATTTTAGTTTTTACCAAATAGTTTTCCAAAAAAATATATTTGTTTACACTATACTGCATTTGCGCGGAATTCCCCACCCAGTGGGGCAAAACCGCGCAGAGTGTACTGAAATATGGCGCATTAAAAAAAATATAGAAAATGACATGATATATACACAAAGTTTCATAATTTTTTTTCTGCTTTTATTGCTTTTCTCTTATTCACATATGTTGAGAATTACAGACGCTTTCTTCGATTTAATTATTTATTTATTCTTTTGTTTTATTTGAGAGTTGTCCATGGCCGCTTTGACAATAAATGCAATAACAACAAATATTAGCAAAAATGGTGTTTATATAGGATATCAATTATAAAAAAAATAGCAAAACTTCACTAAAAGCAAATACGAATTTTTTGTTTTTTTGTGGAAAATAAAGATATAGTGAAACTTCTGTCTGCGACCGCCTCTATAAAGTGACCACCTGCGTTAAACGACCTATTATGAATTCCTTATATTTAAAAATGGAACTCCCATTATTTTATACTCCTCTTTACCGACCTATCTGTTAAACGACCGCGGGCACTCGACCCGACAATTTTTAAGAAATATAGGTAGAGGAAGGTTGCCATATTTCGGATACTGGTTTGAAATTAGCAAAAATATTTTAGAAAAAAAGCATAAATGAATAATGTTTTCTGTACAACCTCCATGTCATGGGTTGTAGTTAAGTAAGGGATAGTCCAAACAACTATAATTACCATTGTTTTTTTTTTTAATGTCAAAACTAAAATAAGTACATTTTTACCAAAATAAAAAAGAGGCTCCTAATTTCGGATACAGTATCCGAAATTAGGAGTAGTTTGTTAAAATTATATTTTTCCAGACAAAAGTCACACAAATAGTTTTTCTTCTTATCAGAATTGGCACACTCCTCGTGGGTCCACTTAAAGCATTTCACGCAACGTATCCACTTCTCGCCTTGTGCGTCTTCAGAATATAAACCATTGCAAAACATACATTCTGTGTCCTCATCGTCAACGTCCATATCCGAATCGTCATCCAACACTGGCTCGCTTCCAGAATCTGATGAGTCATCATCGCTACAATAATTATTCTTTCCTTTTACTTGTTTTTTTGATGTTTTTGTCGTTTTAATATTTTTTACGGCCTTCTTTTTTTTGGATTCTACTAATTCAGAACTAAGTTTTGGTTTTCTGCCCTTCCCTTTCAAATTTTTTTTTCTCTCTTGTTCTTGCATGCTTACTTCAAGTTCGTTTTTGTATGGCGTGCTGGTGATTATATAGCTAGAGCCTTGTCTAGGATTTCTCCTTTTATTAGATCCTGAAGTGCCACTATGACAAGGTAATGGGCTGATGTCCTCCGATCCTACGAAATTTTTTTTATGTGCCTCAATCCTTTTTAGTGCATTTTCCTGTTTTGGAGGGGTTTGTTCATTTTGTTTTTGTTCAGTCAAAACGTCTCTTGGGGGAGTAAGTTCTTCATTGTTTGGTAAAATAGCTGGTGGTGGTGTCCTCTCTCGTTGTCTCTCAATAACAAAATCATGTTCAGTAAATCTATTCCGGTTAAATGGACATATACCAGATTTGCGAAATCCATTGACCGAAATCTCTGCAGTGCAAGTTTTTAAATAGGCAGGACACATTAGCTTACAAATTTGGTAAGAGTTGATAATTCGGGCAGGATTTTGCTTCAACCACATTTGGATTTGCTGAGAATAAAAGGTTTTAAAAGGTGACATAAATGATAGGTCTAGAGGCTGCATTTTGTGCGATGTATGGGGTGGTATACATAATATTGTAACGTAGTTTGTTCGTGCCATCTCTATAACGTCAATATTTCGAGTGTGGCTATAGTGACCGTCGAGTATCAGAAGCACTGAATCATCACGGGATGGTTTAACAAACTGAATGAAATGTTGTAGCCATTGGGTAAAGATGTGTTGTTGAATCCAACCGGATGGATGACATGCCGCGATGGACCCAGGGGGCGCTCCATCTAACAACTCAGCTTTCATATTCTTTCTAGGGAAAACGAACAAAGGGGGAACAAAGCCACCAGCTGCGTTCATACAAAAAACGACAGTCATCAGTGACCCCCTTTCAGCAGCAGTAACCGCCCCGACTTGCTTCTTTCCTTTCAAAGATATAACGCGTGTATTTTTTGATTGCACCGTTGTTATACCGCTTTCATCAACGTTGAAAACTCTCGCAGGATTATGATTAATTTTTTCCATTTCTGGTTCAAGCAGGTCGAAAAACTTATTAACGTTCTCCGGAGTAAAACCTTTTATTCTCGCTTTTGAGATACCTTGCGGTTTCCTAATACTTAAATTTGGATGGCGTTTGAAGAACCCTTTTAACCATTTTTTACCAGCAGCTCCACTTTCATGAGAAAAAGGATGACGTAAACCGTTTCTCATGGCTAATTGGTAGGCAAGTCTTTTAATATCACGAATACCGACTCCGTAGAACCTCCTATCCATTTCCAAGCAATACGAAACTAAATCTTCTTCTAATTCAGGAGAAAGTATCGGCTTTCTTCCAATCGGAACTGCAATTAGCTGATCAGGAGTTTTATCGGTTTGTTTAACGTAATCCTCTAAAGTTGTTTTAGGAACAGCAAATAGCTTAGAGGCTTTAAGGTACCCCATTTCTTTACTTCGGACCGCATTGATAGCCAATTTCATTTGATCAGGATCCCATTTCTTATATTTTGTGTTGACTCTTGGCATTTTGTCCTAAAATAAATATTTACTCGCTTATTTCCGATTATAGGTATATTTTGTTACTTTATTCCAATTACCTAATTATTGGCACTTGTATTTTGCCAATTGCTTAATAAAAAAATAAAATAAATCTACTGGTAGAAGTAACGGTCGAGATATTCTTGGCAGCCTAATTTCGGATACCCGAAATTGGGAACCCCTGACTATCCGAAATAAGGCAACCATACACTTTTTAGGTTAGATGCTTGATATGTTTTGCATATTACTAATTGATTAAATTTGACCAGCCACTCTTATTAAGTAGTATTTTAACTTACCTGTAGCCAAAAATCAGAATTTAAAAATGCTGTTTTACACTTAAAAACCACAAACTAAAGCAAGACAAATAAAAAGTCTACAAAACGATTTCTAACTATTGTGCTGCCATCTTACACAGAAATGCCAAAATACAAAATATTAACAGCTCTACAGGTTTCTTTACGACTTACCTTCGACAGGGAGGGGTTTTCGTTTTTTAGTATAGTCTAATTTCTGAAATACCTTGCTATCCGAAATTAGGAAACTACCCGAAAATAGGCGACTTTCCTCTACATACGCTAATTAGTTTATTGCAGGTGGATCCATTCAATTTGCTTTAAAGGCTGATAAATCGGTTGTTAACATCCATTTTATTTTGAACAGTTTTTGTGTGTTTTGGGACTAACGTGAATATTTGAAGATGGCGGGCAAAAGGAAATGTCTGTCTTTAACCGAAAAAATTAAATCAATCGAGGAAAGTGAAAAAACTGGTATAAGTACTAGGAAATTGGCTGAAAAATTTTAAGTGAGCAAGACTTAAGTGACTATTGTCAGGTATTTCGAATGTAAAAACCTGGCAACAGGGCAGTCGTTTCGATGCTTGTTGCAAGTATGACGTATCGCACTTGCTAAGCTTATTTTACATTGAATAAATAGTTATTAGTAAACCTAAGTGGTTTAATTAATAGTATAAACACATGACATGGCGCTGCAGATAAAAATTTTACTGAAATTTAGTGTTCTTGCTGGTTAAACTCGAGTGTTTGCCGGGAAAAGACTTCGCCGTAGGGAGAAAATTAAGTGGGACACAGTTGTCGCAGAGTGCGAAAGGCGTACAGTGCTACCAGATTGTGATAGTTGTTGAAAGTCCAAGTGAAAGAAAAAAAAAATGGAACGGTTAAAGCCTCCGTCGACGTTGTCTACAGAAGGTGATGTGGCTGAAAATTTTGGAAAATGGAGAATGCAATTTGAAATTTACTTTCTGGCCAGTGGCATTAAGGACAATAAGGACATATCTGAAGAGAGAAAGGCTGCAATATTACAGCACTGTCTGGGCGCAGACGTGCAGGATATTTACAATACGTTAGATATACCTACGGCTGATCAAAAGAGCTTGGAGAAAGTATTAGATCATTTAGAGAAATACTTTAAACCAAAAGTAAATGAAACTATTAACCGGCACTTGTTTCACACAAGAAGGCAAAAGGAAGGTGAAGGTATAGATATGTTCTTAACAGATCTTAAGAGGTTAAGCATAAACTGCAACTTTGGGGATCTCAGAAACAGCCTAATACGTGACCGTGTGGTTTGTGGTATTTTGGACAATAGAGTACGAGACAGCTTATTAAGATAAGCTGATTTGAAATTAACAAAGTGCATTTTAATCTGTAAAGCTGCTGAACTAGCTGGTAAGCATTTCAAACAGTTGAATGAGGAGCCAGTAGAGGTAAATACTATTGGGAAGGACAATAAAAATAAAAAGAAAAGGGAGTATGATAAGGATAAAGACAGAACGGACAGAGAAGAATTTCAACTGTGTAAAAGTTGTGGAAGGAAACATGGTTGGAGATGTCCAGCCTACAGAAGAAAATGCAGAAACTGTAATGAGTACAATCATTTTGAAAATAGGTGTCCGAAGAAGAAAAAAGTACATCGAATACAAAAAGAGGAAAGTGATTATGAATCGGATAGTCAGGACTCAGATCTGTATGTTCGTGTTCTCTCAAACAAGGGGAAAAATGTCAAGTATGTAAACAGTATTTCAGAGTGGCTACAGAAACTGAAAATTAACCAAAGGGAAGTAGTTTGTAAAGTAGACACGGGGGCAGACGTCAATATATTAAATATGAAAACTGCGAGGAACTTGCAAGTTAAAATTAGGCTCACCCAGGTTAAACTTAAAGGTTATGATGGAACCCAAATAAAAGTGGCTGGAAAAACTATGATTGAATGTGAAATCAATGGTGATAAGCATAAAATAGAGTTCCAAATAGTGGATT
Source organism: Polydrusus tereticollis (assembly GCA_963920685.1). NCBI lineage: Eukaryota > Metazoa > Arthropoda > Insecta > Coleoptera > Curculionidae > Polydrusus > Polydrusus tereticollis. Next base: position 67,716,860 of record OY987330.1, read on the forward strand.
TAGAGGCTCCGTGCATCATTGGTCTTCCAGGCATAGAAACGTTTAAATTACTGAAGAAAGTTAATATTTTAAAGGAGCAATCCAGTGTGGGGTAGCTAATCAATGAGTTTTCAACTTTATTTGAAGGATTGGGTGAGCTCAGTGAGAAATACTAGATTAAAATAAAAGGGGGAGCTATTCCTGTTGCTCAGGCACCGAGGAAAATACCTATTGGCTTACAAGAGGACGTAAAAAGAGAGCTGGATAGGATGGAGAACATGAAAGTTATTAGGAAAGTGACAGAACCGACAGAGTGGTGTAGTGCTTTGGTACTCGTTAATAAAGCTGACGGTTCATTACGCTTATGTCTAGACCCAAAACAGTTGAATGAAGTCATAGTTAGAGAAAGGCACCAGTTAACAACATTTGAGGAGCTTGCATCAAAAATGTCAGGAGCCAAAGTATTCTCAATTTTGGATGCTAACAAAGGTTTTTACCAAATAAAGCTAGAACAACACAGTCAACTTTTAACATGTTTTCACGCCGGTAGTTTGGGCCGATATGTGTACCAAAGAGTGCCATTTGGACTTTGTTCAGCTCCAGAGGTGTTTCATTAGAAGTTCAAAAGAGTTTTTGAAGGCCTAGATGGAGTAGAGATTTATATAGATGACATTTTGGTGTGGGGTACAGATGAGCAGGACCACCACAAGAAGCTGAAAGCAGTTCTAGAAAGGGCTAAAGTGGCAAACGTGAGGTTTAACAAGAAAAAGTGTCATTTTGGGTTGTCGAAAGTGAAATATGTGGGTCACGTGTTTAGTGGGGCAGGGTTGAAGCTTGATGCTGATAAAGTGAATGCAATTTTGGGTATGGATATACCCGAGGATATACCTAAAGATATAAAAGGATCACAAACAATTCTGGGTATGGTTACTTATGTAAGTAAGTTTGTACCAAATCTTTCAGATGTAACATATGAGATAAGGCAGCTTTTAAAAAATAATATTGAATTTGTTTGAACTGAAAAACACAGCAAAGATTTTAAAAAACTTAAAGGGATGTTAACAGAAGCTCCTGTTTTGAAATTTTTCGATAATAATAAAAAAGTTACCTTACCAGTAGATAGTAGTAGCAAAGGTTTGGGTGGAGTTATTATGCAGGACAACCTGCCAGTAGCATATGCTTCCAAGGCTTTGACTCCCACGCAACAGACTTGGGCACAAATAGAGAAAGAATTGCTAGCAATCGTTTTTGGATGTGAGCGATTCCATCAATATTTGTATGGCCGAACAGTACATGTTGAGACGAACCATAAGCCGTTGGAGCATATTTTCAGGAAATCTATGTTAGATACGCCCTTAAGGCTACAAAGATTAAGATTAAGATTACAGCCTTATGACTTAATTGTTCATTACAAACCTGGTAAAGAACTTTTGGTGGCGGATGCTTTGTCTCGCTCGTATTTAAAAACTGATTGTGATACAGAATAAGCTGATATTAACTTGGATGTAAGCATGCATGTTAATATGGTATATGATAATTTGTCTATTAGTGAACATAAAAAAGATGTTTTTATACAAAATACGGCAAGCGATCCGGATTTAAGTGTTGTTTGTTTATATATGGTGGCCAAAGTATGATCAAATTCCACAGGCATTAAAATACTATTGCTCTATAAAAGATGAATTATTTTTTGTTAATGGATTAATTTTTAAAAATAATGCAGTCTTAGTGCCTAAAAGCTTAAGAGCAGAAATGCTAAAGTTAATACATTTAAATCATATGGGTATAGAAAAATGTAAATCTTTATTTTGGCCAAATATGGCAAAGGAAATAGAAGATGTTGTGAAAAACGGTAGTACATGCTGTAAATATAAAAAAAGACATGGTTATGAGAGCTTATTGTTAAGGGAAGTTCCGTAGAAACCTTGGGAGGTTGTAGGTGCTGATATTTTTTATTATAAAAGCCAGGCATTTTTACTAGTAATTGATTATTTTAGTAAATTTTTTGAGGTTAGGAAATTGCAGGCGGAAAATACTGAAAATTGTATGTTAATATTAAAAGACAATTTTGCTCATTATGGAAAACCGAGATTTTTATATACAGATAACGGACCTCAATTTTCAGGCTTTAAATTTAAAGATTTTTGTATACAATGGCAAGTAAAGCATAAAACATCAAGTCCGTATTACCCGAGATCAAATGGCATGGCAGAAAGGTATGTGCAAACATGCAAACAGTTATTTAAAAAGGCTGATGATTCAGGTATTGACCCTTATATGGCCTTATTGGAGTATAGAAATACCCCTATAGATAGTAATTTTAATAAGGCACCGAGTGATATATTATTTGGATATAAACTTAATGCTTTTCTACCAACGCCAGAAGATTTTCACGGTAATAACAATAATAATAAGGTTAAGTTATTCTTCGAAAATAGACAAACTTTGGAGTTTGAAAGGGGAGAAGTAGTTAGAGTGAGAGACAATGTGCATGATATGACTAAAGGAAAAATATTAGATAGAGGTACAGCACCTAGATCATACCATGTACAGTTGCCTACAGGAAATGTGGTACAAAGAAATAGGTATAATTTATACAAAGCATCACCTAAAGACAAGTTTAAGATTAAGACCGAAACTGATACGGATAATATTGAAGAGGGGGCTCACGAATTTGAAGAATTTAAGTCGGTTCTAAATGGGAATCAAAATGCTAAAAAATCTAGATTTGGTAGACCTCTCCGAACACCATATCACCTTAGTGATTATGTTCAGTAGAAAGGGAAGATGTCAGGTATTTCGAATGTGAAAACCTGGCAACAGGGCAGTCGTTTCGATGCTTGTCGCAAGTATGACGTATCGCACTTGCTAAGCTTATTTTAAATTGAATAAATAGTTATTAGTAAACGTGAGTGGTTTAATTAATAGTATAAACACATGACAACTATGTTGCTTCAAAATAAAGCAGAAGTTAGAATTATGTTTCAAGAAGGTGGCAACGATGAACAAAAAAGAAAATTTCCCAAGATCAAAAGACTGGCAGTGGACCAAGTTATTTTTAACTGGTTCTGTAAGGCGCGAAACAAGCACTTACCAATACCCGGGCACATAATTCAAGTTAAAGCCCTCGAATCTGTTCAATGTCTAGGACTAGATAACTTCGAGGCATCAAATGGATTGTTAAAAAAATTCCGTCGTCGGCACGATATTACCTTCAAGAAAATATGTGGCAAATTAGCCGATATCAATATCGAACACGTAACTGCTTGGAAAGAAAGGCTATTGACCATTTTTAAGGATTATGCCCCAAGGGACGTATTTATTGCAGATGAGACACGTCTCTACTATCGTGCATTGCCAACAATAACATATGCATATAAAGATGACAAGTGTACTAGAAAATACCAGCAAAACAACGACTTACAATTCTGTTATGTGCAAATATGGAAGATAAAAAGGAAGAACCACTTACTATAGGCAAAAGCAAAAATTCTCGATGTTTTAGGGGCGCACATATCGATAAGTTACCTCTCCAATGTATTTCGAACAAAAAAGCGTGGATGATACAGACACCATGAAAACATGGCTTCACAGATTTGATACCAAAATGAAGAAGTAGAATAGAAGAGTGGTATTGTTTCTGGATAATGCAACGTCTCATCCCAAAACTATGCTGGAAACTGTCAAACTTATTTTCCCTTTGGACTTTTGGAGCAAGGCATTAGTCAGAATTTAAAAATGTTCTACAAGAGGTTCTATTAAGGGGCTTTTGACATGTATAGACAGTGGTTGTCCTCTTCAAGAAATCGAAAATAATATTACCATAACCAACGCCTTGACATGGGTTTCGGTGGCCTGGCGCAATTTGTCCCCAGTGACAATACGAAAATGCTTTATGAAAGCCGGATTCATGTGCAATACAGATAATATTAAGATAATATTCCGCTCGCACAACTGTTCCCTAACATTAAGCGCCCATTTGTAAACTTAATACAATTTGCCTCTATTGATTACGATTTGCCAACAGATAGTGCAGAATTAACTATCATCGAGAATATTGAAGAGATCCAATAAACGGATCAAACTACTCCTAACTCTGAGACAGAGGGAGAGGAACCTGAACTTGCTTCAGTATTGAAAATATTAAGCCTATCTGAAGCCTGCGCAAGATTGAGAGACTTAGAAAACTTTTTTATTAATTGAAGATGTAGGGCTGTGTACACTTTTTTGAAATAAGAGGGAAGAACAGTCGTTTTTTATATTAAGTGTATAATTTGGAAATTTATTTAAATTAGCAGAGCGCTTTCGGCCTTAGGCCATCTTCAGTGCTTCTTTGTCGGGAAACAGGAAACTTCATTGACAAATTTACTTTTCTTGAGTGGGCCATCAACAGCACAATGTAAAAACTTATTATATAAAAACAATTAACATGTAAATTTGTATAAAGACGAACAATTGGGACGAACCATTTTTTAAATTTGTTAATTAACCATCGTTTTTGTTTTTCTTCTTTTTCATAATTAAATTGTAACTACACGTGTTCATCAATCGAAATTAATTAAAAATTTCGATTGATGAACACGTTTTTACATTGTGCTGTTGATGGCCCACTCAAGAAAAGTAAATTTGTTAATGAAGTTTCCTGTTTCCTGACAAAGAAGCACTGAAGATGGCCTAAGGCCGAAAGCGCTCTGCTAATTTATATAAATTTCAAAATTATACACTTAATACAAAAAACGACTGTTCTTCCCTCTTTTTTATTAATGTTAACAATTTTGACAAGTCTACAAATATTTCTCAATTGCTATTAAAATGTAAATCTGAATTTTATAAAGATAAAATAAAAAATAAGAAGCAGTCATTATTTCTTAATTATTTTATAAAATGAGAATTTTAAGGCAAACATACAGTATGTTGTATAATATATATGTTAGTATGCACGTGTAGTATATACATATTGGTAAATTGGCTTCATCTAATTTAATTGTAGTTCTGATAAATTAAAATAAATATTTAAAATTATCTACATATAAGTAAAAACTTATTAATAAACAAACACTGTAAAATGTAGACTAGTTGTTTTAATTTTTCCCTATTAACCGACCACCACTGTTAACCAACCAACATTTGATTCCCCGTGTGTGGTCGCTATTGAGAAATTTTACTGTATTTGCAATTGAAACTATTATACAAAAAGTATACTGGACCATTTTTTAAAAGAAAATTGAGTAAAACTGTAACATTAGTACACCGCGCCCCCTGCGAAACAAAATACGAATTAGGGAAAGGGGAAAAAAAAAGGCAAAAAGTCTTTCTCCACTAATTTAATAGTGAGCTATTAAAGGCTCAATTTTAAAATTAAATTGTCTCTACATGTTTCAAAGGTAGTAACCTTCAACTTCAGGAGACCAAAGTAGTGCTGCAGTTATTATTAGCAGTAGAGAGAAAACTGTTGGTGGAAAATGACGTTGATGGAGCTTTTTTTTTTATTTAAAAATATTTTGACAAGATATTAATAATTGAATGTAATCAGCATGCTAAAATTGGAATTGAAAGTGGAATGTTATATTTAAATCAAAGTTTATGAAAAGACACTGTCAATCTGTGGTCGAATTTAAAAAGGGAAGATATTCATTATTTGAAAATCATACGTCAGGATATATAAAAAGGATCTTTTGGACATTCTAGATCTTGTTAGAGAAAGATTTTTGTTTGTGATTTGTTTTATGAGAAATTCTGTAATAAGAAAGAAATTTGTAATTAGTAATGAAATAAAATTATTAATAATGTCTGTACTTACATAATGTTGAAATTTCATTTGTAAAATTAGTTATTGGAGACCTAAGGTCCCGTCACCTTGCGTTATGTTCGTCCCATTATGTAGGGAAAACAATAGAGTTTTATTTAAAATAAAATTATTAAAAAAAAATTAAAAAACAAAAAAACAGATCTTATATTTTATATACCCTTAAAGATTAAAATAGGGAGACGAACACAGTTAAAATGAAAACGTGACAACGTGTTCAGTCATTTTATAGTCGACCGTTGACAGCTTGAGAACAAAATGGTTGACAATGTTAGTATAATTGCATTAATGACAAAGGTATGAAAAGCTCAATCATCGTTCTTATAGTTACTAGTTAGTTAAATAAACATACATAAAACTTGAATATAACATAAAATATAAATAAAAGATATTATAATAAAAACTTTTTTTTCACAAGGTTGGGGGAATGGTCTTAAAAGACTTCTCTTTTATATTCTTTGGCGGTCTCCAGTGATCGTTAAAAGAAATATCGACATTTAAGTTGGGAGAAAAACAATCATTGTCAAGATACAGAATCCAGGAGTACGACTAATCATGTAGAAATTTAAAGTTTTAAAGGTTTAGCACAGAAAATAAATGTCAACCAAGCAACCCAAAAATCAAAATCAGTCGTCTTAAACTTCCTTTCCTCGGGAATAGGTGCTTTAAAGATCAGTGTTGTCATCTATGGGACCATCATCGAGGTGTAAGAAATAATTTGATTTAAAATACTAAAAGTAAAAGAATTTTTTTGTCGAAAATAATTTATGTTGTTAAACGATTGATGACTTGGTTGGATGCCGAAAGGCAAGAGGTCATCGAAAATTTCGAACAGAACAGAACAGAATGATGGTTGACCAGAGAAGACTGTCACAGGTGGTTGTACATAACCTCTCAATTATACTTTTAGAGATTTCAGACTATTAAAGATTTACTGATAATATCAAAATAATTGAAATTAGAACATAGAAATAGAGAAAAAGAGGTAAAATTGTTTGTTTAATTTTTAAAATTAAGAGCATTAAAAAAATGGGTAGAAGTATGCTGAACTTGATCATTAAGAGAAACTAAATTTTTGTTATGTAACGCTTTGTTAATTTCAAGAATCTCGAGTAGGTCAAGCCTGTTCCCCTTTTCACAGATGTGTAGATATTCTACATTAGAATCAGGATTAAAATGGTGTTTGTTAATATGAACGTGTCTAGAAAAACTAGACTTGATTCTTGAGGGGGAAAGATTTTGATTTGTAGCTTTCTCTATTTCTTTACAGTGTTCCTTTATTCTAATTGAAAACTTACGCCCTGTTTGACCTATGTAACAAGCACTGCAACCCTCTGTTGAACAAGTGATGCTGTAGACACCAGATTTGTTGGAGATTGGGATTGTGTCTTTGGAATTGGTTAGAAACTTCTTTAACGTATGCTAAGTTTTAAAGACTATTTCAATATTAAAAGATTTAAAAATGTTTTTGAGTTTATAGGAAATTGGGCCCCAGTATGGTAAGGAGTAAAATTTGTTTGTAACTTTATCAGTAGATAAAAGGTTTCTGTTCAGATGTTTTATCAAATGTTTATCTACTGATAAAGTTACAAACAAATTTTACTCCTTACCATACTGGGGCCCAATTTCCTATAAACTCAAAAACATTTTTAAATCTTTTAATATTGAAATAGTCTTTAAAACTCAGCATACGTTAAAGAAGTTTCTAACCAATTCCAAAGACACAATCCCAATCTCCAACAAATCTGGTGTCTACAGCATCACTTGTTCAACAGAGGGTTGCAGTGCTTGTTACATAGGTCAAACAGGGCGTAAGTTTTCAATTAGAATAAAGGAACACTGTAAAGAAATAGAGAAAGCTACAAATCAAAATCTTTCCCCCTCAAGAATCAAGTCTAGTTTTTCTAGACACGTTCATATTAACAAACACCATTTTAATCCTGATTCTAATGTAGAATATCTACACATCTGTGAAAAGGGGAACAGGCTTGACCTACTCGAGATTCTTGAAATTAACAAAGCGTTACATAACAAAAATTTAGTTTGTCTTAATGATCAAGTTCAGCATACTTCTACCCATTTTTTTAATGCTCTTAATTTTAAAAATTAAACAAACAATTTTACCTCTTTTTCTCTATTTCTATGTTCTAATTTCAATTATTTTGATATTATCAGTAAATCTTTAATAGTCTGAAATCTCTAAAAGTATAATTGAGAGGTTATGTACAACCACCTGTGACAGTCTTCTCTGGTCAACCATCATTCTGTTCTGTTCTGTTCGAAATTTTCGATGACCTCTTGCCTTTCGGCATCCAACCAAGTCATCAATCGTTTAACAACATAAATTATTTTCGACAAAAAAATTCTTTTACTTTTAGTATTTTAAATCAAATTATTTCTTACACCTCGATGATGGTCCCATAGATGACAACACTGATCTTTAAAGCACCTATTCCCGAGGAAAGGAAGTTTAAGACGACTGATTTTGATTTTTGGGTTGCTTGGTTGACATTTATTTTCTGTGCTAAACCTTTAAAACTTTAAATTTCTACATGATTAGTCGTACTCCTGGATTCTGTATCTTGACAATGATTGTTTTTCTCCCAACTTAAATGTCGATATTTCTTTTAACGATCACTGGAGACCGCCAAAGAATATAAAAGAGAAGTCTTTTAAGACCATTCCCCCAACCTTGTGAAAAAAAAGTTTTTATTATAATATCTTTTATTTATATTTTATGTTATATTCAAGTTTTATGTATGTTTATTTAACTAACTAGTAACTATAAGAACGATGATTGAGCTTTTCATACCTTTGTCATTAATGCAATTATACTAACATTGTCAACCATTTTGTTCTCAAGCTGTCAACGGTCGACTATAAAATGACTGAACACGTTGTCACGTTTTCATTTTAACTGTGTTCGTCTCCCTATTTTAATCTTTAAGGGTATATAAAATATAAGATCTGTTTTTTTGTTTTTTAATTTTTTTTTAATAATTTTATTTTAAATAAAACTCTATTGTTTTCCCTACATAATGGGACGAACATAACGCAAGGTGACGGGACCTTAGGTCTCCAATAACTAATTTTACAAATGAAATTTCAACATTATGTAAGTACAGACATTATTAATAATTTTATTTCATTACTAATTACAAATTTCTTTCTTATTACAGAATTACTCATAAAACAAATCACAAACAAAAATCTTTCTCTAACAAGATCTAGAATGTCCAAAAGATCCTTTTTATATATCCTGACGTATGATTTTCAAATAATGAATATCTTCCCTTTTTAAATTCGACCACAGATTGACAGTGTCTTTTCATAAACTTTGATTTAAATATAACATTCCACATTCAATTCCAATTTTAGCATGCTGATTACATTCAATTATTAATATCTTGTCAAAATATTTTTAAATAAAAAAAAAGCTCCATCAACGTCATTTTCCACCAACAGTTTTCTCTCTACTGCTAATAATAACTGCAGCACTACTTTGGTCTCCTGAAGATGAAGGTTACTACCTTTGAAACATGTAGAGACAATTTAATTTTAAAATTGAGCCTTTAATAGCTCACTATTAAATTAGTGGAGAAAGACTTTTTGCCTTTTTTTTTCCCTTTCCCTATATTTCAACTCCACTTCGAGAATGGACTATTTCTTTAAATTAAAATACGAATTGTCTATCATCAGCAAAATCAGTTTTTAAATGAACATGGAATTTTCTTTCAAACGAGCCCAAATTTATTAAAATCACCTTTATTATCGGCGGAGATACGAAAGGAAAACGGATGACCAAACTGCCACAAAAAAAAAATGGATAAGCTTTCCATTCACATTATCAAGACAGTACCTTATTGGGGCAATTTTTAAAATAATTTGAATTTTTAATTCGATCTCAACCGTTACGCCCTCTAGCGGCAATCGTACTACTTTAAAATTAATTTCCAGCATTTTCTTTTTGTCGATTTACCTATTAATTTTTTTTCCTAAAAATGAATAACCAATACTTTTAGAGATATGGCCGCTCACCACCCCTGCTGGATCACCCTGTATAGGTAGGTACTCAATTAACACAAGAGTCAAGAGTATATAAATTGTTTATTATTATGAATATCAAGGTAATGTTTTACATTAACAAGCTACAACTGTAGGTACATTTAACATTTGAAACTGTTACAATCTCTTTTTATTCCTTATTGATGTAGGTCTACGTTTAAGTCAAAAATCGGAAGTGAAAGAGTCCTAACCGCTGCATTGTTGATGTTCCCATGTTTCACACACCACACACCGGAACTGTCCAAATTCTCCAAATCAATCATTCAATTTCATTATCCATATCATCTTCAAGTTCCACGTCATCATCAATAAATCGGATTCCAATGTTTCCCTATCACTATCAATCCCATTTTTTGTAATTTTTACAACTTTCTTTCTTCTATTCTAATTTTGATATATAATTATAATAATCCAGGGTTTGGCAAAATGAAAAATCCATTTTCAAAGTTATTTAATTTCATAATTTAATGAGATATAAATTCAAATTACGTCACCATGGTTTCGCAATAAATGCAAGTCATCAAAGCGTTTGCGAGAAATGTTAAGCTGTGAATATGTAGCGTTGGTCAAATATTGAACGTACTTTGGAGGTAAAAGCTTGATTTAAAAATATAAATTCTGTTGTAACCACCCACTTTCTTTAATTTAATACCACGAGATCCAGTTCCTAGTCGAATAACAATTAAAAAGTTGGTACACAAGTTTCGCAGTATTGCTTCGCGTGCCAAAGAAAAAACAAAATAAAGAACACATTCTTTGCCGGTTACAATTACATCACATCGTTATCAACGAACTTTGACCAACTTCGTAATGTTGTTGTGGATATGCGAAGAATATAGTTTCAGCAGGACGGAGCCTAACAGTGTGGGAAGTGATCCCACCCTGTTAGGGAGTCTATGTCAATTCTGCGAAGATTGTTTCCTGTTCAACATCTAGATTTAAAAATGGATACCTCATTCATTCTGCCGGATCTTGTATTTTACCATATAAATCAATAAAGAGAAATATCGCGCATAACCGGGCGGTACCTATGAACCTTGAGGTATGCATCAATAAATGATTATACAATGTGGTCGATTAAGTATGCAACAAATGGGAAACTTCTTTATTATTGGTTTCTCCGAAAATATTATTCTTGATAAAAGTTGGTGCATATCCAATAATCATTTGAGCTGAACTTAGAATGACTTCAAGTCAAATAGGAAAATCGTTCAAGAGTAAAGTACCCTTATGTCGAAAAATAGAGAAAAACGTTATTAAGAAAAGTTGTTTATGTTGTAAACATAAAGAGAAGCCGATACAAAAACAAAACTCGATTCTAAGATAAGTAAACACCTTAAATAGTAATTTATTATTGTGGAACCAAATATGCTGAGATTGAATTTTTTTAATTAGACCACGGAGTAGGTTTATGGTTTTAAAACACAATTTTTTTTTTAGTTAATTTTTGTTCTTTTTTTAAGTCAAACTTAAGGAAAATATAACAACAACAAGTCTCAAAGTTTTTCTAGCATCCACTAGTTTTCAACCCACTACACCTGGAACTACCAACCGTAAATTTAATCAAGCTAAGAGGAAATTTAATAAAAGACGCTCACATGAAAAATTTAAGATATTTAAAAATCATCCAACATTAAATCTGACCATTGTGGCAGGAAAAATTATTTAAAAAAGAATTGTCATTTTTACAAACAAATGCTTCAAAACCAACGAACAATTCAAAGTATTTACCCTAAATCCACAGATAAAGACCAGGGATTTGCTTTTATGATGAATAGACAACCACCAATAGTCCAAAGTAAACATAGCAAGGAATTATCATTTATTCTTTATTCTGGAGCGACAGACCACATTCTTAATCAAGGAAATCTCTTTACGAATCTCTATGATTTGCCTAGAAATTGCAGTCGCTAAGAATAATACCATTGTTACCGCAATATAAAGGGGCTCAATTGATGTTATTTCCAATCTTGGAATCAAGGGAAAACTTGAAAATGTTCTTTTCATTCTGGAGGTGACGCACAACTTAATCTCAGTGCCACGTATGCAAAAAAATTGAATGACGGTAATCTTCAGCCAAAACGGGGTACAAGTTAAGAAAGATAACGTCACCATAGCAGCAGGTAAGCTATTAATTGGTTTAATAGGTACCTATAAGTTCTAAAATATCTAAAAACCATGCAAATAATATTGTAAATATGGTTAATACAAACAACTACCAAATATGGCATAAACGCCTAGGGCATATAAATAGTCAATCATTTTTAAGATTAAAAAATTTTGAAATGGTACAAGATATGAACCATATAAACAATATAAATCCTAATAAAAATATGTGCGAAGATTGTATGTGGAAAAGATTGCGTTCTTCAAAATCAAAATCAAAAATCCATATGTTCAGTTTTGTTCTGTGTTCTTATATAACATGCCCAGTACGATACTTTATTAAAAGCAGATAATAGATGCTTAAAACTAATTAAGCTTTTTATTATAGTCCTTAACCTTATAATTCAATAATGTTAAAAAAATATGTCTAAATACAAAGTTATAACCTTTTATCTACCTTCAATCAAATCACTTCTGGATAGCTTTCATCAAATCAAAGTAAATTTGTTTAGATTTATATTTTTTTAAATTATCAAAAACTTCATGTGTACTACAAACAAATTTCGAATTTCGCAAATATTCCTAAAAATAAAATAAACACTTCTAATATTAATGTACCTACATAGTAAAAATCTGAAGACCATAGAAGTCGATCCCGTATGAAATAATAAAAAAAATACAAATAATAATATAAAGATTTCAAAAAAAAAATATTCTTTTTTTGGATCGAAGGCTATGACTTTGTATTTACAAATATTTTTTAAATCTAAACAACTTTTCTCAAAAACGTCTTTCTCTATTTTCCGATATAAGGGTACTTTACTCTTGAATGATTTTTATATTTTTTGCCCTACCCTGTATTCTATTTGACTTGAAGCCATTCTAAGTTCACCTCGCACATCAGATATGTACCAACTTTTATCAAGAATATAATTTTCTGAGAAACCAATTTTCTGAGAAACCAATAATAAACAAGTTTTCCATTTGTTGCTTACTTAATCGACCACACTGTATAATCATTTATTGATGCACACCTCATTGACAATCAATTCAGTCTCAATTAGGTTCATAGGGAAAAACAAAACAAAAACTACATAATTGGTACAAATAAAAAAATCTATTAAAGTAATAAATTTCGCTTACAATACTTAGGCACAGATTAACCTAATACTGTGACTTAGGTATTTCACGAGAGGATGATATTAGTAGAAATGCACGAGGCGACGCCGCCACGTGGGTGAATTGTAGTGCTTCTGCAATAATGCACATTATATTATAAAATGTCGACTACTAGAAAGGTACACTCTCCAAATTTTAAATTTATCTGTCAGAGGGCCGTAACGCTGGTGCCAGATATTCCACCGCGCGCAGACTTCCCTTACTTTCCCCTAATACAGGCTATGAGCAAAAATGGGATTTTCCATTTTTTACGTAACTCCACGACTAATGATGGAAAGCATTTTTTAATCGGCCAATCCACCTTTAGTTCAGGTAAATGATGACTCCTATATATTTTTTTCTACTAAAATGATGGAGAGCGTATGTCACCAACATCGGAGGCTAAAACCAAAGTCGAGTGGTTCAAAATTAAATTAATGCGTTTCTAAACGCAGTCTTCTATGCCATATAATATAAAATAACTACTCAAATAAAAAAGATGTTTTTAAAACGATAGACGTAACTAATGTGATTTAATAAATAATAACAATGGGAGTCTAGAACACGTCTATCATTCGGGTATAATAGCTGTCGTGGCAGCAACAGCTTATTAGACCCTGCTTGTTGGATGCTGGTGAATAAATTTTCGTACAGGGCGCCACATTGGGAAATACATTTTGATATAAAATACGACTGTTTTACCTTCTAAGTTTCATGCTTTCGCCACACGCGGCCATAACTTGAACCTGCTCAGCATCGGATTAATATAAAGGTTCGTGCTTTTAACCAATATCCTTAGCTTTATTGATATTACTTAATTTATATACCTTTAGGAAGGAAACTAAACCTTAGGATGTTATGAATAAACATGCTGAAAAAATGCTTAGTTTGTATTTGAATAGGATTAGAGATACTGGCTAATCGAAACAACATATAACAAAAACCACTTTTTCCTTAAATACGGCTAAAAAAAAGGATTAATCCTTTATGGCGCTCTGGGAGCGATGCGTGTGCGCTATAAACAATTCACGGTGGTCTTAAATCTTTGGAGATTATACTCGTTGGGGAACACGGCCTTAGGGGGGTCGTTCCATAGTGATGCCTTTCTCCAGATGAAAGAATTTTTAAACAGTGTCGTTCGAGGAACACTAAGCTGAACCACGTATGGGTGGGCTGCAGTGTCTCGTTATGTATTTTTACCATCCATCGCTCTGGGTGGAATCAAGCAGGCAACCTCAGTTAAGCACTAGCCATAAAAATATCTATAAAATATACCCAAGTTGCCAACCTGCCTTCGATGCTCAAGACTTTCCAGGTTGTTTGTCAGATCATGGTCACGGATCAAGCGAATGGCTCTTCTGTAAATGGAATTTAACAATCTCAAGGTATGTTAAGGAGCAGAGCCCCAAATATGCGAACAGTACTCCAGCGATGGTCGAACTTAGGCTTTATAGAGCATCAAAAGTTGTTTTGGTGTATAGAGGCTTTTAATTTAGAGAAGTATTTCAAGCTGCTGCGAGGCTCCCTTTGCAATGTTCGCAACGTGACTATGCCCAGACATAATAATATGACTATCGAAGTTGAGGCCAAGTAAATTGATGAAGCCAAAGGAATCGAGTGTCCCGCCATGACTATATTCGGTTCTTTAGCATTAACTTTTTTAGAAAAACTTCCGCCTGCTTTTTTAAGCGTTAAATTCTACTTGGTTACTGTCACCCCGAGACAGAATTTCTTCCAGGTTATTGTTGAGATGTGAAGCCTCTTGCTGCCTATAGAGATGTGCATTGGCAGCCGATGTTCGAGCATCCAAAGTAAAAGACGAAACACGTGTGCTGTCATCAGCGAAGCTATATATAGGATTTTTAGTTTTTTTCAAAAGATAAAAGATCATCAATGTATCTATAGTAAAAAGAGGATGGGCGACAATATAGAACCTTGAGGGACCCTGGCGTTGATGTTAAATGTGCCTATCGTTACTCGCAGAGAACGGTTTTTAAGAAAGCTGAACAGGCATGAAAAAAATTGAACCGGCATTCCGCATGCTCTCACTTTAGATAGGAGCCCCTTATACCATACTCGGTCAAAGGCCTTGGAAATGTCTAGCGCTACCGCCCGGGACTCCCTATAATGTTCTATTGCGTTGTTCCAAACGTTAGTAGCATAAGCGAGAAGGTCTAATGTTAATCTAGACTTACGGAATCCATATTGGCGGTAACTAATAATGTTGAAGCCTTCCAAAATAAAGACAATGCAATTCCGAGAAGTACCATTTACTGAATTTCCAACTTTATATTTTATTTTGTAAACCATATAATAAAATTGCATCCAGTCTACACATTGAAGGACGCTAACTAACCTTTTTACAGGATTGTATTTCGAAAAAAAAATAAAGTATTGATATAATTTGTGGGCTTGCAAATGTGTTATTTTTACAAAAAAAAAATTTACGTGTTTAGTCCGCCTTACGGGTCTGTGGCTATATGAGGAATGCGAATAAAAAAAAGACTTATGTACCGGGTATGCGTAGATTACCAATAAATTTTAAATAAGAATAAACTAATTTTATGATGATTAGACCGCGTATGAATTTTTTCCCGCCCACACATTTCCCGGCGGCCGCTTCTAGTCGATGAAATAATTGTTGTGGACACATGAATAAAATAATGCCTAAAAAATGTGTGTTCCACTGCATTTTTTTTACCTATTGCCACTGAGAGTGGACAGTGGTGTGGTTTAATTATTAAAATAAGAGGAAGTAAATTTTGTTTATTAACTTATAAAATATTTATATGAAACGAGGCACCGCACGTTTATGCCGCTACAGTTGAACCTGACTTTTTTATGCCTTTTACCCCCTGTCTCCTCAGCCGTTGTAGCCACAGACTCGTAAGGCGGACTATACATAAAACACACAGGACTGCCTTTACAGACGGCATTTTTATTTCAAAATTTTTTTTATTTTTAATATAAAAAGCATTTTATTCAGGCACGGTCTGCAAGTTTTTTTTTTCCGTTAGTAAAATGGCTTGGGTACATAAATGTTTGTTTAATAACTTGTAAGTTAGAGGGCTCTAAAGCGGGCCCTTCACGCTAGGGTATAGCCTGCAGGCCAAGACGTACAGTTCTGATCTCAAGGCGAGATTGATCCTACTATTTTCAGCCTTCACGTTCACATCTAACAATAAAAAACTCCGGCAGACTCTCGACGGTATCGAAGGAGAACAGTTCATAGGTGCAGTATAGAGAGGCTTAATTATTGTTATCATAATCTCTAATAAAAAAAGAAAATTGGCTGCGGTTTTAGTTTTAAGCATGGAACAAGAAGAAGAAGCCAAAATAGGAAGAAAAAAGAAGAGATTTTGAAGTAACAAGTGGTTTCTTAGAAGAAACTATTTAAATCATTTATATTTGCTTAAGGAAATAAATGAAAGTAATACAAAAGACTACAAGAATTATTTTGGGATTGATGAAAGGACATTTAATATCCTTTTGGGATTATTTGGGTACAAAATACCCTTATGCGAGACGCCATTCCTCCCGAAGCCAGATTAGCTGCCACGTATTTAGCAACTGGAAATTCCTTTAAATATCGAGTTATTATTTCAGAAACCTGTAAGGTATTGGCAGCTTTTACACGTCATAATTTTCTGCGAATACATTCTAAGAATCAGTATGTACCCAAGAATTTTGTTGATGTGGAAAATTTAGAAGACTTAAGGAGACTGGAGGAAAAATAATTTATCATTGGACAGCTTAGCAACTGAACATGTCAGGAATCTACGATTTAAAGCTAAAACCAGTAGGGATGAATATTTAAATTTCTTTAATACTATAGGCAAAATTCCATGGCAAGATAAAATGGTAAATAATAGCCATAGCTGGTTTAAATATAAATGTATGTACTATATATGGTATTGTTTTGTGAATTCGCTCAGAAACTATAAACCGTAATATTAAATTTAATTTATAGTGATTCATTCCGCATGTTTTACAACAGAATAGGTAATTTTACCGTTCCTGTTGAGTTTCATGTTCACCTACAGATGTCGCATTTATATTTTCTGTGTCTAAATTCCACAGTTGAAGAGTGTAAATTTCATCGCTATCCATTCCAGAATGCTCAACTGCCTTTATTTCTTTAAGTTCCTTTCGGAAAGTGCTTCTCAGATTATTAATTTTCTTAATAACAAAGTCTTCATCTGCTTCTGGAATAGCAGTTTTGCATAAATTTACCAATTCTTTGTAGGCATCGTCCCTTAAATTTTTATTCGAATGATCTTAAGATTTTATTTTTGCAAGCCAACAAAACTGATGCATGCCAATGTTGAAATAAAGCTGATCGAACCCAAGTCGACTGGTAGTAGTGTTTGTCTTTATTGTGGAATTACATTTGTATTTATACACGTGCTATCTCTGTCGTCGATAAATCTCTAAGAAACTACAGCACGGTACAGTTCCCGCCGTCCCTTGCTACCTGTTCAGTTAAAAATATTTAGCATGTTGAAAGATCACAGATCTCGCCGGAAAGACCAGATGCGCATCGAATCGAGCACTTCAATTATTACGAAACGTATGACAACTTATTTGCAACGACAACGAAGAAAAAGACAAGAAAAATTAAATAATTTATTTGCGTACTCTTACATATACGTGTCTGTAAGAGTACGCACTTGATATATAATGATAATGATGATAATGATGATATTGATGTAATAGTGCGTAAGTTCTTAAATGCATAAATCACATCTGTATGATCTATTACCAAGATATGCAGTACATTTTTCATGCCACCATTGAGAGCATGATAAGAACTCTAACCAGTCTTCTGCTTTAGGCTCTCTATATATTTCCTTACATTCCGGGCAATTCCACATCTTCCTGTTCGGAACGGATTGTGTTTTTCTTTGGATTTGCCTGGTATTCTTTCTTTGTAGTACTTAGAATAAGCTCAATCACTCTTTTTTACTTCTTACTCTCTTCTGCTTCAACTTACTGGTCTTTAACGGGTGAACTGGTGATAATTTCGAACTTCTTGCCTTTGTAAAAGAAAGATGTTTCTTGCTTTTGTATTTAGTGGATCAATATGGTGGATTTGGATAATGGCGAAATTGCAATTAATGACGTCTTCATCATTTTTATCCACGTCAACAGCTACAGATGCTGGCGGAGATAAGGAGGTAGTATCTGGAGGCATCCTGATGTTAGAATTTGTAAGTGTGCCAGTATCGACTGTGGTCACGGCAATACGGATTTTAGACATGGCAGATATAGCAGTAGAGATTTCAGGTAAGGCAGCAGCGTTTTCTGATATGGCAGTTGAGACTTCGGACATGGCAGTAGCCATTTCAGTCACAACAGCAGCGTTATCTGAAAGTACAGGCATTTCAGTCATGGTTGATGGAATTGTAGTTGAAGGATCTGCTCTTTCAGTAACTTGGCTGGTCAAATATTCTGCCTCAGTAAAAATGTCATTGTTAAATGAGTATATCCCCGTGAGTTAAAAACCTTCAACTGCATTTGTCATTAAAGCAGCTTCAAAGTATGCTGGGGCAAATATAGAGACAATTTGATAGACTGATATGGCTCGCTGTGGGTGGTTAGTAAACCATTTCTCGCATTAATTTGCGTAAAAAATTTTTAAAGGACTAAACAAATACCGGTCCAAGGGCTGCATACGGTGACTGCTATGTGGCGGAGGAGAAAGTGCTTTAGTATTATTTTTTCGAAAAAAATCAACAGCAGCAATTGAGCAATGGAATGCATGATTATTCATTATGAGTAGAACATGTTGTTGCTTTGTCAGTTTAAAGTGGTCTCTAAAATGGGTAGGATAATCAACAAAAAAATCACTGTTAATAAAGCTACTACCGGATACCATTCTTATAGACGATGGAGGAGCCCTATCTAGCAGCTCTGCCTTTATTATTTTTCGGGGAAATATAAAGGCAGGGGGAACGAACTGGACACCTGCACTCATCGCACAGATAGGTTGTCATAAGATCTTTGCATTGTGGTTGGTCAAATACATATCCTAGTATCTATAAATATTTTTCGTGTACGGACAGGACTACCTTTGCAGACGGCATATTTATTTCAAAATTTTCTTTATTTTGAGTACATGAAGCATATTATTCAAGCCGAAACATCTTAAATTTTAACTAGATAGATAGATAAGTATGTTAAGGTAGCATGATTCGCCTGGTCTACTGGGACATTTCAGATAAATTGTCGTCCCTTTTACTTTTAAATTTAAACTTATAAGCACCTAATAAGTAATAAAATGTAAACAGAAATTTATGCAATTTTTTTTAACTATGCATTTGTCTCTTTTTAACTTCCTTGAAGTGCGTATGATTGTTTCTGTCTTGATTTTAATGCATTTATTATAGTTTTCTACTGCCATATAAACCAATAAGGCAAATTTAAAATATGGCCAAGCCCGGAGCAATCACACAGACTGATTGTTTATTGAGGGGAGTTTTTGTATGAAAATGCACTTTTTTTAGGATAAGTGTTATTAGGTTTTAAAAAGTAAATTAGATTAGAAATTAGGACGTGCGTCATTGGCCTAATGACCTTATGGACCAGCCGCGCCTGATTCTAATAATAGGAAACAGGAATAAAACACATTTTAATAAAATGTGTAACAATGTAGAAAGATAAATTAATAAAGTGAAATTTCTCGATACATTTTCTCTCGCAACTGAACTGAACTAAGCTCATTCGCATCCATGCCAGCACCACGATGATATACCTCTTTTACCTGATTTGGAACATTTTATGATGTATTTAAAGTTGCTAATGCCGCTGTAGTAGCTCCTGTGGTTAAACTCCTGCTGTTTATTGATAAGTAGTCTACAGTCATTCTTTACATCGGATACTCTCAGTACACTTCTTATATAATAATATAATAATTTCGCTGAATTCTAACAATTTAATTTTAGCTGTAAAGGTTTAGGACGTTGTGGTACAGAATTACGGTCTTCCGACTCATAGCTGGATTCCGTTCCGTCGGATAAAAATTCAGGATCTTTATCATCGGAATTTGCATAAGGACCATCTTTGTCAGATTCACTTTGCTATCCTTGTGCCCCTTCACTATTGTCGTCTATATCGGTCTCGACCTCAGCGTACAATTCTAGCAATTTAGCTTCTCCATTATGTTCTGCAATAAATTACAGCTTTGTTGCCAGAACTAGCATGGAGAAGTAATTTAAAGTAATTATCTATTGGTAGTTATTCCAGAAAATAAATTAACTCACCGAAAAAAGCAGAATCAAAAGCAAAACCTAACGTAAACCGACGCCTATTAATTAGTCAAGCCAATAGAACAAAAAAGGGCTTGAGCTTGCAAAAGGTTAAGGAGAATAGTTATCTAGTTTTACGTAATAATTGATATTCTGACTTTTCGACCTTGAGACGTTACCACTCGTGACGCCATATGTATTTTGCAGCACATATGATCTCGCCAGTCTATCCAGCTCAAGTCTATTGCAGCCGCCGATAAATTCCTTGCTAAACAAAGTTAACCCTTAACAAGGAAGAGCTTTCAAGCACTTCTAGAAATTAGATTGACGTCATTGCCTTTGAACAAAGAAATAGGCGTGGTTCTCGAATCTTCTCAGCTAGTGATATATTTTGTTTCTAAACTAATCTCTTTGTTAAGTGTATTGGATTTTTACCAACAACATTAAATTCAATTGTCAAATCTTCAGTAATTTTACAACCCCCTTGTGTGGGTCATTACAAAAACATTATGGATGAATTTAAAGCAGATGTCACTTTATTTGAGAAGTTTTTCTTAATAAGAGACTAGAGTTTCAACAAAATATTGTAAAGTTTTCAAACTTTTCTCTTCATCTACTATTGCTGGTCGTCCTGATCGTCGTCTATCTCTACAATTTCCAGTTTCTTAAAACCGTTTTTAGAACAGTGACTTTTAAAATTGGATTTCGGTTTGGGAATGCTTCTCATTAAATACATTTTTAACCTTTTCGTAAGACCTGACCTTACCGCTATATCCTCTCATCATAAGAATTATAACTCTTTCACCTTCAGTTAAATAAATTTTTGCATGTAAAAATTACAGCTTTGTGTAACAAATGTAACGTAGAATCTATAAATAAAAAAATATACAGGGTGTTACGTATAAAAACTTAAAATTCGTTTGATTTCCAGACAAACTAAACAGCTGGCAACAACGCCAATATTGTCATTCGGTGCGTAAGATCCTCTTAGACAACTGTACCACATTTGGTTCAAATCGGCCAATAAAGAGGTTATCAAGCCGTTTTCAGACTTTATACACACACTGCGGCATGCGGCATTTCTTTTCCGCTTATTCTTGTTTGTATGTATTTACAGACTACTTTAGTTATTAATTTATAACGATTATATTATTTAAGTATTTTGGGTGGTGCGTACTTAAAAGTTATATGCCTAGTTTTAGCACAAATAATTCCGTATTATTAATTGTTTAATTAAGTTTAATATTGTACATCATTATCTTCCAATTTTGTTCATATTTTAAAGTTTTATTAGTATATGTATTTTGTTTATACTTTGCATTGATTTGATTACTATTGATCGACAAAACAAATTTCGTTCTCGGTATAATACATGTTAGATGTTATATTTTTGTTTCTTATATTAATGTTGCCGTCTCCTTTTTTGATTGCATCATGTTAATCAATACCAGTTGAAGAATCAGTGCCAGTCGCAGAAGATTAAACATTTTTGGAGCAATAGGCCCGTTCAACATTTTTTTTTTTATTTTAGAAATCGAAAGTAGACAACGTTTTAGGTAATTTTCAAATCTTTAGATTTTTATTCGAACATTTAAGCCCTTAAATAAATTACCAAAGTTGGACGGCGTGAAAACGGGGCGGAGCCTCACGTGACGTCACTTTGCAGATGCTGATCGAATGACGGTTGAGATTTACTATACTACATAGAAAATTATATGTAATACATAAAGACAATTAAGAAAGGAAATATCAAACTTAAGCCAAAAGTAGCACCAAGGTTTTTTTTGATTGTCAAAAAGATCGAGTTACGGCCCACAGGTCGAAACCATCGTCACGATTTTTCCAAAAAAAGAACAGAAATCCTTGATTAATAACTGGTTACTTCATGAAAATTTATATTGAGAATGAGGACGTCGAACAGGAAAATGAGATGAAAATCGAACCGAAGTCTAAAGATATGGGTTTCTTATTTGTTTTGTGATATGGGTGTTGCAGCTTAAGGCTGAAGTTTGCAGCAAGGGAATGCAGTGTACTAGTGAAGATTTGCCATTGTCAAAAATGGGAAAAAATAGAAAATATCCTTTTAAGGAAAAGGTCTCGAAGAAAATAGTATCGATTCAATTTGTAGTAGTAACGGCTCTACAACAACATTTATTTTATCAGAACGAAGCTTGTAAGATTCAGATTCCGATAGTACAAAACATATATGGATATACCACAAAAAATACAAAAGATAACATTTTTCTCATCCAAAACTATTCAGGTACTCCTAGCCATTCATTATTTATTGTAAATATGCTAGCCCAAAGATGTAAATTGAATAGATTGTATATTTTTTTAATCCTAAAAAAGATCAAACTAAAATTATCCTACAGAATATAAGCTGACGATTTTAGTGTAAAAGTTGTCAACTTGTCAAGTTGTCAAAGTATGTACCTAATATTATTCAAGTTACTTTACTAGCAGGTTATCTTTATCCATTTATTCACTTTAAAGCGTTATCTGAGGTTCAAAAAAAACTTCCTAATCCCTGTTTTGAAATCTCAATACAAAAGCCAAGTGAGCCAATACTATACACACTATCCAGTCCCTTTCATGTTCAGAATATGAAGTTTATAACACCATCAAATGCGTACTAGCATGTACAAATGTACACCTAATGGTTTAATTTCGTATATTTCTTCTGGTTCTGATGACAAAATGATACTTAAGAAATCGACATTATTAAGTAATTTAAATCCAGGGGCCCAGGCAAATGCCGACAGACGCTTTAAGCATCTCGAAAACCAACTTGCAGCCAATATTAATCTACTATGCTACGTTTCATTTAAGTTTGGTTAAATATTTAGATTTAATAGTGCAAGTAGTTTGTGAAGTAATTATTATGTAGTGAAACAAACAAACAAAATAATTTACAATATTGTATTTAAAAAAATGTTCACCCAAAATTCATTGTTTGTCATTGTAGTTGTTTTATTACAGATTTAACAAGTTTTTCGTCAAAAATTCAATATTTTATTGTTTTTTATTGTTTAAGTTTTTCTGATATTTTAAAATCCGGATACGGCGAAGCGCTTTTTACTGAAACCAAATCTTTAACATTGAATATCTGAGGATTGAATACACTTAAAAACTAAAATTTTAACAGCTTATCTAGATTATTAAATTCTATTAAAAAACACAAAAAAAAATTACAAAAAAAATATCGGTAACAAGCCTATTCAACATGGGGCCACTGTTCCACATGAAAATCTTGGAAGAAAGCTCTTGGATCTAACCGGACTTTTTTAACAAGACAGGGCAACACAATAACCCGTCAGGCTGCAGTGCAAAGAAAATCAGGTTAACTTAACACCCGCCTTTAACCAACCAACCCAGTGACCGGTCCTTCAGTTTGGGTCCAAATCCAAGTCCAATGACATATTAAAGTGATATACTGGACAGACCACTAAAACTAAAAGTAATAATTCGCATAGTAATGAGTCACAATACCCAAGTACGAATCGTTACAATTCCCTAAAAATAACGAAAGTTGACATCACTAGTGGAAAGTTTTACATAAAGTCCTATATCCCGGGTTAATGAAAATTATTCTTAAAAATATTATTTGCTTAGCCATAATACCACAATGCTATCCTGATTTTTAGCTTATTTTTAATAAATCAATTTGAATTTAAAAACGAAATTGCCGAGAGACTCATTAGAAACGTCTGAGAACAAATTTGAGTTCCCTTTTACCCTTGTCATAAACCGACGGAAATTAGTAAATTCCAGTTAACTAACGCCAACTTCGTCCTTTTCCCGAATGTCGTCCTTGGAAGTCGTTTTATTTGCCAATTTTACTATGCTTCTCCCTTCATTAGTACTCTTACATCATCTCCGTCGAATAGCAATAATATTTTATTGCAAATAAAGGAAGCTTTAATAGTTTGATTAAATTATAGTAGTAACGGTAATTTATTACTTATTATTATCATTATTATTTATTACAAGAGTAGTATAAATATTATACAGGCTGTCCCGAAATTAAAAGGCTATTGTTAAATGGCATAAACTACGTGCCAAAAAAATGTATACAGTGCGTTTTTTTAACGCGGGACATAGGGATTTACATGGTAAATCTTAAAGCCTATGTTAGGCACATTTGTATTAAACAAATATTACTAAAACTTGAGAATAGACAAAATTTGAGATGGGGGAAGTAAGTTATAGTACAATCTATGCAAAAAAGCTCTAAAAGATACCCAAAAAAGACCTTTTCATTTTGATAAAATTATACTTTTTAACCCCCTTGTAATTTATGTAATTAACTACCTTAGATAAACAAAAGTATTATGACACCGCTGTCAGTATTTTCGTGACTTTCATGAAATTGGTTTTGTAATTTATCATGTCTATCTACACCGTAAAAGAAGGAATTACGCAACTTAAAAATGCTTTTAAACTGCATAAGAGGAATGTCATATCGGGAAGTTACTGATAATTTTGCCGCTGTCTATCAAAACCGTCCCATTCCCAGCAAGTCGACCGTACAACGATTGTATGTAAAGTTTATGACTAGTGGATGTCTTGATGATTCTCATAAAGAACGGAAAAGAAATTCCTCTGGGTTAACTGAAGAATTCCGAATGGGTCTGTGCATGGCGATAGAAGAACAACCATCATCCAATTTGACACACCTTGCTGATCGCTTCGACAAATCTAGAAGCAGCTGTTACAACACATTAAAGGAAGAAAAATACAAATCTTTTAAAATTCGAAACGTACAGGAACTTTTACCGCATGATTATTTTGAACGGATGCAGTTTTGTGAAGAATGGATGGATCGAATTAATAATAGCCCAGGTATTGCTGTTTACCAATGAAGGCTCGTTTAATATTAATGGAACAGTGAACAAGCAAAATGTTAGAATCTGGTCGCGAGCAAATCCCTACGTGGTGCACCAAACGCATACCCAGTGGCGACAAAATGTAAATATATGGGCAGGTATCCTAGGAAATATGAGTATTGGTCCATTTTTTATAGACGGTACACTTACCAAAGAAAAATGCATCGATCTTTTACATATGGAAGTAGGTCCTGCGCTAGCCTACAGAAGGGAGGAAATTATATTTCAACATGATGGAGCTCCAGCTCATAGCGCAATAATTGTAACGGAGTATTTAAATAATGTGTTTCCGGGCAGCTGGATAGGACGATTTGGACCTTTTAAATAGCCCGCTCGAAGCCCGGATATCACGCCTATGGACTTCTTCTACTGGGGATACCTCACATCAAACGTTTTTGATAACATAAGAGAAAGACCAAATGATGCAGATTAATTAAGAAACAGAATAATCCAGGCTTCACGCGGCATCACAGCGCGACAGTTGTCGGATGTTAGAAAGCATTTTTATGATTGTTTGGGGCACTGTTTGGCTGTAAATGGAGGGCACTTCGACCAGTTTATATGAGTTTTAAGTTTATTGTTGTAGATTATATTTTTAAATATTTTGCGTTAGTAAAGTAATACAAGCATGGTCCTATCTTGGGTATGATACCACAAGAAATATTTGTGTAAAATTTTAACTTGTAGTTCTCCATAGAAATGTGCCTAACATAGGATTTAAGATTTACCATGTAAAACTCTATGTCCAGCCTTAAAATAAACGCACTGTATACATGGAAGAGAGTCAGATTAACATCCGTATATATGACATAAAATGTGTCTTTTTAAAGTTAACCTTTAAAGCATTATTACTGAACCATTTAAAAAAGTTAGGAAGATCCAACCCAGCTTTCATCTTCACCCTTTGCCAACTTTGTTTATTATAGATTATAGCAAAACCATCAGCGAAATATATTATTTCTCCAAGTGATTTAATGCCAAATAAGTTATTTATATACAGAGTGTAACAAATTCATTATCACTATAGTGATATCGTAAATCGTAAAAGATAATAAACGGTTAAATGGGGACAAGGTTGCGTAATTTAATGCTTAGTAACAATCCAGAAAGAAAACACTTAGAATCCGAGTACTTCCGGCGATATTCGAAAGAAACCGAAAGGTTGTCAAATAGACTTTTTCAGTTTGCGCCTTAACTGTAAAAGATAAAAGTAAACAAATGACACTTCATCAGGGCAACTTTTTTTTTTATTCTCTTTTAGAATCCCTAACTAGTTTTGCCATACAATGTTTTATTTTTCTGGAACCATCATCAGTTTAATTTTTTTAAGTACGGACCTGGATTTTTAAATTTTTCTTACTAAGAGACCTAGCACATGTTTAATTATAAACAGCCCAAAATAATAAAAAGAATAATTTAATTATTGATTAGATGTTCAAATATACTTCCTTGAGCAGCGATACATTTTCGAACTTTTGCCTAACCTTATCAATTGCTCTTTAAATAGATCTACGACTAATTCTGCTGAAAGATTTTCGAATTTTTATAGTTATTTTCTTCCATAGAATCTAATTCTGTTTTATAAATGGTGTTTATTAAAGCCCCCCACAAAGAAAAATCAAGTAGCGACGGATCCGGAGATCTTGCGGGATAGTCTACAACACCTCTCTTTCCTATCCATTTTTCAGGAATTTGATTGTCTAGAAAATCTTGTACTCTAAGGGTACTATGGGGAGGAGCCCCATCTTGCTAAACCACAAATTTCGAAACAGCGCCAGAGGGATTTTGGCTACATATTCTTAATAATCTGTACTTAAAAACTGAATATACCTTTCTCTATTTAAATTTTCATTAAAAATGTATAATCCTAATATTGTATTGCCACACATCCCTGCGCATACATTAACGCTAAATTTATCTTGTTTCCGGATTTCACGGTTTTCCATAGGATTTTCAATGCTCCAAATATGTTCATTTCGTCCGTTGAATATTCCACAATAAAATTGGTAAATTTGGTTTCGTCTGATCAAATAATACAGCTTAAAACAACCGGGATTTAAGTATATTTGATCTTATTGCCAGACACAAAAGTTCATTCGTCTTCCTGGGTCACCTGGATGGAGTTTCTGTGAGATTCTTATTTTGAAGGGTTTGTAATTACTTGGTTTTAAAACTTGCCATGCTTTCATGTGATTTACGGATGAATGATCAATGGTACTTTTTATTTGTCTAGAAGAAGAACGCTTTTTAGCTTAATTTTTCTTAATTATGATTTGATCCCTTTCTTGGTTAGCTACCCCACTTCCGTATTTATTTCGGGGTTTTAGAAACGACCTAAAATGGCTTATGTTATAATCGAGTTTTTGAAAAAGCACAACGATGTTGCTCGGAATATTCTGGGTAAGTTTAAAAGTATATGTAAGCCTAACAAGAACATATTTCGACCGGGTAGAAATCTTCACCTGTCCATTTTTCATTTCTAATCCTCCTTAGTCCACTAGCCCATATTTCTAAGGCCATCTGAATCTTTGAATTATGTAGTTCCACCGGAGATCATAAATCCGAACCAACGTTCCGTCGTACTCTTCAGAAATTGGTATTTTATGTTCGACCCCTCTTCACCTATAAAATTTACATATCCTTCCATAGATTTATTAGTTGTTGTTTTAACCAGTAAATCGGATATTACCTTTATACAGGGTGCTTTCTAACCTGTCTGAAAAAATGAAGGAGGTGAATCCTCACCTTATTTTAAGACGAAAATATGGTATAAAAGTTTTTCGCATGTCGCTTCTTTTTCGAAATAGAAAAAAAAATCGGTAAAGCAATAATAATAATTTTAATAATTGATTTAAAAACTTTTTACAATGAACTCACATAAACAAAAGTCAAGTAAATTGCTGAAAGTGTCCTCCATGAGCCAGTAAACACACATGTACACGACGTGGTAAATTGTCTCTTACGTGTTGGAAAAATTCGGGACTGGCGCGAATCGTATTAAAACCATCAATAATACGCAGTCGAAGTTCTTCTTCCGTTTCAATAGGAGTATTATAAACGAGTTGTTTAAGGTGACTCCAGAAATAAAAATCCAATGGATTCAGATCCGGCGAACGGGGTGGCCATGGGTGAGGCCCTCCTCTCCCTATCCAATGAGTAGGATATTGTTGATCTAAATAGTTTCTAACACGTACTGCAAAGTGAGGGGGAGCGCCGTCATGCATGAACCAAATTAAAGTTCTCATTCTTGATGGCACTGTTTCTATCAATTCTGGCAATTTATCTCTAAAGAGGTTGTAATAGACAATCACCACTAAGTCGATTCGAAAAAAAATACTGTCCAACTAAGTTATCTCTTACAATCCCTGCCCAAATAGTAAAAGAAAATGTATACTAGTAATGTCCTTCGATGATAGCATGAGGATTATCTTCCGCCCAAATATGGTTGTTGTGACAACTTATGATGCCTTGTCTGGAAAAATTCGCTTCATCTGTAAATAGCATTTTTGCCGAAAAATGTGGGAGCCCTAAAGAATTTTCTTGAAACCAGTTACAAAAATTAACTCGAGCTGAAAAGTCTCTAGGCAACAAAGCTTGCACTCTTTGTACGTAATAAGGATAAAGTAAAGTCCTTTAAGATACTCCATACTGTTTTGTAACTCACATTCAACTCGTTCCCAATTTTCCTCGTACTAGTACCTGGAGATGCTTACACCATGTTTAAGACCTCTTCCTCAAGTTGTACGGTTCTAACTGTAAGTGGTCGGCCGCCTATTTTGCTTTTAGCAAAGCTACCTGTTTCCTCTAACCGGAGGTGCAATCTTGTAAATGTTTCCGAACACGGTACTCGTCTATTAGGAAAACGTTCTGCATATAAACGTCTCGCCTCTAGCGCATTTCCATTTGCCAAACCGTACATAAAATGAATTTGAGCCATTTCATGATTGGTAAACTCAGCCATTATGAAAAGTATGTAATGTAGTACAAATAAATTTAAAAACAATTCAAAAGGATATTATTTAAAAGATGTTAAACAGGAGATAAATGTTACGGAGAAAACAAATGTGGTTGTCATGGAACTAAGCAAAGCCTACTCGTATTATTTCACGCAACATAGTGATAAAAATACGAAAAATAACTAAAAAATTAAGGTACTCTTTTACCCAGATCCCCGCCAATAAACTAATTGTAAAATTGAACATTGACCCAAAGTAAAGTGTAATAATAAATAAATATAAATAAAATAATAGAAAAAAGTAGCGCCGCTGGCGAAAAATTTTTGGGTGCCACGCCCTTTTTTCAATGATGATGCTTGGTTTCCAAGTAAGAAAAATAGAAAACACAACAGAAAATCACAAGAACAGCAAGAGTCGTTTTAATTTTTGTGTAATTTTACCTACCTTAGGTAGTGATGAGTTTATTTTTCTTGTAAACAGGTAGTTAAACGACCCGAGCTAAGCCCGCTCAGGGAGGGGGGCTGCAGCATGGTAGCCCCCCCCCCCCCCTTGGTTGCGCCACTCAACCTTTATACTTGAAAATTAAAACGCAGTTAAAAATATTTTCGAGAAGTATCTTAAAATTACGTTTAGGTAAATAGACACGTTCATATCATTGATTTCCGATATAATTAAGCATCTCCCGTAATGAAGAAAGTCGCCAACAGGCGAGTATTTCCGATAACGAAGTGCAAATGAGCCAGAGACACAATATTAAGCAGTTAATGTCCTGGTAAAAACGTGATCTTGAATATAAATTAACGATAAATACCGAAGTAGAATGCCAAAGAATCCATTTAGTAGTTAATGCCCATTTTGTCGATTTTAAAATTGCAATAGGTATGCTGTATCTAAATGAAAAATTGTCAATAGCTTTTAAAACCTAAGAAAATAAAATTACAAAAGGCGCAAATTAGGACAATTTGGAAATAGCGCTTTCTCTTGAGATTTTAATCAGTATTTAGTACATTATCTGCTCGTTTAACTTCCTCTGGGGCAGTCGTTTCTCATTCCATTACACCGAATTATACAGTGCACTAGGCACAGCCTCGTTAGCTACTCGCGTCTGCTTATAAGTTATTTAAAAATGTAATTTATGTCGGTAGTTTTGTAAATGAATATTTAGAAAATGCTTAAAAGCACAAGATTTGTAATTTAATAATTTTTAAATTATCCACCTGTTTAGGGAAAACGGTAATAAGGAATCTCTAGTTAAATACAGGGTGTCCGGTATTTATATGTACAAATGAGACAGGAGAATATTCTCTAGAAAAGTTTTCTACATAATTTACTCTGAAAAATTTTCCAATGATTTTTAAAATTTTGAGCTTCTCTAACCTTTTTTATAACTCTGGTAACAGTGTTTTACGTTGGCGCTTCTAGGGGAATCCGAGTATAACAGTAAATCAGGGAAATCCCCTAGTAGCGCGAACGTATACTCGTATACAGCTGTGTGAATTATAAATGATGTGGTGAGACTAGTTTTATTTGGGCGTTCCGTTCGGCTCAGTTTAGACCGTCTACAAGTATAAAAACATGGAGCAAAATAAATTAAAGCGTATCACAAAACCAAAAAGTAACGTTTGGAAATATTTTAATTTAAAAAATGTACTGTAATGTAATGTAAAAATTTTATTTCTTTTTATTGCCATTTCTAGCGATTTTCTTACCATTCTCAGAAAATTCTCTAACTTGAGAACATTCTCGAGAATATTCTCCAAAAGATTATTACCGAGAATTTTACATCTCTACTTATATGACATACTGTCGGGAGCGTATTAGGCAATCCAAACCAGGTTATGTTTGCCTGCCACGGTCATTGGAGTCACAAAGTGCTTCCAATATGGCCGTCAACGGCAAACGTCAGAAAAACTAACCTTTATTTTTGTGTGAACGTCAGTGTCAGTTTAAACAGCGATTCTGGTTTTGTTGGTTTTATAAAGTTATTGTTGTTCAATTTGTGTTTTTTTTTTGTTATTTATATTTATTTGTACCTACTTAAAGTTTTTTGACCAACAATTTGGTCAATTTGGGGGCAAATCGATTTTTAGGATCGTGAGGTGCACAGAACTCGACTGAAAACTAAGCATTGAATCCGTGTATATTTCACAAATTTGCCTTCTACGATCATATTGAATTGTTCGTAGAATGTTTTTGAGTTCTGTGGAACGAATTCAATATGGCCGTGGCAGGCAAATCGTAATTTGACACATCGTTGGATTGCCTAATAGGGGAGGTCAAAATAACCCTAATCTGTCATAGAAAAAGGATCCTAAAGTGCTCCTTAACGGAGATACAAAGCTCCAAAGGGGTACCCAGCGATTTACTCTTTTAGCTCTAACTTTTGAACCGACACGTATAATTTAATGAAATTTATAATTTTGTGTAGGCCACAAAGACTCATAAGACCATACTACAGTAGATGTTTTACATCGTCAGTAAAGTCAGGAACGGACTTTCCACCACACTCTTTGGGCCAAAATTTTGACAGGTGTCAATCTACAGAGCTGAAAACTGATTTTTTAAATACTATTGTCATTCCTTTTAAAAAAGTACTCTACATTTGTTCGGGTAAATACGTTATTAAAATAATACTTCGGAATACTACAATAAAACACCAGTCGATTTTATTTCGTTAACAATGTGTTATTGACAGCATTTTTCTAAATTGTCTAATTGATTGGGTACAGGATGTTTCCTTAAGTTTTGACAGCTTCTAGCGACTTTATTATTCCAGATAAAAAAAATCCAAACATTCCAAATTTACTACTAAAAGAAACAATTGAGCATCAGTGGTGAACTTTTTGACTTATTGTATACTTTGTTTTAATGGAACATTCTATATGTTTATTGAATAGCGCTTAAAATTTTTTTTTTCAAAAATATATAAGTTGCCTATAATTACTTTATCCATTGTTGAAATATCCAATATTAAAAAATCAAAATATTACTAATTTACTATATGAAATAAATCACATTAACCAATAAATTAATCAACAATTTTAATACCAAAAACAATCAAAAATTTGATTTAACATTAACAATAAGAAGTTTTTACAAATTTTCTATATGACCGCCATTATTATTTAGGCACTTTGTGTAATCATCTTCTATTTTATCAATAGCATTCATAATAAAATGCGGCTTCCCCTTGACTAAATTATTTATGTAATTTATAATTTTAATTCTTAACTCCTCCAACGATGCGCTTCGTTCTTTATAAACTGTGTTTTTCATGTAACCCCAAAAGAAAGAATCTAAAATTGTTAAATTAGGGCTATTGGGTGGCCATCCAATGCTGCCATTTCTACCGATCCATAAGGGATATCGATTGTCGAGAAAATTGCGAACAACCAAGACATTATGGGGTGGCGCTTCATCTTGATGCAGATTATGTCATTATACTGACGAATAGACAAATTTTCCAAAATTCTCAAGGAACTCTAAATATCTTTAACCATTTAAATTAAATTTGTAAAAAATAGGACCTATAACTTGAGTGTTGAGAATGCCGCACCATGAACTGTTCTTCTGCCTTGGAATTTAATTTCACACATTCCGCGGGGGTTTTCTAATGCCCATAAATGACTATTTCGACCGTTAATCACCCCAGCCGTGGTGAAAGTAGCTGCATCGCTCCATAATATCTCTTTAAAAAAAATCGTTATCCCTTACTTTCCTTTGGAACACGTCTCTGCAGAAATTTTGCCTAATAAGTTTTTGTTCCTCCGTCAACTTCTGAACAAGGAAAATTTTGTATGGATGATATCCATGTTTACGAAGGGTAGTACTAATTTTCCTTTTATACCTATTGAAATATTTACTGGCATCTTCAGTTAAAAAAGTAGGATTTTCTACAAACACACATTTAAATTAATTTTACAAAGTTTAAAGTCCTAATTAGTTATTTACCTTGAAAATATAATAAAATCTCTAATTCTTCGTCCTCATTTATTATCACAATTTTTTTTTTCTTTGCAAATTTTTGTGAATCCTAAAATGTTTTTCTATGTTATAGAAAGTGCTTCTTGAGGGCATCGACATACCTGGGTGAAAAACTCGATAATCGGCTTGTGCTGCACTGGCATTCTTATTATTCCTATAAAAGAAATAAATTATTGCCCTCTTTTCCTCTTCAGTATAACCCATTTTGCGACTTAATATTATCAAAATTTAAAAACGAATTGATAACTAAATGTAAATTAAAACAACACTTCTGTCTTCCTCCACAAATAATATGTATTTTGAAAATTTTTAGCGATTGTCCCTACATGTTTCGACTATATATACAGTCATCCTCGGGGGAACTATATCGAGTGTAAATTGGGTTCTAATAGTTGTCTTCTTAAATTAATGAGTACAACATTTAAGATAATCATAGCAAGTGAAATATGTTTAGTTGAAGACTAACTTGAGGTAACTCAGAGTTGTTGTTGCACATTTTAGTTTATTTTAAAGTTGTTAATAAAAGTAAAAGAATTTAATTATTTTTAATGAGTGTGGTATAAAATAAATTTTAATGAATAATATATAAACATTTTTCGATATAACATGGTTTATGTGGAGAAACCAAAAAAAAAAAAGAAAAAATGTTTCCCTCCTTTCTTGAATTATTTAAAAAAAAAACTATACAATTTCATGTATTGGTAAATAATAAAACTAAATATAGTAGGATAGGGGCTAATTAATAATTAATACTAACGTAAATTAGTAATATTTTTATTTTTTAATAGCGGATATTTTAACAATGGATGAAGTAATTATAGGCAACTTATATATTTTTGAAAAGAGAATTTTAACCGCTATCCAATAAACACATAATGTAGGGTGTTCTATTAAGAAAAAGTATACAATAAGTCAAAAAGTTCATCAGTGATGCTTAATTGTTTCTTTAAGTAGTAAATTCGGACAGTTTGGATGATACCCTAAAATTTGTATCTAAACAATTTTTTGATTGAATTTTTCTAAAATAATAAAGTCGCTAGAAGCTGTCAAAATTTGAGGAAAGACCCTGTACATAAGACTTAAGTAATGGAGGATTATTCCGATAGTGAATATGCTGATATGATTTCTTCATTTTTCATGCATCCACACAATTTACGAGTTATTGTCCATAAATTAAATGCATGTGAGCATTAATAAAGTATTAGTAATGCTGTTTTTCAATTAGTTACTGTCTTTAAAAAATTGAATTTGATTATTAAATAAATGTCAAAACTCAATGCTTAAACGAGTTATACAAAAAACTAGCGTAGAGTACCCTTTTTAACAGTGGTGGCTTTTCAGAGCCGGCAGGGTCGGCAGTGCCGACCTAGTGTCAAACAGACAATAAACAGTATATATTATTAATCTACATTAATTTGCATTTTTAATGACCCGCAACCTAAAGTGAATAAACTTTATACTTTTTAAATCGTCCTTATAACTTGTAACCCAGGACGTCATATTAGTTGTATTATTTGTCAAGTCGCCTTTGTAACTAGGACGGACAAGCCGACCCTACCATAAGAAAGAACTTCCAAATTCCAGGCAACCAAACATACATTAGGGTGTCTCTAAAAGGCGATTTAAAGCAACTTACCTTAGTCCGAAATTGCTCCGTTTCCGAGATACAGGGTGGTAAAGTTATAAAATAAAAATCGAATTTTTTAAAATGAATGAACATTTTTTAACGAATTACCTACTTTAAAACTTGGTACCCGGGGATTTTTTGGTATGCGAACCCCGAATATGGACACCTTTTCATTGTGGCCATTAGAGGGCGCTTCACAATGCACTTCTTATGGTTTAGAATGGCCATAACTTTTTTATCAGTGCAGTTTTTTCCTTTTTTCGTTAAGAAACTAATTTTTTGAACATTTTGACACAAAAAAGGTACTTTTTTGAAAATCCGCTAAAGTAAGCCATTTTGAGATATTTCGGTTTTTATTGCTCGATGCCGCACCGGAATATTTAAATTATTTTGAATAAAAAATTCCGCTATTAGTAAATTTTCGGCAGGAAAAAATGTTTCACTCGGGTTAGTTACAGCAAGTTTTGCAGGAAGAATTTGAGTATGGATTTTTTTTTAAATTAAATTAGGAACAATTTCATTTTAAAAGTAAATTTAATTAGCATAAACTTTTAGTAATTGTGCAAAATGACCTTTGTTAACATAAGTACAAAGATTAATACGAAGTAAAAAGTTTAAATTTACTCTTTGCATCAATTCCGCATCGTTCTTTAATATGTTGACTGCATTTTGAATTCTTCCCCACAATTCCTCTTCATTATTAATCGGTCTGGAGTATACCATCGTTTTTAAAGACCCCCATAAAAATAATCCAACGGAGTCATATCCGGTGAGCGTGGCGGCCACTTTACAGGAGCGTCATTTCCTCCACCGATCCATCTGTTTGGATACTGTCGATGCAAATATTGCGGACATTTAACTAAAATGTGGTGGAGCATGACGGTGCATAAACCACATATCTCGTCGAAGTTGTAATGGCAAATCTTCTAATAAATCTGGCAGCGTATTTTGTAAATGTTCTAAATAATCTACACCATTTAGTCGTGGCGGTAAAATGACAGGACCAATAATAAAATTGCCAATGATTCCTGCCCACACATTAATTCTAAACTCATGTTGATAATGAGTTGCTTTCGTGGCATGCGGGTTTTCAGCAGCATAAACATGTTCGTTATGTAAGTTGGTTACACCACTTCTTGTAAAACATGTTTCGTCAGTAAATAAAATGTGGTTAGCAAAATTTACATCCTGTTGTCTTTGTTCTGTAATGAATCGACAGAAGTCCAATCGTTGATCGAGATCCGGGGCCAAAAGGTCTTGTACCTTTTGGATATGGTATGGATGAAGCTGCTGTTCTTTTAATGTTCTATGAACTACATCCTTGGATACTCCTACCTCTAAACCTAAGCGCCTGGTGCTTAATTTTGGATCTTCAGCAATTATTTCCAAAATTTGTTTCTCAACCTCAGGAGTCCTTATTGCACGTTGCCGTCCATAATTGGCAGTTAAAGAAGTGAAGCTACCGGTTTCGCGAAGGCGTCTCTCAATAGCAGCAAATGTTTGATGGTTTGGTATGCGCCGATTTGGATATCTTTCCCTGTATACCCTAACACTTTCGCGGCCATTTCCTTCAAAATACCCAAAAACCAATAGCATATCCGTCATTTCTGCAGAACTGTATCCTTCAGTCATCTTTACAGTCAATTTAAAATTTAACTAACACGTTTCAAACACCTTATTTATTCTCGCATTAGCAAATTCTTACTGAAACACTTACTGTAAACAACATAGACATAGCGAAAATTCTTAAAATACGAAAAATGTTTGCATTTAAATAGTCTGTTGCAAAAAAAAATTTAAATGTGTTCATCAAACAGGTAAAAAATCCGAGGATTTTTGGATGTAACACTCCAAAAAAGTACAAAAAAAAAATACATTTTCCACTGCTAATTCAATGATCACATTTCATCCTCAAAGATAACAGCAAACATTTTTTATTCAGAATAATTTAAATATTCCGGTGCGGCATCGAACGATATAGCACCTTTTTTGTTTCAAAATGTTCAAAAAATTAGTTCCTTAACAAAATTAAACTCGACCGAACTTATATGGGCTTAAATAAAGAGAGATGTCGTCAGAAAAAACACGAGTTATAAAATGGTGGATTTAAAAGGACTATTTATTAAACTATGGATAGTAGATAAAGTGTATCGATTATGTGATAGAAAAAGAAGCCAAAATGTGGCAGATAGACATAATCGAAGAAATGGTTGAACCGCTTATTATAAACGATGTTAATAAAAGTTTTTTTTTTTAAATGGTTTCTTTATTATTGCATAATTACAAATATATACATTTTTCTTATGACCTAAACAGTGTAATTAAACATTGGTATCGATCATTTTACAAAATTAGTAAATTTGGCAACGGATCATGTCTTTATACAATTTATATATATACTAGCTTAAGTTTTCTTATCAATTCCCAACTGGTGTTTAGTTAATTTCAGAAATTTTTTGTAATGAGGAACATTCCTTATTTCTACTGGTAGTTTATCGTAGGCAATAGATGCCCGGTACACTGGACTCATAATTTCTTTATATGTTCTTATATTATTAAGGTGGATATTACCTTGAGTCCTAGTGCAATGTGTATGCATATTAAAATTAAATAATATTTCGTTGTTTGACTTTTGCTTTTTATGTATGATTTTATGCATAAGTTTGCATTGCTCTAGTTCCAAAAGTGTATCTAGTCGATTTAAACCTAATTCTCTATATAAAACCGCCGTATGTGTCAGATAGCCATAATTAAATAATATCTTTAATACTTTATTTTGTAATGTCTGAACAGTGTTAAAGTTCACTACACCACAATTTCCCCATACAGGCAACAAATATCTGAAATGTGATAGAAAAAAGGCGTTATATATATTCATTTTACTTTTTTGTGACAGATAATGTCTATTTTTATATAAAGCGCTGATCATTGGTGCGATTTTGTCAGATACGAAATTAATGTGTTCTTTCCAATTCAGCTTATCATCTATAATTAATCCTAAATACTTTATTTTTTCTACTTTCTCAATATTGAAATTATTTATTCCTATAACAGGGGTCCCTATAGTTTTGTTTTTTTACTTAAAAATCATGTATTTAGTCTTTTCGATGTTTATTTTTAACCTATTGCACAATAGCCAGTCTTTATATTTTTGAAGATCTAAATTTACATTTATCTCAAGGTTGTCCTTACTGTTGAAACTATATATCAGAGCTGTATCGTCCGCAAAGGTGAAATACCGCGCCTTCAACCCCGAGCATCGCAAGCTAAGCACAAACAATGAATACAATAGAGGTCCTAGCACTGATCCCTGTCGCACTCCGCATTCAATTTTTTTGTTTTCACTAACATGTTTATCAAGATTTACATATTGTTCACCACTTAGTAGATAGGTTTTAATTAAATTATACATAGCGCCCCTGATGCCCAATTTATACATTTTGCTTAACAATATATCAAAACTTACAACGTCAAATGCCTTTTTTAAGTCAATAAATACTGCTATTACAATTTTTTTATTATCAATTTCATTTGCGATCAAGTTGACGAGATCTGTAGTAGCACTTAATGTGTTGCTATCTTTAATAAATCCATACTGATAAGGGTCCGCAGTAACATGCCTATGCATAAATGAAATAATCCTGGTTTTTATTGCTATCTCTACTACTTTTGAAAACGTACTTATAACGCTAATTGGACGATAATTGCCCATACAGTCTTTTGGGCCTGACTTATATACAGGGGTAATCTTACTTATTTTCAATTCGAGGGGAAAAATTCCAGTTAAAAGTACATTATTTATTAGTTTTGTTATTATGGGAACTATGTCATCCATCAAATTAATCAAATCTCGTACCGTTACCTTATCATCCCCAGGTGCCGAGAATTTTTTTAAATTTAATATTGTTTCCCTAACCTCTTTCTCACAGGTATTATTTACATATATACTATTTTCACAATAAATTTCTGAAAAGTTAAGCAAGTCTCCGTGTTCTGGACTCAAATTTAATATTTCGTTATTTAATTCGTTTACAATATTGGTACCTACATTTGTGAAGTGAATATTTAGTTCATTTGCTATATCTTTTGAGTCCGTAACCACACTGCCGTTCACATTAATTGTTTTAATATGTTCGTCTTTCGAATCGGACTATGATTAAGCCATAACGACAAAGCAATATTCGATTTTTGAAAATGCTTTGTTTATAAGATTCTATATTATATCTTGCTTTTGTAATTATGTAAAATAGTACCACCCATTGTTATTTATTAGTTAATACGATTTTTTAAATGTTTTCATGTTATAAATACCTACGAATATAATATAATACAATTTTAGGAGAATAGGAATGTTTAAGATTTTTAATTCAAAAACTTGCCCAATACACGCTCCTGGCTAAGGGATTTTTCCAATAACAATGGTAAATCCTCAAATATAGCAATAGCTTGCGATAAATTCAGGGTGGACCTACCTAAATAATGCTCATTATTTGGATCCTTTAATGTAAACACAACATATTTGAAGGGATGGTGTTTAAATTGTTCTTGATACCCCGTTATGCGTTTTGCATATTTAGTGAGCATTTATTACTTCGCGCCATTTACAGAATAGTTTCTTTATTTTACATGTTTACATAATTAATAGTATAGAATTAAAAAGTAACACTAAGTTTCTGGGTATGTTCCTAGATAATACGCTCTCTTAGGACCGTCATGTCGATTATGTTGTAAATAAATTAGATAGGATATGTTATAGTATACGAGTATTAGGTAGATATACTCCCCCAGAGATTCAAGAAATGCTGTACTACGCGAACTTTGAATCACATATAAGGTATGGACTTATCATGCATGGAAATTGCAGAGACATAGATAGGAAAGGCTTTTATTTGTCAGAAACAAGCCCTTCGGATTTTAATGAATCCAAATTATCAAGAATCATGTAGCGGAAAGTTCAAGGAGTATAGAGTTTTGACTGTGTCTGCAATTTTCATTCAGGAGTGCATACTCTTCTTCTTTAAGAATAGGTCGCTTGTTGTAAATAGTGAAGTACAACAAATATATCCGACTTGAAAGTCTTGAAGTCTAGAATATACATATCCCAGGCATAGATTGGCCATGACTGAAAAGGGTGCATACTATCAATGCATAAAACTTTATAATCATCTACCAAAGGACATAAAACTAATAGATAACTTGAAAAAACTAAAGAAATTTTTCTTTAATTTACTCTTGGAAATAGAACCCTACAATGTGGATGAATAGATGATCGTCATGGATAGAGATTGTTTTCATTGTATTTAATGATCTAGGTCATAGTATAGAGAATATACACATACAGTGTGTGTATAAAGTCTGGAAACGGCTTAATAACATCACAATTTATTGGCCGATTTAAACCAAATTTGGTACAGATATTGGCGTTGTTGCCAGCTTTTTGGTTTGTCTGGAATTCGAACGAATTTTATATTTTAAATGTAACACCCTGTACATTTTTTCATTTATAGTTTTTACTTTAA
This sequence comes from Polydrusus tereticollis, assembly GCA_963920685.1. Classification (NCBI taxonomy): domain Eukaryota; kingdom Metazoa; phylum Arthropoda; class Insecta; order Coleoptera; family Curculionidae; genus Polydrusus; species Polydrusus tereticollis. The sequence continues at coordinate 67,757,196 of OY987330.1, forward strand.
AATTGTTACACTTTTGGTATAACATACTTTGTTCCTAAAATCAGTAGTTTTCGAAATAACGACGTGTTTATTATTAATAAATAAAACATCAATTCAGTTTTGATGTAAAGTCATAAACGCTGTCACTTTTACATGCAAAAATGTCTTTAACTGAAAGTGAAAGATTTACAATTCTTATGATGAGAGGATATGGAAATAGGGTCAGGTCTTACGAAGAGGTTAAAAATCTATTTAATGACGCATTTCCAAACCGAAATCCAATTTCAAAAGCAACTGTTCTAAAAATTGTCCGACGGTTCGAAGAAACTGGAAATTGTAAAGATAGGCGAGGATCAGGATGACCAGCAGTAGTACATGAAGAGAAACTTTAGAAATTTTACAACATGTTACTGAAACCCCTGTTTCTTCATTAAGAAAAATTTCTCAAGTAAGTGACGTCTGCTTCAAATCCGTCCATAATGTTTAATAAAACATAAATACCACCCATTTAAAATACATGTAGTTCAAGAGTTATCAGAAGATAATTATGAGCGAAGAATTGAATTTTGTGATATAATGATGTCAAGGTTTGACCAAAATAACCAGTTTTTCAAATTTATAGTATTTTCGGACGAATTAACATTTATGTCAAATGGTAAAGTCAATAGACACAACTGTGTGGGCTGGGCTTCTGGGTAACCACAAGATCGATCCATTTTTTTTTATGGAAATTTGACATTACAACTTTACCTTGAGCTCTTGGACACGCAAATAGTGCCTACCAAACGAAATGTGATGGGTCAAAATTATGCAAATACATTCTTCCAACATGACGGAGCTCCTCCCCATTTTGGTCGAAACGTGCGCGAATTTTTGAACAACACTTTTTCGAATAAGTGGATAGCCACCTAAGTCCCCTGATTTGTCGCCTAACGACTACTTTTATGGGGACACTTGAAGAACACAGTTTATACCACAAAACCTTAAGATTTGGCCGATTTGCAGCATCAAATTTTGGACGAATTTGAATTAATAACGCCAGAAATGATTTATAACACAACTGAAAAATTTTATTTTCAATTAGCACACTGTCAAGCTGTACGGGGAAAACAGTTTGAACATTTAATATAAAAAATATATTTTTTCTAAATTGTACTCGTTATTTCGAAAACTACTGATATTAGGAACAAAGTATGTTATACCAAAAGTATAACAAATTTAAAGTAAACAGGGTGTTACATTTAAAAATATAAAATTCGTTCGGATTCCAGACAAACCAAAAAGCTGGTAACAACGCCAATATCGTCATTATCTTGTTGAAAAATGAAATTGTTGTTCGGAAAAACCTCCCTGACTGAAGGCAACATTACATTATCTAAAATATCTATATATTTCCTCGCATTCAATCTTCTGTCAATGTCCCAACATACTCCTAATCCCCCTCTGTACATCCAAGCCCAAACGTTCACTGAAAATCTTCCCGATTTATCGCTTGGAGAAATATACTTTTTTTCGTATCTGGACCGAGGCGGTCTATACCGGGTGACAACGAATGTTGTTACCCCCCCCCCTATTTTCCGTAGTTTTATTAATACAGATTTTAAAATTTCAGGAGATTCTAAGTGTCTATTTTGCTACTTTTTAGTGAAATCGTACTTTTAAAATCACTTCCGGTTTGACCGGAACTGGTATCAACTCTTTTGTTTTAAATGGAAACCAATTATTTTTATTTGATTCTTGAATTCTACGTCCAATTTCCTTTAAAATGACGTATCACACATTATCATTTGTTTTTAAAATGGCTTCCAGGCTAACTTTTCAAGGAAATCCTTAGATGGCCATGGATTCGCTAATACAACATGATTCTTTGAGAGTGGGCCATGGAAGTTTTAAAATGGTCTATTTTAACCTACATGTTTTATGTTAAACAAGTAGGCTATGAAATATTCTGTGAAATGGCAAATCTAGAAATAAACGGGGACAACTTTTTCTGTCATAAAACTGCAGTTCAAGATTTTGTGTGCAACTCATATAGTATTTTGTAGTGTTTAGTTAATAAAATGGTTTTCTACTCCCAAAATGAAAAAGTTGATATGCTGCTAATCTACGGTGAACGTAGGCGGAATGCCCATGCTGCCGAGCGATTATACATTGAGAGATATCCTGGACGTGAAGGTCGCCATCCAAGCAGGCAATATTTTGTAATTTTCTAAACGAAGTTTAGAAGTGCTGACGAAAATCCCCAAGTATACAGGTATATTATTAGTGAGGAGACCGAAGTTAACGTACTAGCATATGTAGAAGTTCACTCAACAGTTTCAGTAAGAATATTGGCCTTAGAACTTAATATCAGTAGGGAATCTGTGAGGAAAATTTTAAAGAAGTATAACTACAAAAGTTTTAAATTTCAATTACATCAACATCTTTATGAGAATGATGCGGAAAGAAGACTTAATTATTGTATTTGGTTTAGGGAAAATTATAATTTACATGATAAAATTTTGTTTACGGACGAATCACATTTCAGCACACGGAAAAAAAAATTTATAAGAATATCCAAAAATATAATAGAAGTAACTATATTTTATAGTTCTATATAGGACAGCCATATGGTATATTAAGGAAGACTATAAAATTATAGTAAAAACGAGTTAATATTTTTAATAGTTACTACAAAAATATATAGAAATAAAAAAATTCGTTACAGTAAAAACTATTAAACAGGAGTGCAAATAATATAAAAATATGTTGTTGTTTTTTTCTAGCTTCTGTTGTTACGGTTGTAATAATTATTTGTAAAAACTACCAAGCAGTTTTGCACATTTTACTAATGAATATTGTAAAATTTGTAATATTTTTTCGTAAATTCTATTAATTTTAGTTGAATTTCTACCACCAACTTTTGTTATACTAATTAAATATTTTAGTAAATATTTAAAAATCCTTTTGTAGATTCATTTAAATATTTTTGTAACATTTTTTATTTGCTTTTACACATGGTATAATGAAATATATTTTTGGTCTTTCTTTCTTGGTGGTCGAAACTAAGTCTTCCAGATTCCATTCTGCTAATAAATCCTCCAAACTCCACATAACAGCACCATAATACCATAAACACAAAATCAGAGACAAAATTAACCAGTTTGAACTTAAAACACATAAGAGTAAGAGTTAGAGGTACGACCCCTTTGATGGCATAACTGTAAATGCGACGGCGGCGACGGACGACGCGGCTTTGACTATTCCTGTAAATTATTTAGGGTTTCTACTATATTCATTTAGTAAAATACGAATTTTCCTACGAAAATGTTATAAGCGCTTCTATATTTTTCGATATTTTGCAAATATAGTGTTATAAAAATTCAAATAGTTTATTGTTAAACAGTCTTACTATAATTACAACTTTCTAAATTCTATTAAAAATTTTAGTAAAGAAATATAGTAATTTTTACTAAGTTTCCTTTATAACCATTTTTTATGCTTGTCTCTTAATGTAATAAAAAACTATAAAAGCCACAAAAGGATTTAGTAAAATTCACAATACAGTTTCTTACTTTTAACTAAAAGAAATGGTTATTTAATTTAACCAAAACGCATTTGTAAAATGTAATATAATATACCTTAGTAGTGGCATAATTATACTATGTTATATAAAAAAGCTAACCATATTTTTTTATAAATTTAGTTTACAATTTTATTTTGGAAAAGACTGATATAGAGATTTATAGTTATTAAGAGGTTTTATAGAGAAATATACTAAAAAATTCTTACTAAACTAAATTTACAATACTGTTTTTTCCGTGCAACAACGGAATTTTTAATAGACATAATACGCATTACTGGTCGACTGTGAACCGCCATGAAATGAGAGTTGGAGATCGTCAACATAGATTTGGATTAAATGTATGGGCTGGTATTGTAGGAACAAGAGTACTAGGTCCCATATTTTTCAAAGGACATTTAAATAGCGAGCGTTACTTAGATATGCTGGGAAACGAGATCGAAAATGAAATAGGGCAACTTCCTCTAGAAACTTGTATTTTCACCAAGATGGTGCACCACCTCACAATAGTCGCATGGTGCAAGATTGCCTAAATGCAAGGTTTGATGCTAGAGTGATATCTACACACAGCCAAATAAGGTGGCCAGCAAGATCACCGGATTTAACTCCAATGGATTACTTCTTATGGGGTGATATTAAGGATAAAGTTTATGATACACCTTCTAACACTTTGTATGAACTCCAGGACAAAATTCGAAACGCGTTTTTGTCTGTTACACCAAGGATTTTAGAAAATGTCACGCGAAAAACCCGCACGGTTGTAAATAAATGCATTGAAGTGGAAGGTGGGCATTTTGAACATTTGTTACCTTGATTGTTATTGTTTTACTAAATAAAAAGTGTTCGTAACAAACATTAAGGGATTCCATTTTATTTTTTATTTTTTTTTTTAATATGACCTATCTCGATTATTTTTCAATTTTGGCCGCTCCATTAAGTATAATACCATACGTATGATACATTTTCAAAAAGGTAATTTGATAAGCTATTTTTTGGCCCTAAAAAAATGCCTTGTTGCCATTTAAAAATATTGAGTAATTCTTCCTCATTGTTTAAAAAAAAATGACATATCTAAAATATTTTTGACAGAAGCATCTTTCGCAAAGAATGTAATTGTTCAACATAAAACAGGTTAAAATAGACCATTTTAAAACTTCCATGGCCCACTCTCAAAGAATCATGTTGTATTAGCGAATCCATGGCCATCTAAGGATTTCCTTGAAAAGTTAGCCTGGAAGCCATTTTAAAAACAAATGATAATGTGTGATACGTCATTTTAAAGGAAATTGGCCGTAGAATTCAAATATCAAATAAAAATAATAGGTTTCCATTTAAAACAAAAGAGTTGATACCAGTTCCGGTCAAACCGGAAGTGATTTTAAAAGTACGATTTCACTAAAAAGTAGCAAAATATACACTTAGAATCTCCTGAAATTTTAAAATTTGTATTAATAAAACTACGGAAAAAATAGGGGGGGTAACAACATTCGTTGTCACCCGGTATACTCGAATATGACCATGATGATACGATTGAAACACTTTCTCGTCACATTTAAAAATATAAAATTCGTTCGGATTCCAGACAAACTAAAAACTGGTAACAACGCCAATATCGTCATTCGGTGCGTTAGATCCTCTTACACAACTGTACCAAATTTGGTTTAAATCGGTCAATAAATTGTGATGTTATTAAGCCATTTCCAGACTTTATACACACACTGTATATACAATGCATTAGGTGTTTAAAACCTATTTATTTTCTTTCTGTCTGGCACTATTTAATTGTATTTACTCTTAAATAAAGATAATTTATTATTAATATTACTATTATTATTATTAACGCAGAAATACGATCTTATATTATATATATCTATATAGGGTGTTTCAGAAGTATGATACGTAACTTAAAAGGGTGATTCCTTATGGTATTTGAAGAGAAAAAGTTCATAGGAACATGTGTTCGGAGTTGCTTAGTTTTTGATATAGAGGGTGTTAAAGTTTTTTTAAAAAGAATCGCTTTCCTTTTTTAAACATCCTTTCCCCGATTTTATTGAAATTTGGTACCGCTATTCATAATAATAAGGGGCTTAATTTTCCTTGACTAGATTAAATTTATTCAATCCATTGGCGTCCTGGAGAGCACTTTAACGAATATTATTGACAAGAAAATGTACGCCACTAATTTTTTTCTAATTCTTAAATTGTTTTCGTATCTTGCTTCGTTTGCGCGAGAAAAAATATAAACCACTTTATTGCATGTACAAAAAAAATACATATGTATTTTTAATTAAAGCGTTTAAATTAAAAATAAATAATGATACAAAGAAAATGCAACAGTTAATCAAAGCAAATATCAAAAATAGCCACCTTATGATAAACGCAACCGATTTTTTTTTTAACTGTAACACCCTGTATATCAAAAACGAGGCAACTCCGGACACACGTTCATGTGAACTTTTTCTCTTAGAATATCATAGGGAATCACCCCCTTAAGTTACGTACCGTGCTTCTGAAACACCCTGTACATTGACTACCTTGTTTAAAACTGCGAACAATAAAATATTTACCCAAAAAAAGGCGTTATTTGATTTTTACGCTAAAATTTCCTTATTGTTTTTAAAAAAATAAATTTTGGATTAGAAAAATTGGAAGGGGGAGGGGCGCAAGGGCCTGAAAACGCTTACCCGGTACCCAAAACTCCTAGCGCTGGCCCTACCTACCAGTTAGTCACTATAAAATAAAATTAATGTGTTATTTACATACCTTTTATTATGACAACAACGAGAAATGCTGGTAAGGCTGTTACAATCATTTCAATTTGGCTGGATTTTCCAATACGATCAATTTGCTGTTAAGTCCCAAGGTTTAGTCACTGGTCATTGGTCATATTCCCGTCAGCTTCCTGGCTAGTTCATCACTGACGCGCCGAACCTAGTAAAATATTTTTACCAATAAATTACAGTAATTATCAAATTATTATAATATTAAATATTTTTGATGTCGGTCATAATCTCCTAATAGTTCACATTCTTGGACCTTTGGAGCAATTATTATTTATACGTACTAAATCAAATCACACAAAAACAATGTTTAGTAAATGTGACAAGAGCGTAGGTATCAAATCGGAGTTAATAAAGTATTGAAAATAAAATTATTACTGGAAATCTTTATCTTTTGGAAATTCAGAAAAATGTGTTAAAATATTCAGGATGTCTTAAAAGGTATGGTCAATAATTGGGGATTAAGTAGATCGACTCAAAATAGGGTCCGAAGGTAATGTAAGATTTGTCCTATATCCCTCTATACTCAAGCTACAGGTTTCTAAAGAGAAGACCCTTAAGAGGTTTTTTAAAAACGTTTTCGAAACTAATAAAGATACCAACTTAAAATTTAGGTATTCTAGTAAACTTTACACGCCGAATCTAATTATTGTGGTTAAAATGTCAAAATCTAAAAGTAGCACAAGAAATAGCCGAGGGCAGAGTGAAAATGTACCTAACTATTTTATATTGATTTTTATATTTCTTAGAATTAGAAAACTTCAACGCTTCTTGCAAAATAACGGCACTCCTGGTTTAACACGATTTAAAGCATAATTTTCAAGATTAATCGATGCAAAAACTATCTTGCATGAGAGGAAGAAAAAAATTAATATTTTTTACCCGAATTTTAATATTTTTCATGATCTTATTTATTAAAAATGTTATTACTAAATTCCTGCTACAATATGTTTCTCTTAAAAAAATTGAAATTTACTTATTTGACCTTCCTCTATTTTTACACTAGCTAAATAGTTTGCCATGCAAGATTATTGCTTGATTGACTTATCTCAAAACCTTGCTTCATATTTTTTATTTTATTTTTATAAAATTTAGATTCACATTTTAATAGCAATAGAGAAATATTTGTAGATTTGTCCAAATTGTTAAGTTTTCTAACTCTCTCAAACTTGCGCAGGTTTAAGATAGGCTTGATATTTTCGACACTAGAGCAAGTTCAGGTTCCTCTTCCTCTGGCTCAGAGTTGGGAGTAGTTTCATCCGTTTCTTGAACCTATTCAATACACTCGATGATAGACAAATACGCACTTCCTGTTGGCAAATCGTTATCAATACAGGCAAGTTGTTTCAAGTTCACAAATGTGTCTTTAATGTTAGGAAACAGTAGTGCTAGCGGAATATTCTTTTCTTCTTCTAGGTCGTTAATATTATCTGCATTACACATACATCCGGCTTTCATAAAGCATTTTTTTATTGTTGCTGGGCACAGATTGCGCCAGGCCACCAAAGTCCATATCAAGACGTTGGTTATGGTAATATTATTTTCAATTTTTTGACGAGGACAACCACTCCCTATACATGCTAAAAGCCTCTGTAGAGCATTTTAAAATTCTGAATAATGTCTTGGTCCAAAGGTTGGCAATGTGAGGTAGAATTGGGTGGAAAAAAAAATAAGTTTGACATTGTCCAGTGTAATTTTAGGATGAGATTATACAGAAATAATATCACTCTTCTTTTCTGCTTTTTCATCATGGCATCAAATCTGTGAAGCCACATTGTCATGATGTCTGCTGCCATCCACGCTTCTTTATTCGAGACCCATTGTTTACACAGATCAGAATTGTAAATCGTTGTTCTGGTACACTTGTCATCTTTAAATTCAAATTCAAATTCAAATTCAAAAAGTGTTTATTAAGGCGGGGCTCAGCCACAGGCTGCTTAGGCTCAACCTGAAATATCTTACTTATGTAATAAACAGATATGTATACAGTATTATTGAAAATCACTAAATAATATATATTAATCTGATTAATATTAGCTTATCAAGCAAATTATGTGAAATTACGAATAATTAAGTCTACCTAAACTAAAGGATAGGGATATTGGAACACTATCAGTAACTCCTACAGTAACGAGTGGTGGACACTATACATATTTGTAATAATTCTTAAGCTGATTTTTAAATGCATTTTTATTATTAATTGATTTTAAATAGTTTGGTAAGGTGTTAAATGAAATACAAGAATGATAGGAAAAAGAACCTCTGAAAGCAGAGGTAAAATGTGGTGGTATGTGAAGTAAAATTGGTACCCTTCTCGGTCTAACAAATACACCATCGCCAAAAGTTAGTTTTTTGTAGAGATAGGTTGGTGTATGGGAATTGATAATTCCTTTTAAAAAACAGAGAAAATGAACATCACGCCTTTTTCCATTCTGAACCAACCAAATTGCAAATATCATGGGATTATACGATCTCTTCGCCTGACACATACAGCAAACCTCATACACGCGCTCTACATGACCTGTAGTCCGTATCGGTCTTGGGCTTGCAGACAGGGGCCATAAACTACGTCACAATAATCACAAAGAGATAAAATAATTGACTCTGTTAATCTCAATTTAGTGTTAACATCCAGTATGTATTTAAATTTATAAATTGATTTTAATGCCATAAGCTAGTTTCAAAATATTAGTAACATGCTCACCAAAAGTAAGATTTTGGTCAAGAGTAATCCCTAGGATTTTACAAACATTTTAAAAATTAATTGGAACTCCGTCCAACAAAACGGAATCGTTCACCAGAACTTTGGCACGTTGCCTATCTGTACCAATAAGCATAGCAGAGGCTTTTGCAGGATTCACCAGAAGGCCATTTTTTTTAGACCACACACATATCTTTAAGTTCTGATTAATTTGGGCAAAAGAGAGACGTTGATCATTAGGTGAAAATGACAAATAAATTTGCCATCATCATAATGGTAAGAGGAAGAAATTTCAGTAGGTAGTCCGCTGTAAATAAAATAAACAAGAGTGGTCCCAAAATCGAACCTTGTGGAACCCCACTAGTTATTTTTCGGCTTTTAGATGCTATTAGCTCTCCATTAGAGATTACCTGAGCTTGCTGGTTACGGTTGACAAAATATGATTGAAACCACTCCAAGACATTGAGAGAAAAACCATAATAAGTACCTTAATTTAGCTAATAATAATTTGTGATCCAAATAATCAAATGCCCTGAAGTAGTCAAGCATTATCAGAATAGAAACCAGGGATTTATCCATACCATACAGTAGATCATCCGATAGGTCTGACAAAGCCGCTAAAACCCGACTGCTTACAAGGCAAGAGATTTAAGGCCGTTATATAATTTTTTACTTGTGGATAAATTGCCTTTTCAGCAATTTTAGATGTCACCGTAAGTATACTTATATCCGAGGTTATGCTCTTCCTTGGCATCGGCGAATCCAGCGCATTTTTCCAGCTGGAACCAACCTAGTTAAAAGTGAAGCGTTAATAATGTGAGTAAGTGCTATGATGCAATATGGCATACACATTTTTAAATTTTTTAAATGCAGATGTTTTTGTCGGCAATGCACGATAGTAGAAACCTGTCTCATCTGTATTAAATACGTCCCTTGGGGCATAATCCTTTAAAATGGTCAATAGCCTTTCTTTCCAAGCAGTTACGTCTTCGATATTGATATCGGCTGATTTGCCACATATTTTTTTGAAGGTAATATCGTGCCGACGATGGAAATTTTTTCTAACCATCCATTTGATGCCTTGAAGTTATCTACTCCTAGACATTGAGCAGATTCGAGAGCTATTGCTTGAATTATGGGCCCGGATGTTGGTAAGTGCTTATTTCGCGCGTTGAACAATCAGTTGAAAACAACTTGGTCCACTGCCAGTCCTTCGGGTTTGGGAAATTTTTTTTTGTTTACCATTGCCACTTTCATGAAACAAATTTCTAACTTCTGCTTTAATTTGAAGCAACATAGTCTTTCGGGTCTTACGCACTTTAAATTTTTCAGCCAATTTCCTGGTACTTAAAACAGATTTTTCACTGTGGTTCTCTCCGCAGGGTCTTATCATTGGGGCGGGGGGGGGGGGGGTGTTGGTGTCCGGGGCGTTTGTGTCGATATCGTAGTTGGAGGCTTGTCTGATGAGGGAGGTGTTGTGAGAGGTGGGTGTGCTTGATATCGCAATGGAGGTCTACGTTACGAGGTCTACGTTTCGTGTGAACCATGGGATGTCCATGGCAATTTTGATATAACGATTTTCAGGAGATTGGAGACAGTTCAGGCTGAATGATGGGGCTGCGTAACCCCATGCTGCCGAAGCATAGGTTTCAGGTATTTAAGCCATTTTGTTTTGTGGCTAAGGAAGCTGTGGCGGTTGAGAAGGGGGTATAGTTGGCTGTAGATTAGCCTGACTTTGTTGAGGGTGTTTTGGAAGTGAGGTCGCCAGTGAAGGGTTTTATCGAGCGTGATCCCGAGGTATTTCACTGAGTCAGACCAGAAGATATCGCAGTCGTCCAGGTTGATCTCGTCGTTGCATTCTACGAGCAAACTGGATGGTTTGTGTCTATTAATGTTGACAACCGATTTATCAGCCTTTCAATGCATCCGCCCGCAATAAAGTAATTAGTGTATGTAAGTACCTATATTTCTTAAGAATTCTCGGGTGTAATGTTTATTCCTTTTGCGTACCCATTCCCCATTTTACGGGTGTACGTTCGAATAATGTGATTTTTTGTTATACGTTAGTTAACCATGAAGGGATTTAAGAGATCCTAAATTAATTTTAAAATTTCTTGCAGTATTTGTTTAAAAGATGTAAAACCTATAAAAATGTCATATAAGCTACCTGTAACAAGCTCACTGTCATACCTAGCGATGCAATTTTGGGCAATAAGTATTTAAAAATGATTAAACATAATATTACATTTTAAAATAAAAAGTATGTTTGCTCGTTGTTGAATAGCAGTTTTATTTTTGATGTTAAAGTTAAAAAAGTAGACACGCTGTAAATCACAATTCAAGTCACATAATAATATGTTTCTCTCACTTTAATTTCAATTCGATGAGAAATGACAACAGTCGATCAGTTACTTGTTTTTTTCAAGTCAACGAAAGGCATTGATTGGGACAATAAAAGGCGACCAATTTCGATGATTTTTATTGAAATATTTAGAAATAATAGGTTTCATCTTTGAAAACAGGTACCAACGTATATTTCCTATCAGTCACATTGTGTCACTATTGTATTTTAACAAATTCTGTAAATTATCTAAACTTGAAATTAATAAACCTAACCCTCAAACTGCATCCTTCTGGTAGGGGAATCTAAAGCGTTGCCAGCTTATGCAAAATTAAAGTAGCAGCATGAAAAATACATATTCGTCACGTGTGTTACCGATCTGATGGCAACTTATGTGACAGTAGTAACTTTTGTGATAACAAAGTATGGTTGTGTTCCAGTTTTGTGTTTCATGTTTTATTGAAGATAACGGCACTGCCGCCTGCTGAAAAGCAAAAACGGTACAGGGAGCGGGTAAATGTTGGCCTAGAAGCCAAACTAATCTGGTATAAAGTAGAAGACATAATATTCAAAAATCTTAATAAGCCAGCACATGCTACCATCCGTATTATGACCTTCAGGGAAGAAGATTACGAGAAGTTATCGAAGCGATTAGTCACATAACCAACACAGCACACTTCCTTTCAGAAATATCACTGATATATTTCGATTGTCTCAAAAACATAACCTTGACAGACATTTTGTGATTTTTTCCGCTTTAGTTCATTTATTAAACTTGAGTTGTTACTGTAGTGAATTAGAATATTGAACAGTAAAGGGACAAAAGTCCTGTAATTTGTAAGAACTTTAAATACCAATATAAGTTGATAACAAATTTTGGTTAAACTTTCATGTCTTTATAATGGAATAGGTATGTAGTTTTAATAGTGTTTATGTATCAAACATTGATATAGGTACGCAGTGTCCTTGATATATTATAGATTGGTATTTTTCTACCAATATAAAGGTATAAGATCTGTAAAATTTTTCGCCACCGCTCCTGCTCGTTGTCACCGTTCCCGCTCGTCACCACAGTCCTTAGGGTATTTATAAAACATGAACTGCACCATTGTAAATTCGCGAGAGCAGTAACGTATTCTGAGGTTAGAATATTAATTTTCTTTGTGGATAATGTGACCAGTATTTAATATTATTAAACTATGAGATAAGATAAGCCCTGTGTATTGTCTATAAATGCTTGAAATATGGAAAATATTTCTATATTTTTTTATCAAATGTGTCAAATTTGTTTCCTCCCGTTGGCTAAAGCATGAACGACGAACAATACAAGGTCAGCGAGATAAAAGTTGGTGATGTTGGAACTACGAACGGGAGCGGTGGTGGCTTTTATAAATGCATCCATTATTCCCCTTTAGGTTAAGTTGCGACCGGAACGGTGGCGACGAGTGGGAGCGGTGACTAAAACTTTTATAAATGCACCTTAATACCCATATAATAGTGTTATGATTCATACTTCAAATTATTACTTTATTATTATTACTCAATAATAGTTTCTATGTTTTCTTAATAAATTTATTTCTGACCGGTATATTATTAGCTTATAACGTCTTAGTTACGCGGGAATTATAAGGCTCATAACTCCCTTGGGATATTAAGAAAAATTTGACATAAAATCAAACGATTGACATTTAATGTCAATTTGATTGTCATCTATTGAAACATTTATTCCACTTTAAAAATGAACAAAATGTTACTAAAATCGGTCAGAAACAAAATTATCTATGTATCACTGGAATTATAAGGGTCTCAATTACCTCGGGCAATTGCTGTCCCTCGGGCCAAAGGCCCTCGGGACGTAAACTTTGCCCTCGGTAATTAAGACCATTATAATTCCCTAGATACATAAATAACCAATGTTATTTGTATTGAATGATATATTATTTCATTTTATGTAATTACAGAAATATTACAAGAATTTTTTTTTGAAATATTTCTGAAGTATTTGCCTCTAATTTTAAATATTTTAGAAATGCAAATATGTAATGTTTCAGAAACATTAAATGAAATATTACTTTTATGGGACGTTTTTGGATTTCTGAAAGATTTCATCAATATATCATAAATGTTTTGAAACATTTAGGATCTTTCGGAGAATCTAATATAAAATAGGAAATAAAAAACTTGAAGTCTCCCTCCACAAAATAAATTTTTTATTTCCTATCATATTAACTCCACTGTAAGTATGGACTACTTTTTCAATTTTAATATAAAATATTTCTGAAACATGATTGTTCTGTGTGGGAAGTTACCAATATCACATCACTGAAGTTACCTTTCGTATTTTCCCCTTTTTATAGATTTTACCGAATATTTTTATATTATTTATTTTATTCCTTTTGCTATAACACAGTATTTTGTATAATACTCTTGCAAATTATTGCTCTGTGAGGTAATATTTCACCATTTCCTAAAAATTAACATGTGAAAAAGTCGCAAAAATTAGTTTAATTTTTAAAAAAATTTTTAGACGAATTAGTCCTTAAGATAGTATTTTAGCAGGATTAGGCCAAAAGTCGCAAAAATTAGTTTAATTTTTAAAAAAATTTTTAGACGAATTAGTCCTGAATATAGTATTTTAGCAGGATTAGGCCCTACCACATATTATGCATTTAGTAACTAATTACCTTAACAAGCGATTCTCAGAATAGTTTGGAAGACACGTACCAATCAAATGGCCAGCCAATAGCTCAGATCTTAATCCACTCGATGCGTTTCTTTAAAGTTACATAGAAGAAAAGACAACATAGAAAATGGTAATCACCTTAGAAAACTCATTCAAAACGAGATTATATATTTATACGGAGACAATTTCGATTTTATCACAAATACTGTACTGAACTAAGAAGAACGCTAATTTAATGCATTAAAGAAAATGGTCGCCCAGTTGTACATCTTTACATATAATATAATATTATAATGTAACATTAAATAATGTTAAAATGTGTTATAAAATTATTTTGAAATTGTTGTGCCGCTTTTATTCTTAATGTCTGAAATTAAAATAATGTGTTTTTCTCTTTCCGAATATAGCATTTTAACTAAACACAGGGAATTGCTGTAATTTAATATGAATCGTAACAATTAAAGCCGCTAAAGCGCAGATCAAATGAATGAAAATACTTTCCAATTTAAACGTAAATATTTTTAAAACGTTGGGTAACGTATGCTACATGAAATACGTTTAGAATTGTAGGTAAAATTCAAAAATTTGATAATATACAAAATAATTCAGTAATTTCCCTAGGTCCGAAAAGGCTTCGTTTCGGAGATACAGGGTGTTAAAGTTTAATTTTTATATTTTCTAAATAATTTTTGAAATAATGTTGATAATTGAACTAAAATTGGTGCCTAGGAGTTTTTTAAAATGCGAAATTCAAATTTAATGGCTGCCACTTATAGAGGGCGCCGCCTACATTACTTTTTATTCTTTTAAGGAGTCATAACTTTTTTATACGTGTTTTGTATTGCAATTTTAAGCAAAATAATTCTTATTCTATTATTATTAGGTGAAACAGGTATACTTGAGAAGTCGCTATGAGCAACCGTTCTCGAAAAAAAGAATAACAGCATTTTCGGGAACAGAAAACAGAAAAAGGTGAAAAGGCATCGCATACTGTTAATTAGTAAGATGTTCAAAACGAATTACACAAGTAGTGAAATTTGCAATATGCACTTCGTTTATAGCCTGACCACAGTAATTCATTAGCAGCCAGGCGTCCTTATATGAAGGAAAATACCATCGTGTTATCCCGCATCATACGATGTTTACCCGTCTCCATTACCGTCTTAATGAAACTGGAAGTTCTCAAAATCAAACCGCTGGAAACAGGCGACCATGCACAGCATTGACAAAATTCCTACAACAGGTTTTAGAAAAATTGCTTTTATCATAAATGTAAGTTCTTCTGAAGTTTTCAGAATTTTTCAGAACAATCTCCTATACCCTTATCACATCCAGCGAGTACAGGCACTCTTACCAACTGATTTTCCATGACTGATTTATGCCAATGGATGCAACAAGAAATTGGCGAAAATCTCAAGTTTTTAGGACATTATTCACCGATGAGGCAAATTTTCCAGAGATGCCATGATGAACTTCCACAACAATCACGTATTGGCGGATGAGAATCCTTATTAGAAGGCCGTCATTATCACCAGTTTTCACTTAACATATGGGTCAGAATTGTTGGAGACCCTTTGATATACCCATTATTTTTACAACCGAGGCTTACTGGAGAAGTTTATCGTCGTTCTCTTGAAGATGAATTGCCCATACTTTTGGAAGATGTCTCATTGCCATTGAGGTTGCAAATCTATTTAATGCACGATGGTGCTCCACCCCATTTCAGTTTAGTTGCTCGTGAATATTTGAACACAGTGTATCCAAATCGTTCAATAGGTCGAGGAGGACCACAACCCCCTCAGGTCTCCAGACATAAATTTATTGGATTATTTTCTTTTGGGTCACCACAAACATATAGGTTATACGACCCCAATAGAAACTGTGGAAGAATTAAGGAATCGCATTATCGCATCCTGTGAAACACTTAGACACACACCCAAAATATTTGAACGCGTTCGCCAATCACGCGCTGGCGCTGTAGGATAAGATGCCTGTATTACAGTTGGGGTGCACATTTTTAATAACGGTTACAACTTAAGTGACGTATTTTTCAATAGGATTGTCGTTTGTTAAATATGTTTTCTTATCTAATTGATAATGCTAATGAGTAACAAGGTAATATTAATTGGTTACTGACTGTTTCACAGTATTATTATTAAATTTTTTTTTTAATGTAATTATTAATGTTGATAAATAAAATAAAAATAAGTAATGCTTTTGTTTTCTTCTTCTTTCAGAAACTTTTGTTAGCATTTAATACCCCATACTTTCAAACAGGTAGGAAATATACTGCAATGAATACTTTGTCGGCATTGACTTAATGGAAAAGATTTAGGAATTTATCAATGAATGCAGATTAAAATATAATATAATATACAGGGTGTCCAAGATAAGAATGGGATAGCATTGGAATCTTGGAAACGGTATATAGGAATTACAATGTTGGTTAAATTGGGAAAAAGTTGCACAATTTAATTACCTTTTACATGGTGTTTGCAAAATTAAACTATATTTAACCGATGTCGATATTTAAAAATAAAATTATTTTTTGCTGTATTATTTTTTATTTATTTGTTGCATTATTTTACCAGATATAAAAATATGAAAAATACTTTTTCTTTGTCACTTTTTAAGCTGAACAAGATAGCCTTTACAGATTTTCAGTACAACGTTTCGTTTTCGAAAAAACATCCTAAACTTTCTTTTTTTAAATACGGTCGTGTGTTTTTTTTTTTTAATCGAAGGCTATTTTGAACTCTAAAATAACTGATCTATCACTTGAACAAATTTTCAGCTTTTTCTCTATCATACATTTTTATTATGTAACGAATAAAATCCTCATATCATAAGACCGTACAATAAACATAGTGGGCTTTGAAACAAACGTTCGTCTTTCTTGACAACTTACTTCTGTCATAAATACAAAATTTAATTAGGTACGAGGTCTTTCACTTCGTTTAAAAATGGTTGTACATTTCTCTTTTGAGAAAAAGTTTGATATGTTAGAGTGTTATATTTTATGCCATAGAAATATTCGAGAAGCTGAGCAAATGTATTTAAATAATTACCCAGAGAAATTACAACCAAATTAAAAGATGTTTGGAAGAATTGTTGGCAATTTATTGCAGTATGGGTCATTTAATAAAACAGATGTTACTAGAAACAAACCATGTAATGAGGAAATTCAAAATAATGTGGCATTAGCTGTAACGGAAGACCCTACAACATCAGTTAGAAACATTGAGAAAGTAAGTGGAACGCCAAAATCTACGGCACATTTTATTTTGCGTAAGAACAAATATCACCCGTACAAATTGCGAATCTGTCAAGGACTAAAACCGGGAGACGACATAAGGCGAAGGGTATTTTGTGAACACTACACTAGGCAATGTCAAAACGACGAAAATTTTGTCAATAAAATTTAATTTTCTGATTTATATGATAACCAACAACGGAATCTGTAACAGGAGAAATACGCATTATTGGTCCACAGAAAATCCACGGATGTACAAAATGGCTAGACACCAACATCGTTTTGGTTTCAACATATGGTAGGAATTTTGGGAACAAAGATAATTGGGCCAATTTTTTACCACGGAACACTAAAATCGGAGCGGTATCGAAATTTACTGCAGCATAATTTGGAAGAATGGTTCGATAACAATTTACCACTAGCAGAAATCAATAACTTTTGGTTTCAACAAGATGGGGCCCCCGCTCATTATTCGAGAATTGTCCAAGAATATTTAACAGATGGATAGGTACGCGTTCAGCTATCTCTTGGCCTGCACGATCGCCTGATATAACTCCTTGGGACTTTTATCTCTGGGGGTACATCAAAAACTATGTGCACCAACGTAATCTTCAAACGGAGAAAGAATTGCGTCAACTGGTTTTAGAAGCATTTCAAACGATTACCCCAGATGTACTTAACAATGTTTTGAATTCCACAGTTAGACGATGTTACCTATGCTTAGAAAATAATGGTCATTTGTTTGAACACTGTTTGTAATTAAGTTCTAATTTGGTATTATGTTAATAAATCTTTTTCGAGCATTCAGTGCCGAACTATGGAGATTTTTCTTGAATATTTTTAAACGATAGCTAAAAAGCTGAAAATATGTTTAAACCAATGCAAGTGGTACATTAGGTATTTTAGAGTTCAAAATAGCGTTCGATTAAGAAAAAAAACACAGGACCGTATTTAAAAAAAGAAAATTGAGGATGTTTTTTCGAAAACGAAACGTTGTACTGAAAATCTGTAATCCCTATCTTGTTCAGCTTAAAAAGTGACAATGAAAAAGGATTTTTAATTTTTTTATATCTGTTAAAATAATGCAACAAATAAATAAAAAATAATACAGCAAAAAATAACTTTTTTAAAAAATATCGAAATCGGTTAAAGTAAGGTTAATTTTGCAAACACCATGTAAAAGGTATTTAAATTGTCTTTATCCTAATTTAACCAACATTGTAATTCCTACCGTTTCCAAGATTCCAATGCTATCCCATTCTTATTATTTTGGACACACTGTATATTATATGTAATATAATATCAAAAAGATATATAAAATATATACTGGGTGCTCGGATAATACATCAGGATATTTCGAGTGGTGATTTCACATGTTAAAATAAAGGTAGTAAGTCATATAACATAAAGTCGAGAACTCAATACTTTTCAAGTTAAAGCCTTTCAGTTTAAAAACTGATTTTACTGCTAACAAAAACTTTAATTCCAGGTTGTGCCTAAACAGTTAATCGACTCATATAAAGAGCACCTTTTTAATTAGGTATTCTCTTGTCTTTAAACTGGCATATCATTTTTTTCCATAACTGTCAAAAGAAGAAAGATATGGCAAGAATTAAATTTGAATTTCAGGTAAAGTGGAAAGATTTTTATAACAGAAATATAGAAGTCGTTAAACGTAGTCTCTGTGCTAAATATTAACTTGATGGTTTAAAAACTAATCGCAAGATGTTAAAAAAAAAGAAAAAAATTGAAGTTCGACAGGCTGTAACTCAAAAAGTACTGAGTTCTCGACTTTAAGTTATATGATTTACTACCTTTATCTTAACTTGTAGAATCACCACTCTAAGAATCCTGATGCATTATCCGAACACCCATATTCAGTGCGTCCGCGGATACTCAACTATACTGGGAAAACCTTTAGTTTTCGACTAAAACTATTTTCTTTTGCCTGTTTGATTAAGTTGAATGAAATGATTGAAATTTTGCAAACCTAAATTTTTATATTTTGTTCGCACAACAAGATCAACATTTTTTCTCAATGTGAATCAAATTTCCACAAGAAGCAATAGAAATGATAATGACATTTTTCAAAAATTGAAATTAACAGTTTTTACAAGTACTGTTAACTCTATCTGGGGCACCGTATATTCCATTTTAGATATAATATTCAAAAATACTCATTGTTAATCAATGTTGATAATCCGTAGCGTAAGCAGATGACGGGGTTGATTTCAACTCGATAGGTGCATGTCGTAGAGTAATATCGAGATTTTGAATTTAAATATACTAGCAATGCCCCTTGAGTTATTAAAATTCTCGGTTTTTAAGAATAGTTCTGTATTTTTAATGAAGCGTTTTAGGAATATAGACAATGGTGAAATATTGCATCCTCTGTAAAAATACATTTTAAAAGAATCCAAAAAATGACAGTAAATCTATGTCAGATATAATGCTGAAGTTTTTTACACTTATACGGGTGCTCCATTAAAATCGCCTGTTTTTAAAGCCTAATAACTGTGCGAACTCACGTTTTTTCAATGAGCTACACAAAACTTTAACCTGTATCTCCACAAGTCGACTGGTTCAAATTTGTATATATTATAATATATCTACTGTTGAAGCAAGTATAAATAATAATAACACAGTTGCAACTGGGGCGACACAACTTTGGAAGTATACCTCACTACCTTTCATTAGGGACATCACCCCTGAACTCTCTAGAATTTTCAATCAAATTGACAACATAAAAATTGCTAACAAATCTGCCCTCACAATAAGATCAATTTACTCAAAAACAAAAGACAAAACTGACTTACAACAACTATCAGATGTGGTTTACAGTATTCCGTGTGCTGATTGTGATAAAATATACATAGGTCAAACTTCCAGACCGTTATCTGGCAGAATCACTAATCACAGGAGTGACTGTAGACTTCACCCTGAGAGATGTGCACTTGCAGAACATGCCAATAAATTCTCACATAACATAGACTATAACTCAGCTAAAATTTTAACGATTCAATCAAATCAAACGAAAAGACTCTTCCTTGAGATGGCTTTTATCGCACAGGAACCACAGTGCATAAACAAAAGAACAGATATTCAACACCTCAGTGAGATTTACTCATACCTCCTTTTCTTAGACAAAAATAAGAATAATAACTCGGATCATAACAATTTAAATAATTCATCTACATAAAATTAAAATTAAATCAAACGATGTCAATAGTTTACTGTATAATAAAATATAAATGACAATCTTGCACACCATGGTGATTGGATTCCACTTTCTTCGTCTTCTTCTTTTTTTCCCTCTCTAAATTGTTAATGGCTTGTCTCAAAGAAGTCACATGAAATGACAGACATCAACTGTCAATTTTTTCAAAAATGAAATCTGACGGAGATTCATAACCTGTCTTTATCACGGTGGTTGCACGTTTTGTCTGTTCATTCGCGCCAAATGACTGACATACCTTTTAAAGTTGGCTAAGCTAACTTAATCAATTAAATAATAAAATTCTTATTAATTATGTGAACGTAACTAAGTTTTCCAGTTTCATGTTCGTGATTCGTCCTTATACAATTTTAAAACCTACCTAACTTAAATGAACCTTTGGTTTTTTGTCTTTAACGAGTTTTACTGCTACTTTGATGCTCCAATTGCGAATTTCTAAGATCCATATGATCACCCTCAACAAAGTGTAAGTAGTTAACACTATACAATTGTATAGCAGCCTCACTGTTACTTTTTTCCTCATTTTGTAGTCTCCCTGAAGATGGAATTGATAATAAATAATTCCGAAAGCTTGGAATAAAACTTTAAAGAGTATCCTTTCATATTGCTGCACACCCCAATATTCTACTAGTTTGTTCTCTAACTAGTCAGCAAAGACTACCCTCTCAAATATTATAATATATATATATATTATAATATAACCATACTCAAACACTCCGACCAATCAGATCCTAACACGTCGAAACCAAGATGGCAACGTCTTACATCAGGCATCAGGCCACTGTCGATAGGCCAATCAGAATAGCGTCTCCTTGTTACTACGCACGTGGCGTATGTCGTAATTAGAATTGCGTTTTAGAGAATATTATAAAAAAGCAGACAGTTTATTACATTAGGATTTAACTTGATCATATATTTTTTTGGATTTGTAAAACGTTGCCACCACTTTAATATGGGGTGTTGCCATTTATATTGCATGTGAATTTAATGTATTTTTCTCTATTTTTTAGCATTTAGTTGTTGAAGAAAAACATAGTAATTTAGCACGAATGCGACGTTGCCGCTTGGTTTAGTATTACATTGCATTATATCCCCTAAGATTGATTTCAACGTTTTTTACTTTGCTTTCCTACTGGGTCACGACAGAAATATGAAGTGTGTCCCAAACAATAACTTTGGTGTTAATTATCCTATTGCTAAAATTCAAATACGGTATTGTAGAATACGTGCTAAAGTTTGGTACCTACATATAATATTTATACAGGGTGAACCATAAAGTCAAAACAAGGCCAACTTGCATTTTTTAAAGTTGAACATGTTAATATTGTTTTTTTCGAATCCTCTGTAAACTCCCATTCCAAAAAAATATCATACTTATTTCTTTTGAAAGGGTAATGTTAAAAACAAACTTTCTGTTCAGGAAAACATTCGGACACCTAATAATATTTAAGGTAAATATAAAAGTATGGATCCTTGACGTTAACAAAATCATACCTCGTGGCATACCTTACTTAACCTTAAGAGTATGAGAGTGTAATTTCACCTGTTATTTAGATTTTCTAGATATCTTAGTATATATTAATTAACTTTTCCTAAAGACAATAGGAATATTTAATAGATCTTTAGAAACTACCCACTGGGAAGGTTCGCGACGGTTTTCCCAGCAGAAGTATATGCCATTCTCTCGGTGGCAAGTATGAGGGAGGTCGTGGACCGTTAAGAGCGGATTATATATACCTGCTGTGTTAGCCAAGCCGCCCACAAGGCAGTCTGCCAACCTAGGAGCAGTTCGACCCACGTACAGGAGTGTGTGGACGCATTTGGGAGACTTGCAGAACGGAAACAGGTATTCTTGTTCTGGGTCCCTGGATACTGCGGAGTGTACGGCAACGAGACTGTCGACGAGCTTGCTAGACTGGGAGCCAGAACTCCCTATCTAGAACCCGAACCAGCAATAAACATATCAAAATAGTAGTAGCCTTGAGGGAATGGGCCGCTAACCCCTCCAAGGAGGAATGGCGGCAGACGCCGGGCTGCAGACAGGCGAAAGACTTCATAACTTGGTCTGATAGTGCTAAGTTGAAACGGATTCTTAACAGGAGTTGCATGCCCTGAATCCTCTGGTAGGACTTCTAACAGGACATTGCAACTTAAGGAAACACCTGCATATGATGGGTGTGGGGAAGGACCCGATATGCTCGGGATGCTTAGAGGACGAGGAGACACCACTGCACTTCCTGTGCAGTTGTTAAGCCTTAGGAAGGCTCAGATGGCAAGTCTTTGGGACAGTGGTGATCCAACAATAGGAAGTCAGGACCATTGCTTTGAATATCGTTCTGACCTTCTTAAAAAGGTCGGTCAGGTTTGGCGAGGGCCTGGGTGGTTGAGTGGATGGAGGAAGACCCAGGGGTAGGCAAAAAGGATCGCCCTTGGTCTAATTGCCAGGTCTGTATGCTTCCCCTCACCTACTACTACTACTACTACTACTACTAATAATAATACACCTTTAAATATACCAATAAAATTCATAATAAAAGCAATCCAGCAAACGGTTAAATATTACAAAACTAAACACTTAAATAATACAAGGTGTTCAAAATGACCTCCGTTCTCCTCAAGATATTTTCTTGCTTTAAAAGACAGTTGCTGCATAGCTGAGGCAACACCTATACCTAAACGTAGCAGCGCGACATAAACCCGATACGTGTACTTAGTACTGGTCACATTCTGATGCCCTAAATTATAGTTGAGGCAAGGCTGAAGTTTGGCCGGGAACCTATGCGTATTTGTTCCCGTTTTTATTAGTCAGTTAATTATTGACAGTTTCTTGCAGTCACACTCTCACCACACCAAATTTTCTTGTAAATGAAACGAGCAAAAAACATAAAAAAGCCATCGATTCCTTAACAAAAATTTAGGGTATGCTTCCTCCTTTTTCTTCGAGATTTTACAGGTAGTCGGGTGTTGTCGGCTTGTATCGGGACAATAATACCGCCTTTCTGGGTGCACATGAGAATCCGTATCTTTACAGCTAACGTATCATGTAACGCAACCATAATTTAAACTGTGCGTGCCTAGATGACATAAGATACGTTTACGTGGGATTTTCAGACTCTGCCTTAAGTGTCTACTATTTCTGGGCTGGTGGCAAAACACTCTTCAGCACTCTTGCAAAATGTCGATTCATCGCTAAATAAAATGTTTGTTATAATTTCTGGATCAATTTCAATACTTTCTAGTATTAAAATTACAAAATTCAGATCTTCTTTCCTTACCCGGCCTTAACTCTTGCAATTTTATGTACTTATAAGGATGCAAATTATTGTTATTAATGATTCCACTTATTGTTTTAGTCGAAAACAAAGGACCTTCTTTTTGTAATTTACGGCGCTGCGCATAAATAAGCAACGCAATTTAATTGCCTTGCTTCAGATCTCACACAACAGGACCTTGCTCTTGTCTTGAGTGGAAAGTATTTTCGGACACTTTCGGACTATTTTCACACTGACAAAAAAAACACCTTTACCTAAGGGTTTACCTTATTTATCTTGAATAATAATAGGTGTGCCTGAATAAAAAAGTTCTGGTTTAATATTAACCTTTCGCTGGACATAACGAATAAAGATTATTTCACATTTAAAACACATTTTTATTTCACCAATCCGGCAATCACACATCCAAAATAAAACACACCGTTATGTTTTTCTTACTAAGCCTTTAATTTAACATAACATACCTAAGACTACAGATTTTCATAAAAACATTAATCACACAACAAAATCCTAACTGATCATAAAATTAATTTCTAACATTACTGAGTTGATATTAAGAAATTCTGTCACATTTTACACACAATACATTTTTTTAGCTGGCCTAGATTTTCCAATGTCTTTAAAAATAAAAATGTTTAAGTGACCCCACAGAAAAAAGTTGTTTGGCGAAGGGTCAGGAGACCTGGCTGGCCAAAGGATTAGATGCCGTGGGCAAATGATATTTCCGTTAAAAATATTTTGCAAGTATTCCCTAACCATGAGAGAAAATTATGGGCATCCATTTGATACCAGATCTCCTGATTTTCGCGTACAACTTCTTCTAGTGCGGGTTGAATTCGATTTTGTAGTAAGTCCAAATAGGTTACTGCTGTAAGGTTGCCTTTCATAAAAAATGGTCAAATAATGTGATGTCCTACAATTCCCGCCCATTTATTTTTGTGAATATTGCGCCCGAGTATGAACCAGACGATGTGCATTTTCTTGGCTCCAATACCGGCAATTTGGAACATTTGGTTCGCTGTTGAAGGTGAATGTACATTCATCGGTAAAACAAATATTTCTCAAAAAATCGCTATTAATATTTGCTCTTTCCATTACCTCAAAACAGAATCCCATTCTCCGTTCTTTAACGCCTTGCCGTAGCTCTTGATATTTTTCATACTTGTAAGGAAAATTCTAGTTTTTTTTTAAAGGTCGCAACACTGTGGTTTGATGTTTTCCAACAGCTTGCCCAAGAACCCTCATGCTTATAATTTTATTTCCCTCCACGTGCAGTTAAATATCAACTCCTCTATTATCCTTTTCTTCAGGTCTATTGACATTCTGAGTTGAGCATTTACAGTTATTTGTTACAGTGCATTTGGACTCAAATTTACTAATGATAAGTGTACTACTACTACGGATAAACCTGATAAACCTTTTTACAGAACTTATAGGGATTTTTCAATGTTTAATTACGATGATTTTATCTCCGATTTAATTAACATCAACTGGAATTCTTTATACACTTCAAATGATATTAACGACATTATCAACTCTTTTAATTAAAAATTTATTGATCTTTATGATGTGCATGCTCCCTTTAAAACTGCTAAGATAACTAAACCTCCTGCTCCCTGGCTTACTGAAAATTTGAAACTTATGATGAGGTTGCGTGATCGTGCTTTATCTAAATATAAAAAAGCTAGAACAGATGCAGCCTGGAATTACTATAAACAATTAAGAAACTTAACAAATTCGGCGGTCAAGGCTGAAAAAAAGGCGTATCTGTAATATTCCTTTCGGATTAATCCTGGGAATTTTTGGAAAACGTTAAAATATTTAAACATTTGCGCAGGGTCTAAAGAAAGCTCCGTACTGGGTCTGGACGAGAGTATTACTGCGGAGGGGTTTAAAATGGCTTCTTTAAAAATAACATTTCACTTTCTGCCGATATTTCCTCAAATTTTATTAATTTAAATTATGCAGAGAAAATAATTTTAAAACCGAATGTACGACAGTTTAGATTCCAGGAAGTAGGGGAGGACGCGGTTGAGAAAATTTTGCATAAAATAAAAAGTGGCGCAACGGGTGTGGACGGGATTAATATTAAAATGTTGCTATTTACAGTGCCGCCTCTGTTGCATCACTTTACTTGACATTTATAATTAATAAATGTTTAAGTTCCGCTCAATATCCGGAGGTATGGAAAGCGGCCAACATAATTCCTGTACCAAAGATTACAAATCCAAGTGAGTATTCTCACTTTAGACCCATAAGCATTCTACCTACTGTGTCTAAAATACTAGAAAATATCGTTGCAGACCAATTAAATAATTTTTTAAAAGTACATGACATCCTGCCGTCTACTCAATCGGGCTTTCGTCAGAATCACAGTACTGCAACGGCTTTCGACACATTGGACCATAATACTTTATATATCAAGCTTAAATAGTTTGGCCTTGGGGATGAAGCCATAGCATTTTTTAAACAGTACTTTTCTAATCGTCAGCAAGAAATTTTTTATTAGGGATTTTTCTCTAGACCTTTTGACATCGTCAGGGGAGTGGCACAGGGCAGCATCTTGGAACCACTTATTTTTTCTATCTACACAGCTGATTTTTCTCGATATTTGAATCACTGTAAATGCCATCAATATGCAGACGACACTCAGCTTCTGTTCTCCTTTGATCCGAGCTTGATCGAAATTACGACAGAGAGAGTCAATAGTGATCTGAAAATAATATCGGAGGTGTCGCATGCTCATGGTCTTATCTTAAATGCGAGTAAAACTCGATTAGTTGTTTTTGGTGGGACAAATAATTTTAATAATCTGAATGTCAAACTTAATAACATTTTATTGGAACCTAGAACTGTTTGTAAGAATCTGGGTCTCTTTCTGGACAATGAGTTGAGATTTAGCAGACATGTATCGTCAATTATCCAAAAATCAATTTTTAAAGACATTCTTGATCCAAACATTAAATTAAAATTGGCCGATTCATTAGTACTTTTACATTTGTCTTACTGTAATATAGTGTTTTGGTCATGTTTGACTCTAAGAGATAAACATAGTCTGCAAAAGTTACAAAATCCATGTTTAAGATTTTCATTTAGTTTACGTAAATTTGATCATGTGTCGGAATGTCTTAAGGTTTCAAAATGGTTTAATATACAGGAAAGATACGAAATTCAATTATGTAAAAGCGTACCTATATAAAATACTTCATATGCGCGAACCCGTTTATTTGTTTGAAAGGCTGACAACGGGCGCTGATATCCATAGGCGTCAGACTCGCCATAATCATCTGTTTAGCATCCCCAAGCACCGCACTGCCTTTTTCCAACGTTCGTTTTCGTACAATGCGACGAAATTGTATAATTCCTTACCAATCGATATTAAGGGAGCCCCCACCCTTAATTCCTTTACCAAATTGCTTAAACTCTTCATTAAAGACAAAAGAGATCTTTGACGGATTGTTAAACATATACTATTGTGAATTGTAAATTTATTTATTAATTATTCTTATATAAATATTCTTTATTGTTATTATTGTACTTTCCGATTATCACTTCGTCGGATGGTTGTATGAGCAGCGTAGCTGAATACCGCCACCCTATTAATAATGTACTGAATTTTTTTATTACGTAATATAAAGGCATCTTTATTTATTTATTTATTTATAAGTTTAATTAATGAAATGGAGGGGATAGGCTTATCAGGGAATTGAACTGAAAACATTTCAGACACTGCTCTTGAACTGTTTCCTGTATAATACCACTTAATCATAGTTACTTTCTCCTTAATGGAATAGCTCATATTTAGCTAAAAATTTAGTGAAAATGTTGTCACTGACGCTACTTTTCGTTTTGTTAATGCCAAATAATAATTTGCTGGTATTTGCTGTATTATCTAAACTATGAAAATTTCGTATTTTGCCATCACATTTAATTGAATAACTTGGGATTGGCTTATTAAAATTTATTCAAGCTTGGTACATGAGTTTATTATATCGGCCTCTTCAAAAAATTATAATTCAATTTTTCTCTGAAATCTAGAGGGGAGCCAATATTTAGCCACTTCAAAATTTACATGGGATTTCCTATGTTCAACTAAGCCATGCAGCACACGGTATAATATATTTCATTTAAATTTCTTACTTTGTGGCCAGCCCTATATGAATATTATATGTAAGTGACAAAAGTTTGTCAGGTTTTCTACAATACTGTATTTAAATTTTAGCAATAGAATAATTAGCATCAACGCTTATAAGCTCTTAAAACGGGCGATTTAAATGGAGCACCCTGTATAAAATGGAATATCTATAATACTGCCGTGTTCTTAATCTTTAAAGATTATTTTTTCAGATATCTTTTTAATTTGATTAAAAATATTTTAAAATTCTAAAACAGAGACGCTCTTATTTCTAATATTTTATTAATCCGTTTTTACTACGCCTTTGTCACGTTTACCAAAACCCTTAAGGATCTATAAAGGAGAAAAGGATATGGGCTTACATTATGACTTTTTCTGGTAGTAAGAATTCTTTACTCAGAGCCAACTTGTACAGGGTTTTTCCTTATAATTTGCCACCCCTTTACAGACTTTATTTCACGAGATACAGCAAAAAAGTGAATATAAAAGTTTTAGGGTTTTACACGAACATTTTCATTGTGCTAATTAAAAAAATGTATGTCTGTCACATTACCAACAAATTTGAAAAAAATATTTTTTTTTAATGGGACCCCGTATATTATGAGATTTTTAAAATCTTCCTAAATTCCCCTTTTTAAAAATATATATAATGTCTATATTTGGACCAACGGTATTCGAGTTATTTGACTGCAAATAGTTTCATCTAGTTAGCCGTGCCTGGCCAAAGCGACCTACGGCCCTGCTTTCTTATTGGCTCTACTTTATGTGGATTTTCGGTTGCCCAGAAATGTTTGTTTTTTCGATTGAAAATGCCAGCTGTCATAAAAGTTGCTTCGTCAGACCACAGAACTTTATCAAGGAATTGGTTATCATTTTGCAATCGCCCTAATCTGATCTTAAAAGGTCTGATTTTAAAAGGATGATAGCCGTATTTTTTTAATGTTATATATACGTTTTTCCAGGATTTTCCAGTAAGTCGTGAAACCTCTGGTATTGATCTATATGGATTTTCTACAAAATATTTATTTGTAGAATAGGTTTTACATTTAAATAAAATATTTTACCTTCGAAATATGATAAAATTGCCAAATCTTCATCTGCATTTTCTTTAGAACTTTCTTTTTCCTTTGAAGAGTTCTTCTATCAGTATGAGTTTTTACAACAAATGCTATTGTTTTCCTGGCTGGAACTCGATCGCCTGGATACGTAATTCTGTATTGACGCATTATTTTCATTTGAATAATAAATTTGAAGTATACGAAGTTTCTCTTCCTCGGTAAAATGCATTTTCACGTCAGACGAAGAAAAAGTGTAGTGTCAAATAATTTCTTTGTTTTGATTTCCACGGCAAGGCGATAAAACGTCATATTATATTATTCCGAATGGCCAGGTACGGCTAACTAGATGAAACTATTTGCAGTCAAATAACTCGAATACCTTTGGTCCAAATATAGACATTATATATATTTTTGAAAAGGGGAATTTAAGAAGATTTTAAAAATCTCATAATAAATGGGGTGTCCTATTTAAAAAAAAATATTTTTTCAAGTTTGTTGGTTATGTGACAGACATACATTTTTTTAATTAGCACAATGAAAATGTTCGTGTAAAACCCTAAAACTTTTATATTCACTTTTTTGCTGTATCTCGTGAAGTAAAGTCTTTAAAGGGGTGGCAAATTATAAAGAAAAACCCTGTACGTACCAATTTTTTAAAGATAATTAAAATGTTAGTAACAAATTTGTTTTAACTTGAGCTTGAAGAATTTATATCATTAAAATTTTATTTAAACAGTCATGTTAGGTTCACTTCAATTTGTCAGTTTCAGAAAAAACTTTGGCTCATGCCTGACCATCGGGGTTCCCTGTATACAGGCTGTCCGGATAAGAATACGGAACGGCCATATCTCGGAGACGATACGTCTCACAAAAAACTAACATTATAAATATTGCCAATAAAAATAATTTCAAGTTTCGCAAATTGCCACAAGAAGGCGTAACGGCTCATTTATTTTTTACAGTTCATTTTACGAGAAAAAATGCCACCTATCCGTTGGAAAACAAATAAATAATTAAAATCAGTAAATCGTTGGCTACTTCTTTTATTATTGGTATCTTTTCGAATCTCCCCTAATAAAGAAGTGGGGAAGGCCTTAGGACATTTTAAAAAGACTGTCATTATGTCCTTCTCTTTCAACAGATTTTTTTGAACTTGGACTTGTTTAAAAGGCAATTCCTTGGATGTCTCTCGCGGTCACTCTTCAGGTACTTTATGCGTTCAATGCCTACAACCAATAGGTTCTTTTTCATAAATATTTGACAGATCCTCACGGATTTTGCAAACCCAATATCAAGTTTATTTCAAACATCTTAAACAATAATGTTTTCAGATTTTAGGATGGCATTTGTTGCTGATGTCATATCCGTTTCCAAGTCAACTTCGCATTAAAACACATGTTTCTAGAGATAGCATGGTTGTGGTCAGCACTATTATGAAAGTTTTTCACTATTTATAGCCATGGGGCATCACCCCACTTTCAATCAATAAGTCAATTTTATTCTCTACATATATAAATAAATTTCTTTTAAATATTAAACAATAGGTATGCTTGATGCAAAACAATTTCCAATGCACGTCTTCAATCAGCTGATAATTGTAAATTCGTAAGAAAACACAAAGAAATGAAATTTGGGACAAAATATTGAAACTTTATGCGATACTGAACGTACTACAAACTTAAAGTATTCTTCTTTGATACGAACCCACTTATAGCAGATATTTTATTTATTTAAGCTTGTTAAAATTAATATAATTTGAACTTTATTGTATGACAGTTGGCAACACAACGGAGAACGGTGCGGTGGCGCCAGCTCGTTCGTTGGCCTATTTCGACATTTCGTGCAAAACTTAATTATTCTGTGGTTTCGTGCTTGCGTCTATTTCTTAACAAAGACTCCAGATCTTTTTATAAATAACATTAAAAAACTGTTCTTTTAAGAACAACAAATGTACACATACCTACAATTATCTGTCGATTACGTTGCTTACTATTTGTGAAATTGCCGAAGCATTTAAATACCCGGTGCAAAGAGCTAATAGCTTCTCTAATAAGCTATTTTGAGGAAGAACTTAACAACAATGACCCATTGTTACTCTTAACAGCAGTTAAAGAGGCAAATTTAAACAGTATGTTAAGGTCTATATATTTTATTTCTACTTTACTAATTTTTAGCGTGTAGCAGCTGCCCTAAATTTGAACATCTCCACAGTAAGCGGAGTCTCAACAACAGTTTAGGAAAACTAATTATTACAGTTACCTAAAAGGAAACGTTCTTATTCAAAGAGAGTTGTAAATGTGTCAAGATTGGATATAAGCTCTATTCATGACACTATTTATGGGATGTACGAAACAAGTAAGTTGTATTATTCAAAAACTATAATATTTTACATTGGTTATGCTTAATATGTAACTTTTTTTAGAACATCATGTAACTTTGACAACTTTAAGTAAGAAATTAAAAGACAGACAACTGTTTGATGGTTGTCTTAACTCTTAAAGGAAATAGGCTTCGGATGGAAAAAAAATGAACCGAGGCGAGGGCTCATGGAACTTTCCCATGTAGCTTTCAAACAGCTAGTATAGCCAAAGTATATTTTAAAAAATAACAAAAAAATTACATGACTATTCCAATACAGTTTAGGTATATATTGTCATCCTGGAAGATTTTACAAATAAAGTAAATAAATTTGTGTTTATTTTTATAAATTTATCTTCATTTCATGAAAAAAACAAAACCATAATTTCCGTACTCGGTTATTTTGGTTACAAGCTGGCAACACTGCCGATAACTGACGTCACTCGAAGGGTATGACGTGCATCGGAAATTGTTTTCTAAAGATCTAACAAAATCTAAAATGCCTTAATGTCTTATTTTCAACAATTTTCATTTAAATTTTCTCTAAATTAAACTAAAATGTGTTTTCATAATAATTCAGAATGTAAAATATTCATTCCATCAACATGATCTCATTCATACCTTAACTAATAAAGTTACTCCGTTTTCAATTTAGAAATTCCTGCTCTTAGTTAGTTGTACTCATTAATTTGAGGCAACTCCAAAAACTTTATTCTACTCGATTTTGGGTCATTATTTACTTTATTTTAACTGATCGTTTAACCGATATGTAATCCCTTCTAGCAGTAGCGGTTTTAGGGGGGCAAAACTAGGCGACCGCCCAGGGCCTCGCGCTTAGAAAGACCTCGCGCTTGGATAAATATTTAAAATAATCCATGGACTTTTAAGTATCGGTAAAAATTTTTTCAAGATATCAGCTTTCCCCTCCTCAAGTCACATGTGAAATAAAATCTTAGCCGCTAAGGCTTCGCAAAAAGTAAATGGCACAGGGCCTCGCGTTGGTTAACGCCGGCAATGCCTTCTAATATCCTCTGAAGATGAACGTCTAGACGACCGAAGCATGTAGGGAACATGACAACCCTGTTTATTATTAAATTTGTGGAGGAATACTTGATTGTTCTATCTACATTACATCAACTCCACTGCAAGCATGGACTACCTTTTCCCAAGTTCCGTGAAGTTTAAATAAATGATTCAGGAATTGTCACAAGTTTTCTAATAAAATTTTAAGATGACGCTGTTATTCAATCTTACTTATTTCTTGATTTTTTCGATATTTTTAAATTGGTTGGTTAAACTTTTTTGGTAGCATAGGAGACAATTTGCATTGAAAACGACTCGTCCAAACTGCAAATCAATATTACCAATGATTTAAGAGTTATTTTGATTATTCTTAAAAAATATATTCAGTTTTCATGCACCGGAACCCGGTATACCCGCAACAAGCAAGGCAACAGCTAATTACATGACTTACTGTGTAATAAACTAAAAAAGGTGTAATAAAAGGCCAAACAAACATCATTAACACTGAATAAAATATATGAATATGAAAATATGCACAGATCTTAGAACTAGAAATAATTAGCAATTAAGGAGAAAAAAAATCACAATATTTTCCATCATTTTCTAAGCAATTTTGTTTCCCTGACCAGCTCGTTCACCGAATCTCACTTCTCTGGATTTTTACCTATGGGATAGGTTAAAAAATCTGATTTTCTAAGATAGATCAACAACCAAGGAAAACATGATGGAAAGGATAAGAAATGCTGTTAGAAGCTTATCCAC
This sequence comes from Polydrusus tereticollis, assembly GCA_963920685.1. Lineage (NCBI taxonomy): Eukaryota > Metazoa > Arthropoda > Insecta > Coleoptera > Curculionidae > Polydrusus > Polydrusus tereticollis. Next base: position 67,790,338 of record OY987330.1, read on the forward strand.
GGCTGAAATTGAGGCAGCCGTATTTTCTACTAAAAGAAGAAAGACTAAGTGCTTAGAAAATTATGAAAAACATTTTGAGCATTTGTGATGCTAAATTGATAATTATTCCTAGTTCTAAGATTTGTGCATATTTTCATATTCATAGTTCATATTAATATTTTATTCAGTGTCATTGATTGACCCCTTGGCCTTTTATTATACCTTATATACTTTATTATACCATATGTCATCAAATTAGGTGTTGCCTTGCTCATTGCGGTTATACTTGTTACCGGTAAATAAAAACTGAATCATTTTTTAAAGAAAAATCAGAATAACTCTTAAACCATTGGTGATATTGATATGAGGTTTGGACAAGCTGTTTTCAATGCAAGTTATTCCCTATATTACCGAAGTAAAGTTATACCATCCATATTAAAAATACTTAGAAAAATCACGAAATTAGTAAGATTGGATAACAGGGTCATCTTACAATTTTATTAGGAAATTTGTGACAATTCCTGAATCATTTATTTCAACACCGAGGAATTGCCTTTTAAACAAGTCGAAGTTCAAGAAAATCCGTTGAAAGATAACGACAAAATAAGAGTCCCCCACTTCTTTATTAAGCGACATTCGAAAAAATTCCAATAATAAAAGTTGTAGTAAACGATCTACTGATTTAAATTATTTATTTGTTTTCCTACGGTTAAGTGGCATTTTTTGCCATAAAATGAACTTTCAAAAATAAATGAGCCGTTACGCCCTCTTGCGGCAATTTCTTATTTCTTCTTATCTTGGCAATTTTTTTAATGATGTTTTTCTTCAAATCTGTGTGAATCGTTTCCAAGATATGGCCACTCCGTATCCTTATCCGTAAATCCTGTATAGGAGAGAGAAGATATGTAAGGGAAAGAGATAGAAACGCAGTTTATCTGTCTCTCTTCAACACCTAGATGGTCATGGCCTGCCATTAGCTACATTACAGTTAGGCAACCACTTATATTTTTTCAGTTGCAACTGGCAAAGATTTTTACATTTGAACTGCCCTGTAAGGTGAATTTTTGTTCTTTTTTCTATCTTTCTCATTTTGAAATATAGTTTAAGAAATTAAAAGTAACGTTAACACTGATTTTAAATACTCTTACTAAAAAACACAAACTTTAATGTAAACCTCAAACCACCCCGGTAAAGTATTTTTTTATCAGTGTGCGGAAAGTAGATAGTTTCACTTCTATCTATCCTGACATTTTTAGGTCTGGGAAGCTGTCAAATTTGTGACAGTTGAGAAAAACTGTTTTTGAGGCATGCGTATAGGAGCTATAGAGTATTGTTATTACTTATTATAGTTTTAATTTACAAAATCGATTTACTTACTGTTAAGGTAATCTAGCACATTTACTAAAATATGTTTCTAAAATATCTAGCACGTTTTCTTACATTTGACACGTTATTTAAACCGGCCCAAATCAAAATTAAAACTGTAAGCTTTGGCGGGAAACCCGTCGTCGCAGTTGCTCGATATATTTTTAGGATAGGGTGTAATGGGACACAGGCAACAGGGCATTTGCAGCACGGAAAAGACACGCGAGAACTGAAATGCGATTTGACAAATCAAGTTTTCTCATTTTGGAAGCGCAAGCGCTATTTATTTCTTAGTAAATATAATTGCATTGTAAAACTGTATCGATACATTTAGTATTCTTCTTTTTTGTTACTTTTTATTTGCATATTATTTAAGCGTACCCCACCTAAAAAGTATTGTGTATAAGTGTGTGACTTAAGGAAAGCTTCCGAACGAGAGTGGCCAACGCTTCGCCTTCTACAGAATTCATTACGAGAGTAATGTACGTTAGAACACGGTCAACAGAATCTAATTGTTATTGGCTTGGTATCACGCTCTCTAGCCAAACTTAAAGTATAGCAAAGAAATTTATAAAGTTTCTTTGGGTATAGCCAACCAAAATTTAGTTTGTTTTTCCTCATTTGCATCTACACCAGCTTTAAAATTTGATCGTCGTCGTAACGACGACTTCGGAATCTGGCCACAGGTTGTGCCTTAGCTTAAAGAGCTCGCCCTAGGGTTGTTTCACGGGGTTAGTTTTACCCAAGGGCGGTTTTACGGGGGGGGGGGGGGGTAATAGGGTAATAACCCCCCCCCATGAATTTAGAATTTTAAGCATCATCATTAAAAAAAGGGCGTGGCATCCAAAAATTTTTCGCCTGCGCCGCTATTTTTTTCTAGCCCCCCCCCTCCAAACTTATTTTCTGGTTAGTTCAGGTTAATAAGAGCTTTTCTATTTATTACTGCATGCTTGTTTAAAAAAATGTACCTATCTAAATGCATAGCATAGGTAATTGATACCATTTTTTTTTTTAAATTGGGATTTGGGAATAAATGTTGAAAAGCTAAAACCGCCCTTGGTTTTACCACACCAAATATTTCGCTAAAAGCTAACCACCCCGCTTCATATGTAGGCTTCTAGAGAACACTATAAGGGTTACTTATGTGTCGTCAATCAAGCAACAGACATTGTGGTTGATGTTATTTCTGAGATTGTTTATATTATGAATATCTAAGTAAATATTAAGATCGTAATTTGATTTCAAATAACCTGCTGAAATTTATTTTTTTTGTCACAAATGAACCATTGCAGTCTGGAATTTTTTTTTTTTAGGATAACGCACAGCACTACAGGATCAACTGTTTATAGCGCACTACGAGCAGTGCCTGTGGGCAGGAAACAATTCGCGTTGGTCGAGTCTTTGGAAATTATACTCGTTGGGGAACACAGATGATAGAATTTTTAAACAGTGTCGTTCGAGGGACACTAAGCTGAACCACGTACGACTCAAGTTGCCAACCTGCCTTCGATGTTCAAGGCTTTCCAGGTTGCTTGTCAGACCATGTCTTGTCACCGATCAAGCGAACGGCTCTTCTCTGAATGGAATCTAGCAATCTCAGGGTATGTTTAGGAGCAGAGTCACAAATATGCTAACAGTTCCCCAGCGATGGTTGAATTTAGGCTTTATAGAGCATCAAAAGTTGTTGGGTCGTATAGAGGTTCTTAGTTCCGAAATGTACTTCTGCGAGGCTGCCTTAGCAATGGCCGCAACGTGACTATGCCAACACATATGACTATCCAAATTGACGCCTAATAAATAAATTGATGAAGCCAAAGGAATCGAGTGTCCCGCCATGACTATATCCGGTTCTTCAACATTAACTTTTTTAGAAAAAACTGCCGCCAGGTTTTTTTAGCGTTAAATTCTACTTGGCTACTGTCACCCAAAGATAGAATTTCTTGCAGGTCTTTGTTGAGATATGAGACCTCTTGCTCCCGTGCATTAGCAGCCTATGTCCGAGCATCCAAAGTAAAAGATGAAACAAGTGTGTTGTCATCAGCGAAGCTATATATAGGACTTTTAGTTTTTTCCAAAAGATCGTTAATGTATAGTTAAAAGAGGGTGGGCGACAATATAGAACCTTGAGGGACTCCGGCGTTGATGCTAAATATGTCTGAAAGAAATTCGTCCATCGCCACCCGCACGGAACGGTCTTTAAGAAAGCTTGACAGCCATGAACAAAATTGAACCGCCATTCCGCATGCTCCCATTTTAGTAAGGAGCCCCTCATGCCATACTCAGTCAAAGGCCTTGGAAATGTCCAGTGCTACCGCCCGGGAATCTCCATGATGCTCTATGGCGTTGTTCCAAACGCGAATAACATAAGCGAGAAGGTCTCCTGTTGATCTAGAGTTACGGAATCCAGACTAGCGATCACTAATAATATATAAGTATAATGAAGCCTTCCAGTTACTTTAATAATTTTTTATTGATAGCCTTCTCCATAACTTTTGATATAACTGAAAGCAATGCGACTCGACGATAGTGGTTTGGCAAGGTCTTCTTGCCTTTTTTGGGTATAGACTAGATACGCAGTCTTCCAGCAATAAGGAAATATTTCTTATGTGTAAGATAAGTTATAAAGCCTACAAAATGGTGTCAATTCATCAGCACATGTCTTAATTACGATGACTAGAATATCGTCAGGACCAGAAGCTTTTTTGGTGTCAAGACTCCTCAAGATTCGTTAAAAATGGCGGTGTCGGAAAACAATCTCCGGCATTCTCGATTCTACAGGGGGAATGTTTAGTGGAGTTTTTCCCTGAAAATTAACCGTTGAATGTGAAAAGAATAGTTCCGCCAGAAAGTTTGTTTTTCCTGTGCTTTGGTTGCAATGGTGCCATAAGAACGTGTTAGAGGTGGAATAGTTGACTTGGTAAAGTTCTGACTGACGGCCTTAGCTACCGAACAAAATGATCTTGAGCCGTTAGGACATTCAAGAAGTTGATCCTCTTATCGTTTATTTGCATTGGTTTCAAAATTGGTAACAAAGATGGTACGATTTTCAGCGGTAGGGTTGGATATTTTATTGATGAAGGTTTTCCATGATATTATATTTACTATTTTGTCTGCCGAGACAAGACGAAAAGAATCAATCCCGGGGCGAATTGTAACAATCTCATCGGAGCAAAATGTATCATGTTAAAATATACCCCGCTATATGTGCCATGTAACTAAATACCCGCGTTTTATTGTTTAAGATGAGAAAGTACACTAAAAAAAAAACAGAAAAAGGTTCTACGTCTAGAGAAGACATGGAAGAAAAAAAGTTGTGCATAATATTGTAATTAGGAGTCCAAACGTTACCCGGAAATAATTCCAAGACCGCTTCATTGAAGATGGTCCTCCAGGGTCCACTGACGCAGCCAATGGTTCTGGCTGGATGATGTTAGAACAATTTTACAAATTTATGGAACACTTCGTTGCCCATGTTACGCCGTCGAAAGAAAAGCAAGTACCTACTTTTGTTGTTGAACAATCATGAGTCCCACTTAGCAATAAAAGCTATAAACTACCGTAAAGTGAGGATACTTTGCTTCTTAAATGGTAACTTTGCATCAAATTCGAAAAACAATTAAAGTTTCTACAGATTTCTTCCATAAAACATTTTAATGATGTTTACACGCTAGTCTATAGACGGCACCTGCGCGACTTGCACTTCACAGTTTCGGCCGTCTAGTTAACTGTCTAGTGTGAAATATTGCGCAGTTGGTGCCGCAAACTTCGCGCTTTTTTTCGTGATAGGGCACAGCACTGCACGATAAATCCTTTATGGCGCTCTGGGAGCGGTGCGTGTGCGCAGGAAACGATTTACGTTGGTCTTGAATCTTTGGAGATTATACTCGTTGGGGAACACGGTCTCAGGGAGGTCGTTCCAAAGTGATGACATTCTCCAGATGAAAGAATTTTTAAACAGTGTCGTTCGAGGGACACTAAGCTACCGCCCTGGGTGGTATCAAGCGGGCAACCTCAGTTGAGCAATTGCCATGAAAATATTTGTAAAATAGACTCAAGTCGCCAACCCGCCTTCAATGTTCAAGGCTTTCCAGGTTGTTTGCCAGACTATGGTCACCGATCAAGCGAATGGCTATTCTTTGAATGGAATCTAGCAATCTCAGAGTATGTTTAGGAGCAGAGCCCCAAATATGCGAACAGTTCTCCAGTGATGGTCGCATTTGGGCTTTATAGAGCATCAAAAGTTGTTGGGGTGTATAGAGGTTCTTAGTTCGGAAAAGTACTCTAGGCTTCTGCGAAGCTGCCTTAGCAATGGCCGCAACGTGACATATGACTATCCAAATTTACGCCCAATAAATGAATTTATGAAGCCAAGGGAATCGAGTGTCCCGCCATAACTATATCCGGTTCTTTAACTTTTTTGGAAAAAACTGCCACCTGGGTCTTTTTAGCGTTAAATTCTACTTAGTTTCTGTCACCCCAAGACAAAATTTCTTCCATGTCTTTGTTGAGATGTGAGACCTTTTGCTGCCTATAGAGATGTGTATTGGCAGCCGATGTTCGAGCATCCAAAGTAAAAGATGAAACAAGTGTGCTGTCATCAGCGAGGCTATATATAGGATTTTTAGTTTTAGCCAAAAGATTGTTAATGTATAGTAAGAAGAGGGTGGGCGACAATGTAGAACCTTGAGGAACTCCGGCGTTGATGTTAAATGTGTCTGAAAGAAATCCGTCCATCGCCACTTGCAGAGAACGGTCTTTAAGAAAGCTCGACAGCCATAAACAAAATTGAACCGGCATTCCGTAGGCTCTCACTTTAGTTAGGAGCCCTCATTCCATGCTCGGGCAAAAGCCTTGGAAATGTCCAGTGGTACCGCCCGAGACTCCCCATGATGTTCCATTGCGTTGTTCCAAACGTGAGTAACATAAGCGAGGTCTCCTGTTGATCTAGACTTATGGAATCCATACTGGCGGTCACTAATAATGTTAAAGCCTTCCAGGTATTTTAATAACTTTTCGTTGATAGCTTTCTCCATAACTTTAAACTACAAATTAAAGAATTTACATTATAAACACTAAACAGCCCGATTGTCCACCTGTATTTACCGTTGAAGGAGAAAGACAATTTTTATCATGCATTCATAGCATTACTGCATTTGGTTTTCCGATAAATTATTTTTATTTGACATGTATAATTCGAACATATTTAATCCGGCAGGGAAGAAAATTATCCAGATTCAGTAACAACCTACCTGGAATGAAATGGACGAAATCATACGTGAATTGCCATAATGATTTATCAGTTCGTTTTGCTAATAAAATCAAACGCAATAGAGCTGCAGTAAATGAGATAATTGTAAGGGATTTCATTAAAAATTTAATTGTTACCTTAGAAAATGTTTCACTAGATCAAATCTGGAACTACGACGAAACCAGTTTGACTGATAACCCTGGGATGAGGCGAGTTATTACCAAGAGAGGAATAAAATATCCAGAAAGGATTTGCAATTCATCTAAAAGTTCAATCTCTTTAATGTTAGTAGATAGTGCTGCTGGAGAACTTTTTCTGCCGTATATTGTCTATAAATCAAACCATCTGTGGGATCCTTAAATTCGAGATGGTCCAAATGGAGCACGGTAATAGCGCTTCAGAGGATGGTTTGAACCTCATACTGTTTCAAATTGGTTTACAACAACTATGCTTCCAAGATAAAAAAAAAAAAAAAACAGTGGAAAAAAGTTCTTACCGGAAAACTTATCGTCACAAATAAATCAACATGTGCTCCAGTTATGTCGCGAAAATAATTTTCATTTTGTTTATTTACCGCCTAATAACACATATCTCACCCAACCGTTCGATGTTGTTTTTTGCGCCCATGAAGAAAGCATGGCGTGAAATTATGTCAAACTGGAAAGAAAGTAGTGGTGGTAGTAAAAGCACTGTATTGGAGAAACAATATTTTCATACCTTTTAAAACAACTCATGGACACATTAAAAATAACAGCAAAAAAGAACTTGATCTCAGGATTTCGGAAGTGTGGCATTTATCCATGTGAATTATCTCCTCTGTTGGGTAGACTGAAAGCTAGTGACCACAATAAGAACAACGAAAGCCTTAACGTTAATGATTCTTTTACAGAATATCTACAAAAGAAACGAGAAGATTACGCTGCGGTAAAACCAAGGCGCAAGCAGCAGCTTAACAAACCAGAAGAAAAAAGAATAATGATGTCTTGTGATCCTTTTGATGAGTCACTTCAACTGCAAGACTTTGTCGATGATGATTAAAAGGCTTAAAGTCATGCTTTTCTAATATTATTATTACGCTATCGTGGCTAATATTACATTGTTGTCCTATTCCTCGCAAGGAAGATGTGGGATCTAAAGCAATGCAAGCCAATACCTTTATTTAAGCTTTCTCGCTTACAACAAAGTTCTCATCGTCCTCTTGATCATTGTTTCTTACTGACTTTAACTTTTTTTTCTAGCCATGGGAAATTACTTGAACTAGGCAATTCACGATCTAGATAGCGCTTTCTGTACAATGTTTCAGCACGGAGGGCATTTTTGTGACTTTCTTCGTAAACAATTAACATATCAATTTGTTCTTCGCTTGTGAACTTAGTTTTTTATTGGTATATGATCGAGCTATGCATCAAACTCTCACCCAAAAGCATAAAAAGTAACAAGCATTTTATTACAAAATAACATAATAATATTACTCTGATAATGACGTTTTAATACTATTGTTTTCCAAAGCCAACTTAGGTAGAAATGAGTTATTCTGTTTTTATTAAAAAATGCACCGATTCCTTTTTATTGTTTTAAACTAAAGCAAAAAGCATTCTGATAATGAAAAGTAGACCATATCAGTCGAAAAAATTACATAAGCTAAGGTTGAAGATACGATTTTTCTTAAAAATAGAAAATTATATTTATTCAAAATCTGAAGGAAGAAATTTAAATGTCGGTGCTTAAAGAATTATGAAAGGGTACAATTTAACAGATTTCATTACTACTTTTCCCGTATCAATTGCATACGTTGTTTTATAGACGCCATTTTGAATTTTTGTAAAATAGCCCATAGGCCGTCATTTTAAAAGTAAATGTCACTTTGGTGTATGCTGTTGAAAAGGTAATTTTGAGAGTAATTCGATTAAGCAATACAAATACAGGTTGTCATTTAAAAAAATAATAAAATGGCTGAACTTCCGGTGAATTAATTTGGTTTTTGGGAAAAAATTAAGATTCCTCTGAAACATGGCAGTAACCAAATTTTGATTAAAATATCTTTTAACATGACGCTGTGGTGCGTTGTACAATGATATCGTTGACACCCGGTCTGTCTGAAAATGTGTGCATAATAAAAGAAAATCAGGCAATAATTTGTCATTTTCGATGTTCAATTATTGTTTCTTCTGAGATGAAATCTAAAATTTCAAATGATAACATAAAACTATTTTTGTGTTTCGGCGTTTTTCTTTATGACATAATATAACATCAAATAATGGGTCTAAAGGTTTAACATGCAGTTGTCGTAAATAAAAATTGTTCTTGTGTTTTTTTCTGAAATAAAAATTATTGTACTCCGTGCATGTTGTTGAGCAAGCCGAGTGTTATTATTTAACTTGCGTCAACAGTTCATGAGGCTTTTATGTTCCTCGATTGTAGGTGAATTTCACTGATTCTTTTATGTACTGAGTGAAGGAATTAAACGAGCTTTTCACTATTGTAATTTGGCGTTTATTTCTCCGAATCACACAAAACTTCTTTAGTACATGATTTCACAATAACATACTATAACACAACAACACTACTGATTTATAATCAAATAACTAGTAACTACATTTGTTTAGTACATTTACTGGGTGCCTTTTTTAGGCAATGCTAATTTGTTTCAATCCGACGGAATGAAACCACGTGTGTTTGTTAACATGCAATTTTACTCTTTTACAGCTAGAAGTGCAGTGACTATGCATGGAAAACTATATCATCTGACAGCAAGGTTACGCCCCCGCTATCATGACAACCAACTAACAAATGCGTTCTGATAGGTTACACAGGCGGCCATGTTTTCTTTTAACCAATTGGACGGTATAAACAAATATACCACGCTGTCACAGATCACCTAATACAGATACGTAAGAGCGGCGATTTAGCGATCCGCACTAGATTTTATGGACACGTGCTGGCCGCATCAATGCATTTATATATTCGGGATGTCTCAGGAGAAAGATTAACCGCACCAATGTGTTCAAAATATGGAATGTTTTTATATTGTTATACTACATACATTTTGATTGTTATTGTATTGAACTAATTTAAATAAAACCTCATGAATTGACAACGAAAATATTTATTTAGACATAATAAACAAAAAATGTTAATATTACAAATCACTCTATATTTTTATTTTTCGCTTCGTTTTATCTGTTTTTTTTTAACTGTATATATTACGATTTGCATATTTTAACGTATTAAATATCTTTAATCTAACAAATAATTTAACAATATATATAATGGGAAAGTTTCTACATGGATGAACAAAAGTGATTTTGCTCATTTGGTTAAGAAAAAAATGGGAAATTCCTTCATTATTTGAAACATCATCAAAAAATAATAAATAAACTTTAAAATACGGACCTGTTACTAAACGATCAATTAGATTTAAATAATTCTCCTTTGTTAAATTTATTTTGTTAAAGAATTTGTAAAACCCCATCATTATTAAGTTCTTAATCTTCTACAACCCTTGTTATAATATTTATGTATCCCTCCCACTGTTTTATTTATACTATCAATAATGTGAATTTTATTGCATATTTCTTTCTATTTGAATAACTATTATTTCATTGTAATCTGACGAAGCTACAGTGTTAGCGAAACATGTCATTTTTGTTTTTAATATAGTCGAATTTTAAAGTTCAACTTTGTTTTACTTCATCCCATAAGATTAAATACAAATTATCGCTAACTTTTCCATAAACCAAACATAGCTTCTTAAAATATGTGTTAAATTAATTATTTCTATTTACTTCTTACCTGATATGACAAGAATCTTTTTAGGCGGTTCCTCAGTAACATCATCCAACGATCGTCTTGGACCACGAAAAATTGATGGTACAGCGTCATTATAAAGCCGCTTCAACCCTGCCGAGGAAGTCGACACCCATTTTTTCTCAAAGTGATCTTCACAGATTTTATATTATGTAACATTTTTTTGTAGAAGATCTTCTCTTTCTACTGCTTTAGCCCAGATTGCAGACCTACAAATTTAATAGTTTTCGATTTCAATAATTGTGATCCTATTAGATATACCTATATTTTTAATAATTTCAAAAACTGAAACCTACATAACACTGGTTATTATGTTAGTTGAATCATCTTTTCAAACAAAAAATAGATCAAAAATACGTTATAGGAATATCTTACCTTAAACTATCTTTTGGAAAGCCAAAAAGTGTCTTTTGTTCACCGCTTTTGGTAAAACAATGCAAATAAACACACTTATGTCCAGGCATCTTATTAAAATAATAACCAAAATAACATAGGCACACGTACTACACTCAACAGTTTATTATCGATCGTGTTGCACCGATAGTCGCTAGCACTAAACTGATACCCAGTGTTGCCAGGTTGAAAATAAGGAAAGCGGTAGGCACGACATGAAAAAAGCGGTAGATTTTAAAATAAAACGGTGGATATGCCCTTACTCCCTTTGGGCTAAAAATACGCTAAAAATGTTTAGTTATAAGTTCAACGGTACATAAAATATATAAATAAAAACAAATTAAAATGAACACAAAACACTATATAGGTTTAACAAAATATATTAATAGTTATATTATTATATAAGCAGGCAACCACTATGTAGTTCTTTTGTTCGTCTCGAATTAGGGGATTTACCGATTTACCCTACCGAAGCAAACGCAATCGCACAAATCCGTTGCTACCGTGGGTGTCCTGTCGATGTCGAGTACCGCGCTACCAACTGCAATAGTAATGTCGTCTCAATATCGACAATCGCCATTCGTTTTGTTATAGTTTCAAAGTAATAATGAAATTATTTCAAATAGTTTTTTCGAGATTGAGAATTAAAGTTAACGTTCCTCTAACTCTATAATATCATTTGTGTCACGAAATACATTTATTCATGTCGTATAATATTTAGCGGTAGAAAATTATATCAAAAACGGTAGCACGGTAGCTCATACATCAAAACGGTAGATCTACCGCTAAAGCGGTAGACCTGGCAACACTGCTGATACCCGTACTATACGACAAGGAGCCGGCTCTTTCTCAGGGGGCGTGGTTTTTTCGAGGGTTGAATACGAGGCTGCCGCTTACTTACGTATCTGTATTAGGTTATCTGTGACGCTGTCACAAGAATAAATAACAATTTATTCTTGTGACGCTGTGTCACCTTACTCGAGCGCCGAAATGCCGTCAAAGGCTTTTCGGACAGATATACTCTTAACATCTAACTGTAGAATATGGCTTTTTCCTGGAATAACTGTCGACTCGCCGCTTTGTATTTAGTAAATATTAAATGTGTTTTAAAACATGATATTTGCAAGTTTTATGCTTATCCCGGTGATAACACTATTCGTTCCGCAAACATTGATACATTTTGCTCCTTCACTAAAATAATATTGAAATCAGATGTTTAACAGCAGTATTGATTCTAAAAACATTTGTTGCATTTAATTATATTATTTTTAATACATTTGGATGATCGTTTCCCCAAGCTTGCTTCATTTCTTTGCGAGCGGTACTGGGAACACAGTGATTGTGATCCATGATTATTTTTTAAAATAGAAGAAATAAAGAAAAATTTAATGATTATTAGTAACTAAAACCTGAGCAAACCTAAAACTGTTTCCGGTTCCACTCATTCCTTATACTTACTTTTTAATAAATAACGCCTGCTTAATACAACGACATTGCTATGAAACTAATAAAATGTGAAATATACACACACTTACTATAATATCCCAAGAATAATTTTAAAAAATGCATCGAACATCAGCAGAATGCTAGCACATATGGAAACAATCAACAAACGAAATAAATCAAAATGGGCCGAAAACGATTATTTCGTTTGCATTACTGGTAAAGTAGGATTCAACGCATCGACATACGAAAAAAGATCGAGATATGTCATGGTTAAACTGCAAAGAAAGAAAGGCATAAAAGAATTGATGTTGATTTCTATGGATTTTTGCTGCTGACTCAGATGTTTTTAACAACAGATACTGTTGATTTTTGGGGTTGCTTCTTTAGTTACGAAAATTTTGCAAGACTAACCTCAACTCATTATTTTCTTAAGAAGGAAATAGTGCAGGTGGTCGTAGAAAATAGCTATTTATGATACGGTCCTTATTTGCCGGTAAGTCATGGGTAAACGATCAAAAGGCAACGTGATTTACACTACCTCATCTTTATTTAGTATAGCCTTAAAAGTGAATAAAAGCATAATAGAGCATCCCCAAGGTTGCGCAATACGTCTCGAATTCAAAATAACGTGCTAGACAGAGACAAATGATATTTGGAGAGTTGCCTATTGATGTCAAAATCATCGTTTAGATCTGCCACCTTTAATTTTTTTTTAAACGTTTCTGTTCCTTGCAATCAGTTGAATCATATAAACTGTTCTTTTCAGAGCCATTTTTATCGCACTTTCGAGTTGGTGGTAAATAATTATAAATATTTGTTACTATTAAGAAGTTTGAACGCTAGCCACGAAAATTTTCGCGTTTATGAACTTAAACTTTCTTTTGACTTGTTGAGATTGGTAATTTTCATTATATTCATATGGTTTTAGTCACGTGGAAGTAATAACGTACCGGCAAGAAACGACCGTTTCGACACTAAGTGTTAAAAATACTTTTAACGCAAATATCAAACATTATTTTTTTTACAAGCTACAATAAAAAGCAATAACACAGCTACAAATTAAATTTTTAGAATGTTTAATAAATTGGAACCGGATAGTTTTGAATAGCATCGTATATAAAATTATCAAAGTTGACATTTGTCAATAAAACCTAACAACCATTGTTGGCTTAGTATGTTTTTTGACGTCTACCTTCAAAATTTGACATTTCCCTTTTAACAGTAGTGCCTTAAAGTAAAATTTTCAAGGCTACTGGAGGGTGTTAAAAATTGCAATTTGAACACGTTTGTAGAAAAAATATTTTTATATCTTATTACCCGCGGGTTAAAAAGTACCCACCTATTTGATGTTCAACATGACATTTAAACAGATGCATGGTGTAAATTTCATAGCAAAACTATTTATTTTGTTGTATTTTTAATTTACTTTTCAACCCTACAGTTGAAATTAGGAGTATCATATACAGACAGAAATTAGGGTAATTTGGTAAATATTTTGTGGTCGTAGGAAAAATAGCGTTCAGGGTGTTTCACAATAATCTCCCACCCACTTAACTTTTTTATCTTTTATGATTGGTAAAAATACGAAATATTACCAAGTAGGGTAGAGTATTTGAAACACTTTTTGCAGGGTATCCACAAATTTCCTTAGTCACTTCGTATTATGCAGGATATCGCATAAAATTATATTTTCTTAAATGGGACACCCTATATTATCCAATTTTTGAATTCTACCTAAAATTTGAAAAAATGTGTTTCATGTAACATAGAGGGTGTTATAAATTCGAGGCTAAGTTCAGGGACCTCTGAAACTATAAGAGATACAAGGTCGGTTAAATGGGGCAAAGTTCTGAAATACGGTGCTCAATAAAACGACGCTGAAAAAATTTGCAAGTTCCGAATACTTTCGGAGATCCAAAAAAACGACGGGAATTAGCAAATTCGTTTTTATTTTTCCCTGATTATACAGCAATATTAACGCACCACTAAAAATTTCCAGCAATTTTGATGTTATACCGGGTGTTGCATCGTCGAGCGGGACATAGGAAATCCCATGTAATTTTAAATGGGGTCAATTATTGGCTTCCCTAATTATTTTAGAGAAAAATTCTATTTAGGTTTATTAAAGAGCACTAAAACCCACATTCAAAAGAATAACTTTAGATATTTTTGAAGAGCCCGTTTACGGGTTATCGCCGATTTCTTTTTAACTATTTCTATTTTTATGGCCCCGTATTTGCGGGCACCAGTCAAGGTAAAAGATGACTGTCAAATAAAGTTGTCATTTTGAAATGTGTGCTTTATTGTTATAAAAACTCGTACATCGAAAATATTAAAGGTGTATTTATGAATACAAATTAATCTGAATAAAACTAAAATAAAGTATCCAATTACAAGGTTAATTATGACATTTTACATGTTTCAATATTTTACTAATTAATAGATAGGTACTATTAAATTGTTAAAACTTTAGGATTTAAGAAAATGTTCAAATATTCCTCAAAATGACAACTTTATTTGACAGTCATCTTTTACTTTGCCTGGTGCCCGCAAATACGGGGCCATAAAAAGGAGAAATAGTTAAAAAGAAATCGGCGATAACCCGTAAACGGGCTCATCAAAAATATCTAAAGTTATTCTTTTGAATGTGGGTTTTAGTGCTCTTTAATAAACCTAAATAGAATTTTTCTCTAAAATAATTAGGGAAGCCAATAATTGACCCCATTTAAAATTACATGGGATTTCCTATGTCCCGCTCGACGATGCAACACCCGGTATATCTTCTAAACCTATTGTCCGATTTAAATGATTTTTTTTGCACATGATAGGTTTATCCTTTAGGAATATTACTGTACTCGCGATTTTTGTTAGGAAGTTAATTTTCATGGTATACCGAGTGTAATAAACATGTTGTGTTTTTTCCCAAAATTTGAAACGCCCTGTGAAATATTCTAGGATTCGTACAATATTGCATAGTAATTCCACCGTGAGTCACGTGTTTTCTCAACGTTTTGTTTTTTGGTTCAACTAGTTGTGTTCAATATTAATGAAGATAGACGATTTTTAAATCAGCTTGTTTTTTAATCATATATCAAACTTTTATGGATACCTTGATTAACAAACATAAGTCGGCTATGTGAGCAAATGTCAAAGTAATTGTCAGCAGGGTTTGTATTTTAAAAATTATTTCAATTTTATTTAAGAATTGTTTGAAATCAAGTAAGTTAATAAATTTTGATTTTTCGCTGTTGGGTGAAAATGGAGTGCGTTACAAGAAATTTGACCCGTGACGAGTGTGTTCAAGCAGTGACTTTACATGGCGAAGGAATGCCATTGGTTTGAGGTTGAGAGTTACCCATACTACAATATCCCGTGTTGTTCCACTCTTTAGAGAAACCAATGACTACCATAGACGTTCTGGGCAAGGCAGGCCTCGAGTCGCTATAGTGGCTTAAAATCGTTTCATTAGATTACGTGCTTTAAGAGAACGATTTACCACGTCAAGAAATATTTTAATCGAACTTAGTGCCGTTCATAACATCCAACCGAACATTGATACTGTGAGGAGACGTCTTACCAAGTACAACTTACATATTAGAGTACCAGCGACAGGCCCCGCATTAAACGCAGATCACCGTATAGTAGAGCTAGATTACAATTCGCTACGCAGCATGTAAACTGGACTATTGAGGACTGCCCAATGCAACATACGTGAAACAACTTTATTTAATGAAGGCTCTGTGATGGTTTGGGGAGGAATTTCCTTAACAGCGCGGACAGATCTTGTTCCTCTACGTGGAGGTTCGTTAAACAGCAAAAGGTATATTTCTGATATTTTATCTGAGCACGTTGTACCTTTTGCTCCTTATATCGGCAATAACTTTTTGTTAATGCACGACAATGCGAGACCACATGTAGCGCGTATTGTAACTGAATATTTGCAAGAGGTAAATATTCAGATTCTCCATTGGCCATTGCGTAGTCCAAATCTTAACCCAATCGAGCATATGCGGGACGTTATTGGCAGAAAATCAAGACGTCGTCAGCCTTCCCCAGCAACCTTGCAAGACATAGAAAGGATAGTTGTTGAAATTTGGAATGAAATTGAACAAAATCAAATTGAAAACCTAATTATGAGTATACCACGCCGATGTGCAGCCGTTATTAGAAGTAGAGGCGGAAACACACGCTACTAATTAATCTTTATTTTTATAACATAATTATTAATCTGTTTATTTGTTATTTTTTGTTAATGCCATTTTTTTAAAGTTACTTCTTATGATTTTCTAATAGAAATGTATACTGGAATCTAAAATCGCCTTTCTTCATTAATATTGAGCACAACTAATTGAACCAAAAACAAAACGTTGAGAAAACACGTAGCTCACGTTAGAATTACTATGCAATATTGAACGAATCCTAGAATATTCCACAGGTTGTTTCAAATTTTGGGAAAAAAACACAACATGTTTGTTACACCCGGTAAACCATGAAAATTAACATCCTAACAAAAATTGCGAATACAGTAATATTCCTAAAGGATAAGCCTATAATGTTCAGAAAAAAATCATTTAAATCGGACAATAGGTTTAGAAGATATATAACATCAATATTGTCGGAAATTTTTAGTGGTGCGTTAATATTGCTGTTCAGTGTATTTGTTAAAATAATGTCACATTTGTTAAAATATTGTCACATTTCCGTTGATACTTTTTCTCCAATACAAGTTGACATAATTAACTTTCAATAAGGAAATTAAAATATTTTTTATTTTTAAAATAATTATTTAAAAATAAAAATGTAATAAAATGATGGGTAAAAACAGATACCCATTAGATAAACGTACTTAAATAAGATACACTTCACATTAAAACAGGATTAAAGCACCGATAATGTCAAAACAAAATCCTTAAAGCTTATCTGAAATGTTCGAACAGATTGCCCTTTACGTTTAAACATTTAACTGATTTGTTATTTACTTTTCTTACAGCCCTTAAGATTGATCTATTGCGTAAAGATTGGAGGGAAGTTATAATTTTTCCACGTAACTGTGCCAAGTTTTCAACAGGGTAATTTTTATATACATTACTTTTATTGCACACCATAGAAGAAAATCCAGGAGTGAAAGATCGGGTGATTTCGCTGGCCATTTCACCACACCTCGATTTCATATCCACTTTCGATGTAAAAATGCACGCACATCTCTACCATTATGGTGCCCCATCATTTTAAAACATCTGAGATGTGGTAGCGTAGCCCTCTGGATGCCCATTACAAAATCTTTAAATCGGTTGTTTAAAAAATTAAGATTAGAATGCACCCAAAATTTTGTCCCCACACAATCCTGCCCAAACATTTTAATGAAAAACCAGATTTGAGCACGAAATTCTCTATTTCCTCTGAGGATCTCTACAGCCCAAACATGTTCTTTACTTCTGTTAACTAAACAACAGTCTATGAATTTTAATTCATTTGTCCAGATAATGAGATTCAAACATTTCAGGTTGATTGATTGATCCATTGTCAAAAAGTAGCTCTTCTCTCTACATCTCCGGAATGTAATATTTGAGAAATATGGATTCCAAAATCAAATCTAAAAACCGGAACTAACCTATTGTATTTTTAAGAACCGAAACGTCTGAATGGCATTTAGAAGACATCGCAAACGACTAGACTGGCTCCTAATATACGAAGTGGCTTTAATAGACGATTCAGCACGGGAGCGGTCTTTTTCGACGTAAGCAAAGCGTTTGATAAGGTCTGGCACGACGGACTCATTTTAAAGTTAATAAGGTCAGAAATGCCAAACTACCTAATAAAGGTTATTCATTCTTCTTTGACGGACAGAATTTTCGCGGTTTCGTCAGAGAATGCGATATCGACTGTGCGACTCGTCAGAGCCGGAGTACCGCAGGGATCCCTCCTTGCGCCGGTTCTGTACAATATCGATACCAGCGATATTCCCAAATTCACTCAAACGGAACTATATCTGTTTACTGACGATACCGCGATTACCGCCACCGCCAAACAGCCAAGGTTGGTAGTCTCAAAGCTACAACGCCACATAAAACTTATCGAGGAGTGGCTAAATAAGTGCAAAATTCGCCTCAATGACGCCAAAACCCAAAGTATCTACTTTTCGAGAGCCAGAAGCAAATTACCCCAAACCAGATTGCAAGTCAGAAATACCAGACTAGACTGGTGTAATAATGTTAAATATCTGGGTCTGTCGTTTGATAAGCGGCTGGCTTGGACAGATAACGTAGACCAACGCTTAAAAAAAGCGAACGGTCAACTAGGTGCCATCTACTTACTTATCAACAGTAGAAGTAGACTAAATTTACGAACAAAGACTTTGTTGTACAAGACAATTATTCGGCCCGTACTTACTTACGGTGTTGCCACTTGGTGCACCGTAAATAAGTCAACGTTTAAAAAAATTCAGACATTTCTAAATAAAGTGCTCCGAATTATGACAAATGCTCCAAGCTTTACGATGATTCATACTTTACATAATGACCTACAAATACCGACGATCACTAAACATGTAGACAAACTAATTATTGACTACTACAAACGGACGAGCGCTTCCCAGAATACCCTTATCACACGATCACACGTTCACTCAAACCCACTCAAACTATACAGAATACCGAGAGACTGGCTCACTCCTCCCCAGCTTCGGCCTCCGCCACCATAGTTTTGATCCAGCAATGGCCAGACTAACGATTTAAAAGTAACCTATTCCTCGCTGCCCCCCTCTCCTCCTCTACCTCAATAAAGTGTGAATTTAGAAATTTTAAATCAACCCCTCTGTTCAAGATCTGCCCAAAAGCAACTCTGTTTAAAAATTGTAATAAAGGTCGAGGACCGATTCAAGAAACGAACATGATCCTATAGAAGACATCAAATATTAGGTTTAAGGGGTATGAGGTATGAGGAGAAAAAGTATCAACGGAAATGTGACAATCGTGTGACATAATTTTAGCAAATGTAATCAACAAAAAATAAAAAAGGATTTGCTACTTTCCGTTATTTTTCGGATATCTCCGAAGGTATTCGGAACAAATTTTTTTAGCGGCGTTTTGCTGAGCCCCATATTTCGGAATAGTTTCAGAGATCCCTGTACTTAGCCTCGAATTTTAACAACCCGTATTTACGTTATACCCCTGCAAAAACTATTTTAAATCTGCTACATGCCTATATTTTTTATTTTTCCCTAACATGAAATATAAAAAAGTTAAGAGGATGGGCCATGATGGTAAATCAGCCTGTAAATTACTAGTGCGAAAGAGACTTTCCGAAAGTGTCACAGTGTCTGCAGTTGTTATGTAATAAACTATCACGATATTATAGGGTGGCAAAATCTTACTAAAAATCAATTTAAACCAATCGTTTTGACAAAAACAATTTCAAGATAGGTTATATATTTATTATTTTATTAAGCAATAAATGATCTATATTGCTGGGACATCAATAAGTACCTACTCGAAAGTAATAACTTATCAATCTAATCCGTATAATAGTTTAATCCACCTACGTAATAATTTTAAATCAATTTTTTTTAATATGAAACTGATCATACCACTGCATCGTCATGTTACTGAAAAGTAATTTTGCATTTTTGCTATGCCTCCAGCTATTCTTTATATTATGGTAAGGATACTACTTATATTGCTATTATCATTATTATTATAATACAATTAGGATAATTCTTTAAAATTTTATAGGAGTTTTTGACATAATTTCTACACTTTTACATTTGCTACTTGTCAGGCGTCAAAAGTAAGTTCAAAATTTTAAACAGCGCATGGTGTGGGTAAACTTTTTTTTTTTAATTATTCAAATCTACATAAATACCTACGCAGGTACAGGGTACAGATGTAATTGCAGGGTATCTCGGTAACTATAATAGTAAAGATAGAGACTTGCGGTTTTTACATTACGGCGCCACTTTTTCGTGAAACAAGAGACGCCGCAAACAAAATTGTTATAGCTCTCTTAGTTTTTAAGAGCTACAGGGTGTTTTCGAAAATATTTGCTTTTTGACCACCCTCTGTATTTCGGTTACCCTTTAGCGTATCAAAAAATTATAAACTGTTACTCAGAGAGTTTTTTAAGTAAAATTCAGTGGCGTGCCTACTATTTTTCTGGGAGTCTTACTTTTTGAGATTTAAGGCAAACATATGATTTTCTAAATGGGACACCTTGTATATTTTTCTATTATTGGATTGGGCTATTCTTACGCGTTTCAAAAATATATAATAGTTGATAGTTATTATTAACAATAAATTCACAAATCGAAAAATTTTGAGAATTAGGGTTGTAGGCTATGAAACCATTGAAACAAATAAAATAATATGTCATTACAATGGAGGGCTTTAGGAAGGAGACCGATCGCAATACATCGATTACGGTCCGACTATTGCATTGCTTCAAAAACTGCCGCCAGGATCGCATTGTTCCAATATAGGCGCATATTTCATGAGTTCTTATGGGAGAATTAACTGTTTTATCGAAATTAGTTAATTTAAACAGTCTACAGACCGAGATATGTATGAGAGGCGGGTACGGGATACTCCCTAGATACATAATTCTAGCATGTAAAAGGGTGTATTGCATTCTAAGACACTGTATTATTATTACCAGGAGGATTAATTTTTTCAAATACTGGCGGTCTATACTCTTTATAGACACTCAAATAACTTTTTTATTTGGAGAGGAAATAATTACACAATCTGCACGTTACTATATACATTTTTTTATTTAAATTCAAACTAAAAATAAATTAACATAATATTATGTTCATTATAGGTTAGTAGTACGTACACCTTTTAACAGACCTGAAAATAAGAAGATTCTTAACTTATTTATTTCCCAAGTAACTTTACAAAAGATTATAAATGGGGATTTTAAAATTAAATTGAAAAGAAACGGAATAAAAATTATAGTATACTAACAACCAAAAAATTAAATTAAAATTTTTTTTTTAACAATAAAATAATAAGTTTTTGAAACTTTTTTTAAAAAGTATAACAAAAATAGAAATATCTTATAATTTCAATAAATGTTTTTTTAATAAATATTTAAACCTTTTTTATAGGTATTGATTGTATTTTTAATTGTTTTTGGAATATTATTATAAACTTTTATTAATTTATATACCTACAATAGGTAGATATCTATAATTGATTGTTTTCCAAAATTGTAGGTAGGTAATATAGTTAGGCGCGGGGGCCTTGAATGCATTTTATGGTTTTATTTTGTAATTTTTTTAAGGATTAATATTCGACGAACTGGCAAACTAATATTAAATATTAAAATTTTGAGTACCTACCTATGCAATCCAATGTTGGCTTTCCTCTCTGAATTCTATTAATGGTACCATCAGGTAGTTTAGTTTCGTAAAAACGCAAAATGTCCTCTTCTGGAAAGTGCAACGAACAAACAGCATCCTTTACACCGAATATTTTGTCTGCTCTAGGAATAATTATTCGCCACTTTTCAAATGTGTCAGGATCCTAATTAGAAGACATTATTAATAAACAATATTGTGGTTTTTGAATACCTTAAGGGGCTTGAAAGAGACTAGGATTTTTCTCACCACGATTTTTCCTGAGCTTTCTATCAGACGAATATCCAGTTTTACACCCCGGCACGAAGCAAACGCTACTTGTAAAACATTGTACGCCACTCATTGTTTATATTACTAACGCAAAAAAAAGATTCAAAAGCTTATTTTTCAAGATATTCGAAAAAAATACCGCAGTCGCCTATCAAAACCTGCAAAAAATAGCCTATAAGCGTGCAGTGGCGCCCTCGACGGCCAACCAGCGAAGTAACGAAAAATAGGGAGGTAAATTTAAAATTCGGCCATATTCGATCGGCCTCCTTGCAATTTGCAAAAGCCATAACGTTTATTTCGTCCCTTTCGCGAGTCTCTTTATTATGTATGATTTAGGTCTTGACTTTCTAAATGATCAATTCTTAATTAAATTAATTTTAAACTTGAAAATGTTACTTCATTAGGCTGTCTTCTCTCTATATATCTATGAAAGTAAGAACACTATAAGTTAGGTATTTACATTACAAGATTGTAAACTTACCTATTTTCTTGGCACTGTATAAAGCAAACTACTCTCATTTTCAAAAACCTTGCACCAGTTTAAAATTACATCTAGAAGTAACCAAAATTTTCATTCTAAAAATGTATCTTTACTTTTAGGTATTTAATTGTTTTTTGCAGCTTTTAGAGTATATTGACACTTACCTAATTAAAGGTCATTAGGGCAAAAAGGAAAAATACCCAAAAATTTCTTTGCCAAGTAACTTCATTTGTGAAAAAAATTAGATTAATCACACGTCACTATTTTCAGTACCTTGTATTGCCACCCATACTTTGTAGCAAGGCATAAACACGTCTGTGCATGCCTCGTATGAGGTTATTTAGGTATTCTTCAGGAATGTTATTCTATTCCTCAGAAGCGGCTACAATGAGCTCCTGAGCGTTCATAGGTGGGTTCAAACGATGACGAATCGATCTAGACAAGTAGTCCCAGACATACTCGATGGGATTCATGTCCGGAGAAAGAGGTGGCTACTCCAATCTGTCAATTTCACCCTCCCGAAGAAACTCTTAAACGGCTCGGCTACGATGTGGACTAGCGTTATCGCCCATAAAGATTAAATTGGGACCTGCTTCTTCTCGAATTGGTTGCAGAATAGGCCGAAGGTTGAGATCCATATAAATTTGGCCGGTCATAGTGCCAGCAACATGAACAAAAGGGGTTATTCTTCCATACATGATTCCACCTCAAAACATAACACTCCCGCCTTCAAATGGTACCACTCCTCTGGCAAAAGCAAGTCGGTGTTGTGCTCCCCGTTCTCTCCAGACTCGACATCGACGATCGTCACTAATCAATCCAATCCTTGTCTCATCTGAGAACATAACGCCAGTTTTGGTTACCACGAACCCTTTCTAACCGCGACCGTATATGTCTAGGCAATAGCCCATTTCGAGGTCTACTTTCCACAGAACCCGTCTCAATGCACCTTTGAATGGTCCGAGTAACCGTACTGTGGTTACAGCCTAATCTATCGGCTATTTGTCGATGTGATAGGCCTTCTTCATGAAGGAAGATTATTCGCAATTCGTTAAGACTATTCTTCAACATTGTTTATCTTAAACATTACGTACAAAACTGCATGTTTTGCTTTACGACTGCGATAAGGATTAATTTGCTCCGTTTCTTGAGATGTTTTTTAATTTTTTGTAACAAAAACATTGCCAAGTAAATATCTACACTGCTAAAATTGAATACAAATATTTTTTTTTTGTTTTACAAGGGGGCACGACTTTTGAAAATGAGTGTAATATTCCATAGTAGAGGAAATTAAAGTAGTACTTATTATATTTCACAATATATTTCAGTTTCCTGACACGTGTTTCAACCCTTGCGGGTCATTATCAGAGGCATTATGAGACAATCATAAATTCCATGTCATTAAAATAAAAATTGAAAATTGACAGATGATAGGTTATTTTGGTCCTTAATTTACAGGTATTGGCCAAAGGTACAAGTACAACTAAATTACAGGTGTGATTATAGAGGTATTTACATCTAAGTAATAGAATTAAGATAATGATATTGTGTATAATAATTATGGGTTTTTTCGTTGGTAATTATTAATAGTGTTTATTGCATATTTATCTTAAGTTATTAGGCTATTAAGTATTAGATTGGCACCTGAAGGTATTTCAATTTGATTGTTAACAACATTACATCGATTTTTTAAGGCTTTTTTGATTGCTAATGTTTCTAATAGGTTGAGTTTTCTACCTTTGTGTTGAATATATATCGGTTTAATTTTGTTAAATATTGAGTGGTTATTTATTATACAGTGGTCCGCTATTCCTGTTTTATTTTGTTTTTTTTTTAAATGGATGTTTTATGTTCTTTAAGTCTAGTTTTAAAGTTTCTACCTGTTTGACCTATATAGATTGCTGCATCACAGTCATCAACATTGTATTTGGTAGACCCCGCTATGTGTTAATTTGTCTTTATTTTCAATTTTTGAATTAGCTATGTGTTTACCTAGGTTATTTTTATTGACTTGTATGGGAATAAGTTTATGGTTTTTGAGTTTTTTAGAGATTTTTTGGCTTGTATGAGCTGTATATCTGATTGAACTGTATTTCGCGTTTGATGGAAGGGGACGTCCTCGGTAGAGTAGTTTTTGTGTTTTTTGTCTGAGTTTTTTCTTTAGTATTTTGTTTATGAATGTTGTTGGATAGCCGTTGTTTAAGGCTATAGTTTGTATTATGTGTAATTCTTTATTATATGAAGTTTCTGAAAGTGGAATGTTAACTAATCTGTGGATCATGCTATTGAACGCAGCTAGTTTGGTTTGTTGGGGATGTTTTGAGTCTGATGGTATAACTATATCGGTTGTGGTTGGTTTTCAATAGATTATATATTATAGATACAACCTGTAGTATTTTACATTAACGCCCCCACATACGACTTCTGTCAATGTCTTAACAACTACCTCCCTAAAGTTATCAAGTGTACCTCCAAATATGCAGTCAACAACACTTTTGAATTTATAGAACAAACTAAAAATTTAACAAGACCCAATAATGCCACCCTAATATCATTCGATGTTAAAAGTCTATTTACCTCCATACCAACGACAGAACCAAAAGATATTATACATAAGGAACTAAACAATAGCCGTACTACGATTAATATGCATGAGATAATTGCTCTCAACAACCTGTGCATTGATCAAAGCTACTTTAGATTTAACGATAAATTCTTTATACAAAAAGGAGGACTACCAATGGGCTCTCCTTTGTCACCATTGTTAGCAGAATTATTCATGAAAAACTTTGAATATCACCTTTTTAATTTAAAAAATCCATTAATAAAAAAGATACATTTCTGCCGCAGATACGTAGATGATGTGTTTTGCGTTTGGGCTGGAACAGAGCGACAACTAGAACAATTTCTAAACCTTCTATATGGCTTAAACACTAAAATTCAATTTACCCTAGAAAGGGAAACTGACCACTCAATCAATTTCTTGGACCTTACAATAATAAATCAAAACAACCAATTAACCTACCAAATATATAGAAAACCAACCACAACCGATATAGTTATACCATCAGACTCAAAACATCCCCAACAAACCAAACTAGCTGCGTTCAATAGCATGATCCACAGATTAGTTAACATTCCACTTTCAGAAACTTCATATAATAAATAATTAGACATAATACAAACTATAGCCTTAAACAACGGCTATCCAACAACATTCATAAACAAAATACTAAAGAAAAAACTCAGACAAAAAACACAAAAACTACTCTACCGAGGACGTCCCCTTCCATCAAACGCGAAATACAGTTCAATCAGATATACAGCTCATACAAGCCAAAAAATCTCCAAAAAACTCAAAAACCATAAATTTGTCCCCATACAAGTCAATAAAAATAACCTAGGTAAACACATAGCTAATTCAAAAATTGAAAATAAAGACAAATTAACACAGGCTTAAAGAAAATAAAACATCCATTTTAAATTTAAAATTTAAACCACTGTATAATAAATAACCACTCAATATCCAACAAAGTTAAACCGATATATATTCAACACAAGGGTAGAAAACTCAACCTATTAGAAACATTAGCAATCAAAAAAGCCTTAAAAAATCGATGTAATGTTGTTAACAATCAAATTGAAATACCTTTAGGTGCCAATCTAATACTTAATAGCCTAATAACTTAAGATAAATATGCAATAAACACTGTCAATAATTACCAACGAAAAAACACATAATTATTATACACAATATCATTATCTTAATTTTATTACTTAGATGTAAATACCTCTATAATCACACCTGTAATTCAGTTGTACCTTTGGCCAATACCTGTAAATTAAGGACCAAAATACTTATCATCTGTCAATTTTTATTTTAATGACATGTAGAATTTATTATTGTCTCATAATGCCTTAATGCCTTACTGTTCTGTTCGAAATTTTTCTATGACCTCTTGCCTTTCGGCATCCAGCCAACTTAATGCCTTAATGCCTTTGATAATGACCCGCAAGGATTGAAACACGTGTCAGGAAACTGAAATATTTTGTGAAATATAACAAGTACTACTTTAATTTCCTCTACTATGGAATATCCATTTCACCAAGCATGTAGCCCATCAGCCCATCACATATCAATTATGAGTGTAATATTGTCTTATTTTTCAAAATTTTCATATTACTACATTTTCGTCATTTTTTTAAACTTTAGTGAAATGGTGACATGCATTTTAACAAAACGTTATGTTTGCCTATACATTTTGATAAATAGACATGCCAGATATATATGATTTTGCTTGTTTCAATGGTTTTATGACCTATACTACCTTAATTTTTGGTGTAAATATTTCTTAAAGTAGGACTCCCAGAAAAAAAGTAAGTACGCCACTGAATTCTACTTAACAAACTCTCTTAGAAACAGTTTTCAATTTCTTGATAAGTTAATGGATAACTGAAATACAGAGGGTGGTCGAAAAGCAAACATTTTCGAAAACCCCCGGTAGCTTAAAAACTAAGAAAGCTCTGACAATTCTGTTTGTGACACCTTTTGTCTCACGAAAAAGTGGCGTAGTAATGTAAAAACCGCAAGTCTCTATCTTCACTAGTTACCGAGATACCCTGCAATTACATCGAAAAATGGTCACCTTGTACACAAAAAGGTATTTTATTTGCTCTATTAATCGCAAAATTTAATATTTATTATTGTTCAAAATCTTACAAACATTACAGATTCTAGTAATGAGGTTAGATTAAGAACTAAGCGACTAATAAATGTATAACCTTTGAAAGGAACACCCAATAATTGTGCACAAGGCACGAACTTGGAAACTAAAATGGACGAATAATGAAAATGTTTACTAGACTCAAAAATGACTACCCTATGTTGGCCGCCATTGTGGTCACATTTTCGTATTGCAACACTGAAATTTTGAATATGTTTGCAGCAGGAACTGTCTATTTCATCATATTTTATACCTAACCCTATGTTTTTATTATTTTTTGTACTTCCGGGACTAAAGTAGGCACTTTAGTCTCGCCAAACGAGAACTAAAGTGGGTCATATAATCCCAAGGGACTATAGTGCATTCTAGCAACAAATAATTTCAAAAAAGGGTTCAAATTTATAGTGCGCTTCATATATTTTCCTGGATTTTCTCGGCATAATAGCCTTTAACGCCTGTTCACCTGCTTTCTTCAAGTCAAAAGTTTCGACTGTGATCGCAAATTTGATGTATGCGACTGACAACTTGTTTATTTATACTATAACTAAGTGACTTTTGTCTTTTAAAGTGGACTAATAAAATATTCGACTGGTACCAGGCCCGGGAGAGGGGGGGGGGGGGGGTTCGGGGGTGATTCCCCCCCCGTATGTATATTATTCTTGATAAAAGTTGGTGCATGTTCGATAATCATATTAGGTGCACTTCGAATGGTTGCAAGTCAAACGACGTACAGGGTAGGTAAAGAAATATAAAACTTGTACAAGAATAAAATACCCCTATTTCAGAAAATTTAGCAAAAGG
The DNA here is from genome assembly GCA_963920685.1 of Polydrusus tereticollis. NCBI lineage: Eukaryota > Metazoa > Arthropoda > Insecta > Coleoptera > Curculionidae > Polydrusus > Polydrusus tereticollis. Next base: position 67,818,207 of record OY987330.1, read on the forward strand.
TTATTAAGAAAAGTTGTTTAGAATTAAAAGTTATGCATGGATTCAAAAACGTGACCTCCTAAAATAAAAAAATAATTTTTTTTTTCAAAACATTAATAATTTCCCAAAAAATTTTTTTTTTTATATTCACCCTAAAAACCCTCATAAACTAATCAAAATCAAACTCAAGAAATACAATGTTTTTAAACATATGTGAATATGGTACCAATGGTTTTGCCAATTTATATCGACTTGTTTTTATTATAACTTAACAATAAACAAATAAAAAAATAAAACAGAGAATATTTGAAATGAAGAAAAAAATAAAATTATGTACGTGTAAAAAAATTATCGACGCGTCTGTATGTCCACCTTCTCGTTTAATGCATTTAAGTGTCCGGTCATAAAATTCACTAAGAGTGGATCGCAATACACTTGCTGGACTATTTCTGCAATGAAATCGTATCGAATTTTTAAGCTCCCCAACATTATTAAACGGTCGATCCTTGTAAACTTTTTGCTTTAAATATCCCATATAAAAAAATCTAATGGGATGGGATTTGACGAACGAGGAGGCCACCGTAGGTCGGTATTTCGTCGTAACAATTTATCACCAAATTCCCCATTTAACCATTCAGAAACGATTCTAGCAGAATGAGCGGGACAACCATTATGTACAAACCATATTTTTTTTTATCGTTCTTGTATACTCATACTATCCAAGAAATTCGTCAGTTCGTTTTCCAAAAAATGTAAATAGGTATCATCAGTTAGGTTTTGGCGAAAAAAAAACGGCCCTATTAATTTGTCGTTAATAATACCGTACCAAACGTTTTTTTTTTGGTAACCACCTACAATTTTGGGAAGAAACAATGCCATTTGTTGTGAACGTGGATTCATCCCCAAAAAGTATGTGTCTATTGAAACCACGTTGATCTTCTATTTGTCCTTGGATCCACATACAGAAATCATACCGCAAGTCATAGTCGCGTCTTTGCAACGTGCAAATAAACATTGGTTTATAGGCATGGTATTCTTGTTTTTTAAGAATCTTGTTAACAGAGCTTTTTTATACCCGCATAAGCATAAATTTCTGGGGTAGATCTTCTAGGGTTTTCAACAACTGCTTGAAGTACTTCCAATTGATTTTCTTCAGTACATACAGTTTTGGTACGTTCATTTTTATATTTATAGTCTAAAGACCCTGTCTGTTTAAAATTATTTAAAATTTTGCTTACAGTTCAACAGTGAACTTTTTTATCTTGATGTCGTTCATTGAATATATCTGCTGCTTTACGCCCTGTTTTATAGTTTTCTCTACATATTAACATTAATTCTGCCTTCTCGGCTAACGTTTACTGTATTGAAGGAGGCATTTGAAATGAAATAACAACAATAATTATTTGAGAATGAATAATGCCACCAAACTGTCAACTGTCATAATGTTTACTTTTAACCCTTATTTGTTTTTTTCCATAGTTATCTACGATTATTTTAGTAGGATTTCATGTTTGTCGATTAATTTGTACAGTTTTTTATTAAAGTTTTCTTATTCGCATATTATTATTATCAATGTTTTGTCCTCTTAAAAAGAATTTTTAGGATATATTAAAGTTGTGTTTAATGTCGTTGCAACAACCATGAAGTTTGTGATTCCTTAATAAATTAAAAATGCAAGTTAATTTTACAAATATGCTTGAATTGAAACAAAGATATGTGAAATTGATTTGATTTTGATTAATTTATGAAGATCTTCAGGGTAAATATAAAAAAAAAATTTTGCCAAATTAATAATGTTTTCAAAGAAAAATATTTTTTCATTTTAGGAGTTCACGTTTTCGAATCTATGCATAACTTTCAATTCTAAACAACTTTTCTTAATAACATTTTGCTGAATTTTCTGAAATAGGGGTACTTTATTCTTGTACAAGTTTTATATTTTTTTACCTACCCTGTACGCCGTTTGACTTGCAACCATTCCAAGTGCACCTAATATGACTATCGAACAACTTTTACAAAGAATAAAATTTTCTGAGAAAACGGTAATAAAAAATATTCCCATATGTTGCACACGTAAATGACCACACTGTATACAGGGTGTTCCTAAATGTCATGTACATACGGAAGGGGGTGATTGCCTGGCCTATTTTATGACTAAAAATCCATATAAACATAACTCCGCAAACGCTTCGTTACCGATCTACAGGGTGTTCAAATTTCAAGATTTTTTAAGTTTTTCCTTAATAGCTCCTTCAGTTTTTGAGATATTTTGCTCAAATTTAGAACAGAGGTTACGCTGTAGGACTTACATCATTGGGCATGCCAAATAATTCTGAGAATCTACAGGAAGATATTTTTCCAGGGTCATGCCCCCTTTTTTCCTCCTGAACTTTTTTGTGGTGCGCCGTTGGTAGAGTCTAAAATATGAAGTGTATTTTCTTTTCTGTTTGTAAGCTTTTTAGTCTTCTGTTGGTTTTTCGTATCTGCGACCGACGACATCGAGGAAAAGAATAAAAAACGATTTTCTGTATTTCGCTAGATAAAAATAAAATTTTTAAAATGATCTAGTAGGCTTTGACTTTATTTGGATACTCTCTTGGGTTTATTAATTTTGACAGTTAGCATTTGATATAGCGAGTGGTTGCAAACTGTAAGGCATACAAGTGTTTTAAATACGCGTCAATATCACGTAACAATGCCAAATTTTATGAATTCTGAAATGGCTGAGATGCATTTCATCTATGGCCTTGCGACTGGAAATGCAAGAGAAGCCAGACGTCTGTACATGGAGCGCTATCCCAATAGGATGATACCTGATCATCGAACATTCTCGAATATTCATAGACGTCTTGTAGAAACTGGAACTTTTAATAAGAATAACAATGATGTAGATAGACCACGTACTGTTAGAACACCACGGATCGAAGAAGCTGTTCTAGATGAAATAGAAGAAATTCCCGGCACTAGCACCAGAAAAATCTGTGAACATTTAAATATTAATCATCAAGTTGTTTGGCGTATCCTGTTTGATTCTATGCTATACCCTTACTACAATCAAAAGGTGCAGGCGCTCCTTCCTCGAGATTTCCCTTTAAGAATTAATTTCTGCCAGTCGTACGTTAATAGGCTAGCAGCAAACCCCAATTTTGATTGTAAAACCCTTTTTACCGACGAAGCCAATTTTTCAAGGAATCCATTTTTAAATTTTCACAACAACCACAATGGGCTGACGAAAATCCACATGAAATTGTATTGGGTGGTATAATGATCATTTGATTGGTCCTTTTTTTTTGCCTGGTCGACTTAATGGTCACTCATAAAGGCATTTTATGCAAGAAGAATTGCCTTTATTACTCGAAGACTTACCTCTTTTGCTGAGAAATCAAATGTGGTATATGCACGATGGCGCCCCAGCACATTTTTCTATTTTGGCTAGGGAGAATTTAAGAGATGTGTATGAGAACAGGTGGATAGGACGGGGTGGACCTCAGTCATGGACACCTAGGTCCCCTGACTTAAATAGCCTTGATTTTTTGCTATGGGGGCACCTAAATCTCTAGTGTATACAACACCTGTGAATAACGTTTATGACTTACGAAACCGAAAACTAGATGCATTTGAAACCGTAAGAAATACTCCGGGGGTTTTTGAACGAGTACGGGCATCAATGAGAAGAAGAGTGGACGCATGTATAAGGGTTGAAGGAGGCCACTTTCAACAATTGCTTTAACATAGTTTCTTGTTATTATAATTATTTAGGTATTTTAGCTTTAACTTTCAACAGGTAGTGGCTGTCAATACAGAAAATTGTTTTTTATTTTTTTTCTCGATATCGGTCGCAGACACAAAACACCAACAAGAGACTAAAAAGCTTATAAGCAAAAGAGAAAATACACTTCATATTTAGACTCTACCAACGGCGCACCACAAAAAGGTTCAGGGGGAGAAAAAGGGGCATGACCCCGCAAAAAATATCTCCCTGTAGATTCTTAGAACCATTTGGCATGCCCAATGATGTAAGTCCTACAGCGTAAACTGTGTTCCAAATTTGAGCAAAGTATCTTAAAAACTGCAGGAGCTATTAAGAAAAAGTAAAAAAAATCTTGAAATTTGAACACCCTGTAACGAAGCGTTTGTGGCCTTATGTTTATATGGATTTTTAGTCATAAAATGCAATCACCCGCTTTCGTATTTACATGACATTTAGGAACACCCTGTATAGTTAGTTAAGGACAATGCTTAAAACAATAAATAATTATTATAGACGTCTATACTTTCAATAATTAGATATTCAAACAATGTGGGGCCTACGGCCACGCATTAAGGAAATAACAGAATAGGTATTTAATTTTATTAAATCAAAAATATTTTTTATTAAATTTTAAAAACGTTGACTGTGTAATTTTTGATTGCACTTTGTTGTTTAAAAAATTAGAAGCATATCCGCACCCAAGGATAACGTAAAAAGTGCGTCGCCGTAGGCCTCGCATAGTTAGTCCAAACAAGTAATAGGCTACGCATAAAAATGAAAACCCTTACTTGACTAAAAACCCGATTGTTTCCAAATCATAATCCGCAGAAGTGTGATAAAAAAAAAGTACGCTTATGTTAGTAATGTTATGTTTTATTTATTAAATTAACAATGTTTACTTTATTTGGATTTTTGAATGTACTCCATGTTTGGTCGCAGAGGGAACCCGATTGCATCTACTAGTTATAATAACCATCATTACGATATTATTTTTGTTTTTAGTGACGCCAGTTCAGTATGGCATTTTGAGTGCAATGAGGGGTACTGTGTAAAGACAGCGACTGTAGACGATTCTGCTGCTGCTCTCAGTTTGGCCGAATGCAATATATTATGTTTGGACTCGGCAGGAATTTGGCCAAAACCAACGGGAGAAGTATCAGTAACAAATCTGACACAAATTAATTTAGACTACATCTTCATAAGCACTGCCCAAGATACAGGAATTACCAACTTGATGTTAAAGGCTTTTAATGTATTTATTTCTCAAGCCAAAAAGCTATTGCCTTGTAATTTTGTGTTAAATGGTTATAGCTCATATTTAAACTCTGTCTATATCAACATAAATATAACTGATCAAGAGACTGACACCTTGACATTTGGTACTGATGAAAGTTATAGTTTAACGATTTCTCAAAACGTCGGAAACGTCATTAATGTGAGTATTGAGGCAGAAACATTTTTTGGTGCCAGACATGCCCTGGAAACGTTAAATCAGTTGGTTGTGTACGATGATATCAGGTATCGCGTTTTATTACCTAACGAGGTAACAATAACCGATGGACCAATTTTCCCTTGGAGAGGAGTAGTTCTAGATACTTCAAGGTAAAGCATTAATGGCATGGAGCTAGTTTACACACTACTCGCCAATTTTTTACTATCTGGCTAGTTAGGTAGTTAAAGTATATACCGTGCCTGATAACGCGTTGCTATAGTAAACAGGCTACAACAAGTTAGGTTATGTAGTGTTGTCAGTTGTCAAAATGAAGTAGAATACAAACGAAATTTTTACAAATTAATGAATTAATTATTTAAATTAATGACCGAGGTAGCTTAAAAATTTAATAAATAAATACCCAGATTTTTAATGGAACGGTTTATTACGTTTGAGTACCTAGTAGTTCATGAACAAGATTTTATACATATGATTGCTTACAGTAAATTCCCTCAAATTTAACTTTTGTAATGTTTCCAACTTTTCAATTAAAATTTCTTAAGTTACACTTTCTCTTGCCATTGCCATTGCCATTTAAGTCTGCATACCACTTTAACTGGTTGTTGTTGCATCCTTCATACTTTACTATAACAATTCTTTTCTTATACGTAGATTTATTGTACTGCATGCCCTCCAATAATAGCGTGCGATTAATGGAAGAGATGGAAGTTTAATATAATATACAGGGCTGCCCAGAAGTCCGGAATAAAATTAATATATCCTTAACCTGTAACTTTTGGGGAAAATGCTCGAACACGTCAATTTAGTTTTATATATGCTCACATTTTGACGTTATTCGTTTGTTTTTTATAGACATTTGTCAAAGATATGACAACATCGATCTTTATTTTAAATGGAAACATACAGCTTGTGATAAATCTGACATTTTGTGACATTGTGACTTAACAATAGTTATATTTTATTTGTTATTTATTTTGGCAAAAAAAGTAAAAATGTAGTGAAGCAAAACAAACCACAACAAGAAGGTGGTTTAACGTGGGAAATGCTGGAAATGTCCTCGACCGTCTACTTGGCATGCTCCCAGACGATGGTAAAATCCGTCGACGGAATTTCGAATGGCTTCAGCCGGTATGTTATGTGTCTTCAATCCAATTTTGTTTTTCAAATCTTCAATATTATTTGGCCTATATTGGTAAACTTTTTCTTTTAAATATCCCCAAAGAAAATAGTCTAGAGGCGTTAAGTCTGGGGACCTCGGTGGCCATTCAATTGTACCACGTCGTCCCATCGACCTGGAAATATCTCATCTAAATATCTTCTCACATTGACACCAAAATGTGGGGGAGCACCATTCTTGCTGAAACCAAATTGTTTCATTAGGTATTTCCGGATCTACTTCGTTCGGAAAAATTACAGCTAGAGCAGGCCTCAACTCAAAGGTTAACAAATCCAGGTACCGTTCAGCTGTGAGGTTTTTTTCCAAAAAGAATGGCCCTAAAATTCGGTTATTAATGATACCTGCCCATTTTTACTTTCTGGGGCCGCTGAGTATGCGCTTCAAATATCCATCGTAGATTTTCTTGACTCCAGAAACGATAATTATGTCTGTTAACCACCCCGTTTAAATAGGAAGTAGCTTCATCCGAAAATAATATGTTCTGTGGAAACCTATTATTCTCGTCACACCGTCTCATCATTTCTTCGCAAAATTGCAAACGCCTATCATAGTCATCTTCTAAAAGCTCTTGGCAAGACATACTTTATAAGGGTGGTCTTTTTCTGCTTTCACAAATCTTCCAATAGTACCTCTAGATGTATCATGATTTTGAGCCAATGAAACTGTTGAAACATGCGGATTTTCCTGCAGAGATAATGCAATATCCAACTTTTTATCGTCGCCTAAAACACGTGGCCGTCCACCCCTGGGCAAGTCCTTTACTGTGCCATGTTTATCAAATTTGTGGAATATTTTACTAACAGTGCCCTGTGAAATTTGATTTTCCGCTCATTTAGGATTCAATAAAGTGCACACTTCACTTTAACTTCTTATTTTATCTCCACATCCTTACATATCAAGACTTCGATACGCTGCCTTTCCGACAAACCCATTTTTGTTTAGAAAATTGTAAAATAATACTTTGGAAATACCTAAATTAATTTTACAAGTTCACAATGTCACAAAATATCAGAACGTAAAACAATGAAGACTTCTTACCTTAAAAGGTAAAAAAAAACATCAATGATTTATCACTTCCGCTTATTTAAATAGGGATTTTTTATAAACTTTGCCATTTTGAAATAGCATGACAGAATCGCGCCAAAGCATACTGTACGAGATATTAGTTTTCAAATGATGTATCACAAGCTGTATGTTTCCATTTAAAAAAAGATCAATGTCGTCATATCTTTGACAAATGTCTATAGAAAAACAAACGAACAACGTCAAAATGTGAGCATATATAAAACTAAATTGACGTGTCCGAGCATTTTCCCCAAAAGCTACAGGTTAAGGCTATAATATTATCTTTATTCCGGACTTCTGGGCAGCCCTGTATAATAATATAATAGAAGTATTTAAATTCATATTACATGTTGATCTCTGCTCTCTAAACTAGATCCGGCCCTGACTCCCGGGACCGACTGCCAAGGGAAGCGCTCTATTACATGCCGCATATTATATCGATACTTTAGGAACATGCTCGTATTAAGCAGCGTATCGACTACACGCGAGAAATCCTCGACCATTGGATTGCGCGGCGGTCACGTTTAATGGATACCGTGTTACCGCGCGAGTCAATTCGAACAGCGCCGTGCTCGAACATGCAGCGGTGCGACCATTCTCAGTCGGTCTTTACGGACGCGGCAACGAAGCTTGAGTACTTTGCTCGCGCGCAGTTTGTGCGGGTATGTCGTCGCCACCAGGAATTCGCATTGACAGGCTATATGATAGACAGTTTCCCTATCCTTGCCGCAGAGCCTACAGCTAAGATCTCCATGTTATATCTTAATTTTTTTGACAGGTTGACAGCCATGTGTTCTGTAAGGATTCCTGTTATTCTTCTTAGTTAATTCCTGCTAAGGTTAAGCAACTGTTATCAGAATTTGGGACCAATACTTCTCATAACTCTCTTGTTATAATTCAGTCCCTGTCTGCTGTCCCAGTAGACTTTGTTATCATTTTTAGTCCATTGCCTAATAGCTTCTCGTACTGTGTATTTAGGCACTCCTAGAGCTGGTTCAGGGCCAATGTATGGTGCAGCTGATGCTTGCGTCGCAAGCTCGTCTCCTCTTTCGTTGTCAAAAATGCCTCTGTGACCCGCTACCCAGAATAGTTTCACAGTATTGCTGTCCGCCAGGGTTCTCAGTTCATTCTGGCATTCCCAGACTAGCCTTAAGGACCGCTTCACTCTCTGAGCATATGTAGATTCGTCTATTTTGGTAGGCTCTTCTATCGTTTTCCCATGCACATTGTAGTATGGCATAGGTTTCTGGCTAGAATACTGTTGGAAGTTTTTCCAAGGGAAAAAACAAGTCTTTTTTTTGTCTTAATCCGTGTATCCCAGCCCCTGTACCCTCTTCAGTCTTGGATCCATCGGTGAACCACACCAGAGCTTCAGACAGAAAATCTGGTTCGTTGTTTGTCCACACGGTTCGATCCTGAATGCGTATCTCGAAGGGTGTGTCATAAACAAATTTTGGTGTCATGTGGTCTGATCTCAAATTCATCTTCGGCACATGTGCTATTTCTTCTATAAGTTCGTGACCTACCTTGTTTCTTCTGAAGGTCGACAGCATCATCTGAAGGTGGTGGAGGCCCATTCTTGCCTCTCCCTGTATCGTCAAATAAAGAGGAGAGAGGTCAAGAAGGCGCTCCATCCCTGCAGAAGGAGCCGATTTCATTGCCCCTATTATACCTAAGCAGGCCAGTCTCTGAAGACATCCTAGCTTCAGTATAGAGATCTTCTGCAGAACTTTTGACCACCCGATCACGGACGCGTAAGTTATTGAGGGTATGCACCATCTTGGGCGATAAACCCCTTTTCTTTTCGTACATTCTCCTTGTTACTGCAAAAGTAATTTCAGATTTTTTCCATGTGGCTATTCCAAGTAAGTCTAGAGTCCATGATGACCCCCAGATATTTTACTTCCCCAGCCAGCTGCAACGTTTCTTCTTGGAGGGTCCTAATCTTTCTTTTTTTCCTTCACTTTGTGAATGAGACTATAACGGTCTTTTGAGGGCTGATGTTTAGATCTTCCCGTCGTATCCATTTTTCCGCTACCCGCATTCTATCTTTCACAGTGGTGTTAAATCTTCCTTGTGTCGTGATAACCAGATCATCAGCATAACCCAAGATTGAGTGCCCCGCCCCACTGAGTTCCTTCAGAAGACTCCAACCATGACAAGGTTCCAGAGCAGATGAAACAGAACTCCCTTTCCCCGCGGACACCTCCCTGCCAGTAGAACCACCTGAGTCTCGCCCAGAAGAGAGGTGAACAGAACCCTGCCCCTAAGCATGTGATCTATCCAGCGGCAGCAGGTTTTCTCCAGTCCTGTGTTTCTGGTTGCTCTCATGATGAAGGCAAAGGAAGTCTTATCAAACGCTCCATTAATGCTACAAGCATTACCTCGCCATTTTCTAACGTTAGGCATGTTGGTCTTGATGGAATGGTCCGTCGCCCATCACGTCATCCCTTAGATGTCTATCTAACAGTTTCTCTAGCGTTTTAAGCGGAAATGACATTAGGCTGATGGGCCAAAATGCCTTGGCGGTCGAGTAGTTTAGGCGCCCATGTTTTGGTATGAACACTACCTTGGTCAGCCTCTATATTCTCGGAATATATCCTTACGCCAGCTGGTTCTTAGTATCAAACACTTAATTTACCCTCATGACGCCGTTGCTCATAAGGGCGATTTTGAATCGCATGGAATTTTGCACTGAGTGCACAGTCGGTGTGGTGTGTATTCCTGTTTCGCTTTAAACAATCTCTAGACTAGAAGATAACAATACCCTGTCTCGGTGCAGTGCGTTCAATCGAAAACGCTTTGTTGTGTATTTTAGCAGCTGACGGGATTCCCGGAAATGAAATTGTTGTAAATTGAAACTGTAACTAGATGAATATGGGAGATATTACGAAATATTTTGGCCCGTCAACATTTAGAATTGGTAAAGCGATTTTAATAGTTACTTATTCTACAGTTAATTAAAAAATTCAAATTTAAAAAAAGTCCCATTCCGTAAAAAAACTCTTATAGTAACAAGTATTTGTATTAATGCCTTGTTTATTAATTACTTTACCCATGCTCTATACAGACTACCTAATTGTTATTGCTTGGTGAACAAGATATTGCCAAAAGGATTAAGGCAAGTAAAAAACTGGGCGAGTAGCGTGTAAACTAGCCCCGCTACGCTTAAGCACAAATTGAAATAAAATGTATTTCTTGTCCAATAATAGTAATACTAACAAGACCTACAGAGTATTCAGAGAAAGCGTACAAATTTCTTTACCAAAACTCAAAATTTGACTATATCTAAAAATGTAACCCTGGACAGCTATAGGTCCCTGTAATACAGTTTATCTCAGACATTTAAGGTTAAAAATTTATGATAGCTTTTTATACAGCTTTTATTGATACTTGATATTAGTACATAATATTATACAAAACTTGGTTTGTGTAATAAAATGATATAATCTAACTCAGGCGCAAATCTCTCTAATTGCCATCGACCAACCACATCGCTAATATACGCATCACGTGACAATCACGTGTTATCCATTGTTGGTATCTGATGTCAGTGTTTACTGTTTACTGAATTTTGGAATAGGGATGACAAATTTAAACTAAGTATTAAAAGGATTATATTAATATTTTTTATTTGGTATCGAACTTGACAACTAAGTCAATCATCATACCTTTAGCTCCTTTTGATTCTTCTACGACTTCCAAAAAATTTCTGTGCAAGTATTGAAAATTGAAATTGAAATGACAAACAGCAACAACTTATGGTTGGCTGCAGTTTCCCGTAATGGTTAAAAATTGTAAATTGACTATTGATACTTAGCCATCCTCTCATGTATATTTTGTAAATTTTAATAAGTCTGATAGTCTGAAGATAACTGTCATGTGACGGGCGAAACCGGTCACTTGGTTAATAAAAATGTGTGAGGAAATTGGCCATTTTAATATTTGCTAGAATATTAATATTGGTATATTATTGTAGAAACTTTATAACAACTAAAGTGATTAAAAAAACGCTAAACGCGATGGCTGCATCCAAGCTTAACACATTCCACTGGCATATAACTGATACCGCCAGTTTCCCATATGTGTCAAGATCACAACCTGAACTTTCCGCATATGGATCTTACACTCCGCAAAAAGTCTACAACGATGCTACCGTTAGGGATATAGTTGAATATGCCAGAGTAAGAGGAATACGGGTGGTACCCGAATTGGATTCCCCTGCTCATGTCGGGGAAGGATGGCAGAACACTGAAGTAATAACATGTTTCAATTGGACTCCTTGGCAAAATTATTGCGTGGAACCGCCTTGTGGACAATTTGACCCCTCCAAACCCAAGCTCTATGATATTCTTGAAGGTAACGAACTGTATTTATATCACTACACAAAGTCAGCTTGCATTTGTATACGGGCAAGGTAATAAAGAAATATAATAATTGAACTATAATGTAAAAATTAATAAGTACACTTTATAATTTGTTTCCCTAACGGGGCGGGAATAAAACGATCCTGCTAGAAAACAATATAGACTTTATTTTCTACTAGCCAATTATTCACCAGGTAGTCTAGAGGAAACCCAGCATGTCTTGTCTCCGTGGGGGTGTGGCACTGTCGATGGGCGCTCTTAAGAGAGGTGCATTTTTCTTTATCCTCCCTTTCTTCGTCTTCTTCTATTTCTATGGTATCCTGCCCCGTCCATGGATCATTATAAGGAAGTATCCGACTTACATGTACGACATCTGACTTTCCCCGTCCTTTGTCTATTTTATAATTGACTTTCCCTTGTTTCTCAGCTATAGTGTAGGGTCCGCTATGCTTCTCATGATTAGTGCCCGTTTTCTAATTTCCACAGCATCTGTTTTGTAGTACGTATTCGTTAGCATCGCCTCCGAGGGTAAGGTTGGTTCCCGTGCGTATGTCAGCATGAAAGGGCTGAACCTTGCGTTGGTTTAGCATTTGCTTGCATTGGTTTCGAGCGTTAACAAAGATGATATGTTTCAGCGGTCGGATTTTTGCGCCATTATCGGTAGAAATAATTTTTTGATTTTACAGCTCGCTCGGACACTTTTTCGAGAAAAGGATGAAGGCTTCTATGCCTTCTATGCTATGTAAGAATGGCATCTGATACTTCTCTAGCACAGGTGGATGGATCGTTAGAGGTAAAACAAACGTTCCGCCAAGGAAAAATCCGAAATAGTCCTTAAGGTTATTCTACTCAACATATGTATAATGCCAGATCTTGCGTGGGGTAGGAAGCTGTTCGGCATTAATTGGTAGTTTGTTCAGTGCCGAAATAAGATCGTGGTCAGACTTTACTAGCAGAGGCTTCCCGATGACAATGTACAAGTCGGGGTTTAAAATCAAGAAAAGATCCAACAAACTAGCAACATTACGAAACACGGTAGAACAACGTGCATACATTGTTATAACTTATTGTGAAAATGGATCTTCTGCTAGTAATACATCGCAGAATTCGTAATTATTTTAGAGTACATAATCGTACGTCAGAAACAACTATTTGGAATAGAGTGCGCAAATTTAAAACCTAAACTAACCTGTTATCAAATGTCAAATCACATGTGCACGTCAAAGTCGTTTGGTTACTAATATTAGAAATGACGGATATGCTTTTGGTTTTTGAGTATTGTGAAGGAAATGGCCGCGAAAGTGTTAGGGTATACAGGGAAAGATATCCAAATCGGCACATACCAAACCATCAAACATTTGCTGCTATTGGAAGACGCCTTCGCAAAACCGGTAGCTTCACTCCTTTAACTGCCAATTATGAACGGCAACGTGCAGTAAGGACTCCTGAGGTTGAAGAACAAATTTTGGAAAGAATTGCTGAAGATCCAAAATTAAACAACAGACGCTTAGGTTTAGAGGTAGGAGTATCCAAGGATGTAGTTCATAGAACATTAAAAGAACATCAGCTTCATCCATACCATATCCAAAAGGTACAAGACCTTTTGGCTCCCGATCTCGATCAACGATTGGACTTCTGTCGATTCATTACCGAACAAAGACAACAGGATGTGAATTTTGCTAAGCACATTTTATTTACTGACGAAGCATGTTTTACAAGAAGTGGTGTAACCAACTTTACATAACGAACATGTTTATGCTGCTGAAAACCCGCATGCCACGAAAGTAACTCATTATCAACATGAGTTTAGAATTAATGTGTGAGCAGGAATCATTGGCAATTTCATTATTGGTCCTGTCATTTTACCGCCACGACTAAATGGTGTGGACTATTTAGAACATTTACAAAATACGCTGCCACATTTATTATAAGATTTGCCATTACAACTTCGACGAGATATGTGGTTTATGCATGACGGTGCTCCACGACACTTTAGTTTAAATGTCCGCAATTATTTACATCGACAGTATCGGATATATAAGGATGTAGTTCATAGAACATTAAAAGAACATCAGCTTCATCCATACCATATCCAAAAGGTACAAGACCTTTTGGCTCCCGATCTCGATCAATGATTGGACTTCTGTCGATTCATTACCGAACAAAGACAACAGGATGTGAATTTTGCTAAGCACATTTTATTTACTGACAAAGCATGTTTTACAAGAAGTGGTGTAACCAACTTTACATAACGAACATGTTTATGCTGCTGAAAACCCGCATGCCACGAAAGTAACTCATTATCAACATGAGTTTAGAATTAATGTGTGAGCAGGAATCATTGGCAATTTCATTATTGGTCCTGTCATTTTACCGCAACGACTAAATGGTGTGGACTATTTTTTTTTTCGAATTTTGCAAGAAGACTTGGCTCTCCATCATTACCGGATTCAGCTAACATAGGAACTGAAAGCAGGTGATCCCGGGAAACGCCGTGCTTTTACTAATTGGGTGTTTGAAATGAAGACAGTTGACGATAATTCTTCCGACAAAATCATCTTCAGCGACGAAGTTCATTTTCGCTAAGTGAGCACGTAAACAAGCAGAATTGTCGCATCTGGGTGCAGTTTGGTGCAGTTTTTGGTCTGAGGGTATCATCAGACCATATTTCTTTGATAGGGAAGACAGACACATACGGTAAATGGAGAGCGTTACGGAAAGATGTTAAGTACTTTTTATGGCACGAAGTAATGAATGTGGACTTAAACAATATGTGGTTCCACCAAGATTGTGCGACATGTCAAACAGCAAAAGAAACAATGGATATATTGCGTATATAGTTTAAAGGGAGAATTCTTTCACGAAATACGGACGTTAACTGGCAGCCTGACGCTGCCGGATTATTTCTTGTGGGGTTATGATAAAGGTAAGCAATCCTCAAACACTTCAAGGATTAAAAGAGGAGATTAGTCGAATAACTCGCGAGATAACACCAGAAATATGCTCAGAGTTTTGGATAATTTCTGCAAAGGAGTCGTGTCCTGCCAGAGGAGTCACGGTGGTTATTTGTTGGATTGTTTCTGTTGTACTTAATTTCTTATTATTTAGGCTTTTGTTTTATATAATATGAATACTTCCCCTGAAAATTAGGATCTATAAGAAAATATCTTCCGGTGCCTCGAAGGATTTAAAACTTTGGAAATTTCGGAACACTTTACCATAAATATACTTTATGTGTTATTGGTGATTTTGCAGCCCTTCATTATTTATAGAAAACCACCCAGAACTCACCACTTTGAGGTAGTTGCAAGTCAAATTCCACCCACACACCCTCTTCCTTTTAACATTTCATAAATTAGGTATTATTCAAAAAGTCTGATTTGCATTCAAACTCTGCTAGCGACTGTCGGGAAGCAATGCAACATCTTATAAAGTCATCCCTAGCTTCTGGTCCACAAACAATTGACGATGCTTCTTTCACTAGTTTTACACCGCGTTCTATAGCTTGCGAAAGGCATGGAAAATTAATAATTCTAATTTCCACCATAGTGGAATATAAACCGTCTGGATAAAAGCTGTTAGAAGACAGTTGACGATAATTTTTCCGACAAAATCGTCTTCAGCGACGAAGCTCATTTTCGCTTAGTGAACACGTAAACAAGCAGAATTGCCGCATCTGGGCCAATGAATATTCTAGAGAAATCCATGAAAAAGTCAATGCATTCTCAACGTTTTGGTGCGGTTTTTGGTCTGAGGGTATCATCAGCCCATACTTCTTTGATAGGAAAGGCGGACAAGCACATACAGTAAATGGAGAGCCTTCGTGATACGATTCCTTCTGATATTGATCAAGGAAGGTGTCCATATTGCTCTAAGAGGTCTAAATTTTTCAAATGCAAAATACACAACACGAAGTCTCGGTCTCAACAAAAAATTATTTTATTTGATTAGGTTACATGTTTCGTCAATATGATAGCATCATCAGACCTAAAAAAAAAATTAAGAAGTATATGACACATTACAATAGCACGCTAACAATACATAAAAAATGATATTGATAAACTAATTTCATATAAGTACATTTGATCGCTGCTTGGAGTACTTAAACTAAGTTGTGGAAGTTATCCCCTGTATATCCATGGGACTCGATACTTGTTTTACTATCCAAGTGCTTATTAAGGTGTCGAAGTGGCATATCATTTGCATGAAGCAAGCAAACAAACCATTGCAAGAGTCTGCCAATTTTGGTTTCTAGTGAACGTGTCATACCATCGTGAATGCCAGTAGTGATAGCAGTTCCATCACTTCCTACGGCATCCAAGTTTGATAAGTCCATATCTGGTTGTAGAAAAATTGTAATGCTTTGTGAGATATCTTTTGCGGTACCAAATAGTATACTTAGATATCCAAAACAGTTGAAACCCGGCTCCGATACTAATACGATATTCTCCTCGATAACTGATTTTCTTGCAAAAAGGTTTCCTTCTTTACGCTGTACCAAGGCGCGATCTTTTCGGCCATCAAAGTAAATAGGGTACAATTATTCTTCTTCCATATCCAGACTTTTTTTTGGAAAATTACGAGCTCTTTTTCTTTCCCTTCCAACCTTGTTTCTATCTACTATTTTTTCTCTACCTTTTTCTGATACACTGGGGAACAAATTTAAACTTTTTTTTGTTTCCTGAACAGAACCTATTTTTTTTTATTGAACTACAAGTAACTAAAAAATACCTATTAAAGATTTTAGTTGGCTCGCAAAAAAATCTGAATTATTTGTAACAACATTTTAATTCATAGGCATATACAATGAACATTTTAATTTATAGGCATTTACAATGAACATACAAACAATATATTGTTGGTTCTACAATAGCAATTAAGTAGCACATTTTTATCAGTGAGTCTAAAGTTTAGACACTCATTTTGCGCTTCTTAGCCTGTCTTTTGAAAGCAGCCGCGGAGGCATCTCTCGTTATAGTCCAACAGTAGTCGGATAACATCTCACAGTTCCATTTTCCCTGATGCCTTCTTTTCATGTTTAAAATATCCTGGTGGAACCTCTCACCATGCTCGTCACTTACAGCACCACAACCTAAGTAATCCAGATGAGAATCCAGGAAATGAATTTTCAACGACATATTACACCCTAGGTTTTGGTAACATAAAAGAAGTTGGGCAATCAGGTCTAGTTTTCTGCTTTTATGTTTCCCAAAAAATTTGTTACGACCATTCTAAAGGCATTCCAAACGTCCTTTTTCTTACCTTCAAGTATGAAATTGAATTACGCATCTCCGAAAAGTTTCCTAATCTGGGAACCCACAAATATTCCCTCTTTAATTTTAGTATCACTGATTGTTTTCTTTTCTTTTAAATAACTAAAAGCACGGGCTTTTTTGTCCATGGTCTTCACAAAAGTCCCAATTTTATATGAAGTGGCGGTGTAAAATCTTTTCTGCGGGAAGTAATGGCGCGCAGGCTACATTTTTCTTTCCTGGCTCAAAGGACTCTATCGGTGGCCAAATTTTCTTTATGTAGTGTTCGGATCGTGCTCGACTGTCCCATTCGCAGAAAAAGCAGCAGTATTTCGTATAACCTAGCTGCATTCCAAGCAAAATCGCCACAACTTTTAAATCCCCACAAATTTTCCAATTATATCTTTCATATTGTATGGTCTGCAGCAACAATTTCAAATTGCTATACGTTTTTTTCATGTGGACTGCATGACCAATTTGGACTGAAGGCAACTTGTTTCCATTATAGAGTAACACAGCTGTAAGACTTACTTTTGAGGAATCAATGAAAACTCTCCAGTCTTTTGGATCATAGTCGAGATTTAAAGCTGCCATTAATCCCTTAATGTTCCTACAGGCTACCAAATCGTTTTCCATGTTGGAAAATGGTGTTTGGTTTTTCTGACGATTTCGGTACACGGAAACTTTTACTTCATCTTGAAGTAAGTTCCATTGTCGCAATCGAGAGGCCAATAGTTCGGAGTTTTTCTTAGGCAATTCCAAATCCCTTATAAGGTCACTTAAATCACTTTGACTTATTTTGTGCGACTTTTTACTGGGAAGTTCACAGACACAATCGGAGTCTTGCGAGGTGTGAATCCATTAGATCA
Organism: Polydrusus tereticollis; assembly: GCA_963920685.1. Classification (NCBI taxonomy): domain Eukaryota; kingdom Metazoa; phylum Arthropoda; class Insecta; order Coleoptera; family Curculionidae; genus Polydrusus; species Polydrusus tereticollis. The sequence continues at coordinate 67,836,120 of OY987330.1, forward strand.
TCATTAGAATCAAGGCTATATTCCTGAGGTGGATTAGGTACAGGCAACTCGTCACAATGAGGTGCCGGGCGTATGGCGGGTTGTAAATTTGGATACTGTATCGCAGACCTTTTCTTCTTCAAAAAGCCTTTTTTGATGGGAGGTGTCAATCAAAAGTAACAGTCAGTAACGTGATCTTTCGGTTCTCGCTAGATCATACGAATAGCAAAGGGCATCTCACGCTTTTTTCCACAGCCAGCCGCGAATGTTGGACGCACATTTGTAGCAGCAGATATGGGAAGCCCAATTTTTATCCTGGTCTATAATTTTACAGTCAAAATACAAGTGGATTTTGTATTAAAGGGCTAAGTGTACGTTTTTGTTTCACAAAAGTCACTTCACCACATATATAACAACAATGATCCGGCTTATTTAAACTAACTCGCGACATGTTGCTCACAACTCTCTAATTTCTCAAATACGAACAGCTCTCAATAAACTGGTGGTTGAAATACAACTAACTAACAATTTAGGATTTATGTTATATGTATTTAAACCCCTTAGAAAGTACACCTGGTATAATAAATCCAGGTACTTCTCATTTAATAAATTATCATAATTAGCATGGATCTATAAAACCGGAGCCAACTGAGACTTTTGCAAGACAGATTGTTAGTTAGTAAAATAAAAAAAGTAAGATTTTGCTATTTCGGTCTCGGAAACATTTTTGCTGTTGCCCAGTGATTAACTCGAATTATTGCGGCGGCTCTGTCATAAATCCCTATACGATTACAAGCTGCATTTGGGCGGTACCTGGTATTTTCTTTTTGCCTTTTTTTCTTCGAGTATAGAATTTATATTTTAAGCTCATTTTGGTTCTCTTCTGCAGAGAATCAAGTATCAAAATTATGTTTTTCTAGAATAATAGCAGAGGTCGACGGAACATTAGTAATTTCAACTTCTTGTCTGTGTATTGGGACAATCATTTTCCTTGTCCTTCTTTGATCTACCAAAAATTATCTTTCTCTAATCGGTAACTTATTTGTTGCCTGATAATCAATCTGGGGTTCGCCCGAGATATGGTACGGCTACGGTCCTTTCACATATTAATGATCTCCTTGTAAAGGGCTTAGGTAATAGGCTGGCCTCTGTCTTGGTGGTTCTGAATTTTTCGAGGGCGTTTGGCTGCGTTGACCATGTGCTTTTGTGTGCTAAATTGCTGACAAATCGGGCGCTCTCCTTTTTCCGTTATCTTGGGGACAGAAGACAATTTATTAGAGCGCATTCTGGGGTATCAGATATGTATGTTTCCTCTAGTGTCTCACAGGGCTCAATCCTGGGGTGTCTACTCGTCTTATTATACACCTTTGATATTGCTAACGTAACTAAGTTCTCACACACATATTGTTGTGCTAATGATACACAGATCCTGTGTTATTGATCCTAAATATTATAATGAAATTGAAGTTGACGTTAACTTCAACATATATAGTAGGTTAACATACAGCAGTAACCATAATCTTAAATAAATGCTAAAAAAACGCAGGTGATTCTGTATACACTCCCAGCTTGTCGTAACTTCCTCTTGGGTTACCTTTATTTTCACTTGAGGGGTCAGCGCCTTGCCTTTACTGACGTGGCCAGCAACTTGGGAGTGATATTTGATTCACGATTGAGATATAACCATTATATCCCCAATTTGAGTAAAAAATCTTATATGGCTTTGTTGGTTTTGTATGCAAACAAACATATTCTGAATTTAAAGTCGTTCACGTCCGTCAACGTTCTCGTACTGCATTACGATTTATTACCCGTGTCTTACATATGAAGATAAACAATGACGACAAATAATTCAGAATGGTTGTTGCCCTTTCATCTTTGGCATAACGAAGTATGATCGCGTATCTGAGACATTAAACGAATTGAAGTGGCTTAGAATAAAACTTCTGTTTCAATATATTTTGCTTGTTAATGTTGATAGGTTATTAAAAACGTCATCTCTCACCTACCTAAGATCTAAACTAGTATTTAGTAATGAGAACCACATTGTTCCCCTTAGAGAAAATACAGTTGTTATGCACCAACATTCCACAACGCTTTTTCCGCGATGTTTGACATTTATTGTCGAAAAAAACAATAATGAATTCCTAAATAACTACGATAATAGTTCAATTGAGGTATTTAAAAAAAAATACTGAAGCCACTCTGCTGAACAAACAATTTGATGTTAGTTAGCATAGTCTGACGTGTATTTATTCCTGCTCCTTCTTTTTGCATTGTACAACTAATTTTTAAAAACTATCATTGCAATTTACCTGAAATTTACAATGCCACCTTTAAGTTGTCCACCCTGCTTAATAGATCCTGTCATTGCAAATTTACATTTTATTACTCTCTCGAATTAAGCAACAGAGTATAGCGCTATCAACCTGGCGGCATTAAACTTTAAAATCGTGGCGGCACCGCTAAACATTAAGCAATTGCACTCATTTATGGTGTTTAATAACTTCCAGCAGGCCAGTTCCATGGGAGTTTTGGATTTATAAAATTGATATTTTTGATCCGCCCTGCATAGTGGCTAGTCCGTTGTAACAAAGTACACTGTAATCTTCGCTTCACGCTGACCATTTAAATGGTCCAAAAGCGGCCAATCCATCGTTCTGAATTATCATCTATTTAAACCCCTTTTTGCCAAGCGATTAATTTGCTTATTAAAAATTAATTTTAATCTCTGTAAACTTTATCATTTAATGTTTCAGACATTTACGGCGACATGTTAGATCATTTTGGAACAGAAGTTTTTCATATGGGAGGAGACGAAGTCAACATCAATTGCTGGAATAATACCGAAAATCTTACCGACTGGATGGTAAACGAAATGGGCTGGACTCTTACATCCACAGACTTTTATGGTAAATTGTGGCCCTATTTCCAAAACGAAGCTTCACAGAGACTTTATAAAAAGGCCGGCAAAGAGATCCCTATTATTCTTTGGAGTAGCGATTTAACAGCTTTGGAAAATGTTGCAGACATTTTACCGCCAAGCAACTATATAATTCAAATATGGACGACCGCCAATGATGGCTCGATTCAAACTCTCTTGGACCAAAATTATTCGATAATACTGAGTAATTACGATGCGCTTTATCTTGACTGCGGTTTCGCTGGATGGGTATCTGGTGGAAACAATTGGTGCACACCATACAAAGGATGGCAATTGATATATGAGAATAAACCGGGAAACATTGCAGGTGTGTAAACATTTTCATGTTTTAAATATATTATAACAGCGTATCTAGAAACAATTTTTACATTAAAAGTATGTAAATTTTCTTCGTTTTTTGATGGATTAAAAACTTTTTTTGTACTTTATTTACTTATACACCATTACTGCGTAGCAATGTCAGTGCCCCTAAAACACAATTTTAGATTTCTTGGATGTTCTCCACTTACAGGTTCAAAAGTTTCTGGCGTAAGAAAGTAATGGAACAAACTACTAAAACTTTATTTTTCAATATCACTCACTTCTTAGAACCTCAATGCCGCCAGAAATAATTTAGTATTTATCTTTAAAATGATCTAACGCCGCTGACCGAACCTATTATGCGTGGCTTGAAAATTCACTGTCAAGTTAATTGGGGTAGTTTGGTATGTCTACCAAATACTACTACATCGTCTTTTCTGGCTGATTTTTGTGGGTCAAGTAGACAAGTATCGTCAAATTCTATCTTCACTGACGACGGCAAAACCCGTCTGGTAATGAAACTGGCAAGAGGAAGCAACTAACCTTAGATTTCTTATTGTTGGTACCTACACAGTCCCTAATCCGAATATCGATGGCTTAGTTCTAACAGGTCGTAACCCACAATTATTACGAAATAGCGTTTATTGCATTTTTAAGATGACAGAGGTATCTCTTACTTCAATTAAGTCGTATCATATGTTGGCGTTTGTCGTAAGAGTAATAAGTTGTAACCCGCAAAAATTCGTTTGTGACACAGATATGATAGTATTGTGTTTGTAACAGCGGACCTTAGTTTTCACCAAAAACGATTATAATGGTAAGAAGTTGATTAAGATGTGTATTTATTTTATAGTGTAGTTTGCTGGTTTTCACATTTTCGCATGTAATCTTCTTAGGTATAAGAAAAATATAAATAACTAACCTGAACTAATTTAGTGATTATAAGACTTATTGGAACTAACGTGTTATCTTATATACAGTGTTAAATACGGCATTTTGGCGTGATAGATTATCCTTATTTTTTTTCACCAATTTCTATTTGTTTTTACGTTTTTATAGAAAAAAATTATTGAATATTGTTTTTACAAAAAATTTGCTGTTTCTCTTTTTGGCTATATAATTCGTAATGAGAAAAAATGTAAAATATAGAAGTGGCTTATTTTTGTATTTATACGTTATTGGATTATCAGGGTGAAATATTACTCGACATAATTAGTCTACCGTTCAAATTTTTAAAATGATCCAAAATCAAGCTATGATAACTTTAAAAAACAATACGAAACCTCAGGCTGATATTATACAGGGTGTTTCAGAAGTACGGTACGTAACTTAAGAGAGCGATTCCTTATTATATTCCCAGAGAAAAAGTTAATATGAACATGCGTCCGGAGTTGCCCTGTGTTTGATGTACAGACAGGGTGTTAAAATTTAAAAAAAAAAAAACTTTTTTTAATAGTTTTCTAATATCCTTATTCCAACTTTATTGAAATTTGGTACCGTTATTCATAATAATAAGGGGCTTAATTAGCCCTAACTAACTAAATTTATTAAGTCCAGTGGCGTCTCGGAGAGCACTTTAACAAATATTATTGACAAAAAAATGTACGCCACTGACATTTTCCAATTTTGATATTTTTTTTTCAGATTTACCGACTAACTATACAACTTTTTTGTTCCCAGAAGTGTTTTCAAAGTTTGCTTCGTGTTCGAGAGAAAAAATAAAAACCACTTTATTGCATGTATGTAGCCCAAAAAGAGACCGAAAGGACTAAAGCTGTTACAATAATTTTTGATAAGTCAAATGCCATTACCGTTTTGTTTTCTAAAAGCCCTATGGTACTACAATATAGTGATTTGCCAAAGAGAAGCATTGTGCTTTAAATACCACAAATATCCTTGAGGACACCAAGGAAGTAAGAACTGCAATTCAAAATATTCCAGGTCTTGCTTTGTCGGGAAATTTGGTATATAAAGGTCATGCCAAACGTTTTCAAAATGAAATAACTTCTCGGGAAGATGATGCTGATTATGCAGAATGGTTACCCCCATTTGTTACCAGACACCAAAAAGCAAACTTAAATGATATGGAATAGTTACAAATGAGATACAGAGTAAGAAAAATGACGAAGCAAATGAAAATAGAAATGAAACTGAAGGTGAATGGATTAGATGAAAATAGAGAACGTGATGAATAGAGAAAAAACAATAATAGTGAGTTAAAAACGATGGGAGAGGACTATTTAGGATACTCAGAATCTGCCACTGGAACAATCAAACAAAACGTGGAACGTACTGGTCGAAGTATTAAGTTGAGTAAAATTTGCAAAAAAAGTATAGAAAACAATAATTGCTCTCTTTTTATTCCTAAAAAGTTTCAAGAAATTATTAAACATTTTTGGAAGATGACCTGAGGTCTGTCTGCACGTGTATGTTGTTATCATTCTTTAGTGGGACACCCTGTATATTAATTTAACCTCAAAACAATTTTAAGACCCAGTTTAAAAAATTTGAATATGTCTTACACTGAGTGACCGAAACAGGTAGCTAAAAGACATAAACCACATAAAAGAAATTCCAAAAGGTCTTATCTCACAAATATATTTATCAGTAGTCCAAAAATGTTTAAAATATTTTAATACGATCATTTATTATCGTTTTTTTTTTAAATTTGCCTTCAATTTATTTGAAATATTACCAGTCACTTTTTTTGAAATGAGTTTTTTACGTTTCCTGAATAAACACCTAAATGGAATACGACCTGTTAGCACTAAGCCATCGATATGCTTTTAATGCTGCCTGGCAGCGACTCCTTAGGACAGGTCCGTCTGGTCATTGCAGGAGCTTCCATTGCCTGTTCTGACTGATAATTGTTAGGTAGCCGGGCCAGGGGGTGAATTTGATCGCCACGAGACTCGGAACTTTCAATTAAAAATCTTGGAGAATCAATCTAAAAATTGCTCATGTCAAATAAAAATTAAAACTATCATATTATGAGACTCTAAATAAACATTTTACATATATAAGTGATATTTAAAATATTTTTCATGAAAAACTTGTATCTCCCTAAACCATATTTCCTACTAAACTTTGAAATTCCTATATGGAACGGTAACGAAGTGGACTTCTGTCTAACAATTTCATTGTCACCCGGTAGCCAAAAAAATTATTTATAAACTTTATTTGGGTGATCAGGGACTTTTTAAATATTCTTCAATCAATTAATCAATTTTATTAAGAAAGGTGGGTGTAGCCTTATATTATTCTTACAGCGAGTGTGGCTTATTTCTTTCTTCTTTCATTATCAGGAGACAGAGTAAACCAAATTTTGGGAGGAGAAACAGCCTTGTGGACCGAACAGGCAGGTTCCAGTTCCATCGATACCCGTCTGTGGCCTAGAGCCGCCGCTTTTGCTGAAACGTTGTGGACGAATCCGTCGACAAACTGGACTGATGCTGAAGAAAGAATGTTAATTCATCGGGAACGATTGGTTAATCTCGGTATTGATGCTGACGCATTAGAGCCTGAATGGTGTTTACAGAACCAGCAACACTGCCCTTTGGGGGGGAAATTAAATGTGTAACAAAATAATAAAATTTAAATAAAGAACTTTTTCTTGCTGTAAGGCTTTTTTTACACGGCGCCATATCATTACCATAAATAGCGCGCGATAGATGGCCGCAATATCGCAATACTGACTTCGTGAAGTTTAAAGCCTCGCGCAGCCTGATTAAGTTACAGTCTCAGCAGGCCCACAGGGGTTATATTAGGAACGCTGAGTCAAACATAAAAAACAACCCTTCCAATTTTTGGTCCTTTGTCCAAAGTAAAACGGCTCAATCTCGAATCCCAGCCACCATGAACTATGCAAATCAACAAGTCCACGGGCCCCATAACATGGTCTCTGCTTTCGCGAATTATTTTAAGAACGTCTATAAAACCTCTGAGCAACCTTGGCAATCTGAGCCTTTTAATCCAACAGACCAATATGAGATAATCGGTATACCCAGTGTTACATCCGGGGACGTTATTTCGGCCTGCAAAACGCTAAAAAATAAAGCTCCGTCTGGCCCCGATGGTATTCCCAGCTTTCTGGTGAAAGACTGTTCCTTTGTCATGAGCGCTCCTCTTTGTCATATCTTTAACCTGTCATTGAACAATGGCGTATTTCCAGAAATATGGGAGGTTGCCAAAGTTTGTCCCATCTTTAAAAAATACGATCCATCTCATATTGAAAACTGTCGAGGTATCTCCATCCTATGTAACTTCTCCAAGGTATTTAAGATCATCTTGCAAAAGTCCCTGTTTTTCAAAATTCGAAACAGACTCTCTATATATCAACACGGTTTTTTTTTCGAAAGATCGTGTATGACTAATCTTTGTTCGTTCTCCGTTTACGTCTGTGACGCCATTAACAAGAGGAGCCAAGTCGATGTCATTTACACGGACTTTAGTAAAGCCTTTGACCAAATTGACCACCACATTCTACTCCATAAGGAGTCTGACCAGTTCGGTTTCTCTAACAGGCTTGTCTCACTATTACAATCCTACCTGCTGGATCGTACTCAGTTTGTTGAGTTTGAGGGGTTTAAGTCGGACTTGTTTATACCTACGTCGGGTGTCCCCCAGGGTTCTAACCTGGGGCCACTTCTTTTCAACATATTTATAAACGATCTTGTCTCGACGCCTAACTGCAACAGACTCGCCTATGCTGATGACCTCAAAATATTTAACAGCATCGACGCTGTCGCGGATTGTGTATCCCTCCGCGGCAGCCTCGATGTTCTTAACCAGTGGTGCCTGGATGACAAACTGAATCTCAACATCTCTAAATGTAACGTCGTTTCTTACTCTCGAACAAAAACTCAATTTCAATTCAATTACTCTATAAACGGATCCACACTGAACAGACTCACCACCATAAGGGATCTTGGAGTCGTTTTCGATGAGAGGTTCTCCTTTATTCCACATATTGATCAAATGGTTTCTAGCGCCTCTAGAACATTGGGCTTTGTCTTGCGAAACTGCAAGCATTTTTCTGATGGATCTACATTTAAACTGTTGTATTGCTCCTATGTGAGGTCAAAGTTTGATTATTGCTCAATCATATGGTCCCCCATTTACAATTGCCATAATCAATCTGTGGAGTCCGTCCAAAGGCGATTCCTAAAGTATCTTATGTTTAGAGAGGATGGTATCTATACCCGCAACGGGGTTTCGAGCATGGCCACATCCTCGCTAGGTTTGGTGAGTTGATCTTAACAGTACGTCGCGACTCACAGTCACTATCGATATTCCATAAACTTCTTAATTCTAAAATCGATTGCCCATTTCTACTGGAGCAACTATCGCTTCATGTTCTCCGCACAGGTGCCCGACATCGGCCTACATTTTTTCTTGCATTCACGAGATCCAATATTTTGCCTCAAGGTCCCATTCACAAAATGTGCCACAACTTCAATCGTATCTCAGCCCTCTCCGACATATTTCATGACAGCCTCCCAACCATATTAAAACACTTGCGCAATATGTCCGGCTATCCTCATTAGTAGTCATTGGTTCCTGTTAACTTAGCTTTAGTTTCTTACTTTTTGTTATTACATTTTAAGTATAGCAAGGGCATTACTTTTGTAAGATTTTTGTTTATAATTCGATTAATTTGTTTCAGTTTCCTGCAAGTGGGCTCCGGCCTGTCGGAAATAAATGGCTATTTATTTATTTATTTATTTATTTATTTATTTATATCAAATGTTGTAATGTATGCGATACCATAAAAGATATGATAACGCTGATGCTATATGGCGTCAGCAGGCGATTGGTTCTACTGAAATCTCGTCATTTCTTGCCGTTACCATTTCTATCGACAGTGGAAGGTTTTGCAGGCGTCCACACGTCAACAATATATTGTCGCAATTTGTTCAGTATTACTTAAGCAGCGTTGCTTACCCCACACAGCACAATCATGTTTCAGAAATATTTCATATTAGTTTTTCCGAAAGATTTTAAATACTCCATAAATATTTCAAAACATTTATGATATATTGATGAAATCTTTAGAAACCCAAAAATGTCCGATAAAAGTAATATTTTATTACATTGTACTGATTCGGCGGTTGGTTCCTTGTGAAACATTTTAATAATAACTTTTAAATAAGATAAAAAATTTTATTTATTATTATTTATTAAGTTTATAAATAAACACCCGTATTGTTACTTTTAGATTTAGTAGTCATCTTGTATTGCTCTTGAAAAAGGCATAATAAGCCGAAACATGTAGAGTGATTTATTCTCTAAATAAATTGAAACATTAAAAAGCAAAATTTTTTATCTTATTTAAATGTAATATTTTATTTTATGTTTCTGAAACATTCCATAATTGCATTTCTCAAATATTTTAAATTAGCCTTTATTTACCTTAAATTAGAAATTTGAAAGTTAATAAATTTAAGTATGAATAATAATAATATAATGTGGGTATAAAGGTGCATTTTTAAACTTTTCGTCACCGCTTCCGCTTGTCGCCACCGTTCCGGTCGCAATTTAACCTTAATATTGTATGCGTTTATAAAAGCTGCCACCGCTCCCGTTTGAACTCCAACATGATCAATTTTTATCTTGCTGACCTTGTGCTGTTCGTCGTTCGTACTTTAGCCAATAGAAAGAAAGAAATTTGACACATTTGATAAAAAGCAATAAATAGTAAGAGAATACTACTTGCCATGTGGTAATCATAATATGACATGTAAATATGTATACATGTAAGACCTTTGTTCTCTAACCACTTGATGGGACCTTGTACAATAAGGATTAACCAAATTATGCTAAAACAGCTATTCTCTGGGCTACATGCCCCAACGAGCGCTGAATTAAATAGCACAATTTGGCGTATTTTGACTAACACTGTTAGTACTAAAATACAGACTCAGATTGCAGAAACTACCGGGAAAGAAAAGAATGAATCTTTATTTCCAATGATGAGAACCAAAGAGTTCGAAACCGGTCTGCAGGTAGCAGCAGCGTAGCAACCTATCATTGGAAATAAAGATTCATTCTTTTCTTTCCCGGTAGTTTCTGCAATCTGAGTCTGTATTTTAGTACTAACAGTGTTAGTCAAAATACGCCAAATTGTGCTATTTAATTCAGCGCTCGTTGGGGCATGTAGCCCAGAGAATAGCTGTTTTAGCATAATTTGGTTAATCCTTATTGTACAAGGTCCCAGCAAGTGGTTAGAGAACAAAGGTCTTACATGTATACATATTTATATGTCATATTATGATTACCACTTGCCAAGTAGTATTCTCTTACTATTTATTGTGTTATAGTACCATACGGTATCTTTCACATCAGATTGCTAGAAACTTCTGGAGGATGGCGCCACCTGTATTGTACTGCCTAGGCAGAACAATATTGTGGCTATAGGGTGTTTCAATTTTCCAATAATAGGTGTGCTCGCCTGTCATGCTTGCCCTAAAGGTCTCACATGTATACATATTTATATGTCATATTATGATTACTACTTGTCAAGTAGTATTCTCTTACTATTTATTGTGTTATATAGTACCATACGGTATCTTTCACATCAGATTGCTAGAAACTAGAAACTTCTGGAGGATGGCGCCCACAGAACTCAAAAATTTAATGGCGCCACCTGTATTGTACTGCCTAGGCAGAACAATATTGTGGCTATAGGGTGTTTCAATTTTCCAATGATAGGTGTGCTCGCTTGTTATGCTTGCCCTGTACTGACGAGAACCAAAGAGTTCGAAACCGGTCTACAGGTAGCAGCAGCGTAGCAACCTATCATTGGAAATAAAGATTCATTCTTTTCTTTCTCGGTAGTTTCTGCAATCTGAGTCTGTATTTTAGTACTAACAGTGTAAGTCAAATTACGCCAAATTGTGCTATTTAATTCAGCGCTCGTTGGGGCATGTAGCCCAGAGAATAGCTGTTTTAGCATAATTTGGTTAATCCTTATTGTATAAGGTCTCAGCAAGTGGCTAGAAAACAAAGGTCTCACATGTATACATATAGTCGGATTCTTGAACCGTCTCGCAAGATGGTGGACGAGTCACGTGTCACTAATGGCACCCTGTCGACTTCTAGTCTATTTTGTTTTTGTAGGTTGGTAGGTTACTTGTACTTAATTTCAGATTTATCAGGATTGGACTAAGCTAAATTTGTTAAGCACGTAAACCACATTAAATGTGCAATTTTTTTTGGAGGATTGGAATATATAGTTTGGTGAAATCAGCGTAGGAGCAAAGGGAAAGAAAAAAGGTGTATGTAGTACTTTTTTATTTCTAATTATAAAATATCTACAATCTACAAGTAAAAAATACTAGTACTACCAAGGCTATTTTGTAATTTTATAAATTAAATTAATATAGGCTGCAATGGCATAGAAATTGTTATATTTTAAGAGCTGATATATATTTTCAGTGCAGTATATTACTATTCATTTATACAAATAATATTAGTTCATTCTATATTGTTTTTCTTGGAACATAAAATCGATTTATACTTTTTGTCGGCATTTTTTGAAAAAGGCGGGAAAAGAACTTCAGCGAGTTTAAGCCCAATGCAAAAATGTTATGCAATGTTACTATACATTATTACTGTACTGTATTGATGAGTTGCCATAAAACCTGGACGGTATCGTACGGTGAAAATAAAATATTTTTCTCTTCTAACCATCTTTGTAAATCCGCCTTTAACCATTTTTTTGTGGGCCACTTAAAAATAAGCCTGGCATTGTCGATAAATCCACATTCGCCCCCTGCATGCAAAACAATGTATCTAAAAATATAAATTAAATGACGATTAGTGTTCACTTAAGAGAATTTATCTCCAGAAGGGGGGCCTTCATTTTGGTCTTGTAGAGTAAAGACTATGGTTTTTTGTACCTTTGCTTCTTTACTTAGGTTAACTTATATTTATTAATTCGTATATTGACCTGTACCCTTCTGCAGATTCATTCCTGACAGATTTAATGTTATCATCCTGCCAAGATTTTCTAAATATTCCATTAGAAAAATCCAAGTCTCGTCCAGAAAAACACATGGTTTTCTATCAGGACCAAGCTCAGCGTTTTCCATGCACGTAGACAGAAATATTCGCCGTTTATTTGCAATACATGGCTTTTCCATAAGCGCACGGCGATTGTCTTCCTTCTTATAGAAGAAGCCTAAGCTTTTTACCAACCTTAGGAGACTGCTTATGCTTCCAAGATACATTTCCTTGCGATGGAGTTGGTCTTGCAGTTTCTTTATTGTAACTGGTTATTAAGTATTATTGTTAGTTGAACATTACACAAACAAAACATAAAATAAGGGGAACAGGCTGGTTTTTCTGGTCCGTCAAGTGATAAAGGCAGGGTGTGTCAACTGTCATTTTGGGTGTAATTAATCTGAAATATTTCAGAAATATTGATATGAAAGGTTATGTTTTTGAGACATTCGAAATATGTCAGACATGTGTTAGGAAAACTTAATCTCATTGTTGTATTTTCTTTCCATATAGATTCTACTCTAAACACTTTACCAAGCAATTGAATGTTGCTGGGCCCATTCGGAAATCATTATATAATTTTTCTCATGTCGAAGTAATTTTTCGAAACGTATCTTGTTTATAACAAGGGCAAACCCAGAAACGCCTCGAGTTAAACTTTTCTGCGTCGATTAAGACGCAGCGCCAATAGTAGACTTCTAGGTCTTTGCTCTATGAGATTTCACTACACAAAACTCAAAATTTCAAGAAGAGCGGCTCCCATGTGAAGAAAGACAACATAAAGACATTTCAAACCATCTGTTGCAATGCCAGCGCCTCTATACCTTCTACGGTTAAAAATAACCGGATATTGAGAAATAACTGGCGCTGCCAGTAATCCAATATTGTCTGAAACAGTTACCAGTTATTGGCGTTATTGCATCGAGCCGAAAGCGCGCCGCGCCGGTGACACGTTGCCTGCGTGGTATTTATTACAACGTATACGGTTCTTTTAAATAACTGGTAAACAAATAACCGCTAATATATTTCACTGATATCTCGATATTTTGATATTAATAGGTTATTTCATATCGCCGTGTGCGGTATGCGTTCGGAGATATTTTAAACGATGAAAATATCGAGATACTTTAGTCGCGCCATCAAGTATTTGAACTTACTGATCACATATTATTTAAATATCGACATGTCTGTGATTCAGGACGGTAGTGTTTAGGGTTTAAAAATTTTGTAATTCCCCTACGATCGACCGGATCGACGCCTGTTGATGTTGCTTGTTTTGTTGTAAAGTGTGGCGTTGTTTATCGTTTGTGTTTAATCTTTAAAATTAAAAAAATGAGATAAATTATAGAATATAGATAGTTAGTGCATTAGGTATGTAACACAAAATTGTAAACTAAATTTTGTGTATGTAATATGTAAACATATAAAATGAGCGATTTAAAACGTTGTATTAAATCACAAAATTATTTTTTTATTCTCTCTTAGTTTTCTGTTTATTTTATAGTGATAATATTTTCATAAAATATTTAAATAATAGAAAAAATTGTTTATTCGACAATCAACACCTTGAAACTAAATTTAAGTATTGAAAATAACTGGTAACTGTTTAAAATAACAGTTTACCTAAAATAACAGTCACCGGTATACCGGTGATTTCAAAATAAGTTAGAAGCCCACCTCTAGCCTCTATATTATTTGATGGTTCGGTTGCGTGAACCATTGTCTCGATTGGTCGGATTGTGGGCAAAAGTGGGGGGGGGGGGGGAGGGAGGGAGGGAGAGAGAATAAAAGCAGAGCGGGAAATTTAAAATTCCGTAATTTCTATTATTTACGTTATTATTATCCTCAGGATGCATCTTAATTACATTCTTGCTGATGGTATCAACAAAAATGAATTAAAAGGCGTCCTGAGGGTAAAAATAACTTAAATACTAAAATTTCAAGAATTTAAATAATAAAGAATAATATAAAAATCTAAGAACTAACTAACCTGAACTAACCAATTTTATCTTTTTCCTGCGGCTGATCGTAGCAATTCTCAAGAGTCAAACAAATCCGTTTTTGACTCTCAGCTGATATTGAACATTGTAACGGACGGCATTTTATTATTTTCTTTGATTAGGTATTGTTTAAATTTCGTGGGAGCAACAGAGTAACGTCAAGTTAATAAAACGTAATAATGTGTAACCACGACCGGCAGACGGCAAGCGTTACGAGCACCGTCAAACAGAATACCCACCGTCAAGTTTATAAATTCACCTTAAGTGTTACACTTGGGTGATTTATTTTTAAATTTAGAAAATGTCACTTGGCTTGTTTTAACAATAAATGATAAAATTTATTCACTTTATTTACATAAAGAATTGCAATGCATCCAACGAGCTTTTTTGGTCATATGCAAATCTGAAAAAACTTGAGCAAAGCTAATCAAATACTGTACAAAGCATGGGTTTTAAAATCCCAGTCTCAGCAACAAAAAGTAATACTTTTCCATAGGGTGATGCACTGATTCTTTTTTCTAATTTCACTCTCAAGAAAACACTTTTCTTCACAAAAGCATTTCTTTATTCTACCAAACTACGCCATTTAAACAGATAATGTCAGGTGTTTACATAAATTGTGAAATCATACAACTACTTCACATAACTTATTATCAATTAACTAATCAACGGCCACATTGACTAATCACACTTAAGGGGGTTCGTGTAACCCGCGACAAACAGTTATTCGTTTACTTCAACAATCTTTGCAAAAGGTGGTTTCGTGGGAAGAAGACGTTTCACCACGAAAATAATCTGTAACTCGACTCACTGTTTAGAAACACTTGGCGCTGCTGGCCCTAAATATGTGGTGATTTAAATCACGACAGACGTACACCACGGAGTGAAGTCTAAAATCTACTTGAAAACACTTGGCGCTGATGTCCCGAATATTACGTGGCGATATCAAGGCAGACTTACACCACGAAGTTAATCTTAAAACCTACTGCCTCCCCCAAAATGAAAACATTCGCTTTGTTGATCACTTTTTCCACGCGAAAACCACTTGCAACACCGCATTCCTCCAAGCATCTCCTACTGCATCCCATAACCCCATAACAACTGACCTGTCTAACACACTAACACGTAGGCATTGTCTTCAACGCCCGCCGGCCGCCTTTTGTGATAATTTTAAAAGCCTCGCCGAACCCTGATGTTTACCGACCGTCAAGTGAATCGACTGGCTAGACGCAATTTGAAGGTGTATAAAAACGTAAACAAGCTGTGTTATGAAGGGTTTTCTATTGTATTATTTTACCGAAAGGATTATTAAATGTGAAGCAAATTCGCAGTTTAGTTTTTATAAAATGTTAAAAGATGAGTTTTATTTATTTCTTCAAAACAGTAGACATGACCCAAATGCGGCGTTGCCGATCATTATTAACTTTTCGCTGAAATGCGATTATGGTTTTGGTCTAATTATCAAGTAAATTTGAAGAAGTAGTCCATACTTCCAGTGGAGTGTAGGTAATAAATTAAAACAACACTTCTGTCTTCCTCCCTAATATTATTTGTGGAGGAAGACAGAAGTGTTGTTTTAATTTATCAAGTAAATATTAGGAGTTTGAATTATGTTAATTAGACTGGAAATGCATATGCATGTTTTCCCAACAAATACCTTCTTCAATTATACCTACATGAAGTCAGCAAATCAATATAAAGTTGAAACATCTATGAGACGACAGGTTAATTGGTAATTGCCGCTTTACCTCGTCCTTACCAGAAATCGTGGACCCCTCTGATTACCTACGTTGGCGTACGACCAATGAAAAGCTTCATACCCCTGCTTCACTACATACTAGCCTTATAGCGAATTCCATGGTAAAAGAAGTGCGACACCGGTATGCCAGTAAAACTGCACCAGTGCACAAAAAGTGTTGCACTATTTGAGCACCAATGGTTTTCAGATTAGACCATGAGTGCATTTTTCCAACAAAGTTGATGATAATACTCCTCAATCCTCATTGATTTTACTTACCACTGGACAAAATTTGAGACAAAATAGTATTTTAAAAATCGAAAAAATTAAAACACTGTATTTTTTGACATTTTCATCCAGATTCGGTGCAGCGCGGTCTCCAAGAGCACGTGCGGAGCTGATTGCACTCGGTGCAACAAATGTTGCACCGGTTTCCCAATGGTTTATAAATACTTACACTGAAATGTACAATTTTTAATTAAAGTTCACAACTATCGTTGTGTGTGAAAAACTTGGACCATATTGCAACCATTTATCGCGCGCTATTTATGGTAATGATATGGCGCCATGTGAAAACAGCCTAAGAGGATTTTCTTAAATATTTTTTTATTACATAATTACCTAGATTTAATATACATTTTGTAATATATTCAAAATAAAATATTTGGGCAACACGTATTCCATTTTTGGTTTACTTCCACATTCCCTGTTGTTTTTTATCAATATGAAAATCGCCACCATTGAATATGGCTAGGTATAAGCTTGATGCTCAATTTATTTTAAGGAAATAATTGTGGGAGAAAGCAAACTATAATAATCGTAAGAGATTGTCCTAGAGTGCGGTAAAATATTTTCACCGTTTATCAATTGCAATGATCTAACAGGAGTTATTATAGTAATATGCAATGAATAGAATGAAAAATAGTTCGTATATTTAGTCGTCTTCATTGTCTGAAAAAGTTCAAAGGGAATGTTCTAATAAATTATATGGAGACGCTACTATTTCCCTTAACTTCAGCAATTCATCATTGTAAGGTATAGCAATACCTGATAATTATTTAAAACCGATTTTTACATTATTCACGGCAGTGATAAACACAAATAGAGCTAAAACGTTTATGTAGCCTAAGCAGGCTGTAAATACCCCGTTTTTTAGTAGATTTGATTAACCTTCATGGGACGGATATCAAAAATTTACTTAAAGGGCTGCCTGGGGTCCAGTTTACTCGTGCTTAATATTGCGTAAACTATACAGGGTGTTTCAGAAGTACACTACGTAACTTAAGGGGGTGATTTATTATGATATTCTAAGAGAAAAAGATCATATGAATATGTACGTCGTGTCCGGAGTTGCCCCGTTTTGGATACTCAGGGTATTGAAGTTAGAAAAGAAATCGGTTGCAATCGTGCGTTTTATCAGAAGGTGGCCATATCAGCATCTGCTTTGATTAACTGTTGAATTTTTTTTTCATCATAATTAAAAAAAAAATATTTTTAATTTAAATGTTTTAATTAACTTTGAAATACATAGGTATTTTTTTTGTACATGCAATAAAGTGGTTTTTATTTTTTCTCTTGAAAACGAAGCAAGATATGAAAAGAATTCAAGCAACTGAATATCTAACAAAAAAAATTAGATCTCTAACATATAAGTTTTATATTCTTCGAAATATCTTGTCATCAAGTCTGTTGATTACGCTGTATCGGAGTCTAGTGGAATCGTTATTAACATATGGTATCACTGTCTGGGGTGCTATGTACGAAAACGCAATGAGACCGTTACAAATAGTTCAAATGAAAATTTTAAAAATCATATATAAAAAATATCGTCTGTATCCTACAAATATGTTGTATAATGAAATAACCGTAAGTTTGAACGTGCTATTCTTCAACTCGGTGAGTTGTTACATTCATAAGCACCGTAAAATGCAGCATGTTACGTCACATTGCCAAAACACCCGCTATCAAACTGGTCAGCCTTTACAGGTTCCAAAATGCCATAGCGAATTCCATAGACGTTCAATTAATTTCCTTGGTCCAAAAATATACAACTTGTTGTCAGCTAATGTGAAAAATGTTGTAAAACCAAAACTGTTTTTAAAAAGGTCGAAAGCATTCTGTTTAAGAACCTTTTCTAACTTAGAAACAATAAAATAAAAAAAAAAAACAAAAAAAAAGTTGCAGTTGTAACTAATTATATTTAAATAAATAAATAAATAAATAAATAAAAATAAAAAATAAAAAAAAAACAAAAAAGTTGTATTATTAGTTGGCAAATCCAAAAAAAGGTATCAAAATTAGAAAAATAATTAATAAATTTAATCTAGTTAGGTCTAATTAGGCCCCTTATCATTATAAATAACGGTACTAAATTTCAATAAAATCGGGAAAAGAATATTTAAAAAAATTATAAAAAAACGATTTTTTTTTTAAACTTTAACGCCCTGTATATATATATAAAAAACGGGGCAACTCCGGACACATGTTTTATATGAACTTTTTCTGTGAGGATATCATAAGGAATCACCCCCTTAAGTTACGTACCGTACTTCTGAAACACACTGTATACAGGGTGTTTCAAAACAAATGCGAAAAACTTAAGGGGGCGACTTCTTGCTTAAAATAAAGGGTAGTTTGATATATAACCATTAGGGAGATATCGCGGTACAAAGGTGGCAGTAAAATAATGTTGTTATTTTTTATCTTAAATACGAAAAGCGATAGAATAATAAAATTCTGTGGAAGCAATTAAAATTAGTAGAAGGGATTTAAATATACTACCCCTACTATTATTGTCAACTAAGTTTAAAGGAAAACTTACGCAACGGCTTGGTAAACAATAAATTTGGATAGCCTGCATGTTTACCGATTTGAGATAAAAAAAACATAAAATGTAAATCATACTCAACTAACTTATCCTCTATTAATTCATAAATTAAATCGTACCTTAAAAAAAATTATTTAAATATTGCAACTCAAATAAAAACACAACGCCCTACGCAGAAGCGACTACAGTTTTCTATAGCAAGTGTTGAAAATGCCTGCCTTGCGATGCAATACATGTATTTATTATACGCATCATTAAATCCCTAATACGCTGAAATACGTCAGGATTATTTCTTATAACATCACATGATACAATTATGCGATTTCTCAGGTCTTCAATATCCTGTACTGGGGTAGTGTAAACTAATTCTTTCAGATATTCCCAGATACAGACCAGATACAAAGGATTTTAATCTGGGGATCGAGGCGGCCAAAGATGAGGCACATCTCTTTCTATCCAGCGGTTTTCATAGGTAAGATTTAAATACTTTCACACATTTAATCTGAAATGTACTGGGGCACCATCATGCATGTAATACATGCCTCTTCTAGTTCGCAGGGGTAAATGTTCTAGTAGAGGAGGCAGTTATTCTTGTAGAAAATGACTGACCAGTTAATCTTAAAGGTAGAAAATGTGGCCCAATTAAATGTTCATCGACCATTCCTATCCAAACGTTAACGGAAAACTGCTATTGATGTCTAGATTGTGTTATTGAATGTGGATTATCTTTAGCCTATACATGCTTGTTTTGATAGTTTTGAATAGCATCTCTTGAGAAACTAGCTTTGTCCGAAAAGACAATTTTTGAACAAAAAAAAGAGTACCGGTATTCGGTGAAACCATTGGGAAAAAATCATTCTCGCTTCGAAATCTCTTGGTAAGAGAGCTTGTAGCCTCTGTACATGGTAAGGATATAACTGTTGTTCTTTTAGTATCCTCCATATAGTTGATGCATCAGTATTTAATTCCGCAGCAATTTGCCTGTTACTTGTCTCAGGTTGCGCTTCAATAATATTTACGACAGCAACTTCTAATGTGTGTGTTCGAACTTCGCGGTATCGGCAGGTATTACAACTTCTTTTTTCAAAAGTTCCAGATTCATGTAGTGTTTAGTGAAGCCTGGTAAACATGCTGTGATGAGGAGGTCTACGATTAGGATACTCTTGTGTATAAAGACGACAAGCTTCCAGGAAATTTCCGTTTGCACGCCCGTACATAAAATACATATCTGCCATTTCTGCATTAGTGTAATTAACCATTATTATTCTATTGATTTAATTAAAACTCATATTACTGCACAACTAAACAGATCAGATAACAACTTTTTAATTAAATTCATCGTAAAATATTGTATCAAAACTAACTGAGCAATGTCAAATAAAGCAATATTAGAGTCCTAAAAAGTGAGAGCGGCCAACTAGATTTTTTCTCAAAAAAATTTCCCCGTCCCGACATGCAATGCTTTACATTTTATTTTTTTTATTTCAAATCGGCGGTAAGTTTTATGAAAAAAACACAGAAGATAAAAAAAAGTTTCTAAATAAACCAGGCTATACAAATTTATTTTTTTCCAAGTCGTTGCGTAGGTTCTTCTTTAAATTTAGTTAACAGGAATGATAGGGGTAGTCTATTCCACTCATTTTAAAAAAGTGAAAAACTATGCAATGTGTATTCATAATAGTAATACTTCCACGGAATTTTATTATTCTATCGCTTTTCGTTTTTAAGATAAAAAATAAAAACATTATTTTACCGCCATTTTTGTACCGCGATATCTCCCGAATGGTTCACTTTTGACCCATCGTTTATATATCAAACTACCCTTTATTATAAACAAGGAATGGCCCCCTTATAAGTTTTTCGCATTTGTTTTGAAACATCCTGTATGTAAAAAATGTCCTTAGATTTTCTCTTACTACAAATATTTTTCACAATTACATTAGTCATGATATCTTGACAAGAGCAAATGCAAATCGTAACTTCACTGTGCCGATTATACACTTTAATGCTACACAACGATTTATTTCTTATTTGGCTCCTAAAATTTTAAACTTATCACCAGAGCATTTTAAGAGAAAAAAATGTCAGCACATCATAAAAAGGGACCTTAATACATGGATTATGAATAACACTCAAATAATTAAAAATGCTGTTACGTCTCGATGAATTGTAAGAATTCTAAAAATGGGTATACTATTAAATAATAAGTATAGGATGATGAATTTTACATAAGTATTAAGAATTGACGTAGTGTAATTCCAGGTGCGGATGGTATTAATAATCAGATGCTTAAAAACTTAGGTACTAAAGCTGTAGCGATGTTAACAAACATCTGTAATGGGGTGATGAGGGTTGAACATTTTCCTGCTGCGTGGAAACACGCAGAAGTTATAGTGTTCAAAAAAACTGGCAAAAGCGGTACATTCCCTCAGAATTACCGACCCATCAGCCTGCTTCCAGCCCTAGGCAAAATTGCCGAAAGAGTGCTGAAAAGCAGGCTGCTGCAGGAAACAGAGCAGTTGAATTTAATTCCTGCTGAACAGTTTGGTTTTAGAAGAGCCCACTCTGGTGAAGATCAGCTATTACGATTGATTGAATATGTCACTAAAGGTTTTCAGGAGAACAAGGTGACAGGAACCGTCCTGCTGGACGTCACTAGGGCGTTCGACAGAGTATGGCATGATGGGCTTTTGCATAAAATGCTCTTCCTGGGAATCTCAGAGAAAACTTGCAAGATAATTGCAAGTTATCTGAGCAACAGGACATTTTGTGTAAAGGTCGGTGATGTCAAATCGGAACCTAGAGCCTTGTTAGCCGGAGTCCCTCAGGGATCTGTCTTGGGTCCTCAGCTGTATTCCATCTATTCCAGCGATATACCTAGAGCGGGTCGTGTGATGTTGGCGCTCTATGCTGACGACATGGCATTAGCCATGAGCCATCATAGCGCGGCACATCTGCATGGCTTTCTGCAAACAGAGTTAGATAGGCTAATGCGATGGTGTATTGACTGGAAAGTTGGAATAAATAGCCAGAAGACACAAGCCATTCTTTTTCAGAAGCGCAGATTACCACCTTTGGATAATCTGGTAATAGATGATGATGAAATAGAGTGGGCTAGGGAAGCTAAGTACCTAGGTATAACTTTGGACAAAGGCTTAACCTTTAAGTCACACATCAAAAAAGCAATTATTAAGACCAAAGCAGGCATGAGCAGACTATATCCTCTCATCGGGCCACGTAGCACCATGAGCCTCCGCACTAAGCTGATCATGATCAAAGCTATTGCCAGACCGCAGCTCACTTATGGGTCTGCGGCCTGGGGGCATGCAGCCCAGTCATATATTAAATCACTTGAACAGACTGAAAATGCTTATGTGCGGAAGGCAGCGGCTGCTCACTGGTTCGAGAGAAATGTAGATTTGCATAGAGATCTTCAGTGGGAAAAATTGTCCGATTTCCTCCACAGAAAAGCGACTAGGTTCTTCGCTCGGACAGCTAACCATCCGAACGAAGAACTTAGAATGCTCGTAGATTACGATCCAGCTGTTGTTTTAGGACGTAGAAGGGCGCATAAGCGCCCTAAATACCAACTATTGCGCAATTAGGTGACATGCATCTCTACTAACAAAAAAAAAAAAACAAAAAACGAGACTTGCTTCGCTTCGGATCAGCGCTACTTTGTTCTCACCCTGAAACAGTGGGATAAGTCTTAAGCTCCATGTCCCCATGGACCGGCTTAAGATAACAAAGATATCTCATCCATTAGCACTTAGTACTTGTACTATACACCGCACTGGGACACACCCCCAAAACACATATAACACATACATAACACTGACACTGCAAGTCTCACCAAAAATAACTAACCCTCTAAATTAATTAGGTATTGTATTGTATGATTGATCGGTCAATTGAGTGATCAATTGGGTGATCAATTAGGGAATAAAATATCTTAAGGTGATGTAAACCTTATTCCTAGTAAGGTAGTACGAAGCAAAGCACACTTAATGTGTGGAGCGGAAATACACGAAGACTGATCAAAGGTTTATATGCTTAACGGCACGGAAACCGAAGGAACAGTACACGCGGGGAGTTTAGTCGGTCGGGGACGTCACCTTCAGTGGCTCTCCAACCCGACATCACCATGGCATGAGGATGCTATGGTATCTGTAAACAGATTCTCCTCGGTTGTCCAAAAAAAAAAAAAAAAAAAAAAGTGTAATTCAGTGACTGTGTGCACACACAGACTTTAGTCTATAGTGCACACAAAGGATTTAAATTCCTTTTTACTACCTCATAATTGGTACCATGTAGTGTAGTGAATGTTATATTTATCCATTACGTATTACAATATTATCCATTACGTATTACAATATTATTGTAATACGTAATGGATAAATAAATAAATAAATATCACTGAAAAAAGTATAAGTATGTCGCATGCTTTAAGAAAGGAAATATCCTTTAATAACTTCAGTATCTAACCCATTGAACGATTAAATTCAACATTTTTTAAATATTAGAAACAAAATTCTGTAAATTTCTAGATATATTTAACAAAACACCACCCATTTACCAGCAAAATTTTACGTTTTGGCTCAAGCTCGATATTTTGATGTTAAGTAGCTCCATGGCCCTTTAATAATGGGAAAGCCTCTATTTTTTATTTCTTATATGTTTTTTTTTTACCTGGGGATAAAGTCTGTTGCTCAACACTGCAAATTAAAAGACTACTTTTTTATAAACTTAAATATTTATTGGACAAAATTCCTATAGTAATGCTCAGTCATAAAAAAAAAAATTTTATAAATAAAGTACCAGTTCTCAATATCACAGAGACCTTTTGAATCGCGAAAATTAACATATTATACTACAATTAAACACAATAGCAAATTAATACTACTTGACAAGTGGCAATCATAATATGACATATAAATATGTATACAGGGTGTTACTAAAAAAATTTTTCGAAGGAAGTGGCTTTTATTTATTTTCTCGAAAGCGGAAGTAAGATTCGAAAAAATATCAAGAGACAAAAAGTTGTATTTTTAGCTGCTTAGCCCGAAAACAATATAAATTTTTAAACATGTTGGTGGCGCACAAATCTTTTGTCAATATTATTCCTAAGACTGCCCGCTGGGACGCCACTGGAACTCATAGTTATCATCTAGTTAGTGCTAACTTAGCGCCTTATCACAACGAATAACACTGCCAAATTTCACCAAAATCGGCAAAAGATCTTTGAGATATTATAATAAAAAAATTATTCTTTTAAACCTTGTATCTTGAAAACCAGACTTTTTAGGACACATGTTTATATAAACTTTTCTACTTGAATTTGGTTCAGGAATGCGCCCTTGGAATTACGACCTATCATTAAGTAACAGTGATACCCTGTATATGTGAAAACTTTGTTGTCTAGCCACTTGCTGAGACCTTATAATTAAATTATGCTAAAACAGCTATTCTCTGGGCTATGTGCCCCAACGAGCGCTGAATTATAAAGAAAAAAATTGGCGTATTTTGACTAGAGGTGCGTCGTTCACGACCGATTCGTTCAAAACGAACGAATCACTTCATTGAATCGAAAGAATTAATTCATCGTTTCTAAAAGATTCGATTCTTTTTTGATTCACCAAGTCAGGAATAATTTAAAGAATTGATGAATCAAAGTCGCAATTCGTTCACTTACCCGAAACTCTAAAAGGCAATTCACCAGTTCAGTAATTCACTCGTTCGCAAGTCCGCAGTTCGAACGATCGACTCGAGAGTTGGCCTGACGGCCGTCGCGCAGTGATGCGTGATGCCGTACGTCCTCCATTTTCATGATGTATAGGAAGACAGCAGCTTAATTAGGTACGCAAAGTACAGTAGAAGGAAAAGAGATAAATGTATGGGATGAAATATTTGATTTGTTCGGTATTTATTTGATTTTTTTTTTTATAGTGTAACTGTACAAATGGTTGAACAAATTTTAACAAACAATAGAAGAATATTATTTTTGGATAGGAATCTATTTAATATTCACTCAAGAACGTAAACATTGGGCTCAACATTTGGGTATTTTGTTACCACTTATGGCAACAATATTTATAACAAACGACTGGTTGTTATTTAAACAAACATCGATTCAGCATTTTCGCGTTTAAAACGTAAAATTATTTAAAAGTAGGTAAGTGAATCATTTGAGAACGAATCTTTCTGAACGAATCTTTATAACTGAATGAATCAAATGAATTGAGTCACCAAAAAGAATCGAACTTCTCACTTCTAATTTTTACTAACACAGTTAGTACTAAAATACAAACTCAGATTGTAGAAGTTACCGGAAAGAAAAGAACAAATCTCTGTTTTCAATGATAGGAATGATAGGATGCTGCACTGCTGCTACCTGTAGATCGGTTTCGAACTCTTTGGTTGTCGTCAGTAAACGGTGCGCATGACCAGTGAGCATACCTACCCTTGGAAAATCGAAACACCATATAGCCACAATATTGTTCTGCTTAGGCAGTACAATATAGATAGCGCCATCTTCCAGCAGTTTCTAACAACATGTAAAAAATACCGTATGGTACTATAAACACAATAGCAATGGTAGGTATGCTCACTTATCATGCTTGCCCTCTACTGACGAGAACCAAAGAGTTCGAAGCCGGTCTACAGGTTGCAGCAGTGTAGCATCCTATCATTGGAAACAAAGATACATTCCTTTCTTTCCGGTAGTTTCTTCAATCTGAGTTTGTATTTTAGTACTAACAGTGTTTATCAAAATACGCCAAATTTTACTTTATAATTCAGCGCTCGTTGGGGCATGTAGCCCAGAGAATAGCTGTTTTAACCTAATTTGGTTAATCCTTATTGTATTAGGTCTTAACAAGTGGCTAGAGAAAAAAACTTCTCACATATACAGTGTGTCCACGGATAGAGTTCGGAAAAGGAAACATTTTTTTATTTGTGGGTTTAGAAGAAAAAGTTATTATTTATAAAACCGTCTGCTTGTGTTGAAACTCCAATTTCGAATATCAAATTTACGATTAGTATACAGGGTACATCAAAAATAACATTTTTAATTATTTTGATTTCGATTTTTTTGTGAAATTATATGAAAATATTTTCAAACCCGTGATTTATTACACCAATTGTGCAAAAAAGTCTAATAAACATTTTTCTTAAAGTGGTTAATTTCAAAGCTACTATTAAAATATTAAAATATCAAGTAGCCTGTTCTAAATAAATGAAATGTTTTAGTTACTTTGCATCTTTCAAATTGTTGATATTTGTGTCATAATTTTCTCATAAATCTGCATAATAGTGAAATTAGAAAATGCTAACGTTAGAACAAAGAATTTATATTGTGCGAAGTTATGGTTTAGGACATGAAAAAAGCTATATGGCAGTTCTTCGAGAATTCCATGAGATATGGCCTGCTGTTTCTCTCACGGATAAGGGTTTAAAAAAAATTGTAATAAAATTCATGAGAACTGGTAGTGTTTTAAATAAAAAAAGGGAGAAAAAAAAGTATGATGAAGATGATGCTGTAACTATAATGACAATGGATTCAGTTAGACATTTTCCCAAACTGTCTTTAAGAAAAAGATCCTCTCAAATTGGCAATGTGAGTAAATCTCTAGTAGAAAAAATATTAAAATTCAATAAAATTCGTCCGTACAAACCTAAATTTAATCATTTTCTGGAAGAAAATGAGGACATGAAGCGTTTGTATTTTTGTTTGTTGATAGGGGAACATATCCTTAGACAAAGAAGTTTTGTTAATAATATTATTTCCTCGGACGAGGCAACGTTTACCACAAACGGGGTAGTTAGTTCGCAAAACTGTCGCTATTGGAGCTGCGACAATCCTATTTTTCGTATCGGCTCTAGAAGACAGTATTCACAAAAAGTTAACGTGTGGTGTGCTATTACTTACAATGGAATCATTGGACCATATTTTATTGAAAACAATTTAAATCAACACACTTATTTGCATCTTCTGAACACTTTTTTTTATGATCATTTGCAAGATATACCTTTAGTGGATCGAATAAAATTACATTTCCAACAAGACGGCTGTCCCGCTCATTCCACGATAATTGTTCGTGATTGGCTAAATCATCAGTTTGGGAACAAATGGTTTGGAAGGTATGGTCCAAATAAGTGGCCACCTAGGAGGAGTCCCAATCTCACAATTATGGACTTTCATTTGTGGGGATATCTATAGCAACATGTGTATAAAACCAATTTCAATAATAACCTAGATCTCTTGAAAGAAAAAATAAGAGAAGTCATTGCAAATATCCCAATACAGCAAATTAGGAATTGTTATCGGAAATTCAGATATCGAGTTGAACTATGCGCTGAACTCGGTGGTACCACGTTCGAATAGAACGTTATTTATTTTAATATTTTATAATTTATGATTAAATAAAATGAAGAAATACCTATGACATGTAATATGAAAAATACAAATAAGAAATAGTTTTCTTACAACAAAATCGTTATTCGGCCAGATATAAAATTATATTCTAAGTAGGAAAGCAACAATAGTTTACGTAAATTTATTTTAAACGAAATCCAAAAAACTAAAAATGTTCTTGCTGGCTAACCCTGCATAGTAATCATAAATTTGGTATTTGAAATTGTAGTTTCAACACAAGCAGACGTTTTATAAAGAGTGACTTTTTCTTCTAAGTCTACAAAAAAAAAAACGTTTTAAAACATGGTTAGTCACAAACATTTTTAGTTTTTTGGATTTGGTTTAAATGATGAAATTAACAACTTTGAGCAACACAGGTCTGTGTATGTTGCCAGAGATCGTATGATTCCCTTCTCATGGTAAAATGCAGCATCTGTAAAAAATATTACAAAAATACTTGTGTCGATTTATCGTCCGCCGAAGTTAGAATTATTAATGGCAACAAAGGGTACGATTGGAGTTGTATTAAATGTCGCGAATTTGGCAATGAATTAAAAGACTTAAAAGCAGTAATATTACAGTTGCAGAATGATATTCATGACCTTAGGGCTGAGAACGCCGAAATTAGGAAATTCCCAGAATCTTCTCTGTCCTTTGAAGACATAATTTGTGAAATAAACGATCGAAATAGGCGCAAACAGAACATAATCATTTTCGGCATTGATGAGCCAGATCAAAAAGATGCACAGGATGTTAGAAACAACAAGGATTTAAAAGAAAGCAAGTCTGTTTTAACTACGGTAGTTCCTGAACTAAATATTCAAAATTTGAATTTAAAACCATTAAGATTAGGGCGGTTTATTGCGGGTAAAAATCGCCCTATCAAAATCACTTTGGGAGACGAACGCATTGTCCAAAATATCATTCGTCATGCAGGCGCTCTTAAAAGTAGCAGATACAATAACAAAGTCAGCATATCCTATGACCGTACAGCGCGTCAAATCGAATATTACAAAAAAATTAAGGCGGAATTGCTGGAAAGGCACGCTGCTGGTGATACAAACTGTAAAATTAAATATATTAACGATACGCCAAAGATTGTAAATTTAAACTAAAAACGCCCGACAGTAAGTGCGAATTGGTATGTGCCTACCAGAACGTTCGTGGACTCAACTCTAAAACCGACAATTTCTATCAATCGAGTAATGAAGGTGAATTTGACGTCGTCGCGCTTAGTGAAACTTGGCTCAAGGAGAGTGTATTCGATTCGGAGTTGTTTCCTGAACTGTACGATGTTTATCGAAAGGATCGCAAATTTGGTATTGTCCGCGAAAAGACTGGTGGGGGTGTATTACTAGCGTTTAAAAAATGCATCAAATCTCAGGTGATTGATATTTCTTATTTTGATGATAATTTTGCAGGTATTGATATGTTGTTATGTAAATGCACCCTTCAGTACAAGTCAATATTTATTTTATTATTATATATTCCCCCATCCATTCCTACCGATGAGTTCGAGTTGTTTTTTGAGAGCTTAGAACAGTTAGATTGTTTACAAACAAACAATGTACTAATATTAGGCGATTTTAATGTACCGCATTTTGTAAATTTGAATAATAATGATGCAAAAACATTTTGTTTGTCGCGATTTATTAATTTTGTTAATCTACAACAATTTAATACTGTACTTAATAGCACAAATAAATTATTGGATTTGGTTTTTAGCAATGTAAACTGTGTGGTTGCTAGGGATGTGGAACCGCTGGTTCCTGAAGATGTATATCATCCTGCTCTGATAATCACTTTTAACAATATGGGTATGAGGGAGCGTGATATTTTACCTAATAATTTAGAAAAATCTTACAATTTTAGAAAAGCCGACTTCCCCGCTTTGTATAATGCTATTTTGTATACAAACTGGGATTTCTTGGAAGAATTTCATGAAGTAGATTTGGCTCTTGAAGGTTTTTATAATAAATTATATAACATTTTTGATACATATGTTCCTGTATTTAAAAAATTTAGTAGAAGATTTCCATGCTGGTATACATCTGATATCATAAAGAATATTAAATTAAAAGCCAGAATGCATACCAAATATAAAAAAACAAAAAATAATAACGTGCTTGTGGAGTTTAGACGTTTGAGATCATTGATTAAGAAACAAACTAAAATAGCTTATAACCAATATATAACGAACATACAGGCCTCGATTGTCAATGATTCGCATGGCTTCTGGCGCTATATTGGTTCAAAAAATAGATCTTCCAGGATCCCAGGAAGTATGTGTCTTGAGGATAGAGGTTTCGATGAGCCACAGGATATTGTTAATGCTTTTGGCAATTTTTTTAGTAATGTATATACTCAGGGTGGAAACGATCTTGACCAGACTAATGTCACCAATACCTTTAACGAACATATTTCTATTCTTCAGCCTATAAATGAACAGGACATTATTAGCGTATCTAGACGGCTTAAAAATAAAATGACATCTGGTCCAGATTGTGTCCCGTCTTTTATAGTAAAGGACTGTATAGGTTCGCTTGCAGGTCCACTGAAATATATTTATAACCTAAGCATTGCAACTTCGACTGTTCCTAAATTATGGAAGCAAGCTAAAGTCTGTCCCATTTTTAAGAGTGGTGAAAGGAACCAAATTGAGAATTATCGTCCAGTTTCCATACTTTGCAATTTTTCGAAGATCCTTGAAATGATTCTGTATGGGCGAATTTACCTGCCACTTCATACAAACATTGCACTGGAACAACATGGTTTTGTGGGCAACAGGTCAACTGTATCTAATTTGGCATGTTTAACTCAGTTAGTGTCTCGAGTACTTGATAATCAGGGACAGGTGGATGTAGCCTATACAGATTTTTCCAAGGCTTTTGATAGAATAGATCATGCAGTTTTATTAAACAAGCTGGAGGGGTTTGGTTTTGGGGCATCATCTTTGGCTTTCTTTCAATCATATTTGCGAGATCGAAAGCAGTTTGTTTTTTATAATGGATTTAGGTCAAATGAATATACTGCATCATCAGGCGTTCCGCAAGGTTCTAATCTGGGACCACTCTTATTTTTACTTTTTATTAATGATTTGAGTGAAATTATAAATTGTGATAAACTATTCTTCGCCGATGATTTAAAAATATTTATGTCAATTGAATCTGTAAATGATTGCTTACTGCTGCAGAATCAGTTAGAATTGATCCAAGGATGGTGTGACGGAAACAAACTTCACCTCAATGCAACTAAATGTAAAATTATGACTTTCACACGCAAGCAACAACCATTGATGTATCCCTATTCTATATTAGGAGAAGTTCTAGAGCGTCCATGTTGCTTGAAGGATCTGGGAGTTATTTTTGATCCCAAATTAACATTTATTTCTCACATTAACGACATGATTTTGAGGGCGGGGAGGGCACTTGGCTTCATCGTGCGCAACTGTAAGAATTTTAACGACCCTAGAGTTTTTAATAGTTTATTTTTTTCTTTTGTACGTTCAAAATTGGAGTATGCTTCGCTAATTTGGAACCCTTATTATATGTGTCATGTACAAAACATAGAAAGGATTCAAAAACGATTTTTAAAATATTTAACTTTCAAGATAGAAGGTATTTATCCTGAACGAGGAACCGATTACAACATCTTATTAGAAAGATATAACTATGACAGTTTAGAGAAAAGACGGGTATATTCCTCTCTAGTTTTTTTATATAAGTTGCTGCATGGTGATGTTGACTGTCCGGATCTACTGAGTCAAATTAATTTCTCTGTTCCGAGAATCAACGGTAGACAAAGTCTAACATTTCTATGTGAAAGAGCAAGAACAAATGTAATGCTCAAATCACCAATTAATTTCATGTGCTCTAATTATAATAAAATCTGCCGAGATTGTGATATTTTTGTTTGTAATCTGCATAAATTGAGGACAGCGGCGGAAAGTATTTAGATATATTGTTATTTATTTATTATTTTTTATTTTCTTATTTTTTAAGTGTCTAAATCTGTTTTCTTTGGGTCTCTTATTTTACGCTATATAAAGTAATGTGGTGATGGCAAAAATTTATAAATTTATATGCATATTTTATGTTCTATCTATAGTATAATATGTTAATAAATACATTTTTTTTTCTCTGTATATTGCTCTGTAAATGGGTACCTACTTGTTGGGCAATAAAGCTATTATTTATTTATTTATTTATTTGAGAAAAATGTTTATTAGACTTTTTTGCACAATTGGTGTAATAAATCACGGTTTTGAAAATATTTTCATATAATTTAAAAAAAAAATCGAAATCAAAATCATTAAAAATGTTATTTTTGATGTACCCTGTATACTAATCGTAAATTTGGTATTCGAAATTGTAGTTTCAACACAAGCAGACGTTTTTATAAAGAATAACTTTTTCTTCTAAACCCACAAATAAAAAAGTTTTTCCTCTTCCGAACTCTATCCGTGGACACACTATATGTATACATGTTTATATGTCATATTATACTACAATTGATTGTTAGAAATTAATTCTAGCAAAAATATCCTACGATCCAAATGAAAAAAATA
Organism: Polydrusus tereticollis; assembly: GCA_963920685.1. Lineage (NCBI taxonomy): Eukaryota > Metazoa > Arthropoda > Insecta > Coleoptera > Curculionidae > Polydrusus > Polydrusus tereticollis. Next base: position 67,867,891 of record OY987330.1, read on the forward strand.
CTATAATTATAACTTATAAGGAAATGGTAAGTTACATATAAGTTTAATAGGCGATCGACTTCTTTAGGCATATTTTATGCATGAGTTGTATACAATATACAACAATACAACACCACATAAATCAGCTTAAAAAGTGGCTTTCAGCTTGAAAGATTCGTTTGTGAAATACCTGGAACTTATTTTTGATCAAAGACTATACTGCAGGCTGAATTCAATCAACAGAGTTAAGCTCGCTCTGCGTCACTTAAATTATTTACGCCCCTGCTTCACAGGCGAAGTAGACTTACTAACAGAACTGAAGTTAACCTCTACAAGGTCCTGGTCAGGTCGGTTCTTACTTATGGTGCGTCATCATGACGCAACATAAGCAGAGCGGCGCTGAATAAGTTTCAAGTAATTTAAAATAGGGCATTGAAAATGGTCGCAAATGCCCCTAGGTATACAATGAATAGGGTTTTACACAATAATTTTAAGATACCGACAATAAATTAGTTCTTTTTGAAAATCATACCGGACTATTACAGACGAACGGACGTATCGACAAACGAACTAATAACAAACTCACATACAAGAGCTAGACCTGACTCGACTTACAAATTACCTAAATACTGGCTCCCTATGCGCGAGCCCAATCAACAGTAGAGAAGCACTGGGAATAGTGGAGAAGCACTACCCGACACTGTCCAAGTGATGAGGAAAAAGGCGCCAAGAAAGCAGTACAAAAATTTAGAAGAAACACGCACACACGGCCCACGAACATTCAAAGCTTCTGCTGAATAAACAAAAATGTATACGAAAATGCTGAAAAATCAAAGGTTTTTGCCTAACTTAAAATCACACACAAGAACCAGTGCAAGGATAATCATAATTAATATTACTATTTATGTGGATCTGTGTTTTGCTTCATAAAAAAAAATATAAAAACTAGTAATCCATAAGTCCTTTGAATCTTTACTTTTCTTGTAAAATTTGGTAGGTATAGTAGGCAACCCTTTCATTTTTTACTTTTCTAGTTGTATACCTAGCATAAATAAATACAGTCGAACCTTAAATTTTCGGCAATTTTTTTTCAGTGTTTATTGGTCGCATGAAATGTCATGCTTTATATTTTTTTTATTTCAGTAGGTAGGTACTAAATTAATAATAAAAAAAAACATTTTTTCTGATTTACAGACATACAAAGTTGGCAAAGTTAAGGTTCAATTAGTTCAATTTATAAACTCAGTTTGTGCAAAGTTCCATAGTTCCGAGAACGTTCCCATGTATAATATCTAGTTCGAGATAATCCATTTTTATGTTCGGAGTTCAGAAAGTCCAATGAATGAAGGCGCTCTTTAAAGTCATATTAGTTGGGTTACTCTTTAGTTATGGATGGACACAGCGAAATGTAAAATGTTGTTGATGTATTGCGTTTGCGGTATTGCTATGAGTTGTTTGTTGATTTAATTTTTGCTCATCCAAAATTATGATAAATTTTCTATGTTGGACAAAATTTTAAACCAATCAACCAAGAACTTTTCGAACTGAGCTCCCGACTTTATAAATACCCAATAAATGTAGGCGCTCTTTAAAGTCATATTAGTTGGGTTACTTTTTAGTTATAGATGGATACAGCGAAATGTAAAATGTCGTTGATGTATCGCGTTTGCGGTATTGCTACGAGTTGTTTGTTGATTTAATTTTGTACAGAAATTGGAAAAATGGACGTTATGCAGAATTACTTTTTGTTCATCCAAAAGTATGATAAATTTTCCATGCTGGACGAAATTTTCAACCAATCAACCGAGAACTTTACGAACTGAACTCCTGACTCTATAAATACTATAAAGCTGTGTGTGTGTGTGTGTGTGGGTGTGTGTGTGTGTGTGATTTAATGGTACTGGTTGAAACCAAATGACCAGACCATGAAACTGACTGTCGAACTTCGAACCGCACTAACTTGAACATTTAAGCGCAATCTCAACTTCGCATAAGTCCAGTTTTAATAAACCCAAAGCCATAAAGAATGACAGAAAATGGTAAATCCGTGCCATCATTTATCCTGGCCTCTGAATTGATCATCATTTAACGATTACAACTTTAAATTTTGGAAATGCACAATCGGAATCAAATATGCACAATATTCAATGGATGTAGCCGTTACTTGATGAAGATCCATTATAGAAACTTGATAGGAAAAATACAAAATGTATAAATCTTCACTTATATTATTTATTCCACACTATAACAATTGTTTCGACACACAGTGTCTTCGTCAGATAGTAGAAACTGAATAACAAATTATCATTTTACAATATAGAGCACACTCCCAAGTTTAGGTACCCTAATTTATGCTTAACAATAGAATTATGTTATTAAGGTATAAAACTTAAATTATGAATACACACCTTTTCCTAATTATTTTTACAAATTATATTATTGAACTATTGTTATGATTACATCTGGAAATACCGGCTGATTATAAATTTAACAGTGGGGAACTATTTAAGTCGAGCTGATCGTTTAATAAAATATCTAATTTTTTACATTTGTTTATTTCCATGATTTCTAAGAAATTTAGTTTTATTGATTTGTTTTCTACGTGCAATATTTCAAGATTATCGTCAAAATTGTGTTGTTCGGTATTAAGATGTAACGCGTAATGGGAGTTGTTATGTTTTTTATTATAGCTTGTTTTGTGTTCTTTAAGTCTTTTTTCAAAATTTCTACCTGTTTGTCCTATGTAAATTTTAGTACAACTGCCACATTTTAGTTTATAAACTCCACATTTATGTTCTTTTTTAGTTTTGCTTTTGTTATTTTTGATTAGTTTTCCTAACTTATTATTAGTTTTATATGCGACTTTAAAATTTCGTTTCGTTAAGTGTTTTTTAGCAAGTAGTGTTAGTTTACCTGTATATGTTAGGGTTTTATAACTTAAGGTATCATTTTGTTTAACTATTGGATAAGCTAAGCTAATTGCTTTATTGTATTGTTTTTTGTTTATTATTCGGTCTATTATATTAGGTTGATAACCATTATTTATTGCTAATTGTTTAATTATATTTAACTCTTGGTTATAACTTTGCTCTGATAACGGAATGCTGATAAGCCTATGCACAAAAGAGTTAAAAGCGGCCATTTTATGAGTTTCTACTATCTGACGAAGACACTGTGTGTTGAAACAATTGTTATAGTGTGGAATAAATAATATAAGTGAAGATTTATACATTTTGTATTTTTCCTATCAAGTTTCTAAATATGCACAATTTTGTTTCCGATAATGCACAATTCAATACTTCGTAGGAACACCCATCCCCAGGATATCCATTCAAGAAGGGTAGCAGAAGTGCAGCGTGTTAATGGTGGTCCCACTAGATATTAGATTTCATTTTGTTAACTACGTTCTAAAATGTTGTAAGTAAGTGTTGTTACTATTATTAGTTATTCCTTAATACTTTAGCAGATATTGCTGATATGATATCCAACAGCATAAACAATAAAAGTATTAAATTTTCAGGCAGCCTGTATAATGTAAAGACCTCATCTGGTTAGGAAAAAACTCCATTAAATAAGCTTTCAAACTACGCAAAGTTCATCATATATTGCTTTTAAAATATCGCTACCAAGATTTTCACAATTTCTTTGTTTCGCCCTGTATAAAATGCGAAAGAACTTAATAAAAAAAAAAATTGGCGAAAACCTCTGGAGATATTGATATAAGCTCACTTACCATCCACAATAAGAGACGAAATTTTTTTTTTTATATGGCGGACAACGAAACTTTTGCAATTTTTGCACGGCTTTATTTTACACCATACATATGAAATTTTGAACTTTCCCGATAAATTGTGTTCTTCTGCAGGGTCTGCAATGTTTCCCAACGTGGGGCCCACGCCCCACATGGGGGCAATTTGATTGTTAAGGGGGGCAATTCGAAAATGGACTCGACACGTTATCACACAGTATCAAGAAGAACTCGCAGAAATGCAAAATGATGAGTCAGTTAAAACTTTATTTAATATAAAAGGAGCGATGGCATGGCTTTGTGAGGAAACAGAAATCAAATACCCAAATTCAACCAAATGTGCAAGAAAACTATTGTTACCGTTTTCATCTTCATATTTTGCCGAATGTGGATTTAGTGCTGTAAATGATTTACTGGTAAAAAAAAGAAATCGTCTGGAGATAACTCAACGAGGAGACTTGAGATTGAAGCTAACCAAATTGGAACCTAACATAAAATCTCTATGCAGCAAGCATCAAGCGCAAGGATCTCACTAAATTAAAATATTAAATTATTACAGAAAAATCTTTATTAAAATTATTTCGAATTTGAATTTCAGTTTTTCATTATATGTTTTGAAAATTTATTTACTGTGTTTCGTTAACAGTTTTCTAGTGATTTTTTCCTAAAACCTATCATTTAAGTTTCTTAAGTGAACAATTCAATTTTTTAATATTAAAAATTATATATATATGTTACATAGGGGGGCATAAGAATTTTAGAAAGGCTTAGGTGGGGCATGGCACAAAAAGGTTGGGAAACACTGGTCTAGACCGAATGGGCTCTTGCGCAGTACAAACTGCCTCAAAAATAGTCAACTTTTAAAATAGTAACAGCTAATTGAAAATCGTGCCAAAAATTGCTTTTGCCGATCTTTTGTTGGCCAGTATATTACTATAAAAAAATAGAGGAAAAAGTCCAAAGAGGTTAAATCGCAACTCCTTGGTTGCAAGTTTTGATATCCAAATAAGGAGCTGACATATCACTATTAGTTCGCGTGAGATGTGGCAGGTACCGCCATCCTGCTAAAACCACACACAAAAAAAAAAGTTTGGCGGTAGCGAAATCTATTGACGGGCAACTCTTATGTGCAACCGGCGAACTGTGTCTAGAAAATCTTTCCATTTTTGTAAAGCATCTTCAAGTCGTGTAATTGAACTTCAGGAGTGTAGGTAACACGGCATTACTGTAAAGTTCATTACAAGTCTTTTAAAGTGAGGACTGCTCAATAAGTTTTATCCAAATGATTATTTCCTTGCCACAAATTATCAATCATTCAAAAAAAAAATATAGTAAAATCTCTCAATGTCACTGTCAAAATTGTTAACATTATTAAAAAAGTTCTCAAACTTGTGCAGGCTTTACATAGGTTTGATATTTTCGACACTGGAGCAAGTTTAGGTTCCTCTTCCTCTGTTTCAAAGTTGGGAGTAGTTTCATCCGTTTCTTGGATCTCTTCAATACACTCGATGACAGTCAATTCTGCACTTTCTATTGGCAAATCGTTATCAATGGAGGCAAATTGTTTCAAGTTCACAGATGTGTTCTGAATCCCAGGAAACAGTTGTGCGAGCGGAATATTATCTTCTTCTCCGAAATTGTCAATATTATCTGTATTACACATAAATCCGGCTTTCATGAAGCATTTATTTATTGTCGCCGGGGGCAAATTGCGCCAGGTCACCGAATCATATATCAAGGCGTTGGTTATATGGTAGGTAATTCTATTTTCCTACAAGCGTGCGCGATATACCGTTTTCCCGCACTCGTTTTGGTTCTGAAAGACCCATTTTCCCGCACGGTGCGGGAAAATTTTTCCGGCACGGTGCGGGAAAATTTTTCCCGCACGGAAAATTAAATTTTTAGAAATACTTTGTGGTAGTTTTTCTAACGCTTGTAGAAACAATTTTGATTCTAACTCATGCGGAAAGACACTTTAATAAATAAAATATAAATTTTTATTGAAAGTAAATGAGGTATATTACAGAAACACTAATTTTTGCCGTTTATTTTAAACATTTTTAAAAAAGCTGATTTAAAACGGTTTATTTCAAAAACCCCGTACATAGATGTTAACATGGTAACCACGACACACACATAAAATTTAATTGTCAAAGTGACACCTTACAACATTTCACCGGAGCGTGGCTTTGATTTATAATTTCGTTCAGATTCTGATACAGATGTCTTCCATAGATAATTTCTCGGACGATGAGCTTCCAGAAGATATTCTAGAAGCTGCAAGTGTCGCAAATTTGGATTTGCTACCAAAAAAGTCAATAGTCAGGTATGAAAAACAATACGATAATTTTGTTACTTGGTGTGAAGCGAAAAATGTAAAAGCACCAAGAGAAGAAGTACTTTTGGCATATTTCTTGGAAATGTCTAAACTTTGGAAGCCAAATACTTTATGGTCTCGATATTCCATGTTGAAAAGTGTACTTAAGGTTAAGAAAGATTTAGATATCAGTAAATACTATAAAGTTACTGCGTACATCAAGAGACAAAATGTAGGTTTTCGAGCAAAAAAAGCAAAAGTTTTTACACAAGAAGAGATTGCGAAATTTATGAAAGAAGCACCTGATGAAATTTTCCTTCTAATTAAAGTGGTAACGATTTTTGGACTGGCTGGTGCCTGCCGCCGTGAGGAGCTAACTAAATTTACCATTGACGGCATAGACGACAAAGGAGACGTTATAATTGTCACAATAAACGACTCCAAAAACCATTCTGCTAGATCCTTTGTAATAACTAAGGCAGTCAATAATGAAATTTTTCTAAATCTATACAGAAAATATGCAAACTTACGTCCACAGCAAACTCCACACCGCCGATTCTTTTTGAACTACAAACATGGAAAATGCAGTACCCAATGTGTTGGAATTAATACCATAGGAAAAATGCCCTCCAACATTGCAGCTTATATAGGACTCAAAAATCCAGAATTATACACAGGCCACAGTTTTAGACGTTCCTCGGCCACTCTACTTGCTAATTCTGGCAAAGAAATAACAAACATTAAACGTTTAGGAGGATGGAAATCCACGTCTGTTGCCGAAGGCTACCTGGAGGAATCCATCACACACAAAAAAAACATGTCTAACAAAATTCTCAATCTCAATAGTCCATCAAGTTTGAGCTATAATTTAGAAGCAAAAACTCCACAGTTTCCCAGCAGCGCTAACAACAGCTCGATACCTCTTTCTTTGCAACCATCCGCTCATCAGGATCAGTTGGCTTCAATGGCTTCATCCGCAATCAATTTGCATAATGCATCAAATTGTACTTTTAATGTAAATATTAGTTATAATTAGAAATTAAATCTGTGTTTGTTTTTCAGTAAAATTAAATTTTTAGAAATATTTTGTTGTAGTTTTTCCAACGCCTGTAGGAAAAATTTTGATCCTAACTTGTGCGGAAAGACACTTTCCCGCACTCGACTGCTTACCCGAACTCCGCTTCGCGTCGTTCGGGTAACGGCAGTCGCGTGCGGGAAAGTGGCTCTTTCCGCACTTGTTAGGATAATAACTATTTCGATATTTTGAATAGGACAACTACTGTCTATGCATGTTAAAAGCCTCTTAAAAAAGTAGCTTCTGTAGAGCATTTTAAAATTCTGAATAATGCCTTGGTCCAAAGGTAGTATTGGGTGTAAGAAAATAAATCTGACATTATCCAGTGTAATTTTGGGATGAGACGTTGCATTATCCAGAAACCACACCACTATTCTATTCTGCTTTTTCATCTTGGTATCAAATCTGTGAAGCAATGTTGTCATGATGTCTGCTATCATCCACACTTTTTCGCTCGAGACCCATTGGAAAGGTAACTTATCGATATGTGCGCCCTTAAAACATCGGGGATTTTTGCTTCTGCCTATTATAAGTGGTTCTTCCTTCTCATCTTCCATATTTGTACAGAACAGAATTGTAAATTGTTGTTTTGCTGTGTTTTTTCCAGTACACTTGTCATCTTTCAATGCATATGTATTTGTTGGCAATGCACGATGGTAGAGACCTGTCTTATCTGCATTAAATACGTCCCTTGGGGCATAACCCTTTAAAATGGTCAATAGCCTTTCTTTCCAAGCAATTACGTCTTCGATATTGATATCGGCTGATCCGCCACATATTTTCTTGAAGGTAACATTGTGCCGACGACGGAATTTTTCCAACCATCCATTTGATGCCTTGAAGTTATCTAGTCCTAGACATTGAGCAGATTCGTGGGCTTTTGCTAGAATTATAGGCCCGGATATTGATAAGTGCTTGTTTCGCACCTTACAAAACCAGTTAAAAACAACTTGGTCCACTGCCAGTCCTTCGGTTTTGGAAATTTTCTTTTTTGTTTACCGTTGCCACCTTCTTGAAACAAATTTCTAACTTCTGCTTTATTTTAAACCAACATAGTCACTTGGGTCTTACCCACAATTTTTCAGCCAATTTCCTGGTACTTACACCAGTTTTTTTTTACTGTTCTCGATTATTTCCATTTTTTCGCTTAAAGAAAGAAGTTTCCTTTTCCCCGCCATCTTCAAATATTCAGGTTAGTCCCAAAACACACAAAAACTGTTCAAAAAAGAACTAATGTAACAACAGATTTATCAGCCTTGTATGTACCTATATTTCTTAAGAATTGTCAGGTCGGGTTTTACTTACCCTAATAAAGGTTGTTTTTAGCATTAATGTTTACTAAAAATTCCGATAATGAGTACTCGCGGTCGTTTAACAGATGGATCGGTAAAGAGATTTCCATTTTTAAATATGGGGATTCATAACCGGTCGTTTAACGTAGCTGGTCCCTTTATAGAGGCGGCCGCAAAGAGAGCTTTTACTATACTATTTTCCGTTGAAAGTACTTTCGATATCAATGGTAGCCAACAAACGAAATACATACAAGAATATGGGAGTGAGAAAATCCTTACATAATTCAGGAAACGCATACTCAGGCAAGGCAGAAAGTAAATATTTGGGCTGGAATTCTTAATACCGAATAATTGGGCCATTTTTTTATAGAGTGTAATCTGAATACTGAAAAATAATAAGAACTGCTCCGGCACCACGTTATTGCAGCGTTTTGGAATGCTAATCGAAATAGCATGATAATTTTTCAACCTGCTAATAGTGCAGAAATCTGAACTAACCCAGTTTTTAATGTCACGTTTCTAGGACACTAAATTGGCTGAATTATCGAGGCTTCGTGCACCCTTACGGCTGCTCCTGAATGTTAAAAGGCGTTTTTACGACTGTCTGGGCTTTTGCTTGGCTAAATTTGGAGGCCAGGTTCGACAATTTATTAAAAAACATTATCATAAACATTAGATATAATCTTTACTGTTGGTATTTTTAATATGATACTTTTAATCATGTCCGTATTTGTTTTTGAGTAGTTTGGGTTTGATAATAGAAAAGGCCCTAGCATGGAATGACAACAAAAATTACTTTATTTACTTTTCCCGAATTCCTAACGGTTCTTGAAATATCGGGGTTTGAAGTTTCCAGGTCGTATGGGTAGGTGCTAAAGAGTAAATTGTATTGTTGCGACTAAAGGGCTAGGTAATTTAATAATTAGCAACTTTGCTGGTAGAAAAAAAAATTGTTCATTGACAGTTCGTTAATTGTCGTCATTGACAGTTGGCTATTTTTTATTTTCTGCATCATTTCTGTTAAAATCATGACTTTAATTTATTCACATAAATAATACGCCGATATGACTTGCGCGCATGGATATTGCAACGGTAGTACCACCGCCTCAGTTAGGGAATATTAATGACGATACCCAAACCGCTATCTTCCAGATAAGCAACCGTTCGGTAGAATCTTCACAACCATTCCATTAACAGGTGCGTTCACTAAACCGACTTGTAAAAAGAACTTATGCGATGAAACAATGCTGCAAAAGTGCTTGAGCTTGTTGAAAATGATCCTGCGCTGCATCCCTATATTACCAGCACGTACAAGAACATGTGTGGGCAATCGAAACCCTCATGCCATTCGAGAGACCCATTTCCAGAGAAGATTCTCCGTAAACACTTGTGCTGGAATAATTAATAATGAAGTTATCGGATCACATTTCTTCGACGGAAATTTGAACAGCGAAATGAACCGGGCTTTTTTGCAATATAATCTAACTCTACTACTTGAGGACATTCCTACTCAAATCAGAAGGATGATGTTTTTTACATGATGGTGCTCCGGTCCATTATGAAAAAGGTGTCACTAATTTCCTCAATGAACAGCATCCAAATAGAGGGATAGGTCGTGGTAGCCCCATTGCTTGACCACTGCGATCTCCGGATCTCAACCCACTAGACTTTTTCATGTGGGGACATGTCAAGACATTTACCTATTCAATGGGAAAGTCTAATAACAGGGACCAACTAATCCAAAATATTCATGCAGCGTTTTTTGAGGTAAATAACAATATGGAGCACTGCAACTGGAAACGAGAACCCCGACGGAGGATTAAGCTTTACACTGCACAATGCGGTGGTCACATTGAACAGCTTTAATAATTGCAATGGCATTACGCTTATATTAAAATAAACCACTTTTTTTTTAAACCCTCTAGTTCAAATTCAAACCCGATATGTCAAGAACCGTTAGGAATTCGGGAAAAGTGAATAGAATCATTTTTGCCTAAAATTAGCCATAGATAATTTATATACGAAGTATCTCGCATACCCCGGCGGCCACCCTGTATAACATTTCTCATTTTAATATTATAAGTAATCCCGTTTTAATACTAAAACGTAATTCAGTAGATTTTATAAGCGCATTTAAGAGATTAAGGAATTACTTTATTTAATTATTTAAATTTAAGTGCTCACTTTCATGACAATTAAAACGAAACTAAATCGTAACTATCAAATTCACTAAAGAGTTTATGATTTAATCCGGTTTTAAATGCAACGATAGTTAAAGAGTTTTCCAGATCTGTTTTGTCTTTTTATGTCACTAAAAATTAAGCAAAGTGCATATTTTTTGCATTGCTGCCCCAACTCTATTTATACATGAAATATGGTCTTTCCTATACAGGGTCATCTCTCATAATTAAATAGCTTGTGCTGACTCTGTTTTTAAAGATGATAGAAAAAAACTTTTTAAATAAAAGTTCTATGAGTGGACCTAAATCGTCAAAATCAGAGGTTTAACCCTTTCGCTGCGGCTATCTCTACGAGCAGCTCCATACCTGGTTGCGGCTATTTTTTAATTTTTTATTTATTTATTTTTTGCTCCAAACCTTTAGGAACGTAATAATAATGAATAAAAACTGTTTTATTAAGTTCACAAGAATAAATTTTTTAATAAAAAATTAAAAAATAAAAATAATATAAAAATACAGAAATAAAAAAATTAAAATATTATTGGACAAAAAAAAACACGCAATATGTATTTAAGAAAGTAAAATAAATTTTATTACATTTTTTACAAAAAAAAAAACAAAAAAACAAAAAAAAAAATAAAATAAAAAAAATGAAAAGTATTAAAATTTTGTTTATTGTTATAAAGACAAAGGAAATTGCTGAGGATCATCCATTTTTTATGTATCCGTAACTTTAAACACAAAACTTTATAACGGTACGTTTTAAATAAGTACACTAACGGTTTAAATCAACTTGCCACGTGTCACCCGTAGCCTGCCTACGGCGGCGGCGCTGTAGGGAAAAATAACCTTGAAACGATTGCAAGACCGAATAAATACGGGTAATATTAAATATACTATTTGGCGTAAACAGCAGTTCACGGTAAAAGCAGAAACACAAAAGGCGTCGTTAGCACTGAGGGCACGAAACATTGGGGACGCCAATTGGCGTCAATAGCAGCGAAAGGGTTAAGAAACGAAAAGTGGTAAACCGGAATGCTACCAATAAGGAAAAAGAAATTGGGATTTTACTTCATGTTGCAGATAATCCCCAGGTCAGTAGCCCTCACAGCTAACTTATGTGACACAACCCAATCTACGAGAAAATTCAAAAACCATCCCTTCCATATGGAACTACACCAAAAACTTCTAGACCGTGACTCTGAACAACGAGTAACCTTTTTATCATCATAAATGAAGCTATAGAGGCCGATCCGAATTCTTTGTCCGAATTAGTGTTTTCTTATCAAGCTACCTTTCGCAGTAACGGAGCAGTCAACCGCCATAATATGCACTGTTATTCGACAGTTAATCCATTCGAGAAATTCAAAATCAAAATCATTGGTCGCTTAATGTATGGTGTGGAATCAAAAATCTTCTAGTTATTGGTCCATATTTTTTCCGCGGACCACTTATCGGGCATAGTAATTTAGACCTTTTGCAAAATGAATTACCACGGCTCCTTTAAGACGTTGATGACAAATGTGGATTCAACAAGACGGAGCTCCTACTCATTACCATCGAGAATTTTTAAACAATCATTACCCACAAAAATGGATCGGTAGGGATGCATTTATTGGGTGGCCCCCTCGATCATGTAACTTAACACCTTTAGATTTCTTTTTGTGGGGCTACATTAAAGATCGCGTTTATGTAAAGCCCCCTACAACACCAGAAGATATGGAAAATAAGATACGGGATGCCTGCAGGACAATACCAGCACCCTTTATACTAAAAAACGTGCAGGGAAATATAGTAAAAAGACTAAACATATGTATCCAAGTAGACGGGCATATTTTTTAACATTTATTACGTCATAATAATTAAAAATTAAGTAGTTAGCAGAAAAATTATTGTTATTTATTTTATATATATATATTATTATATATTATAGCGTTAGTACCGTTAGTGTAATAAAAACAAGGGTAAAAATGAGAAAAATCAAAATAAATCGCAAACTATTAAAAATAGGTATATGACATACTTAATGAAAGTTGAAGAGCTTTATAAAACCTATCAAAAAAAATAATAATATACAGGGTGTGCCATTTTAAAGAGTTGATATTTTTTAATTTAAATTAGTCGAAATCTATAAATTTATTTTGAACGCCCTGTAGCATCTAACTCAAATTTCGTTACATGTTTTTTTTTGTCATCCCAATAGAACCTTTGTACCAAATATAAGTATTCTACCTTCAGAAACAATGGCGGAACTGTCAATTTTTTATACTTAAGAGTAAAAACTAATATTTTTTTAGAAAAATTAAAATATTAAAATAACTACTAGGTTTAGGTACATAGCATTATTAACAAAAAAGTTATAGAATTTTATGCAGAATCTAAAAATAAATTAAAAAATAGGGTGTTCCATTTAAAAAAAAAAAACTATGTTATATTCGTCAAGCTTTTTTGATCACCCTGTTTACTCAAGAATAAATTCAAACTGTGCATCTTAACATTCTCTCAAATTTCTGTATTTAACCTTTTTTGGTAATTCCCGCAACAAAAGAGATAATGAACTTTACTCTATGATTGACTCACCCTGTACAGTGGCTTAAACATTTTCGGTCCAAGGTTAGACCAGATGAAAAACACTCTGTCCTCCTTATACTTGATAACCACTCTTCTCATGAAAGTTTAGAAGCTGTAAACTTTGGCGGAGACAATTTTATTCATTTATTGACAATACCACCTCACACCAGTCACCGAATACAGCCTTTGGACCGTTGTTATTTTGAAAGCATTAAAAACATTTTACGCTGAAGAATGCGATCGATGGCTGACAGCGAATAGTGGAAAAATATTACTCACTTTCAGGTTTCGAGGTTGTTAGGTACAGCGTATTAATGTTGCTCAACTATAGACAGGGGTGTGAAAGGCTTTGAAGTTTGTGGAATATATCCAATAAACAAAAATGAGTTCACAGAAGATTTTCTCCCTTTGAAGGTGACTGATAAGAACGCAAATGAAGCTAATTACCAAATAAATAACAGCGATGCAGAAGGTATTCCTCTTTTTTACCTTACGCCAAGTACAAGTGGCAGCGATAAAATGCAAGTAGACCAGATAGAGAAGACCAACCTAGCGACAATGTCACAGGACGCTGCTATAACAAACATCACGGTAGTCACACAAACACCTATAACACCAGAGAAGCAGCAGCCTATATCATCTGAACAACATGCAGGGAAAAAATTGTGAATCTTAAGGATACAATTCCATTTCCGAAATGAAAGGGAGAACAAAAAAGAAGAAGACAAGGAAAAAAATCGGAAATACTTTCTAGTACTCCCAATAAATTAAAACTGGAATATCTAGCTGAAGAGAAGTTGAGAAAGGAAATCACGTCGTGAAACAATAAAGAGAAAAATTGCAGAATATGCTAAGTCAGAATTAGAAATCAAGACTAAAATAAAAAATAAAGTGACTAGGTTGCAATGAACCATATATTGACCCTTGAATTGAAGAATGGATTCAGTGCAAGGGCTGCAAACGGTGGTGGCACGAAGATTGTACGTCATATGAAAAAGTTGGAGATTTTAAATGCGATTTTCTGCATTTGTAGTGTGTTGTGCGGATATGTGCCCCACATTAATCGGACCTTTACCTCACATATGGGGCAAAAGTCTTATTATGTATTTTGTTATATTTTTGTATTAGATTTTTTATTTAACACTAAAATGTGTTATTTTGTGTAGCAGAAGGACTTACTGTTTAAGCTCTTAACAAATAAATATATTTTTTCATGGTTTATCATTTTTACAGCTAATGAACCTTTAAGTGCGTCGCTTGTGTGTCGTAGAACCACAAGTTCGTGATTCTACGTCCATGCGCAAAACCACTCTTCATTTTAGGTTGTGTTGGCTCAAATTTTGATTATTCTCTGTGACCTTGCTATCAGTTTTCAGATTGACGGACCACTGTCATCTGGGTGATTCGGTTAAATCATACTCTGGTCAGGCTCGAGCCTTCGTGGAAAAAAATAGAGAAGTCTTTTCCTATCTTTGGATTGTTCCACACTAATCCTAATAAAGGCACATATTTGGTAAGTTTACAACGTATATTTTCATGAATGATCGATATTTTTGAAATTTTTGCCACATAACCTGAAACTTCATACCTTTTTTTGGATCAGTATCTCTACCATATGGTAGTTTCCTTTATTATAGGTTGCTGTTTTCCACGTTGCCGTTTCCCTGATTTTCCGATTATTTGGACTTTTCCGACTAGGTCAGACTTGGGATTTCAGCCAGGGTTTTTTGGAATATTCGTGAGGCCTATTTGCCAACATTACTAAGCAGCAACAAGGGGCCATCCTTTAAGGCAGTGGTCGCCAACCTTTTCAATGTGTTGAGCTTTTTTGATAATTTTGGAATAAACAATGAGAAAGTGAAGAAGTAGCTCCCCGTACTGACAGTCAATTTCATCAGCCAAGGTTTTGAATAATCTGCTTTGTAACGCTTGAGCTCTAATCTTGTTTCATTCAATCAATTTTTACTACCAATTTCATAACGTTGTTTAGTTTTAGAAAATTTCCACACAATGCTTGCTGATGAATAATGCAGTGGTAACAGAGAAATTGCGAAAAACTTTCATCTTTACGACATAAAGCCACCAGACCCTTATTACAACCCACCATGGCTGGGGCGCCACCGGTCGTCAAGCCTACCATTTTCGAAATTATTAGAATTTTCTCAGAAAAAAATAATATTCTTGAAATGAGGAAACAACTCCTGCCCAGTGTACGTCCTTTCAGTGGAATAAACTTCAAAAGAACTTCTTTGATTGTAAAATCACTCAAAACCATCCTGACGAACACGGCCATCTGGGAGGTGTCAACCACATCTGTTGATTTATCCAGTTGTAGTGAAAAATAAACACAGTTATCTAAGTCAGTTCTTAACTGTAAAAAAAATAATTGCTCATTACTTCTACTCATTTCATCACTGTATTAGCAGAAAGTTGCATACATTTTATAGCTGAAACTATCTAGTCTTTATTACTAAAGTTGGCATATAACGAATTTGCAGTTTCTAAAAACGCTCATTTTATCATTTCCCCATCTCCATAAGGTTTCCTCTTTTATGAAATTATCTGGGACACACGGTGTGATGCTTCAGTTGCAGCCTTATTTTTGTCAATTGTTTTTAAAAATATTGATTGTTGTCCAATTAACTGCTTTTTTAATTGTTTCAGTTTTACCTTTCTGTTGGCAGAATATAATGGGAATGATTTTTCAAAATTCAAATGTACAGTTTTACGATAATACCTCTCAATATTTCCTGTTTTATCGCCGGAGACAGAAGTATTACATAACGAACATACATTTATACTCTTCTATAAAGAAGTATTGTTTTTCCATTCCGAATGGAAATGGTATGTCTTCACCTTCTTAGTACTTACTGCTTGCCATGATATTTTTTATTGCTCTCTACTAACCCAACCGCGCAGGTAAGTGTTTTTTTTTTGGAATATTTCAGCTGTTCGTAGGTATACCTACCATAACGTTCAAGTACTTTACAAAAATATAGGTAATTTGAAACTGGACACAGTTTAAACTAGGGATAATAATATGTTATTTGTGTCCTTGTTTACTGATTTTTGGCAAATTAAAAGAAGCAGATTATGTTGTACTCCGAGAATCAAAGGATCTAAAGTCTTGCGTGGGATATCCTTTTATAGTAAAAAAATGCCTTCCGAAACAATGTTGCTCGTCAAAGCTAGATCATTTTAACTTTTCGCCTAAAATGCAATGTAGAGACTTGAATAATATGTACCTATGTACCCATATAAAGACATGTTTGCAGATTGACCGCAGCACGACATGATGCATGGTTAAGAGCTCTAAGAAGAAACCGCAATATAGAACATCTTACTGATGGGAATCGTGTTTGCGGATTGCATTTTGCCCAGGATGATTTTATAATCAAAAATGAAAGGGCACACTTAAAACCAGGTGCCATTCCAACCAAGCAATTGGGCCCTGCATTAAGGCGTTTCACTGCCAAGGCAAGACAAATGCACATTCATGTTTATCAAGAATACTATAAACATTTAAAACCTCCGTTCTGGCCGACTTCTAATCTTAAAAAAAAAGTAATTTTCTTGCAACTTTCGTCGTATGTCGGATAGAAAATGATAGAAGGAGACCAGGCGACAAAGGGCACCTGTAATGGTGTTAAGAGCAACCAATATCACTTACGGAACTATACCAGAATAGTATATTAAAGTACAAGTTTTATAAAGCTCATTTTAACGCACGCGTGCGCTAATAGCTTTATAAAACGTGTGCTTTATACTATTTTGACATTTTTTAATAAATAAATCCATATTTAAAAAGAAAATCAAACATACAAATTTTCAAAATTTTTAGGCCTTAATTTTATGTTGGTATCACAATCAAATTATTTATCATAGTCGCCTTGAAATCAACAAATAATTTTATTTTCGGCTTAACCATTTTGTCACGAAGTTGTCTAATTTTTCTAACATACCTACCTAATTTTAAAATATGGAGCAGGATGAGTTTAGTTTAAAGTTAAGGGAAATTGCGGTAAATTTTATAGTTAAACAGCAAAATAAAACATTTGTGAACATCATTACCAACTTTAGAAAAATAAAGAAAACTGTTTCATAAAATAGCATATTAAAGTACACGTTTTATAAAGCATCATCTTATAGCACGCGTCCATGTTAAAAAACGAGCCGCTTGCGGCGAGTTTTTTAACGGGACAAGTGCTCTAACTGCTTTATAAAACACGTACTTTATACTATTTTTTCTATTTTGTATTTTTTTCAATAAGAAAATACATATTTAAAAAGAGAATCAACCCTTCAAATTTTGTAAATTTGTATGTCTAAATTCTATGTTGGTAATACTATAAATTTACTTTTATCATAGTAGCCTTGACAATAAATAATATTTTCTTTGTGTCATTGTCACGAAATTTGTGTTTTAATATTTCATAGAGTTGTTCATAATTATAATTAAAAAAATATGGAGCATGATAATCTAAGTTCAACTCCCCCTGGGTTAAGGGATATTGCTAATAAAACGATAAATCAACTTTTACCAGAGAAATCCCGAAAACTTTCTTTTCTCATGGATCACAATAACAGGAAACGTCAGACGTCAACAGAATAAAACATTTAAATATTACCAATGCCAACTTTTAAAAAATAAAAAAACGGTATCGTAATAGATCTGTTTCGATACCGAAAACGGTATCGTAATAGATTTCTTATGAAACAAAATTAGAAAATAGTATATTAAAGTACATGTTTTATAAAGCATCATTTTATAGCACGCGTCCATGTTAAAAAACGAGCCGCTTGCGGCGAGTTTTTTAACGGGACAAGTGCTCTAACTGCTTTATAAAACACGTACTTTATACTATTTTTTCTATTTTGTATATTTTTCAATAAGAAAATACATATTTAAAAAGAAAATCAACCCTTAAAATTTTGTACATTTGTATGTCTAAATTCTATGTTGGTAATACTATAAATTTACTTTTATCATAGTAGCCTTGACAATAAATAATATTTTCTTTGTGTTATTGTCACGAAATTTGTGTTTTAATATTTCATAGAGTTGTTCATAATTATAATTAAAAAAATATGGAGCATGATAATCTAAGTTCAACTCCCCCTGAGTTAAGGGATATTGCTAATAAAACGATAAATCAACTTTTACCAGAGAAATCCCGAAAACTTTCTTTTCTCATGGATCACAATAACAGGAAACGTCAGACGTCAACAGAATAAAACATTTAAATATTACCAATGCCAACTTTTAAAAAATAAAAAAACGGTATCGTAATAGATCTGTTTCGATACTGAAAACGGTATCGTAATAGATTTCTTATGAAACAAAATTAGAAAAAGTTCATTACGATACTGAAAACGATATCGAAACAACTTTTTTATGAAACCAAATTAAAAAAACTAAATTGTAATTCGAAATTTCAATTTCTGTATTTACGCCCTCAAAATACGCGAACTGCGCAGGCCCAACAGTTCCGGAAAACGCCGCATACTGGGGACATTTCTGTAACACGGTATTAGTAATATATTGGTTTTACATATGTGGTTCAAAGCAACCCAGATCGTTCTCGAATACTAGCGCGCTGGTCGGTTCTAGCATGGAGAGGTCGGCGGCAGATCGCTCACCGCAGTGTTGCCGTTGCTTGTGTTTATTATGAGAATATGCGAAACTTACAATTTACGGAACTTCTATGATTTTGACACCTTTGTATTTTTAAAATTTAAAATATGTTTGAACTACCAGAATTACCGGTAACTCGCGATCGACAGGTTGGCGACCACTGCCCAGTAAACCATCGATGGCCTCTGACGTCTGGACGACGTCTCTAGTTGGTTATTTTGGTTAGGTCCCTGGCCTATGTCGTTATGACGTAAATATCGGGACGTATCTTTACGTTCTTAAATTGACGTTTGGTGGACGTAATTTTTATACTTCAAAACATCAGAAGGTCAAAAATTACGTCTTCCGGACGTAAAATGTTATGCTGCAGAAATTCGTATATTTATGCCTAATTTCAATTGCCTCATAATTATACTAAAACATTCTAAATGCCCCCAAAGACGGTCCTTATTGCAAAAACTTGATATTGCAGTTTGCAAAATACGTATAGGGTAGGTAGATGTGAATATTGTATCATTTTTGGGTTTTTTTTTTGCAGCACAAATATATTTTATATTGCGTACCTATTACCTATTACCATACTTTATAGAATTTTATAAACTAACCTGAACAAAGAGCAATCGTTTCCCGATATGGCCAACTAGTCTGCTTTGGCGATTCTTGTTTTGATTAGTTGTTCCAACCATGGTTTTGCCGCATTGCCGCTATTTTAGTTAACTCCCGTACAAAATCAAAAGGTAAACCGCCAAGTATTTTTGTTGATTTACTATTAATTTGACATTATAAGTACATGATAATATTTGATACATCGATATTAGTAATTAATCCGTATAATGGTCAATCTCGAAATCTCGACATGGACAAATCATCGCCAGTTATATAGCTATATTGGTTAAATTTACTATGTATACATTCCGATAAGCCGTTATAATATATCACATAATATTATAATAATAGGTAGGTACATAATATTATTATTATTAATATTATAAAATTGAAATTCGACGTCAGAATTCAAAGTTAGTATATAATAAAAATTTTGCGCCTGTTCTGGCAACGTTGTCTGCAAATGTCGAGGCGTTACCCGAGTCAAGATAGCATTTGACCTAGACAAAAATAATATAAAGCTGATTTTTGGTAGAGATCTTGCCTAAGGGCTAAATTGCAATATACTAAAAGTCCTGGAGAATTCTCCTTCCGCAACCCCCTTTTTTCGCCCCCCTACCCCTCCTTTTTTAATATTTTGGTGACTTTTTTGAAAACTATCAACTTTACGGAAAAATGTCAAGTAATCATTTTTGAAGCTGATAAAATTCCCCTTCCAATGTCGTATCGCAATCTATATTAAGTAGCACATGGCACCCACCAGTGGCGTATCAAATGAAAGGTTACTTTTAAAAAATATACTTTTTGCTATTTATTCTCAATTTTTTTGATCTAAGCATAATTTTTTTAGAAGAAACACATTTTTCTCTAAACAACCATTAAAAGGTGGTCTACTTGCGAATCTTTTAGAAGTTCATCGAAAATACTTCAGCCAAAAAAATTAAAAGTTTATCCGAGACTTTACGTAAATCTGGAGCAAATTAATTTTTACTACCAATATAAAACCTTTTTGGGTCTGATATTTAATTTTCTACGTATACAATGTATGCTTAGCAAAATGTTAAAAGTCACTCTAACCCCCTATTAACTCCTATAATATAGAATTTCTAAGTCTGCCCCAAGATTATCAATTTGCCAAATAAAAGGTGCGCGTAGCGCCCCGCGCGGCGTGACCCTATTGTTCGAGCTTGTATTAATATTTAAGGTCGAATAAACCGGTTTTGCTAGTTATTATTTGTCTATTGCGTAATGTGTCATTTGTGCGGCGGCATTCTTTGAAAGAGATCTAGTCTTCCGATATTTCTGTGCTGGTATCTTTTTCTGTTGTTTAATTGAAGATGGAGAAATTTGTTTTGTGTAAAGTGCCACTAAGTGAGCGTGTCATTACTAAAGTTGGTGAAAAAGGACTAAAAACATTACTGACTGCTAGTGAAAAGCATTGTGATGGTTTACGTGACATTTTTAAGAACGTGAAATCAATCGAAGTGCATCAGGATTGCAGGTGACGAATTTTGAATATTTATACGCCATTGCGGGATAGGAAGGTAAAAATTTGATAATTGTTTCTGTTTTTAGAAAATCCTACACGAGAAACGACACAATTTTGAAACATATTCGAAAACAAAATGAAAAAGCTGGACCGTCCCAGCAATCATGCTCTACTGCAGCACCCACCTTTCGTTCTGATATTCCGGATTATAACATGAAAGAGGTTTGCTTATTTTGCGGTAAGCCGGCGTCTAGCCGATTAGAAAAAAATAAAAAGTATTACAACCGGAAAACCATCATACAAGTATCTACTATTTTCATTAAAGAAAAAATTATGTCGGAAGCTGTCGCCAGAACGGACAAGTGGGGTGAAGAAGTTCTGATTCGCGTCGGAACTTGCGGATACAGACGTTCTTGCAATGCTCATTGGTAGAGCACCACAAAATATAGCATAAGTGTACTTCATTCAGCCGAACGGCTGGAAAAGTATATACAATAACTGAGGTACAAACTGCAATAGCAGATATGAAAGAAGTTATTCTCTTTGCTCATGCAGTTTCTGGCTGCGATAAAACATCTGCCTTGTACGGAAAAGGGAAAAAAATTGTATACATGCAGTTACAGAAAAATCCCAATTTAAAAAATAAAGTTTGCGAGATATTTAATGTACCTAATCAATTACAAGAAAATGTGATTCGGTGTGGGGAGGAGTTTGTCAGATCTCTTTATCCTGATGGCCCAAAATTTGGAGATATTAATGACCTTCGCCATCATCTTTATAATAAAACAAGACAATCACAATCTATCCATTTTGCCGCCCACAAAAGCAGCCTGTGCCCAACATTCGCTGAGAGTATACTTGCAGGTGAGCAACAAATAAATAAAAATTAATTTGTGTCTTTATATTTCTATTGTTTTTTTAAGGTACAAGAGTGGCTGGGAAACCGGCTACCGCCTACTGAATGGGGCTGGAAGTTAGTCGAGGGCCAATTGTTGTGTGTCAAAACTGCGCTACCTCCCGCACCGGAATCACTTCTCTCTCTGGTTGACTGCCACTGCAAAACCAATTGTGCTGGTAGATACTCTGTAGACACTCAGGCCAAAAGTGTAGCACATTTTGTTCCCCTTGCAATGGCGAAACATGCAATAATATTGTGGAAACCGTTACAGAAGATTCTACTCTTGAGGAAGATGTTTAAAATGTTGTTTTGAAACTAAATAAAAAATAAATTAAACACCAGTTTCAATATTTTTGGTTCTGGGGGGTTGTTCGATACATCAATGTATTTGCAATTTTATCACCTTCAAAAAAATAGATAACGATATTTTTCGCCAAGCTTATAGTTTTTGGTTAAAATTTTCGAGCATTGAAGTAAATTCGACGTGTCCTTCAAAAAATTTCAGTTAATCTCGGGTCGGACTTTCTTTTGATACACCACTGGTGTGTACCACGTGATACTATATGCACCCGCAATACGTCGCTGGAAAGGAAATTTTGTCAGCTTCAAAAATGATTACTTGACATTTTTTCTTAAAGTGGATAGTTTTCGAAAAAATCACCAAAATATTAAAAGGGGGGGTTTGGGGGGCGAAAAAAGGGGGTTGCGAAAGGAGGATTCTCCAGGACTTTTAGTATATTACTATTTAGTCCTCAATTATGATATGTACCAAAAATTAGCTTTATATTATTTTTGTCTAGGTTTACCCAAAATTTGAACTATCTTGACTCGGGTACGTAGAGAAAAGAAGGATGAAGATTTCGGAAACCTAACCTGTTTTGATAGTGCCCCAATACGACATACGTACGTATAACGTTTTTTTGTTTTTATATTCAAAGCATAAGCATCTGGAATATTTTGTGTACCTACTGTGGATCCTGCTGAGACCGAGAAGTTTTTTGTTCTTTGGATATTTACTTGTCTGTTGCAAGTAAGTTAATACTTATAAAATAATAATTATTGTTGAAATTAGAAATAGGTTAATTCTTTTTAGTGTCAACCTTAACGCCTACTGTGGCTTGTGGGAGCCATGTTTAAGTTTATTTCATATTTTTAGAAATTATTAAAATATTTCCGTGTCTCTTTTTAGAATTAAGGTGGATTTATGCCGGTCAATTTTAAGACCCTAATTTTCATTAATTTTTGGGTCATTTGCATAAATGAAAGCCACAACTTACCGAACGTGGCGCAGCCCCAGGGGGTTTTTGGGGTTAGCCCACTTCCAAGTGTAGTGATCACAGGTCGATCACCCATTTACGAAATAGATATTTCATATTTATTATTTATGTTGTTAATAAATATTTTCAAAATACATAGATTTAGTTTTAGAAATGTATTACGATTTTACCTGTCAGCCGTTATGTTATATTAAATTTTTGTTTGTTTAATAAGAGTTTTTTTCTATTCCTTGTATTTACAAACATGTTAAGATCTAAAATGATATGCAGGGTGTTGTAATGACTGTTAAAAATAATATATTATTGACACACGTTAATGTTCACAGAGATATTCAAGGATGATTTCAAAAAAATGCAATGCGTCGGAAAGCAATTCCAAGTAGATCTGGTCTAACGACAAGATGAATGCGATCAAGATCTACTTGAAATTTGATCAATGGTCAAAAATGAGGGCAACTTAAGAGTGGACCACGTCTGCTTAGAAAAACACGTCCCTTTCAACCAATATGTACGTCAATTTTGAACCAATAAGTACGTCCCTTTTAACCAATAAATACGTCTCGTTTTATCAACAAATACGTCACTTTTGAACCAAAATTTACGTCATAGTATTACGTCGTCTAGATGTGACATATTGTCGTCCTATTAACGCAGTAGAGACGTCTTAAAGGGACGTAATTTTGTCAATTTTGTACCAATATCGACGTCGCGATAACGTGTTTTGGTTAACTGGGTGCTTTAAGGGAACCAGCCACCTCCAAGTGGACCCTGCTGTAGTACCTTTTTTATCTTAAACTGCAAAAATCGTAGTGATTTCGTGTTTTTATGATATACCTACATACAGCCAAATGTAATTTCTTGCCCTATCCGTAAAGTAATTTCCCTTTTTAGTTATAATCAAAGCCATAAGCTATTTTGCACTTTTATAACATAATTTAGCAGTACCTATATTTCAATATTATTCAACGTTTTAAGTGATTTACCTTATTAGTTCTTAAATTCAGATATCTTATAAAGCGGAATGTAAAAGAGTTGCAACTTTTGCGCTATAATAATAAGTGTTTAACCTAGCCAAACTCATATTTATGCTAATTTTTATCTGATTTGGTAAATCAGCTGACTACAATTTTATAAGATGTTGAATTAAGTATTGTTTATTTGTCATTTAAAATCACCATTTTACATCTACCGTTTTTCTAAATTAAATTACTTTTAATTAGTTTCGTGTGTTTATTTTGGCATCGTGTATGGGCCAAATTGTTTCCCTCACAGAAAATTGATGTTACTGTGACAGGTTAGAGCTAAAAGCAGCTATAAGTGGTGCTCAAAACTCAATCATATATCTTGGCTTGCACAGCAACATCCTTTGAGGACCATACGCGGTGCACATTTTTGTTTTACTGGCAAGGACCCTTCACAAAAGAACCACCCCGGTTACAATTGCCACGAGTTTAAGCTAGCTAAGGTAGATGGTGAGCTTAAACTATATTTTTTAACCATTAAAAATAACAACAGTTATATTATGATGAACCTTATAAATGTTTCGGAAAATAATATTGGACTAAATACTACATATAAACGAATCTCACTACATTTAAGTCTATGTTTATTTTAAAAAGTTATAGAAGTACATGTTGCTAGCCCTGGAAATGCTGGTGTGCTAGGGCAAATCGAAATAGATGAAAATGATAATTTCAATCAAAAATTCATTTTTTTTTTTGATACATCATTAAGAATATCGAACCAGACAAAGCAATTTCCTTGGTCAAATTGTACATGTAATTACTAAAACATTCCATCGTTGATACCTATGGGAACTAATATGGCTGAAAATAAAATGAAATTTCTCAAT
The DNA here is from genome assembly GCA_963920685.1 of Polydrusus tereticollis. Classification (NCBI taxonomy): domain Eukaryota; kingdom Metazoa; phylum Arthropoda; class Insecta; order Coleoptera; family Curculionidae; genus Polydrusus; species Polydrusus tereticollis. The sequence continues at coordinate 67,892,810 of OY987330.1, forward strand.
ACATGCCTCCAGTCGTCAGGAACAGCGTATGGCAACAACGCTTTAGTCACTTGGTTGATTTCATGTGAAACACAAACAAATATGAAAGTGGTTATTATCAAATTCAAGACAGGGAATCCTGGAATAAGTACCAATACACCATGAGTATCTGCAGCCAACCATATATGATACTGGCTTAAAAACAGTTCCAAATGTATTCCTCCAAACCAAGCGAAAAAGCTGGAATATCTTGTTCTAAGCATCCCAGAAACGTTTCTTAGAAAAATATAACTTAGTATTGGTATAAATACAACATACGAATGTATCTCACTGCATTCAAGTTCATTTCTGCATAGAAAAGTTATGGTAGTGTATGTTCCCAGTCCTAGAAATGCTGCCAGTGTAGCGCTCAGACCTACTCTTTTCGAAAACAAATTTGAATGATTGTTATCATCAAAAATACTATATTTTTGTCCGATAATTAAAATTACCGAAAAACACATTCCGTAAATTATCGAATATCGATCTAGTTTCCATCTAAACCACCACTCATGAATATCATCGTCAGTAGTAACAAATAGAGCTTTCCAAGGCCTGGTCACAAAAATTTTTTCGAAAAACACTTCCGACATAAAAAGAATGATTATGATACTAAACAAACAAATAAATTTCAATAACAAATAAAAAAATTGCTTTACGTTATTTTCTGAATTTTGTGCTGTTATTTGAGGTGGGAAGGCTAAAAAGCAATAGATCATCATATACCAAAAGGACAGCAAAGGGCCGAAGTAATAGAATTGGTATGGACGATTCATGCATAGACATAAAGTTACCGTCATAAAGTTAAGTTGAAATAACGTTCTAAAAAAACTTACTATGCTTATAACCCCTCTGTGATATACATATGAGAACTGTTCATAACCTAACAAAAATAAATATGAAGATATTATTACTTTTATGTGCATATTTATTACTAAAATTCTGCTAGCACCAGTCAAATGATACACCAATATTACTAACTGCATCCAACCTTTGCATTCATTTAGCTGATCCCGGTGCAGGATTTTTGTTAACTTACTATCCTCGGTAAAAAATAAACCCAACACCATGACGTATCCTATCGGTAACCAGAAGCTAAATTCGGAGTAATACTTATTCTCTTTCATAAAAAAGTTTGTACGATCACATATGAAAAAATAGGACAATATTATGGTGAGTTTTGTTAACGTGGTAAACAGGTGGTAATAATTTTGAGGACTAGAAGGTTGTGACTGAACTTCTGCTTCTGGCAATCTTTGGTATTCTTGAAAACTTTGTCCCCGAATCATCATTATAAATCTATACAGGTTAATGGCACAGGTCACTATTACGCTGAAAGAAAAAAAAATGACAAGTTTAGGGTATCCCAATAATAGGAGCTAAATAAATTGATCTGTTTAAGGCCAAATTATGAATATTCTATTAGTGATAACAGCTACATGCCACATAACTTCCATGACAACAATTTTTCCACGCTTCAACAATAGTATCCTTAGAAGTTATCTTATAATTTTAGTTAACAGGTCATTGATGATTTGGACTTAAAATATACTAAGATACCTATCACTTTAGGCATTCAATCTCCGGCCATGACATAAAATAAGAGAAACAATGGCAGCTACTTTGTGGTTATTACTACTTGCCACTCGCCATAAGTTAGGACATTAAATTTAAATTAGATTGAAAATCTTTCACTTCTTTTTAATTAGTGATCTTTTCGATGTTATCGAAAGTTTTTGGATTGATACTTAGTTTTATTTTGGTTTAGATTTTTTGGAAAAAAATTATTTTAATTTGTTTGTATTTAGATTTAGGCTTTTTTGAAAAAGGTGACATTTAGTTCTGTAAATGCGGGAGCCAATCTTCCGGGCAGTTAAATCTTGTGTTTATGCGTCAGCGTGTATGTGATTCGGTTATTAGTCTGTTCTGTGTCCGTTCTGTCATAGTATTTCTTGATTATTTTTTCGTAAAACTGTTTCAGTGTGTCTATTTTCATGTCCATGGGTAGTGCGTCCGTTAGAAAATACTTTGGTGAGTCAATTATGATTCGTAATGTCTTTGTTTGGGAAACACGTTTTATAATAATCAACAGCATAAATACAAATCACTTAGTCAAGGTGTGTGTGTGTGTGTGTGTATCTGTGTTTTTTGGCACTTGTTTAAACCAACTGGCCAGCTTTGAGGTTTGGGGTGGCAACGTACTATGCTAAATTTAAAATCAAATTGCAAATCGGCAACGCTGTAACAAAAGAAAAACACCGCCTGCCATCGTAATTTCAACTGAATTCTAGCATAGCAACAGTTAATAATTTTTAATTGGTCCAACAAATCGCGCGCTGATTGGTTTAAAGCTGACAGCAGCCTCGGCGCGAAGGAAACAAACAGTAGTATCGTCCAGGACTCGAGCCGAGTAGCGGGATCCACGTGTGTTTCTGATACAACGTGTCCCCCTAGCTCGATGACAGTATAGTGCTATTATTCTAAAAGGTTTCCCTTCGGCCAAAAAGGGCAATTACGTCGTGTGTGCTTGGGTACGTAACGAGTTTGAATATCATAATTCTTTCATAAAGGGCTTCTGTACGAGAACTGTAGTTTCTTGACGGCCGTGATTATTTAGTCTGGCATCTTAGTAAAAGAAAGATGTAGCAGTTTTGTTCTCAGAAATAATAATACAAAGTGTATTGATCCTATATTCCAATGTACACAAGTGATTATCTACTCCAGCATCAAAGTAAAACAGACGTTTTCGTTCAGTTCTAAGTTGTGGTTAAAACAAAGACGTGTTGATTCGATTGTCTAATCTAAATGAAAGTGAATCCCAAGCGTATTTAAATTGACCTCAGTTGCACGGTGTCTTACGTGTCAACATGAACATAATAAGTTGTTACTGTGAAAATAATACAAGGTTAAATTGATGCAAACTGCAAAAAGTTACCAAATCGTCGAATAAAGGAAACATGTTAAAGTAATAATGTGTTTTATTAAATCAGACAATATTTCCCGAACCATCCGTTTACTGTCGGAGATACAGGAATATGTGAAGGCAGGTTAGAACACCTCGTCCCATCAGAATTATTTTGCATTCTCTGTATTTTTAACAATTTGGTAGTAAGTAAGGACCGGGTATATTATTGTTTTATAGATGGTAACTTTTGCTTTAGAATTGATCCTGCTATTTTTGCTTACCAAAGGGCAACTGATTCTGTGGTGCCTTGGCGACTCGCCCATCAGCGTTATCACTCCAAGTTTCTGTCAAAGGTCAACCCTAAGTATTTGATCTTTCCTGACCAATTTATTTGAACATTTTTAACTTTAACACTCGTTTCAGTTGATTTCAGTCGAGTCTTGGAGAAAAAGTTGGCCTCTGTTTCGTCAGCATTCAGACGGAGCCTCCAGGTGCCTAACAAGCTCTGAAGGAGCATGATGTGGCGTTGCAGACGTGCAGTACACTCCTGAGGTGGCACTTATCACAGTATCATCAAAAAATAAATATAGTTTGATTTGCGGATTCGGTACACCGCTTATATAGATATTATACAAAACATGCCCAACCGTGATATTGTCGACGAAACACCAGTTGAAGATATGGCTGATCTAATAAACAAAATGACAGCGGCATTAACTGCTATTTTAAGTAGAACGCTTTTAAAAGCTACCCACGGCAAACTTTTAAAAAATGTTGACAGTTGTGTTACTTTCGAAGTCCCCGCAATCGATTTAGGGGTCACATTGATGTTATCTTTAAAAAATGCAAAAGTGACCTACCTAACGACGACTTTTTACGCAATCAAAATATATCCATTCGTTTTCGAAATATAGGCCCTCGGAGTTTTAAGTGAAAACCCCTGTATATATAAATATAAATATTAAAAAAATGCAAAATAGAGAAAATATGTAGTATACAGTACGTGATTTATGAAGCTATTAGCGCTCTTGTCCCGTTTCTGAGTGCGCTAAAATCATGCTTTATAAAAATTGTACTTTAATATACTGTTTTAGTTTACAAACTAAAAACCAAGAAGCCAAAAAAAAAACTTACCACAGGGCCAAAATCACAAAAGTAACAATCTGTAAGGTAGTGTAAGACTCCATTGAACTGCAGCATGTACCATCGTTGAAATTCATGTAGTCATTGCAATACATATTTAGCAAGATTTGGGTATTGTGTCTAAGGGGTCTTTCGGCTAAATGAATCCCGTCTGGACTTTCGAGCACCATTCCTTGGCCAATCAGACGTATGCTCCACCAGATGTTTGCTTTTGAGTGAGATAATATCTGAAAAATGTATACATAACGCATAGTGTGACCAAATATGTGTATACTATAAGGAATGGTAGAAAAATAATTGGTAACTCATCGTGACAGTACACATATTCTGGTAATTTTTCGCGATAGGTTCAACAATTTCTATCCAAATTCCTAATTTATGTGTTCCCGATACTCCCGCAGTCAACAAAGGATGTGATTTGTGGTAAAAAAAAACTATTTAAACATACATATTTGACTCATTTTCCATCAAACTCTCAAATATGTCTAGGTGGTATTGAATCATACCATACATATTGTATTTGCAATACCTAGTATTCCTAGATAGGTTTCTTAATATAGTGAATTGAGCTCGGAATTGAGTGTATTATCCCAGAAGACCAACCTATAGTTTTCTATGGTATTATGGTGTCGCCTCCTGGTGCACCCTAAATTTTCGCAAATTTTAAACTTTTCAGAACAAAGTCCTTAGAATCAAGACGGGTGCTCCACGCTTCACGATGGTGCATACTCTACACGATGACTTACAAATGCCAATAACACAGTCTCCAACAACTCTCGTACAAAGCGGCGAAAAATGAATATTTAAACCTAGCAATTTTAATTTTGACTAGATACGGCAAATCTGTGACTTTAAGCTAGGTACTGTTAAAGTGTATTCACAAATATAAGAAACTGACCAAATGACTCTTTATTTCTACCTAAATAGGGGTATTGACAGAATGCCGACTGAGCTAGGAGCGTCTTAGAAACTACATAGTATTGAAATATTTAATTTAGCAGCAAATAAATATGAAACTGATGTTTATTTAAGTTTATTAAATTCATAATATAGAAATAGAATTATGGTCTTACACTTACACTTATAATGCTAAATTATTATATTAATTAATAAATTACCCAACTAAATCTACTTCACTATCGCTATCATCATCTAAAGTAATAATACACCTTTCTGTTGCATTCCTAATACAAATATAACTTTCTTTTACTTTGTTTACATGTTGTACGCAGTTTTTCCAGTTTACCTCAGAAATTTTCTTAGTTTCATCATTAATTAGAGTTAATACACTAGAATTAAGTGTGTGTGAAATATTATTGCGGCGAATTCCAGCTTTTAGTTGGTGCCATATTTGTTCAATAGGGTTAAATATACAATGGTAAGGCGGTAGCCGCAATACTATGTGCCTTATGCTTTTCGCAGTAATATTCTTTTTGAATAGACATACTTCTAAGCACTTCTAATAAGTCTTTCTTTCTATAGTTTTCATGACAATATATATCATTATCAAACATATATTTTTGAATTTTGGCTTTAGTATCTTTTGAAGAAGGAGCTTTGTTTAATTGTCTACTATGATAACTAGCGTTATGCATAACAATGACACTATTTGGTGGAATGTTCCGCAATAATCTAGTTTCAAACCAATTTTCAAATAACTCCGCTGTTGTATCTTTATGATAGTCAACATGATTCACTAATATTTTTTGCCGAGAGAGATAGACCATTCGGCACCCACCCATCTTCAGAATCAGCATGTAAGATTGTTATTCTTTTTCCACGGTTTGACGGGGCACGTGTCACACATTTGCCGCTACAATCGACCCAACGACTTGACGGAGTGTCGTGGGTGTCAAACCACGTTTCATCTAAATAAATGATCGGCCTACCTTCAGTTATGTATTCATTTACTTTTGTCAGATATTCCCACCGCCATTCTTGAAGACGCTTGGACTCCATCAAAACCTGCTTTTTATTCATCCTTTTGAATTTAAAGCCCATGTGTTAAAGGCGTTTCCACAATGTCGTTCTTGAGCATTTAATTTCTGTTTCATCTGTTGGCAGTCAGCCTTTTCATTAAATTGTCCAAAGTTGGTACACTTTGCTCTTCATACATTTTATAAATTTTTCGTCGTATAAGTTCCTCATCCCCTTGGTCCAACGTTCTTAATTTTCCAATATCACTTCTTTTTCTGCGTTCCAAAATTGGCCCCTGTGTAATTTTCCAAACTGTGGAAAAAGATTTTTTTGTAAGTAAAGCCGTTTCCTTTACAACTTCTTTAGAGTACAAATTTCCGCGCGACATTAATGTCAAAAACACATTCTTTATAATCTGTTTGGCATCTGTTGATAAATGCACTCTGTTATTTACTTCAGTTTCATTGCTTTCACAAATCTCACTAGAACACCAAGGACGAAACATTTTCAAAAAACAAGCTAAACTCAACAGTGTACGTTGACAGACTAAAATCAAAAAGGACCCTGGTTTATCCGCATTTTTATTTACCTGAGTACGGTACTTAAAATTATTACGCCCATATCATTTCACAGAACTGGTTTATTGTTGTTTATTATATTTTGAATACCCTAATAATAGCAGTCATTTAGGTCGGTTTCTTATATTTGTGAACACACTTTACCAAATGGCACCAAGGTTCAAATTATCAATGTCCTGTTAACGCTAACTACAAAGCTTCCCAGGACCCCATTTTTGGAACAATTGTTGTCACAGAAGTTATGTGTCTATTATCACTAACAGAACATTGATAATTTGGGCCTCAGTTATACCAAAAAACAATTTTAACTGAATTCTTACCTCTATAGCGGCCTTGTTATACAAATCCAATAAATTATTGTCTATAACAGATTTATCTGGCGCCAACTTATCTTGATTGACTGGTGCCTGTATAGTCCATAATACTCTGGACTTTTTTTTATACAATCCATCAATGGGCTGTACTAATCTGGTAATATTAATTTTATATTGTTCAACGGCATCCTTTGAACCATTAGTACTAATTATAGACCATAATGCCGAACCAGCAACTACAACCGAAGGCGGATCTTCGGATAGTTCCCAATTTCTAAAAGAAACAACTTTTCAGACAAAGCGTGAAAGAAAGGTGGTCAAACGAAATGCTTTGCATCTAAGACCGTACTGCTTAGCGGCAGAGCTTAATACCTGTTGGGTTGGGTTGGTCAGTAAATACTAGCATTATCAATTAATCAGTTATTCCGTCATCTTTAACAGTCGTTACAAAAAATTTGACTTATCGCTAATTTAACCAATTTCTTGAAAAGTTCACGCAACGGGTTTACAAAAAATTTATCGCTTAAGCGTATTTTCGAAACAGGTTTAGAGTAAATGACAAGTGGAAATATAATCAGCGCTTGTGCATGGACGATTTTCACGAAAACTCTCCTAATATCGCTTTTACTGCTAAAGATTGTTAACATTGCCTGAAAAGAATCATGTGGCTCTGTTTAGGGAAACAGGTTTTATACCAAGGCCGTAATTATGAGGGGGGGAGGAATGGGGGTAATAACCCCCGCAGGATTTGATAAATTAAAAAATAATAAAAGTACTTTTTCCAAAAATTAATTTTTAAGCGTGTCCATTGATATGACTGCTTGGTATTTACTGTAAATTATTGACCAAATTTATAAAAATTTGGGCTTGGTTCTAAAAAACAAACTAACAACTTAACAACAAACTTTTCTAAATACGCCCTTGTTCTATACTACATAAAAAAGGAACTGGAAGACCATCTGTAAAAACAGACGTACTTGTTGCAAACGTTCTGATATAATGCAAAATACGCAAACAAAATATTGTCACGAGGTACTTTTTTGCTGGCAGGGCGGAAGTGGGGTGCAGCGGCCGTGCGTGTTGGCCGGCTACGAAGTCGGAGGGACTCAGCGTTTGAACGTCAAGAACGTCGGAAGCCTAAAGAGCAGCCAGCGAAGTAGACCCCAAATAAAACCGACGCCTCGAGGCACTTCACCCCGTGACGGCAAGGGAACTATAAGGTAGGACTGGGTTAATCCTTTAGTTAATTGTTTTTAGTGTTTTATCATAAATAAAAAGCTGCAATAATTATGATGACTATCTTTTAATCAAGCCCCCCGGTGCCCCTCGTGACAATATGTTAGATGCCTGTCTCAAGAAGTGAAAGTGAAGATCTTATAGAACATAGACTATTCTAAAAAACAGTTAAATTTACTTCCTTATAAAGTGCAAGTATTCCAGGAAATACGAGCTGCAGATTTTAAAAGACGCAGGAATTACTGTCAGTGGTTTACCCAAAATTTATTGGAAATAAATGCATTATTAGACCTGACATTTTTTTTTATGGAGTCTGGTTCCACCTAACCGGCTATGTGAATTCTCAGAATACACGTATGTGGAGTAGTGAAAATCCCCATTTTTTTGTAGAATTGTTGGTCCTATTTTTCTCCATGACACAGTTACAGCACAGCGGTATAAGGACAATATTTTGAATCCATTTGTGGAGCAATTACTTGATGAACTACGATGAACTACGACTATTTTTAACAGGACGGTGCAGCCGTCCATACATACGCCGAAACTATTAACTTTTGACGCAATTTGTTCTACGACAGATTGATCAGTTTTTGAACAAACATGATTGAACGATTATGATGAATTCCCAGTCAGATTACCTTGTTTGACGATTATGCAGAACTTCATTTTTCCTCATTTCAAAAACAATATTTTTAAAATACCAGTTGATTTAGAACAGTTACAAGAAATAATTACCCAAGAATGTCGTTTCATTTACTCCAGAGATACTAGTCAACGCTTTCGAAAATATGAATATGCATGGCGGTGGCCAATTTCAGCAATTTCTATCATTTTTATTTTCCTTTCTCTATATTTTTTTGTTTACTTTACTTTACTACTATATTCATCAGTTTGATAAATATCATGTCATAATATGAATTTGACAAAATGTTAACATAGATTTGGTTAGATATGTCGTCCCCTTATAATTGTGATCTAAACCCAGCCCTACGTTTTCAGACCTCTTGGATGAGAATAATTTTTACTCACACGGTACTTCTTTATTTCAAATTTGGAATTTGTTTTCATAATTACAAACTTATTCCTGATAGTCCTAATATAACATTCACTATTACTTTAGAAAGTCATCCACACCACATGATTCCATAGCAAATAGAAGCTTTTTGAGTTCCCGTTTAAAATTTTTTAAGCTTTTTGGATTGCTTTAACATTCTCAGGTAGCTTATTATAAAATTTTAGACACATTGAAACACTTATCAAGATTAGGTCAGGAAGTCGACAGCCTGGCCCTCTTTTATCAGAATGTTCGTGGTCTTCGGACAAAATTTAAGCAAGTATTCCTGTCAAGTTATTCATTAGAACATGATGTGGTTTTTTTTTTATCTGAAACATGGCTTACACCGGAGATATCAAACACTGAAGTGTTCTGCTCTGGTTTTAGTGTTTTTCGTAAAGACAGACTGTCATACCAGTGATAAGCAACGTGGCGGCGGTGTCTTGGTGGCAGTAAAATCTGAATACTGTTCATCCTTAGTGTCGGTGACTACTGCCGGTGTGGAGCATGTATTTGTTAAGCTCGGGGTAGGTCAGAAGAAATTTATTTTTGGCTGTGCCTATATTCCGCCAAATTCCTCAACTGAGATATATGTCATACAACTGCTGTCAAGAATATTATGGATAAGTATAAGGACCATACTTTGGTGCTGTTTGGGGGCTACAACCTTCCTAATTTAGTGTGTAGCCATGATAGCTCGACTGTGGGGAATGTTACAACTGACGCAGAAGTAGTGGTCAATGATGTGTTTGCCTTCCTGGGTTTGTGCCAATTAAATTATGAGCGTAATGCAAATGAGTCAATTTTGGATCTATGCTTTTCAAGCAGTTTTATATTAGTCTCTAAATGTGATCCATTATCTGTCTGTGATAATTATCATCCTCCACTAGAATCGGTGATTTGTTTTAATGCTGAGAATACATACGTGAGGTATAATTTTAGAAAGGTCGATTATGGTGGTCTTAATAATTGTTTATTGAGATATAATTGGATAGCTATAAGTGAATTGGATCACATTGTAAATAAGTTTTATGATATTGTTTATAGGGCTATTGATACAAGTCAAGTTTTCCAGTCTGGTTTTCATCTGAATTGAAAGGTAAAATTCTAGCTAAGAAAAGGTATCATTTACGGTACAAGGAAACAGGTGAGGCTCAACAATACTTGGTTTTCAGTAATTTGCGCAGAGCATGTGAAAAGCTAACTAGTGACTGTTATACTAACTATATAAGTAATATAGAGCAAAGAATCAACGAAAATGTTGTTGAATTCTGGAAATTTGTTAGAAATAAAATGAAGAAAGACAGTAGTTTTCCTCAATCAATGTTCCTAAAAGACCACCAGGCTGAGGGAGGTGAGCAGGTAGCTGAGCCTTTTGCTTTAAATTTTAGATCTGCATATGAAAAATTTACTAAAAACAGCAATAAGTGGGAAGGTTCTAGCACAGCTTTTAATATGGCAAATCCAATCAATGTGATTAAGCTTGCCTTCCATCATCTGTTGAACATGCTCTAGTCATTGAATGTAAATAAAGGTGCGGGTCCGTATATGTTGCCAAACTTGTTTTTGAGAGAATGTGCCGTGTCACTTTGTGAACCTTTGTTATTTGTGTTGAATAAATCTCTTTCTCAGGGTATTTTTCCTGCTAAATGGAAACAATCCTATGTTACCCCCATCTTTAAGTCAGGGGATAAATGAGATGTCGCTAACTACAGACCTGTTCGCATACAGTCGGCTATTTTAAAAGTTCTAGAGAGGATGGTCATGCCCCTTATGGATCACTGCCTTAGGAATGTCATTATAGAATTCCAACATGGATTTGTGGGCGCTCATATCGGATGCATTAGACAATGGATATGAGGTACCCTCTATTTACACTGACTTTAGTAAGGCTTTCGACCCTTTGGATCAGGATATCTTGATGGATAAGTTGAAGAACATTGGAATTGGTGGGTTGTTTTTGTCATGGCCGAGTTCTTATTTGAGAGGATGGGTTCTATGCTTTCATCTGGTTTTGAGGTTGTGTCGGGTGTCCCTCAGGGGTCTCATCTGGGTCCTAAATTGTTTCTGCTACTGGTGAATGATATAGGAGAGCATTTTCAGTCAAATTACTTACTCTTTGCTGATGATCCTAAGTTGTTTCGCTGCATTGAGTCACACGATGATTGTGTAAGTCTGCAGGAAGATCTAAACAAGTTAATGAAATGGTGCGATATAAACAACCTTTACTTAAATGTGTCAAAGTGCTCTTATATTCGTTTTTCTAGGGGTAGGTCACCTATTGAATATAGCTATAGATTGGGTAATGCAGAACTGCCAAGGGTAACACTGGTGAGAGACTTGGTTATCCACTTTGATGGCAGGCTTCGCTTTACTGATCATGTTCAGCACATTATGGACAGAGCTAATAGAGTTCCGGGGATTGTCTTAAGAATGTCATGTGATTTTGAAAATTTAAACTGTGTTATTATGCTTTATACATCATATGTCAGATCTATTCTAGAATATGGTTCTACAATTTGGAATCCATACTATGAAACTCACAAGAGTCGCATTGAATCGATTCAATGCAGATTTCTGTCTCGTTTTAGATATCGAATGGGACAGGGCAATCATATGAGTACTGATCAGGTGGGAAGCCGCTTAGGGTTGCACACGTTGGATGAACGCAGAAAGTACCTGGATTTGTGCTTTATGTTTAAGGTAATTAATTCCTTTATTGATGCACCACATATCTTGAGTATAGTAAAATTTCATGTTTCCAGTAGCAATTTAAGAAGGTGCCCTCTGCTGCCCTCGAATGTGTGCAATACGCGCCATGCACAAAATATGCCTATGAATAGGCTGGTAACATATGTCAATGATTGCCTAGACGTGGATTTCATGGGTGTGTGCATCGATAGGTTTAAATCTCAAGTAAAACAGATTGTTTTCTCTTAAAAAGTCATGTATTACTGTAAGTTTTATTAAGATTGTATGCAGTTCCCTGCAAATGTAATGTATTGCCATGTATATATATTTTCACATTTTTTTTTTCTCTTCTGGGCAAGTTTCATCTGTGTTCTTCTGAATTGGCCAACAAACTTTATCAATATTATTTTGAACTTTATGAATACTATTTTAAATTTTAAATTATTTTAAATTATTGTTAATATATTACAGGTATTTGTTATGTAAATAAATAAAATAAATATGGACTCTTTTCACTAAGTACACTGCGCAACTTATTTAACGCACAATCAAAAATTTGTCTCAACTTTGATCTTATGTATTTTCGTCATTTTTTGTTCATTTTTATTGATTTTTTTGTTAAATTATAGGTTTTTCTATTGAGAGTGTCACTGCGTTAGTTGTTTTGGTTAAAAAAGTTGTTGTGGTATCATACCGGGTGATAAGAAAATGTTATTTTTTTTTTGGAAAATTGCAGACACCCTGTAGGGTATATTAGCTATTGCGAGTTATTCCAATTATAGCTAAATTGAAGCCTCTAGTTTTGTTTACATTTTCTTTTTTTATTTTTTTGTTTATCTCTGATACTTTATGAAATACACTGTTTTGAAACACCACGTGCTGTTATTACCTGAAATACACTTTAGAAAGCTATGGAAAATAAAGTGAAATCAGTGTTATCGGTTTTTTGTTGGCAGTCCAGCAAGAATTATAGATATTTTTTGTTTATCTCTGTAATTATTGCTAAAAAAAAACTAAAAAAAAACAACCTAAAATGTACGAATTGCTTTAATAATTAAGGAAACAACAATAAATAACTTAACAAAAAAAAACAAATTCATTACAGAATCAGTATCTGGTGTTTCCACCCCTTCCGCGAATGACCTCCCGACATCTGTTATTCATACTTAAAATGAAGTTTCTTATTACGTTTTGATCTAAGCCATCCCATAATTCGACTAGACGTTCGGCCAATTCTTGTAAATTTTGTGGTTGTCGTCCTTCACTTCGTAACCGCCGACCAATATAGTCCCAAAAATTTTCGATGGGATTTAGGTCGGGGCTACGGGCTGGCCATTCTATGTAATTTATTCCAATTTCTGCAAGATAATTTCTTACGATACGAGCCGTGTGGGGACGCGCATTGTCGTGCATGAGCAAAAAATTAGGCCCTATATAGGGTGCATAAGGCACAACATGTTCTTCAAGAATATCTGTGATATATCTTTCAGAATTAAGATTTCGATTTACAATTGCCAACTGTGTTCGCCCCGTCAAAGATATTCCACCCCATACCATGACGGATCCACCTCCATATAAAGTTGTGTGCAAAAAATTGCATTGACTGTATCGCTCACCTGGTCTGCGGTAGACGCGGATACGTCTGTCACAGTTATACAAGTTAAACCTCGACTCATCAGTCCAGAGAACACGTTCCCAATCTGCTTCCAACCAATTAACATGCTCATTAGCAAAATTTAATCTGGCTCTTCGATGAGCTACTGTTAATGCGGGTCCTCGAGCAGCAATCCTGGGTCTTAAATTTTCTTCTCTTAGTCGTCGACGCACAGTTTGAACACATATGAGTGGACCACCTGCACCTTGAAGTTCTGATCTTAAATTTCTTGCAGTTGTAAATCTTTGTCGTACAGCGCTTACTCTTAGAAAACGATCCTGGTTAGGAGTTGTAACACGACGTCTACCTTGACCGGTCCGCCTGGAATGCTCTCCTGTTTCTGCGAACCTTTCAATTACCCTCGCTACAGTTGTGTGCCACACTCCCAACCTACCAGCTATGCGGTTGTAACTCCACCCTTCACCATGTAATGTAACCGCCTGAACACATTCATCACGTGTTAAATTTCTGTTTTGCCGTTCCATTATTAACTAATTCTTGCTGGACTGTCAACAAAAAACCGATAACACAGATTTCACTTTATTTTCCATAGCCTTCTAAATGCATTTCAGTTGTCACTTGATTTTCCATAGCCTCCTAGCTGTTTAAGGTTTCCGATAAATGCATTTCAGGTAATAACAGCACGTGATGTTTCAAAACAGTGTATTTCATAAAGTATCAGAGATAAACAAAAAAATAAAAAAAGAAAATGTAAACAAAACTAGAGGCTTCAATTTAGCTATAATTGGAATAACTCGCAATAGCTAATATACCCTACAGGGTGTCTGCAATTTTCCAAAAAAAAAATAACATTTTCTTATCACCCGGTATAATACCACAAGAACTTTTTTAACCAAAACAACTAACGCAGTGACACTCTCAATAGAAAAACCTACAATTTAACAAAAAAATCAATAAAAACGAACAAAAAATGACGAAAATACATAAGATCAAAGTTGAGACAAATTTTTGATTGTGCGTTAAATAAGTTGCGCAGTGTATAAGGCGATGTGTAGGATATGCTACATTTCTTGTTCTGCTGTTAGATTTGCGTAAGGATGGAGTTTTAAAGCAATGTCTGTTTTTAAAAAAGAACGTTAAGCATTCATACATAAACAGATAAAAAAATACAGATGAAAGATATGTTCAGAATACCAGCTTTCTTAAACAGTATTGTATACACGGTTCATAGTTTGTCACTTTTTTAATTGTTCTTAACAAACGTTTTTGAATGATAAAAATACTTGGAGTTTGACTGTGTTACACTATGTGTAATAGCATGAATAAAGATTGATTGATTGATTATACCCCAAAAAATATTGCCATATTGAACTGTCGATTGAAAATTGGAGAAACACATTGTCTTTAAAGTTTTTCCGTTCATGTATTTACTGGTTACTCGGACTCCATAACATATCGAACTTAATTTTTTAGAGAGATATTCTATATGAGAAGAAGACCAATCCAAATATTTATTAATATGGATTCCTAAAAACTTAGTTTGCTCCGAAAAGATTATGGAATTTTCGCTTTTGAAAACCAGTGGTGTATCTACTTTTAATTGCTTTGTTCTAAAAAGTATGACATTTGCCTTGGAGGCATTTTTCTTAAACCAGGCATTAACTATGTCTAGAAGATTTTTGCCACTGACTAACATATTAACATCTTGACTAACCTCAACAGTCGACAGAAATCAGCTAATAATTTAATTTCAATATTATTTTCACTAACAACTAACCGCTGAATGATTTAATTCAGGACATGGTAAAATATTTTTCAATTATCAGCGAGGAAACATACCTAAAATGGTCAACCATATCCTTGGAAACAAATGGCGCCCAAAAAAACTCCACTTTTATATTTAACTTATTATCAAAATGAGAAAGGTTAGAATTTAAAGTAATTGGCTCATTCGTAGTATCTCCATTTTGTGACATGTGGTTAATAAATCCAAAATACAGTTGTCTGATTCTGCTATCTCCCACAAAAGCAAAATGGGTTTGTGACCCATAATACGCTATATATCTTAAGCATCTCTTGGTATCTCTGGAAATAAAAAAAAAATATTTATTTTATTCATTGACGTTTACATTTCAGTTTGTACAGTTCTCAGTGCTATTTAAACATTAACCTGAAATTGATAGCGTTATTCGAAAAGGAACCAAGCGACAAATTATAATTATTTGAGCAATTGGCACCAAGCGACTCATGATACCCTAATTTAGATATTCGGAAGACTTTAGCGCCAAAATGTTTACAGAGTCCTCTGTTGACGAGAGGCCAAGCGCCAACAGAGAAATACCAAAAAGAGCCAAGTGAGAAAATTAAGTTTAGAAGTTTATGTATATGTCACTTCTATTTCTAGTTTTATATACGTCATGTTATTATAAATGTTTTATAATAAAATATTTGCACATATTTCCCACATACGTTCGAACTACAGTTGAAAATAAACAAAGTCAACATGTTTAGCACCAGATTTAACACTTTAAAAATGTATCCGCTTTATTTAGTATCCGCTTTATTTAGATGAGAATCCGAAGGTGTCGTTTACAACTTATCAACGGATATTGTATGACAACTTTAATTTAAGAAGAAAACAACCCAAGAACACTTGCAACACATGCGACAAAGTAACAATAAAAACAATAAACTCTGAAGATGATGAACCTAAAATAACACAAAGTAAGCTGCATAAAGCTACATTTGATTAAGGGAAAATTAGCTCGAGCCATGATTAAATCAAATACAACCAAATCATTTAATGGTGTCATATACATGATGTACTAACACAAGTCGAGCAGTATAAGCATTAGTTAGAAAATGAAATGTCACTAAAATTTACTCAAATAATGATATAAAAAATAAGTATGATAGCAATAATAAAATACATCTGTACAGCCAAAATAATTTTAAATTACATATAAAACATAAATTTACTTATTTTTGTTTTACTATTTATTCGACAGTACAAATAGGTTTAAAATTCGAACTAAAATATAAAGTTACCAAACACAACTTAAAAGTATTTCAGTGAGTGTAGCCAGTGAGGAAACCCCTGTTTTTAAATTCTGAAAGTGGTAGTTCCTTTATGTTAAAAATCTAAGTTACATTTAAAACTAAAATCAAAGTGCAACGCCAAGGTTAAAAAACTCAAAGTTCAACAACACAGTTCAAAAATGAATTAATACTATAAAAAGCCCGACTGTTGACAAATCCCCAGACTCTCTTCTTAAACGGATTTGAGTTAATGGAAAGTTTTGTATTGAGGTAGGTAATTTATTGAAAAAAGCTATACCAGGAGAATTCGGGCCATCTCGACTTCTCTGTATGAATCAAAATTCTTTTGAAACTTTAAAAGTACTGCATCCATTACGCAAACCTATATCAGACAAAAGGCTTGCGGATATTAAAAGTTTGTTGTCACTTATACCGAAAGATGTTAGAAGCGAAGCGAAAACAAACAAATCCTACAATTGGTATATAAAAATAGAAACCTTGCCAAACAATGTGAGAAGTTGGAAGAAGATTCTAAGAGGATAGTTGCGAAAATCAATAGCCTTAACGAACTGAAGTCAAGAATGCTAATAAGTATTGAAACCTTAACGAAGGATAATAAAGTATATGCGAATGACTTCAAAAGGATAAATAACGAGTTGCTTGATAAAAAAGAAAGATTTAAAGTCTTCAAGAAGGCTGTCTGCGGTGATATGAAAATTGAGATTAAAGCCAAAGGAGTAAGCAGCTGCAACAAAAAACCTGATGAGTCTGGGAATGTTAAACCTGCGAGGGTGGAAATGAACCAAAAACCTTTTAGGGTGTTACTTTTAACAGATGATTTTGGAAGAAAATTGTATAAACCTTTGCAGCGTATTCTGGGACACCACTGTAAACTTCATTTGTTCTGTTAACAGGGTTGAGATGATTAAAATCAATTGATTAAAATCACGATTAAAATCATGATTTTAAATCAGAATGATTTTTTTTTAATCATGATTAATTTAAAAAAGAGTTTTAAAATTTTAACACTTAAAATGTATTTGTTCATACAAAAAATAAAACCCAGACGCATTTTTATGCGCTGTTATTTATTATTTTATTATAATCGACGAGAACAGCTGGTTATTACAAAAATAAAACTTTAAAAAAATTAAAAAATTAAAACTAAAAAAACTTTTTAATACAAAAAAATACTTAATTTAAGTAAAAAAAAAATATAAAAAAACCTAAGTGTTATAATGCTTAAATAGAAATACTAGTTTAGCTGCTTTGTCACTGCCAAGTCTGTTTCTTATATCTGAATGTACGAATCCATAAGTAGAAAACATCCTTTCGATATCAGCAGACGATGCACAGGCACACAAAACAGAAATTACTATAGGGAGCACTTGCTTAATTTCTGAAACATCTTCTTGAGATCTCCACCACTGTACTGCTGTTACATTTTTGATTATTTCCTCTGAAAACAGAGTTTTGTGAAAAGGGTCCGACTTAGCTTCCAACTTAAATAGTAATGGTAATAATCCTCTGTCTGCAAATTATTTGGAAACAATGTGTAGAGCATCTCTCTTTTCTTGAGCTAGTAATGGATATTCTTCTTTGTTTATTGTAGGATCCAAAATATACGCCAAAAAGTGAAAGGGGGTTAGGGCTTGAACATATCTGTTCTTAAATAATTGATATTGACGCAAGCTTCTTTCTTCTTCAAATTTAAAACTGTCAAAAATAGCCAGTAACTTTTTCCATATGTAAACTGTTTGAGATAAAAATGCACCTTTTTGTTGCATTGCATCCAGTGCTATAGAAATTGGTTTTAGCAACGGTAGAAAATCTTCAGCCATCCTTTTAATACAGATATCTAAAACTTTTTTAAAAATCACTGGATCAATTTGATCTTTATGCTCTTCACATATTAATAACAATTTTGGCCACTTATTTACATAGATCTCAAGACAATCTGAAAGTGTATTCCATCGAACATCCTGAGGTAAGACCAATTTCTTGCCCCTTTTTTCTTTATACCAAGCATTTGGCAAATGGGTATTTCTGAAGTATTTCACAATATGTACTATATGTTGTTTCATCTGCAATGCTTCTAAATCTTTGGAGAGCAAACTAAGTAAGTGTGGCGAACAACCATATCTAATTATAGGGTAATTGGACGACTCGGTAATTTTTTTCTTCATACTGACCATGTTGCTCGCATTATCTGTAACAATACTGATAACTTTACAGTTATATTCATGTTTGCACTTATTCATTGAGTTAATATCCAGTTCGGCAAGATAGTCAGCTGTATGGGGATGACCAGATGTATCCATGCTTTCTAAAAGAACACTGTTTCCATCCTCTGCAGTCAAAACGACACAGATTATCGGCTCATTATGTATATTGGACGATCCATCTAAGGACATGCAAACAGATTGTCCAGATAACTTGTTAAAACAATTAGATTTTTCTTCTTCAAATATTTCATTCAAGAGCGTTGATGATAACTGAAATCTAGATGGTGGAAGGTAACCAGGTCTTAGCATTTCTATGGCCTTTCGAACCTCTTTATTTTCTATAGCTCTAAAACTGCAATTTGTTGGGTAAACGGCTTTGGCTATTTGTATGTCCAATTTTTTTTCTTATCTTGTCCAGTTCGCACAACAAAAGAATCCAAATGACCGCTACTTCCACTATTTTCACGTCCACCTACACTTCCCTTTTCACAGTTATCGCTTTTCTGTTTCTTTGCCAACTGGATAATTTCACTCTGGCTAGTTCCAGGCTGTGACTGACAATCACCATGCAGAGTTTCAAGACCACTGCTGATATCACTAGTTTCACTTTTGCAGGTTTCCCAATGACTTTTTAGTTTGTCCACTAGACCTTGCAATTCTTTACTACACTTTTTACATACTGCTCTACAACCTAGTTTGCCCACCACTTTCTTTTTTATAAAATGCTGCCAAACACTAAGTTCCTTTCTGCCCCGGCTTGTCATGAGTTCAAATGTTTTGATAGATTAACCCCTAAGGCCTATTCTATACGAGCCACAAAAACGCGACCGGTTAGACGCTCAGTCGCTTGAAAATTTTGCCCATTCTATACGAGCGTGTTGACGCCGCGCCTTTGTAGCGCGTCTAACCGGCGAGTGAAACGCGACCCATTCTAGACTAGCGACAAAACGCCTCATATTTGCTATGGATCCCGTACAAGTTGGGTGTATCGCTGTTCACCAATTAACGTTATTAAGTTTTTTGGCCAAAAAACGTAAAAAAAGACGTTGGTGGGTACACCCGGTTGGTGCTAATCGCCTGACCTTAGGGGTATTTCATCTTAGCTTTGCAGAACATCGGAGATATCCTGAGAAGTTTTTTCAGTACTACCGGATTAGAATATTCCTTACATTTAACATCATAGAGAGGAGGTTGACCCTGGATTTCACAAATAAATCGTTCAGTTTCAAACATCTTGTTTGCAAAGATACCAAGCACAACAATCACAGAACTCAAAAATTTAACAACAATGATCTGCACTACTAGTCGTGGACTGCTGAAGGACAAATCGGCTCGGCCGGCCAGACGCTTGCAAGTTGCTACATGTAGAATGAAACGCCGGTCTCCGGCGCGCGACTTTTACGCAACCTCTTGCGTTTAACACGCCGGCACGCCAACGACGCGTCCACACGCGACCGCAAAGTTGTCCGTATAGTATGCCCAATTAACACTCTGTGGTTCTGTGACACACGCGTGTCGCTCGCAGGCAAACGGTCGCGTTTTTGTGGCTCGTATAGAATAGGCCTAAAGCAAAAATATTACTGATAACTAAAATAAGTGCGTATCGTTTATATAGCCGGGCGTTTTCTGCCAGTTATTACAAGTTTCGACAAAGCGGCAAACTTGCAATACTGCGCGGACGAAATCTTCATGTTAATACAAGTTTCGACAAAGGCGCAAACTTGCAAAAACTACGCGAACGAAATTTGCATGTTAAAACTTCTCCAGTTTTGCTTCGTATCTGTACTATTCCTGCCTAAAAATATTTGTTTACTTAACAAAACAAAATATAAGCAGTTAGAAATATTTAAAAATAATATTTGTAAAAAAAATTTTTTTTTAATAATCAAAAAAATCATGATTTTTATCAACCCTGGTTCTGTAAGCCATTTGCAAAATTCGCAGAAGTAGTGTCTACTATAGACTGTTTTATTGGGGACTTTACATCTTCAGATTATGTAGTAATTTTATCAGGTACAAGTGATTCTAACATTCACCATAATGATATTACTCACTTAGCAAATAAATGTTTTTATACTAATATAATTTTTTGCACCATACCGATTTTGCATTATACAACAGAGATATACTATACGATTGAAACGGTAAACAACAACATCTATAATACTGTGCCTAGATTAATGATGTTTTCTATCAACGTTGATCTCTTGGATCTTCGTAATAAGTTCACTGTTAGAGATTACATTAGAAATAGTTACTATTTGAGTCGTGTGGGTCTTCATAGATTATCAAACTGTTTGAGGGATGCCATTATTAATTTTGAAGTCAAACCAAGGTTAACCAATTTGAAACAAATAAATACTAGTATTTCAATTAATGGTATCAGGGATTATCAAAGAGCCGAGGATCATGATCTGGAAATCGAGGGTGACTTAGCTGAGGTCACTACTTCAGTACAAAATAATTCTTTTTTAGAGTACACAATGCAGCCTCCATATATACCTTAATGTTTTTAAATGTTTAATCTATAAGATCAAAAGTTGATGAACTTACGGCTCTAAAACATGAGTTAAAATATCCGAACATCCGAGCATTGGCTAAAACCGGGTGAAATGCTTTTTGTACCTGATTATAGAGTTATTAATATTTATTGTAGATCTCGCTTTCGGCATGGGGGTACCATAATTATGATTCAGGAGAAATTCTTAGAAATGTATGCATGCAGTGAAATTGAAAAGTTTGATTATTTATTGGAAGAAAAAGCCTCTGAATTTTCATTGGTCTATTGTTCTAGTTTTAATATTTCTGTTTTATGTGGCTATAGATCGCCATCTATCAACGTAAATAGTTTTCTGTTTAAACTTGAGGTCATTTTACCTGGTCTTTCTGTAAATGCAAATATTGTATTGTGTGGCGATCTAAATATAATTTTTTGAACGACACTGATCCCGAAACCCAATCGGAGAGCAAACTTTTTAAATTCTTTTAATATAAATTGTTTTGTGACTCAACCAACAAGAATTACTTTGCAGTCTGCTTCGCTGCTTGACTATATGTGCTCCAATATTAACGAAAGTAGAGTGCAATGTGAAGTGTTTAACGCTGGGCTGTCGGATCACGAGGCAGTAGTATGTGGGCTTTGTATTGTGAACAAAAAATATAGAAAACAGGTACGTAAGAGTAGACTCTTACGAGGGCGAATTATGATAAGTTCTCACAACTCTACACTGAAGTTGATTGGCCAGGAGCTTTTCTCTCTCCGGACCCCCTGCATGATTTTCATTTTAAACTCTCAAAAGCTTTTAATACAGCATTTCCCATGCAATCTCTAAAGGTCAAGACTAAAAAGTCATGGCTATCTAAAGGTATTGGTATTTCTGCTAAAAATATGCGATGTCTGCATTACTTGCGGAAATACTTTATTAACAATGACCATTTTATGCTTTATTTTAATAAATATAGAGCAGTGTACAGGCGAACAATAAAAGCCGCAAAGATACTGCACTATAATAATAGACTAATACATGCTAGCAACAAACAAAGGGAAACTTGGAGTAATGTCAACTGTCAACGATTTAAGAGGTAAAAACAATACTAACATTTTCGAAACTAAATTGTCTCCTGATAAATTTAATGAATTTTATAGCTCCATAGCAGCTAATTTATCTAGCCAAATAGGACCGTCAGTGGATTTCGAGGAATATTTAAATAATGCTAATGTAATGCAGTCATTTTTTCTTGTCCCAACTAACATTCATGAACTAAATGATATCTTTACCTCCATTAACAATAAAAAAGCGTCAGGTTGAGATGGTATTTCTACAAAAATATTTTTAAACCTACCTCTTAATGTACAGAGCATTTTGGCTGACTGTATTAATCACTCCTTTTCTATAGGATCATTTCCACAACGCTTAATATTAGC
This sequence comes from Polydrusus tereticollis, assembly GCA_963920685.1. NCBI lineage: Eukaryota > Metazoa > Arthropoda > Insecta > Coleoptera > Curculionidae > Polydrusus > Polydrusus tereticollis. Next base: position 67,915,470 of record OY987330.1, read on the forward strand.
AACAGTAATTCCTCTTAATAAGGCGGGGAGATCGTGAGACCACCTCCAACTACAGGCCGGTATCATTACTTCCCACATTGGAAAAAATAGTCGAAAGACTAGTCAAACGTCGCTTGGTAACTTTTCTGGTGATCAAAGTATTGTAAACGCGGCCCAGTTTGGATTTCGGGCTTTAAGGGGAACTAACGATGCCATTTTTTCATTTCTGGAGGATGTGTATCTTGGACTGAATGAGAAAGACTCTGCTGCTGCTGTCTTCTATGACCTTCCTAAAGCTTTTGATTGTGTCAATCACCGGATACTGCTTAGCAAATTGGAAGTTTACGACTTTAGAGGAAACGCTCCGGACTGGTTCATATATGATATATACTTAACAGGAAGAAGTCAGAGGGTTTCATTGTCGAGATCTATGTCTAAACAAGCGAATGTTGACTGTGGCGTTCCGCAGGGTTCTGTGTAGGGTCCTTTACTGTTTATTATATATCAACGACTTGGCAGATATAAATATAACCGGCAACTTTACTCTTTTTGCGGGATGACGCTACTGTATTTTGGCACAATAAGGACGTGCTACAACTTAACAGGGATATTAATGATGACTTATCTAAGATCAAGCAGTGGTGTGACTGAAATAAGCTGACATGTAATGTTTTAAAGACTGGAATGATGTCATGTAAGTGTGTCTTGAATGACATATTTCTGGACAATAATGTTGTTAGTAATCTCCAAGAAAATAAATTTCTGGGGATATTACAGATAGCAAATTGAAATTTGAGGGCCATATAAAACATTTAAACTCGAAAGTATCATCTGGTTGTTACGCACTCAGAGTAGTGTCTAGCGAGCTCGATAGGGAGATTGCAAGAAAGGCTTACTTTGCTTTGATCGAGTCCCATTTATGCTATGGGATTGGCTTCTGGGGTGCACGCGCAAAACAATTATTTAACAGTGTGTTCTTGATACAGAAGCGAGCTTTGAGGTCTTTAAGCGGAGCTAATTATAGAGAATCCTGACTCCTGTCGTTCTTTGTTCTTGTTGCACAAAATTTTAACTTTAACGTCCATATTTATATTGGAGTCAGAATGCCTGATGCACAAGAAGCATCAGGATGATATAGGGAGACAATCTGTATATGGCACGAGAAGTGTATACAACATTTCTCTGCCTCGTCCTACCTCATCCCAAACCCATAAATCCATATTTTTTGGTAGTAAAAAGATATTTAATTATTTGTCTTTACAAGTGAGGCAGATGAGAAATAAAAGGGGATCTCGAAACAGTTTAAAGGGGCTGCTGGTTGTGAGACCCTATTACGATTTATCGGAGTTTTTTGAGGAAAACTTTGATTGATTTTGGGTATGATGGAGTCTTTGAGCAGACGCTTATTCTGTGCGCATAGAGTATACATTAAGATGTCTTATGTGTTTTCTTTTGTGTGCTAAATGTATGTTCGTTTATTTTTTCTGAAGCTCTTTCATGTTGTTCATTTGAAATAATGTTACCTTTTAAGACCTGGATTTAATGTGTTTTACTTGGGATCTCTGTTTTTTTTTAAGTTAGGAATTCTCCTGTGACTTCAATTCGATCTTCGCAAACTGTTTAGGTTTTATCACTTGTAGAAATTTTGAAATTGACTTTTGCCTTGATTATTCGTATTTCTGCTTATTTGATTTAAAAAGTTTATATACTGCAAAATTTTGGCGCCTATTCCATTGATTGTGAATTGATTGGGTGATTGGTGGTTGATTGATAGTGCCTCACTACTATTAGTGCCTCTCTACTATGGGATTGGACCAACAGGGAGCCAGTCTTTCGGTAGTTTGTACGTACTGTTTGGTCTAAATCTCGTGTGGGAGTCCGTGATTAATGGGTTTGTCGATACGTCCGTACGTCTGTAATACTCTGTAATAATTTTTGTGAAAAATTCATTTATTGTCTGCATACGAAAGTCTTGATGAAGTATGCGATACATCGTGTACCTGGGTACATCCGCAATAATTTTTAGTGCCCTGTTTTGTATTACCTGGAACTTATTAAGCTCCGTTCTGCTTATGTTGCACCATGAAGGTGCACCATAAGTGAGAACCGGCCTGACTAACGCCTTGTAGAGGTTGACCTTAGTCCTATTACCAAGTCTACTCCGCCTGTGAAGCAGGGGATAGATAGAGCGTAATTAATGCAATGCTAGCTTCACTCTATTAATTGAATTGCGCCTCCAGTTCAGTCGTTGATCAAATATAAGTCCCAGGTATTTTACCTCCTGCCACCAGTTCACCTTGACTCCGTTGACACGAAGCCTTGTCTCAGGCCTACTAACATTGCTTTTCGAAAAATAAATAGCCTTCGTCTCAAAGGGATTCAAGCGAATCTTCCAATCCGACAGCCATTTCTCTAGCTTGATTATGTGGCGCTGCATCCGGCTGACGACAAGTCGCGGCTGTTTGGTAGTTGAAGTGATTGCGGTATCGTCAGCGAAAAGATAGAGCTGCGTAAATCTAGCGCGCGGAATGTCATGAGTATAAATATTATACAGCATCGGGGAGAGAGGTGAACCTTGCGGTACTCCCGCCCTGATGTGTTTATTCAAGGAAAGTGCGTTCTCTGACGAGACAGCAAAACTTCTATTCTCCAAAAAAGAAGCTACCACCTTGATTAAGTAGTTCGGAGCTCCGAGTCTTATCAATTTCAACAAGAAGCCATCATGCCAGACCTTGTCGAATGCTTTGCTTACGTCAAAGAAAACCGCTCCCGTGTGCTCTCTCCAATGCTGGCTTGAATGTTGCATGTTGTGTATGTTTTGTTCCGTGTATATTTTCGATATAAAATGTTGTAAATCATGTTTTAAAAGTTCCGTTGCAGTGTCATACTTCTGTAAATTTTGAGAAAACCGCGGAATGAGACGTGTTTATAGTGAATTCTTGTCTATATATTTTTTAACCTGTTCCCGCCAAATTTCTACCAACGCCAGACTCCGCCTCCAAAACGGGTCGATTTTGCACTTTGAACCTTGCAACGTTGCCATCGTGAGTTATTTATCTTGTAATGGTATCTTATTGCCTACGTTGCTGATTTTACTTTTTATTGGGCGATATGTCGTTGTTTCCTTGCTCCAAATGCAACACACAGTGTGTTTTTAAAAGTAGGCCTAAGGATGATGAAACTTTCGGAAGCCCATGCGATTGCTGCAAAAAAAGCTTCTGCAAAGCATGTGCTAGCATATCGACCACTGAGGCGCATGCCATATCTCTCGTCCAAAGGAATATCTTATTCTACTGCCCAGACTGTAAGATCCAGATTCTAGACCGTCAGGGGATAAAGGAACTTATAACAACTTTGGAAAAATACAAGGCCGAAAGCAGAAAAAAGGGCATTGATATTAAAAAGCTCGAAAGGAAACGGGAGGACACTGAGAACGATATGCAGCTTGAAATAGATGAGTTGCGTACCAAAATTAAGGAAAAGAACAAACACATTGAAAGACTTAAGCGAAACTCTTCAGTTTTCGAAGAAGCTGTCACAAATGCAGAAAAGGACTTCGAGTTGGAAATACTGAGACAAAAAGTGAAATAAAGAGCCGGGATCTACAGATGGTGACACTTTTAGACACAAACAAAAACCTTAACGACCAACTTTGCGAATTGGAGGCTAAGATGAGGACCATTGAATCAGAACTCAGCGAGCTTAGGGCTCTGAAAGTGCGATTGCTAACCAGCATCGAGGTTTTGGAGGCCCAGGGCGACTCCTATGTGGAAGAATTGAGGGAAGCAAAGCACCAGTGTTTTCAATTGCAAGAAGAACAAAACAGACGCGTAAACAATATCTCCTCTTCGGACTGCGGTACACAGTGTGAGTTGGATCAATCTATGGATGATAAGGAATCGGATAACGTAGCGAAAAATACAGGGCTGCCCTTGCATCATGGTGGGTCATCACCAAAGCTCCTCATCTTGTGTGATGAGCAGGGAAGACATCTGGACTCTATGTTACGTAGACGGTTATCTGGAAGCTCAAAACAGTTTAGTATTATTCAATGTATAAAACCCGGTGCTAGTTATGACAGTGTTATCTGTGATGCCCATGCGTTATCTTGTAACGAAATAAAACTTATTTCGTCACACTGGATTTTAGTAAAGTCCCTGTATTGGATTTTAGGTATTGGCGCTGCCATCTATGGATAACTCTGCATACTGCAGAATATCGATTCTTTAGACGAACTGTAAATTTGCCGTTCTATAATATAGATTTCTAGGTTATTCTTTAATATAGATTATCGATCCCTTACATTTAATTTAGTTGATAGTGTCTCCGTAGATAGAAAGGCTCTACTGGGAGGTTAAAGTTCTTTTGACTTTCACTTTCGTTTTTATCCTGTTACAGGTATGTCACGCTGAGCTTTTGTTTTCACTAAATTTATATTTTATCTGGTATTAACTATGTAATTGAACTAATTGAACCATAAATATTACTTTCTAGAAACCCATGACCTTTTAAGCTATTTTTACACGAACTAAATTCCACATTTTTATGTTTTAACAAAAATTAAACACAATACATGCCGACCATCATGGCGTCATATTTTAATAATCTCCATTCATCTCATTTACCCTTGTAAAATATAATGTTTTTAATGATCTAAAAGCATCATCTTAATAGACAGAACGCAGTAATAATATTATTTCCTCAGTAAGTTTGAATTTCAATCAATATTTTAATAATTTTGCATTCAATTTGAATATCTTTTTAAGTCAATCAACAGGTCATGGTTTTGTGTGTTTTTCTTCATCAATTAATATCTAAACTCTCAATTTAACTTTATTTCTCGGGATTCTGTCGTTCTTATATGTTTTAGCAAATATCGTTGGCCAGTTGGTGGTTTATTTAAGTTCTTGACGAACAGTGGTGAAAACCAGATATAGGGTAAACCCGGCTGGGCCATTTACAAGGAAACCGACAGATCCAGGCTCTACAGAACTGGCAACTGACAGAATATCCAAGGAAGCTGATATCGAGGAAAGCAGGTGAGTTTTTCTTTTGTTTCTAATCAGAAACCTAAATGGAATTTGTCGGAAAGCTCACCTAGTTTCTCTCAAAGATATCTGTCAGAAATCAATTCTAGTTTAACATTAATTTCTCTAAAACTTCTCACTCAATTGGCGTGACATGCTTGTACTGGATGGATAATACCTTAAGTCACATTGTATATAAAATTTCTCTTGTACCATATCTATATCTTGAATCTATCTTGTACATATCTTACCCTGGGTGTCATAAGACATTAGTCTGGAACACCAATATCGCGTGGTGACGAACGCCTGTAGCTCGTTATACCACATACATCTATCTTGCAAACGATTGTCTTTTGCTCGTTATGCACTATCGTACCTGCACAAAAGTTACAAATACTTTTGAGTGCATTTATCTTTCTTGCAAACGATTGCCTTGTGCTCGTGTTGTATATCGAATCTACACAAAGTTGTGGATGCTTTGAAAGCAGTATCTTCTACTAGTTTGAATATCTGTATTGTATATTTGTACATTTTGTAGTATTACAATTTCTCTTGTACCGTACCTTGAATTTATCTTGTTCGTATCTTACCTTGGGTGCCATAATTAAGACATTAGTCTGGTACGCCAATATCATGTGGTAACGAATGCCTATAGCTCGTTAGACCACATTTATCTTGCAAACGATTGCCTTGTGCTCGTGTTGTATATCGAATCTACACAAAGTTGTGGATGCTTTGAATGCAGCATTTTCTACTAGTTTAAATATCTGTATGATATATTTGTACATTTTGTATATTAATTACTTAACTTAAAACTTAGACACATTTTAAGTAAATAAAATCATTTGTTTTTCGTACTACTTAAACACGACAGAAAATTTGTTTTTGACCTTATGTAATTAAACATAGTTATTTCATTTCCTAATTTAAAACTTTATGCATATTCACTTGAGTAACAGGGAGTAAAAACATCCTGTGACTATAGTATAGAAATTTAAGTTACAACTGGTACTGTTTACCATAAATATTCATTTTCAAACCTTTATTGCATTAATATTCGCTGGTCTAATGCCACTTTTCTAACATTACATGTAAAACAAGCAAACCTGAGGCTGACAAACTGACAAGCTCATCAGATGTCATTACTCCTATCAATCGCTGTCACAAGAATTCAAGTCTAATCAAGTCCTGACATCTTCCTCATCGTTCTCCATTGCTGAAGTCTATGCATGGAACACTTTCTCCATTGCTGAAGTATATGCATGGAACACCGAACACCTCATCGAGAAAACTTACAGGTGAAGAGGACTGAATTTTGGACACATCTCTTGGAACACAATGCAGAGCTAAGTATTTGTCAGTCAGAAGGGCAACTTTGTAAAGACCAGTAGACCATTGCTATATTTTCATTTTAATTTTCACCTTTTTATACTGTAAACTGTTTCCTCAGAAACCAATCTCAACAACCATCATTATACAAGTATAGTTTAATAAACTACTAAGTGTTTTTAAGATTTTGTATTATTTCTGGTAGGATGGCGCCCTAAAAAAAATTTGTCAGACAATAAGATAAACCCACACCTAACAACAACAAAAAAGTCTTTAGCCGAGGCAACTCAACACCATTTGAACAACTATCATTAACGTTACAATCGCATCCAACGTCATCGTTACAATCTAGAGATTTTGGTAAAAGCGATTACATCATTGTGCTCGCAGGGGGTAACGATTTTTATAGGAACAACTTTCCTTCTACTAGGAACATTCTCAAGTTTATACAGGAGTGTAGTCACACAAATTTAATTTTTACATCCGTTGCCTATATGTTTAGCGATATAATTAATTCAAATGTATTTAAATTCAACTGTAAATTGTATGAACTTGTTTGTAGAATCAGCTTGGTCTCCGAAAATAATGTCTATTTCGTTGACTGTAACTCGTTTGGTGGCAAGCGAGCAAACACGAGGGGAACTGCTTATTGTAATGGCGTGATTCGTGCGTTACTAGAGCACGCTAATACTAAAATCACGAAAAATTTGGTATTTATAAGGCCCCTTGAGCAAGCTGTGATAACAAAAGCAATCGATCCTGTTCCGCAGGTCGATGGTAATTGCATTGATCTGGGCATAGTGGACGCTCAGGTTATATGCGAAAGGTTAGATAATCCGCTTGATGTCCCTTGTGTTTGTGCGTTGTCTGTCAATGATACTGGTCTTAGCTCGCAGAATGATATTTTTTTATAGTTTCGCCTCCTGTTGAGGGGGCTTCTACTAGTTTTCCTGGCTGTACCTTAGATAATAAATCTACTAATTATATTTTAGATAATAAGTCAAACCTTCATGTTTTGCTTTTAAATGTTCAATCTCTGAGAGGTAAATGCGATGAATTTTACATTTTCCTGGAAAGTATTGGTTTTCCTGGTATTGTTATGGTTACGGAGCACTGGTTAGGACCCGGTGAATGCTTCAATGTTCAAGACTATTTCTGTGCTTCAATTTTCTGCCGAGAGAACTCTCTTCATGGAGGTACCCTAATTCTAGTGAGAAGGCTACCTTGTCTTGATCAGTGCTTTGTACCAGTGGACACGTTTAACTTCTTGTTGGAGGATTCTGTGTTTGAGTTTTCAATGATTTTTTGCAGAGAGTCTAAGCTGTATATTTTGTGCCTGTATCGCTCTCCCTCAGCAAATGTCAATGTTTTCTTTGAGAGGTTGGATGTGATTCTCGCACAGATTCCTTTAAATTGCAGACTTGTGCTGGCTGGGGATTTTAACGTGAATTTTACTGACAGACGATCCTTAAATAGTCTTTTGATGGAGAGCATTCTTGATTCTTATGGCTTAAAGATGCACGTCGACTGTCCGACTTGTGTAACTAAGAATTCTTCCACAACGATTGACTACATATGCTCGAATTTTCAGAATGCTTCCTGTTCGGTTTTGAATGCGGGATTGTCCGACCATGAGGCGGTAAGCTGTTCTTTTGTTTGCGCTACGAGCGGAGCCGGGTCCCGCCGGCGGCGTCGGGGCTGGATTTTCAATGCGGCGAGCTTTAGGGTGTTTCATGGGATGAGTCTTGGTGTTAACTGGGAGGGCATGTGTCGGTCTCCGGAGCCGATATCCTTGTTTCATTTAGTCGTGTTGGACCTGTTTAACACGGCATTTCCTATCAGATGGATAAAAACAAAAAAAAAAAGGAAAGCTAAGCCTTGGCTTACAGTAGGCCTAAAAGTTTCAGGAAGGAATCTTCGCTCTCTAAATCTACTTAAGAAATTTACTGACAATGCTGGCTTTCTCTCTTATTGTAATAGGTACCGTTGCATCTATCGCAAACTTGTCAAGTTAGCTAAGTCATCCTTCTATAAGAAAAGGATACTTAATTCTAGGAATAAGCAGAGGGAGAGTTGGTTAATAATAAATGATCTTTGCAATCGTTCCTCTGCGTGTGGTCAGGAGGTTGGCATTGATGCTGACACTTTAAATTATTTTTATTGCTCTGTGGCTGGAATCCTGACACAGGGTTTGCCTATGGTTGGAGATCCACTCGATTTTATGCGGGATGTTTCTGTTCCAAATTCCTTTTGTTTTATGCCGGTGCTGGTGCGGGAGATCTGTGATGCTCTTGCGGAAATAATAAACAAAAAATCCAGTGGGGACGACGGAATATCAGCAGAGGTTCTTTTGAGGTTACCGGTTGCTGCTCTCAGAGCTCTTGCAGTTGCGATTGAGCACTCATGGTCTAGCGGGGTGTTACCGTTGTGTATAAAGACGGCAATTGTCATTCCGCTACACAAGGGAGGGGATCCAAATATGCCATCTAATTTTCGCCCAATCTCTCTTTTGTCTACGTTGTCGAAGGTTTTTGAGAAGGTGATCAGGAAGAGGATGTGGAGTTACCTCGACTTGCATGGGCTGATTGATGGTGACCAGTTTGGGTTTCGGAGTTCTGTGGGGACTCATGATGCCATATTCAGTTTCCTGAATAGAGTTTATTCTGGCCTGAACCGAGGAGAGGCTGTGGCAGCGGTGTTCTGTGATTTGTCAAAGGCATTTGACTGCGTTGATCATAGAATACTGCTGCTGAAGCTGGAGCGATACGGGTTTAAGGGCTCTTCCCTCTTTTGGTTTGCATCTTATTTGGAAGGCCGCAAACAGTCTGTGCTCGTCTGGGATACCAGATCGACGGCTTTAGATATTAAATGCGGTGTTCCACAGGGGTCTGTACTGGGGCCGCTACTCTTCCTCATTTATATTAATGATTTAGTACGTGTTAGAATATCGGGAAAATTTACCCTTTTTGCTGACGATACTGCCATCGTGTGGAGCGATGGATCGGTGATTCATCTGAGAGAGCGGATGGCTGTAGATCTGGTGGAGGTGAAACACTGGTGCGATGCAAACAGGTTGTGTTTTAACACGGAGAAGACTCATGCAATGGGTTACAGATGTGATTTGGGGGAGATTCAGTTGGGCATGATACCTGTTCAGGGTGGACATGTGTGCAGGTTTCTTGGTGTCACTGTTGATGACAGCCTTCGTTTTGAGGATTATGTGTATGGACTTGCCGGGAAGCTCTCTTCTGCATGCTTTGCGGTGAGGGCCGCCGCTAAAGAACTGGGTTCTGAGACGACTCGTACTGTCTATTTTGCCCTATTCGAGTCACAGCTTAGGTATGGGATTCCTTTTTGGGGTGCGGGTGCTCACTATCTAACTAATGCCTTATTTATTATTCAGAAAAGGGCAGTGCGTTTTATTGCGGGGATCAGTCAGAGAGAAACATGTAGACCCTGCTTCCTCTCTCAAAGGATACTGACCCTTACCTCTTTGTTTATACTTGAGACAGCCACCCTTATCTATAAGAATCGTAGAGCATTTCTGGGCCCCACCCCCCACTATGAGACTCGCCGGGCTCTTGACGTTCCTCTTCCACTGCCCATTCCATCAAGGGCTTTTACCCAGAGATTTCTAATTTACCAGGGAAGAAAAATATTTAACAACTTACCTTTGAATATTAGGACTGTTCCCTCGGTGCGGCTTTTTCGAAGGTCTCTCACAGCACTGCTGCTGGAGAGAGCATATTATTCTTTGGACGAATTTTTCGAGTGACGACTAGACAGTGCGCCTCCGGGTGTTTGGATTATAGTTTTTCGGCTACCTTTATGTGTTGCATCCTTACCTCTCGCTTATGATTAGGTACGCTTAATGATTATGCACATTATAAACATTTTTGACTTAAAATTTGATTTCTAATAGTTTTCTATGTTTTGTCATTAAGTTTCTTTGTTCCCTTTTATGTTTTTTATTGTTTATTTACTTTGCTTTGTTGTTTAGTTCCTTTTACCTACTTTAGATTTTAATGTTATTTGTATGTTTTTAATTCAAATGTATATTTTTTTAATATTTAAGTCTTATTTATTAACAATGCTTTGTCACATAAAACTTTGTTTTACTCGACAATAAAGTATTTTTGAAATTGAAAAATTGAAAGCCTTTTATTATGTTTGAAGCTAGTCGCGTCGTCTGCCTGACTGTGCAATGTTCAGGCCGAAACCCAAACTGTTCGTCAGGCAGAACGTTACGCACAAACACAAAGTCATTAAGTCTATTCAAAATAAGTTGAAAAAATAGTCCATACTTTCAGTGGAGTCAATGTAATATGAAATAAAACAATGCAGTCTTCCTCCACAGTTTAATTGTTGACATAAAAGTTATTAGATTCCCGACATGTTTCGAGCACTTAAGTACTCATCTTCACGGGATACCAACATCGAGTTTAACTTCGAAATAATAAGTTGTCTCAAATAAATGAGTACAACAAAAAGGCTGGAACTTGGTGCATTAAATGGTTAAATGAATTGAATGAGAAGTAAAGTTAAAAATAAGTTTTGTAATGTAGATAAGTAGAACATATTTAAGTATGATAATAGAAGATAATGACATCTGAAGGTAATTAAAGAAAAGTTTGTTTAAAAATTAAGAATCAAGAGTTTGCATAGTTAAGCTAAGAGGAGTAGCACATGTGTTAAGTTAAATAAAGAAATAATGTGAACTCTGGAGGAGAGAAGTTTTCTTTTAATTTTTTCGAATCATAGGTTTTATTTTAAAAGAAAAATTTTTTATATTAAAAGAGTTTTGTAAAAACTACTGAAAGATTAATAAATGTCTTAATTTAGCTTATGTGATAATAAGGGGCTTTGCCCCATATTTTAGAATAATAATAAAACGTGATCATTTTGTATAAAGGTTTTTTTTTTCATATTTACTATCATATTTATTATCACATAAGCTAAATTAAGACATTTATTAATCTTTCAGTAGTTTTTACAAAATTCTTTTAATATAAAAAATTTTTCTTTTAAAATAAAACCTATGATTCGAAAAAATTAAAAGAAAACTTCTCTCCTCCAGAGTTCACATTATTTCTTTATATTATGGTATTGGTATTTCTCTTAAGTCAGCTCCCTTGAGCTTTTACTTCTTTTAAATTTGTTGGTGCTTATTCTTCTACTATACTGGAATTTCTTTGTTGCGATGATCTTCTTGCATTGTTCTGTTTTCTTCATTGATTTGCTTGCTTATTTTCGCTATTTTGTTCCGTGTTGTTTTTTTTTTTTTTTTTTTTTTTTTGGTGTTGTATCAGTTTTTTATTTTGGTACTTTTCATGACTTTTTTTTTTGTTCCTCTATTGTTTTTGTTAATCCTTGTTTTTGTTTTTGTTTTTAGGGTGGGAGCCAATCTTTCGGATATTTAAAGTTGTTGTGTAATGTCGATCGTATGTGTGAGTTTTGTATCATTGGATTTGTCGATAAGTCTGTCCTTTCAAAGTATTTAGTTATTAATTTTGTATTGTGTTCCGCAATTGTTTCCATTTTTAGGTCTCTGTGTAATACAGCTGTCGGTACGTGTCTTTGTGCGTTAGTCATAATCCTCATTATTTTGTTTTGTAGTATCTGTAGTTTTTGGTATCTTGTTTTGTTTACGGTGCACCATGTTGGTACACCGTATGTCAGTACAGGTCTAATTATGGTCTTGTAAACTGTTGTCTTTGTCTTTAAATTAAGTTTGCTTTTGGCGCAGAGTAGGGGATACACTGCACCCATTTGTCTGTGTGCTTTTTTAAGTCTAGTCTCGACATTGTCGTTCCAGGACAACTTTTTGTCAAAGACGAGACCAAGATAGCTCGCTTTAGGGCTCCACTCTATGGCTTTTTTATTTACTTTGACCCTTGTTTCTGGCAGTCTTAGTCTCGCCTTTGAGAAAAATATGGCCTGTGTCTTCCCCTCATTAAGTCGCATCTTCCATATATCCAGCCAATTCTGCAGAAGCAGGATATGGCGCTGCAAGCGTAAAACTACTCTCCAGGGCACTCCTGAGGTGGCAGTAATCGCGGTGTCATCAGCGAACAGGTATAGTTGTGTAAATTGATTGTGCGGGATATCCGCTGTGTATATGTTGTATAGGATTGCAGCGAGTGGTGACCCTTGCGGGACCCCAGCTCGTGCAACCCTGGTTTGTGATAGTGTATTGTCTGTTGACACCGCGAATTTTCTGTCCTCAAGGTACGATATAACAACTCTGATTAGAGCGTCTTGCATGCCTAATCTAATTAATTTTAAGACAAGTCCGTCGTGCCAGACCTTATCAAACGCCTTAGAGACGTCGAAAAAGACTGCCCCTGTTGACTGGTGGTGGTTAAACCCTCTGAGTATATTGGTCGCCAGTCTTGTCGTTTGGCGCACCGTGCAATGAGCAGCTCTAAAACCGAACTGCTCTGGTGGTAAAACGTCATTGTTAAATACAAAATCGGTTACCCGATTTAGTATTAGTTTTTCAATGACTTTGCCAAGACAAGATAATAGACTTATTGGTCTATAACTGTCCGCCAACGTCAGATCTTTGCCCGTCTTAGGGATTAGCACCACTTTGGCCCGTTTCCAAGTGTCTGGGAAGCAGCCCTTTTCTATAATGGCTTGGGTTATATCTACAATGTCCATTACTGCGTTTTCTGGCAGGTTTTTGATTGCTTTGTTTTTTATGCCGTCGAAACCGGGCGCCTTTTTTGGATTGATGACCCTCAGTATAGAGCGAACTTCCTCAACAGTGACCCTGGGTAAATTTTGGTCCCCCATATTTACTCTTGGCATTTCTTTGAAAATTTGCACAGTTCTGGTGACCTGTGCGTTTCTTGATACGTTCTTTGATGGAAATTCACTGAACTGTTCGTAGAATGTTTCCGCGAACAGTTCGGCTTTGTCTTGTGGGTCAGTTATTGTTTCGTTAGTATTTTTGTTTTTGAGGTACGAGGTGGGCTTTCGCCCACCTTTCGTAAGATTTTTTGTGAACTTAAAGATGGAGTAGTCTTCTGTTCGAAGACCCTCCATCTTCCTTTTCCAAGTTTCGTTTTGTTTTTCGTCAAGTCTGTGTCTGAGTTCAGTTGTGAGTCTGTTAGCTTCTGTTTTTATTCTCGGATCACCAGTCCTGTATGCCAAACGCAGCATCCTGTTTTTATTTTTAATCTGTTGAGCAAGTTCGCCCTCAATTATTCCTCGTTTCGAAAATCTGGACGTCACTGTCATCGATGACTGTGCCATAGCAGAATTTATGTTGTAGGTAATTGTTTCAACCTCTTTCATTACGTCTTCTTTGGAATCCAACTGACCAGTTCGAGGATGATCAGACATTATCCTTTTGAACATTGGCCAGTTGGTTCTTGTTCTTGACAGAAATCCATGATTTCTGTCCGCGATATTCCCGTATTCCACTATGACTGGTCTGTGATCAGAGGTCAGCTCTGACAGCACTATTGGCTGGGATAGCTGACCTGTGTTCTTGATAACAAAGACGTCCAGTATTTCCGGAAGTGAGCCTACTTGATGATGGGTATGCTCCTCCGGCGGCAAGATTTGATAGTTATAGTCCAGTGACTTGTTATATAGGGTGAGACCTCTCGTGTTTTGACCTCTACAACCCCAAATGCGTTGTTTTGCATTTAGGTCTCCCCCTATAATAATAATTTAACTTAACACATGTGCTACTCCTCTTAGCTTAACTATGCAAACTCTTGATTCTTAATTTTTAAACAAACTTTTCTTTAATTACCTTCAGATGTCATTATCTTCTATTATCATACTTACAGCAAACTATAAACGAAGCAACCAGACAGGGTGTCTGTCTGGATAATATCTTTGTAGGTGCAAATGTGGATGTTAGAGGTTCTAGGGTTGTAGATCTTGATATATCTGACCATATGGGTCAGATTGTTGATGTTTCTGTTCCTTTTAAGAGTAATGATTTTTCTCAGGCTAAAAAAGTATTTAGACCCGTAACTCAGAGAGGACTCTTTGTGTTCTACAATAGTGTTTCTGAAAGCTCATGGGACTTTCTTCAGTGTGAAAATTTGAATGCCAGTGATAAGTGTGAAAGGTTTATGGATGTTTTGAGGGAAAATTATGAAAAGAGTTTCCCAGAGAAGCAATACATAGTTAGGTCTGATCAGTCCAACAATATCAGCTGGTTTACTCGGGAGTTGCGAGCTATGAGGGATCATCTGGGATTGCTTGGTGATATATGCAGGCAGTTTAATAGTTATGCAAACAAACATCATTATATGCAATTCAAAAGGGAATATACTAAAGCCATTCGTAGGGCTAAAATTTCTGCCAACGATAACCTGATTAGTACAGCCAGCAATCCCAGTAAGTGCATGTGGCAAATTATTAATAAAACTATTGGAAATACAAACAAAAAAATTTATTCAAATACTCTTACCTCTACCGATTTCAACAACTACTTTTTGAATGTTGCCCATACACTGGTAAATGGTATGCCAAGATCAAATGTCGATCCTCTTAAAAATCTTAAAGCACCAACAACTAGTTTTTCGTTTTCGGAAGTGAGTTTCAGTGAGGTGCGAGATGTTTTAGATAATCTCAAGAATAAAACTAGCAAAGATATATATGGTTTAAACGTAAAGATAATAAAATCCGTAAAGAATTTGATTTTGGTACCCATTACTAAACTTTTGAACTTCTGTCTTAGGAAGGGAGTCTTTCCGGATTGCATGAAGGAGGCTCTTGTTATTCCTCTCTTTAAAAAAGGCAGTCCAGATCAGACAGAAAATTACAGGCCAATATCACTCCTCCCCATAGTGTCCAAAATAATTGAAAAGTGTATGTCAATACAGATAATACAATTTTTTGAGGAAAATTGTCTGTTTAATGAGAGCCAGTTTGGGTTTAGGAAGGATAGGAACACCGTCCTAGGAATTCTTAACCTCATTTCAGATATCATGGATGCCTTTCAAGAGCAAGAATATGACACCGTTCTGTTTTGTGACCTTAGCAAGGCTTTTGACTGTGTCGACCACAACATCCTTCTACAAAAACTAAAGGCCTACAACTTCAATACCCAAAGTCTCCAGCTACTAAAATCTTATATCACAGGCAGGTGTCAAGATGTGCAGTATAATGGTGTGATTTCGGCAAAACAGGAGATAACTATCGGGGTACCCCAAGGTTCCTTTCTAGGCCCCATACTTTTCTTGATTTACATAAATGATCTACCATTAAACGATACATCATCACATTTTACCCTTTTTGCCGATGACACAACCATTTCTGTTAGGGCGAGTACATTGGAAGCGTCAATGTCTGGCTCTTTGGAGGCGCGGAAGGGGGCGGAAGAGTGGTTCGACACTAATAAGTTACTGCTGAACACAAGCAAGACGGACCGAGTGGTTTTCTCTATGAGAGATATGGGTACTGTGAATGCCCATGTGGGGGGGACAAGATTTCTTGGCGTCAGTGTTGATCCTGGGCTGCAGTGGGGCGTTCACACTGAGGCTGTGGCGTTGAAGCTGCGCAGAAGTCTATATCTGCTTCGCAGTCTTGCAGACAATGTATCTCCCCCTATACTAAAAACTGCATATTTCGCTGTGTTCCACTCCCATCTTTCTTATGCCATTCTTGCATGGGGGCACGCTCCTAGCTCTCAGCGTCTGTTTGGTTTGCAGAGAAAGGCGGTTAGACTGATGGGTGGCTTGGGCTTCAGGGAGGACTGTAGAGCGTTCTTCAGAGATTTGGACATTCTTACTTTTCCTTCTCTGTACATCCTGGAAAACCTCCTCTATGTCAAAAAGAACATCCACCTGTTTACCACTCACGAACAAGTCCATGATTATTCAACTAGAAATAAGGGTGCTCTTGTCACAGCTTACTGGCGCATAAAAAGATGTCAGGATGGCCCCGGATATTGGGCAGTAAAAAATTTTACCATTCTATGAGTGGGCGTACTAGCAACCAAACTTTGTTAAGTTATAATTATTACAATTAATTAAATTTTAAGAATTTTTTGGAAAAGATTTTGGAAAAAATTTTTTTATAAAGTATAAAAGTGCTGAAAGATGATTCGCATACAAACATCGTCCATACCTACATTAATGGACGACCCGTAATAACTACAGGACTGCTCAGTTTATAAATGGGCTCACAATTTACGATTTTTAACAAATGACAGTATACCTTAAAAATTATATAAAAAATTTTTCTATCTTAAACATTTCTTCCCCACTATAAACAGTAACCTAACTATGTAATCCCCTATCAATTTCAGAATAAATTAAAACTATTCTTAACTTCAAAAGAATTTCTGTTTATCTTGTCTCATCCATTAAGCTAGCCACGACTAGATTTATTTAATATACAATTTCATATAATATAAATAAATAAATATAAAAAAAAACCCTTGCTTTACAATGAACCTCACACATTCCTAGTATGCTGACCACTTCATTAATTCAATTCAAACTATAGGGAAACATTTTATCCCTTCTTAAGCTCCATTAAGTTGTGCGTGTTGATCTCCTCTCAAAAGTAGCAATTTTAACGGTTCAAAGTCGACGAAAAATACCGTTCTTTTTCTCAGACACTCCCTTAATATAGTGTTACATATCCAGTGGTAAATAATTGCGAAAAACTATCGGGAAACTGGAAAACAGACATTAATTCAGAAAAAGGCACGGGCTTCATAAAAAAGAAGAAAGGCCATTGTTAAGTTTAATCCATTGTTGTTTCTTATCTCTGCATACCTTCAACTGTAAACAACTGATGGTTGTATACATGGGCAGTTATTGTACTGGATGTTTGCTTGAATTGTACTGCACCGGAATTGACTGGGTTGTGCATTTGGTGGTAGTAATTTATTAATAGCCGTGTTTTATTTCTTAATCTGTATAATAAAAAATGCCACCTGCTAAAGCAGTGTGTCCTGAATGCAAAAAGAACTTGACGAAATCAAGAGCTACTGTTCAGTGTGCTGAAAGATGTAAGCAATGGTTTCATCTGGATTGTACTGACTTGACTGAAGTTGATCTTGAGGTAATGAAGAAAATGCAGAATAAATGGTGTTGCACTAACTGCAAGGCCAAAGTTGAGCTTCAAGTGAGGTCTGATAACGCTCGAAAAAGTATTGGGATACCTGGCGGACAGTCAAATGAGGATTTGGTGCAATCAATAAGAGAATTGAAACTGGAGATACGTGACTTAGTAAAGGATATCAAGTTCTACGCCGAGCAGTACGACGAGCAAAAGATCAAAAATGAAGAGTATGAACGGGAAATAAACAATTTAAAAACGGACAATGAACGACTGAACATTGAAATTAACAAACTGAAAGGAATCGCATCTCGACAAGACAAGATGGGCAGAACTGCCAATCTTGTCGTTGTGGGAATAAAATATGAAGTTGAAGAGGGAATAAATGTACCACAACTAGTAATGCCTAAGGTTGAAAAGGTTCTTAAACATGTGTGTCCAAATTTGAAAAGAAGTGATATTGTATTAAAACTCCCCAATACTATGAAAGCAAATTGTCCTGTAATAGTCGAATTTAAAAATAAAGATGACAAGAAAGCATTCTTGGAGGAAAGGAAAAACAAGGGAAAAATAACTACCGCCAACTGCGGGTTACCCGGAGAGAATTCAGCTATCTACTTCAACGAAGACCTATCACTGGAAGAACGTAATCTCTTCAGAAAGGCACGGGAACTAAAGGAAAAAGGATTTAAATATGTGTGGGCAAGAAATGGTAGTATTCTGGTTAGACGAAGTGATGATAGTGCAATTATAAAAATAAAAAAGGAGAGCGATGTTAGTGGTTTTATAATAATAGTCAGCAAAATAAATGTGATGGGACCATTGTACTGGTTAAATCTGTGTTGTCGCCAAGTTTTGAAATAGTTCAGGTAAGGACCACAAAATTCTTAAGAACGGTTCTCACAAAAAATAATGCTCAAATTGGTGTGACTGCTGTGTATAGATTGCCTTCTCTGAATGCTGATGAATTTGTAATCGACTTGCGAACTCTTCTTGAGAAACAGGTAGCGAAGAATCCTATAGAAGTGTTTTGTGGTGATATAAATATCAACTTAATGGATGAAGGTAATGAAACAACATGTAATTATTTAAATTGTTTGAATGGATTGGGATATGTGAGTCTGATAAATTCTACAACCAGGCAAGATCGCCTGTCCAGGTCATGTATCGACCGCTTTTTTGTATGCAATAGGCTTGGTGACAGTAGCATTAGGCCTGTTGTCTTAAATTGCGGTCTTACTGACCACTTTCCAATATTACTAAATATAGACTTCAAGACTGCGAATGGTCCATCTATTGATGAGGGTAACAATTCGCCCTCACTGATAAAGAGATTAGACTGCATAAAACTACAAAATCAGATTAAGAATCAAGACTGGGACTCGGTTTGCGGTATAGACATTGATTTATGTACTGACAGTTTTATTCAAATATTGAATAACTGTATCACCAGCTCGACTGAATTAATAAAAATAAAGAATGTTAAGAAAAAAAAAGAATGGATCACACTAGGTATAATTACTTCTATTAAGCATAGAGACAAACTTAAAAAAATAGCCGATAGGACCCCGCAGAATGTTGAAGCAATAGAAAGGTTTCGTAGGTATAGAAATAATCTTACGAATCTTATTAAAAAATCCAAATATGTGTATTTCAAGAATAAGCTAGCTCAGTGTAGGAACGACATTAAAAAAACATGGGAGGTTATTAAGAATGCGACTAATGACACTAAAAAATGTAAGGGAATATCTATCATTAAGAATGAAAACAAACTTGTTCATGAAAACCTGGAAATTGCTGACATATTTTTGGAATATTTTGGTACTATAGGCAAAGACTTGGCAAATAAAATTAAAAAAAATAACTATAGGTTTCTAAATAAGCGTATCTCAAACTCTTTGTTTTTTAATCCAATAACTGAAAATGAATTAATTTCCGCTATTAATTCGTTAAAAACTAAAGCATCACCTGGTGACGACAATATTCCGCCAAAATTACTAAAAGATAATCATATTTACCTTCTGAAACCACTCTTACATCTAATAAATTTAATATTTGAAAAAGGTAAATATCCAGAAATCCTCAAAAGGGCTGTTATTGTTCCAATTTACAAAACCGGGGATAAGTTGAACAAGGAAAATTATCGACCAATTGCTATGACTAGTTCAATTAGCCGGCTATTTGAAAAATGTATAAAACTAAGGTTAGACAGCTTTTTGAATGCGAACAATATTTTATCCAAGTCTCAGTATGGGTTTCTATCAGGAGTAAGCACGGAGGAAGCTATGGTGCACGTCACAGATTATATATTGCAAAATTACAATAACAAATTTAAAACATTGGGTATATTTGTGGATTTGGCCCGTGCGTTCGACACTGTGGCGCACCAAATTTTACTTAAAAAACTTGAAAACATTGGAGTGCGAGGTCTTGCGCTCAGCCTGTTTGAGTCTTATTTAAAAAATAGAACCCAGCGAGTAAGAATAAATGATTCCTTGAGCAAAACGGGTACAGTGGAATTTGGAGTGCCGCAGGGTACCGTACTGGGTCCAACACTTTTTTCTTTGTATATTAATGATCTCTTTTCTGTTCTGCCAAATGAAAATAGTGAATGTGTGTGCTATGCTGATGATACAGTGATTCTAGTTAGAGGCAAATCTTGGCAAGAGACATTTCAGAGGGCGGAGGACCACATCTCCAAAGTACGTTTGTGGATGGATCAGAATCTTCTAACAATGAATGTAAAGAAAACTGTTCATATCGCCTTTTCTATGAATAATCCAGGAAATGTAATCCATCCTGACCTTAGGGTGCATAATTATGAATGTGTTATGGATATGTCAGTGTGTAGATGTGAAGAGACAATATTAGCAAGGGAAAGTGTAAAATACCTGGGGGTATTCATTGACAAAAATTTAAGGTATGAAACTCATGTTAACTATATTACCCAAAAAATTCGTAAAACTATATATAAATTTTACCAACTCAGAGAAATTTTATCTTTAAAGCTTTTAAAAATGACGTACCAGGCTCTGATTGAATCAATTTTAATGTATGGCTTGAGTGTCTGGGGTAGTACTTGTGGTAACATTCTTCACCGTTTAAATATTACTCAAAAATACATAATAAAGATATTCATGAACAGAAGCAAGAGGTACCCATCAGATTTATTATTTAAGGAGGCTGACCTCCTATCGGTAAGGCAGCTGTATGTTAAGGGTACTCTTAGGTTTATGAAAAAGTGTAATAAATACAAAAGTAGGATCATGCACAATGTTCACACCAGATCTGTAAATAGTGGGTGTCTAGTCGTTCCACTAGCCTCATATACTGCCTCGCAGAGGCACATTATGTATATCGGCCCTAAATTGTTCAATATGTTACCCTTCAATTTAAAGTCTGCTATAAATTTACATACTTTCCTGTTGGGCATTTCTAGATGGATAAAGATAAATTATCAGCAAATAACCTGTACGGTGCCTTTATTGAATGAGTACTAGAGGGTGTTTTGAAGTTCTATTTGATATTAATAATAACTTTCAGTAAATTATTCTAACTTTAGTGATATTGTCTTTGGACTAATTTAACTTGTGCTATGTGATTTGTTTTTGACATATCATTGTAGTCTCTTTGTTTTGTTTTTCTCTTTTTTTGTTCTTGGGTATCCGGATGGTAAAGAACAAAGACATTAAAGAACTATTCATAACCTGAAATCCAGACAAGCTGCCTGTAGCTTTGGATCTCAAACATGAATATTGTATTGTGGCATTGTTGAGAAAATGTAAACTTTATGAATAAACTTATGAATTAAAGTTCTATCACCAGATTTTTCTCTTTTGCTAACACCAACAGCAACATTACTGAATTTCATATCTCCTGATGATGAACACCACTGTGTTCGAAACATGTAGAATTATGATATACTAATTGGTTTTATAATAAATTTGTGGAGGAAGACTTTTTGTATTCCCTTCCTTTCCCTAAATATTTTAATGTTCTTCCGGCAGAAATCAAACAATTGCCGTTTCTTAGCTTTAAAAAGAAAATGAAACAAATTTTGATTTTCAACTCATTTTATTCGACGGAAGAGTATATGTCGCATTTCTCGTAGTTTTTTGTATAATAATATTGTAAATTTTACATTTTGAATTTTAAATCTGTGTGTTTATATGTTGTCACGTAAACTTTACATTTTGAATTTTAAATTTTAAATTTGTTTACTTGTTGTCACGTATCAGAACCTTAACGGTAGTTTTAATTTTAAATTTATTACTGGTATAATCTGGTTTCTGAGTGAAAATGTTTTTTTCCTGCAGACTGATTATTATTTTGACGTATGTATATTACATTTGTGATCCTCACATGAAATAAAGATTTTGATTTTGATTTTGATTAAATATGTTCTACTTATCTACATTACAAAACTTATTTTTAACTTTACTTCTCATTCAATTCATTTAACCATTTAATGCACCAAGTTCCAGCCTTTTTGTTGTACTCATTTATTTGAGACAACTTATTATTTCGAAGTTAAACTCGATGTTGGTATCCCCTGAAGATAAGTACTTAAGTGCTCGAAACATGTCGGGAATCTAATAACTTTTATGTCAACAATTAAACTGTGGAGGAAGACTGCATTGTTTTATTTCATATATTCAAAATAAGTTTCTCTGTGATTTTCCCAAGACTCGACAGCAGGCTGATCGGCCTGTAGCTAGCCGGCGCCGTAGGATTCTCACCTTTTTTATATATTAAGATGACTTTTGCATGCTTCCAGGAGGACGGAAAGTGGCCCTCTTTGATTATTGCCTGGGATATGCTTACTATATTTCTCAAAGCTTTGTCAGGTAGATTTCGCAACGCCACATTCTTTAAACCGTCAAATCCCGGGGCTTTTCTAATATTCAATACGCTTAATAGGGACTTTACCTCGTCTAAGGTGACTTGTGGAAAGGCCTGAAACGGGAAATTCATTGATTTATAAATTTGTATCGTCCTTGAGACCCTCTTATCTCTAAACGCGTCATTGGTCGGGTTTTCGCTGAATTGATCGCAGAGTTTGTCCGCGAGCAATTCAGCTTTATCTTTGGCATCGATTAAAACAGCATCCGTTTCCTGAATTATCAGGTGAGACATGGGTGGTCGTGCTCCCCTGGTCAAAGTCCTCGTCATTCTATAGATGGAATTATACTCTATAGATAGACTTTGGACCTTGTTGTCCCAGAGGTTCGACTGCCGTTCGATCAACAATTCCCTGACTACCCCAGCCGCCCGATTGGCCTCCGCCTTGATGCGAGGATCTCCAGTGCGATACGCCCTATTCTTTAACCGGTTTTTAATTCTGATTTGATTTTTAATTTCATGTGTCAAAGTCCCGTATTTTGAATACCTGGACGTCTTTGTAACAGAAACTTGAGCTAATGCTGCGTTGATGTCATCTGTGATCTGTGTAACCGCATTGTCAATGTCTAATGAGCTCTGTAGAGGTTGTAACGCCTCTACGTTTTTCATTATGCTGCTGAACCTGTGCCAATTTGTTAAGGTGTGGGTAACAAAACCTCTACCTTTTTCAAGTGGATTACCCACTTCCAAAATGACCGGTATGTGATCGGAGCTCAGATCACAAATGACCGATGGTTGTGAAAATTGAACGGCATTCTTTACCACAAAGACGTCCAAGATATCCGGAAGGCCCCGCGTAAAGCAATGAGTGGGCTCCTCCGGCGTTAGAATGTGGTAGTTTAAAGCTTCAGAGAATTCATATAGGGTGCGACCTCTTTGGTTTGTAGCTCTACATCCCCAAATCCTGTTTTTCGCGTTTAGGTCACCCCCTATAATCGTTCGGTTGTTATTACCAAAAATTTTGTGTAAGCAGTTGCCTGTGAAATCTACCGACGGACTACAGTAAACCGATCCCAAGTGCACGCGTTGATTATTTTTAAATCGTATCGAGATGAAAGTCCCTTCAATATGGACACAATTGACAGGACCTGGCATAACTTGAGCTGAAATGTGTTTTATATATACTTTTACTCTAATGAATAATGGTGATCTAGTGGTATATATAATTTTTTTGTTATTTTGGATGTAGTTGTTGAATTGGTACATTTTGTTCTTTGTATAGCTTTATCAATAAGAATTGTTTTGTTCTTTGGATAATAAAGCATAATTGACTTTGACTTTGACTTTACCAAAATTTACAGTCGGCAGATTTCCAATGTGAAATTGAAAGATTTGGGGAAACTATTGACTTTAAGGTGAAAGAAGATGTCTAAAGTACCGCAATAATGGTAATAATAGTCCTGTAACATATTCGATTTTGTAACATTTCGTTTAATAAATTTTTTCCTAAAAGGTACAATGGTTCTTTTATTGTAAAATTTTTAGGTTAGTTGGGAGTGTTTATTTATAAAATCTACAAATCCAGATGTCCAGGATACCCTTGGGAATTTACAAAGCTAAGACAGGACCTACACAATCTAAACCTCAGAAACGTGATCCGATTTAATGTTCCGCTACACAGAACTTTGGGTGCAGAAATTCATTTACATCTTTGGCTCTAGCAGGGGCGGTCATATCAACATTTTGAGGGGGGGGCCATGCAGTGGCGGCTTGTGCCAATTTAGAGAGGCGGTGGCAGGAAAAGTGTTAGCGCCGCAGGTGAAAAATTTTTGAGTGCCACGCCCTTTTTTGTTGATGATTCTTGGTTTTCAAGTAGGAAAAATACGCAAAATAACGGCTAAGTAAATTTTAAGAAAATTATAGATACCTATATTATATTATACCTACTTACTTAATTATTTTTATTAATATTTTTTGCGTTTAAATATTTTTAAAAAATTAAGGGTTTGACACGATTGGTCAATTTATGGAGGCAGGGCTTTTATAATGTAAATCGACGCCAAGGGGGGGCATGCCCCCCCCCCCCCCCCTTATGACCGCCCCTGGGCTCTAGAATTTATGAATACCTTTTATCACCTTGGGATGGGCAAATCCCTCAAGATCTATAGATTTGAATATGGTTATTGGGGCATCAAAAGTTTTAATGTTCTTCCCATAAGCATAAAGGAATTGCCACTAAATCCATTTAAATGTAAAATTGGGGAAATAGGTACTTTTTAATAACGCCTTCTATTCCTCTAGTGAATTTTTTAAATGCGTAAATGCCTTTTGTTGGTAACGTTTTTTTAATGTCTATTCTATTATTGAACATATCATGTAGGTTCTGTGTGTCTAGGTGTGTCAAAAATTTTGTATATTTTAAATTAAGAATAGCCAGACAACTGATTATTGTGAAGGACAATAGGAAACTTGCACATATTCTTTTTATTGCAGAAATATGTTCAGCCACACCAAAAAATAACATAATATGCAAAATGTTACGCGTCTTAAATGTCACTCCTTAATTTTTTACAAATAATTTAAATTCTCGCGCGCCCATCCTAATATTCAAAAGGAGGTGTAACGCGGAAACGTGTGTGACGTCATATAGTGTGTTTGGCAGCAAACGTCAAACTGCCGCGCCTTGACAGTCTTGACTTGACGTGCGCATCTGAGTTAAAAATAATCGAAAATCCGATTATGCAAATAACCGGCGTCATCCGATTATTTAATTGGAGCATCTGAATGAAAAATCAGTTCACTAGAACCTGTGCATGTACGCCTCTAAAATACGATCCCGGAACGAAAATTATCCAGTATAAAATCTTAATATGATACCGACACAACAAGCTGCAAGCAGCAGTAGCCAGCAGTCGTTATGCTCAATCTCAATCTCAATCTCAAATATAGCTTTATTGTCACTAAAATCCTTACAATTTCGTTGACAAAGCATGCTTAAACAATAAACACTTATAATTTATATACCACAATCATAATCTTGTTTATAGCCTAGCCAGTAGTTAACTATATAAAATGGCTGTGCGTATTCAAATAAAAATATAAACAAAAAAAAGACAACCAACCAACTAAAAAAACTAACCTGAGCTAAAATAAAACACATAAGAAAATATGACAGCAGGACTAGACCATCATTTATGTTGGGCTTTCATAGAGATAAGAAAACCAAACAAGGGCACAATTTAAAATTCACAAAGTACACAATATACATTCACAAGAATTTACACTGGGCCTGGGATACATCGAATAATAATCAGACTTAAATTTAAGTTTTATCAAAAATTGTCGTCATAGTATTCCTGCAGGCTATAATAGGCTTTACCAGTAAGAAGGTCCTTCACTTTCCTCCTGAACATTCTTAATGACTGTATAGCTCTAATTGTGCGGGGAAGATGGTTATACATTTTTTTGCTTTCATATAGCACAGAATTCTTTGTTAAGGTACTTTTAGGAATAGGAAGCGGGAGCTTACAATTTTGCCTTGTATTATGAGTCCCCTCTATAGGCAAATTAAAATACTTTTTATGTATGAGAGTCACCGTTTCAACAATAAAAAGACAGGGCAAAGTAAGAACTCCTTGCCTGATGAAAAGAGGTTTACAATGTTCACGGGGTTTAACTTTACAGACATATCGGATTGCTCTTTTCTGCAGTATGAAACTCGAATTAAAAAGCTGTTGGCTGCAGTAGCCCCAAAAAGCTATTCCATAAGTCAGATGAGATTCAACAAAAGAATAATAAGCTGTTCTTGTGCAGTACTTCCAAGTTCATTCGATATAACCCTAACAGCATAACAACCTCTGGCAATTTTTTTATTTAGAGCAGTTATATGATTCACAAATTTTAGGTTGGTACTAATATGTAATCCCAGGAATTTTGTATCTGTTTTGCTTTCAATGTGAATATCTGAAATATAGAGATTGTCAAAATTAAATTTGAATGTTAATATATTAGTTTTACAGATGTTAAAGATGAGGAGGTTTGAATCGCACCAGTCTTTTATCAATACCAAATCCTTTGAAATTGTTTCCCTCAACTCCTCCTCGTCCACATTTCGCCAAACAATGGTGGTATCGTCCGCGAATAAAGTGAATTTACCGCTAATGTGAAGACTAGTCAGATCGTTGATATACAAGAGGAACAGTATTGGACCTAAGACAGATCCCTGCGGAACACCACAGGGGATCTGCGACCGGGGGGATATTTCCCCGCTAAAGTTTACCATCTGATAGCGATTGGACAAATAAGATGAAATCCAGTCATAGCAATTATCAACAAAGCCATAGTGTTGTAATTTTTTTAAAAGAATATCGTGGTTGACACAGTCAAAAGCCTTGGAATAGTCGCAAAATACAGCAGCTACCATGTCACGATCGTTTAAACTGGAATAAACACTTTCAAAAAACGAGAACATTGCATCTTCGGTACAGCTTGACTCCCGGAAACCAAACTGTGACACGCTTAGCAAATTGTACCTAGTTAAATGTGTCATAATACGTTTTTTGGCAATTTTTTCAACTATTTTCGAAATTGTTGGTAACAGGGAAATTGGTCGGAAGTTTGTAGGAGAGGCTGTACTGCCTCCTTTATGTACCGGGATAACCAAGGCTGTTTTTAAGCAGTCTGGAAAAAATCCCGTTTGAAAGCTCTCATTTATTCCCTGAACCAAAAAATTTAACGCATTGTTAGGTAGATTTTCTATAACCCTTACCGACATATTGTCTAATCCAGACGCATTTGCATTCCTGTACTTAATCTCTCGAACAACCTCCATTACCTTGAGAGGGCTAGTATCATACAGAGACAGGGGCACCTCCACGCCTAAGCCCAGGTACGACATCGGATCATGGGCTTGAGAAACATTTTCTGTCAATTTTGTGGCTATAGAACAGTAGTATTCATTAAAAGCATTTGCATCTAAATTCGAATCAGTTATACTACTTTTTGTGTGTCCTCTAAGTTCATTTATAATTTTCCAATTTGCTCTACTTCTATTTGTCGCATTAAGCCTACTATTATAATAAACAAATTTTGTTTTTTTTATGACATTCCTATAAATTTTTTTGTATTTACAAAAGTATTGATAAAATGATGCACTGGACGTATACTTCCTTATCGTATGGAGGCAACGTAGGGTTTTTGATGAAATCTTAATACCCTTAGAGACCCAATGTTTTTTCTTTTTTACTTTTAATTTCCGCAATGGAAACACTTTATTAAAAATTTTAACTAATTCATTATGAAAGTATGCTAATTTATTATTTTGAGAAAAATCCCAGTCATGCAAACTACATGCTGTGCAAAACCTTCCAAAATTGCCCTTGCTAAAGACTCTACCCAGTCTATGCCTTTTTACCGAAATATGAGACTCAAGGCTAACATCACAAATTATTGCTTCATGGTCAGACAAGCCTGCAGGAATTACTTGATAGTCAATTTGGTCAGTACCGAAATTAAAACACATATAGTCAATCTTAGTCTGTGTGAACTGGGTCACTCTTGTGGGGCTGCTTACATGCATAACAATACCCAAGGATAAAAACAAACCATTGAGACATTGGGTCACTGCTGAATCTATATCATCAAAGTCTATATTAAAATCACCTGCAACAATCAGCTTAGAACTCATTGGCACTGTCATGAGAAGCTGTTCTAGCCTTTCAACAAAAATAAGCGCACTACAGGAAGGAGGTCGATAAATACAAAAAAGGTAAAGGTTAAATGACTTATTAAAGACTACAGAGAACTCAAACTCCCTTTCTACTAAAAGATGATCATATTTATTTATGCCAATGAATTCGAGGCCCCTATCTATACAAGAATTTACAAGTATGAGTGTACCCCCGTGTGTGGAGTTACTTCGACTAAATTTAGAGATTGTTTTATATTCTGGAACAGGGCTTGATTCATACTCATTTAGCCAATGTTCCGTAATCAGCACTACAGCAGGGAAATTGCAATGCTCAAGAAATATATATAACTCATCAACCTTATTCCGCAAGGACTGTATGTTAATTAACAATGATCGTAGGCCACATTTTCTAGATCTATTCCTATTTCTAAAAAAGTACTGTCAAGGTTGCCGGAGATTTTTTCTTTATCAGCAGTGACCCTATTAGTAGACAGAATTGCACAATCATTATCAGTTGGATTTTGAGTTTTGACAAAAATAATATTCTTATTACCACCGCCATTACATATAAACTTCACAACTTCCCTACTTGCTGCTTTTTTGCCCTCTCTAGGTCCGCGTTCCGAATTAAGATCAATGCAACCGATCCCATTTTCAGAAATTCTGTTTAGTTTGAATAACATATTGTTTAATTTATTATTAAATCTATATATTTTCAAGTCCACATTAAAATCATAGAGATAGGGCACTGATAAAACTATTACATTGGTATGAGTGCAGCTTTTAACTTTGTCAAGTAGTAGTCCTAGAGAGGGAAATTTATTATTTTTAAAATCATTTGAGCCAGCTGAAAGAATTACAAAGTCTTTAGACGTAAAGTCTCTAATCAGACCCTCCAGATTATCGACAACACCACTAAGGCTGGCACCGGGCTTTATAATAAGTTCAATTTTATATTTGGCAATTTTTTCTGATAAAAATTTATTCAGCAAAATGTCTATATTGCGGCCGCGTTCGTCACACAAAACTAAAATCTTTATTGTTTCATTAATTTTTAGAGTTTCGCGGGTTTTATCTTGTTTTTTTCCTATATTATCCTGTAGACCACCTCTCAAACCTTGCTCTACTTAAATCGTTGATGTAAACTTGGTTTTCCGCTGTTAGTGTTTCAATACTAGTAAGCATAGTCCTCTTTATGTCCTTAAGCTCATGGATCTTTGCTTCAAGATTTTGTATTTTTAGCTCCTGTTCTTGAGATTTGGCTATCTGATCTTGATTCGTTTCTATTAGTTGTGTCAGTATTTCTTTGGTATTTGAAATCTCTTCTTTGTGTTTTTTAATTTCGTCGATATATTTTTGTTCGGTGTCTGTTGCATCCTCCAAGTCCTCAGTTCTTCGCTTTAAGCGAGCAATGTGTCTGTCTTTTTGGATATTTTTTGTTGTTAGGGTGTTTACTTCTTGCTGATGTTTCGTAGTAATTTTTACGCATTCAGTCTCAAGTTCCTCAATACGCCGATCTTTCTCAACGGATTCTTTGTTAAGTCTTTCGACGGTTTTAAGCAGATTGTTGATTTTGGGGACATCATTTATCAATAGTTTACAATTTGTGCAGTAAAAGATCAGAGTTCTTTGTGTTAAGGCGACTGCGTGAGCTTCCGTAGTAGTTATCTCAGCACAGTCCTTACAAATAATGCTCTTACAGCAATCGCAGGCTGCTCCAAAGAGCTCATTATCCTTTGGTCGATTTTTATATATGCAGTTCAGCTGGCATTTTGTGCACTGTAGTGTCGTCATATCTGCCAACAGAACAGTCACGAAGGAAAAGAAATGGAAATGAAAAACAAGGAAATTAGATCATGAAAGTTTCTGATCATACTCGCAGTGAAAGCATTGTAAACAAGCAAATAAATAAACACTTGTCATCGGATTCACAGTAATAAACAAGGAGTTTTTTATGGGAACATCGACGTTTTATAAAAATAATCTTAATCTCTTTTACTGATAAAATGTTTTGGCTGCTTTTACACTTTCGGTTAGGAAGTTATCTCTGGGATAAAATTCATTTTTACAGATTTTCTGGGAAATCGCTGCTCCATTCAAGTTTAATTCCTTTGTCACTTATAACTATCACACTACAAAGTCAACAATACAAAATACAGTAAATATAACTAATTAAAATTGGTATAAAAACGATAAAAACTACAGAGCCGTTCAGCACGCTTCCGATCGAACCGGAGACCGAAAATATGCGAATGTGAATGCTGCGTGTCGCCCAATCTATAATCGACAATCTCATTTAATCCTAATACTCAATACTGCATTTGCTCAAGATCGGTGTTTCACATCACATCACTCCAAACGTCTTGAGAACCTACGCCTACGACCTTGCCTTAAAAACCGCATTGCGTAGAGTATAATCTAAGTAGGTAGTTATTCGGGTGATCATTCGAATGACAATCCGATTTTTAATATAATTTGAATAAAAAAGATCCAATTATTCAAAACATCCGATTTCGCCCATAACAAACTGTCTTGACGTGCCTGTTGTGTCGTGTCATGTGTCGTCGCGCGGTTTGAATTATTCAAATTTTAATAATTAGCTGATATTTAACTCAAGGTATTAAAAAAATATTTTTTTTGTGAACAATGGGTTTCTTGATTATGTTAGCTTACACTTAAGAGTATTATTTTTCAAATTTAATTTTCATGAGAGTTCCCTACTCCCTCAATAACTTTATTCATAAAATGGTAACTCCGGCATATATTTTTTTAATGTCAATGACAACAAGTCGTTGTTTAATTCCCATAAGCATAAAAGAATTGCCATTAAATCAATTTAAATACAAAGTTAGGGAAACGAAATTACGTAAAAAGGATATTTCTATTCCTGTAGTGAATTTTTAGATTTTAACTTTAATAATGTTTTTGAAATCCTCTAAACTTTTTTAAATTGTTAGAATAATTTTGAAATGCCTAAATGCCTTTTTTTGGCAATTATTTGATGTTTTTTAATGCTTCTATTATTGGATATATTTAATACTTTGAAATTATGTGACTAACCTAAACCATAGTGTACTGACATAAAATATATTAAGTATTGAGAATTCTAACTTTATCACTCTCAATTAAAAATAACTGGAGAATAGATCATGGCAAAGGGCCAACAACTTCCTGTCCATAAGGTTTTAAAATTATAGTACCTGTATATTTTCTAAAATTTACACATCAATGTGTGGGGTCAAGTCTATTTTATGATAAGTTAACATAATATAAATGATATTACATATTTCAGGCCTGTTAAATTTGTAGTTGATTGAGTATTATTGAAAGCTTTTTAAAAAATCTAAATTACTAAAACTATTTTATATAAGTACCCTAATAAAATATATTACCAACATTTTCGTGTATAAATGTAGCATACATCCATAGGGTTGCCATTGCTGATCTCCTTTATACCGTCCATCTGACAATAACCACCGACAGGAATTTGTTCCTAAAAAAGAATTGAATTTAGGTACTCAGATTTTTATACAAAACTCTAATTTACTATGGATTGCTTAAAAATACATCAGTCATCAATAACGTTCAGAATAATAGGTATGAAAAATAAATTATTCAAATTAAGTAAATTTGCCCTCACCAATACTGCCCTGCTAAGCAAAACCTCCGTAAATTAATTTTTTGTCGAAAATGAGTTATAATCACTTTCATATAGGTAGCATTAAAATTTATCCATCTACTAAGCAAAAATCCCGTAAAATAGGTTTATATATGAGTATTTACATATGTCTATACCCCGTATTTATTAATATCCCCAGTAATACTAAGCAAAAACATGATACAATGCTGGTACTAAGCTAAAACACCGCAAAACAAACAAATCAGTCAAAATTTGCGGTGTTTTTGCTTAGCTTGTCTTAAATACGGTGTTCTTCTTAAGTTTGGAAGCGCTGTTCTATTACGCGCGGTAAACGGTAATTTTTCGTTTAGTGTAATTTCACCACTAACTTGGTGGTTGTTAAACAGATGTAGAATGAGTTTTAATTAGTTTCTGGACAAAAGTTTTACATTTAGTCAGTAAGGTGTACCTAATAATTATTCAAGAGAGTGGGTAAGTTTCTATTTCTATTCTAAAAAGTCTAATATCGAGAATTAGGGATCAGTAAACAGAAATTTATTCCCAATTTTTCTTCGTTAATATACCTAATGTTAAAAAATGCTTAAACAGTGCGTTTTTCTTTAAGGCAGGACATAAGATTTTGCATGGTAAATCTTAAAGCCATGTTAGCCTATGTTTCTATTAAGAACTTTGGGTTGAAATTTTACACAAATGTTTCTTATGGTATCATACCCAAGTTATGACTATGTTTGTCTTATTTTGCTAACGCAAAGTATTGAAAAATATCAGTTTAAGTTATAATATCACGCTGTTTTGCCCAGCCCTGTATATTATATAAATTTACCCAGGTATTTTTGACAGGTATATGACATTATTATATTATATTATATGTCATAAAAATACTAACAGCCGTATCATAATATTCAACTTTACCTAAGGTACCTAGTTAATTACAAGGGAGTTCAAAAGTGTAAATTTTACAAAATTGGTTGTTACATTGTGTGCCCTAACTAGTCATTTTATTCATTATTTTTTACAACTAACAAACAAACAAACCTAATTATTACACACTTTCACTTGTTTTGGGCGCATATGGGCCATAAGCATATAACCCAAAATGCGCCCAATGACCTGGCTGGACCAGGCAGGCCGATGTTAGGGCCTTTTGGTAACACACCATATTTTTAGTCTCACTGTGTTGTTTCACTCCGCATCGGCAAGTGCCTTGACGAGTGTTGAGGGTTTGTATTGCTCTTGGGGAGCATAATAGGATTTTGCCGAGGCAATTCACACTTGTACTCAACGATATTAAGTGACATTATTGGAGGCCAATAGCAAGCACGCTGGGAAAAGTTGAAAAAAACCCAGATAGTTAAAATAACGGGAACCGGTGCTTTATATGTCGGTACGCCCTTGGCTGCAAAATAATTAATCCATTAAATTTTTTAGTACCGGTGTTCCTTTGAAGCTGAGGAAATGAAGAACCTTGATTTTCTCAACAAGAAAACAACAAAATCTGGATTGACTTTGCCTAAACAAAAAAGTGGACCTTGTGGTGTGCCGCCTGTAGAACGACGTAATAATATTTTAGAAAAACTTGGTGAACTTTTACCGCAAAATCGACAACAGTTTTGGAAAAACTTGTCAGTTGTTTCTGAGTGACCTAGACCTGACCGGTTTAATTTTAGTTTCTATTTTTTTTTTGTTTCAAATAATATTTTTAAATGTTTTTTGAAATGTCACCTAAAAAAAAAGTTTTTTAAAATTTTAATAAAGAGCTGTTTAATGCTTCTTGTAAATATTTTCCTTTTAACTTCAAATCACCTATAGTATTTTTGCACAGATGTGTATTATCAAACTAAGTAAAAACACGGTAAAAGGCCTTACTGTGATTTTGCTTAGCAAACCTATGATATCTAAATTTTTGGTACTTAGTAGACATAAACACAATTCTACTATTTCTAATTAGAAAAAATTGAAATATTCCAACAACAATTAGTTCAGCAGAAATATATAAAAAAAAAACTCGAATTTGACAAAAAAATAAATTAAAAATGCCTATTAGAATTGGTCGGCAATAGACTTTATAGTAAACGTCATTTATCTCCTTTTGGTGGTTTATCCTTTTGCGGGGGTTTTACATAGTAGGGCAGAATAGTGTATGCTTAAAAAATATAGCCAAATTACATGTATGTGCCAAAGTGATAACATGATTTTCATTGTTTGTCATGCCTTTCTAGAAATTCGATAAAATGGTACCTATTACCCAAGCAGTGGTGTACCTACTTCTCCAAATTTCGTAAATTATTACAAAAACGTTGATTATTTTTCGATTTTATACCTAGATCTCGACCTAGATGCAAGTGTAGAAAAGTTGGACAAAATTTAAACTTTAAAGACAGTTTATTGCTAAAAACCAAGACCACTAAATACCTTTTTACATTTTTTGATTATTTTAGTGACCACCCTAAAAACTAATACGTATTGGATATCATTCAATTTAGTTTTAGTTGTTATTGTCAAATCTTTCATTGGTGTGACTCAAAAAAAGTAAGTCGGTATCTAGGTAGGTACATAGACAAGACATAAACAAATACAAAATTTCCAGGAGAACAACAACATATTGCTTGATGGTCTTTAGTCCAGGAATAAGTTGCTTAGGAATGATTGCCAATTGTTATGTTATATTGGAATGATTAATTTTACAACTTAAAAAAATTATTTTTCTCTCTAATCAGGAAAAAACTAAACTTTTTAGCATTCTGTGAGCTTCAATATTTTGAACGACAGATGTGTGATCCTGGGTGGAACCAGAAAGGGAATTTCAGTTCATGATCTGGATTTGCACTTACGCTGTACCTACCTACCTCCCTAAAGTGAACACCTACAGATTCAGAGAAATATTCATAATAATTATCGGTATATTTGGAGACATTTGCATTCCAAAAAATAATAACAAAAAATATAGATAAGGGTATACTTACCGTATTTAATGAAAAGTAGAGCGTGATAAGATGCAAGACATAACACCATGATTAAGGCCAGTTTCTTGGCATTTTTAGAATTAATTTCTTCAATGATTTTTTCTATTTTAGAATTCTCGTTACTCATATTTTTGTTATATTCTAATCAAAATCAAATTTAATTAAAATCACATCAATTTATGTTAGTGTGGTTATGTTAATTTGTTTGTTTTCTTTTTGTAAAGAAGGACTGGCGAGAGTCCGGATTGACGGGATTTTAGCCAACTAACAGTAATGTAAAAACAGTATATTTATTAATTACGCTACAAATATTTTTCAATTTTTTCCGCAGTTCTATCTTGATCACCCCTACCTAATTATTAGTTGCAATATAAATACCTGACCACGGTACACAGACTTATTTGTTCTATGTACCTGACCGGGAATACCGGGACATGAACCACTCTCATTATAACTGACAACTGATTCCCGTTCATTAGATATTTTTGTTCTTTATGCATCATTTTGTATGGTTGTGCATGTGCAGTGATTTTTTGCATTTACAGGGCCCATCCATAGACTTTCTTCGGGTTTGACCGACCAACGAAAAGAATGGCCAATTTAACGCCAGAAAATTCAGATTTATCCGACTTTACCAAAATATGTAGGATTTGTCGTAAAGAGAAGAGCACCTTAATAAATATATTTTTCTCAGATGCTGCAGAAGTTATTTCAAAGATAGCCTCTATACAGGTTTGCTACATTTTTTAGAACTAGATTGACTTTGAACCGGAAAGGGAACACTGAAATAGGCGCAGTGCTGGATAATGAATCGTCAATTGCATGCAGTAGCCACCACGAACCGGAGGCTGCTGTAAGCAATAAATGCCTAGGAAGTGTGAAACCTGCGGCCACTTATTTAAACCTAAATCTAGTCAACCAAGTTAATAGAGTACTGGTCTTAACAGATGACTTTGGCAAGAAGCTTTATGATCCTCTGCATAGCACTTTAAATAATTGTTTTAAATTACAGGTAATATGCAAACCTTTTGCTAAGTTTAGAGATGTGATTTCATGTGCCGAGGTCTACATTAAGGACTACACAAGCGAAGATTTTGTGATCGTTCTTGCAGGTCTAAATAATGTAAATATCCGTTTGGATGACATAACGCTTCTTGCTAACAAGTGTTTTCATACAAATCTTATCATGTTCACTATACCTATTAACACGACTTATCGACTGGCAGATAGAGTCAATGATATTATGTTTATAAATGATAAAACTGTTAATATTGTTCATAATTTAAAATTCTTCACAACTAATATTGATTATGTTGACACTGCTAACAAATTTGTGTTGAGGGATTTCGTACATGATAGTCTTTATTTAAATAAACGAGGCATTTTTAAGCTCTCCAGGCTGCTGGCGGAATGTCTGTTGAACTTTAAAAATAGGGTGCCGGTGACGAACTTAAGATATATTAATACTGTTCCCTCACTGCCGCCAACATTAAATGTAAATTACTCGCTTACTAAAACTAAAACTAATGTAAGTTCTGAAGCAGCACAACGCTCTTTTTTAGTCGAGGCACTATACCAGTAAGTTGTTTTTCTATCCTACTATTAAATATTCAATCTCTTCGAAACAAGGTAGATGATCTGAATGTCTTCTTGCAGACTGAGGGTTTCCCTAGTATTGTGCTGCTTACAGAGCATTGGTTGAAACCTGGTGAGCCTTGTTCTATTCCAAAGTATAAAACAATTTCTATTTTTAACAGAACGGCCTCTATTCATGGAGGGACTGTGATTTTAATTCATGAGGATTTTTATGATATATTTCCTATGGTTAATATTGATAAATTTGATTTTCTGCTTGTTAAGGGTGGATTTGAGTTCTCAGTGGTTTATAGTAAGTGTAATAGTGTGTTTGTTCTATGTATTTATCGACCTCCGAGAAGCAGCGTGAGAGAGTTCGTGGAAAGGCTAGAATCCCTTCTAACTGCCATACCTGTTAACTCGAAAATTCTTTTATGTGGCGATTTGAACATTGATTATAATGAAGTGGGGTCTCTTGAAACTCAAAAGCTAAAAAATCTTTTTCTGTCTTTTAATTTGTCTATGCTTGTCAACAAACCTACACGAATAACTTCGAGCTCCGAATCTCTTATAGACTATGTATGTGTGAACTTTAATGAAAAAGTTGATAGTAACACTTTTGTAAAGCCATCAGGGATGTCAGATCATGAGGCAATCGTTTCTGTCTTCTCGCTCTCTTTGACCCTGGAGACCGGCTTTCGATATGGCCGAATCTATAGCATTTGCAATTTCCATAGGTTTCGTCAGCAGGCTACTGAGGAAAATTGGCTCCACATCCGGAGCTCTTGTGATCCCTTGTCAAAATTTAATGAAACTGTTACAAGGTCATTTAATAGGAACTTCCCTATCCGTAGGATCAGGAAAAAAAAGAGCAAGCCATGGTTGACTATAGGAATCAGGACGTCGGCATCGAATATTCGATCACTGCATGCGATGCGAAAGTTCACCACTGCCCCCTATTTTCATGACTATTTTAATAAATACAGATCTGTATACAGACGAGTAATTAGAGCGGCTAAACAAAGGTACTATAATGATAATGAATTCAAAGTTTTACAGGGATAAATGAAAAAGTGAGGGTAAAATGAATTCTGATGTTGATGTTTCTGAAAACGAACAAGAAATTCTCTGTTCAAAGTGTAATGTTGCGATAAATGAAGATGATAGTATCTACCAATGTGATGTGTGCCAGGAATACATCCATAAATCCTGTGTTGACTTAACGCCATCGGAAGTAAAATGCATGCCCTTACAGAAGAGAACTTTGCTATTTGTCTGTAAAAACTGCATGATATTTGTTAAAAAACTGCCCCTTATGGTAAGGATGCTTGAAGAAATTAAAATGGATATAAAGGATATCAAAGCTGAGAATGAACTCAAAGTAAAAAACAGTGGAAATATGTCACAAAAAGAAAGCTATTCTGATGTTACAAAACAAAAAGAAACGAATTCTGTTGTTATTATTAGGCCTAAAAAACAACAGGGAAGTCAAATAACCAAAAAGGACATTCGTAGAAACATTGACCCATCTGGGCTAAATATATCCAAGTTCCGTCAAGCTCATAATGGAGCTGTAATAATTGGCTGTGAAAGTAAAGACCAGATAAATCAGCTGCAGGACAAATTAAAACAAAATTTAGGTGAGGAATATAACGTTGTACTGCCAGATCGAAAGGAGCCAAAGTTAAAGATTGTGAATATAAATAGTGAGGATGTCAGTACGGAGGATGATGACCAGTCCATTATTGATGGGATTACTAAATCAAACAAAGTGGAGGTTAAAGGAGATTTTCACATGAAGATACTAAAAAAATCTACAAATAAATACAAAAACGTAAGTTTAATTTTGGAAGCAGATCCCAGGACACATAACTTTTTACTGAACCTGGGAAAAGTTAAGTTAGGATGGTCCCGATGTTCTGTTTTTAATCATGTTAGCGTTCTCCAATGCTATAACTGTTTTAATTTTGGACACTATGCAAAGGACTGTAACTCAAATAAAGTGTGTTCTAAATGCTCTGAACAGCATCAACATTCTTACAAAGACTGTAAATCACAATCTCTCAAATGTGTAAATTGTCTAAAATTGTCACAAAGTCAAAACTTACAGTTAAATATTGGTCACTCACCTCTTGATAGAAATTGTCACTGTATGTTAAAGGTTTTAAATTTACAAAATCAAAAAATTGAGTATTTTTCTGGACACTAAGACAAAGCAAAAATGAATAACGGTACTAAAAATTGTGTATTTAAGTTGGCACATCTTAATCTTAGGTCAATTTTTACAGGTTTTCAGGAATTTGTGAGCATAATGCAGGTGGGCGATTTTGATGTCATGGCAGTAACAGAGACTTGGTTACATGAGCATGTTGCGTCTGATCCATTTCTTATTCCTGGATATAATTTTCTTCGATGTGATCGTCCCCAGGTAAGGGGAGGAGGTGTAGGAATTTACATTAAAAACATATATCATGTTGAAAGATTATTTATGTCACAAGAAATTGATGGTTTTGAAAATCTGTGGGTAAAAATTAAAATTAATTGTAAAATATCGTTTGCTATTGGGGTAATTTATCGCACAAAAAATAATGTTTTAAACTGCGCCCAAGCACTCGACGACTTCTTTCCTGAAATTCTACCCTCTTCTGATTATATTGCCGTTTTGGGAGATCTAAATATTGATTTCCTAAGTGTAAATACTTCAAACCCAATGCTTGAATTGATGGATACCTTTGACTTTTCACAGGTTATACACGAACCGACACGAATATCAAAGAGTAGTTCTTCCTTGCTGGATCCTATTTTTGTTAGTAAATCAGATATTGTTCTTTCATCTGGCACTCTTGATGCTGAAAACGTCAGTGACCACAGAGTTGCTTATTGCAACATTGGGGTACCTGCCGGGAGGAATGCTCAGAGATTTATTTCTTTTCGAGATTTCAAGTATTTTAACGAGGATGAGTTTTTTGATGATCTGTTAAATGTACCTTGGGACACTATTTACTATATGGCAGAAATAGATGATAAGGTTGAATTCTTTACTTCTCAACTATCGTTATTGTTTAAAAAACATATACCCCTGCGCACAGTTCGAGTAAGTAAACCACCTGCACCTTGGTTGACACCAGCTTTAAAGATAATGATGAAGGAAAGGGATAAGGCTCTTTTAAAATATAAAAAACAACAATACTCCAGAGAACTGGGAACATTACAGAAGCCTACGCAACTTCACTCTTTTGTCTGTTCGTAGGGAAAAATCTGGGTATCTACAGTTTTTAGAAAGACAGAAAAACGAAAAGAAACTCTGGCAGGGGTTGAGAACTCTGGGTGTATATTCCGGATCAAAAAGTGGTGTAAATATTCCACCTGCACTTCAAGATCCAGAATCTGTAAATAAATATTTTTTGAGCGTTTTTAATAAATCAAATAATTGTGTAAATAAAATCGCATTCTACAATGGTTCCAAACTGAATGACGACTTACATTTTAGCTTTTCAATGCAGTCCCCTGAAGAAATACAGAAGCATGTTTACAGTATAAAATCAAATGCAGCTGGAAATGACGAACTGACGTTGGATATGCTGAAACTTAGCTTGCCAGCGGTATTACATCATTTGACCCATATAGTGAATTATTGTTTAGAAATGGGATATTTCCCAAAACAGTGGAAAGATTCAATTGTTTGTCCCATTCCTAAAATTAGCAATCCATCGAGTGTCAAAGATTTGCGTCCAATCGGCCTGTTATCGGTAATATCAAAGGTTTTGGAGAGAGCTGTACATTCTCAAATAAATAGCTTCCTTTCCGAGAACAGACTGCTATCAGTGCACCAGTCCGGATTTAGGGGAGGTTACAGCACATCAACGGCACTATTGAATGTAACTGACAATATTATACGAGCGATCGATAAAAATATGGCAGTGGTTTCAGTCTGCCTTGATTACTCTAAGGCTTTCGATGTGTTGGACCATGACCTGTTATGTGCAAAACTGCATTACCTAGGCTTTGATGCAGTATCATGTCGTTTCTTTGCAAGTTATCTTATGGAAAGACAACAACGGGTACGTATAAATAACACCTTGTCCTCTGCTGGAAATATCGTGTCTGGGGTCCCACAAGGTTCAATCCTGGGTCCGCTTTTGTTTCTTATTTACACCTTTGATATTTTTGATGCTGTTCAAAACTCACACGTACAGTCTTATGCTGATGACACCCAGCTTCTCCATTATTTCAGACCTGCTGATCCAGAATTAATGATTTGAAATGGCTTAGAGTTCAAAACACAGTAAAATTACATTTTATTATATTTCTCACCAAATTAATAAGATCATCTACTCCTTTATACTTAAGAGAGAAGCTCGTTTTTCGTGATGCCATTCATAATCGCGCTGTCAGACATCAGGATCGTCTTACAATGCCCCTGCACAAGACTGCTTTTTTTCAGAGGAGTTTTACTTACATGGCTGTGTTCAACTATAATTCCCTAAGCAGTGATTATAAGAAATATAGTATTGATATTTTGCGTAAGAAATATAGACAATTACTCCTGACTGAACAGACCTCTGCACTTATTTAATTAAGTATATGAAAATAGATTTCACTATTGTATTTGTTTTTGGGTCGTTATCAATATTTTATTAGTTGTTAAAGATATTTAAATATGTATTTGTTTCAAGGGTTTTTTTATAGTATTATTAGGGTACTGTTAGAGTATAAATTATGTATATTTTTTACTTATTTTATAAAAGTACCTATATATAGTTTATTATTTATAATTATTATTCATGTTGGGTTTTTCTTATGGTAGGAATGGTTAGGTGTAAGAGTAACTAATGTTAAATCTCGCCATTCTTACTGTATTTCTTTTTCTGAAATAAAGACGTTATTTATTTTATTTTTTTATAAAATAAATAATGCCAGCAATAAGGCCAAAGAACATTGGACAATTGTAAATTCATTGAGAGGAACGTCGGTGTCTCCGGGGGATCATCTTAACATTGATTCCAATGCATTAAATTAATTCTATTGTTCAGTGGCTGTTAGGCTGATATCTGGTTTGCAGCCTCAGATCGACCCGCTTGCTTATCTCAAAGTATCTATATCGGATTCGTTTTACTTGTATCGTACTGACACTCTGGAACTTAAAACAATCATAAAGAATATTAAAAATAAAAATTCCTCAGGAATAGACGGAATCTCACTGAGAATATTTGAAAGCCTTCCTGATCACTGCCTTAATGTTTTGTCTGATGCAATTAATATGTCCTTCGATAGAGATAATTTTCCAGATTGTCTTAAAACGGCAATTATTAATCCAATATATAAGGGTGGCGATTCCGAGGACCCGGCAAATTTTCGCCCCATTTCACTCCTACCAACTCTATCTAAAATCATTGAAAGGCTAGTTAAGGAGAGAATGCTCAGTTTTATCCAGCGCCACAACATATTGCAAAATTGTCAGTTTGGATTTCAAAAGGAGAAAAGTACAGCGGATGCTGTGTTTCACTTCTCCGAGAGTTTGTTTCTGGGGCTTAATGAGGGCGAACTTGCTGCAGAGGTGTTTTGCGATTTCTCTATGGCTTTCGATTGCGTAAATCACTCCATCCTTTTACGAAAGCTTTCGTGTTATGGCTTTAGGGGGGTGGCGTTGGATTGGTTTTCATCCTACTTGTCTAACAGACTGCAGTTGGTGAGATCTCGGGGATGCATCTCCGGTGCACTGGCTATAAAAAACGGCGTTCCTCAGGGCTCCGTGTTAGGACCCTTGCTATTTCTATTGTATCTAAATGATTTGGTCACAATCACTATACAAGGCAAATTTACTCTCTTTCCCGATGATACTACGATCCTATGGATGGGTCGAGATGCAGAGGCTCTTATGAGCACAGTCTCACATGATCTGGGTGCAGTTCGGACCTGGTGCGATTCTAACTACCTTAGTTTTAATACAAATAAAACCAATATAATAACTTTTAAATTTAGCCCCTCGAGTGTGAGTTGTCCTGTTGCTAGTAAGCCCAGTGTGAGGTTCCTTGGTCTGAGGATGGACGAGAGGCTGAAGTTTGATACGCATATCCGGGCTCTCAATGCCAAGCTGGCCTCTGGTTGCTATGCAGTTCGTGTGGTATCAAACGAGTTGGGTATTGGAATGGCAAAAAACGCCTATTACTGCCTGATAGAGTCGCATCTCAGGTATGGAATTCCTTTTTGGGGGTTTTGCAGCCAGTCTCTCTTTTGTTCTGTGTTTGTTTTGCAGAAGCGAGCAATTCGTTATGTCTGTAAGGCAAGGGCCCGGGATCACTGCAGGCCCTTATTCATCGAACAGGGGATTTTAACCTTGTCCTGCCTGTTCATACTGGAGACAGTGCTTCTTGTTCATAAGCGTTTTGGGGCCAGGCGATCTACTCATCATTATCTAACGCGAAATAGCAATGATCTGCCTATTCCAAAGTCAACCCTAACCAAGAACTCTCTTATGTATGAGGGCTTGAGGATGCATAATCATTTGCCATCTGCTATGAGGGAGGCAGCTACTCCGGTGATCTTCAGGGGTATGGTCAAGAGTAATCTACTGGAAAAAGCTTATTATAGTTTGAACGAGTTTTTTGAGAACAAATTGTAGTATTAGTAATAGCTTACTTTAAATATGGTCAATTTACATCGTTATATTTTTGCATGCTGCCTTATTCATATACTGTATAATATTTGTAAATGCTATAATATTTTGACTATTAAAACAAATTTTTAATTTTAATGGAAAACTGTAGGTTTGTAAATTTTTCACTGTGATTTGCAAGGGATATTGTGTATTTAAAATGAACCTAATAAATTAGTATTATTATATTGTTCTAATAGGTACTATTAGATTTTGTTATTGTTTTCAATGTATTTATATTCTTGTAGTTAGTTTGATGTGTTTATATATTTTTGCTTATATTTTTATTTGCTTTGTA
Source organism: Polydrusus tereticollis (assembly GCA_963920685.1). Lineage (NCBI taxonomy): Eukaryota > Metazoa > Arthropoda > Insecta > Coleoptera > Curculionidae > Polydrusus > Polydrusus tereticollis. Next base: position 67,958,507 of record OY987330.1, read on the forward strand.
TATGAGAATAATGTTCTTTTTACAATAAAGCATATTTTGGCTTGGACTTTGACTATAAAAAAAATAAAAACCCAACCACCAGTAAGTTTGCGTGAGTGGTGGGGGAATAAAAAATTATTAACAAAATAGAATAATGATAGTAATACTTAAATAATAAAATAAAATTCTTTATTGTAGGACAAGCCTAATATACAAAACATTAATTACATTAATCTTAACCCTTAACTGGTATCGTCATTTTAGTAGTCATAACTGGTATCGTCGGGTCATTTCTGACCCGACATTTTTTTTTTAAATATACCTATAAAAAAAAGGACTAAATCAAATTGAAGTTCTCATATATTTATTATTATATCGTTATGTAAGAGCATTTTTTAAACAAAGGGCTGGCTGCAAAAGTTTAACATAGAAATGTATCGTGCAAAAGTAAAAAAACTGTATATTCCTTATATAAAAATGTACTGATCTATAATAATGTAGGTACTTAGGTACTAAAACTAAAAATGTAAATTATTGAAAAAAAATTTTTTTTTTGTTAATTAACAAAGAAAGTGCTGTTCTTTCAAATAGTTAAAGACTTATTGATATAAAACCCAAAACAAAAAAATGTACAAGGACCTTTTAAGACATATTATGGACCCCGGACACTAGAACCGCCGACTTAGAGTGCTATTAATCGACTGCCACTCAACAGGCTAACGCATCTTCGTGTTTTAGGAGAAGTCCCGAGAGCTGTGATTATTTCGCGCTTATTTGGAAAAAATACGATGGGAAATTTATCAGCTCGGGTCCAAAGTGACCCGACGATACCAGTTAAGGGTTAATATAAATATCTGCCAACATTACAAATAACGGCATAACTAGTCAACTTGATCCTGACTGATCTCATTCTGTGGCAATCCTCACTTTCGGTTTGGAACTGCCAGTGAGTTTCTAAGTCTTAATTTTAGTCTCCTGTTAAATATACCACCTTCTAGAATCTAAACAAATATGATTGTTCGTTGTGTGAGGTACTGAGTGCCGTCCATTTAGGTCAGCGTAATTACTAAATCTTCTCCTCGATCTTCTCCATCATACAAAATACAGGGGTGATTCTATGAAAATCAGATCACACAGTAGGTACCATTGTAATTGCATTGTAAATATTTCTAATTTACAAAGTATTACCTACCACTACTATAACTATACCTACTATACTCTTTATCCTACACGCGTTTTTTTAATTAATTATTTTCAAAGTTTCTAAATTTATATTTTCTCTTAAGAGCACAGATAATGGCAAAAATGTCCGCCTGAGATTAAATTTGATTATATGCATGGCTAATTGTGGATAAATTAAATTAAACATCAATATTTGGTATACCTAGTAAAATCAAGTATTGCTAAAATAGTTGTATCATTACCCTGTACAATCCTAAATAAATAGGTTACATTTATCTGAACATTTATCATTTCCCTCTCCTGTCTCTAAAGGTGTCACTCTAATAACCACCTTTACTTGTGTTTTAGCTTCAAGAGGGAGATTGTTTACCAGAAAACATCTGTATTGCCTGCATGGACAAGACTACAGAATTCTATCAGTTTAAGCAGCTTTGTGAACACAGTGATACAATTTTTCGTTCTATTTTAAATGTAAATGGAAATAAATGTTTTCCTTCACTACCGAGTTCACTACCTATTTGCAAATTAAAAAAGAAAAATGACATTTTAAGTAGCAGCAAGAAGAAAATAAATAATGCAAGTTTGACAGTAAATAGAACTAAAAGCATTAGTGAAAATGATCTTTATAAAGACCATGATATTGAAAAAGAAACATCTTTAGAAAATGATATTAAAACAGAAGATAAAATTGAAAATGAATTAGAAGATGGCCCATTGATTGAAATTGAGAATGTGGATGTACTAGCTAGCAAGGAGGAGGAAGATATAGATCAGCAGATAGGTATGGTGCATGTATAATATAGGTAATTAAGTAAATTTTAAAATGAATAAATAATGAAGGCTTTTAAAAGCCATCTTATATGCAATGGTCATATTCACTCCACTCCACTTAATTTAAACAGGTTGCAAAAATGTTTTGTCTAGAGGGGTGAATTCCTTCAAGCTGAGTTTGTCAATACAACATACTGAATATACCTACCTACTTTTTGTCCCTGAATATGGGAAAATTGTACAGTAATTTTATTCAAAAGCGGCACACCTCAGTGCCACGACACTAAGGTCATTTTTATGTAAAAAATGTTTAAAATTTTAAATGTTATTAAATTTGGAAAACGGTAGACACACATAAAATATGACATTCGAGGGGTGTATCACAATAAAAAATAGTGTACACCTATTTCCTAATTTCCTAAAAATTCCCGAATTTCCTTTAATATTTTTCTAAAAGCTATGCCCGGCGATGTGGTAGACTTATATTTGTTCTTCTGAGGCAAAGTCATTCTTTATTAAAATTTTTGCTTGCTGAAAAATACGATTGTCGATAAAAAAAAATCGTATAGAAGGTGTCCAAAGAGTTAAAAATTAAAATTTTTTACAAGAGGAAATTACCCTTACTTATTCTAAAGCTTTTAGCAAAATGCTATTTAAGAGAACTGTTTCAAATCATCACATCTTCTAAGATATTGGTTTTCATTAAGTTTGGATAACAATAATATTTTTGCTTTATATTTGCATTTCACTGAAAAGTTTTATGTACCTTTGATTTCATATACCTTTAAGTATCACCTTTGATTAGGTACTTTAGAAATATATTATTTCAGTGTGAAGTAAAACGTCATTGTCGTTACTTTTAAAGATTTTATTAGTTTGCGATGTTAACAACGGAGCAAAGGATACATAATTATTTATTTTATTATTATATTTAAAATATAAAATAAAACATTTAACAAAATACGATAAACATAAACCATAAAGGACGCATTTTTCCAGTTAGGATATAAGGGAGAGCGCCCACCAGAGCAGTGAATTGCTTGAGGTGAAGTGTCCGTGAAGCACACCTGCAACGCATTTCATGTGTGCTTGAAGTACACGCATATCAAAACAGTGTAAGAATTAAAGAATTGCATGCAGTGCGTAGGTTAATTGTCATTGTCAAAATGTCACCAACCGATAATGAAGATGTTTTAGCATTCTACATGCTGCACTAATTCAATATTAAATCGTTGATCATCACGCATTTTTATTAAATTTGTGAACACGAAAATAATTGTCCAGGGGTAAACCGTCCTGGAAATGTCAATGTCAGTCAATACGGAACACTGCAAGATATAACCTGAAAAGCTACAATTCGGGGCGCGTCAAGTGAAAATAGAACAAGTCCCATTTTTCAACACGCATGCCGTGCGGCACTGCATAGTGAGACGACTTACTTCTTTCGCACGGCTTCTGTATGCGTCATTGCATATTATGCATATAAAAACATGGTACGCTGCACTTTATACCAACCTCATGCGCACCTCATATCTCTTCACTTCAAGTGCACATCTTTGGTGGGCGCTCTGCCTAAGATAGTCATAACTTCTCCGCACTTCTTGGGATATTGCGTCTACAGCTTGTATAATTCTTTGTTTTAAAATGTTCTCATCATTTGGCAGTGGATTGGCATAAGTTAACTGTTTTAGGCGTCCCGACAAATACATATCTGCCAACGGTCAGGACTGGGGGCCATAAAACTGGATCATTTCGCCCGATCCATTTTTGCCCAAATTCCAAATCAAGCCATTCCTTTACTTCTCTAGCAAAATAGGTCGGGCATCTCTCTTGCTAGAAGTACATGTTACTTAGGTAATCTAATGGCAGTATTTAACATATTTAAATAAGACTTTATATTACAAGTATTTTAAAGAAATACGGTATTATTCCATAGTAGGAAACAGCGCTCGAAATATTTATTTTTTTTAAATATTGACGTCGGGTTGGAATTCTAAACATAGGATTAACACTCGGATTAACATCACGGCAATAGCGAACATGTTGCGATAAAGTAAAAGAAAAAGTTCCAAAATGTTTCATGAACTTTTAAATACATAGGTCGAGACATATTATGTCTCCTACCATGTATATGTATATTCGACGGTATATTACTCGGTATATTGTTAAAAAAAAAATTCAAATTTCCCATTTTCGAAATATTTTTATAAGTATTACTTAAATTTCCCGAAATTCTAAAAAAATTTCTAAGAATTTCCCAAAATTTTAATTTCAAAAACACGCCTATTTCCTATCGTGAGACATCCGTCGATGACAATATAAGTTTTTTTTATTTATTTGTATTTATTATTGTATCCCGCAGGCGGATTGCCTGTAATAATTTTTCGTCAGTAACTCTAATTTTACCCTGTTAGGCATAAAAAGTTTAGTGCGTGTGTAAAACTGTATTTAATCTTTAGACGTTTCGAAAATATTCATAATTCAACTGTGAACACCATGTACATTGCAAACTGATGGTGAGATGTAACTTAGAGCGACATCTCTTAGTGTTTAAACGAAGTTTAGAAGTCGGAAAGGAATCTCCTGCAAAGACCACCGGCCATAATTGCAAGAGTAGCTGCCAGACAGCATCAAACGCCTTTTTATCGGTTTGGAACGTAAATCGAAACAATAACCAGTAATTAAGAAATGTAAAAGGTTTACATTTCTCGTAAAGGTTCGTCTTTTCCCCTCGCCAGATGCATCCCCAGATACGTTTCGCCATGATGACGAAACGCACTTATATGCCGGGTGATGCGTCAACCCTCATGAGATATCGCGTTGAGTTACATCTTAGCGTCAGTCTTCGATATTTCTGCGCGCAAATGCTCTTGCTCGAACAAGAGTGTGCGAAGCGGATATGTTGGAGCTGCGAATCTTCGAAAGATGCCGAACTTCGGTAATACCGATCAAATAATTCATTATTATTTCCAGGTTTTTAGTTTTTGTAGAAATCTTAAGTTTTGAATTCGTTGGTTTTAGATCAGTTATAAGCTTTTTAATTGTCTGTTCTTAATGGTATTTCAGTATGTAAAGAAGAAATGTTATCTACTAATTAAATTTCTTGCAAGAAATCAAATATGAGAGATGCAAAATCTAACATTATAAGAAGCTGCTTAAGCTTTCTTCAGTCTATACTGCATATTGTAATATGGTAGGCACATTATATGGTTTTATATGAAATCAAACTCTGCAGGCAATAACAGAAATGTTAAAGCCACATTCTGTACTTATTAAATGAGATTAATATATAAATAAATAAATAATAAACAAATATTGTGGGTAAGTCATGCAGCCATAGGTACGGGTAAAAAATTTCTCGCCAAGCTTCCTTTGATACAAAATCATTTTTGAAATACTTGTCAGTAAGTACCCATACTGGTAATATTATAAGTGAAAATTTTCTTAACATCAGTTTGTTATATTAAAAATTACCAAAAAAAGAATGTGGCTTTTGCAATGTAAAATCTACGGCAAAGACAATTTTTTTGGTGTTTATTTAATATATATAAGTTAAATTCGGCATTTTGCTGGCTTAAAAGTTTTGTGTTAATAATCAATACTTTTTTGCTAAAAAATCTGCAATTAAATTTTTTCCCTTGTTTTGTCAAACACTTTGTACTTTTATATAGATTTATGTTTAGCATAAATTTACCTTATATTATAGAATGTAACTATTTACAATTTAATCAATTATTATGTTTTTCTATCAGAAAACAACATGAAATACGTCGTTTCCGGCTTGCCTGATCAAGCATGAAAGACAATAATTTGAATTAATTGAAGTATACAGTGTGTACATAAAGTAAGGAACAAATTCATTATTTAATAATCTAAAAACATTTCGTAAAAATTCTCGGACACGTATATAATAATTTTTAATTGCGCATATTTTGACATATAAATTTATTAAACAGGGTAATTCATGTAGTAGATATGACATTATCGACGATTTTTTTTTTAATGGAAACCCTTATATTTTAGTTCAGATCTGTAATCTCCAAGTACAGCTGATCACAAAAACATAACACACTTAGGGCCTAAAATTGAGAATAAATAATTTTATCTAAGGTACATTTTTTTAAAAGTAGGCTTATTTGCTGTTATGTTTTTTTTTTAAGTAGGCTTATTTGCTATTATGTAACTATATGATATTTAGATAATGACATTATGCTGTCATTATATTGAATTTTTCTAGTTTAGTTTTAGTAAGTTTAGTAGAAGTAATAAAATTAATGTTAATATGTAGTTACTATGCGTTTATCTCCCACACAAAGAATAGAAGTTTTTATGATGATTGTATATGATGACAGGATTCGTACCCGACAAGAAGTTTGCATTTTGTTCAACGCTAAGTACCCAGAAAGACCAATCACTAGATCAACTGTGAGTAAACTTGAAACAAAATTACAAGAAACGGGTTCTGTGGAAGATCTTCCCAGGAAAGGCGGTCCAGCTATTCCGGATGCTAAAAATTAAATATTTCATTGTCTATAAAAGAAGATCCCCATAACAGCGTCCGCCAGATTGGCATAGATCATGAGGCAGCTGCTATGACCGTTCATAACCTATTAACGGTAGAAAAATGGCACACGTTTAAAATCCGACTGGTTCATGAGTTGAATGAAGATGATCCAGATCGTAGGATGGAGTTTTGTCAAATATTAATGGAAAGATGTAACGCAGATCCTTTGTTTGTTGAAAATATCCTATTTTCCGATGAATCTACTTTTAAATTAAATGGTGAAGTAAACCGGCAAAACTGTAGATATTGGGCACAAGAAAATCCCAGGTGGATGCGTGAGCATCATACTCAATATCCTCAATAAATTAATGTTTGAGCGGGTATAGCGAAAAACAAAATTATTGGGCCATATTTTTTTGACAACAATGTAAACGGGCTAAATTACCTTCAGTTTCTTCATGACTTTCTTATCCGTTCGCTAGTTAACTTATATCCGAGTAGATATGATCCTGTAATTCTAGATGAAAATTTGTGGTACCAACAAGACGGCGCACCTCTACATTATGCAGCAGTAGTGCGCCATTATGGCACTCAAGTTTTTCCGAACAGGTGGATTGAAAGACGTGGGCCTATTGAATGGCCGCCTAGGTCTCCAGACCTTACACCACTGGACTTCTTCTTGTGGGGTCACCTGAAAAATGTTGTTTATAAAATAAGACCTGCCAACATTGACGATTTAAAAAATCGAATAGCAACAGAATGCAGGAATATCTCAGAAGAACCCATAATAAAAGACCAACTAGAGTTTATTGATCGCTTGGGGTACTGCCAGGCACAAGAAGGAGGACAATTTCAACACTTAATTAAATAGCTTATTTAATTTTTTTAAATTAAAAATACTTAAAAAAAAATATTTTTTTTACCCTGTGTAGCTACGAAACTATCAATTTTAGGCCCAAAGTGTTTTTGAATTCAGCTGTTCTTGGAGATTACAGATCTGAACTAAAATATAGTTGTTTCCATTGAAAAAAAATCGTCGATAATGTCATATCTACTACATCGAGATAACTATGAACGTATAATGCAGAAGCAGCGTGTTTATTCGCTCCGGTCTTATTTTGAAATTTTGTATTAAGTTGTGTTAAGCAAGTTATTTAGTCTACGTTATCCAATCTGGAACCTTTCGGTCTTCCCTTTATGTGATTTTGAGCTTTTCAAACCTCCAATTTACGCCAGTTTTAATTAATTTAATATAAAAGTGATAATATAGGTACCCTAAAATCCAACTCACCTAGTTCAACCTCTTTGATTAAATACTGGGCATGATGGCCGGAGGAAAGACCACTAGAAGCACCAGTGTATCGGGGGATGTACCTGATGAGGTCACAGAAAAACTTATTACAAAGGTATGTGCCAAATTTTCAAACCGAATGAAGGTGAAGTTTAATCAGCGTTTTGACAAAATTGAGGATAAACTTAATGGCGTTCAGGATACTTTGCATTTAATTAAGAGTGAGGTTTCCTTGAACTCAAAGGCAATTTGTAAATTGCAAGAAAGAGATGATCACTTGGAACAGTTAATTAAAAGGCGCTCCCTTCGATTTCATGGACTTGGTGAAGTTGGCACTGAAAATATAGTGGATGTTGTTACATTTATTAATCATCAACTGAATGTCCTTGTCACAAAGCAAGATATTGATGTTGCATACCGCATTGGCAGTAAGGATGGTCGCGATAAACCACGTGCAACTCTGGTTTCCTTCGTTCAAATTATGAGAGATGAGGTGTTTGATGCCAAGAAAATGTTGAAAAAAACAAACTATTCTATATTTGAAGATCTGAACCCACAACGCTATAAACTTTTGCTAGCTGCTAAGAAAAAATTTGGTAACAAGGCCTGGTCATCAAGAGGAAAAATCTATGTTTGGAATGAGCAGGAAAATAAAAGGATGATACTTAATTCAATTAATGATTTGTAATAACACTTTTTACTCTAATCGTTATTATAAGGTACCCATCATTTTATTGATTTTGTAGGAATATATATATAGGTATGTAAAAAATTGGCCATTCTACAAAATTCCTTTCCTTTGTATTGGATCTCTATTGATAAAAGGTATTGGAACTGATAATAATTTATCGCAAATTTGTTAGGATTTTTTTAGGTCAGAATAGTAGTTCCTTAAGTTGAAACTAGCATGTATGCTTTTTAACCCGTTTAGCTTTCGTTAAATCTGGATTCATTTATCTATCTATTAGTTTTTTCGCTAATTGTATAGCTTTAAGACGACAAACACATAAACATTTTATTTTTATATCAGGTTGGGGCAAATGAGTAAATTATGGCTATGAAAAATGCGTTCTTAGAATTTTCTCATTTTAATATTCGATCCCTTTTTACAGGTTTCGATCTTTTCTCAGGATTGGTGGCTGAGGGCTTCTTTGACATTCTAGGGCTTTCAGAGACGTGGCTCAAAGAGAAATTTTCCAGTTCTGGATTGCTCATTGAGGGATATAATCTAATTAGGAAGGACAGAGATGGAAGAGGTGGTGGCGTAGGTTTTTATATTAAAAATAATATTAAGTTTACTATTGTGGATATTGGCAATGCGGATGATGCCTTGGAACAATTGTGGATTCATGTGAAGGTCGGTTGTAGGAAGCTGTGCTTTGGCTCACTTTATAGGCCTCCGTCGTCGAATCTTGGTTTGTGTTTGAATGTTTTGGAGAATAGTTTGATTGCTCTCTTACCAGAGTTTGATTACGTTATTTTTGGAGGAGATTTTAATGTTGACTTCCTGCAGGGAAACAATAACCCAGGGTTAGTTTTATTCAACAACCTCCTTTTTAAATATGGGCTAACCCAGTGTATTTCGGAAGCTACTAGGGTAACCGATACATCTCAGACTTTACTTGATCTAATAATTTCAACATCTCCTGAGATTCTTGATATCCCTAAGGTGCTGAAGATGGGCAACATATCCGATCATTTTTTAGTCACTTGTAAGATAAAAAACTTTTTAAAATCTAAATCTAGGCCGTTTCTTAAAACTTACAGAGACTTTTCGAATTTTAATTATGATAATTTTGTTAAAGATATTTACCTTATTAACTGGGATTACATCTATTTGCTACAGGATATCGATGAAATAATCAACTATTTTAATACAAATATTCTTCAATTATTTGATACGCATGCACCGTTTAAAACGGCTAGAATTACAAAGCCACCAGCACCGCTGACTGGCTTACAGATAATCTAAAATTCATGATGAAATTAAGAGATACGGCTTTAAGTAAATACAAAAAACTTAGAACAGATATGGCTTGGAACGATTACAAATCACTTAGAAACTTAGTAAATATGTCCGTTAAATCTGAAAAAAGAGCCTATTTGCAACATGTTTTCCGTACTAATCCTAGAAACTTTTGGCAGACATTAAAATATTTAAATATTGGCACCAGTTCTAATTCTCAATCTCATGATTTTTTAAAGCACACACCCGACACATTTAATGACTTTTTCGTCAATAGCATCCCTCTTTTTGTTTCTAATGATCATGATCATGATTTTATAAGTAACACTTACTTAAATAAATCCTATGCAGAGATGCAACCTGGTCTTACATTTCGCGAAGTCACTGTAGACGAATTTGAAAAAATAATTAATAAACTTAAGAGCAATGCCACAGGTGCTGATGGAATAAATCTTAAAATGATTTTACTTTTGATGCCATACCTAAACTTACATTTTACTTTTATTCTTAACCAATGTTTAAAAACCAATAAATTTCCCAGTTTATGGAAAATAGCAAATATATTACCCATTCCCAAGACTAACAACCCTACAGAACTGTCTCATTTTAGACCCATTAGTATTTTGCCTACAATGTCCAAAATTTTAGAAAGAGTCATGTCGGACCAATTAAATGATTTCCTTACTCATCAACAAATTTTGCCATCTACACAGTCTGGGTTTAGAAAAAATCATAGTACTGCAACTGCTCTGATGTCGATAACTGACGATATTCTCAGAGCACATGACCAAGGCAGAGACACTTGTTTGGTCTTGTTAGATTATAGCAAAGCTTTTGACACACTGGATCATAACATTTTAAATATTAAATTGAAATATTTTGGTCTAAGTGAACATGCACTGAAGTTATTTGAAAGCTATTTCTCAGGTCGACAGCAGAGAACCGTAATTAATAATCGTACTTCTGATTCATTAGGAGTATGTAGAGGTATCGCGCAGGGCAGTATACTGGGTCCTCTTATTTTTTCTCTGTATACAGCTGATTTTATAAATTTTTAAGTAATTGTAAATCTCATCAATACGCCGACGATACCCAGGTTTTATATTATTTTTACCCGGATCAAGTTGATGCTGCGGTTACCAACGTAAATAAGGATCTCGAGGTTATCTCAAAAATTTCTGCTGCTCATGGTTTAATTTTAAATGAAAACAAGACACAGATGGTGATATTTAGCAAAAGTGGGCGTGCTTATGATTTAAACATAAAATTAAACGATGTAAAACTGGAAGTCAAATCAACTTGTAAGAACCTTGGGATTGTACTGGATAGTAGTTTGAGATTTAATGATCATATTTCCAATATAATACAAAAATGTATGTTTAAACTAAAACTTTTATATTTAAATAAAGATATTCTCGATCCCAATATTAAATTAACATTAACTAATACGTTAGTGCTTTTCCCATTTGGCTTACTGTAACATAGTGTATTGGCCTGCACTATTGCAAAAAGATAAAGACAGTCTTCAAAAGCTTCAAAACTATTGTCTGAGATTTGTTTTTAATGTACGTAAGTATGATCATGTTTCTCGGTACTTATTACAATCGAAATGGTTCAATATGCAGGAAAGGTTTGAAATTCAATTTGCGCGATGTATTTATAAAGTCATTATTTCAAAAGAACCAAGGTACTTACTGGAAAAATTAGCTACAGGTTCGTATACGCATAACCGGCTAACACGTCATGGAGGTTTGTTTAGGATTCCAAGACACAGCACCGCACTTTTTCAGCGCTTCTTCACCTACAATGCCACCAAACTCTTCAACTCATTGCCACGGAATGTCAGGGAAGCCCCCACCCTTGCCACCTTTAACTCACTACTGAGAAATCACATTTTATTTATTCTTGTACATTTAATATTTATTAAGTTTTTTCTTTTTCGAGTAATTGTAGGACAGGTTAGTTCTACATTCTACATTCTTAAACATAATATTTTTTATTTCCTATTACTTATTGTTTGTATGTAGTTTTTTCCCAGTGGTTGTATGAGCAGCTCTGCTGAATACCGCCACGTTTTTGATTTTTTTTTTATTGTAATTTATATTTTATTCCTAATAAAGACATCTTTATTTATTTTATTTATTTATATGAGTTACCCTGTATAATAAATTTATAGGTCAAAATATGCGCAATTAAAAATACGTGTTCAACGTTTGACGACAGACTCCTGACGTCAAAATAGGTCGATCTAAGCCAACTTAGTTATATCCAAAATTGTCTCGTTTAGCCGGTAAAGAGCGTCAAAAATTTGTAAAAATATTGGGTTTCCTAAACTACGTGAAAACCTGCTAATCGATTTTAATGATTTTCAGTATGTAGACTAATACTATAAAATGACGTTTTCTAGTAGTATAGTCACCGGCTGTAAATAAGTGGAAGTGTTATAAAAGTGATATAATACGTCAACATTTCTCCTGATTTTTTATATCAACGGCGTTATGACAACCCAGATATTTTTGTCGAGTGACTGGATGTATTTGGAAGCTATTTTACCTCTTCAATATTTTTCGTTGGATGAGCTGTTTTGCCAGAAAAAAAATATTGACAATTACCTGCATACATGAATTATTAACATTAGTAATAAAATTAAAATCAAATTACCTGTAACAATAATTTTTTTAGTGACCTTGTTGCTATGGCATTTAATAATTTGACAATCATTGACAAATTATCACCTGTCTATGAAATTGACATTCTTATATTACAAGTTCATTTTACTATTAAATATGGAAAATTATACGAACTTTGAGAAGGTTGACATGCTCCTGGTATACGGGTTTTGTCAAGGAAATGGGCGTCAGAGTGTTAGGGTTTACATGGAGAGATTTCCTAATCGTCGAATACCAAACCACCAAACATTTGCCAATATCGAGCGTCATCTTAGGGAAACGGGCAGCTTTGAGAAAAAATTTGAAAGCAGAGGTCGTATGCGAACAACTCGAACTGTGGAAACAGAAGAGAACATTCTGGAAAGAGTTGAAGAAGAACCAAGTACCAGTACCCGTCGCTTAGAACGTGAGTTACATGTTCCTAAAACGATTGTCAATGAGGTTTTTAAAGAACAGTTGCTACATCCAAATCACGTGCAAAAAGTCCAGGAACTTTTACCGACTGATCCCCCAATGCGGCTTACATTTTATCAATTTATTAGAAACAAAAGAATCCGTGATCTATATTTTTGTAGAAAAATATTGTTTACTGACGAGGCGTGCTTTACAAGATCTGGAGTAACCAATCTGCACAACGAACATATTTATTCCGATGAAAATCCACATGCCATTAAAGTTGCACAACATCAGCATCAATTTAAATTAAATATTTGGGCAGGTATTATTGATCGTTACCTTATTGGTCGTTTTGTTATTCCAGACAGGTTAGATGGAAATATGTATTTAAATTTTTTGCAAGACACATTATTACGAATTCTTCTGGAAAATTTGCCCCTTTTACTTCGGAGGGAAATGTGGTATATGCATGATGGTGCCCCGCCCCATTTTTCCGTTGCCGTTCGGCAATACTTACACCAACAATATCCCAACCGATGGATTGGAAGGAGCAATGATGCACTAGTAAAATGGCCACCACGTTCTCCGGAGTTAAATATGTGTGACTTCTTTTTGTGGGGCGCTATTAAAACAGAAGTTTACAAGACTCCGGTAAACATACGCCACGATTTATTGACGCAGATTTTAAATGCAGGCAACGATTTTAATAACCTCGAGATATTAAATAGGGTCCAATATCATTTTTTAAGGAGTATTAATAAGTGTATTTAGCAAGATGAAGGTCATTTTACACATTTGCTTAAGTAATGTTTTCGTTTTATATTAATTATTGTCATAACGCCGTTGATATAAAAAATCAGGAGAAATGTTGACGTATTATATCACTTTTATAACACTTCCACTTATTTACAGCCGGTGACTATACTACTAGAAAACGTCGTTTTATAGCATTAGTCTACATACTAAAAATCATTAAAATCGATTAGCAGGTTTTCACGTAATTTAGGAAAAACCAATATTTTTACAAATTTTTGACGCCGATTACCGGCTAAACGAGACAATTTTGGATATAACTAAGTCGACTTAGATTTTGACGTCAGGAGTCGGTCGTCAAACGTTGTACACGTATTTTCCGGACACCCTGTATACGTGTCCGAGGATTTTTACGAAATGTTTTTAGATTATTAAATAATGAATTTGTTTCTTACTTTATGTACACACTGTATATATCTTTTGAGATACATAATGGGGGCGAGGTTATGTCAACCTATTGCATTTTCCTTCGATCGTTTGGGTCTTTCGGAGCTCCAACATATCTGCTCCCCAGCAGTCAGATCCTACCCTCGACAAGGCGTCATACCGCGAAACGCGTCTGAGAACGGATCAGACGAGAGGAAAAGACGAAATATTTACTAACAATGTGAAGCGTTTACATTTCTTAATTGTTGACGCTGTCAGCTGTACAGATTGTCCAGTTTTCGTGTGTTTTCGTATACCGGCTCCCTTATTATAAAAGATAGATAGATGAGGTTTGCGGCTTACTGTTCTATTATTTTATGAATCTTTCATTGCTGCAAACGAAATTTTCATAATCCGCTCAGTTTCTGACAGACAGGTCGATTTTGAAATTTGGTAATTTTTGACGCTGCCCTATATCTCGATTATTTGATAACTTATCAATATAGTAAAAATGGGTTATTATACAGTTTTTTGTAGAATTCAGTGGCGTAGTTAGTTTTTCCTAAAAAGTTTTGTTTTTGGGTTAGTTATGACCCAACTTGTGTTTTTTTTAATTGGTCACCCTATATAATATTATTTCTTTGTCTTTTCCCTATTTTTAAGAGCTTTTCAAATTTCATATTTATTTCTTGTAAAAAGGGAGAATTTTAACATTTTTTGTAAAATTAATCATTTTTCTTATAAATTTTCGAAATTAGAATGTCAGAAACTGAGAGATCTATGAAAATTTTGTTTACGGCAATAAAAGTTTCATAAAAATAATAGAACAGTAAGCCGCAAACCCCATCTTTCTATCTTTTTCTATATTAGCTGGTATATAAAAACACACGAAGACTGGACATCCTGTATACCGGGCGTCCCACTAAGAATGGCAGTCGTCCGTATCTCAGAAAGTGTTAGTCGTATGGTTTGCGGAAAAAAAATATATTAGGTAAAGTGGTCATGAGAAATTGCTGGAAATTATGTTTAAGTTTCTCAGACTGGCGCTAGAGGGCGCAACAGTAACGGTAAATATGAATCACGAAGTTTCCTCAAAAGTCGCCTAGTTAAGGTATCCCGAAAATAACGTTTTTGTATATTTCGAAGATTTATTAATAAAATTCACCTTTAGAACGTGTTCGTCACTTTTCAAATAAAGTGGTGGGGGAAGGTTGAACATTATTTGTAATAAATGCTGATAACTCCGGTCTGGCTTAACATAATTTAGTAAATTTAGTTTTGTTAAAAAGGGCTTTTCTCACTCTATATATCATCTTATGAACTACGACAATATGTGTTTTACACTAGGCGCTAGGGGGCGCTGTCTTACAACTTCACAAACATTGCGCGTTTTTTCCATAATTGTAAATATAATAGTATAATAATAGTATAGTAATAGTAGTATAATAGTAAATTCAATTTTACCTGATTACAAGGATGATTAAAAGTCTAAGAAGTCAGCGAAAACCGCAAGTTAATATCTATTTTCAATCCGGAGATATCAACAACAATAATCATAATTACGGAACATTATGATTCTATTTTCAAGTTGCCATTGTAAAGGTTTTTTTAAGAGTCAAATAGGCCTTGGAAAAATAAAATATGAATTGAAACTGTGCACGCGTGTCACCTTTCATTATTACGTCAAAATTTTTGTCGTGCCAACAGTGTTTTGTCGTATTTGATTTTCAAAATACCTCTGTTACTTGAAGAAGCGGTTGACATCATTGCGGTGTATTTTGAATGTTTGGGAAATGCAACAATTGCTGAACGGGTTTACGCAGTACGATACCCTCAAAGACGACAGTAGAATGTTTAATCGTTTAGCTAGCCGTTTTCGTACTACTGGAAGTATTCGTCGCCCTGTATATCACAGACGCCGCCGAGGTCGAACCGAGGAAAACATTGCAAATGTTTTGGCATATGTGGAATAATCCACAAATTAGTATTAGATTAATTGTTAGAGACTTGGGCGTTACTCGCTCTACTGTGCATAGGATTTTATTAGAAGAAAGGTAAGTAATTATATATATATATATGTTATAACTCTTAAATAGTTTAGAATAATGCCAATATTTCTCTTAATAGTTTTCAAGTCAATGTAATAAGTATTAATTTTGTTTTTCATTAGGCTACATCCCTACCATATTGTGCTCCGCCAGGCTTTGACCCCGCAATATTATGATAGAAGATTGGATCATTGCTATTGGTTACTCAATATGATATTGGAAGATAGAAATCTCCTCTCCAGAATTTTGTGGACTGATGAAGCTACTTTCCATAGTAATGGAGGAGTAAACCGCCCTAATATGCATTAGTGGTCGCGGGATAATCCCCATTGAATGCGGGAGGTGCAGCATCAAGGAATATGGAGTGTCAATGTATGGTGCGGCATTTTGGGTGGCAGAATAATTGGACCGTTTGTATTTAATTAGTCGCTTACTGGGCAAAGATATTTACATTTTTTAAATTACGAACACCCAATTTTCTCGAAGATGTGCCCTTGGATATTCGCAGAACTATGGTTTTTCAACACGAAGGATGTCCTGCACATTTTGCGGCAAACGTTCGTCAATTTTTTGACGACACATTTCCTGCAAGGTAGATAGAAAGAGGGAGTATATTTCCGTGGACTGCCAGGTAATATTATAGGATATATTGTGATACGGTTAATGAAAGTGGTAATTTCTATTTTAGATCACTTGACTTAACATGCCTAGATTTTTATCTATAGGGGAGATTGAAGGATCTTGTTTTCGTTACCAGACCCACCACAAGGGAAAACATGATAGAAAGGATATTGGACAGCAGCCGCCATATCCCTATGGCGGAGGTGGAAACTGCAGTATTATCAACCAGGGAGAGATTGGAGTCGTGTATACAGAACGATGGGCGACAATTTGAACATTTAGGGTGCCACTGAGAATTGTTGTCGTAACGATATATTTGCTTAAAACATACGTACCTTCATATTTTGTTTTTCCAAGGCCTATTTGACTCTTAAAAAAAACCTTTACAATGGCAACTTGAAAATAAAATCATAATGTTCCGTAATTATGATTATTGTTGTTGATATCTCCGGATTGAAAATAGATATTAACTTGCGGTTTTCGCTGACTTCTTAGACTTTTAATCATCCTTGTAATCAGGTAAAATTGAATATACTGTTATATTTACAATTATGGAAAAAACGCGCAATGTTTGTGAAGTTGTAAGACAGCGCCCCCTAGCGCCTAGTGTCCTTGTGTAAAACACATATTGCCGTAGTTCATAAGATGATATTATATAGAGTGAGAAAAGCCCTTTTTAACAAAACTAAGTTTACTAAATTATGTTAAGCCAGACCGGAGTTATCAGCATATAATAATGTTCAACCTTCCCCCACCACTTTATTTGAAAAGTGACGAACACGTTCCATAGATGAATTTTATTAATAAATCTTCGAAATATACAAAAATGTTATTTTCGGGATACCTTAACTAGGCGACTTTTGAGGAAACTTCGTGATTCATATTTATCGTTACTGTTGCGCCCTCTAGCGCCAGTCTGAGAAACTTGAAAATAATTTCCAGCAATTTCTCATGACCACTTTACCCAACACTTTCTGAGATACGGCCGACAGCCATTCTTAGTGGGACATCCGGTACATTGAAAACCAAGCATTTTAGGCCGCCTCCTAAAATATCTACATGTTGTGTTGGAACGCTCTGTATATTGACATTTGATGTATCACCGATATCTTTGTAATTAAAAAAAAATATTTTAAAGTAAAGAGGAGCAAAAAAATACAGGATCTTAAAAATTCTTTTCTGTTTTCCATTCATACAAATTAATCGGCAAATGGTACAAGATTGGCGATCAGCTGATAAAATATAACAGTATTAGATAACCAGGCTAGGATAACTTAAATTGTGAAGATAACCTGAACTAACCTTAGTCTTCATTGGTGAAGATCGTTCCCCGTTTGTTTAGTTCTTCAACCAGACGATGATGGCGCTATTGTAGGGATTTTGTTTTATAAGGTTGTTTATATCCTAACGTTGGTAGCGGCAAAACATGTATTTAGAATGAGCGTGGGGAACGTTCTCTATCTTTCTCTCTCTGAATTCAACCGTACCGGCTAAGGTGCGATAAAGATAAAAATATGAGTTGTGTGCTGATCCATAATAAAAATATCTTCCGGTGTCGGACCCAAGCGACATTGACATTTTAATATTAAATTTTTAAATGAAGCGGCGCGACGTATATGTTTATTAAGTTTATTCTGCTGAAATGGTGATTTATAGTTGCGTTCCCGGATGTAACGTACAAAGCGGGAAACGTGTTGTTTTAGCGAAGTAATAAAAAGGGTGTATCGTAAAGAGCCAAAAAGGCACCTTGCGCTTATACTGTATACAAAATATTGTTGCTATCTAAAAAAAATGTATGCAGGACACCTTTTGATCCTGAATAATCATAAACATTATTTATATACTGATTTTCTTAGAGTTATGACAGCTTATACGATCTTAGTATAATATCCGTGTATTTTTAGACGCATAAACTTTGGGTAAATGCTATTCAAAATCCATTACTCTGTGGCAAAGACAAGATTGGCATTCAAGAAACTTATAGAGTTTGTCACACACATTTTGAATATGACCAAAAAATTGAGCATGGCAATAGAGGATCCTATTTAAAGCTGAACGCTGTTCCTATGTTAATTCTTTACAGCACAATCCTGGGTAAAACTTGCCTTATATAAATATCTTATATTAATAAAGCTTGTCGCCATATCAAAAACGTAGCTACAACTTTCTTTTAATCTCCCCAAATATATTGACTTTAATTCAAAAGGTTCGCGCTTCTAACTTTTCCATCAGAGTTAGAAGCGCGAAAATTTGAATTCAAAGTTGTAAAATTTAAATTTTTATGCGTGGCGCCGACCCCCCGCCCCTCGCCCACAGTGCTACATTCAGTTCTTCAACCAGACACGAATGGCGCTATAGGGGAACCAATTTAGTATGTTAAGTTGCCTATCTATCCCTACCAAAAGCGCATCTCCCTTGTCTATGTAGATACCTAAATACTACGCTGAATACAAACCTTTCGCAAGAGTTTGTCGAATATTAATCACTGCTCCAGTCTTGTTACAATATTAAATTTAATACAATACAAATAAGATTTTATTTGTTTGATTTTAGTTTACTGTGAAGATTGCCACCTTTCATTTGATCACATAGATGAGAAAATGAAACATTTACAAAAATATCACCCTTCAGTTAATTGTCACTACTGTCACATATGTATAAAGGAGTTTAGTACTATGTATAGTACCATAAATCAACTTCGAAGTCATTTAAAGTATCATAGGTAAATTATTCATTTTATATCCTATTTAAGGGAAGATACTTTAATTAACAGCTCATGTATACCAACTCACTTTAAAAAAAAATTCTTAGAACTTCATTGGCGGCACACAGTATACAGTGGAAACAGTGGCTCTTCGCCGGTACGTCATGGATAAACGATCAAGAGACAACGTGATTTACAACACTCCATCTTTATTTATTACAGAGTTAAAGGTGAATAAAAGCATAATAAAGCATTTCCGGGGTTGCTCAATACGTTTCAAATTCAAGGTAACGTGCTAACCAGAGACAAAAGATATTTGGAGAGTTATCCATTAATGTCAAAGTCGTCGTTTTGATCTGTCAACTTTAATTTGTTTTTAAACGTTTTTGTGCCTTCAATTTAATCCTATAAACTGTTAATTTCAAAGCCATTTTGATCGTATTTTTGTATTGGCGGTAAGTTATTATGGATATTTGTTAATATTATTAAGTCTGAACGCTAGACACGAAAATTTTGACGTTTATGAACTTAGACTTTGTCTTGACTTTTTAAATCTCGTAATTTCGACTAGGTTCCTATGGTTTAGGTCACGTGTAAGTAATGACGCACCGGTAAAGAACCACCGTTTCGACTGTATATATAACCACTTAAAATCACTGAGCGCTTTAGCAGCAACAGTTTTTAAGCGTAATTTCAATTTTTAGAATGGTCCCCAAATATCCATGTGAAATGTGCAACAAAAAGTTTAGAAGTACTTATCAGAAAACAATTCACATGAGACTTCATACTGGCGAACGGCCTGCCACTTGTGAAATATGTGAAAAGTCTTTTAGGGATCCACGGTATTTGGTAACCCATTTGAAAACTCACACTGGTAAGTTCAAATTAAAATTCTATAATTGGTTTCAAGCCCAATACATTTGCACAAAGAACTCACAAGATGAAAACAAAATTACAAAAAGTACACACTATAGTATGTTGCTTAATGCGAGAGAGTAATACATCATTATACCTTTTTACTCTTGGGAAGAAAAGGTAAAAAATTAATAATTACTCAGATTGGTAGCAAAAATGGATTTGTCGATGGCGTCTTACTAGCATTTGAATCAAAACGGACTGAAGGCTATTATAAAGACATGAACGCTGATATCTTTGAAGAATACTCCCACGAAATGCTAGATCTTATTCCTCCTGGGTCTGTTGTAGTCATGGATAATGCCAGCTACCGAAAGAATACCAACGTCTTCTTGGAAAAAGAATGGCATCATTCATTGGCATCATTCATTGGCTTACTGTAAATAAGACGCCATTTTATAATGATATGCTGAAAAAGAAGCTACTGGAGAATGAAAAGTTGAATTAACCTCTTTGCACAAAATTTGTTGTTGACGAAATCGCTTCAAAACGAAATATAACGGTACTTCGCCTTCCGCCATATCACTTTGAATTAAACCCCATAGAATTGGTGTGGGCGCAAGTAAAAGGGTTTGTTGCAAGGCATAACACCACTTTTAAAATGAGAGATGTTGGAAACCTCTTGCAAGAGGGAATGAAGACAGTTGATTGTGAAAAATGGAGTAAATGCTTCGAGCATGTGATTGAAGTAGAAAAAAGAATGTGAGAAGCTAATAACAAGCTAGAAAACACTATAGAGCCCCTTATTATTTCTCTGGACCCCAACGACGATAGTTCATCTGACTAATCGGAACATGATGACTAAAATTTAAAAATTTAGTTATATTGTACATTGTACATAGTAGATTTTTTTTATAAATATTAGTTATTCCAATTTATCTATTTTCATATTATTCTTACTTCTATATAAGTTTTTATCTACTTAATATTAGAATAATTAATATCTCAATTATCGGCCTATCTCTATAATTATAATCAAGTAATATTATTATTATTATACTTTTTATTCTAATAAACTACCTGAAGTAACGGCGCTGTCACCTTAATTTTATTCACCAAAGTCGTCTTTCTTTTGTATGCAAATTAGAGTGACCCTAATTTAGGGCCTATTCGGGGTGTGTAGGTCTGAAATACGGAATTTTTTAAAACTATCATTGCAATTTACCTGAAATTTGCAATGCAACCTTTAAGTTGTCCACCCTGCTTAATGGGTCCTGTCATTGCAAATTTACATTTTATTACTATCTGGCATTAAGAAATATATAATATAATAGGTTGATGGAACGTTGACATTTATGGCAAACTAGCCAACGGAACGCATTAAACATTTATGGACATGCTCTACCCAGCTAAAATACGCTCGTATTAGTATAATATTTAAAACGGAACATCCTGTATTTAACTTATTTTTGGAACCTATATAAGTTTTTTAACGACGTTCTTATTATTTCAGTATACCTATTTGTTACCGTTTTCGAGATATTAATAAATTCCCATTTTTTTAATATGACTTCCAACAACAATTGTTGATATTTTTAAACTCTGTGATTCCTAAGGCACTGAAATTTGGTGGGAGTCGGGCTAAACTAGTGCCTATACATAAGAAGGGAGAAAAACGGATCCAAACAACTATAGACCAGTTCTTTCCTGTCAGTGTTTCCAAAGGTGGTAGAGCAAGTGGTATACGTGAGATTGCTTGATTACTTCGTCAGGG
The DNA here is from genome assembly GCA_963920685.1 of Polydrusus tereticollis. Classification (NCBI taxonomy): domain Eukaryota; kingdom Metazoa; phylum Arthropoda; class Insecta; order Coleoptera; family Curculionidae; genus Polydrusus; species Polydrusus tereticollis. The sequence continues at coordinate 67,980,446 of OY987330.1, forward strand.
GTCACGTGTTCTCTGCGAGTCAGTACAGATTTTTGCCCAACTTATCAACGACTGATGCTATAATTGATTCACTCAATTTTCTAATTGACGACCTAGAAACTGGCAGGGTCGTGGCTGGAATCTATTTTGACCTGTCAACGGCATTGAAGAAGTTGGAGTTTTAGGGCGTGCGAGGTGTGGGCCTTTCTTTTTTTAAATTATATTTAATGAATAGGTATCAACGCGTTTGTATAGCGTCACTGATACTAGCAAAAAGATCCTTTGTTTTCTTAAATAGGGCCTTGATAACATCAGGCGTTCCTCAGGGATCTATTCTCGGCCCTTTATTATTTCTTATTTTTTCGAATGATTTGGCAAGATGCATTGGCAGGAGCAGTACATGTGAGTACGCCGACGACACGTCATGTGTTGTCTCAGAGATTAGTATCAGCCGGGTCTCGGAACTGGCTACGTTGGTTGTCGCAATGATGATTGACTGGTGTAAACTTAATGGGCTAAAACTAAATAATGAAAAAACAGTACTCCTTTGTTTTAGAAACCCTCTAAGTTCCCTGTATGTTCTTCAGAATGGACGATCGATTCCACAAATGTGTAAAACAATATTTTTAGGGTTGATTATTGAGGACAATCTATCTTGGAGGGAACATATAAATATAAATAGCGTCGAAGGAAGAATAAATACCGCCTGTTACGTTATCGGATTTTTGCATGGCCAACTTAGTACGAATTCAATAAAACTTTTTTTATTTTGCCTATGTTCAATCCATTATGCCATACAGCATTATGGTTTGGTTTAGGGCCGCTGACGCACAAAAGATTTTCTTTGCACAGAAATGGTAATTCGTGCCATCATGAAATTGCCTAGTACTACTTCACGTAGATATTATTTCGGGAAGTTAGAGATATTAACGGTTCCTTCTCTGTACATCTTGAACATAGCGGTATACAGGTATACACAAGGAGAAATATCAATAGGTTTCCTCGGAATCGAGACTATTATAATAATATATTAACACGGGGAAATGACAATCTTTGTGTACCAATCCACAAAACAACTTTTTACGAAAAGTGTCAATACTTCAACTTTATTAAAATTTTTAATGCCCTGCCAAATGAAATAAGAACAATTCCGAAACTGAGCATTTCTCGGAATAAGCTAAAAAAACACCTAATGTCCAATACATTTTATAGTCTAACTAAATTTTATGAGGCTGTTTAAGTTAATTAGCTAGTCAAATGGTTAAGTTTCGGTTGAATTTAAGGCTTAAGTAGCTGACTGTATACAAGGGCATCTTACTGCTGATTGAACTCTCGTTCGTTTCTTGTTTTCTTCTGGTTTGTGTAACAAATTAAAGCCCTAATATTTATTTTTTTTATTATATTTTATTTTTATTTATTTATTTGTTTATTACATTTTATTTTTATTATATTTATTTATACATTTATTATTTGTATGTGTATATTGTTATATATTTACTTTTCACTCTTAGTTACTGACTGCTCTACTTTAAAAGATACCTGAATGTAATTTTGTAATGTTGTCATTGTCAATGTTTTATATATTTTATATACTTCCTTTGCTACAGTATGCATGAGTGTAGGTGTATGTAAGGACCGGCTATAAATGAAATAGAGTGTTTTGTGTTACGGCTACCTTAATACCTAGATATACATTATTATATATGTTATATCAGTAAAACTCCACTTAACTTTTTAAAAAAAGATACAAAATTGGCATAGTAACGCCTTGTATACTATACGAACTTAACTTACAGTTTTTGAAGGTGCTTATACTAAATATTCCGCAGTGTCGGCATGGTTCACCCGCTAAACATCACGTTTTGCAATCATGCTGACGCTGCTTCTCGGAATTCGCGGGTCAAGTTGAGGACACGCGCTTAATGCAAATATTCTAAGTTCGTTGTTAAATCGCATATAACATATATTATAGATTTTTGACGTTGTAATGTTTCATACCTGAAAATTATATAGAATCAATTAAATTGAATTGAATTGAATTGTAGCTGGGTAGAGCATATTTTTTTATGCAAAAAAAAACACGTTTTTGGATCGTCCCGTTGACTGGTTCGCCATAAACGTCTAATATCTGATTTGAAATAAGTATGCACATTTTAAAAACATTTATTACCATAAGTACAGGGTGTGTCATAAAACTTCACACCCTGTATAGTATAAAAGTATGTGTAAACAGTTCATGGAAAGGTGTTCAAAAATGCAATTACTTTACCGGATCGTATAGGATCAGGTTGGTATCATGAGAACTTTTCATCAGCATCATATAAACCACAATTTCCTTAAGTTTCAGCCATTTTTCATAAGGTTTATGCAGAGTTCTTTTAAATTTTAGTAGTGTAGGGTAAGTTAAAAATGATTCATAAGATGCGCTTCTGTGAATTACAAGACACATCAATGCTTATAATTTGAAATACTTACAGACCATTAATTTTTTTTTCTTTTAGGTGAAAAACCATTCCGCTGTACAATATGCAAGAAAACATTTGGTCACAAGTTTAGCTTAAAGGTCCACATGAAAACACACTCTTTAGAACGGAACCATATGTGCAATCTGTGCGGAAAGACATTCATATATTCTCACAATTTGAAGATACACGCGCGGCAACATACTGGAGAAAGGCCGTATACTTGTAAATTGTGTTTTGCTTCATTTATCTCGGCTTCAATTTTGAGCGCTCACATGTTGACTCATTCAGAAAATAAACGGTAAGTAAAGGAGTAAGATCCTAAAATTTTACAAAATTCACAAAAAGGTTTTTAAATTTAATTTTAAAACTAGTATATATTGCGAATATAAAGTTTAAACGGAATTTTACGTAGATAGGTGGTATTTAAAGACATGAACTGATCTTATTGATAGAACTAATTTGTATCCGTAGGTTTAGCTGTCAAAAATGTGGCAAGAAATGTAAACGCTCGGGAGATCTTACTATCCACATGAGAAGTCATACTGGCGAGAAGCCGTACGCTTGTACAATTTGTTCTAATAGATATAAAATGTCATCTCATCTGACTGAGCATATGAAAACCCATACAGGTAAAGAGCGACAAATCCTTATAGAAAAATGCGAGGGTAAAAAAACAGTACATAATTGGAAACTGGCAGCATTACCCCTTTTAATATGGTATCTATAGGTTGGTACAATTGCCTACCTCACAACACTACAAAAAATGTCTGAGTGAATTGAATACATAATGTGATGATATTGTTTTTTAAACTCTTTATAGAACCCCGTGTAGATTATGAATGAATTTTCAAGATGTCATCTACTCCCACAGAACTAATTTTTTAATTATCATAACTTTAAAAGGTTTGCTTTATTTATGTAACCATCTGTCTGCCAGTTAAATTTTTTATCAATAATATACAGGGTGTTTGAGAAGTACGGTACGTAACTTAAGGGGATGATTCGTTGTGATATTCTAAAAGAAAAAGTTCATATGAACATGTGTCCGGATTTGCCCCATTTTTGATATACAGGGTGTTAAATTCGTTTTTTTGTCATTTTTTTGAATATCCTTTTCCCGATTTTATTGAAATTTCGCACCGATACTCATAATGATAAGGGGCTTAATTAACCTAACTAGATTAAATTTATTAGGTCCAGTGGCGTCCTGGTGAGCACCTTACCGAATATTATTGACCAAAAAATGTAGGTCACTGACTTTTTTAAAACTTTGATCTTTTCTTGGATTTGCCAACTAATAATACAACTTTTTTGTTCCCTGAATTGTTTTCGTATCTTGCTTCGTTTTCGAGAGAAAAAATAAAAACCACTTAATTGCATGTACAAAAAAAATACCTATGTATTTCAAAGTTAATTAATCATTTAAATTAAAAATATTTTTTTTTTTTAAATACTGATACAAAAAAAAATGCAATAGTTAATCAAAGCAAATGTTGAAAATGGCCACCTTCTGATAAAACTCACGATTGCATTCGTCTCACCATTGATTCTTTTACACGTTAAGTGTTTTCATCTAGTACAGGCGTTTTGTATACTAGGTGACCCCACAAATAATAGTCTAGAGGATTAAAGTCGAGACTACGAGCTGGCTAACCTTGTGGACCTGCGCGTTCAATCCAGCAATTAGGAAAAGTGTTGTCGACATATTGACGAGCAACTAGGCTAAAATGAGCTGGGGCGCCGTCGTGCAAGAACCACATATTAGTTCTTATTTCTAGAGGTACGTCTTCTAACAGAACGTCAAGTTCCTCAGATAGAAACTGCGGATAGGAGTTTTCATTCAATCGAGGTGGTGAAAAGTATGGTAAATTCATAATGGCTTCTCTTGAGAAAGAGGCCTCATCAGTAAATAAAATATTCGGTAGAAAATTGTTGTTATGTGCTACTGTATGCAGCAATCACCTGCTAAAAACAAACCCTGGCTGAAAATCAGTGAGAAGCAGAGCTTTCACACGTTAAATATGGTATGGGTATAGTTGATCAAGATGCAAAACCCTCCAAACAGTTAATGCACTTGTTTGAAGTTGCAATGCTATCTTTCTGGCACTGGTTAAAGGATCATCTTATATCTCTCGAAGTATAGCCTCTCCTAACTCAGGCGTGGTTACTGTTGCAGGTCTGCCAGGAAGTTCCGTACTACGTTTAAAACTCCCAGTCTTGCTAAAACTTGCATGGAGCTGTCTAAATGTTTTGACACATGGCAGTACTCTGTTTGGATAACGTTCCTGATAAATTCGTCTAGCTTCTTCAGCATTTCATTTGCTTCATAACTGAAATGCATCTGGGTCATTTTAGCGTTAGTAAATATATTCATTTTTGACATCAAAACTTACCATTACCTCACATTTTAATTAACTTTGAAATACATAGGTATTTTTTTTTTGTACGTGCAATAAAGTGGTTTGAATTTTTTCTATCGAAAACTAAGCCAAGGTACCAAAACAATTCAAGGAACAAAAAAGTTGTAGGTACTATTAGTAAATCCGAAAAAAAGTATCAGAATTAGAATTAGTGGTGTACATTTTATTGTCAATAATATTCGTTAAGGTGCTCCCCGGGACGCCACTGGACTTAATAGATTTAATCTAGTTAGGGTTAATTAAGCCCTTAAAATTATGAATAATGGTATCAAATTTCAATAATATCGAAAAAGGATTTTTTAAAAAATTATAAAAAAAAAACGATTTTTTATTAACTTTAACACCCTGTATATCAAAAACTCCGGACACATGTTCATATGAGCTTTTTCTGTTAGAATATCATAATGAATTATAGCCTTAAGTTACGTACCGTACTTCTGAAACACCCTGTATACAGGGCACTTCATAAAGCATGGGCACACGGCCGGGGGGTGGGGGAGATACCTCTTATAAAAATAAGATTATTTTGTATATGAACATTGGTCTAGTTCTCTAGTTCTGCTTCGTTTCGCAGTTACGGGGTGTTAAAGTTTTAAAAAATGAGACGTTAGTTTCAAAACAAAAAAAAAATAATGACGAGATTTATATCAAGTTTAGGCTATAAAAAACTTGCAACTGTTGACACTTTCTGAGATATTATTCTCATGGATGTAATTTGCAGGACCGGACTTACAGTTACGCCCTTCCCTTTTATTTAGAACGAAACCTTTTTTTTTTCAATTTCTTAATATAAGTACAGGGTTTTCACAGAGATATTTTCTGCAGGGCATTCTATAAGAGAAACCAAAACAATTTTTACGCAAAAATAAAAAAAAAAACGTTAACAAACCACGAGCTAGAAAAATTAACAATTTTTTTCTAAGACGATATATTTATAATATTTATAAAAGATCATTCTTTCCTGATTCCAAAAATATTGTTTTCATAACACATGCATTGAAAATATGACTTTCGATGCCGACGGAGCGGGTCGAAAACTCAATTTTAGGGTCTGACATAAAAAACAGCTGTTTTTTAGTGCATTCCACGACGAGTTTCTCGTTGACACGTGTGACATATTGTATATTAAATTAATTGTAATCACTGTAAAGTATAAAGACACTAAAATGCACACATGCGCTATATGTATGCGTGCGTACAATAGTATGAATCATGGAGGGCTTTAGGAAGGAGGCCGATCGAATATGGCCGAATTTTAAATTTACGTCCCTGTTTTTCGTTACTTCGCTGGTTGGCCGTCGAGGGCGCCACTGCACGCTTCCCATCTGTTCTTTGCAGGTTTTGATAGGCGAGTGCGGTATTTTTTTCGAATATCTTGAAAAATAAGCTTTGGAATCATTTTTTTGCGTTATTAATATAAACAATGAGTGGCGTACAATGTTTTACAAGTAGCGTTTGCTTCGTGCCGGGGTGTAAAACTGGTTATTCGTCTGATAGAAAGCTCAGGAAAAATCGTGGTGCAAAAAATCCTAATTTCTTTCAAGCCCCTAAGGTAAGCAAAAACCACAAAAGGTTCACAATATTGTTTATTAATAGTGGTCTTTCGTTACTCGTCTGTCTGTGTCGTCTATCCTTGATTTTGTCATCATCTCAGACGGTCATCATAGATCTTAAAGATAGATTATCCGACAATGGACGTATTTCTATTAACCAAATTTTTGATAATGTTAATCAAAATTTAATTAAAATTTATTCATTGTTACGAACTGTTAAACTAACTTTAAAAAGGTATTAGTAATTTAAGAAATAATATTTCTCCTTTAATTGGTATTTTATACAAATTAAGATATTATAATAGGTACCTACTCAAAATTTCAATATATATCAGTTTGCCAGTTCGTCGAATATTAATCCTTTAAAAAATTACAAAATAAAACCATAAAATGCATTCAAGGCCCCCCGCGCCTAATTATATTATACCTACCTACAATTTTGGAAAACAATCAATTATAGATATCTACCTATTGTATATATACACTGCGTCCATAAAGTCTTGCACAAATTCATTTAAAATTCAGGGGCTTACTTTTTTTAAAAACGCTCGGACACGTCAATTAGTACTTTTGTTTGCGCATTTTTTAACGTAAAATGTTTTTATACAGGGTGTCGCACGTATGAGGTATGAGGTCATCAAGGATTTTTTTTAATGGAACACCCTGTATATTATATCAATTTTGAATTCTATGATGAACACTTAACACCTCTGGAAATCACGGTTTCCGAAATATTGACGTTTGAAAATTTATTTTAAACACATTTATTGATGACCTCATACCTCATACGTGCGGACACCCTGTATAAAAACATTTTACGTTAAAAAATGCGCAAACAAAAGTACTAATTGACGTGTCCGAGCGTTTTTAAAAAGTAAATACCTGAATTTTAAATGAATTTGTGCAAGACTTTATGGACGCACTGTATATGATAGAATAATAAAAGTTTATAGTTAGTTGTTAGTATATATGTATACTATAATTTTTATTCCGTTTCTTTTCAATTTAATTTTAAAATCCCCATTTATAATCTTTTGTAAAGTTAGTTGGGAAATAAATAAGTTAAGAATCTTCTTCTTTTCAGGTCTGTTAAAAGGTGTACGTACTACCTATAATGAACATATGTTAATTTATTTTTAGTTTGAATTTAAATAAAAAATGTATATAGTAACGTGCAGATTGTGTAATTATTTCCTTTCCAAATAAAAAGTTGTTTGAGTGTCTATAAAGAGTAAAGACCGCCAGTATTTGAAAAAAATTAATCCTCCTGGTAATAATAATACAGTGTCTTAGAATGCAATACACCCTTTTACATGCTAGAATTATGTATCTAGGGAGTATCCCGCACCCGCCTCTCACACATATCTCGGTCTGTAGACTGTTTCAATTAACTAATTTCGATAAAACAGTTAATTCTCCCATAAGAACCCATGAAATTTGCAGTGGCAATGGAACAATGCGACCCTGGCGGCAGTTTTTGAAGCAATGCAAAAGTTGGACCGGAATCGATGTATTGCGATCGGTCTCCTTCCTAAAGCCCTCCATACTACCAACCAAACATGTTGTTTTAATCAAGCCCAAACCCTAAGTAAAATAAGTGTGTTCAAGAAACATAACAACACGTATAGACCTTTTCATTTTTGTAAAAACCGAATGGGTATCCTTGTCTGATTTCCGGGCAAAACAAGGATAGCGATACGACTGTGCTTGCGCAATAGATTCGTGAAAGTATATTGAGATATAATTATTTAGCAACACCAGTTCTGTCCGCGTTGCTACAAGATACTTACTCGGTTGTGACAATGTTTATGTTGGTCTGTCAAAAAAGAAAGCAGGTCTGAATAATAAAATTATGATCTGTTTCTTGTGTTGGAAATACCTGTGTTATATTTAAAGGTAGGTAATTTAATATATCTACTAGTAAGTATTAAAAGGTACAGGTTATATTATCTGTTGTATTATCTTTGAGTTGTTATAGTTGCCTTATTGTTTCAGGTGCCTTTTGTATAATAAACCTTTCACACTATACAGCGTGTCCAGAAACCATCTTAACATATGGGAACCTTTTTTATTTTAGACTTTAGGAAAAAAAGTGATTCTTCATAAAAAGTTCTGCATGGTCTAAAACCTAAAATGCAACTATCAGATAATAAATTCTCCCAGGCGTATACGAGGTAAGTCAAAAAATATGAATTTGGCTTAAAAGTAAAGTACCTTTATTTTTGATAATATCGAAAATTGTTATTAAAAAAAGTTGATCAGAACTAAAAACCACGTTCAAATATGAAATTACGCCCATTTACCTTGAAAAAATTATTTCGTCTTTTTTGAAACGTATGTCTACAATAACAATGCAAATTTAACTGTAGTTACATGTAATCTAGGATGGTTGTAACATACAAATTAATTGTTGATAGCAAGAAATGTTTGACAGCAACCGTCAAAACGCGTTAAAATTTATAAAACATAAAAATGGTAGCGTTGTTAACTTCTGAGGAGAAAATTGAAATTGTTTTGATTGTGGAAGAAAAATTCGTAAAAAATAATAAAACCTAATTTTTCATTGCATTACCTAATTGTAATTTAAACGTGGTTTTTGGTTCTGATCAATTTTTTTTAATGACAATTTTTGATATTGTCAAAAATATAATAAATGGTCTAAAGTTGCCATTCGAAAGGCGACTTAGCTTAAAACAAAGATACTGTGGCGTAATGTTGTTGTTTTTCCTGATTCCATAGTTTCTCTAATTATCTCACAGAATTTTTCAGAAAAGGGCGAGCAAGATTTTAAGAAGCGGTATTCATTCTCGTTTAGTAGGTCCAGCACGCCTTGGAAAACTAAATGAAACCATGACAACTAATTATTTTATTTGTCAAGGCGGACAGTTTCCTTTTAATTAAATATGGTGCTTAAATTTACAATCGAGGAAAAAGTTGAAATAGTGTTAATTGTTGGAGACCACTACAAGACGTACAGAGAGGCTGCTCAAATTTTTAATGCAAGATATCCAAATAAAATTATTAGCCATGTAACGGTTGGAGATATTTTTAATAAATTTAAAAATACCGGATCTGTAAGTAATAAATTTTCTGACAAGCATTAGGTTTGGCGTACGGACGAAGATACCCAATTGAATGTTTTGCTAGCTGTCGTGGAAAATCCTAAAATCTCATTGAGAAATATTTCACAAACTGTTCCACGACCTGTTACAAAGTCCACTGCCCAAGTTATTTTAAGGAAAAATAATTTTTACCCATACAAGCCAAAATTTCTTCACAAACTGCAGCCTAGAGATTTTGATTCACGATTTTTGTTTTGCTCTTGGTTTCAAGGTGAGGTAGAAGATGACCCACTATTCGCAAGAAAAATATTGTTTTCAGATGAGGCGATGTTCACCTCAAATGGAGTAGTGTGTTCTCAAAACTGTAGGTGGTGGAGTGATGAGAATCCCCATTTTGTAATTGAGTGTCGTGACCAGTATTCTTTCAAGACAAATGTTTGGTGCGGCGTTTTTAGGAACCAAATTGTAGGGCCGTACTTTTTTCGAGAAAATATTACCGGTGAAATTTACTTGAACTTTTTGGACACGGAATTATTTGAATTTTTTCATGGACTACCAATGAATATAAGACAAACACTTTGGTTCCAACATGACGGCGCTCCATGCCACAGCTCTGCAAGAGTGACAGAATTCTTAAACCGGACATTTCCACAGAAATGGATTGGACGAAGATCAGAATTTGCTTGGCCACCAAGGTCACCTGATCTAACACCTCTGGATTTTTTCGTATGGGGATTTTTAAAACAAAAAGTGTATACCCACAGACCTTTCGAGAACATAGACCATTTAGAGAGAATTATCAGAGAATGTGTCCAAGAAATTTCCCCTCAGATGGTTAGAAATGCAGTAATGGAATTTTCACGACGTACAACCGTTTGTATGGAAAAAAAACGGTGGTTATGTTGAAGCTTAGTGTAGTATTTCATTATTGTACTTTGTAATTAAAATTATTAAATATAGTTTTCCATTTACGGTATTAATATTATTGACTTTCTGAACACCCCGTATGTGCTGGCTCAAAACTTTTGTTTTGAATGTTATTTTATCAACAAGCAGAACTTTTTATGAAGAATAATTTTTTTTCGTAAAGTTAAAAATAAAAAAGTTTCCCATATGTTAAGATGGTTTCTGGACACGCTGTATAAATAAATGATTGGTGAATAGAAAGGAGCTGGGTTTTATTCTGGATCTCAACCAGTGTGAGTCCAAAAATAAATAATTATTTTTATTTTTTTTTAAATTGTTGTGGCTTTTACTTGATGGAAATTCATTTCTACTCAAATGAAAGACAAATACAGTCTAATTTCCACTATATTACAAATTACCTATGACGCGTTTCGCTAACACAGTAGCTTCGTCGGATAAGATTTTTTAAAAAACTTTAACTAAAATTTACATTATTATTATTCTGTTTAAGGTAGGTGAGCGAATGAACACAGTTTAAGATAATTATATGCTAAGAGGTAGATGGTAGGTAACCTAATTCTAAATAATGTTTACAATATTTATGATGGGAACGCCCTTTGGGAATTCCACACTGAACTTTTATGGTATTGATACTAATTAAAAAGGTGTAAACCTTCGCTCACCTACCTTAAACAGAATAATAATAATGTAAATTTTAGTTAAAGTTTTTTAAAAAATCCTATCCGATGAAGCTACTGTGTTAGCGAAACGCGTCATGGGTAATTTGTAATATAGTGGAAATCAGACTGTATTTGTCTTTCATTTGAATAAGTAATTAACATCATATATGCATCTTGCTCTCTTTGTGGTCACTCTCTTTTTACAAATAAACTTTAATGGAATACACAGAATTGCGAGGCATCTCAAGTCATATTTTCAATGCATGTGTTATGAAAAATTGTATGCGCAACTTGGGGCGACTCAACGATTTCACGAGTGTGATATCTGCCCTCGCTTCGCTCGGGCAGCTCATTTCACACTCGCATAGTCGTTATAACTTTCGCCCTTTGTTGCGCAATATACTATTGTCTACTGTATATTTATTATTAGCTCAAATCGTTTTTAAGATAATATGAGCGACCAAATTTTTAAAAAGCTGTATTAATTCTAGTTTAAAACGTCTAGAATGCATCGGAAAACAAAAGCCCTTACACCTAACACCATTATGATCCATTAAAATAGGACGTGTTGGAAAATATTATTATTATCTAAGTTATTACTTACCACCAACGCGAAGGTACGATAGAAATTGCTCTAAAAAAACTGTTTATAGGATTAAATTAAATTTCAAGACACAAAAACGTTTAAAAACAAATTGAAGGTGACAGATCGAAACGATGACTTTGATATCGATAAGCAACTCTCCAAATATCCTTTGTCTCTGTCTAACACGTTACTTGGAATTCGAGACGTATTGCGCAACCGCGGAGACGCTCTATTATGTTTTTATTCACTTTTATAGCTATAATAAATAAAGATGGGGAGTTGTAAATCACATTGTCTCTTAATGGTTGATCCATGACGCACCGGCAAAGATCCATCGTGCCGACTACATTATGTAAGTTTTAATGTCTAGAATAACTTGGAAAACAAAACAATGTTTATCAAGCCATTGCCAAAATCTTAAAATTATTCATTTCTTTTTCAAGGCATTCTAGACGTATGGAAACTTGTTGAATTTATTTACCAAAGTCTACACGTTGTTTGAATACGTCCCATTATGTGACTTTTGTTTTCCAAGGCATTTTAGACGTATAAAGGCTTCCACACACAGACGCGGCCACGGCCACGGTAGCGGTGGCGGCCAATCTAAACAGAAATAAATTAATAAAATCAGACCAGCGCGGGCAGGTCTAGATCAAGCGACCTAGGGCAGCATTCTGACATGCGGTGACGGTCAAATACAACGTGTCAACTTTGACTGCGGGAAGTGACAGTAGTCATGGCAAATAATATAATAGAATTATTAATAGAAAATGTTAAATTATGTACCATACTTTTTAATTCAAGCCATCCAAATTATAAAAATATAAGGGCTAAAAACAAAGTGTGGGACAAAGAGCAAATAGTAACAAAGTCTCTTCTTCCACACCGTCTATCATAATAACAAATAATAGAAATAAAAATGAAACCTGAACGTTTAAAAATATATTTTCGTATACATAAAATCTGTAAACGGCAACTACCTTACAGCTCCACTCACCGCTTTGGTGTGAATACGCCCGACCGCTAATATGATCGCCACCGGTACCGTAACCGTGGCCGCGTCGGTGTGTTTAAGCCTTTAAACTATGCTGCGAATCCAAAATAATTAGCAAAGCTGTTCTTCGGAGAAATTAATTACCATCGATTCACCAACTTTTAACTTAAATAAAAGCATTCCAAACCGCTTGAAAAGATTGTGCAGTAATAGTCGTTACATGTTTTAAAATATTTCACTTAAGTTTCCATAAAATGTACCAAAATCGGCATGTCATTAAGGGTATTTACAACCTGCAGTACTTGTCCTGCTCAATTTGGCAAATCGTTGTCTAGAGGCGCTCGCACGCTTTTTTATTGCCTCTAGACAAGTTTGAGTCGAGAGGATTTTAGAAATTCTGTGTATTTTATTTTTTGGGTGTTTTCCTCTAAAGTTTTTATTTGGCAAATATTATAATGCAGGCGAGTTGTTCAAGTGAAACTAACCACAAGTGTGCAAAATCCACTGGATTGAAAGCTCCTTCACTCGATCTTGTAAGACTTCACAAAAAAAAATATATTAAATATTATGTGGTAGATGAAATGGCTTGTAAATGCGTCGTTACAATATTACGTTTTCCGCCCTACCATGTGAGCTAAATCCGATCGAGCTTATATGGGCACAAATAAAAGGCGAAGTGGCGCGTGGACCCTTTAAACTTAAAGTTAAAATAAAAATAAAAAATTATTCCGTGGGGTGGATGACATTATGAAAATTCATTTATACAAACATTTCCAACAACAAAATCGGTTTAATCTGTCACCAATTTGACATTCCCTACCACGTTAGGTATTGACTGTATAGTACGACCCACGATAAATGGTCATCACTAACTAACGCCTTTATACTTTATCCCTGCTTTTGGCAAATAAACCATTTCGGCCCAGGGTGGTAGTAGGAAGATTGAAACAATGTTTGTATATGTACAATAATTTATTGTGTAATGTTTGACGTAAATTATTAATATGCGTAAAAGTAGTAAGCCGTATTTTATAATTTTTATTATACAGGGTGCCATACGTAGAAGTTCCACCCCCCTTATTCCTTAAGTTTTTGAGGTATGAAAACAAATGGCAAAGGCTTTTTGACATCAGTGTAATTACCGGGTTGAAAATGCGGAACTTCTACGTGGAACGCCCTGTATAAAACCGTATGAGTAAAATGACTCATCTCAATAGTTTGAATCTATACTTTCACTATCATACACTAATAATCTTCAAAATAGAGGCCATGTTGGCTAAGGAACTCTTGCAGTACCTCTTTTTTTGCTGCTTATGGTTGGTATTTTCAAATGATTTAATAATAATTCGACAATTTCTAATGTGTCGACAGGTATAATTAATTATACCTAAAATATGTACATTATTAAAATAAAAACATAATACCTCCCTGTCACTGAAAAAGGCTTACAAATCATCCCTTAATTGCTTTATGGGGGCTTTATGACAGTTATAAAGCAGGTAAAATCATGACCATTTATCTTGTGTTGGATTTTACCTAGAAAATTTGTGTAGTGTTGTGAGGTAGGTTTTTGTACTGTGGGTTGGGAACTTTACTATTAGCAGTGTTAGATCCTTTATTCAAAGCCTGGTTTCCTGTCTCATTAGAATGACTCAAGAATGAAATGCTATATAACGGGTTAGTTCAGGTTAGTTGCACCGCCATAGGAAATCCCATGTAAATTTTGCTACCTTCAAATATTGGCTCCCGTATTTATTTTACGTCAAAATTGTATTAAACTTTATTGAAGATCCTTGTATAATGGCACACCAAATTGTATTATTTTTTATTGAGCCAATAAAATATTCAGAAAAAACCCCTTCGTAAAATTTTTAAAAATTAAAATTATTTTTCATGTAGTACCACTTAATCATTGTTATTTGTTCTTGAATACTAAAACAGGTTAAAATAATAAAAAAGCAAACGTCTAGTAGGTAACATTTGACATTATCATAAGTATTACTGGTGGTTTCATTGAGGTATACAGGGTGTCCGGTAAGTATATGGCATACTCTCGTTGGGTCCAAATTTTGACAGGTGTCATTTTACAGAGCTGAAAGCTGATTTTTCCAATACCCTGGTCATTCCTCTTTAAAAAGGGTACTCTACGTTTGTTTTGATGAAATTAGCCGTTTTCGAAAAAAATATTTTTTTTGTATAACACGTTATTAAAATAATGAATCAGAATACTACAATTCCTTAACAATATCAACATGGCTTCTTGGCGGGTCGGTCAACGACCAGCAACCTGGCTTGCTTTTCCAATTTTGCATATAAAGTAGTTGATTCTAGAGGCCAGGTTGATGTGGTCTTTACCGACTTCACAAAGGCCTTTGACAGGATATGCCACAAAAGACTATTACTTAAATTACAAGAGTTTGGCCTGACAAAAAATTTTATAAATTTTTTTAGAACATATTTAGAAAACAGAACGCAGTATGTTCAGTACAATGGGTTTAGATCGCAGCTGTTTGGAGCAACCTCAGGGGTTCCTCAGGGATCAAACCTGGGGCCACTCTTATTTCTTATATTAATAAACGATATTCAAAATGTAATTGATGTGGAGTACCAAATATTTGCTGATGATCTGAAATTGTATGTTTCGGTTAGGTCTTACACTGACTGCGAAAAATTGCAGAATAATGTCAATGCAATTAATAACTGGTGTGTTGGTAATGGACTCTTACTCAATGCTAAAAAATGCGCCATATTGACGATTAGTCGGAGAACATCACCACTGAATTTTGACTACGTCATTGATGGGGAGAGATTGGAAAGAGTGGAGAATGTCAAAGACTTGGGCGTCATTGTGGATTCGAAACTGAATTTCAATGATCACATCACTAAGGCAGTTTCAGAAGCTACGCAAATGCTTGGTTTTATCATTCGAAATTGTAACTGTTTTAAAGATATAGAAACACTTAAGGTTTTATATCTAACGTTGGTAAGAAGCAGGCTTGAGTATGGGTCACTTATATGGGCACCTGTTTACAATAAATATGTGATAGCTGTTGAACAGGTTTAGAGAAAGTTCATGAAATATTTGGCCTTAAAAACGGATGGGGTATACCCACAAATCGGTATAGATAAGTTTAGCTTAAAAAAACGTAGAGATATTCAAAAGGTATTGTTCTTGCATAAACTTGTTAATGGTAAAGTCTTCTGTCCTTACTTGTTGAGTGAATTAAATTTTAATGTACCTAGAATTGCTAATAGGCATAGCAATTATTTCTACTTATCAAGCAAACACTAATGTGATGTATGTATCACCCGTGCATAAGATATTATGTTCGACCTATAATAAAATATCGCAAACATGCGACCTGAGCATGACTTACAAACAGTTCCTTTGCTTGTCTTCAAATTCTCTGTGATATGTAGTGTATTTAAAAACTGTGATAGTTATGTACTGATAATACCTATTCTAAAAGTATATTTGTAAAATGTATGTTATATTGTAAACTATCGGCCCTGTAAATTACATTGTTGGGCTTTGTTGAAATAAATAAATATCTAAATGTGTAAATTGGTAACACCTTTCTAAATTGTCTGATTGATTGAGTACACACGACTTAAGTAATGGAGGATTATTATTAGAGTGAAAATGCCAACATGCATCTTATTTATGGACAAGCACTCGGTAATTGTGTGGAGGTGAGAAGAATTTATTCTGATATATTTTCAAAATAACGTTTACCGCACCGAAGAACTTTTGAAAGGGGTGATCGTAGCTTAAGAGAAACAGCTAAAAAGTCAAGTGAAATTAAAAAAAAAATGCTAAAAGTAGCTAATCTTTTGCTAATCCATTTTAGGAAGTCTGTTGCCGCATCGTGCTGGAGAAGGGCCTCCAAGAGGAGCAAGGAACCCTAATTAAAGAAGGAAATTCTGGATGTATTTAGAAATTAGAAATCAGATGTGGTATATGCACGACGGTACACTGCCCCATTTTAGCAACTTAGTTCTTCGGCACTTATCAAATACTTTTGGTAATCGATGGATAGATAGGTCGAGGTGGAGCTATTTTATGGCCACCGAGGTCGCCCGACATTGGATGCTTTTTTATGGAGAAAGAATAACGCCATTTCAAAGAAATTCGAGACAATTCTAGAATGTTTTACATTTTTAACATTCTTGCGTTTAAATGATTTCCGAAATGTCAACCCTTACTTCTTTATGCGGCAAACTTAGATATGTAAATGTATCAGAATAAATTCTTTCAATCCACACAATTGCCGAGTGCTTGTTTATAAGTTAGATGCATGTGAGTATTAATGAGATGTAATAATGACAAATTTTATTATTTTAATGCGAATTATTAGTTGTTGTTATTCGATTAGTTACTGTGTTTAAATAGCTTACAGTATTGTGCGAATGATTGTGAACATTGGGAATTTCTGTATTATTTTAACTTGGCAACATTGCTGTGACGATTCTAAGAGGTTTTTCTTGACATATCTCATAACCTACCATTCTGCATTAAGTTATTGCTAATGTCAGTCGTTTTGCCGGTTATTGTGTTACACGTGTTTTTATGGTTTTGGGAGAAATAGCATATTTTAGTTAGTTTCTTCGTGTTTGTGGCATCATGGACTTAATTTATTTATTTCAACATAGCTCAACAATATAATTTACAGGGCCGATAATTTACAATATAACATAGATTTTACAAATATATTTTTAGAATGGGTATATGAATAACTGCATGAAATATTAAAATTTCATTAAATTATACATGTCGGTTCAAAAGTTAGAGCCTAAAAGGTCAGTCGCTGGGTGCCCCTTTGGGGCTCTGTATCTCCGTTCAGCGACACTTTAGGATTTTTTTCTATGACAAATTAAGGATATTCTGACCTCCCATATACGCTCTCGAGAGTATGCCATATACTTACCAGAGTATATCAGAGCCGTATTTAATATTTAGGAATTTTACAAAGAGTTTTCTAAATAAATTTTAATTGGCTTAGTGGAAAATAATAAAATTTGGTCTGCAAATCCATTATACAAGGACCTTCAAAAAAGTCGAATACAATTATGATGTATAATTAATAGTGGAGCCAATATTTGAGGGTAGCAAAATTTACATGAGTTTCTTATGGCCAATCTGACGGTGCACCACCCGTCGTCAATCCTGTTACTTTTTTTGACTTGAACTAAAAGGACTTAAATATATCATTTCATCGTTTTATGAAGAAATATAAGAGCTTCAAGTAACGGTCTTCATTTTTCTTCAATATTTCAGGTGAGAAAAATTTTGTGTGCGAAGTCTGCTTCAAATCATTTTATAACAATAAAGCACTGCAGGTTCACAAGAAAACTCACACAGGGGAGAAGTCGCATAAGTGTCAACTTTGTGACCGAAGTTTTGTTCATTACACCTCTTTATGTGCCCATGTAAGAAAAAGACACCAACAGGTTAAAGAAGAGTACTAAAGTGTAGGTGCTACAAAGAAGACTTTAATAAGAAGCAAGAAAGTAATTTTTTTTGTCTTGTCTTTGATTTTAGAAATGAATAAACCAAAGTAAAAAAGTACATTTTTCAATTTTTGAAATTACAAATCATATTTCCTACCAGACATTCTACACTGGCGTGATTCGAAAAGGGGGCAATGGGGCTGCAGCCCCCTCCAAAAAAAATTATCATCTTGATATTCTTGATCAGTCGCAATATATTCTTTTATACCAAAAAATAAAAAACAAAAATATAATACTATTAGGCCAAGAAGAGACAATCTTTTGTAATTTAAAATAAAAAGTAATACATTTTTTTTTTTAATTTATAACTGCATATCTACAATCTACTACATAAGAGAGTAATAAGTAAATAGTTTGGCGTCGATAGGTGGCTTGAGTCAGGTACCGTCCAATAACGGTTCTCTGGATTTTATTCTATAAATCTTCGGGCCAGTTTCTTTTTAGTCTTCTTTCTTCCAATGGAGGGTTGAACAGGTTGTTGATAAGTTGATTGTTATGGTCTGTGCATCGAATTCTATACTTATTTGAGTGGGTTCTAATAACGTCATCGATATACGGTATTCTTAGATCGTTATGTATGGTTTCATTTGAGATATACCACGGAGCATTTATTAGTGTTCGAAGCGTTTTGGATTGAAAGGACTGCAATATTTTAGTGTTTGATGGCTTGCTGCATCCCCATAGCTCGATGCCATATGTCCATATTGGTGTTAATATAGTTTTATAAATCAATATTTTATTTTCTACTGATAGCTGTGATTTTCTATTAATTAGCCAATACATATTTTTAACTTTTATGTCAAGTTGTTTTCTTTTTGCTTTAATGTGTGTTCTCCACGTTAGCTTCTGGTCTAGGTGAAGACCAAGATATTTGACTTCATTCTTTAGAGGTATGGGAGCATTATTGATTGAAACTTGTGGGCAGACATTTCTTCTTGTTGTAAAAGTGATTTGGCATGATTTATTTGTATTAACGTGAATTTTCTATTTCTTTAGCCAGGAAAAAAGTAATAAATGAAACAAAAGTGTTGAGTATGAGAGTAGTTTATGCTGGAGTGTATCTGGCAAAGATCTTCAGGGGAATTTTGATGAAAAGAAGCCTGGATAACTACCACTTATAAAAAAAAAAAAAAAGTAGAAGAGACGATTGCACCAACTACATAAGCGCTATGAGCCAACTAAGACGGCATATGACCCTTCTTGTGTGTGATTTTAAGTAAGGTAAAACCTTCGAGTTTTTCTATTTATCGTTTACTTTTCAGCATTTTCGTATAAGTTTTTGTTGATTCAGCAGAAGCTTTGAATGTTCGTGGACCGTGTGTGCGTTTTTCTCCTAATTTTTGTACTGCTTTCTTGACGCCTTTTTCCTCATCACTTGGACAGTGTCGAGTAGTGCTTCTCCACTATTCCCAGTGCTTCTCTACTGTTGATTGGGCTCGCGTATAGGGAGCCAGTCTTTAGGTAATTTGTAAGTCGAGTCAGGTCTAGCTCTTCTATGCGAGTTTGTTATTTAGTTCGTTTGTCGATACGTCCGTTCGTCTGTAATCCGTTATAGTTTCAAACTCATTTATTGTCGATATCTTAAAGTCATTGTGCAAAACCCTATTTAAGGGATACCTAGGGACATTTGCGATTATTTTCAACGACTTATTTTGAATTACCTAAAGCTTACTCAGCTCCGCTCTGCTTATGTTGCACCATGATGGAGCACCATAAAGTATGAACCGGCCGGACCTTGTAGAGGCTAATTTTAGTTCTGTTGCTAAGTCTACTCCACCTGTGAAGCAGGGTGTAGATAGAACTTAATTGACGGAGAGCGAGCTCAACTCTGCTGATTGAATTCAGTCTTTGATCAATGATAGGTCCCAGGTATTCACTTCCTGACAGCAATTCACCTGAACCCCATCGACTCCGAGCCTAGTCTCAGGTCGTTTAACGTTACTTTTCGAGAAAAAAAAGGCTTTCGTCTTTGAGGGATTCAAACAAATCCTCCAAGCTGAAAGCCACTTTTTAAGCTTATTTATGTGGCGTTGTAAATGAGTAACGACTAGCCAGAGCTGTTTGGAAAAAATAGTTATAGCAGTATCAACAGCAAACAGATAGATTTGCGTCTGTCTATCTCGCGATATATCGTGCGTGTATAGCTATTTTCCTAACAAGTGCAGAAAAATAGGTTTCTGCACGTGTTAGGAACAATAGTTTTTCTACTAGCGTGAGGAAACAAATTGAAAATAATTTAAAAAACGGAGTTTTTTTTTAAATTTTTATTACAATGAACAAAATTTTACAATATTAATTCGTTCATCTCTTCATCGGAAATCATTTTGCGTGCCGAAGAATTCAGCAAAACTCCAGTAGAAAAACTGATAAACTAGTTTAAATTTATAATATTCTGTTGACAGTGACATACAAATCAACAACTGGTTATATACACCATAGCAACTAAGATATTTCAAAGGTAATATGATGAACAGTGACTTCAAATCGTACAGCATTTAATTTAATTAAATTTAATTTCAAAATATAACAGTGCGGAAAAATCTTTGCCGCACGGTGCGGAAAAGTGGATTTTCCGCACTAAAACATGTGCGGAAAATGCGTTTTTCCGCACGCTAGTAGAAAAAATATTTTACAACACCGGGACAGAGATTAGCCTTGCGGCCCCGATGCGTTTTGTCGCGGAAAGCGCGTTCTCTGATGATACTGCGAAACTTCTAATCTCTAAGAACAAGCCCACTACCTTGACAAGGTAGTTTGGAGCACCGAGCCTTATTAACTTCAATAGTACACCGTTGTGCTGACCTTATCAAAAGCTTTGCTAACTATTAAAACCCTTTACTATGTTCGACATTAGTCTCGTTATTATTGAAAACAAGATTATTGATTCGAGACAAAATAATTTTTTCCACAACCTTATGATCCTATTCCCATTCAGAAGCTCTGGCAACTACTAAAAAAAAGTTCCGGATAAATAATACGGCAATTAAACAACTATATGATCAGTCAATGTCACGATTTAAACGTGGAAATGAAATAGCAAAAAGCTTTCCCGTAACAAAAATGTGTCTTCCACCGATAAAGTTATAAATCCCATAGATAACTAAAGTGCAGGATATTCAAAAGTTAATGTATTGTATTTAGGGCAGTAATCCTGAAATATAGCGGCGAATAATTCATGTCAGCACATTCCAATTGCATATAAATGAAGGCAAAAAGTAACTAGGATTTTACACCACAAATTATTAAAATTCAATTCAAAACCAACTTTTAATAATTACAGATCATGTAATTTAAAATGTCTAAATTTTAAAACGTATTAATCTTTGTACGCACGAAAATGGAGGTCATTTTAAACATTTGCTAAAAGCATTATTTTAAAATTAAATTAAATTAAATTTTTGTTGTTGATAAATCTCTAATTGACTGTTTTTACTAGAGAATAAAATGTATGTAATTGTTTTTATTTCTGACCGGTATATTATTAGCTTATAACGTCTTAGTTACGCGGGAATTATAAGGGTCATAACTCCCTTGGGATATTAAGAAAAATTTGACATAAAATCAAACGATTGACATCTAATGTCAATTTGATTGTCATCTATTGAAACATTTATTCCACTTTAAAAATGAACAAAATGTTACTAAAATCGGTCAGAAATAAAATTATCTATGTATCACTGGAATTATAAGGGTCTCAATTACCTCGGGCAATTGCTGTCCCTCGGGCCAAAGGCCCTTGGGACGTAAACTTTGCCCTCGGTAATTAAGACCATTATAATTCCCTAGATACATAAATAACTATTTTTTTTAGTTTTTAGTGACAGTTATTTCAATTTAACGTCTTCCCTTCAAATTGTGTTCAATTATTACAATAAATTAGACCTGGCTATACACGAAGCGAATCTTTTAAATCCAGATATCTCAAAAACGGCTGCTCAAATCAACTCTTACCACGTATACCTTTTTTAGGTAAAAGACGTTGGAGAATAAGAATTTTTATTTAAGAGTTAAATACAGGGTGGCTCAAAAATTTTATTCGTTTTAAATGTGTGCAAGGTACCGCAGGTGGCGCCCTCTAAATTTTATAATAAAAATGAGAGCAGATTTTAATTTTTCACCCCAAAGCCGAATATTGTGACAATACACCAATTATTAAAAAAATTATTTATGAAAAACTGAAATCAAATCATCCACTTTTGGACTAAGGTAGGTTGGGTTAGATTGTCATATTTAAGTCTCAGTAATCTGTGATAGCATTTTTACCGAACCTTTTAGAGACACCCTGTATATATGTCATGTTTCTTCGTGTTAAGCATACATGTTAAAGAGTGACCCATTGGTGCGAACTAAAACGAAACCATCATAGGATTACAGGGCAGGTCAGGCTTTGCTTCTTCCTTGCAATAGTTTTAATAGTACCAGGCAAAAAATAAAAAAATAATTATGTGAAGGGCAATGTGAATTTCAGGGCATCGTTATTAAATGCATTTTAACATTTTGCGTGTGGTACACTGAGCGAAATATCTAGAGTTGACATAACTCAAATATGAGTTATCCTAGACCGACGCGTGTTGCTAATAGGGGACAGCTCAGCCCTCTGAATTACGGCAACTAAATCGAAGAAACTTGAAAATAATATCAAAAGTACTTTGGGAGATATTACAAAATAACGATTAAAAAAAAATAACACCCTGTAGCAAAAAAATGAAGCCATTGCGAACATACGTTTATATGAACTTTTCTTTAAACAATTACATGAGAAGTCACCCTGGAATATAAGCACGTCATTAAGGAACACCAGGTATATTTCAAAAAATTGTCATCATTATTAGGGAAAGTATCATATTTTATTACATATTTAAGTCCGGCTCTATCCCTAAATGACTTTTGTCAGATGACATGTCGCCCATTTAGCAGGTTTACTCGCTGAAAATACTTTAGTCGTTACTACCATAAGCGCATCTCCCTTGTCTATGGTCGTTATATTCATCAAGTGTACCTACATTCTTAAGTTCAAAGCTTTGTAAAATTCAAACACAAGTGTATTGTTACCTATTTGTAAAGTGCAGTAGATAGATGTTATATTTGGTAAACGGAGTTTTAATTGAATCTAGCAGATATAGAAACGAACCAATGGCCAATAGTAGAATAATGACAAGCTGGTAGCCTTGTTTGTTCAGGTACCTACTACTCGTTGCGTACTTTCGTTAAAAGAACTTACTTTATCATTTAAGCCTAGACGTTTTTTAATGTTTATTTTAGTCACCCATTGGCCTAAGTCACCTTACACTAAAATACTGGATTTTGCGGAAAAGAAACCCACTAATATTTTTTTGACCAATCATAAAACAGCAAGAGATACAAGAATTAAGGGAAATGCGCATACTTTAAAGCTTAATCAGAGAACTACGACCAACGAGAAGCGACAATATCTGTCGGTCCCTTTGATTTCGACTGGCCCGTTTTCACAGAACAAATTGTAGGAATATGCAACTTAATAGGCAGAAAAAAACCTTTATTTTCTACACTGAGCGAACCTTTTCTCTTCTCCATCAATATGAATGGCGGCGAGGCTGTTGCGGCAATATTCTGTGATTTTTCGAAAGCATTCGATTGTGTGGATCATGGAGTGTTGCTGCGGAAATTAAGACGCTATGGGTTTGGTGAGATTACACTAAGATGGTTTTTTACCTATCTTAAGGGAAGAATGCAAATGGTAAGAGCGGATGGCGAATACTCTGATAAATCACTTATTGCTAGAGGCGTTCCACAAGGCTCTGTTTTGGGACCCATTTTATTTTTGCTATATTTAAATGACTTAGCAGCCTTAGATATTCAAGGTTCATTTACATTTTTTGCTGATGATACTAGTCTTCTTTGGCATGGTAAAAATAGGGACGATCTGAAATTGACTGTTGATAGAGACCTACATGAAGTTAAGCGTTGGTGTGATTCAAACTTACTTTGCTTTAATGTAAATAAAACCAGCATAATCACCTTTGGATTTTTCTTTAATGACTTTTATTTGAATAACGAAATTGTAGAAAATAGATCCCTTACAAAGTTTCTAAGCCTTATCATTGATAATAAACTTAAATTTGAGGACCACATAAAAGCCCTAAGTAAAAAGTTATCCGCTGGTTGATTTGCAATTAGAATAGTTTTTAAGGAGCTTAATGGTTCCACCGCAAAGATGGTTTATTACTCACTATTTGAGTCCCATGTGAGATATGGAATTGCTTTTTGGGGATTCACTAACAAGCAACTCTTTAACTCAATATTTGTTTTACAGAAGCGGGCAGTTCGTTATTTGTGTGCAGTTGTGGGTCGTGAACACTGCCAACCATTATTCATTAGGGAAAATATTTTAACTGTGCCATGTCTGTTTATTTTGAAAATTGTGTGTCTTATGCATAGAAAATTCTTCGGTTTTGTAACTAACGATAATATGTACAATACTAGGTTAAATGTTAATACTAATATAAGTTTGCCTATACCAAAGTCTACCTTAGCGAAGCAGTCTATTTTTTATGAGAGCAAAAAAATGTTTTATCATCTAAACAATGAATTGAAATCTATCGAAAATTACAGACTGTTTCGTAGGGGTTAAAAATATTTTATTACAAAGGGCTTACTACAGCTTGGAGGACTACTATAGTGATATTTTATGATGTAGCAGTATTTATATAGTCTAAGTAACATTAAGAATATTGGTGTTTATTGAAATTTTAGTTTTAGTGATTGCTTTGTCAATGGAAATCATTTTCTTGGACAATAAAGTATGATTGACTATGACTATGACTTATAACTACTCTATATGAACTTTATGTAAGTACTTCACAACAACCTTATCTACTTTTCTATTTTGTAAGGACAAAAGTTAAAGGATATTGAAGCGACATTCAATTTTATACATCTGTATTGGGTAGTTGTAAAGTATGCTGATATAGGCAGAATATTTTTAGCATTCGAAAAAGATATGTTCTTGATCGTATCTAACTTGGCACAAGTCAGATTTATCAGAGGGTAGAATACGGATCTTATATAGATGTGCTTATTTTAGGCGAATAATTGTGCTAGTGAAGCGTCTTGAAACAGTTAGGTTTTGGCTTAATGTAACCTAATTTACCATAGATATTTGGTGATTATTGTCAGTTAAATGTAAAAATTATTTCATAGGAAATGTCACTAGTCTAAAAAAAAACACATACCCAAGTAAACTGTGATGTTCCCTTTATTAGTTATACTTCACATTCGACACATACTATACAAAAGTATTTTTTAAACTTCTATACAGATAAAAAGTATTCAAGATCACTTGGTTTAGGGGCAACATAACGTCTCCTGAAGGAAACTAAAGAGTTTTTAAAAATTGACATTAACAATAATTTCTTACATCTATTTCAAATTACACCCGTATTAGTTCTCAATATGTAATGCAACAGTCACCCTGGGGGGGTTTCATAATTCAACTTCACACAACAACATGCTATTTAGCCTTGAAATGAAAAAATTCAGTTTCCAACACCAACTTAAAAAGAATAAATTGTCAAATGTTGGATGTATAATATGTATATTTTCTTTCATAGCAACATTGTAGGTACATATTGGGTATAAAAATAATTAGACTTAATATTAGTAAAAAAAAAGACAATATAATTGTACAATGTAGGACTTAAACAAATTTAATACTGGCTTGTAACATTTAACGTGAATTAACTGACTATTCTTTTCAACTGTATTTTAATGGTTCCCTTATACAAGGCTCGACCATAGGATTGAACGGTTTCGAAAAGATTACAATCGAAAAACGTGAAATAGTGAAACTGGCTGACGCAGGGCTCTACTCTAGCTCCGATGTTATACAATATATTCACACATGGCATTCTAAGAGATGGGCAACCCCCGCCGACCACACAGCAATAACATCAACATATAAACAACAGTGGCTAGTAGTCGCGTGAATGCAGCGTCACAAAGCTCAGCTCGAAAAATGGCTGTCCTTCCAAGACGGAGGCCGTATTTTTCCAAAAAATCGTGTCAGACGGCCTGAGACAAGGCTCAGTGTAAACAGAACTCAGGTGAATTGGTGTCAGAAAGTAAAATACCCGGGATTTATCTTTGACCAAGGCCCGAACTGGAGGAAAAATTCAGTAAACAGAGTAAAGCTCGCATTGCGCCAATTGAGCTTTATCTACCCCCTGCTTCACAGGAGTAGAATTTGAAATAAGACAAAGGTCAACCTCTACAAGGGCTTGGTCAGGCCGGTTCTAACTTATGGGACACGTTCTTGGTGAAACATAAGCAGAACGGAGCTGAATAAGTTCCAGGTACAGAATATATAGCAAATGATCCCTAGATACGCAACAAACCGTGTTGTACACAACGATTTTCGTATCCCGACTGCACGAATTTTTCCTTAAAACAATAACAAGCTACTAAAAACGGACTGACATATCGACAAATAAACTAATTACACAATCACATACAAAAGCAAAACCTAACTCGACTTACAAACTACCCAAAGACTGGCTCCCTGTTGGCCCAAACCAATAGTAGTGAGGCACTAAAAACACTAGACAAGCACTGCCATTAGGTACCCAAAGACTGGCTCCCTGTTGGCCCAAACCAATAGTAGATAACCCAAGAGAAGTCAAAGGTGCTAACCTAACTTAAAAACCGAAAGAAGAACCCAAGCAGTAATAAAACTGAAGTTTATTGTTGACGATTTTGTGTTACAATGGCAAATTCACCGAACAATCAACGGATCCTCGCTGTAAAATCATTTATCCTGACTCAGTCCATTGTGCAAATTAAAGTAATTTTCGACATGAATTTAATTTGCCAGTGTGTGCTAATAAAAGTTCCAACAAGAAATTCAATTTTAAGATGGTAAACAATTTCAACGAAAGGGGAAACATCAAAATTTTTCGGTCGTACCAGTACAGTTCGTAAAAAAGAAAACATTGAGAGACTTAGGGTAGGAACCGCCACGTTTTGCAATCGTCTGCACTGCGAATTTCAGATCGAAGTTTGCGACGAATCTTACATTGGGATTTGACATTTCATCAATATAAGATACAGATAGTCCAGAGAGTGACTCCTATTGATGAAGTCAATTGTCTCAATTTCTGCAGACAATTTTTGAAAAAATTGAACAACAATGAAGAAAATTATTGATAAACTGACCATGTCTGACGAAGCTCACACAACACAACCCAAGAGAAATGCATTACAAAACACTTCATGATCAAAAGGTAACAGTGTGGTGCGGAGTTTCCGCATTTGGTGTGGTCGAACCATACTTTTGTGAAGAAAATGGTCACATAGTTACTGTCAATTCAACTCGGTATGTTGAGATGCTGGAAACATTTGTAACTCTGGAGCTTCAAAGAAGGGGTTAAGGTGAAGTCTGATACCAACAGTATGGCGCCACAGCGCGTGCATCTAGAAGGACCATCGCCTAATGTTAAAAATGGTGGTCATCTTAAGAATGTGATCCTCGCAAACTATCTAAGTCTAAATATATTCTTTGTATCTTTACAGTGGCCTATTAAAAACCGTTCAATCTTGTTGCCGGACCTCGTATTATAAAAAACATTTAAAAAAAACAACTACTTTATACAAAAGGTAAAACAGATAAAAAGAAAAACTTAACAGATTTAATGACTTTTAACTGAATCAAACCATACCAGTTACTTATTTTGTAGAACGTTTTGGTTTAGTTTTTTTATCTTTAACGTTACTTGTAGAGGGCTCCCCGAAATCGTATTTAGCCTTTAGTCGTTCTCTAATTAGAAGACCCTTTATTAATTTTTTCCAATTTCCGTAAACGCGTTTTTCAATTTTCTCCTCTTCCTTTCTCTCTATTTCATCTTGCTCCTAAAAAGTTTAAGTAAAATTAAACAGTGCTTCTTGTCGGTTTCATATCATTACACGGTGTTCCTAATTCTTGACATAGAGTACAAATTTCTAAATATAAAACCTTCAAAATTATAAAGTTTTTAATTGAAAATTTCATACATTTATATTTAGCCAATTAGAAGTCTTCTTTTTGCTTCCGTTACCTATAGCAACGCGACAATTATAGAAAATTTTTCCTATTCCTACATGGAATTAATAAGTGGAAATTTTTTGACATTTGAAATGTCCCCATGGAATTGATTAAATCAAAATTTTCGTACCGAATATCCCTCGAGCTTAAATTATTAACAGGAAATTTTTCCTCACTAACTAATATTTTGAAAATTATCCCTGGCCACTAGGAATATTATAAGTGATAATTTTTGAGATAACAATGAAAAAAAATACTATGTGTTACACGCTTTTCTGGACCCGTCCAATGTTACTGCAAGTTACTTACCAATTCCCAGGCACAAATGAGCTGATCCTCGTATTCTTTACATGCAACAAATCCATCATAAACCGGATGACTCCAACCACCATGGAAATCAAAACCGACGATAGCAGTGGCAACGTCAATGTTCATTCTTCTAGCAATCTTATTTAATCCAGGCACTAAAACAAATTTAAAATTACAGGGAAGAGGTCGGTAGGCTGGACCTTTCTCATTTCGTTGTCATCCCTAACGTTTTGACTGCCAAAGTGGAGTAACATTGCGCTCTCACTTTCAACGAGACGTGATGTGTAAAGGTGCGTCGCTTATATTTTAGCCGGACGAAGCCGAAAAAGATTTTCGAAAAAAAAAAATGTTTAGTATTTATACAGGATGAGTTTTTTTACCGCGTTAACAAGGCAATATCTCGAGAACGGTTCTAAATATTTTCATGAAAATTTGGTGAGGTAATAGGGATATGGGGGGACATATTTAACCATATTTTTCACATTTTACCACTTTCTAAATTTTGAGAGGTAGGGGGCAAGTTTGGAATTTTATATGGGATGATGGGAGTTTTGTTGCTAAAATTCCAATCTACGTAAAAAAACTAGAGTATGACTAATGAGTCTGTGTCTACCACAAGAATGTAAGGTGTATTATTTACTAATTGAAAAAATGAATTTCGAGACTGACGTTTACTTGTCATTGCTTTTTACAGTAATAATTTTATTATAGTAGCATTACCAAGTAAAGACTTTTTCTTCTAATTAAAAATTGTTATTGGTAGAAAAACTTTGGAAATTTCAGTATATTTAAATCTGCATCTGTGAAGATGATTTAACCTGTTCTTCAAAAACCTGTTATTTTCTAGAAATTGCCTTGTGACCCAATTTGCAAAAGGTAACGCGATTTTAAAAGTATTGCCCATACAGCTCTTGGTGAAACGTAATGTGGTATGGATGAAACTTGTACAGGCTGTTTTTTTTTCGTTGATATTATAGGGTATAGGCTAAACGGTAAGAGATACAAAAAAACTAAGATATGTGTCCCGTTCTTTTTTTTTACTGTTTAGTTTAATGGCGCAATCAGATCTACGCTAACTAGATTGGTTTAGAAGATACAGGGTGGTTCTCAAACAAAATCTGCGGTTTTTGTTATCTCTTATGACTCGGGTATTTATGAAGATAAAAATAAACTTTCAATACGAAAGCTTTGTGACTTTTTACGCAGAATCCAGTGTCGTATTAAAAAAAATTTAAATGTGGTAATTTTTGAGGTATTATCGAAACTAGCAATGGGACACCCTGTATCTGGGTGTCTCAAAAAATTGAATTTTTTCTTGCGATTGCAACAATATATAACACTTAATATTTTGCTTTGTTCTAAATAGCTAAAATACCAAAAAACAAAATTTTTTTTAGTTGGCTATGGATTGAATCATTATTCTTTTATTTTATGATAGGTATATTAAAAACTCAGTTAACAGGAATATTAAAACATTGATAAACTAAAACAACAACTACAAAAAACAAAAATTTATAATAACTCAACAATTATCTCATATACTTAAATATAACAATTAGCATAAGTGCCTAATCACGAAATGTGCTCAAATTGTCTTCCATTCTGCTCGATGCATTTTTGGACTCGGATTGTAAATGAACGAGTGGCGTTATAAATGTGAATATTTGGCACTCTTTCAATGCAATTAATAAAACTTGCTCTAAGTTCTTCTATAGTATTACTTCGGGGTATATATATTTCATTTTTGATAAATCCCCAAAAATAAAAGTCGAGTGGTTTCAGGTCGGGGGAACGCGGAGGCCATCTGTTTGGTCCATAAGTACCAAGCCAATTTTCGCCAAAATTAGTAAGTGCCTTACCATATGGCTATTATGTGCTGGAGCACCATCTTGTTGTAAATAAACATTATTTCTTGCAGCTAATGGCATATTATTCAACTCGATAATTACACATTCTTCCAAAATTTGGATGAATCCTTCAGCATTCAAATTTTCATTAAAAATCCTGTAGTTAAGGACCCTGTTTTGGTATAGCGCCACTCATACATGGAATCCAAACCGTCCTTGTTGTACCCTGGCGACCGTCTGATGAGGATTTATGTTTGACCAATATCGATTAAAAATTCCTTCGCTAGATATAAAAGCCTCGTCAGTCCATATTATATTTTGAAAAAAATTGGGATTTCGATTAATCTGTTGCAAATATCAATGACAAAATTCTAAACGCCGCTCTTCATCTCCAGGACGTAAGTTATAAACCTTTCTTATTTTATACGGTTTATACTTATGCTTTCTTAACGTTTTAAAACTTTAAATTTACTTGTGCCAATATCTTTCTCAATATTACGGCTAAATACCGTAGGATCAGCAGCAACACAAGCTAATATATTTGTTTCATCTCTTTCTCTATTTTCCTTATTGTAAATCTTACCTCTTGGTTTTCCAAATGATCCATTCTCACTTAAATTGTGATATAATCTTTGAAACATTTGTTTTTCTGGCTGTCGTCGTTTCGGATAACGCTCAAAATATAGATGTAAAACTACGTCTTTATTTTTATTACTCTCAATATAGCACTCAAACATGTTTAATTTTTCATAGTTTTGAAAATTATTAATTTTAGACTCCTTTTTTAGAAAAATATAATCGAAAATATTTCGTTAATGTATGTACTGAATGGTAAAACCAATACTTAATTATTTTGAATGAATTTTATGACATGTAAACAAACGAAAACAAACGCAAATTTTTGTTTTTTGATATTTTAGCTTTTTGGAACAAAACAAAATATTAAGTGTTATATATTGTTGCAATCGCAAGAAAAAAATCAATTTTTTGAGACACCCAGATACAGGGTGTCCCATTTAAGAAAATGCTAGTTTCGATAACACCTCAAAAATTAACACATCTAAATTATTTTTTTTAATACGCCACTGGATTCTACGTAAAAAGTCACAAAACTTTCGTATTGAAAGTTTCTTTTTATCTCCATAAATAACCGAGCCATAAGATATAACAAAAACCGCAGATTTTAAGAATCACCCTGTATCTTCTAAACCAATCTAGTTAGCTTAGATCTGATTGCGCCATTAAACTAAACAGTAAAAAAGAGAACGGGACACATATCTTAGTTTTTTTTGTATCTCTTACCGTTTAGCCTATACCCTAACCCTATAATATCAACGAAAAAAAAAACACCCTGCACAACTCGTGGTATCGCCTTTAAACTGCCAGTAGTACGACAACTGGTTTCCAGCCCTTTTAAATTCCATGTGAGATTTCGGGTTGTTAGGAAACCTCTCGGCCCACAGAAAAAACTACAGAAAAGCTGCACTAGAGCTTCTCTGTAGTTTTTTCTGTACTTCACACTGCCAAAATTAACAACATATTAACTTGCACATAAAAATTTGCTTCCAAATTTTGAGCAATAAACTAAGAACTAATTATTGAAACTTCAAAATTTTCAGCTGATGTAAGTAAACATTACGCACTTCCATGGAAACGCATTATAATTCCGAAATAAGTGAACATGATTTATTGTTTTTAAATTCAATCAAATTTGGTTAATCATAATTCCCACCCCTCAAAATTGAGAGAGGAGTGAAATCTAAAAAAGATGGTTAAATATTATGTCCCACCATATCCCCATTATTTCACCAAAATCTCATAACCGTTCTAAAGATATTGACTTGTAAAACTTGTATTCATTCGATATAGTACTTACATTTAAGATGAACACACCCTTTGGGCAACATGCATGGCTTAAATAAGTCCACATTTCCAAAAGCGTTTGTTGGAACGATTCCGTTTTCGGCAGTTGGAGGCTCATAATCTTGCACTTGCCATGAACCGAAAATTTCCAAAAGTTGATCTGTTATCATTTTGTTTGAGAGCTAGATCATACAAGAAAATAATCATAGACGATTTTAACTGTACATGGTGTCCATTTTTTAATGTAATTGCAGGGTATCTCGGTAACTAGTGAATATCGAGACATATATTTTTCTCTTATTTGATTGGGCTATTTTTAAGCTTTTCAAAAATATATAATAGTTGATAGTTACTATTAAGAATAAACGCACAATACGAAAAATTTAGAAAATTTGGATAGTATAGGACATGAAACCATTGAAACAAACAATAATATCTATCTGGCATGTCTATTTGTCAAAATGTACAGGCAAAAATAACGTTTTGTTAAAATACATGTCATTATGTCAAATGTGGGCGGAAATCCCACGCAACCCACGAGGTAATATTTTTGAATACACTACGGGACCGTTTATATCACCGGCTAAATGAGAGAACTCGCTTCTCCTACTTTGCAGGGAACGAACTGGGGAAATGATGTGCTCATTCCCGCTCCAGAATTAGGACCCATGTCGTCTATTCTCAAATTAGGGGAATGATCATATCAAGACTAACAAAGTAATACTACAATGGGTACCAGGACATAAAAGTATTAAAGGAAACGAAAAGGCTGACGAACTTGCAAGAAAGGGGTCGGAAAAAACATTCATTGGTCCACAACAGACACTCGGAGTCCCAAGGTACAAAGTACGAGATGTCATAAAACGATGGACAACAAATCAACAGAAAATCAAAAACTTCAATAGCACAGAGGAAATCAAAGGGATAATCAAGACCAGACCAAACAAAAAGGCCCCAGGGCACGACGAAATTACAAATAGCATTCTCAAAAAACTCCCACAAACCCAAACTTCAGAGCTGACAAATATCATCAATGCGATATACAGGACAAACCATTTCCCGGCAAAATAGAATGCAATCATAATAACGATACTACACAAGACAAGAATGACGTGTACAGAAGCAAAAAACTACAGACCGATAAGCCTATTGCCGGCCATAGGAAAAATCGCTGAATTAGTGATACTGGACAAGTTAAAAGCGGACGAACAATTTAGATTCAGAACGGGCCATTTCACGACACACTTAGCTACAATGCTAGCACAGCAAGTTATCGTTCAATTCAAGAAAAAGGCACACCTAGAAGCAGTACTTCGAGATGTCGCCAAAGCCTTCGACAGAGTGTGGCATAGAGGAGTGATCCTGAAGCTCGTCAAAATAGGATTCCCTCCAGTGCTAACAAAAATAGTATACTTTTTCCTGCAAACCAGAACAATTCAAACAATAGTGGAGGACAAATAATCTACAACAAGAAACATCATGACAGGATGGCCGCAGGGATCCCCTATGTCGCCCTTCCTGTTTAACGTATACA
This sequence comes from Polydrusus tereticollis, assembly GCA_963920685.1. Lineage (NCBI taxonomy): Eukaryota > Metazoa > Arthropoda > Insecta > Coleoptera > Curculionidae > Polydrusus > Polydrusus tereticollis. Next base: position 68,014,209 of record OY987330.1, read on the forward strand.
TTGGAGACATGCCCACAGATGCAAACACAAACCTTGCCCTGTATGCAGACGACACGACAATCATAGCAACTGACAGAGATCCAGACATACTCACCAGAAATATCCAGAGGCACATCAATACCCTACAGCCATGGTTTGAAAAATAGAAGATCAAACTAAATGCAGAAAAAACACAGGCGATAATGTTCACCAGGTTGAGAAAGCAACCAACGCAGAAGGTCAACATAGACGACGTACAGATAGAGTGGAGGACCGAAGTGAAGTACCTTGGCCTAACATACGACAATAGACTAACATGGAAAGACACAATTCAGACAGTAACCAAAGACAACTCACAAAACTGCTAGAATCAAAGAAAATGGCTTAAAAAACCAAAATCATACTAATTGAACACATCATACTAAAAGTGAAAATGACTACAGTTCTGTCAAGAGTTAGGAGAACGCGTTCTCTTGGAATTTTCTTAAGAAAACGGGATCATATCGTGAGAAGCGCGTTGGCAAGCATGCATGTTTAGTTAATAAAAATATATGATGTGAATAGTCACTTCTCGCTAGAGAGCATTCACTTCTCTTGATTTAGAGAGTAGATGTCCTGAAAGTCAATTTATGGACCACACACAACAGCGTTAAACATATAATTATCACAACAAACCTAAACGGTAGAAACAAGATAATATTTTGTATCCATCTTTATATTGTCATATTCTTGATATTGTCAATTAGTAAAGTCCGTTCACAGATTTAAGAGAATGACTTACCGACTCGTGTTGACGCCTGTTTAAAACCAGACTGGGGTCTACACAGGCCCGCACTGAATTGTATTTCAAGCATGGATAATTCGACACAAATAATAAACAATTTTAGATAGAATCGAGGATAGAATATATTATAATTAATTAATGCAACTACAGTTTACTCATTTAATTCATTTTCACTGTAACTATCAACACCTATGTTAATAATAAATCTTTCTGTAATATTCCCAACTTAAATGTATGAATCTTCAACAGTTTTAATATGCGAAACACAATTTTTCCAGCTACTCACAGGCACTTTGTCCACTTCAGTAATAATAATATCCAGTACACTAGCGTTTATAGTGGGTGATACATTATTACGTTTAACAGCAGATTTTAATTGATGCCATATGTGTTCTATGGGATTGAATATACAGTGATACGGCGGAAGCCTTACCACTGTATGCCCCTTACTTTTAGCGTAGCTGTCGCAGTAGTACTCCTTTTCTAGGTTCAGAAATTTAAGCACATCAAGTAACTCTCTTTTAGTGCAACTTTCATGAAAATATATATCATTCTGATACATAAATTTCTGTCTTGCCATTTTCGTATCTTTTGAACAAGGGTGCGTGTTTAACTGTCTACTGTGGTAACTTGCGTTGTCCATAACAATGACACTGTTTGGAGAAACATTAGGAATTAACTTATTTACGAACCAATCCTCAAATAACTCCGCTGTGGTATCGTTATGGTAATCTAAACAGGAGTCATTTATATTCTTGGCTGCCAATGAAAGTGCATTTGGTACCCAACCATCTTCGGACCCTGCATGTACTATGGTTATTCTTTTTCCTCTGTTTGATGGTGCCTTTGTTCTACACCTGTCACTAGAATCAACCCAAACTATTGATGGGGTATCATGGGTATGAAACCAGGTTTCATCTAAGTATATAATAGGTCTGTTCTCACTGCTGTACTGAGCGATTTTTGTCAAATATTCAAATCGCCATTCGTTGAAGACACTTCCACAGCGTTGTCCTACCGCAATTGATATCCGTGTTATCTATCTCAAGTCTTTTCAGTAAATTATTCAGTGTTGGTACCGTATGCTCTTCATACATCTTATGAATTTTACGTCGGACTAAATCTTCATCGCTGCGATCTAATTTTTTGCAAGTCCCAGAATCTTTCCTTCTTTTCCTTTCGGTGATGGGTTTATTCACAATTTTCCATACTGTTTTTTCCGAAATTTTAGTCAATGTGGCTGTTTCTTCAATACATTCCATTTTACTCAACATTTCACGTTCTATGAGAGTTGTATATACATTTTTTATAATCTCTTTAGAATCTAAAGATAAGTGTCTTCTTCCATTTTCATTTCCGCACTGTGGTTGTACCTGTACCCCTTTCGGCTGTTCTATTCTAGATTTATCAATCCACGGACGTCACATATTTGGATAATCAAAGGTGCGTTTTATTTCACACGAACTAATAAAATGACTGGTTTTGCAACACTGATTTGTCTACATATTTTTTCCCCATTATTTAATAAGGCTTTGTAAACTAATTACGGCCAAGTACGGTCCCTACCTGGATAATAAAATCATTATCTCTATGATCCTTGAAACCCTTTCAACAAAGAATTTTATGATGGATGATAACTAAAGGCAGGTAGTCATTCTCTTAAATCTGTCGGACTTTACCGAGTTTTAGTAGGTTGGTAGATGGCCCGGTCGCATGGCAGCATTCTCGCTTTCCATGCTACAGGTACCCAATTAAGCCTGGGCTGACTACGTCGTGTTGCGCATGCTGCACACACTGGCAAATTCTAAACGGCAATATATGTATTAGCGGAGAGGCCTTTAAGATCCCTGGCCGGTGATTAAAGGCTGTACCTCGAGAAACGGCATGTTGTTGAGGGAGGGACCCTTCAGCCAAATGAAGGATTAATCAGTGGTAGGAATGGTGGACCTAGGACACTGTCTGATGCTCGTATGGTTGAGGTAAAAACGTTGATTAGAGAACTGGCGACGGACTCTCGCCCCGTGTATGCGTAACCTGATACCGTTCCGGATGGTTCGAGGGTCCCCGCGACATACGTAACTCTCTTAGCTGCACACAAGGGCGTTTAGGGGCTGGCTCCTCGAGGTTTGTGATGAACAACAAAGAGTTATTAATAACAGGATCGTAAAAATACTGTGCCGAGAATAACATATGTCGGTTATATTGTGGTTCGGAATCCACGTTAAACTGTAGGTCTCGTCTGGCTGACATTACTCAAACGTTAAAACGGGGTCGACAAAAAGGGTTTGAGCTGTCCTACTTGCTTGGCGTCAAGCCTCCCCGTCCTCTACTACTAACCGTTTAAGTTAAGTTGAGTTCGTTATGATTCATTTGAATAATAGAAAAAAATCCTAAATAAATTATTAATTTTTTTAACCTATCGGTGGGCCAAACTAAGTATAAAGTTAGACTAAAAATGTTTGTTGGGTACCATTTTGGCCCGACTTTTTCTATACTCTTGCGCAACATATATTTGTTCGGAACTCATGGAATTGATAAGATAAAATTTTAGATATTAACTTACCCTGTCATATTTGGGCCGAGCCTTGACAATTTTGTAGGGTTGTTCGCCAAGTTTAACCACTTTCGCTTGTTTAAGCCAAATATCCCTAGAATGCAAAGTGTAGATGCAGCCTCGTGGATACACCGCTTCGCCCCTAATAAAACCTAAAGTTGGTGGTTCGGGAGGATATATGGCTTCAAATTTTAGTAAATGACGTTTCAATGCATAAAGGGGATGATTTTTGTACCTACAAAAAAAAAGTAATCAATGTTAACCATACTGTATAAAAGAATGAAGGAAATTTTGTTCTTTTAAAAGTAACTCATTTTTAGTGTAATTGCCCGTATTTTTATTAAAACTCGTTATATTAGCTGACTTCCAGAGTCTGCTTTGGAATTTCCGAACTTTCCGGTTTTCCATATTTCCCAGGTTGACATGGGTACCCTGTAGCTTTAGTTAAGTATGTTAAGTAAGAATTCGTAAAAAAAAAACTTGAAATTTATTTTAAATGAAACACACGAAATAAGCTTTACTATTATATTTTAATTGTAATATGCATATAACCGATCTTATGGTATGGTAACGGACATGTTTCGAGTCATCAGCCTCGATTAACTATAGCAGAAGAGTGACATTCTTTTTAAAATGGTAATATTATATATTCTAAAACAAGAGAGAATATCAAACATGTTCTCTCAAGTTGGACCAATGTCCTTAACTTCTACTTATAATTTTTTTATTTTATTTATTCATTTATTTCAACAAAGCGCAACGATGTAATTTACAGGGCCGATAATTTACAATGTAACATAGATTTTACAAATATACTTCTAGAATAGGTATTCCCTAGGACTATCACAGTTTTTAAGTACACTACATATCACAGAGAATCTGAAGACAAGCGAAGGAACTGGTTGTAATTCATGCTCAAGTCGCATGTGTGCGATATTTTATTATAGGTCGACGACATCTTATGCACGGATATATATATAACATTATAAGTAGAAATAATTTCTATGCCTATTAGCAATTCTAGGTATATTAAATTTTAACTCACCCAACAAGTAAGGACAGAATACTATATACATTATATATATCATTAATAATAATAATAATAATAATAATAATAATAATTTATTGATGTCAGTATAGGTTTGTTTACATACGTCAATACAGATACAAAATACATTTCAAGAGTACACTTTAAAAAAAAAATTACAGAAATATGTATACGTTACAATACTGATTAAGACTGAATGAAACTTGTAACCTATGTCACAATATTACAATCACAATAAAAATATTCATCAAAAGTATAAAACACATTTTCTAACCAAAACTTCCTTGTTCTTTCTTTTTATTGCTTTAGTGGTAGGGCTCGTATATCAATGGGAAAATGATTAAAGAATTTAATGGCCGAGTACCTCGGGCCATCCTGACACCTCCTTAGTCTGCAATATCCTGTAATAAGATCGTTTCGACCACGAGTATCGTAAGGGTGGACCTCACCATTCATCCTATAAAGCTCAGCGTATTTCCTCACATAAAGCAGGCTCTCCAGAATATAAGCCGATGGTAGTGTAAGTATTCCCAGAGCTCGAAATGCGTCCCTGCAATCGTCCCTGAATCCCAGGCCGAACACCAAACGCACGGCCTTCCTCTGCAATCCAAATGCCCTCCGAGCTTGTGCTGCATGACCCCATGTAATAATAGCGTATGTCAAGCTGGAATGGAAAAGGCTAAGCCGTTCTTAGGACATCCCGGGACACACAGCCAGATAGGCTACAGAGTACAAATAGAGCTCTGCCCAGCTTCGCAGTCATGTAGTCGATATGACCAGCCCAAAGAAGTCTCGGATCAAGCTGGACTCCCAGAAACTTAACCCCGTCAATGCCCTTATTCTCGTCGCCAACATCTCTCAGCGAGAACACCACCCTGTTGGTCTTTTCCCTGTTTAGAAGCAGCATATTAGCAGCAAACCATCTCTCGACCGTCTCCCGCAGTTCAGCAGACCCCTCCACGGCATCTTCAAGCACCAAGTAACATTAATTAATTAACAAGTATATGCAATATGCAAGAACAATATCTTTTGAATATCTCTACGTTTTTCCAAACTTTCCAAACTAAACCTAGCCAAAAGGACATTATTATCTATACCGATTTGTGGGTATACCCCATCCGCTTTTAAGGCTAAATATTTCATGAACTTTCTCTGAACCTGTTCAACAGCTATCACATATTTATTTAAATTGTGTTGCTTCTAAGCTGTCTTGACTTAGGTATTCATTTTTATCTTGATTTCTTCCAATTCTTTTTCCATATGACTTTTCAATTGTTATAACATCGTTTTTTGGATTTTGAATATAAATGGTAAAATGTGTTGAATAAAGTAGTCCATCTTTGATCATTATGGAGGCCGCCAATTACGAGGATAAGGGAATCTGAGGATAGATGCAATGTAGATGGTATGTATAATATACAGGGTGTAACTAAATAAGTGTAAAACATTTAAGGGGGTGATTCCTCATCGAAAAAAAGATAGGATCTTTCATATAAACAAACTTTATTGGAGCATCCCTTATTAAGATACAGCCCCTTAAAGGGGGTACAAGTAACAAATTAAGAACAGAACAACAATACACAATTAGTATTACTTCAATCTCAAAAATTTACAAACTGCCAGCTTGATACCAATTTAATTGTCACTATCGCTAATAGCGGCCTACTAGATAAATTAGTTTCGTATTTTCGTTTTATGGCGATATGTATCTTGGTCGTAAAATAATTTTTTGCTGCGAACTGGTTTATTTTGGGCAAAAAATTCAAGAGACATTTTTTGTTTAGAATGAAACAGGCTATCGGAAATTAATTTTTAAATGGTAAACAAATAATAAGGCAAAAAGTTGCATTGGAAATAAATTTTAGGGGTTGCGTTTTTCACCCCTTACAACCATGGGGTAAACCAAATAAATTACTGGCTAAGTGTCTTTTTGGTGGTAGAAAATGTCAGGTTAATTTCAATATTGTAACTTTTTTAGTGCTTGTGAAAAAAATTGTTAAACAAATTTTATGTACCCCCTTTAAGGGGCTGTATCTTAATAAGGGATGCTCCAATAAAGTTTGTTTATATGAAAGATCCTATCTTTTTTTCGATGAGGAATCAGCCCCTTAAATGTTTTACACTTATTTAGTTACACCCTGTATAGGTCAAAAGAAACAGACACTTTAACGTTCATTATAAGAAAAAGGAAAGGTATTGATTCAGTTAAATTTGAAATTAAAAAAAATCTTTTCAAACAAGTGCTAGCCATCGTGAGAGCAAAAATTATTATCATTAAAGTGTGCTTTGCAACTAAGGCCGTACTGCTTAGCGGTAGAGCTTAATACCTGTTGGATGTCAGTGTCATATCGTCCCTTTATAATTGTGTTCTAAACCAAGCCCTACGTTTTTCAGTCAAAGCCCTCTTGAATAAAAATAATTTTTACTAGTACGGTATAACATCTGATATAATATATTAACCCTCTATTGCATTCTGTTCCCAAATGGGAACATACCATTTTTATGATGTAATGTGGCGCCATCTTACACACGTACCTTAAATTTACTGCCTAAATTACAAGTTTTAGTACAGTTTTTACAATTAGTGCAATTTTGTTTCAAAAGATGTCTTTGAGGAGATGGAAATATTCATTTATTTCTTGGACGGCCGGCAGACTGTAACTTGTGTTTTGACCAGTGTATTTATAAATTATTTTATCTGATTTATATTGATTCTAGGTAAGTAGTTTTTTTTTTTATAGTTGGATACCACCCTTAACATCAGTTTAATGCAGTTTTGGTTGTTTTTTATTTACATCTGAAAGAAGTAGATTACCTAACCTAGTTGTTCCCGATCGGGAACAACGTGTGTATAGGATACGTCATTTTTCAATTACAATCTAATGGGCAATATTTTGTAGATTTACAATGACACTGACCTTCCCATACTAACGAAAGGGAAAGATGCAAAAAACTAAACTGTCAAGGAAAATCGCGCATAAAGTGTGAAAAATGTGCGGTACATTTATGTCTAAATAATAAAAACAATTGTTTTAAAGATTTTCATTGTAATGCAAATTAGCTTAGATTTTTTTTGTATGCATGATGTTCCAAATGGGAACAATTTTTTTTTTCGTCAAATAAACCTGTTAAAAAAAAAATTAAAACCTATGTTCTAATGACCCCTTAACAACAAAAAAATAGCAAAACAATTTTTTCCTAAATTTTCCAATAAATCATGCAATAGAGGGTTAAAATTAAATAGTGGAGCAGACTTCATGTGTTTTATTTTATATACTTTCACTCTACTTTGAGACATGGACTACTTCGTTAAAAAAATACATGAAATTTATTTATAATACAAGACTTCCTACACTGAGATTTTACCTGTCAAAATAAGCTGGTTTAAAATTTAAATCGCCTTCATGAATCTGCTAATTAATTTTTATTTAAAAAGAGCTACATACTCTGAAATAGCTTTTGGTAATGGTTGATCCAACTGTTGCCTAGCAAGATCATCGTCTTCTTCTCTATCTCTAGCCGAAATAATTCCCATAAACGGTTTTATACTATCATTCCACCATTTTGCGTCAATTCTCTGTTTTCTTGTAACCGTATTGAAATTTTGACAATATCTTTGGGTTACGTCTTTTAACTTATTGTTGTTGTCCCAAGAAACAACATATGATACAGGATGGGAAGCCCTTTGCTGCAATAAAATTATTATAACCGTTCGTGAAGTGTGGTAAAAAAAAATCTGGCTATATTTCATAACTCATAATAATTTGTTTATTGAGTTCTGAACAGTTTGAACTACCACTTAAATTTGCCCAGGGGCGTGCGTAAAACCCGAATAGGCAGTTTTCTCAAATTGGTTCAACTTATCAAGAATTATAAAAAAGACATTTTGTGTGTAGTTTTGCTTGCCTTAACCGATAAAGCTTAAGAATTTAAAAAACATCAGTGGCATGCCATTATTTTTTTAAAAAATTCTCTCATAAATACGCTAATGGTTGAATTGAAAATAATTTAATACTTGCAAAACGTAGTCTTTAAATATCTATCAGTGTGTGCCAAGTTTTAATTAATTAGGTCTTACTGTTAAGAAAATACATTAAATTTTTTTAAAATTTATATGTAATTTTAAACCCTATATCTGGAAAACAGAGCTTATATGATCTTTTTGTCTTAAAATAAATCAGAGATTAATTTGTTTAAATTTGTGTACATACTTAATCAACAGTAACACCCTGTATAAATGGTGGCGCACCCTATACAACGCGGTAATTTAATGGAAAACGGCTGAATTTGAAAATTTTCTTTCTATTTGGGTAAATGCAGGATGTTTGTGGGCACTATCTAGAATTATTTTAAAATATACCGGATGTCCCAAAAAAAAAAGATTCATATTAAAGCTATATTTTTTTAAATAGAATACCCTATATTTTTACATTCTATACATAAAATTACAATTGTTTTTTTTTTAATTAGATTTTTTAACTTTGACAGCTTTTAGATGTCCAACGGTACGTCTTAGGACAAAACGGCTTACGTGCCCCGTCTTACTTCTTTATTATCTTCCCAAAAATGTTTGGCTCTAAGAAGTACCGTTAGAAAGCTAGAAGCTGTCAAAGTTCAAAAATGTAATGTTTCAAAATCTCGGAAACTCTTAAGTTTAGACTTGTAATGCACTTGTAATTTTATGTATAATCCCAAAATATTGTAAGATATAGGGTGTTTTAAAAAAATATAACTTTCATGTGGATAACTTTTTAGGACATCCGGTATATTTTAAAATATATTGTGCCCACAAACATCCTGCATTTGCCCAAATAAAAAGAAAATTTTAAAATTCAGCCGTTTTCCAGTAAATTACCGGGTCGCATAGGGTGAGCCACCCTGTATAAACGACAAAAAAGAGCCGAATGATTCAAATCGTTAAATCTTATATAACTGTACTTAATTTTAAACCTACATTATGGCAATTACATGTACCACCTTTAGTAGCAGTGGCGGCTTTTTAAAAAGAGCTGCAGCACAACCTCAAATTTTCAACAAACATAATTATTCTATTATTATTTTTTTCATTTTTAATCTAAATTAACATTCTACAATACTATATACCTATTTGAATTTCGTTTTTAATTAATACCAAAGAGTAGCACAACCAATTGCGTTACTCTTTGTTAATACTTCTATATGTACCTACGAACTGGTCGGCAATGTTAATTCACACACCCCGTTGTCGCTGTTGAAAACTTCAACGTTACCCCTAATAAAACTCAGCGGCGGCAGGGTGCCATAATTTCTTGAGATTCGTACTGCACTTATTTGCGCCGGGTGGATGTATTCTTGAACCAAGATTACTAATTCTGATGGTTTACCATATAAAAATAGTTTATTGCACTCTGAAGCAAAAAACCATAAACCACCATTCAAAGGCCTTTGAGAGGTCATAAAAGACAGCAGCAGCTGCTTCCTTATCATTAAGGTTTAGTCTTTTCATCTACGGAGAGCGCTATTCGTCGAATAATATCTATGGAAATAATTTTCGAAATAATTGAAAATATAGCAATTATTCTAAGAATAAAGATATTCGGAGATGAAAGTACCGGGCCTTAGTCTTGTATATACATTCTCAAGAAAAACAAAAATCACATTGTTGGTTCCTTTGCCTGAAATCTAAACTGAACAGGCTAAGATATTTTGATTTTCTAGAAACAACATGCGATACTTGACCGATCTTTGCACAATTTTGCCGAGGGTAGGGAGTTGGATATATAATTAGAAGGGCTTTTACGATCTGGTTTATACAATCAGTCAGGATATTCTGTACATCAGGAGAAAGATGAGAGAATATTTTGACAGAGATATCGTCCCAACCTGAAGTATTTTTATTCCGTATGTTGATGGTGATTTTAAACTGGAAATAATAAACACATAATTTAACATACCGGGTGTTGCATCGTCGAGCGGGACATAGGAAATCCCATGTAATTTTAAATGGGGTCAATTATTGGCTCCCCTAATTATTTTAGAGAAAAATTCTATTTAGGTTTATTAAAGAGCACTAAAACCCACATTCAAAAGAATAACTTTAGATATTTTTGATGAGCCCGTTTACGGGTTATCGCCGATTTCTTTTTAACTATTTCTCCTTTTTATGGTCCCGTATTTGCGGGCACCAGTCAAGGTAAAAGATGACTGTCAAATAAAGTTGTCATTTTGAAATGTGTGCTTTAAGCCGGCTACGGACGATGAGCGATAATATAATATATACAGTGTGGCCCAAATTGGGCCTACATGTATGGGGATCTTGGAAACTATAGAAGATAGAGAAACGGTTAAATGGGAAAAGTTTTTGACAATTATATTTCTAACTGAAAACCGTTTAGTACGCGGCCCTATCTTTTTTGGTTTTTAAAATATGTTGAAAAAACCAAAAAGATGTATTTTCGAAAATATGCTGTAGATTTCTTATTATTCACTATTTTGGCAATCTGTAAAAACATTTTTAGAACATCTTTTTAAGTAGATTTCAGTTCTGCAATTTAATTTTGAACACGACGTTTCAGTTATTTTATACCATCATCAGGTTCATTTTTTCTTATGGGCGCCATATTGTATTTTATACTTAAAAGGTAGCTTATGACGTCAGCTTTTCAACGATGTATTATTTGTTGAAAAATAAATGAAATTGACTTGAAAAATAAAGAAAATTAATTTTCGCAACACGTCAAATTTGAGAAGAACACATTAGGCAGGGTTAAATTAGTTTAAAATATAATATTATAATACATTATTTTATTTTTTCCTTATGGTTAAAAATCTTATATTAACATTTCAAATAAAGAAAACTAAAAACGCAATGAATAATAATTATTGTTTTGAAAAGAAAATAAGAAAAAATATCTAACTTACTATACTTATTCGAAATGTTGGCCGTTTTTATTAATACATTTTTGACACTTTTTTAACACAGTATTGATGACCCTGCGAAGCGTGTTGCCATTTATGCTCGTAAACACATTCCTCACTCTCTCTTCTAATTCTTGTACAGATTCCGGGGGTTCAAACTCATATACTTCATTTTTTACATAACCCCATAAATAAAAATCGAGAGGAGTTATATCAGGGGATCTAGCAGGCCAATTAACTGGTCCGCCGTTTGAAATTAATTTGTCAACAAATATCTGTCTTAAGAGAGTTTGAACTTCCCGAACATTATGTGCGGGACAACCGTCTTGTTGAAACCAAATATTATTCAATTGATCTTGAGGAACTCTTGCTCCAATTGCCGGTAATATTTGATCTTCTAACAGCTCCAAGTATCTTTGGCCATTCAACGAATGATTATAAAAGAATGGTCCTATAAGTCTGTTGTCTAAAATGTAAGGAGAAAAGTAAAGCTGGGTTACTTAATACCTGCTATGTATTTAGCAAGCTAGGTGACATTACTTACCATACATACCACACCATACATTAAAACCAAATCGGGTTTGCAGTCTTCGTTGAGCCAATTGGTGAGGGTTTTCCGTTGCCCAAAAATGATGGTTATGTCTATTAAATACCCCGCAGTTGGTAAAATGTGATTCATCGGTCCAAATTACAAGACGACTGGACGATGCAACACCCGGTATAATAAATATGTGTCAGTTGATTTACCTGAACAGATGTAAATAAAACACTCTTTATAACAGCGTAAAAGTTGCAACCCATTGACAATTCGCTCTATAAGTATGTCTGCATACTGATCAATGAGGTAAATCACTTAAAATGTTATATAGGTTGAAATGTCTTTGGTTGAAGTAGTTGTTAAGTTTATACAAAGATTATCGGTTAAAGGTTATCGGCAAAATAGCTTGTGGCTTCGAGAACCAAAAAAGTGAAAAAAGGGCAATTAAATATCATAATATGACATATAAATATGTATACATGTGAGAACTTTGTTCTCTAGCCACTTGCTGAGACCTTATACAATAAGGATTAACCAAATTATGCTAAAACAGCTATTCTCTGGGCTACATGCCCCAACAAGCGCTAAATTAAATAGCACAATTTGGCGTATTTTGACTAACACTGTTAGTACTAAAATACAGGCTCAGATTGCAGAAACTACCGGGAAAGAAAAGAATGAATCTTTATTTCCAATAATAGGTTGCTACGCTGCTGCTAGCTGTAGAGTACTGTAGACCGGTTTCGAACTCTTTGGTTCTCGTCAGTACAGGGCAAGCATGACAAGCGAGCACACCTACCATTGGAAAATCGACACACCCTATAGCCACAATATTGTTCTGCCTAGGCAGTACAATACAGGTGGCGCCATCCTCCAGAAGTTTCTAGCAATCTGATGTGAAAGATACCGTATCAGGTTAAGCAAAAAAATACACTTGCCTATGTCCAAACAAACAGAAAGGAAATTAAAAATGTACAGTTAAAAATTAAGGTAGGTACTTATCGCACGGTCCTCCTGGTGGTGGCTGGTCCTTTTAAGGGATAGCCCCTTGCTGCTACTCAGAAACGTGGGTAAACAAGCCTTCACAAATCCCTCAACTACATATGTGCCTCAATTAAGATTTGATGTGGAAAACACAGAGATGGGGAAAGATTTCCCGAATTTCCCCACAAGGGCTAAGGGTCTAACCAGTCGTCAGAACTTAGTTTGACCAAATCACACCGATAACAGTTTTCAATTAAACCCAAGAACCCATCGAAAAGGTCACAGAGAATAAACCATATTTGAGAGAACTAACCTTAAAATGAAAAGCGGTTTTGCGCACGGTGGTAGATCTAAGGACTTGCGGTTCTACGACACAAAATAAAATATAACCAGAAGAACCTGAAAATAACAACGTTATACTGGTAATACCTAATACTCTAATGTACTTACAAACGACTTCATACCTCTTTAGTTTAGATAATTATTTCAGAAAAACCATGTTTCAAATGACAACGTACTTTAATAAATACAAAAAGGTAGGTATTAGGAATGGTTGAAACAGGGCTTTTTTAATAACAGGTATAACCTGTTCCTGTTTTAAAAAGTACCGGTTTCAAGAAACCTGTTTCAGTTTCGAACTGTTCCAAAATGTAGACAATTAATGGTTTGTTAACTGTTTCGCGCTGGCAATGGCGGCTGCCGCTGCTCTTATCCTGTTGCGATGCATTGCGATCACGCGGTGTTCGTTGTTCAAGGCAAGATGGTCGCGTTAATAGCTGATAAGCGTTTAGAGTAGAAAATAAATATTTGCTTTTAGGGACTTCCCCGCTGCTTTCTATTTGTTTTCGTTTTGTTGTATTTACTATTTATGTTTTATACGTCGTACGTAGTAAATCGTGTTGTGTCGACTGTTATTAATGTCGCCGATTTAAGTAACTAAGTAAGTACAAGACTTTTTTTCTTAAAAAAGAAATTTATAATGAGTTTTACCAGTGTGAAATAAAAGTAGCCCAGTGTGGATTTTTTTACAGTCATCGGGTAAGACAAATCCGCAGTGTAATATGGGCAAATTGCAAATGTCTTATAAATCTTCGATAGCAATCTTAAAAAAAAAAACACCATTATTGGGTAATTAAGTATACTGTATTTAGTCATTTATTATAAACTTTGAGAAATTTAAGTTCCTATACTTGCTAGTTTTCGTTGTTCATTCCACTTAGTTGACTTAGTTTATAAATATGTGCTTTTATCATTATGGTAGAACCTAATGTGATTAATAGTTTTATTATTACAAAAATGATTTTTTTTTATTTGTATGTTCTTTTCATTAATATTTCTATTGTGTACTGATACTATGAACTTTACCCAAAGAGTTTTTATTTAATATTATTGTTATAAAAAGTAATAAGTATGTTTCTATTTTTGTGTATTTTCTAAAAAATAATGAACATCGACAACACCGCGCGGGCCAAGTCACGGGTTCTCGTTTATGCACCGAGCGTCGCAGCCCGAGAATGAAAATAGATTATCTGTCGCCAGCGCCGCAGCAGACTAGGTAAAAGATCCGACTGGACTGCTGGAAGTGCTGCAACAGAACAGTACAGCTGGAACAGGAACGTATAAACGAGACGACTACGATACACGAGCCCCTAAATACCAACCAGAAATCCTAACATTGCGCATGCGCGAGTCTGCCACCCTGTAACTTTCACGTTGGTGCCGCGAAATTTAAATTAGAAATAAATGATAATGGTTGGAAAATAATTAATAATAATAATAATTATAGACTTTATTGGTTAAACAAGCGCTAACGCGGCATCTAATCCACCTTTTTGGTTCCAATTCGCCTTTTTCAAGTCTCTTTATACTCGCGCATGCACAATTTTAGGATTTCAGGTTGGCATTTAGGCGCTCGTCTACGATACCGCTATCGATTCATACCTGTCCCATATTAAAACCTGTTTAAAAAAAAACAGATCCTGTTCTGAAGCGTCATCCCTAGTAGGTATATCAACTTTAGATTTCGAAGTTTGATAGAAAGGTATTTACTCACATAAATCTCTTTAACGCAATGAACTTGACCATATATAACATCGACGCTTATCCACTTTTCTTCAGCTTCCAAAAACACCTCCAACCATACATCATTTCCTTTTTTCCTAATTTGTTCATCGTTCTCATTATCTGACAATACGCTTCTGGGTTGTACCCTTCTTTTCACTTTAGTTTTTGGCGCAAAATCATCACCGCTGTCGTGGAACTTCTTTTTAATTGTTTCCGGTACGTAATCGCTGTCAGAATCGTCTCCGATATCTTGTTTTCTATTTTTAATCAATCTACAATCAAAGTCAAGATTATAAAATTTAATTAGGTCCAAATTATGAATGCCCTGGCATCTGTAACTACAATATAACTTTTAAGGATACCATTGTTGTCATGCTGGTTATGTGGCTGTTAGCGTTAACAGGGCATTGATAATTTCGGCTTTAATATTATATAATTCAGGTAACAGGTGTTTGTATTTTTGGCATCTCAAATTAATTAACCAGAGACGTCAGAGGTGTCAGTCAGAAAGTGTGTGGTTTAATATAATTTTTACAGTAACTATAAATGTGATATATGTGTTTTAAAAAATGTTTTCTTTTTGTGGGGCAATAATATTTCCAAAAATAGACCTATTATTTTCGTAAAACTTAACTATGCAAAAGTCCTTAAAATATTTCCAGTGACCTACTACTACTAACTATGATCCATAATGATCACCATTAACCATAGGTATACCTAAAGAGTACGTTCTGTTTTTAGTAATTCTGTGTAACTTTTAAAATATGGATTTAGGATGCGGACTTTTTATTTTTTGCCCTTGAGACATACGCGACTGCAAAAATGGACAAAATTGATATTCGTTTCTGGTAAGTAATACTTGCATCCTCCCTTAAATTGTTGATTTTTAATTCATGTTGCGCTAGAGGATTCGGGATTTGATAAGTGATTTTTTCTTAGATGTCTTTAGACTATTTAGCTAGTATTGATGTATGTATAGGGGTTTCCAGTATATTATACCACCCACAATATAGGGATTATTATAAAAGATAAAAGAAAAAAATGGTAATTACAAACATTTGATACTGTTTCTGAAATAGTCTGATTTTGTTATCAGGCAAATTTAAAAACTGTCGTAAATGTCCAAATTTGACAGGAGGCTTTTTTTAATAAAATATCCTGTATAATAGGTATTCGGACAGATCTATTTTCTGAAATCGATAAAAAATATCAACTTTCTTGATACAATTGTAGGTCCCAAAACACTATATTCTATTGTGTTAGTCCGTTGCCGAGCAACAATCAAGAAACGGTACAAGAAAGTAACATATTCCCGTACAGAATTTCGCTTTTTTTTAAATTTTATTTTATTATTTATTTTATTCTATTTCATTTTCGATTTCAGAAAAAATATTATGTGCACCTCGTAGAAAAATTATATCCTCGACCTCGGACGCATGCGGACTTTGCTGCGCTTCGTCCACCAATAAGCATCCTCGTCCGAGAAAAATATAATATTTTTCCTGCTAGATACAAAATATAATATTTTTTTCTGATTTTAAATGTAATATACAGAGTGTTTATTAAACACACGGCAAAGATTGAAGGAGTTATTCCCTGGACTATTCTAAGACTATTTTGTCCTTTGATGATTTTTGAAAAGCCGCTTTGTTTCGAAGATACAGAGCGACAAAACCGATTTTGATATTTTTCAAATTCATTCTGGATCTCGCTCTCTTTCAAGTCAGGCATTGTCTTCAACTTCTATTAGTCATTGGGACCTTTGTTGGCCAAACTTCAAATAAGGAAATGGGGTTGAGCGAAGCTCTGTATCGTTTAAAAAGGGGGTATGAGCGTCTTTTTGGACTTATTCTTCTTTCAGCTTAAATAAACGCTTGATTTGTCGAGGCTTCCATCGTTAGTGCCTCTCCACTATTGCTGGAAGCAACCAATTCTTAGGAAACTTATAGGTGCAATTCGGCGGTGATTGTATATGTAAACTTGTAATTAGTGGATTGGTGGATACGTCCGTACGTTTGTAGTAATCCGCTAATATTTTGTCATAAAATTCCATCAGTGTCGGTATTTCAAAGTCTCTGTGTAGTACTCTATTGACAGTATATTCCGGAGAGTCCGCAATTATTTTTAACGCTCTATTTTGTAGCACTTGAAACTTGTTATGCGCTGTCCTGCTTATGGTGCACCACGCCATGGCAGGACCGACCTGACAAGAGTCTTGTATAAATTTACTTTAGTTCTATAACCTATCTTGCTCTTTTTATTTAACAAACAGTATATAGAACGAAGCTAATTGGCAGCTTTTTTTTAATCTCATTTGAGAGTTCTTTCTCCAGTTTAGTCTCTAATCAAAAACAAGTCCCAAGTACTTGACTTCTTGGACCCAGTTTATCCGAATACCGTTAACCAAGAGCGTAGTCTCGGGTCTTCTAACTCTGCTCCTCGAAAAGAAAATGGCCTTCATTTTGGCAGGATTCAGGCGAATCTTCCACCTCGAAAGCCACTTTTCTAAAACTTGTATGTGCCTCTGCAATCTAGCCACTACCAGCCGCGGTTGATCTGAAACTGAAGTAATTGCAGTGTCGTTAGCAAATAAGAACAGCTCGTTAAATCTGTCTCTCGGGATATCATGAACGTATATATTGTACAGCATCGGAGCGAGAGGAGACCCTTGTGGGACTCCCGCCCTGATGTATTTGGTCTCAGAAAGCACGCCTTCTAACGAGACTGCAAAACTCCTTCTCTCCAAAAAGGAAGCAACAATCTTAACAAGATAATTGGGAGCCCCCAGTCTTATCAATTTTAAGGCCAGGCCGCAGTGCCAGACCTTATCAAAAGCTTTTTTCAAATTAATAATGCAGTCGAAATAAAAGTATGGCGTACTGCACTGGACCTACCGAGTATAAATTTCCTTAAAAATGCGTTATTTTTTAAGCAAATCGGTTTAACATTTTAACACCAGCGCATTTTAGTGTGATTACTCGTAAGTTTTAACAGTAACATAAGGATATCGCTGGATTGGTCGAGGTGGACCTCACTTATGGCCTCCTCGCCCCCCGGACTTAAACCCCCTGGATTATAATAATATACAATAAGAAACGACCCTGGTGTTTTTGAAAGAGTTCGGCGTTAATGAGGAGAATATTGGATTGTTGCAGCCTAGCTGAAGGTCGTCATTTTTAACAGTTCTTGTAGATTAAGGGTCTTTACACGTAATTTTTGGTAATAAAATGTTGTTATTGTCGAAAGTTTGTCTTAACCTGTATCTTCGAAACAAAGTGGCTTTTCTAAAATCATCAAAGGACAAAATATTCTTAGACTAGCCCAGGGAATAACCCCTTCAATTTTCGCCTTATGTTTAATAAACACTCTGTATACTTTTATTATGTTTTGTTTGGCCATTTTAAACACATTTTGGTTTATAAATTAAAAGCAACATAAATTAATGAATATTTTATTGATCTCAAAAAATTACCAATAAAAACTTTTAATATTATCTCTCATTTCCATTTTTACTTATTTAAATAAAATGTGAATAATCCCTATTCAGTTTTTATTATTTATATTATATTTATATTATAGTCTCTCTCCTACAATCATTATAACAAATATTTCAAAATGTTAAAGTTTCATTAATTATTACAAATTTGAAATCCTTTAATGTTTAAAATGGACGAACAAAACATAATAAAAGTATACACAGGGTGCTAATGGATGTCACGTAGATATCTCAGGGAGTAATAGTGCTCATAAAAATAGAAAAAAAATACAGATAAAACTTAAATTAAATAAAAAAAAGCGACCTCCATATCCTAATAACAAACTCCGACTATTTGATAAAAAATATTAAATGTTTGTATCTTCTATAATCACCCTTGCAGGTGGGTGGCAAAATATACGGGAAAACGATGTACATTAACATACCGTATAACTGCTAACCATTGAAATTATAAATCAGAATACTACAATAAAACACCAGTCGTTTTTATTTCGTTAACAATGTGTTATTCACAACACGTTTTTAAATTCATTTCAGAAATTCAAAAGACTTAAGTAATTGAGGATTATTCATATACTGATTATTATACTGACATGCATCTAATTTATGGACAAACACTCGCCAATTGTGTAGAGGCGAATTTATTCTGATACATTTCCAAATCGACGTTTACCGCACTGAAGGACATTTGAAAGGGTTGATCGTAGCTTAAGATAAACAGGTAAAAAGTCGTGAATAAAAAAAAGGCTAAAAGCAGTTCATCTTTTGTATTAGCAAAAATGGATTACCATTTTAGGAAGTTTTCTGCCACGTCGTGGTGGAGAAGGGCTTCCAAGAAGAGCAAGAAACCCTTAGTTTGAGGAGGGAATTCTGGATGAGATTGTTAAAAACCTCTCTTAATTGTGTAAGAAAACTGTCGGTCCAGATTCATGCGACACAGTGGGTTGTTTATGACATCCTTCGAGAATAACCGCTATATCCTTGTCACGTTCAAAAGGTACATGCCATGTATCCTGCTGATTATCCTGCAAGAGTCAACTACCCAAATTGGTTTTTGCAACAATTTGGGCAAAATCATAATTTTACTAGTATTGTTTTATTCACGGACGAAGCCGGTTTCACCCGAGACGGAGTAATAAATTGCCATAATTTGCATATCTGGCATGAAAAAAATCCTCATGCAACAGCACAGACAAAGCACCAACAAAGGTTCATGGTTAACATGTGAGCGGGGATTATGGGGAATCATCTAATTGAACCGTTCTTTATTGAAGGCAGATTAAATGGTGCCATGTATTTGCAATTCTTGCAACAACTTAAACGGTTTATTAGAAATTAGATGTGGTATATGCACGACGGTGCGCCATTTTAGCAATTTAGTTCATCAGCACTTATCAAATATGTAAATAATATGTCAAATACTTTTGATGATCGATGGGTAGGTCGAAGTGGGCCTGTTTTATGGCCACCGAGGTCGCCCCATCTGACTCCATTGGATTGCTTTTCATTGGGAAATTTAAAGAGGCTTGTAAATTGACGCCAGTTCATACCAGGGAAGATCTGATAGAAAGAATAATACACCATTTCAAAGAAATTCGAGACAATCCTGAAATATTGTTTCAAGTACAAAGAGAAAACATTCGTCGGCTAAAGAAATGTATAGAGGTACAGGGCGCCCATTTCGAAAATCTGAACAAGAAGAAGCAAATCCTTCAAACATTCTTACGTTAAAGGAACGTCTGAAATGTCATCATTTAAATGGTTCCTTTATGCGGCACACCTTGATTTGGAAATGTATCAGAATAAATTCTTCTTGCATCCATGCAATTGCTGAGTGCTTGTCCATAAGTTAGATGCATGTAAGAATTATTGACATGTAATAATAACAAATTTTATTATTTTAATGCGAATTATTAGTTATGTTGTTATTCGATTAGTTCCTGTGTTTAAATGAACTTGATTATTAAATAAATTTTGAAAGTCAATGCTTCAATGTTATACAAAAAATGTATTTTCTTTAAGTACGGTTTTTATCGAAACAAATGTAGAGTGCTTTTTTTAAAGAAGTGAAGGACCAGAGTATTTAAAAAATCAGTTTTCAGTTCTGTAAAATGACACCTGTCAAGATTTTGTCCCCCACGATTGTGGTGGCAAGTCCGTTCCTGACTTCCCTGACGATGTAAAATATCTAGTGTAGTATGGTTAGTGGTAGTATGAGTCCTTATGGTCTACATAAAATATTAAAATTTCATTAAATTATCCATGTCGGATCAAAACTTAGAGCCGAAAAGGTAAGTCATTGGGTACCGCTTGGGGGCTCTGTATCTCCGTTCAGGGGTACTTTAGGAATTTTTTTTCCATGCCAAATTAGGGTTATTTTGACCTCCTCAAAAGTATGCCGGATACTGACTGGACACCCTGTATATGCTTATATTTATTTTACCGTTCTAAAATATTTAACTTAAAATATTTTAAATCGATCAATTTAAGTTGTGACTCAAGGGTGTCGTCGTAACACCCTGTAGTAGCGTAATTTTTCTTACCTTCCCCGATCCTTCTGTTTCTGCTCATTTATCCTACCCTTAACAAGATTCACTATATCATTTCGAACATCAAGTTGTTTCACCGGAGATGATAATTTCTTTAAGTTGCATTTTTCTCGGGCGTGGTCGACACGTTTTCTCTTTACAGGACTTGGTTCAAATTCACTTTCCGAATCCGATTCCCTTGCTTTTTTAGATGATTTTTTTACCGTGTGACTACTGGAGGCTTTTTCTGAATTATTACTTTTGGATTGTTTTTTGTTATCATTAGCTCCATCTAACTGCAAAATTATAGCCTCCGTATCTGAATCACTATCGTCTATTCCATCTACTTGAGGTATTCTTTTTTTCGTTTTTGGTTGCAATCTTCTATCACTGCCATGCTCTATATTTTTCGATCTAGCGGCATCCTTACTCTCTGTAGTACTCTTAGAACGCGTGTTCGTTTTCTGCTTGTTTTTGCTTTGTTCTTGATTTTGGGACGTTCTTTCAGAAGATTTACTCTTAGATTTTCTAGAATTTCCTGGTTCGTTGCTATTACCACTATTTTCATCACTTTTCACACTTTTTGACTTCTTGCTAGATGTAGTGGTTTTGGAATTGTCGGTGTAACTTGGGTCTTTCATCTTACTCCCAGTATTATTATGCAGTGGCAACTTAACAGTTTCACTCTGTGGTTTACTACTCTCCAATTTATCATCTTTGTTACTTAATTGTTTGGTTTCATCTCCTTTTAAATTACCTTTTTTATTATCGCCTTGCGAATTTCTCAAACGGGTGGATTTTCGTCCTTGAGTTTTAATATCTGGTGCTTTTTCTTCGTTTTGCGAACGTGTTGCTTTAGACTCTATTTTTTTGTCTCTTTCAGTTGTAGACTTTTTTACCGACAATTTGTTCGCTTTGTCTACTTTTAATTTAAGCTTACTACTTATATCTAACGCTTTATTTTTATTCGGCTCTTTGACGGGCATACTTAACTTTGGCTCAATATGTTTTGAAATAGTTTTCTGGGCTTTAGATTGTTTATCAGCACTTACTTTACAGCTTGTCTTAGTATTTACGGCAGTTTGAGTACTACTCTTTTTTTCATTAACTTTAGTACTAACTGTGTGAAGGTCACTCTGTGGGGGACGCAGAGGTTCAACTTGCAGTGATATGACGACTCGAGTCTGAACACCCAAAGCTCTTAAAACGCCTATAAAAATATAAACAAGCATTTTTTTGTTATATGCTTCTTTTTGACCTATTTGTGATTGAAGACATTTATCCAAGGATATGGATTCAGGAGCAGGTTTTTCTATATTCTTTATTGTGCGTTTGTACCAGTTAACTATTTGTTCCAAGTATGTCAAATCAACCCTGTTTGAAGGATAACACTGTTCTGATGGTAAAAGTGATAATGCTCTAGCCAACGTTTCTGTGTCGTTAATTGATGAGTTAACGTAGTTACCATGAGCTATCCAGCATAATAAATGTACTTTATGAACGAGGACTTGGTTCTCTTTTCTAATGCGATTTAATCTGCGCTTCATTGCAGCCAACAAATCAACACCTATAAAACAAAATTAAAGGGTTTTAGGTTTCCCTATACAGAATGTCCCAGCTCTATTTATAAACGAAATATCTTTTTCCCTGTTCATGATATAAAAAAAGTTTTATAGTTCTTGGTTTAAAGAACTACTTTTACTGGAAGTACATTTAAGTATACAGGGTGTTTCAAAAGTGCAATTTTTAATATCAATTTAATGCCAATATTGCTTCTGCAATGAATTCTCTATCAAAATTCTATAATATGCCTAATGTTGTCCGTTTTCGAGATAATTACAAATACAATTTCTTGATGCGTTTATTAATTAAAATGCATTTAAACTGAACATAAAATAAATAAATAATAATGTTCTTATAAGAGAGGCACAAAATGACGACCATATCTCGTATCTTCTAAGGAGTTTCATAGGAGAGGCAATCATTATATCTTCTGCCGGAATTGCTTTACAGGCTCGTGAAATATAATTTTTTAAATCCTCCAAATTGTTTGGTTTTCAGTATAGTATAAACTACCTGCTTCAAATGTCCCCACAAATAAAAATCTAAAGGTGTTAAATCCGGCGATAGTGCTGGCTACCTGACAGGTCCACGATTACCAATACAATTTCTTCAAGATTGACCACTTTGTATTGCTCGCTAAGCTAGAGAACCTGGATATGTCGCAGAGACTGATTGACCTTGTTAGATCATATTTGATTGGCCATGTGCAGTATGTCGAGTGTGAGGGTTTCAGATCACCATCATTTACTGCGAGTTCGGGAGTGCCCCAGAGGTCTAACCTGGAGCCGCTTCTTTTCTTGATCTTCATTAATGATCTTATTAACATAATTAATTGTGAGGCTCGCATATGCTGATGATTTGAAGATCTTTCATAGAATCTTTAGTGTTGCTGACTGTAACATTCTGCAGGGGGATTTGCGGGTAATCAACAACTGGTGTAAAAATAATAGATTGACACTAAATATTTCTAAGTGCAACATAGTCAGTTTTAGTGGCAGTAATAATCCTATTTTTCGTAACTACTCATTGGGCGAAGCTGTACCGAACCGATTCGAGAAAATAGCTGATATTGGCAATTTATTCGAGAGCAAGCTCACATTTGTACCTCATATATAACAGATGGTGGTTTTGGCCTCCAAATTGCTTGGTTCTGTTATCCGTAATGGTAAACAGTATAATGATCCTTTTCAATAAAACTCCTATATTATACATTTGCACGTTCCAAGCTTGATTATGCGTCAATTGTATGGAACCTTACTCACATTAGCTATATTGAATCAGTGCAGAGGCGTTTATTTAAGTACTTAGTTTTTAAAGAAGACCTTCAGCCCTATGATCCTATGATTAAAGACACAAGTTAACTTTTAACGTACCGTTTCCATGACAACATCCGAAAAAAGTATACTTGTTAATTTTTCACTGTGGTTGAAAAACAGGTAATTTTGGAGTTAGCGTCTAAGAGTTAACTTGTGTGTTTGATCATAGGGCTGAATATGTATCCCATTAAGGGATTTGCTCACATCTTACTACTAACCCGTTTTAATGTGTGTTGAGTTTTAATCATTGATTGTGTACGATCTAATAATAATGTTCCATATACAAATTATATTTCTAATTAATTACTTGTATCATTGTCATTGCATTGAAACTGTTCTAACCAATGCCTTCCAGCAAATAGTGGTGAGTAAGTATCATGTATTTACCTCTGGTCGCTCTGTTGATACAAAAATGTTTCTTATTATTAATCGTATCAATAATGCTTTTGATAAGGGTGCTGAGACCCACGCTATCTATACAGACTTTAGCAAGGCTTTTGGCAAGGTGAAACATACCATTAAGCTGTCCAATTACGGGATTACCGGCATATTACTCTCTTGGCTGCAATCATACCTCTCTGATAGAGAACAACAGGTTAAGATCGACGATTATATCTATCGGAGCCATTTAAAGTTACCTCGGGAGTTCCCCAGGGATCTCATCTGGGGCCTCTCTTATTTAATCTCTTCATTAATGACTTGGGTGGTATGTTGACCTCTGACCACTTACTATTTGAAATTTGAAAATTTTCACCAAAGTAACATCTCCTCAAGATGTCATCTCGTTGCAAAACGATATTAGCACAGTGTTTTCCTGGTGTCATTTCAATGGCATGTCATTGAATATCGACAAATGTTGCTTTATGAGGTTCAGCAGATCGAAAAAATTCTTTCCTCATCAGTATGTCATCAATAATGTTGCTCTAAAAGGTGTAGGGACTTCAAAAATGTAACAGCTGTAAAAACATTATATATTTCCTTTGTCAGATCCATCTTGGAGAGCTCAAGCATAGTTTAGTCGCCGTACTATGATCTTAATATCAATAGGCTGGAAAATATTCAGAAGAAGTTCATCACGTATTCCAGACATATACTTTTTAACTCTGGAATCAACTTAGCCGACGACCAGGCTATCACTCATCTAAATCTGACAACGCTTTTCCGCCGAAGGGAGTATGACGTCTGCTTTGCCTTCAAAGTAGTGAATAATATCATTAAGAGCCCTGAATGTTTGAAGACTTTTCACATTCATGTTCCTAGTTATTAGACTCGTAATCCTTCCCTCATGCATGTACCATTTAGCAGAACGAATTATCTGGCACATAGTCCTATAAACAGGATGTCGACAAATGTCAATAAATTTTATGATTCCTTACATTTCTTTTATCAGTCTGATGATAAGTTTAAAATTCTTGCCAAAAGGGCTATCCTAGGTTAGGTAAGTTTATTTAATTTTGTAATTTGTAAATGCTTTATATCTTGAAAATGTTGTTACGTAAATAAATTGGATTATTACTAATTTAACTACAATAATCGTCAATTCACAGTTTAGGTATCATTAAGCATAGTATTTATATGTATTTAGAATTTCCTTTAAGTGGGCTCTCTGTAATATGTTGGAAATAAAGGCTAAATAAATAAATAAATAAAGAAATTACCTCGGAAATTACTATGAGTGCAAGGACATTTATTGTGTTAGTTTCGTTTCTTATTGGTCGAGCATGTTGTGAGCCCCTAGAGCTGGAAAAGAACCCGTTCGCATTTTTCTTTTCACATTTGTAAAAGTGCATAGTGATGGGGTTGGAACGATTTGGAAACCGTTCCCTATATGACTCTTCTGCATCCTACAATTTTTTCTTGCACTCGCCGTAGATTAGCAGCATATTAACATATTCGTTGGGAGTAAACAGTGACGCCATAGTCATAAAAAAATACTACTTTGCCTTCTAAGCTTCTAATTAAAAATTTATATCACTGCTAGAAATGTCAAAATTTATTTTACAGTATAACTAATTTGTTACTACAGTAATCCGTAATTATTGTTTATATAATATTTAAAGCCTTCCGCTTTTAAGTTTTTAATACTAATTTAATTTAATTTTACCATTATTTCGAAAACGGGCAACATGAGGCATAGAACATAGTATTGATTGTTGATAAATAATTGATTGAAGAGGCAATATTTGACATAAAATATAGGGTGCCCTATTTAAAAAAGTAAAGTTGATATTAAAAATTGTACTTTTAAGGCATCCTGTATACTTAAATGTACGCCCAGTAAAAGTAGTTTTTTAAACCAAAAACTAATTCTCTTGAAACTTTTTTTATATCATGAACAGGGAGGAAGATATTTCGTGTATAAATACAGTTGGGACATATTTATGTATACAGGGTCGTTGGTATGTATAGAAACGGTCGATAAGTAAAACAGCTAGCAAAAAATATTTAAGACAAAAGTTTTATTGTTTTATAAAGCCTATTAGAATTAAAAAAAGATAAGTATACAGGATGAGTCAGAAAGCCGTAGAGGAATAAAGTTACCTTTTTTTAATAGAACACCCTTTATGTTATAATATTTTTGGATTTTACATAAAATTGCAATCATTTTTTATTAAGTGCATTATAAGTCTAAACCTAATAGCTTCCGAGATATCGACTCTCGAAGAATTACATGTTTGAACTTTGACAGCTTCTAGCTTTCTAACGGTACGCTATAGAGCAAAACGGCTTACATGTCCCTATCGTACTTTTTTATTATCTTCCCGACAATACCAACTTACGGTTAAACCGGAAGTATAATATTTCCGGCTTTTGAACTACATCCATTGACACTTTTAGAAAGGAAGTTAAAAACTAAGATAGGAACATGTAAGCCGTTCTACTCTAAGACGTACCGTTAGAAAGCTAGACGCTGTCAAAATTCAAAAATGTCATTTTTCAAAACTCAATTTCTCGGAAACTATTAGGTTTAGACTTATAATGCACTTAATAAAAATTAATTGTAATTTTATGCAAAATCCAAAAATATTCTAAGATATAGGGTATTCCATTGAAAAAAAAGTATCTTTATTTCTCTACGGCTTTCTGACTTATCCTGTATACTTATTTTTTTTTTATTCTAATAGACTATAAAAAACCCTAAAACTTTTGTCTTAAATATTTTTTGCTCGCTGTTGTCCTTCAAGAAATAATCGACCGTTTCCATACATACCAACGACCCTGTATATATTTAATGGCAAGGCTCGCTTAATTTAAAACAATTTATTTTTTATGTAAATACTTCTTATTTTCAAATTATTTATCAGGAATTATAGTGAAGTTTACATTATACCGTTGATCTTTTGACTGCCATAAAACCCTAATTATACCACTGGTCATAAAATGCCGCAAATTTACATCTTTTCAAGCAGGGTCGGAGTACAAATTACCTGCATCCCTAATTGCTATACCATTTTAAGTCGGTATAAATACCTAATAATATATAAATAACAAATTGATTTTTATTAATTTTAGTTCCAAATGTCAAATAAAGGCAAAATAATAAGACTAATACACGCAGGTTCACAAAATTAATTTGTTCCGAACTGTCTGTTGCTTTCAGCTAAAAACATAGCAGATTGTTCTCTAAATTACTACCAAGACACTAACGCACAACTTTTGAAGATTGGTTGAACATCGGCTTCTTAAACATATACCCAAAAATAGCGTTATTGTAATGGACAATGCTAGTTATCATAGTTCGTCAAGTGAAAATATTTCACTATAAAAGCAGAAATTCGAAATTTTAAGATAAAAAATAATTGGGCATATATGTTCAAGAGAATTACAAAAAACGGGATATTTTAGAAGTATTACAGGCTTTTAAAGTTAATAAAGAATACGTGTGTGATAAACTTGCAACAGAAAATTGACATACAGTGCTGCATCTTCCCCCCTACTATTGTGTATTTAATCCAATCGACCTAATATAGCAACAAGCAGAATCAAATATTAAAAAGCATAATACTTCCCCCACATTAAATACATCTGTAGGAGAATTAATAAAAAAACATTTCTGCATACAGTTGGAAAAACTGTATACAACATGTAATTAAGGTGGAACATTATAATATATGTATGAGTACTAATGTTCAACCCTTAATAAGTTTAGATGATGATAGTGATAGTGGCACAGAACTAAATATAGATTAAAGTAGATTCCGGTGC
The DNA here is from genome assembly GCA_963920685.1 of Polydrusus tereticollis. Classification (NCBI taxonomy): domain Eukaryota; kingdom Metazoa; phylum Arthropoda; class Insecta; order Coleoptera; family Curculionidae; genus Polydrusus; species Polydrusus tereticollis. Next base: position 68,042,166 of record OY987330.1, read on the forward strand.
CAAAATTGATTAATGTAAAACTTTTCTGTGTACACACATTGTACTGTATTTAAGTCTTAAATTTAATTTTAATATGGTATTAGCGAGGGGTGCGACACTCCTTAAATAGGAGTACAAAATGTCAAAATGTATTTATATAAATACATTTAAATACAGATAAATACATTTAAATACAAATAAATACATTTAAATATGAATGAATACAAATAAATGCAAATAAATTCAAATAAATACAAACAAATACAAATAAATACACATAAACAGAAACAAATACATGCATGGGATGCGGTTAAATATGAATTATTAATAACATATTGGACAGCATTTACGTATCCCACGAAGAGCTTAACCTGAAGGACTCCAATCGCGACAATGAAAATTTTGAAAATTCAACATTCTTACAAGTTGAACTTGAAACAGGAAAGCTCATAACTGTAAGGAAGAGTTCTCTGTTTTGGTTACTGCAACAGGATCAAACAAAATTGAGCAACAATAGGAACATCAGGGTAAGAGGTATCAGAAATAAATCTAAAAGCAGCAAGGAAACAATTTTACAAGAAAAACATCAAAATTGGATCATGGTATTTTTAATGACCTGAAAATACCTTGCTTATTTACATTGGACAGGTGTTGGGATTCTTTTTTTAAATAATGATACAAATATATGATTCTATATAGAAACGTGATATTTCTAATAAACAGATTTTATGCCTTGGAACCTGTTATAGACTAAAAAAATCATACCTTAGAAATTGCAGAATACCAGTCCCTTCTAAAATTAAGTTGTTATACAATTACAATCTTAGAACCCATTTGGGAGCAGGGTTATTATAAAATCGACAAAAATATAGCACAAACAATTAACGAAAACATCAAGAAATTCCAATTATAAAATAAAGTAAAAGGAAGAAGATCAATGAAACAAAAATCTGTCGTACAAAATTTAGATAAAGATACGTCAACTAGTGATGACGGTATTAGAGAGGAAGACATTTTATTGCATGATTCGACAAGCAAAGAGTCTGATGGTGACTCCAAAGATGATGACAAAAAGAGATATTAATATTAAATCCGAAAAATGTTACGCTGTTTATTATGACACATCTATGAGGTGGTATCCCGTCCTGTTGCCATATTATATGAAAAAAATCAATTGTTTTGGAAAATTAACGATGACACCATAATAAACTAAGTATATGCATTTAAAATCAGGACAAAGAGCTCTAGCGATTAAAATAATAAAATACAGGGTGTTTCATTTAAGAAATACCTGGTTATTTTAAATTTTTAAGTTTTCAATGCCTTTTTGTTTTTTCTGATAACGGATTCTGAATGTCCATAAAAAATACTTCAAAATTGCTAATTTGAATAATCACCCTGTACATACTTTATAATTAATACTGTTGAATTAGTTGTTTTTTCAATGGTTTGGTTTGTATAATACTGGGTTTGTAACTTTAAAAACCGTATGCGATATTAAATACCTATATAATTGCAACCAAATACGAATAAAATTAAATATTTTAATTACTTTTAAATACATTTGAATATATTGAAATACATTTAAATTCATAAATACGTTATTTATTTTATGTATTTAAAAGTATTTATAAATAGGTGTACAAAATTTTGGAAGTGTCGCACCCCTCGGGTATTAGTGTGCAGTCTCAATCGTAACATTGTAAATTTTAATCATAATAACTTGTAAAAATATTTTTCATATACTTAGTGTACTGTGTTGACGACTGTAAAAACTTAATTTTTATTGGAATGAATAAATCTGTATTTCAGTATTTCATTAATTTTTATTGTACTTATTATGTCTCAAAATATTATTATAATAATAATTGATCATTAGTGCGGTTTGAAGACATTGGGACATACACAATGGGGTTATATCAGGTTGTTGATTTATTGCAGTGAAGGTCAACGATATAATGAAAATTTTACTATACCTATATGTGTTGGGCCTGTGTACAGTGGCGTAGCCACAGGGGGGCGATCGCCCTTCCCACCACCCTTGGCCTGGCGCCCCTTTACTACTTAAAAAATAATTATTAGAAAACAATATCCGTCTTATTTTATTTTTAGTAAAGAAGAGCGATGGGAATAAACTTAATAAAACCGGTTTTGTGAGCGTCCCATCATATTAAATTTATTTTTTTTTATATAGCGGATTTTAACTTCATTTGGGGCAAGACCCCTGTTCCCTAGGGAGCATGAAGAAGGTGAATTTCTACGAAATTTGGCGTGCTCCCAAAAATTCTTTGCCTGCGGCGCTTTAGCTCCGCAGTCTGCGCCCCTCCGATAGTTCGCCCCCCCCCCCCCCAAAATACTGGCTACGCCACTGCCTGTGTTGAACCATAAAAAATTTTAGTTTAGTTTCGGGTAGAGTGTTAATTTAATTTAAACTACAATTTAAATCATGTGCTTTTTTAAAATTATATTAGGTACCTAATTAAGAATTCAATTTTATTTTAATGTTTTGTAGAACAGGCAGTTTAAACTGTACATTTTAAATCCATTATGACAGATACTTTTTTGATCAAATGTATTGCCTACTCTTTCGACATACAAGTTTCCAGCACTTCTCGTATTTCGACCAGAGAACTAGGAACAACGGGAAGCGACAATATCTGTCGGTCCCTTTGATATCGATTGGCCCGTTTTCACAGAACAAATTCTAAGAATATAAAACTTCACATGCAGAGAAAACCTGCTTATTTTCTACACTAAGGGAACTAGCTTCATAAATATATTAAATTACTGTTTTTTTGTATTAGTGCACGCGCAAATGTTTATTATAACGTGTTTTATTTGTTATAATATCATTCATTTGAAAATCTTAAGAAAAACTAATTTGAAAGTTGTAATTTTTAAAACCAAATATTGGACGCCCTGTATAAAATAAGATAAAACCTCGGATAAAACTATTTAATGTCAGAGTATCGTTAGACCTCTTGTATTCAAGTTCGCACTATGTAGCTCGGATAAAACAGATCTAAGGTCATTTTTTTAATAATTTTTTTCAAGGCATGCACAACGATTTTTTATTGTTTTCAATTTATTGCTCGTTAACGACTAAAGCAAATGAAATAAAATTTTGGGAAAAAGAAAGAACACTAAAACTTTTCCCGAAATACACTCATATATACAGTGTAGGTCTGCATTCCAATGAAATTCCTAACTTAATTGCTATAGAAACTATGGCTGCCTGACGCACTATTGCAGGACGCTGTATAACGTCAGCTCGCGGACTAAATAAAACTTAGAGTGACGAATGGTTTTGAGCGATACAGAACTTACTTTGGAACGTGCGTGTATGGAAACGGTACACGCAAAACGTCTTGCTGTCGCTTCTCATTGGTCGTAGTTCTCTGATTTCGACTATGAACAGTGGCATAAAACACTGTTGCAAATTTCAAAGCAAAGAGCCATTTAAGATTTTAAAAATTAATACAAGGGTTTGTAGGTAAACTGTTTGTTTAACACTTACAACTCCTACAGCTTGAATCATTGCTTTAATGTTTGTTCACCTGTTATAGTTTAGTATCACCCATAAAGCTTCGTGTGCTTTTTTTGAATATGCCCTCGAATATGTTATATAATTTTGTAAAAAGCATAGTATAAACTTTTTAGTTTTAAATTAAACAAAAATTATTTATTTAGGTAAATCATAAGTTTTATAGGCCCTGGTGCCAGTATCTATGTACTGTTTAAGGGTCAGAAATAAAGAAAATTAAAAAAAAAAAAAAAAAATATGCCCAATGTCAAAGTTATTTAAAGTAAACAGCACTGTTGGGTAATAATGTAGGTAAATGAGGTTCGATTATAATTTTGTAAATTAAAGTTTTTGCCCATACACTAATAAGGTATATTTCTCACTAAACCTTGCGCCTATACCTTTTTTGCCATTTTTTGTTTTAATCATATTTAAATTTTTTTAAAATTTATAATATCTAAGCACAAAAATCTGAATAAAAAAAAAACCTAAAAAGTGAACCTAAATGCATATAGTGCGCGCAGGGTTGGCAAATATCATGATATTTATATAAATATCAAATATCGGATATATATCCGATATATATCTGATATATATCAAATAATTTTTTTCAGCCAAAACAGATAAAATCATACTTATAGTAGAGCCAAGTAAAATCAAGGAAGTAGATATTTGAGTAAATATTTTTATTAAAACATAAATATTATTTCTAAACAGAACAAGCCTCGGAACAAGCATAAAAGCTAACAAAATAATAATAACAGATATTCACCTAGACAACAGATATTTACCTAGGGTGAATGCCTACAACAAAAAATAATCCCGAAAAAAAAATAATATAAATAACCATCAGCCTTATCAATGGTAAGTCATCGTCAGATTCGTCAGAATCGATAAAACGTCCCGGTAATTCTTCTGGTACAGTTCCTGCCCAAATCCAATCAATATTTTCTTTTTTATTTGTTTCTATTTGATTAGAGTATTTAAATAAAAACGTTAATTTTCCAGCTTTTTCATTTTCAAGCCTATTGCGTAGTTTCGATTGCACGAGTCCAAATGATGGATGCGGTAGACGCAACTGCAGTAAGCAGTTGTTCACATAAAGCCAGACAGGAAGTCTTTTTTATTTGGGCAATCCTCATCCTCAATAACAATTCTTTTCCACCACACCATAGGAACTATGTACCAAGCCAGTTAAATTACTAAATAGTGTTACCAACCGTAATACCAACCTAAACCATACAAAATTTGGCAGTAAATTAAAATTTATTTTTTAATAATAAATATCATGATATATATCGAGCTATAAATATCATTGATATATATCGTGATATATATCATGCCAACCCTGAGTGCGCGGCCTCAAAAGCAGCAGTAATTCCCCAGCAAACTGTGGAAAAAGCCAAAATATTATATGGAATATTCATTGGCATTGGATTAATTTACATAAAGGCATCTCAGAAATCCCAGGATTGTTTATTATGCTTTGGAACTGCAATCTCTAAATTACACCTTCTATAAATTCACATTGGTTACCTATGTACTTACCTTTCTTCTTCTTAACATTGACCGGCATATCCACTGTAATCTGCAAATCGCCTTTTGGTAAAAGGTTATTTTCTTGATTCTCCTGAGTAGCCTTACTTTTAATTTCCTCCCAATCTTCCTGTTCAGAGTCACATGATTCAAAATCACTTGAGTGCAAATCTGCAGGCTTTAAAGTTTGCTCCATACCTGTTTTTCTTTCACCAGCAGCGAGTAAATTCAATATATCAGTCTGGTTTTCTTCTGCTTCCTTCTTTGCTTTGTAAATTTCAATGTGTCTTTTGGCTTCTTCAATTTGTTTAGTGTAATCTTGCAATTGTTTGAAGTTCATTTTAGATGTCCCGCTCTGGGTTTGGGGCAATGTTGCAAATTTTTCTTTTTCTGGTTTGACATTTTTTTCTTCTTCTCTCTCCTCATCGACCTCATCTGTATCTGATTCAGAGTCATTAAGTTTAGTGATACCTACAACCATAATAGCAAAGTTAGTCCTACTGCTCAAAAATGTTATTTGTTTTAAGTCTTAGAAAGTGCAAGTAAAGAGAGTAGGTATACCTAGGTATCAAAGTATTTAAAAAAAAAGGTTTTCACTATCTATATAGACTGATACGGATTTTTTAAACAAAGGAGACACTTCCACAAACAATTAAAAAGGTATAAAGAAATACACACCAGAGAAAATGTCCTTTTCAACTTTTTCAAATCCTGATGCACTTGGATTAAAGAACTGAGAGTCTAAGTCTAACTTCCCCGGTTTAAGCAAATAGTCTTCGATATCACTTTCACTAGAAGATTCATGTTTTTGTTTGGGGCTATGATTTTCATTCGGGGGAGATTTTTTTATAAGTGGTCGGTCATCTTCGCTTTCGCTGCTTTCTACATATTTCTTAATCCTAATACTTCTTGAACGTTTCATTGTGATATATTTAAGTAATTTTTAAAGAATAATTATTTTAACCGCCATAACCTAAAAAATTAATATTATTGTGGGCGTAGCTCCAGCTCGGTCCATCTGCGTTTATTAAATTTTTATTTTCACTCGTGAATTCGTGAACGCAGTTCTAAACAGGGACCGGCCGGAACCGCTAACTGGTAAGAACCGGACCGGAACAGATACTTTTTGTGGACCGGAATCGAAACCGAACACAACTTGATAGAAAATTTTAGTTGCAGAACCCGAACTCCAAAAAATTAAACGTTTTTTTGGGTTTTTTTCGGTTTTCAGGCGATACCTTGCCAGATATAGCTATAGCTTACACAGGCTTTTGCAGTAATTAAACCTAACCTAATTTTAAGTTTCTCTATACATTTTGTTCTGTGGAGACACTTTCGACTTTCGACCGAGATTTCGACCACAAAACAGATAAAGAGGTATTGGCGAATTTACTCCCCTTTTGTCAAATAAATCTGAGATCTTGCTTTAGAATTTTAGAATATTCTAGTTGTTTTTCTTCCCCTTTTTGCCTTTATGTAAAATAACAAGACTCAACGAAATCATTTCCAATTATATATAATGGTCGCATTTGTGGCGACACGGTTTTCTTAATTTTTTTGTATGAAACGGGATTGAAAATTCGAAGTTTATACAAAACGGTCGTTTTGGAATCGGAACCGAATCTGAATCGAAATTTCATATTTTGAAGGGAACCGGATCGGAACCGTTAAAAATTGGTAGGAACCGAATCGAAATAATTGTTTCCGAACCGGAACTGGAACGGAACCTAAATTCTCTGTTTATGCTGAAACCGAAACCGGAACGGAACCGATATTTCATTCCGTTTCGGGTCCCTGGTTCTAAAGCTGGCTAGACAAATTCGTCAGCATCAGTCGAACTTCAGTTTTTCATATCTTTATAAAAGCGTAATTCAAGTTGGGTTGCTCTTTATCTGTATCCCTTGCAAAATACGTAATTTTTCTATTTCGTATTATAACATCCTTGGTGGTACTCTTTGTGCCTGAAGGAGTGCTGCCCGTAGTTCAATTCCCTGAACCGGAAACCACAGACCGCGTACTATCGACGAGGTGTATGCGTGTGACGGGCAGTGACGGCGACTCTGCGATATCGATATTGGGACCTCATAACTACTAACAGTACTAACTGGCTTTCGGGACGAGACCACAACCACAACCCGCAACGGAACTCTAGTCTAGAATTTTTAATTTCTTCGCTCTAGACACTGCCAATTAATGATAATGAATATTTGTATCAGTAAAAGAACCAGACTCTGTTATCTGTGATAAAAAAACCATATATTTTAGGCCGTGGTTCATATTAACTCAAGAGAAATAGAGAAACATGGACTGCATTAAAAATTTCATATCTTATTGGTACATGAGGTATTTGCTGGTTACTGAACTTTTTATGGTGGAAAAATGGGAAAGGCGAATGTTCTGTATCCTTTGCTAGTTTATTATTTATACAGCTACTGCCATGTATTCCTTGCTTCAACCTTTTATTTTTTGTGGATTTACACACACCTAGGTCCTTAGAATATTTAATAAATCGGTAAAGTAAAGCATTGCAGTTTGCAGTAAAGGGTGATGGATCATCTTACTGGATATTTTTTTGTCCATTCGACATTTCCCTTAACCGAATTCATAGATATTGTTGCACTTATTCTGTTGCTTGTATTAACTTTAATAAATAACTTGTTGCTGGTTGGAGGTATAAATGTTATAAGGCAGTTGATAAACCTACGAGATGACACTCACTTGTCTAAACCTACATATAGTACAGTAGTTGGTGAACCATCATAAATACTTTTTGCATATTATGTTCAATAGATTGCTATTGTATGAAAATAAACCTGTAGATAATTTAAAACTATAGAGATTTATTTGTTTTACCTATATTATACCTACCTACTTAAGGTGGGTTAAGGTTAACATTTAAGTTAAGTGGCTTCTTACCTTGCTTCTTACAGTATGGTTATTCAGTGATTCTTAGATAAGCTGCAATATCACTGCGACAGTAAAACTAAAACAAGAGAATGGTCCTTTAGTTTCTTTTTAACATTTGTTTCTATTTAGGTACATTGCTTTTCTGGTTCTTGTATTTATGGTAACTTATTATTGCAAACTAAAAATTTAAGTTAAGTAATTGTGTTCTGGATATTTTATAATGTCTTGCTTATTTGTCGGATTTAGGACAAGAGAGATAAAAAATAAATTCGATGTTATGGAAACTTTAGCTAATGAAATAGAATTTATTTTTCATCATTCTTGTCCTAAATCTGACAAATACACAAGGCATTTAAAAAAGTTCTGGGCGGTCGATAGCATAGACTTTTTCTATTTCAGAGTCTGTGGTCAATACACCTAACAATACAAATCTGATTTTTCCACAACCGAATTTTGCTTTGAAAAGATTTTACGTGGGTTTGAATAGCTCATGGGCAAATTGTTTCTGCATGCATATTTGTATTTAGTTCGTTCAAGTATGTAATTGTTGGCATCAACCAAAAATGCTAAATCATGTCGATTCTGTCACTTAGTTGGCATGTTAAATCTTTTTGCAAATGTTTGGTGGTACCTACTTTATAATGTCTTAATATAAATACGACGGTTCCTTTACATGCCAAACAAAGTGAATTGACTTGTAAATATCAAAAACATATTTTAGGATCAGAGCTTCATTCCCAAAATAAACAGGGCTTGACTACCCCAATTTCTGTACTTCACCTTCTTCTCCGTGTATATAGCGGGTAGCCGGCATGCCTGGTGCTCCCCCCCTTCCCCATACGATAATAATATATCCTCTATCTAGTATTGTATTATAGATAGGCACAAGAATAAATATATTAACCAGAAGGATTTCTCTGAATACCGCATCGCCGGCAGCCGTTGACCTTGAAGCGCATTTACCCCGAAAGTGTCGGTGCATTTTTTAAACTATATTGTAGCAATATCGGCGAAGGTACATGCTGTATTTTTAGACTTTGCGAATTCAAGTTTTATGTTGTTTCTTTAGTTTTCGCTGTGTGGTCTCATAATATACTCTTTTTGTTATATACAAAATATAAATTTTTATTGATAGTTCAGGTTAGTTCATTCTTGTGTTGCAGGTAAAGTAAATTGTCGATGCCAAAAAATTTGTTAAGGCCAAAAAAATGGACGCCACTGACTTTAAATAGTGATACAAAAAAAATGTAAGAGTTAAAGCAAATTTTGAAAATATCCACCTTCTGATAAAACGTACGATTGCAATCGTCTCACGATTGGATTCTCTTCCACATTCAAAAATGCCTGCATTATTTCGTATCGCATTGTAAGCAGAGCTTGCATACGTTGAATATGGTATACGGGTATAGTTGATAAAGATGCAAAACCCTCCAAACAGTTGTTGCACTTGTTTGAAGTTGCACTGCAACCTTCCTGGCACTAGTTGAAGGATCATCTTCTAACTCTCGAAGTATAGCCTCTTCTGACTCGGGCGTGATTACTGTTGCAGGTCTGTCAGGAAGTTCCATGCTACGTTTATAACTCCCAGTCTCACTAAATCTTGCATGGAGCTGTCTAAATGTTTTGGCACACGGCAGTACTCTGGATCACGTTCCTAATAAATTCGCCAAGCTTCTTCAGAATTCCCATTTACTCGGCCATAATTGAAATGCATCTGGGCCATTTTAGCGTTAGTAAAGTTATTCATATTTAACTTGTTATTGACAAAACAGGTAAACTATAGACATCAAAACTTACCTTCACATCATATCCTAAATAATAAAATAATTCAAGGAACAAAAAAGTTGTATTATTAGTTAGTAAATCCGAAAAAAATATGAAAATTAGAAGAAAGTCGGTGACTTACATTTTTTATCAATATTATTCGTTAAGGTGCTCCCGGGACGCCACTGGACTTAATAAATTTAATCTAGTTAGGGCTAATTAAGCCTGCTCTTATCATTATGAATAACGGTACCAAATTTCAGTAAAATCGGAAAAAGGAAATTTAAAAAAATTATAAAAAGCCTATTTAAAAAAAAAAACTTTAGCACCCTGTATATCAATAACGGGGCAACTCCGGACACATGTTCATATAAACCTTTTCTTTTAGAATATCATAGGGAATCACCCCCTTAAGTTATACGTACCGTACTTCTGAAACACCCTGTATATAAAATATATTATGTATAGCTAATTAGTTATTGTATTAAATAATTTTATATTATTTTTAATTATGTCCCACTGAACAGCAACCTATAAAGAAATAGAAGTACCTAATAGTCGTAGACTCACTTAAGGGACAATCATGATCCATATTAGATACTGAAGTCCAAGTTCCTCTGGGAAGTTTTCGCAAATCTGGTGCATATGCATAAGGGCAAGACTGCCGCACTGCCGAGAATGATCTCTCAACAGATGCATTGGTCACCGGAAGCGTTGCGAGGACCAGTAGAAATTCATTTATAATATGAAATGCATCCTTATCGCACCTAGTCAAGACGTCTACAGCAGTTGTTGGCAAATATTCTCCCCGCTCCTTATCCCGCATCCATTTTTCTCGCCACAACGAAATTTCATCTCTCAGCAGAAAAGGAGCAAAGCCTAAAGCGGTCCTGCAGGGACTTCAGCACTTTGTCGTCTTCTTCACCAAGTCTTAAGAATATTTTCTGGAATTAAAAACGGTAGGTAAAAGCGTCCTACGTTTCAACTGAAAATCTTTCTCACAGATCTGTGAGTACAAAGTTTAGTAAGGGTGCACAGATTGATACTCTGTAGTGTTCCTCAGCTGAGCTCATTTCATAGTGTACACAATAAATCTGATGACGTTCACCACCGCGAGGGATTCGAGGAATTACCAGTTCGAGACCCAGCTGATTAGCTAGATCTTCTGTACGTTACCAGGATTTCTTAAAACTACCGTCCAAATTTTCCCGACGACTGGCAAGAATGGAAATTGTGTGATTCACTAGAATAGTACCTTCATTAAAATCAAGCGTCTGAAGTACTTTACTCGCACAGACTGCGTGCATGAGGGACAATACGTCACTCACATACAATATTGAGTTTGAGACGATAAACTGAGAGTTACATAAAGATGTCGCCAATGAAACAGCCTTGCCAGCTGTGCTCTGGTCACATCATTCTAAAATCTTGCCCATCGAGTCTCAGAAAGAGATGTAAGCGCATATCCCAAAGTGCCTATGAGGATCGTTCTGTCATTCCTTAAATTAGAGGTTTTAAATTAATGCAGCGAAAACAGGCACAGCGCCACGGGCGAAATTTTTAGCCAAAAAAAATAGTGGGGCATCCATATTAGATAGGTTTATAACGATTCTTGCCTTTCCTTATAAACAATAAAAAACTCGAAACGCTTAGTGGCGGGGGGGGGGGGAGGGGATGCACCCATTGCCCCCTCTAAATCCGCGCCTGTCAAAAGCAAGTTATTTGGCGACAAATAATGTCGTCATGACATGCGGTTGACCTTTGACTCGCAGTGCGACGGACACTACATGACGTAGAGTATCAATTGATAGCTGGTTGGATAGATATTTTTATAAATTACAAGTGTCCTATCCTCTTTGATTACAAGACTCAGAGTCGTAGCTAGGAACTATGGCGCCCAGGGCAAGCTCCATAATTTTGCGCCCCCCCACCCCCTTGATGAAGTCCTACATTTTTGATTAAAGGAAAGGATCTACCCGACCTACTAATGGCAGACGTTATTTTTGCTAAAATAAATGCTTCTTTTAAACTGAGCCCTTTAAGAAATTTTATATTCGAAATGAAGAATTTAGCTACCATGTACTTTACAGGAATTTAAAGACACCATTTTTAGATTCAATGCATATGCTAACCAGTGGCGGGTCCAGAAATTACTTCTAGGGAAGGCCAAATAGCGCCGAAGGCGCAAAAGTAGCGCCGCAGCGAAAAATTTTAGAGCACAACGCCCAAATTTCGTTTTTGTCCACTATTCTAATATTTACATTGAACAAGTGTATAACAATTATTTATTTCAAATCATATCCAGTTTTTTTATTTTCTATGCAAAAGATTAGGCAAAGGCAAGATATCTTCAAAAAACCGCGGAAATTTTAAAAACGATTATGATATTTTCTTGTTTCAGCCCTATTTCTGATATGTTGTAGTAAGTTGGATTGAATAATCATATTATTATTATGGATAAATAGAAGAAATCATTCATAAACTGCTGGCCAATTGCTTTCGAGCAAGAAAAATTTCGAATAAATTTAAATGTTAATATTTTCTGAACCAGATATGATATCGACATCCGGTTTCTAATGGTTGATAGACTTTTCCCAGAATTGCCAATGTTGGATTTTCTTAAACTGCCAAAAAAATTTATATACAGGGTTTTAAAGAAGACGACGTTTCTTGCTCCAATTTCTATAGCGTGTATCTTTCACATTCATATTTTTAAATTTTACCACTCAACGTCAATTGAATCACTGGTTCAAAGCAAATAAAGTAAATTATCCAATTTTTGATATCTGCTATATTTTAAGAGATACCGATTTTTAGAAAAACCTTGCTTTCTTTCAACTTTTTGGTAGCTAGATCCCACTGTACGTTATATCGTGCAAACTTTGCAAGTGATTATTATACCTTATAAAAAGCTTGTTTATGTTCAGTAACAACAATTGTACCTAAATGTTGTGATGTGCAGTGGCATACTTCTAATCACTTATATGCCTATGTTTTATGAGTATCTCACAATTTTTCAGGATTGTTTTGTATTGAAAAGTTCTCGCCCCTAGATTAGGCAAGTTATTTCCTTATTTTTTAGTTTTTCATATCACACCTACAGGTATATAGTATACAGTGTGTCTACAAAATTAAAAAAAAATATAATTTTTTAATTTAATTTTTGGAAAAAAAGTTTTTACTAATTTCGAACTTTCTAACACAACACTACTCCTAAAATTAAAATTAACAATTATTATTGTTGTTACTAAACATAAACAAACTTTTTATAAGGTATAATAATCACTTGCAAAGTTTGCACGATACAAAGCGCAGTGGAATCTAGCTACCAAAAAAATTAGGAAAAGCAAGGTTTTTCAAAAAAATCGGTATCTCTTAAAATATAGCAGATATCAAAAATTTGACAAATTACTTTCTTTCCTATAAACCAGTGATTCAATTGACATGCAGTGATAAACATATAAAAATATTATTGTGAAAGTTATATGCTATTGAAATTGGAGCAAAAATCATCGTCTTCTTTAACACCATGTACCTATATTAAACTTTCTGTCAGTTTAAGAAAATCCAACATTGGCAATTGTTTCCTAAGGGATAAATCTATCAACCATTAAAAGATGACCCTCCATGGATCCGCCATTGACGCTAACGGTAAAAAGCACCAAACATTTATTTTTTTTTTAATCAGAGGGTTATTTGTGGTTATATTTGACGTACGTAGTTCAAGAGTCAAGGGGCGTGATTTATCAGCCTGCGATTTCGCGCCCGTGAGGCTTGCGCCCCCGAGGCTTGCGCCCCTGGCGTGGGCCCCGGTTGCCCTGCCCTAGCTACGCTACTGACAAGACTGCTCATGAAATATTCGGAAAAAACTGGCCGTATCAGACACTTATTTCCGGCCGATGCAATGCGAGCTTTAGCGTTGGATTGGTGCAAACTATGGTTGTTGCTGATAACAGTTGAATTAATACTCATTTTCAATGTAATTACTAGCACTTCAAGTTTGTATTTGTGCATTAAGTCGAAACGTAAGGCAAAAATCGCAGATAACTCCATTCAACCCCCATCACGTGAGGTATAGTTGAACCAAACCCGTGGTCACTTTGAGCGTAATAAAGCTAATATAGAGAGCTCGTTCACACATTTTGTAGGTAATTTTATTCTCTACAACTTCTCATTCATCATTTGCAACTACGATACAATACAATATAAAAACAGGTCGCACCCTCTTTAATTTTGCCCCTAGTGTATTTTCAGTTTTACTTCACCCATTTACTTTTACAATATGCAGGACTAAGTACATCTAGAGTAGAAGGTATACTATTGTATTTAAATTGTACCTTTGTTTTGAAAAGTTTGTTTACTTAGGTTAGTTACACTTTTGAGAAAGAAGAAGTAGGTTAGGATTTTCTATGGTAACGAAAAAGGTTGGCAAGGTCGGTCATAAACGTCAATAGAGTGTTAATTGAGATGCGATTGTGTATCGTGGCGAGTATTTTGATACGGTGTTAAAATAAAACATTAAGAAGTTCGAGTCGCCGTTTTATTGGCTTAAGATCCTAAAACAAAACCTCTCAATAGGTTATAGGCCCAGGAGTTTAGCAGCCTTGATGCGAGAAAGCCGTAAAAGACGTAAGTTGTCTTTGGTTTTGGAACGGTCGTTGTGTACGTGCCGGCGTCAGAGTTCAATATGGCGGACAAGGAACTGTTGATGGCAAAGTTTGATGGTAACAATTATCTCCAGTGGAAATTTCAAATAAAATGTGCTCTAAAAGCAAAAGGTCTATGGAACATTGCCGAAGGCAAAACCCTCAAGCCCACAGGAAACACCCAGGAAGAAGAATTATGGAAAAAAAAAGATGCACAGGGGATGTTTATGTTGACAGCAGCAATGGACCTCAATCAGATTACTTTGATAGAAAATTGCGAAACCAGCAAAGAAATACTTGATAAATTGAATTCAATCTATTTACAACAAAGTGAAACAAACAAAATGATTGTCCACGAGCGATTTCATCAGTACAAGATGTGCATAACGGACACTATTGCACAGCATATTGCCAAAATTGAAAATTTAGCAAAGCATGTACGTCAAGCAGGTGAGACAGTAAGTGATGCTGCTGTAATGATGAAAATAATAAGTACCCTGCCATCAAAGTATAGAAATTTCAGACAGGCATGGTTTTCGCTGGATGAAAGCAAACAAAACATACAAAATTTAACAGCAAGATTGTTAGATGAGGAAACAAGCCTGACAGCTTATGAAGAGTCTGAAAGTGCTATGGCAGCAATGACGCTTAAAGAAAAAATGAGAGATAAAAAGAAAAATGTCAAGTGTTACAAGTGTCACAGACGAGGACATTTTGCGAGAGAATGTAATGACAAAAGACCAGAAAACAGGTATACAAAGAAAGAAGAGAATAGGCCGAACGAAAATAGTGGCAGAAATGGAGTTTTTACAGTACAAGAATCTGCATTCAATGTAGAAGAAAAAGAAGATAGTTATGTACTTAATCTGACATGGAGTGATTATTGGATCATGGATAGCGGTGCATCTGCGCACATGTCATATCGAAAAGACTTCTTTTCTACCCTGGATGAGACTTTTAATAGTTCAGTGTTTCTAGGCAACGGTGATAAACTCTCTGTAAAAGGAAAAGGGACAATAAAAATCGAAAAACTGCAAAATGGTGAGTGGCAAAAAGCCACAATAACTAATGTGCTATTTGTGCCTGATTTAAAGAAAAATCTTTTTTCGGAAGGTGTTATTACTGATAAAGACATGAAAATAATCAAGCAAAATAGTCATGCTAAAATTATGGACAACAACGGTGTGATCGCGACCGCGGTTAAAGACTCGACAAATATCTATAAAATGCTGTTCCGTACAGTTGTTAATTCAGCAAATATTGTGGTTCGAGATAGTCTTAAACTCTGGCACGAACGACTGGGACACTTAAATATTACGTCAATAAAAGATATGATCAAAAAGGGACTAATAACAGGAGTGAGCTTAACTGACACTGAAAACTTTTTCTGTGAAGCGTGCGCGTTCGGAAAACATCACAGGTTACCGTTTCGTAAGAAAAATGAGCATGTAAAATTAAATCCTGGTGAACGTATTTATAGCGACCTATGTGGACCTATGAGTGTACCATCAGTCTCTGGTGCACGATATTTTATGCTCTTAAAAGACGAAGGTTCCGGTTATAAAGTTGTATATTTTTTAAAGCATAAATCCGATGCACTGGAGTGCTTTAAAATTTACAGTCAAAAGGTGAAAAATAAGTTTGGTTCTGCAATAAAATTTTTGCATGTTGACAATGGGACTGAGTATTGTAACAAAGATTTCAAAAGTTTTTTAAATAAAGAAGGTATCAGTTACGAGTTCACTGCACCATACACACCAGAACAGAACGGGCGAGTCGAGCGAGAAAACCGAACAGTGGTAGAAAGTACACGATCAATGTTGTTCCAGGCTCAGTTACCTAAGTATTTATGGGGCGAAGCAGTGAACACAGCTGTTTACATTTTAAATAGAACGTTGACAAGTCAAACTCCCGGAACAACACCTTATGAAGTGTGGACAGGGCAAAAACCATTCTTAGGACATCTTAAGATATTTGGCTGTGATGGATATGCCCATATACCCGATATAAAACGTAAGAAATTCGATGCCAAAAGTAAGAAATTGATTTTTGTAGGTTATGACAACAATTCCACGAATTTTAGACTTTTTGATCCCATAACAAAGAAAGTAACCATTTCTCGTAATGTTCTTTTCAATGAGAGCTCCAGATGTGTAAGTCACAAGCCTGAAACCATGAAACTAAAACTTGATTGTGATGACGTCACTGACCACCCAGAAGTAGGTCAAGAAAATGTAGGTCAGGGGGACAATGAACTTGAAAATCAACAAGAAAGTGATTCGAATGAAGAGAATTCACTTTGTGAAGATCAAGAAGTGGAAAATTTGTTGGAAGATATGCCAAGACTGAGACAACAAAGAGCAATAATTTCACCGGCTAGATTTCAGAATTATGAGTTAAACTTTGTTGAATCGGACATACCTCTAAGCTATAGAGAAGCCATTGGCTCCAGCGATGCGAATTATTGGAAAGAAGCAATAAATGAAGAGCTGGAAGCACTACAGAAGAATGAGACATGGAATATTGAAGAAATTCCATCAAATACGAAGCCTTTACATTCAAGATGGGTTTTTAGGGTAAAAAGATACCCTAATGGAGAGATTTCAAGATACAAAGCGAGGTTATGTGTGAAAGGGTGTGCTCAAAAACAAGGAGTAGACTATACAGAAATTTTTGCGCCTACTACTCGATACGATTCAATTAGAACTCTTTTGGCAATAGTAGCAGAAAACTGTTATCAAATTAAACAATTTGATATCAAAACCGCATTTCTGTATGGGGATCTTGAAGAGAACATTTATATGCACATACCAGAAGGAATACAAGTGGAAAACTCTGACAAGAATCTTGGGTGTAAACTTCAAAAGTCACTATATGGTTTGAAGCAAGCACCGAGATGCTGGAACAAAACCTTTCATAATTTTTTGGCACAATATGGATTCAAGAATTCAGAAGCTGATAAATGTGTATACCTAGGGTATGTAAATAAAATAAAAGTGATTCTAGTAATTTTTGTAGATGATGGTTTAGTTATTTCATCACAAAAAGATATAATTGAACAAGTTTTGCAAGAATTGCAGAATAAATTTGAGATTACTACTACTGAACTTAAATATTATGTTGGTATAGAGGTAACGAGAAATCCAGAAACAGGATCAATATTTATTAACCAGAGCAGTTACATTAAAAAGATTATATCACGCTTTAGAATGAATGATGCAAAACCTTGCTCAATACCAATAGAACCGAACACAGACTTTAACTGTGATGACAGTGATCTAATGCTTAAAGAAGGTGAAGTTCCCTACAGACAAGCAATAGGCTCGTTGCTTTTCTTAGCAACAGTGACAAGACCAGATATTATGTATGCAGTGGGAGTTTTGAGCCGATATGTAAATAGTCACACACGAATGCATTGGAATGCCATCAATAAAATTATTAGATACTTGATTGGAACTCAAGATTATGGTATTCTGTATGAAAAACAAGAAAAACCTAGTGTTTTAGTCGCATTTACTGATTCTGACTATGCAGGTGATCAAGCTACAAGAAAGTCGACCAGTGGTTATGTTTCAAAGCTGTGCAATGGACCCATTACGTGGTCGAGTAAAAAACAAAACAGTGTTTCACTTTCCACAACCGAGGCCGAGTATATTGCAGCCTCTAGTGCAGTAAAAGAGGTACTTTGGTTACATCAGTTACTTGAAGACATTGGTGAGTCTGATAAAATTAACAAACCTACAGTTCTTTACATAGATAACCAGAGTGCGATTAAATTAGTTAAAAACTCTGAATTTCATAACCGATCCAAACATATTGAAGTACGCTACCACTTCATAAGAGAGAAGTACGACAGTGGTGACATAGTGCCGATGTATGTAGAGACAAATAATCAGGAAGCAGATATTTTTACAAAAGGACTTTCTAAAAAGGTGTTTGAGACACTACGTAAAAAATTAGGACTTACTAACTAAAAGTTGAAATAAAAGACAGTTAAGGTTAGATATTATTATTCTTCCTAGGTGGATACAGTTTTGTTGTTTTGTTTAAGTTTTCTTGGTTTAAACTTTTCAAAAAGTGGGAGTATTGTATTTAAATTGTACCTTTGTTTTGAAAAGTTTGTTTACTTAGGTTAGTTACACTTTTGAGAAAGAAGAAGTAGGTTAGGATTTTCTATGGTAACGAAAAAGGTTGGCAAGGTCGGTCATAAACGTCAATAGAGTGTTAATTGAGATGCGATTGTGTATCGTGGCGAGTATTTTGATACGGTGTTAAAATAAAACATTAAGAAGTTCGAGTCGCCGTTTTATTGGCTTAAGATCCTAAAACAAAACCTCTCAATATATACCGGGTGATGTATGGCTTAGTTGAACATGGGAAATCCCATGTAAATTTTGAGGTGGCTAAATATTGGATCCCCTGTAAAAATTGTATTATATTTTTTTGAAGGAGGCCGATAATAAACCCAAGTGCAAAATTTGAATAAATTTTAATAAGCCAATTCTAACTTATTCAATTAAATGTGATGGCAAAATTATGAAATTTTTATAGTTTAGGTAATACAGCAACCAGCAAATAATTTCTATGACGCAATTGTCAAAAATTGACGTAACGCTGGACATAACGAATAATAGTATATTGTTCAACAAGTGAGAAAAATCACATATTCACAATACATATGTGATTTTCTCACGTGTCGTACACTGTACTTTTTCTACGGATGCGTTGTTTTTATGTGTTCAAAACGAGGTCCAGAATTAAAATACATAGGTAATACATATTACATTAACTCATTTTTATATTTTACTTAAAATTGTAATTAATCTTGTAGGTTTGTGAGGAATACACCAGGTAACTTTTACATAATTTAACTTTAATCAGGAAAAAAGTTATAGTTCCATTTAACAAAACGGACTTACATTACACATTAATTGTTCTTAACAAGAAAAACTTAACAACCACAGAACTCTACTATTTCTATTAGCGACACCTGGCGCCATCTCTCCACTGCCTTACAAACTACTAAAAAGCACGTTACAGCCGTTACAGAATTGTACTATAAAATACAATACTCCCCCGCAATTCTGCGAATAACCTTAACCTATAAAAACCCATAAATAAAAATGGAAAACAGCTGATACTAAAATACAAACATAAAACAGCTGATAATCAAAATACGGTTTGGTACGGAAAATCAGCAAGATTATTCTTTCATTTCAACAACGCTCAAACAGTTTCTGAAATACTTGAATTTTGGATTCGGCAAAGCCTTAGTTAAAATGTCTGCTTGCTGGTTTTCTGTCGAAACATAATTCAAAATGATTTTCCTTTGGTCAACACACTCCCGTAGAAAATGGTGTTTCACGTCAATGTGTTTAGTTCTTTTTGTTTCCATTGTTGACGCCATTTTAATACAGGATTGGTTATCCTCGAAGACATTAATTGGAAATACATTCACTGCTTAAAATTTCAGACAACATTTGCCCTAGAAAGACATTCACTCACACATGATGACAAAGATATATATTCAGATTCTGCACTGGATAGAGCTACAACACTTTGTTTACGTGATTTCCATTCAATAACATTATTATTGATTTTAATTAGAAATCCAGTTATACTTTTCCTATCTATTTTATTGTTAGCAAAATCGGAATCAGCGTAGGCAAAAATATTAATTTCTGAATTGTCACTTTTAATAAATTTTAAACCAAAACTTTTAGTTTTATTTAGGTACCTTAATGTATGTTTGAGATATTTAAAATGTTCAATGGTGTAACAGTTTTGAAATTGACTAAAGTAGCTCATACAAAAACTTAAATCCGGTCTTGTACCGAGCATTAGGGAAAGGAGGATAAGATGGCGAATCGGGTAAGATGACGAATTGGAAAATTCCGATTATTGTAATTAGATAGCGCCACTTGGTTGATTGCCGAGTGTAGTAGGTGTGCTTCGTAAGTTGCCTATATATTAACATCAAAATCTGACTTACTTTGGTGACGATATTTCGCCATTTGTGTTTAATGGTTATGTCATTATAATATCAGTGCAAGACGAAATAAGCTTAATAGTGTTTGTGTTAAATTTTATTTTCAATCGTTAAGTATTTTCTTCAATGTTATGGTATTGTTTATCTATAGCTCATTAAGTTATCGTGAAATAATATCTCTTTGTTGGTCAATACAAAACTCGATTAAAAATTTCCTGGTCGGCTAAGATGACGAATTCGCTAAGTGGGCAAGATGGCGAATTCGTCATCTTACCCGACCTGTTTGTAAATAATTTAAAGCAATGATTTATTAATTTTCAGGGAATAAGGATGGGCAAAATTTATGAAAGAAAGACAACTAGGCAGAGTTGGTTAAAGGAATCAATGAATGCGGCTATACAGGCGGTAAAAGAAGGTGCAGCCGTGAATGCGATGGCAAAAAAATACAATATTCCAGAAGCAACCTTGCGACGCTATGCCAAAAAATATTCTGAAGAGACTATGCCAGTTAGTGCTGGTAGATTCAGATGTACCTTCAGTAATGAGCAGCTGGAAAACCTGAGGCAATATGTGGAAGACCTAAATACCAGGGCATTTGGTGTTACACGCGAACAGTTTGCAAAAATAATCTTTGATTATGCAGAGACATTGAAGATTGATCATCGCTTCAATAAAGAAACTAAGAAGGCCGGAAAAGATTTCATACAAGCTTTTATGACACGATTTAACTTTTCCTTGAGAAAGCCAGAAGCAACTTCAGCGGCCAGGTTGGCGGCTTTTAATAGAATAAATGTAAAATCATTCTTTGACCTGTACGAAGACATTCTAACAAAAACAAAATACGCAGCTCACCAGATTTTTAATGTAGATGAGACTGGCTGCCCTACTGTGCCTACTAAAACCCCTAAAGTGCTAAGTCCGACAGGAACCCGTAGGGTAATTAAAATATCTTCTGCTGAAAAGGGTACAAACGTCAGTGTGGCATGCTGCTGTAGCGCCGTGGGTCAGTACGTACCCCCATTTTTCATTTTCCCAAGGGTACGAATGCAGCAGCATTTCTTAAATGGGCTCTTCAGCCGTATGTAGTGAGTCAGGGTGGATGAATGCAGAAGCTTTTGTCGAATGGTTGAAACACTTCATAAAAAATGTAAGACCTTCTAAGGAGAACCCCATTCTCCTTTTAATGGACAACCACTCATCGCATGTCACTCTTCAGGCAGTGAATTTATGCCGAGAAAACCATATTTCTGTATTGGGCTTCCTCCCCATACAAGCCACCGCATGCAACCGCTTGACGTAGGTATATATGGCCCATTTAAAACTGCTTATAGCCGGGCATGTAACGACTATTTAATGCAACATCCAGGACAAGTTATCACGATTAAGGATGTGGCGGCATTATTTAATGTGGCTTACGATAAGGTAGCCACAATAAAAAATGCCGTACAATCATTCAGGGCAACTGGATTAGTCCCACTTAATTCACAAATATTTAATGATTCCGACTTCGAACCCTCAATGACAACATACAAGCCATACGAGCCTTTCAAGAATGTCGACGACAACTTAGACCGTGATGTACCGGGACTATCAGATGCCACTAATGCTCTTTCAGCAAATATGGTCACTGCAATAAGAGGAACATCTCAAAACACTTCCTCTGATGTCTTAGATATTTCACTACCAGGGCCGTCTAATGCAGAATCATTGAATTGTCTACCTCACTTGCCTATTGCTGCTTATAAAGAAAAGAGACAGAGGAAGAAGCTTCCTACTCTGTATATAACGAGTACCCCTGTTAAAACTGCATTAGAAGAAAAAGAGACTGACAGAAAAACCAAGGAGAAAAAAGAAATTAATCGAAGGAGAGAAGAGAAAAAAAGAAAGAAAGCTGAAATGCAGAAAAAGCAGATCAAAAAAGGTAAACACGTCAGAAAAGTGAGGTTTGACCATCATGATGATGGAGAATCCTCCGACTCCTCCATATCAGTAAATTATATGGAAGAAGATGACGATAATGTGGAGGAACAAGAAGAAATTTGTTTAATTTGTAACGATTCTGGAAAAAATGAAATTTGGTACGCCTGTTCCCTCTGTCGTAAATGGGTTCATGCGGCATGCTCAGGACTGACATCCGCAGAAGCGAAGCGCAAAGCATATATTTGCGACTTTTGTGAGAATAATTAATATATCTTTCTAATTGCCCACTGTTTTTCTTTTATTCATTAAACCTAGTCATCTTACCCGCATGCTCTCGTCATCTTACCCATGCATGAGGGCAAGATGACGAATTTGTCATAAAATTTTAAACTTAAGAAAAAAAATTTCACAGTAAAGATAGCATGATGAGAAGCAAACTGTTGGGAACTAAAATTATCCTGAATGCTCCAAAATACGAAACAAAGTTTTAGGGCGAAATATGACAAAGAAAATAAAAAAATATGCTTACTGTCGTCATCTTGCCCTCCTTTCCCCTACATACATTAATGAACCAATCAACTAAATTTAAAAAGGTAAATTTTTATCACAAATAGACACTTGATTCTCACAATCAATTTGAAATTTCGGTTGCATAGGCAAATCATGGTATTTACATTCAAGCATATTGAACCTTTTTAAAATCTTTTTAATTAAATCGGCTTGATTAATGTAAATGCTATTACCCAATTTAAAAATTTCCAAACCAAGAAAATGTATGATGTCACTTTTAAATTCGGTCATTTTAAACTCACCTGACAGAGAACTTTTAACAAAATTTAAATTTTCCTGACATTTGGAGAAAACAATTATGTCATCCACATGTATTAGAATATATGTTATTTCAGTGAAGTACAAACAGGGATCCTTTTTAGACCTCTGAAAACCTAGTTTAATTAACTTATCATTAAATAGTGAATTCCAGCACTTTGGCGATTGGCGTAGACCATACAGTGCTTTTTGTAATTGGCAAACTAGATTTAGATTTTTGACATTAAGTCCTTCCGGAGGATACATAAAGACAGGATCTTTTAGCGTTCCATTAAGGAATGCAGATTTTACATCTAGTTGACATACTTGTAACTCAAATTCTACATACAATGATAAAAGCATCTTAATACTTGACATTCTTGCTACAGGAGCATAAACCTCATCATTAATCACACTCTGTTTAAAACCTCTTGCCACTAAACGAGCTTTCTTTTTTACTTGTCCTTCAACGTTTTTTTCAGTAAACACCCACTTTGAGTCTGTTATTTCATCATCTTTTTGTGGTTCCACTAACTTCCATGTTTCATTCTCTCCTAAAGCATTTAATTCTTCTTCGATCGCATCTTTCCAACCATGATCTTGCACAACAGCTTCTGAATAGGACCTTGGCACTTCTGCAAATAAATTTCCCACTGAAAGTGCTGCAATGAAATTCATATCATCATCTAGTTCATAATCTTGTAAATATCTTGGTGTGTTTCTGTTTCTATTACTTCTCCTTGCTTGTGTTTCTTCCATCTTTTGGTCTCTTTCCATTTCCTTATGTTCTTCTATCACTTTTTCATTTTCCTGATTCTTTTTGTGTAATTTTTCATAATTTTCAAGTTTATGTTTATCACTCTGACTTTCAATGGGTATAATTCGGTTGTCTATTTCCCTCTTCTGTTCCTCAAAAATTATATTTCTTGCATGTACAATCTTTCCTTCTTTTTCATTCCACAATCGATACCCATTGTCGGCATATCCTACCATAATCATTTTTTCTGACCTCGGGGTCCAATTTTGACTTTCTCATCTCTTTCGGGATTAAATTGTAGGCATTGCATCCAAACACTTTTATTTTTTCTAAATTAGTTTTCTCACTGTTCCAGATTTCTGCTGGGGTTTTATGATTTCCTAATGCTCTTGTTTCTGTTCTATTAATCAAATAAACACTTGTCCTTACAGCTTCTCCCCAGAGCTCTTTTCCTAGTTCCGCATCAAAAATTAGGCATCTTGCCTTTTCCATGATTGTGCGATTTAATCTTACAGCAACTCCATTTTGCTCTGGATTGTATGCCACTGTGTATTGAATTTTTATCCCCTTTTGATCACAAAATAGCTTAAAATCTCTGGAAATATATTCTCCCCCGTTGTCACATCTTAGTTTTTCAATTTTTGCATCAAATTTTGTTTCCACTGTTGCCACATATCTTTTAAATTTTTCCAGAGCTTCACTTTTGTTGCTCCACAAGTAAGTAACACAAAAATCTGAAAAATGGTCCATGAATGTAATAAAATACGACTTACCATCATGAGTGGCTGGTTTTATTGGCCCACATAATATCTGTTGAAACTGTTTCTAACACCTTTTTAGCTTTTCTTTCTTGGGGAAAGTCTTCATAGGGTATTTTTGTTTGTTTAGCCTTTACACATACTTCACACAAACCTGGAGCTGGAAATTTTGAGGAATGTCCCATTTTTCTGTGTTTCAGCATTTTTTCCTCCTCACTTGTCAAATTTGCATACATAGTATTGTTTAACTTAAAGTTTACAAAGTACAGCGTTCCTTTTAACCTTCCTTCTAGCACACACTCTTTATTTTTCATAATGCTTACTTTTCCCTTGCTAAAATTCACTTCTAGTCCATTTTCCTCAAGTTTTCTTACCGATAACAGATTGTAAAGTAAGTTCTCACACGCCCACACATCCTTAATTGTAATCTGTCTTCCAGTGTCTGTTTCTAACATAAGATTCCCTTGTTCGGTTGCTGTTATTGTCTGTCCTTGTTTAGCCACACTTATTTTATGTTCAATGTTCTTACTATCTTTTAAAAACTTACACAAATCTTGTCTAATCAAATTGTTTGTTGCCCCGCTGTCTATTACAAAACTTATATTTTCTTCATTTGTTACAGTTAATGAATTTTCTGTAGACAAAAATGATATGTGTTCCTCTTCATTTTCTTCCGAAATTGCTTGAGCACCATGAGCATTATTCCCTTGATTAAAGCCTCTTCTAAAATTACCACGATAACCACTTTGTCTACTTCTGTTCATAGGACAATCTAAACGTTTATGGCCAACTTTATCACATAAATGACAGTTTCCTCTTCCTCTAAAATTTCTTAACATATGCTGTATTCGGATTTTCTTGTTCCTTTAATTTTTCCTGTCTTGCTTCTTCCATGAGCAATTTATTTTTTACAAAATCTATGTCAATTGCATTTTGATTCTGGCAGAACATAATGTCAATAGCGGTCGTGACATTTTGGAAAGATTCAGGCATAGTCGATAGCAACTGTAGAATAAGTTCAGCCTCATCAATTTTTCCACCAGCTGCCTTTAACTCACACATCGTGTTATCAAATTCAGTAATAAATTTACTCAGTGGTGTTCCTTCCGTGTATCTTAAACCTCGTAGCTTTTTCTGTAGCATTACTTGTATAGAAATACCTTTCTTTGCATATGTATGTTCCAGGCTTCTCATTATTTCCGCTGCAGTGACTTTTGTTTTTACTGATTCTAAAATGCTGTCTGACAAACACCGTATAATAAGTGCCCTAGCCTTTACATCAGCTTTTTTCCATTTTTTCAACTCAGCAGTTTGAGATTCCTCGGGCTGTGATTCCGTTAAAACTCCCAAAACTTCCTGCTGTTCCAATAGTAACTTAATTCTGAACTCCCAATTCGAATAAGAATTTCCGTCGAATGGTTTGACACAAAAATTAAGGTTCTTGTCCGCCATCTTTTTCCTTTTATGTCTTGTCTTGTGTTTTTCCGCCCCAAGATAACCTCACAAACTTTTCCTTCAAATTCCGGTCACTTCTGGGCCCATAACCTCTTGTAGGTTTGTGAGGAATACACCAGGTAACTTTTACATCATTTAACTTTAATCAGGAAAAAAGTTATAGTTCCATTTAACAAAACGGACTTACATTCAGAGGTGGGTAAAATGGTTTTAAAAATGCATTTAAAATGAAAATACAAAATAGATGCCTCAAAAGCCATTTAAGATAAAAAATAGAAAATAGGCATTTTAAATAAGTTTCTATGGAAAATGCTTTCTCTTTATTAACGTAGGGTACATACTTTACATATTACGTAACACCGAAGGTACCACCGCTTTCTATGTTTCTAAAAACATTGGTAGCTTTAATTATCAATAATTTTTAAAGCTTTCATCCGTCATTGATTTTCGTTTGGGTCTCATAATTATACCAGAATCAATAAAAAACGTTATTTACCTAACCATTCCTTAGTTAAGCAATAATAAAGTATGAACAATCAGATATCTTGACATAGCTAGCTATATTTGGTGACATTGCATTAAGCTCCAAAAACTTTGATCGTCAACAATTTCATACCTGCATAAGAAAAGAGTGCATTTCCACTGGTGCTGATGAAGGTAATGGCGTATTGTATTTCATGAAGAATTTCTTTATATCAGAATACTGATCCATCGGTGCATTCATTTTGTAAATATTTTAACGCTTGCAGTTAATCCATTGAATCTCGTTCGTTAATCAGGTAAAATCGGGTTACCGTCCTATAACTATTTTAAATAGAAAATTGTTCATTTATTCTATTTCAAATATAAAATAGAAAATACTTTTTTCGAAAGTATTTAAGATAGAAAATAGAAATGCCATTTTCTATTTTGCATAGCTATTTGAAATAATTTCATTTCAAATAGTTACCCACCTCTGCTTACATTACACATTAATTGTTCTTCAAGAAAAACTTAACAACCACAGAGACAGAACTCTACTATTTCTATTAGCGACACCTGGCGCCATCTCTCCACTGCGTTACAAACTACTAAAAAGCACGTTACAGCCGTTACAGAATTGTACTATAAAATACAATAATTTAACAGTTATATTTTAACAATTTTGGAAAGAATCAATATTTAACAAATCTGAACTGTTTTAGTATAAAAAACATAAATAAAACTATTCCCGTTTGGCAAGGTGACAGCAATAATAATTGTGCAGTGTTTCGGCCGTGTCGTTGTTATGGAAACGCCGGCAAATGGTTTCATGGCCTAAGTAGATATTGCGCGCTAATCGTCGGCGTTGCGTCGTTATGGCTGACTTGGGTTATCATAAACAGTGAGAAATTATTAAAAACACATTTTCGTTTCACCAATCCGTCAATCAGCTGGTCTAGATTTTCAAATTTTACATCTTTATATAAATCAAATTGTTTTTCCACTACTAACCTATAACATCGCCATTATTGACCAATTATTAACGTTAGAAATCGTTTTTCTCTACCTTATAAGGCATTGAAATCCATTATTGACCGATCTTCAAGAATCTATTTGAACGCAGGTAACTTGATTTTTTGATTTGACAACATGAATTCATAAACATTTTAAACAGTTAGGCAACCAGATAATTATCAATACATATTAGATTATTTGAGATGCTTGATATGTAAAATATCGATACAATCAACATTTTTTCTGCTTCCATCCTTAATTCTGGAGGTGTACACATAACAATATCACTAACATTTTCTTCGCTCATTTTTAAAAAAAACGGAAAACTCTTGAAATCTGATGACATAAATGAACAAAAATTGACATTCACAAAGCCACCTGACAAGACAACAAAATATTTTGCCAATTCCAAAGCGCATGTAACTTGATTAAAAAATATACTTATACCTACCTATAATTTTTTATAATTAATAATACTATAAAGATAAATGTCTTAAAAAAGTTTGTAGTAGTGGAAAAAATATTATATTAACCACGGTTTAGACAGCTTATAGCCCTCGCGTCTTAAATTCCTCGTCGCTTCGCTCCTCGTGATTTAAACTTGCCGCTCGGGCAATAATGATGGCTCTGTCTAAACCTTGGTTAATAATATACTATTAAGTGACCCCACAGAAAGAAGTCGTTTGGCGAAAGGTCAAAAGACTTTGGCTGGCCAAAGGATTAGATGCCGTGGGCCAATATTTCCGTTAAAAATAATTTGCAAGTATTCCCTAACCATGTAGTAAGTCTAAATAGGTTACTGCTGTAAGGTTGCCTTCCATAAAAAAATGGTCTAATAATGTGCTGTCCTAACCTGAACTAACCCAAGCATTCATTTTTTGTGGATATTGCGTCCGAGTGTGAACAAGACGATGTTCATTTTCTTGGTCCATTGCCGGCAATTTTGAACATTTGGTTCGTTGTTAAGGGTCAATGTACATTCTACTATTATTATTTGCTCTTTCCGTTACCTCAAAACAGAATACCATTCTCCGTTCTTTATCACCTTACCGAAGCTCTTGATGTTTTTCATACTTGTAAGAAAAGTACTTATGTTTTTTTAAAGTGGACAGCACTGTTATTTTCCTCCACGTGCCGTAAAATATCAAGACCTCAATTATCCCTTTCTTCAGCTCTATTGACATTCTGAGTTGAGCATTTACAGTTATTTATTACAGTGCCTTTGGACTCAAAATTACTAATGATAAGTTTAATTGATGAAATGGAAGGGATAGGCTTATCAGGGAATTTAACTAAAAACATTTCAGACGCTGCTCTTAAACTGTTTCCTGTATAATACCTCTTAATCATAGTTACTCACTGACGCTACTTTTCGTTTTGTCAATGCCAAATAATAGTTTGCTGTATTACCTAATCTATGAAAATTTCGTAATTTTGTCATCACATTGAATTGAATAAGTTAGAATTATTCTTATTAAAATTTATTCAAACTTGACACATGGGTTTATTAATTATATCAGCCTCTTCAAAAAATTACAATACGTACAAGGAAGCTAATATTTAGTCACCTCAAAATTAACATGAGATTTCCTATGTTCAACTAAGCCACGCATCGCCCGGTATAGGAATTTTATATAACTAGGTATTTAACTTGCTCGGAATATTTTAGTGAAATTACTATACCGGGTGTTGCATCGTCGAGCGGGACATAGGAAATCCCATGTAATTTTAAATGGGGTCAATTATTGGCTTCCCTAATTATTTTAGAGAAAAATTCTATTTAGGTTTATTAAAGAGCACTAAAACCCACATTCAAAAGAATAACTTTAGATATTTTTAATGAGCCTGTTTACGGGTTATCGCCGATTTCTTTTTAACTATTTCTCCTTTTTATGGCCCCGTATTTGCGGGCACCAGTCAAGGTAAAAGATGACTGTCAAATAAACTTGTCATTTTGAAATGTGTGCTTTATTGTTATAAAAACTCGTACATCGAAAATATTAGCCATGAATTACACTTCTGAAGAAAAATATTGATGATTAAATGGTATTATCAAGGAAATAGTTATCAAAATGTGTCAGACATGTTTGCTGCTCTGTATCCGAATAGACCGATACCTGCAAAATCTACAGTCGAAAGGACTATCAAGAAATTTGAGACAAAAGGCACTGTAATAAATAACTGCAGATGTGAAGAAAGGCAGGAACAAAGAAGAGATGCAAGAAATGATAGGGACTTGCAAGTTTTATTGTGCGTGGAAAAAAATGATGGGAAGATCAGCACAAGGAAACTTGAGGATGACATAGGACTAGATCACACCACAGCGTTACGAGCTTTGAAACGACATAAATATTATTCATACAAATATAAAAAGCACCAAGAGCTAAGAGATAGGGACGAAATACGACGACAGGAGTTTTGTTTTGGTATGATGGAAAGAGCAAACATAGATAGGGAATTTTTAAAAAACATTTGTTTCACTGACGAATGCACATTTACTTTAAACAATGAACCCAATGTTCAAAATTATCGATATTGAAGCAAAGAAAACCAACATAGGTTTGTGGAAACAAGGACGCAATATCCACAAAAAGTTAATGTATGGGCTGGGATTTTCGGAGAAAATATTATCGGGTCATTATTTCTTACACGAAATTTAAATGCAGAATATTTTTTGGAACTACTTAAAGATCATATTTTACCTACTTTACATGATGCCGCCAGGGAAAATCAGGAAGTTTGGTACCAAATGGATGGCTGCCCGGCACATAGTACCCTGGCTGTCCGGGAATATTTAAACCGTGCTTTTAATGGAAATGTTATTGGCTTAAATCATACAGTAAATTGGCCAGCCAGGTCTCCTGATTTATCGCCAAATGATTTCTTTCTCTGGGGCCATTTAAAAAACAGGATATACAAAGATAAAAAATACCCAAATCTAGACGAGTTAAAAAATGCTATTTCTGCCGAATGCAATAGAATTTCAGTTTACCAACTAGCGAATGTAAGAAGAGAATTTTATGATCGCCTCGGTTATTGTCTAGCAGTCAATGGAGGAATATTTAAACATCTTCTTAAATCCTAAAGTTCTAACAATTTAATAGTACCTACCTATTAATTAGTAAAATATTGAAACATGTAAAATGTCATAATTAACCTTGTAATTGGATACTTTATTTTAGTTTTATTCAGATTAATTTGTACTCATAAATACACCTTTAATATTTTCGATGTACGAGTTTTTATAACAATAAAGCACACATTTCAAAATGACAACTTTATTTGACAGTCATCTTTTACCTTGACTGGTGCCCGCATAAAGCCATAAAAAGGAGAAATAGTTAAAAAGAAATCGGCGATAACCCGTAAACGGGCTCATCAAAAATATCTAAAGTTATTCTTTTGAATGTGGGTTTTAGTGCTCTTTAATAAACCTAAATAGAATTTTTCTCTAAAATAATTAGGGAAGCCAATAATTGACCCCATTTAAAATTACATGGGATTTCCTA
The DNA here is from genome assembly GCA_963920685.1 of Polydrusus tereticollis. Taxonomy (NCBI): domain Eukaryota; kingdom Metazoa; phylum Arthropoda; class Insecta; order Coleoptera; family Curculionidae; genus Polydrusus; species Polydrusus tereticollis. The sequence goes on from OY987330.1 coordinate 68,073,192, forward strand.
TGTCCCGCTCGACGATGCAACACCCGGTATGGGTTATTATAAAAAAATGACTGTTTCAAATTTTATTGTTTTTATTTGTACAAATAGGAAAATAGGAATACAATAAATATTTATTATCACTACGGAGTATAAAAGGAAATGTCTCTATGTCTGGCTTGCGTCTTTGTCATTATATAAAAATAATAATTCAGGAATAAAACAACTACAGGAACAGCGCTTTTTATAAATTATTTCGACATAAAAGCTCACTACTTATATGGATTAGGGACTCGAGCAGTGATAAGATGACACCCATAGAAATGTATATTCTTTTTATTTGATCTCAGAAGTCGTTGAAACCGAAAAATATAAAAGACGCTACACACACTCAAGCAAGTCGGCCGACTTGGCTTGTACAAGCTTAGTCGAATATTAAGTCTGATACTAGTCTTTGTATCCACAGACACATATTTTGTCGACGACAAAACTTTTTTGACCCTGCCATACCTAGTAGTGGAAAGTCGCTACTTTAGCGGTGAGAACTTTTTTAATTTCCTTTGATAGCCGTTGCACTGTATATTAACACAAGGTCTAAAAAACGGCCACGGTGGTCAAAAGAAGGCTGAAAACGTATTCTCTCTAAAAACTTCAATGAATTCTGCTACGAACTCTCTAGATAGACTTCTTAGGTTCGCCATATTTATAAACAATGCGTTGTAAACATTTATTTGTTTTAACTATAAAGTCGGCCTACTTGACACATTCGCATACACACTCCGATTTGCTATAAAAAGTCTACGCAATACGATTTCGCTCATGCCCGACTTCAGATATTCAACTGAGGCACCGACTTCTGCTTCACGCATTTATGCAAGTAGTGTGTGTAGCGCCCTTACAACTATTATGTTTGTGTTTTTTTGCCCCCGGAAAAACATGGCCGGCCAGTGGCGTGGGGGCAAAGTATGGGAGGGGTGCAAAATGTGGAGGTAAAGCGCCACAGGCAAAATATTTTGGGACCACGCCCAAATTTCGTAGGAATTCACCTTATGCTCCCTATGGAACGGGGGTCTGGCCCGAAACGAATTATAGATCCGCTATATAAAGAAAATTAATCTAATGTGGTGAGACGCTCTCGAAACCGGTTTTATTAAGTTAATTCTCCTCGCTCTTCTTTACTAAAAATGAAACAAGACCGATCTTGTTTTTCAAGAATTATTATTTAAGTAGTAAAGGGGCGCCAGGCCAAGGCTACGCCACTGTGGCCAGCTTAATTTTAGCTCTAACCAAATCTCGGCTGGCTTTTTGTATTTATGCCATATATCTGTTTGATTCGTGTTTTATCGCTATAATTTCAAAACAGTTTTTATGATAAAAAAAAAACACCGAAAGAATAAAATTAGACCATTAAATATTTTTGAGATAGCACGTAAAGTCCGTCTATCTATCTTACAAACTCTCTTAAATGCTAATCTTTTTTTTTTATTTACTATTTTTTTACGGTCGTCGGCGTATCAGAGGCCATCTTGAACCGGTCATCGACCGTACGGTTTTTAATCGTGCGGTCTACCGACTGGGGAGTGTGAAACGGCACCTTCATCCTACGAGATATCCGATCCTGTCCGGCGTGAATAGGATGGTTTTGATGTCGATTCATTTTACACTCTTCCCTAAGACAAGAGCACGCGGTGTTTCCCAAGCGGTCACCCATCCAAGTACTAACCGCGCTCGACACTGTTTAACTTCGGTGATCTGACGGGAGCCATTTTCATTTTAAAATTTCTTTGTTGATATTATAATGGCACCTTAACTATTGACCCGACATGGGTACTCTACCCTACCCTAATTAGTCCAGGTCCAAGCCAAGAACCGCCAGGCTAGAGCTTCACCGGGGCCGATGACGTTGTCCCGTTGGTTAAGGCTACACACTTTTTTATTTTACCGCACTTCACACTCTTACCGACAGGGCCTTTAAGCGTGCTAAGACTAAATTCATTATCCCAGGGAGATTCAAAAGTAGGTTGACGAAGATAATTTTATTCATAAACTGGAATACGGCGTACTGATCTAATAAAGACTATTATATTTTCTCAGTAATCCTATTAAAATAATTAGGGTAAAAAAAATAAGTTTATTTTAGTTATTTAAATATGCTGATCTTTTATTTTAAAATTCAGTTAGATGTTTGTATTGGTTTAGACAAGAAGTTATTTGTTGCCAATTAAACGTGATATCTAAGAATGTCTCGCCCGTGGGAAGAAACCAGTACGCCAAGTGGATCTACGGGTCGTGATAAAACCCAATTAAAGCGTGATATTTTATCAGTTGTCGATATAATTCATAGACAAATATATGCCATATATAGGAAACAAATGATTACCACTTTAAAAACCCTATTGCAAAGATTAAAAAAACATGATACAGGAATATAGTGTTGTGGTAAGACTCTGAGGAAATGTATTTTAAGAAACGGGTTTAAAATGAAAAAAACTTAACAAAGGAAAAGTAATTATGGAATCGGCCCGGTTAAAAAGATGGAGGATGGAATACCTAATTGCAGTCCATGGATATAGTCAGGATGGAAGGGATATTATTTATTTGGACGAGACGCGGTATGACACACACGAAGTTTCAGATAAAAGTTGGTTAGATTTATCGGGTCAATGCAGAACCAAAGCTCCATCAAATAAAGGTAAGCGTATAACAATAATTATTCATGCTGGGACAAAAAACGGATTTATACCAAACGCTTTGGCCTTATCAGCCAAAAATATAAAGGACTCCCTTGTTGATTATCACGATGATACTACGGCAGAACTATTTGAAGACTGGTATAAAAACAAATTATAACCAAATATACCACCAAATAGTGTGATAGTGATGGATAATGCGAGCTACCACAGTCGTAGGTTAAATAAAGTTCCGTGTTCCAATGACACAAAAGTTACTATCCAGGACTATATGATGGAAAATAATATGTATTTTGAGGAAAATTACACAAGAAAGCAATTGCTCGAAATTTTAAAATCATTTTCAATAAAAAAGCAATATTATTGTGACACTTTGGCGGCAGAAATGGGTCATACCGTGTTAAGACTTCCTCCTTATCATTGCATGTTCAACCCAGTTGAACATATATGGCACCAGCTGGAGGAATAATGTTTCGCCAACCTTAAATTCTTCTGTGACAGATTTAGTACAGTTATAGATGCAACATATTCCAAACAAAATCTGGGAAAATTGTGCAGCGCATGTTCAAAAAGTAGAAAAATCGTACGTAAATATAGATCTGTTGCCCAGAGAAAGAATTATTGTGAACTTGGATGACGACAGTGACAGTGAAACTGACTTAGGTTAAAATGTAATATTTGTTTTTCTGACACGGTACTTTTTTGTAGGTATATGTATATTTCGTTTTAATTAATAACCGTCCTATATGTTATAATTTTAATTGTATTGTATCTTATATACTGTTATATTGATATTTTATTATTATTACTTATTATTAAATTACGTTTAAAATATGTTTTTGCGTTTTCTTTCTAACATAAAAAATCAGTACGATACTTTTGTTGCATACAGGTAGATAAAAAAATATTTTTTTCCACGCTTTTATATATATTATTATCTTGAAGAAGCGTAACCTTTTCTTCTATCAGCAACGAGTGCGTCCCTGCTTTCATTCGATCACCCGCTGGGTCGGCATTATGGGGATTAGCATTGATAATGAGTTTGTAAGATAGATAGACGGACTTTACAGGGTTTTTACATATATTTTGGAGCACCCTTTTAGAAAAAAGGAAGTTTAGTTTAATGGTTTTTCTTCTGAACCATCAAAAGTTGTCATCGGACAAAACAAATGAATTTTTTCTTTTTTTAATAAAAGCCTGTATATTTTTTAGGAATTTTATTTAGGAGAGAAAGGTCTTAATATTCGTCTTTCGCTTTTTTATGTTACTTGCGGCGTTGCCAAGTAATTAATTTTTTTCTGATATTTAAGGAATTTGCTGCGAGTCGTTAAGCCAGTCATAGCGATCTATGCATTCAACTTAATTAAAGCTTAGGAAAACAAAATGTATATCATAAGTACCTTAAGATACGCTGTTCACCATACCATACTACTGTTTTTGAGATTTGGTGACTTGACAAATTCGACTAATTTAAATGTGTGTTATTTCAATTTTTTCAAATGGAACCCTTGTAGTTTTTTCATTGATCGGGTTTGACTTTTAAATACTACCTTCATTTTTTGTGAAATGAAATGTAATTGTCTAAATCTTATAGTTTTCAAAATAATTTAAAATTTATCCTAGGCTACGCAAAATAGCGTATCTTATTATTTTACATCAATATTGCCAAGAACAAAACTAAAAGAAATTAGCTCAATAACACACATTTATTAAGAAAAGAAAACTTCTTCAACAATTAACAGACCAGGGAAATATTAAAACTAGCCAAAATATATTTTCTATCAATTAATCTACATAGATTTTGCTGGGACGCCGAGATAAAGATACTTCCTTTGATTGTTCTAGAGCACAAAAATATTTAAAGAACCTACTTTCAAAAATACTCTTGCATGTCACAGCTCTCCATATTTGTAAACATTATTTTAAAACTAGATTGGTAGCATTTTAAAATTAAACAGTGCGGTTGTCACAGAGATGCGAAGCCAATTTATTATTTTATACAAAGCTTTACGTAAATTTTATAATGACAGCAAAATTACCACGTAATTATGGTATAGTCTTTATTGATTACTACTATATTATAGTGGATTTAGGTTTTCTGATTTTGCCAATCTTTGGCTAAATTTGAGAATTTAAATGAAACTTCTGCAATATCTAAGTATAACAAATTACCTATAGTCACAATAATATCATAATACCCAGAGGGTGTTAATTAAGTATATAAGTACCTACATACGTACAGAAACTTTAAACCAATCGATTCGATTTATGGTTCGTTGGGCCTTATCACGTAAAAAAAGTTCTTTGGGTCTATGGTCGTATAGTCGAATGTTTTCGAGATAGACAGGATAATAAATTTAATAGTTTAATCATTCTTATGTACCTGCATACCTAAACCAATTAGCCTCTAAAGATTATAATATGCTACTGATTTTTTTAAGTGGCTCGTTGCAACCTCTCATCCGACCATCTTCCGGTCATAGTAGAGTACGGTAATCCACAGGAAAGGGGCAGGGGTCTTATTTGATTACTTCTACTAACTCGGCCATTTTTAGGCGACTGTTGGAAACGAAGGAACCCCTGCCGCCAATTCAGGCGGATGCGGACATAGACTCTGCAGTGATTCATGTCACTGATGCCATCAACACCTCCATGGTTAGTGCCTCCATTACAAAGGTGTCCAGATTTTCCAAGTACGAAGTCTTAACAAGCGAAATCAAAGAGCAAATTAGACTCAAAAATAGACTTATGAACCGGGCGTATCGCACTGGTGACCCGCGTATAAAAGCAGGGGCGAATAGAGCCGTCCAGCTTGTTCGTGATCGCCTTAAAGCTCAAGAGTCCTCTCTGTGGGAAAATAGAGTGGCTGGTCTTAGTATTGAAGATAACAGCTTATTTGAAATGACTAATTCACTGACAAGGGGCGGCAAGAAACCAATGTCTTTTGTCAGAAACCCTATTAACAACGCTCTAATCTCCAATCCTAGGGAAGAAGTTGAACTGTTCGCCGACAGCCTCTGCGAACAGTTTAATGACAACCCGACTACGGATGCTGAGAGGGATGCACGGGTCTCCAGAACGATGCGAATTTATAAGTCTATCGAGCACCCCATACAGAATATCCGCAATATTTATATGGATGAAGTAAAAAACGTTATTAAATTCACTAAGCCTAAAAAGGCTCCGGGCTTCGACGGTATAAAGCTTAAAGCGTTAAAGAACTTACCCGACAACGTGATATTGGATGTAGTAAACATTGCCCAGGCTATTATCAAAAAAGGCCATTTCCCCCAAGTTTGGAAGAAAGCCAAAGTGGTTCTAATTCCAAAACCTAAACACGATCAAACATTGGTAGTCAGTTTCAGGCCCATCAGCCTACTGTCGTGTCTTGGCAAGGTTGTTGAGAAACGTATACTTCATCGTATTAACGATTTCGTACTAGACAACAACATTTTACCACCAGAGCAGTTCGGTTTTCGATCTGCTCATTGCACGGTCCGCCAAACGACTAGCTAGACTGGCTTCTAATTATCCTCCCGCCTTGCTCTCATGATCACAATGTAGTGCTACGTCCGCTAGGACGGCGCCACGTATCGGTACCAAAGCTAAAATTTATACCCGCAACCCCCTGACTGCTCAAAGGATCTTCAGTATTATTTTACGTGCGCGAGGGAATCGTCGCTACGTCGTTCGGTACCATAAAATCTCAAACAAAAATGGGAAAAAAACGAGTTTATTCGACGGGATGTGTGTCAGACGTGTCTTCCGAGTGTACAGAAAGTTCTTCAGACAGCAGAGATTTAGAAATTCGATTCTTAAAATCAAAAATACGCAAATTAAACAGTCGGCGTGATTACGAACGGTCTCGCCATCCCCGGCGTGAGTCACGTTCGCCTAGAAGTAGGGATGCGCGATACGATACGATATTTTTGAGTATCGATATTTTACCTTCCGATACCCGATATTTTGTATCGATATTTTTTATTCGATATATAATGAGTATCGAAATATTTTACCCTGTATCGTTCAGATAGTATCGATACATCCCAAAATTCCAAAACCCACAATTTTATTAATTTTATGATGCGGTTTGCAAAACAGCAAACCTCGAGCGGAAAATGCCCGGTCCGACCTTGAAGACTATAAATAGTACCAGTTACTAGTATACCTACCTAAGAAAAAATAACATTACCGCTTATTTTTTTTTTTTTTTTTAAACGTTAAAAATCGTAAAAACAAAAAATAACAACGCGGATCGAAAAAGTATCGATATTTAGGGTATCGATATTTTTCAAACCGATATTTTATTGCATCGATACTCTACCATACGATCCGGATCGATACAAAAGATCGATACTTTCAGCGTATCGGAACATCCCTACCTAGAAGGAAGGAAAGACGAAGTTTTCGCCGCTCGCCTTCAGCTGGTGTTGCTGGCCCGTCAACTCAGGGGGCGCTGGCAGATGTTACGTCAGGCCGTCGAGAAAAGTTTTGCAGAGTCCGAGTTATTCCGGATTCGTCATCAGATTCTGAATATGATCGTAAGTTTTAGGTTAAACAATCATTCATAGCAAGAGGGTTCCCTGTTGATCTTGAGTAAGATCATTCAGGAGGTCATGAATATGACTTATACCCTATCAGCATATCTAATAGTTTTGTGTAAAACTATTGGAGGTCATGAGCATGACTTACAATGATTGCCAGTATTGAAAAATACTCTTCTCTTTTAGGTGATTTACCCATTCAAAAAGATGTAGTTCTTGCTGAAAATTCAACTTCCATTCAAAATAGTCTAAGTGAAAATATATTAAATATTCTGAGATCACCAGATGATAATGATCAGGGCTTAAGCCTCCCCTCTCCCTACAGAAATCGGCCAGCAATGGGAAGTTTTATTAAAAACAGGTCTTAAGGAAGAGGACAAGCAAGTACTGGTAAGCAAATATAAAATTCCTCCTAATTGCTTGGCTGCAATACCACCTAAACTGAATGCGGAGGTAAAGGCTGCAGTAAATGAAGCAGCCCTTAAAAGGGATTTACGTTTAGAGAAAGTACAATCTCAAATGGGGGCTAGCTTATCGGCTTTGGGAAAAGCTCTTTCTGTCCTGGTAAATTTACCTCAAACAGAGGAGGGGGGTCACATGCAGGCCATCGAAGCCCTTAATGATGGTGCTAAACTACTGGCAGACATCCATCATGAGCAATCGGTCTCTAGACAGAATGTTATCTCTACCAATTTGGATCAAAATCTCAAGAAGATAACCACAGACACAGAATTTGATGGGTGGTTATTTGGAACCAACTTGCATGAGAGAATAAAAAGCGCAAAACAAATTGAGAAGTCTGGAGAAGAACTGCGAAGGGCCATTACTTCAAAGAAAAGAGCAGAGCTAAAAAACCTGAGAAACCCACCCAGGCCAGCAGTTCTGGGTGGACAACAGCCATACAGGAAGAGGACCAGACCCTTCACCAAAACCCAGGGCCAACAGGGCCGCAGGTCTCGGGATTATCCATATCAATACCCGAAGAAAACCACAGGCCAGTCTTGGCGCCAGCGTTACTAAATATTAGAGAGGTAAGCGTTAAAGCTGGAAGGTTATCGGAATTTTTTCCTAAATGGGCTCTGCTTACGAAAGATTCTGTCATGGATCAAGGGTTATACACTGCCTCTCATAACAAAGGTTAAACAAAATAATATTCCTTATTATAAAAGATGGTCCCAATCGGACGAAAGGGAAATAGAGAATGAAATTAAATATTTGTCTTCTATTGGTGCTGTAAAAGAATGTAAACCTTGCAAAGGGCAATTTTTATCCAGAATATTTCTTGTTTCTAAACCAAATGGCAAAAAGAGAGTAATTCTAAATTTAAAAGAGCTTAATAAATTTTTATTACCCACTCATTTCAAAATGGAAGACAGGACTACAGTAGCAAAAATTTTTTCTCCACAAGCGTATCTAGCTACCCTAGATTTAAAGGACGCCTATTTTTCAGTAAGAGTAATTAAGAAGCACAGAAAATATTTACGATTTTCCTTTAACAATAAATTATACGAGTATACCTGTATTCCATTTGGTTTATGCACTGCACCCATGGTTTTTACAAAGCTCTTAAAACCCATCTTACACTTTTTAAGATCTCTTAACCTTCTGTCAGTTGTCTATTTGGATGATTTTTTATTAATTGGTAATAATTTTGAAGAGTGCCTACATAATGTTAGATTAACATCATCCTTATTACAGGAGCTCGGATTTATTATTAACCTTAAAAAGTCTGCCCTGTTACCCACAAACTCATGTCAGTTTTTGGGATTTTTATATGATACTACAGATATGACCATCGAGCTTCCTGTAGAAAAACGTAATGACATTTTAAAATGGATTAATAATATTTTAGCAAAAGAGACTTGCACTATTCTATATTTTTCTAGATTTGTTGGCAAAATTGTTGCTGCCTGCCCGGCATTTAAATATGGGAAAATGTATTTTAAAGACTTTGAGAGGGCAAAATACCTAGCCTTAAAAAGATCTAAAGGCTGTTATAAATCTTGCATGAAAATACCACAATTTATCTTATCAGACTTACATTGGTGGAAATCTAACATTTTTACAGCAAAAAACACAATTTTTCTGTCACGTAAATTTAAATTGGAAATTTACACAGATGCTTCACAAACTGGGTGGGGAGCGTACTGTAAAAATGGAAGAGCCAGTGGTCAGTGGAATAGTCTGGAAAGATCTTTGCATATTAACTGTTTGGAACTATTAGCTTGCTATTTTGGTTTAAAATGTTTCGCACAAGATTACAGGGATTCTGATATTTTACTGCATATAGATAACACCACAGCAATTGCATATGTGAATCGCATGGGTGGTGTTAAATTTCCTCAACTAAATGATATTACAAGAAAAATTTGGCAATTTTGTGAGATTAACAATATTTTTATCTTTGCAACTTATATTCAGTCAAAAGACAATAAGGAGGCAGATTACGAATCTAGAAAGATATCAAATGACACGGAATATAGCCTATCAAAGTCAACATTTCATTTAATTTGCAATAGTTTTGGATCTCCCGATATTGATTTGTTTGCTAGTAGAAATAATTCAAAGTGTAAAGATTTTATTTCATGGCAAAGGGACCCAGATGCCCTCACCTCTGACGCTTTCACAGTATTATGGAATTGGGATTTATGTTATGCTTTTCCCCCCTTTTCCATTATACCGAAAGTTTTACAAAAAATTATTTGTGATAATGCCAAGGTTATAGTGGTTGTCCCTTTCTGGCCAACACAGCCCTGGTTTCCCTTATTCAATAAATTATTACAAGGTGAGCCATTACATTTTAAACCTAAAAAAGATTTATTATTATCTTCTAATAGAGAACCCCACCCCCTATGGCGCCGCCTTTCCCTGGTGGTCGGTGTGTTATCGAACAAGGATTTAGGAGAAAAGGGTTGACCGAGGAAGCTATACTTATTATGGTTTCATCTATTTCTGTTGCAACTTTGAAGCAATATAACAGTAGTTTAAAACTTTGGTGGGACTTTTGTCAAGGTAATAATATTGATGTCTACACGCTTTCTAAATATTGGATATTAAGATTTCTTACAAAATTATTTGAAACAGGGGCCGCTTATGGCTCCCTTAATTGCGCAAGGTCGGCATTATCCTTAATAATATCACCAGAAATAGGCTCAAATTTAGAAATAAAACGGTTTTTTAAAGGTCTACATAACTTACGACCAAGTAGGCCTAGATATGACTTTACTTGGGACCCCACCATAGTTTTAAACTACCTCGAAAACTTCTATCCAAATGAAAATCTACCCCTGGATAAGCTAACTAGAAAATTAGTGACATTACTCGCACTAATAACAGCCCATCGTATCCACCCTTGTCTCTCATAAGGTTAGAAGATATTCACAAAACGGAGGCAGGTTTTCAAATTTGGATAACAAGTCGCATTAAAACCTCGGGGAGAAATAAGCTACAACCAGTATTATATGTACCATATTTCTTAGACAATGTTAAAATATGTGCTGCAAAGACCTTAGATGCATATTTACAAAAAACTCATGATATGAGAAGTGATATTTCAAAATTAATTTTGACAACGAGAATACCTTATAAACCTGCTACGACTCAAACGCTTAGCCGTTGGGTTAAATCGGTTCTTCATCACAGTGGTGTTGACACCACGATCTTTTCAGCACATAGCACAAGGCATTCTGCGACCTCGACAGCCAGCCAAAAAGGTATTAACATAGAATTAGTTAAAAGTACGGCAGGCTGGTCTTCAAATTCCGAGGTTTTCGCGAGATTCTATAACAGGCCCATTATTAACCGGAATAATTTTGCATTATCCATTCTGGGTTCTTAATGGCCTACTATTTAAGTTTAGGGATATTTTATGTGCTTTTATCTCATGCATTTTTAGAGATAATAAATGTAGTATTGTTAATTTACCACTATTTAGGTATATTTTGTTATATATAGTTTAAAGCTTCCTTTGTTCCATGTAAATGAAGAGTTTATATATTGTTGTTTGTTAATAAATATTAACTAATAATGGTGTTGCATAAATTTACGCACAGATTAAGGATTTAGGCTAGTAGGCATATCTTAAATCACTCTAAAAATCTACATTGTGATCATGAGAGCAAGGCGGGAGGATAATTATATGATTAAACGAACTTACCTAGTGAAGTTCAATCCTAATTATCCTCACGCCTTGCTAGAGTGATCACACCCACCTCTCCCATCTTATTCCCAGTGATCACTGATTTAAGATATGTTTGGCTTTGAAAATAAACTGAAGATCCTGTGAGCAGTCAGGGGGTTGCGGGTATAAATTTTAGCTTTGGTACCGATACGTGGCGCCGTCCTAGCGGACGTAGCACTACATTGTGATCACTCTAGCAAGGCGTGAGGATAATTAGGATTGAACTTCACTAGGTAAGTTCGTTTAATCATATAATATACGAAGTGGCTTTAACAGACGATTCAGCACGGAATCAGTCTTTTTCCACGTCAGCAAGACGTTTGATAAGGTCTGGCACGACGGACTCATTTTAAAGTTAAGAAGGTCAGGAATGCCGAACTACCTAATAAAGAGAAATAAAGGTCTGTCTTTACCACCAAATAACTTTATTTGCCCCTCTAGGGTAGAAAACAAGGGCTATAGAAAATACATAAAATGATGAAGAATTAAAATAAATTTCTTAACGTTGTACTAGTTTTTATGATAAGACTAATATGTACACACCCTACATAAGGGAAGCGAATCTCCCCACCTTTATTGTAACTTGATGTATATATAATTTGTATATCTGACTCTTCCTTGTCCATCTGTAGATTCCTGTTTAAATTTGCCACCATTGGACTTGACAGTTGATTACCGGAAACATGATTTTAAAAAACGCATAAAAAAGAAAATTAAACGTGTACCTAGTAGTACCAATTCTAGGTACTCACCATTTTGCAACGCCATTCGCCTTGAATAGCACGCATTAATTTTTAATGATAAAGTTAATTCACCAAATGATTTCTTCACCTGGTAACAGGAAGAAAATTAAAACTAAGAATTCCCTTCATTAATACAATGTTTTGATTTTACTAAAAGAAATTTTATTTTATTTTAATAATATAACATGTGAGTAATGACCACTTGGTGAGTACATAATTAATAACAATAATATTATAACATATATAACAAACCGTTAAGCAATGTGATTAGATATATCTTATTGTTTTCCAAAATTTTCTAAAATTAGAAATTTTCTCCTTTCAGATGTATTCCCAAATTTTTTACCAGAAATGACATAGTTTCGTTTTGACAATTTTAAGGAGAAGCAATTTCATTTAATTTAATTTACATATAATCTAATCCACCACAACAATATACATGTCCCCTCACTAAGTCAGTTTCATTTTAAATTAAGAATGAATTTCTTCTTTTACAACATGTTCTAATTTCAACATTCTTAAATCACTGTATTATGATTAGGGTCTTTTATCCTACTTGCGTTTAAATCATCTCCTACCATTGCATAGAGATACATCGTCCTTATAATAAGCTGCTGTCTATTCCAATGGTTGCATAATCTGCATTTCATTGTATTTTATTGTTGAATCACCCATTGTTCTCCCAACTGTTTTAACTACTTTTCATAACAAAATTTCTTAAATGATTAGTTGCTGAAGATGACTTTCCCTAAAGTCGAAACTAGTACAACGTTAAGAAATTTATTTTAATTCTTCATCATTTTATGTATTTTCTATAACCCTTGTTTTCTACCCTAGAGGGGCAAATAAAGTTATTTGGTGGTAAAGACAGACCTTTATTTCTATTTACAATCTCGCCACAGAACGTGGACTACTTCTTATACCTAATAAAGGTTTTCGTCAGAGAATGCGATATCGATTGTGCGACACGTCAGAGTCGGAGTACCGCAATGATCCCCCCTGCGCCGACTCTGTACAATATCTATACCAGCGATATTCCTAAATTCACTCAAACGGAACTATATCTGTTTGCTGACGATACCGCGATCACCGCCACCGCCAAACAGCCAAGGTTGGTAGTCTCAAAGCTACAACGTCACAATAAACTTATCGAGGCGTGCTTAGATAAATGGAAAATTCGCCTCAATGACGCCAAAACCCAAGCCATCTACTTTTCGAGAGCCAAAAGCAAATTTCCCCAAACCAGATTGCAAGTCAGAATAAACACCAGACTAGACTGGTGTAATAATATTAAATATCTGGGTCTGTCGTTTGATAAGCGGCTGACTTGGACAGATAACGTATAGACCAACGTTTAAAAAAAGCGAATGGTCAACTTGGTGCCATCTACTCACTTATCAACAGTAGAAGTAGACTAAATTTACGTAAAAAGATTTTGCTGTACAAGACAATTATTCGGCCCGTACTTACTTACGGGGTTGCCACTTGGTGCATAAATAAATAAGTCAACATTTAGAGAAATAAAGTGCTTCGAATTATGACAAATGCTCCACGCTTCACGATGATTCATACTTTACATAATGACCTACAAATATACCGACAATCACTGAACAGATAGACTGAACATAAAACATAAAACTAATTATTGACTACTACAAACGGACGGACGTTTCCCTGAATCCCCTTATCACACGATCACACCTTCATTCAAACCCACTAAAACCATATAGAATACCGAGAGACTGGCTTACTCCTCCCCAGCTTCCGCCTCTGCCACCATAGTTTCTATCCAGCAATGGCCAAAATAACGATTTGGAAGTAACATCTTCTTCGCTGCCCCCCCCCCCCCCCCCTACCTCAATAAAGTGTGAATTTAGAAATTTGAAATCAACCCCTCTGTTCAAGATCCGCCCAGCAGCAACCCTGTTTAAAAATTGGAATTAAGGTCGAAGACCGATTCAAGAAACAAACATGATCCTATAAGGAAATATAAGGATTTTAATAACAATTCTGAAAAAATGCTCGTTTTTTAATCAATTATGTATGTTGGGACGAATCTAGAAACTTAAAAATAATTTCCAATCAAGTTTGTTTAAACAGTTTGATTACGACATTTTTTTCCAAAGCTCTAGGCCTTATGGTTTTCTAGATATCGCCGGTGGCTAACCTTAACAGGACAACCGGTATATGGTGGTCATGGAATTAGAAAATTTTTTCGAAAAAGGTTGAACGTATCAAGAGACATTTTTTTATATATTTTTACTTGATTTAATTGACAAAGCTTTAAAAAAATTTTAAAATCATTGGCATCTACTCTCATGGTTGAATTTAAAAACCGTTTAATACGTGAATGCTTAGAGAGTGCCAAATTTGAATAATTGTCAAGTTTTACCATCTTGTATCTGGAAAACAGAGCCGTTGTCGACCTACCCGTATCTGACCTTTTTGTCTTAATATCAATCAAAGAATATTACATACTTAATTAACACCGTATATAAAATTTAGACAGTTCCAATTTTTACGATTCTGTCTGATGCTTATCATGTGCAGTGTCGTGTAGAGCCATTTAAAATTTTTAACACCAAAAATGTATTCTAGTTTTAAATAACTTCGCCAAAAATGTTTATTGTTATTGTCTGATTCTTGATGCGAGTACCCCAAAATATTACCCTTCATCCATAATATAGCCAAAAATGTCATGCTTTTTGTGATTTTTTAAATATGATAAATCATATAATTATGTCTTTATCTTACAATATACAGCAGGTACCTAACCATAATAATACTTAAAATTTTACTTTTTTTCTTTTACTTTAAACATCTTTAAGAGACACATTAAACTGGCTAATGAGTCAACTAAATTTCTTAATACAAAATTAGTAGATACGATCTGGGTTAATCTTGAAATAATATTCCAAAAGATATGGATAAAATATCAAAATTAGAATTTGTTGCCTAAATTATCGATCATTTGGATTATCTATAAACACAAGATTTTTAAAGGTTTTTCAAAAGGTCGCCAATAATAGACATATCCAGAAGTTACACAGGGTTTCATTTCAAAACGAGCCACCCTAAATTTCTCTCGACTTTGAGGGAAATAAGAGTTGACCAAAAACGTCAGTTTATTATTAAGGCGAAATTTTAATTAAACATTTAATAGAATTTTACTATTGACCTCCACACCTCCAGTCACTTTGAAATGTCAAATGGCACTACCTATGAGTGGGTGATATATAGTTGCAAAGTGCATTAAATTGCCTATCCAACCCTCCCAAGGAAAGTAAGTGAAATGGGGTAATCGGTTTCCGGGTAAGGTGGAAAAGATGTGTGTTAGAACCATTAGAACAATATATATTAATTTGGTGTAATTGTCTTTCCAAAAGCGACAAAAACATCATGTTCTTAAGGTTTGTTTACGAACTACTTATTTGACTGGTATTTGCACAATTGTCAATAAATAATTGACTGATGTTTCACTATGTCAATTCGCTATAGATCCAACTTCTGCTTCTATTCCGAAAGTCGCCAAGCTGACGAATATTTCGACTGAATCTATTAATTTTTCCCTTACAAAACACAAATTCTACACGTACTCAATGAAGACGACTACGATAGAAGAATCGAATTTTGTGAAATAGTGCGCCAAAGGACTGACGAAGACCATAAAAAATATTTCCCTTAACAACGAGTCAACTTTCTTCTTGAATGGGGTTGTTAACAAACACAATAATTGTAGATATTGGGGATAATCAAAATCCGCTAGTTTTTCAGGAGGGCCACATTCAATTCCCCCCAGAAAGTCAACGTTTGGACATCAGCAGGTAGACAAAATTATTGGGCCAATCATTCTGGAAGTAAATTTAATCGGTCAATTATATTTGAATCTTTTGGAAAATGTGATATACAGTATAATGTCCGGCGATGTGGTAGACATGAGGGCAAATGAACTAAAAATTTAATTTTTTGAGGAAAAGTCATTCTTTATAAAAATTTTTGATTGCTGAAAAAATACGATTGTCGATGAAAAAAAAAATTGTATACAGGGTGTCCAAAAAGTTTAAAATTGCAATTTTTTACAAGAGTATAAAGTATCCTTATTCTAAAGTTTTTAGCAAAATGCTATTTAAGAGAATTGTTTCGAATCATCACATCTCCTAAGATATTGGTTTTCATCAAATTTGGATAGCAATAATATTTTTGTTTTAAATTTGCATTTCACTGAAAAGTTTGGTAGGTGTACCTTTGATTTAATATACCTTTAAGTATCAGCTTTGATTGGGGGTACCTCAGAAATAAATTATTACAGTGTCAAGCAAAACGTCATTGTCAGCAACTTTTAATAATCCAATGTTATGGTGACGGAGATTTTTCATACAGATACGTTATTGAGAAACGACATTA
The DNA here is from genome assembly GCA_963920685.1 of Polydrusus tereticollis. NCBI lineage: Eukaryota > Metazoa > Arthropoda > Insecta > Coleoptera > Curculionidae > Polydrusus > Polydrusus tereticollis. The sequence goes on from OY987330.1 coordinate 68,089,729, forward strand.
AAAGTTCCACAAAATGTACCCGTAACCAAATGGACGGTCTGCAAGCTGGTCAAGGAATTTCGTGAAGCGGGATCCGCATTAGACTTAAAAAAACACTACAATAAAGATGATGCAGCGACTCCACTCGTACTGCAGTGTTTTAGAGAAACCCCCACCCTGTCCTTGAGGAAACGAGCTACGCAACTACAGGTGGTCCAAAAAAATACTATTCAAGATATTTTAAATCAAAATTAGATGCGTCCCAATAAACCCCACAATAACCATACATTAGAAGAGGGCGATGATGGCAAAAGGTTGGATTTTTGTTTGTGGGTAGGGAGTACAATTTTAGGTGGTTATAGGGGATTCCATAAACTTATAATGCTCTCGGATGAGTCCACGTTTTTGACGAATGGAACTGTGGCATCGCAACATATTCGCTATTGCAGTGATGTTAATCCTATGTTTAGAACAAAGAGGATAGAGTTCAGAATCCAAACCTGACGTCAATATTTTAAAAACGTTAATGTATGGTGCGCTGTTTCCTACTATGGTATTATTGAAGCGTATTTCTTTGAGAATACTTGTAATAAAAATTCTTATTTAAATATGTTAAATACTTTTTTCTGATTATTTGGAACAACTGCCGTTGGATTACCTAAGTAACATGTACTTCCAGCAAAATGGATGCCCGGCCGATTTTGCTAGAGAATTAAAGGAATAGCCTAATTTGGAATTTGGACAAAAATGGATCGGGCGAAATGGTCTAGTTATATGGCCCCCAAGAAGTCCCGACCTTACGCTGGCAGATATATGTATTTGTGGGGACGCCTAAAATAGTTAACTTATGCCAATCCACTGCCATATGATGAGAACATTTTAAAACAAAAAATGATACAAGCTGTAGAAGTAATATCATTAGAAGAAGTTAGAAGGAGTTATGACTATCTTATAGCCCAACTGGAAAAATGCCTCCTTCATGGTGGAGCGGTGTTTGAATAACTATTGTTGTGCTATATGATTTTGGTCTATTTTTATGAATTATTATTATTGTTATTATTATTTTTACCTTTTTGGACACACTGAATGCAATCTTTTTTTTTTCATCGACAATCGTATTTCTTCAGCAAGCAAAAATTGCGACTTCCTCGAAAAATGAAATTTTTGGCCCGTTTGTCCTATTGTGTACCACATCGCCGGACATACTGTAGATCCTCTTATTCTACAATCTTTGGAAAATCAACTGGATGAAAATGGCACCCAGTACCTCAATGATTGCATTTTCAGCAAGATAGAGCTTCTTCTCACTACACATTATCAGTTGGAAGGTGGCTTAATGAACGGTTCCCTCGCAAATGGATTAGCAGATGAGGTGCAATAGAGTGGCCAGCAAGATCTCCCGACCTGACTCCTCTTGATTTTTTTCTTTGGGGCCACTTGAAAACTCAAGTTTATAGAACCCCGCCTGAAATTATTAAAGACCTCAAAAATAGAATAACACTCGAATTACAGATGTACTTTAAACCAAGAAATATTCAATGTCAAAGAAAGAAGGAACAAGCCATTCATGAATATTATAATAACTTAGTACTTAGTTGAAATGATTTATGTAATTTACATATTTCATTTTCTGCTATAACTGTGTGGTTTTAGACAAGTAAGTTTTTACTTGGTACCTGTATTTTATTATATCAATATGGCTTCTTGGCGAGAATTTGAAACAGAAGATCAAGGTAAATTATCGCAGGAATATAATGAGTCGGTGTCAGAGTCGGCCATCGAAAGCAAAACAAGTCCGGAATTAAGAAAATAATTTATTTAGACGAGACTTGGTTTGATACTCATAATGTTGTTAAGTATGGTTGGGCAGACAGTATAAATTGTACTTTTGGTACACCGTGTTCGAGAGGAAAACGCGTTATTATTCTTCATACCGGAAGTAAAGATGGCTTTGTACCTAATGTGTTGCTTTTGTCAGCAAAGAATATCACTCAACAATCAATCACCAGCTTTAAGCGCAGTTGTCCTTGATAATATTCCGCAGATAATAACGAAATGAGTAGCGATGTATGAAAAAATTGCGTAGCTGATGTTATAAAAACAGAAAATGGATATTCTGTTTCACCACCTACAGCGCCCGTAGTCTGTAGTAATACAAACTGGAAACGATTCTACTTCTGAAAGTTCTGACGATTCCAGTCATTAAATTGTTTATAAACTTTGGATTTATTATGTTCGTTTAACACGTATCTTAAAAACTTATTATATTACAGAACGCTTAGGTACTGTGTAAGTCTAACTACTAACTGTATATTCCAACTAACATAGCACCTCCTCCTATCCTTTCTTGGCAAGGAAAACTCATAACTTCTTGTGGTCTTTGCTGAACAAGACAATTTTTGTAAATTGTTTTCGGCAAAATGGGCATTTTTTTTTTACTAAAAGACCATTTTAAAAATATTAAATGCATGTGTTCTTTGCAGGCGAAATCACGGGTACAAACCTTTTATCGATATTAACTATATTTTTAAATTATTTTTGGTAAAATTAGCATTTTTTTAAAATATTCTCTGCAGGCGAAGTCACGGGTACAAACCTTTTATTAATATAAACTACACTGATCAAAACGAAAAAGGAGCCACTTATAAAAATGTTCATAGTTTTGAACAAATTCTTTTTATGATTATAAAATCATGTTTTGCTTCTTCAAATCAAATCAAATCAAATCAAATCAAATATATATATTACGTCAGGAATTACACAGTAATTTTACGATCGTCAACAACTCTGTTTTTTTTACATAAAATGTGCCAGCACACATACCTTAAAATCTTAAACTTAAAATGTAAACATATGTAATAACACTAACTTAAAATTAACATACATATTAAAACCTGTTAAAATTAACACACTATACAAGTTGATGTAGTAAAAACTCGTCTATACTATAAAAAGCATTGATCAACAAAAATGTCCTTATTTTTACCTTGAACCGTCTAAGAGGCAGATCTCTCAGAGTAGCAGGAAGTTTGTTATAGAAAATAGGACCATAGTAGTTAAAGCACATACGTGTTTTGTGGAGTCTCAGAAAATCTAGTCTTATTTGATTTCCTTGTCTAGTAGGATAATGATGGTAGTAATTATTTGTATTAAATTTGTCCAAGTTGTTGTGACAATAAATAATACATTCATATATGTATCGACAAGGAATAGTCATAATGCCAAGCCTTGAGAAAGCAAGCCTAGCATCCTCCCTGTAACCAAGGCCAGCAATGATCCGTACTGCTCTACGCTGCAGTGCAAAGACTCTTTCGAGATGTGCTGAGTGTCCCCACGTTAAAATGGCATACACTGCCACAGACTGGAAAAGGGCATGAAAAGTCTGCAAGAGAACAGCCTCCGGCATAATCCTAGAAAGGTTCTTCAGCAAATAGATATTTTTAGACAGGCGTGAAGCAGTGTACTCTATATGAGCTTCAAATTTTAAAGTTGGATCGAGGTAAATGCCCAGAAACTTCACCCCATCAGAATCACCCTCCTCAAGCTCTCGTAGTCCAAACACTATATTTTCCGTTTTATTTTCGTTAAGTGTGAGCTTATTCGATCTAAACCACACATTTAAATCTTTAACTCGTTCATCCATACCAACTCTTAGATTCTCGCGACTCTCGCCACTTATTGCCACCGACGTGTCATCCGCAAACAACAAGGTCTTTGCCCCCGGCACTGCTAGGCCGATATCGTTAATGTAAATGAGAAATAGCAGTGGCCCCAACACCGAGCCCTGTGGGACACCATGCTGTACAGCCGCCCAGGTTTCAGAGATCCTGCCGTTGTATACTGTTTTTTGATTTCTGCCATTCAAATAAGAGCCAATCAAATCCACACTCACTCGGTCCACACCATACCATCCCAGCTTCTCCAGCAAAATTTCATGTGATACACAGTCGAATGCCTTTGAGAGGTCACAGCATGCCGCGCTAACATAGTGCCCCCTCTCAAAAGCCTCCGCCACAAACTCCAGGAAGTCCAGAACAGCCAGGGATGTGGATCTACCGGGCCTGAAACCATACTGGCTGTCTGTGAGCAAGTTATTATTTTCAAAGTAAGCATACAGTTGACTTTTAAGCAAATACTCGAATACCTTTGACATTATAGGAACCAGTGCAATGGGGCGGTAGTTAGATAAGTTGTTCTTATCCCCTTTTTTAAATACTGGTACAACCTTTGTTTTTTTTAAGCATGTTGGGAAAACACCATGTCTTATACATTGATTTATTAGTTTAGTTAGAGGCAAAATCAACAGATTCTTTAAAGACTTTAACATAGATACACTCATATCAAATATATCTTTACTTTTTTTGTTTTTTAGTGCGTCAATGGCATCCCTCACCTGGTTAAAACTAACCTCCTGAAAACCAAATGTTACACCTATATTAAAGTTTGAAGCAGTTACATAATCACTTGGTTCAATCCCAGTAGCCGAGACTTTAGATAACGTTTCTTCTGCTATGTTAGCAAAAAAAACGTTAAAATCATCAGGTGATAAGCCCTCACCCCCTGTACAGTTGCTACAACCCCTGATATTGTTTACCACATCCCAAGATGCTTTCACAACATTGGATGATCTCAGTATAAAGTCAGAATAACCTTTCTTTTTTGCTGTTTGAATATTTTGCCTATATTCCTTTTTAAATGTTTTTATATAATCTCTCAAATTTTCTGAGGGTTTATTTTTATAAAAATCCTGCAAAAACTTCAGAGTTTCCCTCATACCCTTTAGGTGATCATTAAACCAATCTATATTTATTTGTTTGCGAGATGATTTTCTTTTAGTTTTAGGAAAGAACTCGTTTATGCCAGTTGAAAATACAAGGGCAAACTGACTAAACCTTGAATCAGCATCCATCCCCTCTGTGCTTACAAAATTCCAGTCAACATTCTCCAAGTAATCATACATTTTACGCATGCCACATTTGGTGACCGGTCTGCACTCATAGTACTCAGGCTCCACACTCATTCTACTCACACTCAGGCTTACCTCGATTGCCAAGTGGTCTGACAAAAATGGGTCTTTATCGAATCCAAGAAAAAGAAAGATAAGAACTAATTTTTTCTTTCATTTATAAACACCATATGTCTCTACTGGGTGGACATTCATTTTTAATTTCTACTTAATGCAATAAACAATTTATATTAAATTAAGTTAGTGGCTCCTTTTTCGTTTTGATCAGTGTATAATGAAAAAGCTGTAATATATACTATTTAATCATATTAAAAATTTACAACCATTCGTATTTTAATTATTTGGTAGAAGCAACGCCTATGGTCAGGAGTTTAATGCTTTTTATGTCATCATATTAGGCTTGGAACAACTATACCCGATTTCACTTTTCTTGGCATGGTTGGATAGGCAATTGCAACGATGTTTCTCTCGATAGGTAGTGTCATTATACATCTCAAAGTGAGGTTAGCTGGAGGAGTGGAGGCAAATAGTAAAATTCTATTAAATGTTTAATCAAATTTCTCCATCGTTATTAACCGTGTTTTTTGTCAATCTTATTTTCCTCAAAATCAAGAGATTCGTTTTGAAATGAAAGCCCTGTATAGGTACTAACCTGGACGCAGAAGTAATTAGAAATGGCATAGAAAAAGAATTAAGCAAGAACCATGTACTTATTTATAATACGCAGAAATAAAATTATTTAACCGAAGACCTCCACGTAATACATACGTATTCGTTTTATAAGCCCATTCAGAATTTGAGATATTGTACCAAACTTTTCTATCTAAAATTCCTTAATTACTTTTGTGACCAAATGATCCTTCTATACTGTTTTATTCACAATTATAATTTGAACCAAACAAACATGCCTTGTTTTGTTTCCAATAATTAAGAAATGGTTAAGCTTTCCCCTCACCATATCGATCCCCAGACGTGAATTGCCGTATCACGGCTCGTCAGATGACGAGAGGGAAAAGACCATGAAACAGGAAGCACTTATATGCACAAATATCGAAGACTCACGGTGAGATGTAACTCAAAGCAACGTCTCGAAGCGTTCAAATGCATCACCCGGGCCACTATAAGGATAGATTCTTGAGGCAAGCGACAGCTGCGGCAATACCACTGCTTTTATAGGATTTCTTTACTTTACAATCCAAGGCATACGGCAGCGATGAATGCGACTATAGCACTATAGCCTGCGGCAGTTGCGACACGGCCACCGTAGAAGCAGTCGCGCCGCAAGCGAAACCACACGTTTTATTTGATAATTTGGTGGAAAATTTATTCATTTTCGCTGAAAGAAGACTATGAAGTCATTGGATATCTTGCAAAAACCTTCACGAGTGCGCGATTTATACAATTTGCTAACAAGGTTTTTTTACCACAAAATGTACTATTATAAGTTCTTCTTCTTCCACTAATTGGCGAATTTGCAATACTTTTTCATTCATAATTATACAACTGTCCTGACGTAGTGAGTCTAGAAAATTGATAACAAAACAAGAAAATTTTACACGGCGTATGGTCCCGTCGCATATCTTGGCAGTTGGTCACTCGCGAATCGCTACCTGTCGCATAAATCGTACGCAGCAGTAGCATCCGCATTGTCAAAACGTACCCTAAGAAGAACTTATACGGTGGGAACGTAAAGGTTGGAACTCATTTAAAGGACATGTATCCTTTTTTCGAAAAAACGCTTGGACCCGTCAATTTTTTATTCTTGTTGTGCATTTTTTTTAAGCTTATTTCATGTATACAGGTTGTCCCAAACACAAGTTATGACGGTTTACTTAATTTTTTTTAAATGGATACACCTATTTTATATTTTTTTGGATTCTGCATAAAATTCTAAACATATTTTATGAAATATGTCATACTTAAGCACATCCGTTTGCGAGGAAAAGATATTCGGATTTTAATTTAATTAATTATTTTTTATTATTACCTACTTAAATCATGAACACTGTTGTAAATAAAGCCTTTAATTGTTAGGTCGTCACACTCACACCCTGATTTGAGTAGTTTTGTCTCAAGTCAAAGTGTCTGGCAAAAGTTATTTTGATATCCTCAAGTTTTGAAAAATCATATTCTTAAGTGAAAGAGAGCGAATAGAAATATTAATAATGATTGGTTATGCGCCACAAATGGAAGTTTGCGAACTCTTCAGTAACAAGTATCCTCGCAGAGAGCCGATATCTCGATCTACTGTGAGTAAAATAGAAAAAAAAATATAGAAATTTAGGTCACGTTAGGGAAAATTATACGAAAGGTCGACTTGCGGTATAAGAAGATACACAATTAAATGTGTTATTGCCGGTTCAACAAGACTACCATAAGGCGAGTAGTACTATTGCCTTGGAAAATTATATCTGCAAAACATCCGTCCTAAAGTATTCAAATAAAAATAAATTCCATCCTTACCAATCCAATGGATTCATGAACTCAATGAAGATAATCCAGACAGAAGAGTCCAATTTTGCGAGATAATGATGAATATGTGCAATAATCATCCACAGTTTTCGAAGCCAATTGTAATTTTGGATGAGGCAACGTTTCATTTGTAAACAAACAAAACGGTATTGGGCTACAGAAAATCCACGCTGGATTATGGAATGTCATACACAATATCCTCAAATAGTTAATGTTTGGGCCGGCATTGTTGAAAATGGGGACTCTTTTTTATTGACGGAAATTTGACAGGTGAAATATATTTAAAATTTTTAGAAAATGGTCTGGTACCGTGCCTTGCCACATTATACCTGGAATCAGAAAATCCTGATGCACCGAACAATTTTTGATGGTATCAGCAAGACGGAGCTCCGGCCCATTACACCCGCCGTGTGCGTAAGTACCTTAATACAGGTACTAACCTGAACTTACCCGAACGACGGATTGGCCGGGCAGATCTCCAGATTTAACTCCTTTAGATTTTATTTTTGTGGGGTTATCTTAAGTCTAAGGTATATGTTTAACCTAGTGGCGCAACTAGAAAAGAGGTTCGGAGGGGGGAGGCGGAAAAAAAATGGTGAAAAATTTTTGGGTGCCCTTTTTTCAATGATGGCGCTTGGTTTTCAAGTAAGAAAAATAAGAAACACAACAGAAAATCACAAAAACAGCCAGGCTTGTTTCAATTTCTGTGTAGTGATAAAGTTGACATTTCTTGTAAATAGGTAGTTAGAAATGAATTTGTTCCAACCTTTACGGTCTCACTGTATAATGTACAAATCAGAGAACTGATACATTTGAACGCTACCAAATATCGTTTTGAGTTACATCTAACCGTTAGTCTTGTTTTATATAATTAGGCATAGGGTACTTAACTTAGTTGTTAGGAACCTGACCGAATAGTTTTCTATTATTTTAGCAAAAATTTACACTCAATGTTCACGAAAAAACCTTGAGATTGTAGTAACCGGAAAAGAAATTTCAAAATATTAACGAAAAATTCGTGCTTGGCACTTAGTATCATCTTTTGGAATGATTTTCACAGGGTAACCCATATATTGTCCTTTTGACTATAACCTTTTTGTATTAAATGTATTGTATTTTTAACTTTACGAAGTAGTGCGTACAACAATAATTATTATGTTGAGGCTTGTCGTGCATACGGGACTTTTACTTTACTTTAGGAGCTCATACGACTTGAATTATTTTTGTTTGCTTCGGTGGGTAGGTACAGGGACATTTTTTTAAGTGTCTCACACGATTGGCGATTTTCCCGATGACTATAATAAAAAATAAATTATACACCCCGCAATGATTTTCCGCAAGGAAGCCAAAATCAAAGTAAAAAAGTATTTTGGATTTTTTAAAATGGCAACCCTCATCCATACCCACACGGGTGAATTGCATTTCGCGATTCCATTTCAAAAACATATAATTGTTAATATTTATATTTAACCGTTTCGGAAATACGGGGGTTCCTAAAATGCATTAATCGATTTTGTCTTTTAAGTGTCTCAACCATTTAATAAATATAGACCTGGACAAGAAGAACCTACCGGGCACCAAGAACCAACCAAATATCTTATTTAAAAAAAAATCCTGAGTTTGGCAAGGATGTAATCGATTCAGTTTTAGTTGAAGCTACGAACGTTATTTTGTGGTTTTAAAGGTTTAAATATCGTGTTTTGGTCTCTGCATATGTAAAATAGTGCATAGGCATTATTTTAAGTCATAATCTAAAATATTACATTAAGTTGGTTTTTAAATCCTACATAGTGTGACAATCAAGGTAAGATCTAATCCCACTTATTTGGATAATTACTATGTTAAAATCGCACTAGTTTCGAAATAAGAAGTCCATGCATTTTGGGCAAAAAGAGTCGGGCAAAAGAAATCTTGGTTCCTTTTGCCCGAGATTGAATTTAGATACTTTATTTCAGACGGTGTATTACTATAAAAGAAAAACGGAACGTAGAAGTTCTTAGACTGAGGAGGATATGGCCGCTGCCATTAATTGTGTAAAGCAAAAAGAGCTTTCGATTCACAGAGCTGCGCTTAGGTTTAATATAACGTACTCCACGCTTCAAAAGCATCTAAAAAAAATACTTCAAAAAAATCTCTAGGCAGATTTAAACCAGTTTTCTCAGAGGCCGAAGAAAAGGAATTTGTTGAGCATTAGATAGACGTTTTTATGGGCTTGCAAGAAAATACATATGTGAACTGGCATATCAGTATGCAGAGAAAAATAAAATTCAACATCCATTTACGAATGAGGTGGCCGGCGAGCAATGGTTTACTATTTTTATGAAAAGACATACTAAAATAAGTTTGCAACAACCGAAACCTACAAGGGCACGCGGTTTTAATAAACCCCAGGTTGAACTATTTTTTAAAAATATTAAGGTCGTGATGGACAAATATAATATTATGATGGATAATATCTATAATGCAGATGAAACCGGTATCCAAACTTCAGCAAAAAAAACACCAAGAGTAATATCTATTGCTGGAAAAAGCAGGTAGGAAGCATCTCCTCGGCAGAAAGAAGCACTCTAATAACATCTCCTCTTTGTTGCACTGCTACAAGAAAGTTTATTCCTCCGACATTAGTATTTCCTCGGAAAAAACGAAATCCTCGCTATCTGAATGGTACGCCTCCGGGAACATTAGATCTGGTGACTGATAAGGGCTGCATTAGCTCGGAGGCTTTTTTAAGGTGGATGGATTTTTTTGTGGCAAGTGTGAGGCCGACTAAAGAACATAAGTGTTTGCTGATAATGAATAATCATTCCACCCATAGATGCATTAAAGTTCTAGACTATGCATCAGAAAATAATGTTGTTATTTTAACTGTTCTGCCTCATACAACGCATGAGTTACAACCCTTAGACGTTGCCGTCTATGGACCTTTCAGCAAGTATTTTCAAGTAGAAATGGATAAGTGTCAGAAAACGCATCCTGGTAAACATGTTACATTTTTTGAAATTGGTAAAATTTTTGCTCCTGCATACTTTAAAGCAGCTGTTCCCAATAATGCTATCAAGGTATTCAGAAAGACAGGTATTAGTGATTGTAATATGGACGTTCTCGAAGATTACGACTTTTTGCCGGCTCAAGTAACTGATATCGAAAATACGGCGTCCGATAATGCAGTTATGGTTCCACTATTGGATGCTCCTATCCTGCTTCTTGTTCGCTAGAGGGAAACTTACTATCTACCTCCCACGAAAACGTGATCCTTGCCGATAAAAGCAAGAAGTTGCTTAGATGCGAAAATACTTTCAACCTTAATTTACCATCTACATCGAAATTAAGTCTTCATTTCGAAGTAAAACCAAACCTTTTAGCTCGTGTTAATAAGCCAGTTAACAGTGAGAAAATTAAAATAATCGATATTCAAGTGATTCGAAAATGCACCCAGCGTGTACAAACGTGTACACGGAAGTGTCAAAAATCAGAAATTTTAACTTCAACTCCGTTTAAAGAAGAACTAAAAAAATAAAGTCTCATCTGCTAAGAAGCAATTGGTTAAACGTAAAATAGGGGTAACGTCAGAGGTTCGTTCGTAAGTTAAAAAGTCCAAAGCCACCATTTGAACAAAAAAACCCAGATGAAAATTCAGTACCGTGCATTTTATGTGGGGGCATTTTTTGGAAATTCAAAGCCTGGGGAAGATTGGATAAAATGCAATATCTGCTCTCGATGGGCTCGCAAGTTGTGTGCGGATTACAACAGTGGAGTTTTCATTTCATTCAGGGCAATAGAAATCAAATGCAGCAGGTCAATATTATCGTTAATTTACAAAAATTTTAAAAAAATTAATATTTCTTTTGGTTACACCATTATTGTAAATGTTTTCTCTTTAGCACTTGACAAAAACTAAGATCGTAGTATCTTCGGCATATTAGAAAACAAAAATGTAAATAAAGTGGTTCTGGCTGCCCGGGCCTCCCCTACCTTTTAAGCTAAACATCCCAATTATCTTTATAGTAACATCATTTCCTGTGTCTGAGCTATTTTGCAATAATCAAATATGACAGATTTCAAAAAGTGACAGATACGACGCCATTTTGGATTTTTCTCATTCATAACCACACGAGTGAATTGTTCTAACCAGCAGTCCGGGACTACTCTTTAATCAGAAATAGAGTCTACCAGATGAATATTGCATGTAGACCCCAGAGTGCCTTGTTAAGTCCTACAACTGGTTGATTGTATTTGAGAGTTTGAAACTGTCAGGGACTGATGGTTGGAACAGACTCATAGTTGTAGATTTTAATTTTCAAGCGTTCCGGCAATACGAGGGTTCCGATAATCGATGAAGGCAATTTAGGAACCCCCTATTTCCGTAACGGTTGAATAATACTATATTACAATACAAGTACGGTAGGTACGTCTTTACCGCATGTGCGTGATGTTTAACAAGACGAGCCGAAGGCGAGTTTGGTAAATCACGCAAATGCGGTAAAGACACCTACCGTAAGTGTATTGTACGATATTTTATCTACAAGCATGTTTTAGGGCACCAATATTAAAAACTCTAAAAGAGCACTGTTTTAATTTACCCCGTAGGTGCCTCGTAGGTCGTTATCAACAATGCATTAACATCAGGTTGCTAGGGAAATAAATTATAGAAATTTAATAGTTGGCTTTTATATGACAGATGTGAAACTTGACAACGGAATAAACGATAATTATTTTTGTAACAATTTCGTGAAAGTGTGTTTTACGTCCTTTAAATGGAAGCCAGTAGCTGCAGTGATGATAAAATTCCGAAGGAAGTTCTGGACATTGCTAAAGCAGCTACCCTTCATTTATTGCCGGATAAATCACGGCATAGATATGAGAAGGAATATGGGCTCTGGGCTCTTCATGGACTGGTGTTCATCAAGGAAAGTTAAAGCAATTAGTGAAGATGTGATGCTTGCCTATTTTGTGGATAAATTTAAGGACAGAGTTATTACTCAATGCTCAGATTTACTATAAGTATCAAAAATAATGTCGACATAAGCAGGTATGCAAAACTGATGGCATATTTAAAAAGGAAGTCTGTGGGATACAAAGCTAAGAAATCAAAGGCATTCTCCAAAAATGAGGTTGTAAAATTCCTTGTTACGGCACCAGATGAGGAGTTTTTATTAATGAAGGTACTTAATTGTGATTTTTTTTAAATCTACTTTTAAATAACAACTTATTTGCTTGTTTCAGGTGGTACTCAAGCTGGATTTATAAACTCGAAAAGTTGGCGAGGTTGAGGTTCAGTTGGTGTTGGAAATAGGAGTTCAATTTAAACTAAAGGGAACACTCAGTTCCATTTATACACTCGTTCATGTTGATGTAAAGCTCATGTAAGGTTCGAAAACTTTCCGGGTAGTTCAAGATAACCAATTTTTATGCTCGGAGTTCGGAATATCTAACCTCACAAACTTGATCATAACTTCAACCTCACCAACTTTTCGAGTTTATAAATCCAGCTTTATTGTGGGAATCGCTGGGGCATGTCGCCGAGTGAAGTTATGTAAAATGAAAATTGAAGATATTAAGGAATTTGAAACCCACCTTGTTGTAACCGTCCCGGATACAAAGACACATGTAGATCGACAGTTCGTGGTTTACGTGGAAGGATTTTCATCAGAAATTAATAATATTTTAATTTTCAAGAAGTATAGCGCCCTTAGACCCGATCATACTGCCCATACACGGTTGCTTATTGCATATAAAAAAAGAAGATGCACTATCCAACCACTGGGTATAAATACTTTTGGAAAAATACCTTCTCAAATTGCATCATATTTAAAGTTGTCCAGTCCCAAAGAATATACGGGACATTGTTATCGAAGGACGTCAGCTACATTATTAGTAGATGCTGGCGGGGATATCATGAGTTTAAAAAGACATGGTGGATGGAAGTCCTCCAGTGTTGCGGAGGACTGTATTAAAAATTCGGTGCAAAATAAAATAGGAATTGCAAAGCAAATAAATTGTGTTGAAGAATATGCAGAGAGAACCTCATGTTTTAGTAAATCTGTAAATTTCAATTCTTGTGTCTCATCGGATAGTAAAACACTTCCTTCATCGATATCGTTTGGAAATGTTACAAATTCTACAATTAATATTAATATTTTTTAATTTATAAGTTTAAATTAGTTTAGAAATTTAAATATGTAAGTATTTGTTATACATATAATGTTTAATAGAGTTTCTTTTAAAAATAAAAAATACACTTGAATAATATAAAAACTTGTTTTTATAGTATGTAATTACTTACAGCACTAGTGCGGTAAAGTGATACTTACCGCACTCAAATCAGTGCGGTAAGTAGTTATTTACCGCACGCTTGTAGATAAAAATATAAACAACCATATGTTTTTAAAATCTGATCGCAAAATGTTAGTTGGATGAGGGTGGTCATTTAAAAAAATCCAATATGGCGTCATATCTGTCAAATTTGTTAACCTATATATTTTTTTACTTTGATTTTGGCTTCCTTGCGAAAAATCATTGAGAAATGTATAATTTGGTTTTTATTATAGTCCTCAGAAAAATCGCCAATAGGGTGACACTTAAAAAAATGGCCCTGTACGTTATGTTTTACAGAAGTCGTTAAATAAATTTAAGTAGGTTGGATTGTAGGTTACATATTTGGACGCATTGTTAAAAATACGACGTCGATGATATATTGGAAAGGCAGATTATAAAAAGAACCCACTAATAGTTTACAGATTTAAATGGTTTTAGGGGATGGTTTACACTGAAATATGTTCAATATGAAAAAAGTAATTGTTTTCAACCGTCGCCATAATAATATGCAAAATAATAAGTAAATTAGGTTCAAAGAAAATAAAATATGATGTCTTAGACTCGTGTGAAAAAAACGGTATAAAATAGTTGAAATTAAAATTCAGATTATATCCCCACTGTGAGGATTAAACATAATATATTATCAAGTGTAACCACAGCTGATTTGCTTACCTATGGAACAGATAGTGCAGAAGTGAAACATAACATATTCCTACCATCTTGGGGAAACCATTAACAAACTTCTTTTGTTTAGTACAACATGCAGAATAAATAGTAAATATCAGGATTATAGATCGTGTCCATCGAACAGCCTTGCGACTGTGCCCTTGCGGACAAAAAAGTTATAGGTACATTCATGTAGTTTACACTGCTTATAGTCCACATACATGGACACAGCACCAGCTTCTAGGTAAAATATTTTATTATACAGCGCTTAAGGAAAGCTGGCCCTTATGTTAATAACTAACGCCAAACTTATAAACATCTAAGATTATTTTATTGACTGTTGAGCTTATAGGTTTAATAGAAACATAGCGATTTTATAAAGTTACCAGTAAAATAATTAGATTGTCTTACTATATCATATCAAATTTTGTTACCCTAGGCTAAGCGATTTCCCTGATACTTTACCTTTTTACTACTCACGAGCCTAAGACCAATTCATACTTTGGTAAAAGTCTTTATATTTTACAACTTGTTGGGCTGCATTTTACATCGATAAAAATACAAGTGCATTTTCGGTCTGTTAACTTAAACAATATAAAAAATATGTTTGTAGGGCAAAAAAGCAAAGTTGAGCGACAATGTCCTAGAACAACAGAAAGGAGACTCGAGTACGTCTCGAGTCTCCTTTGTTGCGCCGGGACATTCCCAACTGTCATAAACTCTGATCCGTTCCTGTAGATGTGCCTCCTTTAGTGTCTCCAGTGGCACCTCCTGCGCTGGACGGGCCTCCTTCTCCTCCCATTCCTCGTCCCGTCCCGCTACCCGCGCCTCTAAATTCCAATTTGTACTGAAAATACGCAAGCAAAAGAAACATATATTAATTTAAAAACTTTAATATGCAGTGCGATTTTTAAGCTCGCCATAGAATTTTACGTGTTAAACTTTCGCGTCCATTTGAGACATCATTTTATTAAGCTTTTAACTTAAATCGAATAATTTTTTATGTTTTAGGGAAACCAACTGTATGCAAAACTTTCCAAAAACAACTCTTATAAAAGTATTACTTACTCCGGGAACCGATGATAATGAAGCCATTTAGTAAAAAATATCCCACATTGAATTTTGGTCAAAGAACGAGCCATAATATAATTAAGCACATTTAAATTAATTTCGTAGTCGGTAATTTGATACTTGTTCACTCGATCAGACGGTGGATGGTTATTAAAAAAAAAACATACTAGGCAGAGGGGGCCGCCGGCGAAGGGGTCAAATCTTTCGTCACTTATTGTCCTTGATCACGTGATATATTTTTTATCCAAATCGAATATGACATATTATACAGGGTGTGTCCGGTAAGTATATGGCATACTCTCGAGAGCGTATAAATGAGGTCAAAATAACTTTAATTCGTCATAGAAAAAAGTTCCTAAAGTACCCCCTAACGGAGATACAGAGTCCCAAAGCGGTACTCCGCGATTTACCTTTTCGGCTCTAACTTTTGAACCGACATGTATAATTTAATGCAATTTTAATATTTTATTTAGACCATAAAGACTCATAAATCCATACTACAGCAGATGTTTAACATCATCAGGGAAGTCAGAAACGGACTTGCCACCACCTTCGTTGAACCAAAATCTTGGCACGTGCCATTTTAAAGAGCTTAAAGCGGATTTTTTAAATACATTAAGAAAGGTACTCTACATTTGTTTCGATAAAATTAGCCGTTTTCGAAAAAAAACTAATTTTTTATATACCTAACACGTTATTGAAATAATAGATCAGAATACTACCGTGCTTGCAAAAATTATTTTCATCCAAGAAGGCTTGGACTGAAAAACGTAGGGTTTAGTTTAGATTACAATTATAAAGGGACGATATGGCACTGACACCCAACAGGTATTAAGCTCTACCGCTAAGCATTACGGCCTTAGATGATAATAATTTTTGCTCGTGCGACCCTGCGAGAACAACGGTTACATCCTTATCACATCCCGCTGATTATCGTGCCAGAGTCAACTACGCAAATTGGTTTTTGCAACGATTTAGGCAAAATCATAATTTTACTAGTATTGTTTTGTTCACGGACGAAGCCGGTTTCACCCGAGACGGAGAAATAAATTGCCATAATTTGCATATTTTGCATGAAGAAAATTCCCGTGCAACAATACAGATAAAGCACCAACAAAGTTCATGGTTCAAAAGTTCTTTATTGAAGGCAGATTAAATAAATGGTGCCATGTATTTGCAATTCTTGTAACAAACTTAAACGGTTTATTAGAAAATGTGCGCTTAGAAATTAAAAATCAATAAACAATGTGATATATGCACGACGGTGCACCGCCCCATTTTAGCAATTTAGTTCGTTAGCACTTACAAAATACTTTTGGTAATCGATGGATAGTTAGAGGTGGATCCTATGGCCACCGAGGTCGCCCGACATGACTCCATTGCATTTCTTTTACCAGTTTTTCCAGTTTACACCAGGGAAGATCTGATAGAAAGGATACCACACTATTTTAACGAAATTCGAGACAATCCTGGAATTTTGTTTCAAGTATGATGGGAATGCATCCGTCGGCCGTCGGCTAAGGAAATGTATAGAGGTACAGGCGGCTCATTTCGAAAACCTGCTAAAGTAAACAAGAAGAAGCAAATTTTTCACATTTTTAATATTCTTGCGTTTAAGTGATTTTCGAAATGTCAACCCTTTCGATGTGGCACACTTCGATTTGGAAATGTGTTAGAAAGTTAAGTAAAGATAGATGCATGTGAGCATTAATGATATGATAAATTCTATTATTATTATGTTATGTTGTTACTCGATTAGTTACTGTGTTTAAATAACTTATGTTAATAAACTTGATTATTAAATAAATTTTGAAAGTCAATGCTTGAACGAAAACGGCTAATTTTTTCGAAACAAATATAAAGTACCTTTTTTAAAGAGGCGAATGACCAAAGTATTTAAAAAATGAGTTTTCATGCAGCTCTGTAAAATGATACCTATCCAAATATTGGCCCAACAAGTGTGGTGACAAGTTCGTTCCTGACTTCCATGACGATGTTAAATATCTGCTGTAGTATAGTTTTTTGAGTCTTTATGGTCTACATAAAATATTAAAATTGCATTAACTTATATGTCGGTTCAAAAGTTAGAGCCGAAAAGGTAAGTCGCTGGGTACCACTTTGGGGCTCTGTATCTCCGTTAAGGGGTAATTTAGATTTTTTTTAACAAACTAGGGTTATCTTGACCTCCTCTATATGCTCCCGAGAGTATGCCATGTACTTACCGGACACCCTTAATAGTAGAAATTAAAAAAAATTATAAAAACTAATAATTATTATTTAATTACCGTTGCTAGCACATCGATTGGAGGTGGCAAATTTAGCGTTTGTTGATCTTCTATGACCAAAACTTAATACTTCGTTATCGTCGGCTTTTGAAGTATCTAATAGCGTTTTATGTCCCTTTAAATAATAGCCTGTCAAATGTATGTCCACAGAGTTAAAAATGAAGGAAAAATGCGGCTATTAATGATTCCTAGCACATGGTGCTCAAAAAGTTTTAAAAATATGAAATTATTTCCAGAGTTAACTAGCACATTTGTTTAATATTAAGGGAAATGGTGAACAAAGGAACTGTTTTCTGCTTACCGCTTTGCTCAAATTAAATATTAATTTTAGTGAATTTTATACAGTTTTACTCGATTTGGTAATAACTTTTGAGCTACCTTTTTTCCTTTTTCATTTAAATTTAAGTATTATAATGTTTTAAAATGCTTACGGTATATCTATACTCTATTTCGTAATAGTTGACAGCACAGCGAAGGGTCATTAGTCGTTAAACCGCAATAAACCATAGGCGTAACAATAACAGGTACCCGGTCTTAAATTAGACAGATACCTTATTTCATAGTAGAGTAAGTCCAAATAACTTGATTTAGTTTTTAACGTGGTATCGAAATAATTACTCCCCAGTTTTCGTAAGGGTGTGCTTGACGTAACGTACACCAAACACCCTCTAGTACTGTTAAAAATCTAGTATCAGCATATGCCAATATGACGGGAGTTAGTGAATCAACATTCTACAGAGATTTTACGGAAATAAAATCTGGAACGGTAGCCCTTTCTAAACAGTCGCCAGGAAGGACACCTGTACAAATTGATGAAGATGTAAAAAGTGTCATAAGAAGAAAAGTTCATAATTTCTATTTCAATATGGAGATCCCAACATTGGATAAAATTTTTAATGTTGTAAGAGAAGACGAGAATTTACCCAAGGTAAAGCTTTGAAAGCCTTCCTGATCACTGCCATAATGTTTTATCTGACTCAATCAATATGTCCTTCGATATAGGTATTTTTCCTGATTGTTTTAAAACAGCAATTATTAAGGGTGGCGATTCCGATGACCAAGCAAATTATCGGCCTTTATCACACCTACCAACTTTGTCTAAAATTATCGAAAGGCTTGTTAAGGAAATAATGCTAAGTTTCATCCAGCGCCATAACATATTGATAGATTGTC
Organism: Polydrusus tereticollis; assembly: GCA_963920685.1. Classification (NCBI taxonomy): domain Eukaryota; kingdom Metazoa; phylum Arthropoda; class Insecta; order Coleoptera; family Curculionidae; genus Polydrusus; species Polydrusus tereticollis. Next base: position 68,108,656 of record OY987330.1, read on the forward strand.
AGTTTAGCTTTCAGCACAGGAAGAATACACACACAATTTCACTTCTCCGAGAGTTTGTTTCTCGAGCTTAATGAAGGGAACTTGCCGCAGCAGTATTTTGCGACTTCGCTAAAGGGCATCGATTGCGTAAATCATTCCATATTTCTACAAAAGCTTTCGTGTTATGGCTTTAGAGGGTTGGCGTTAGGCTGGTTTTCATCTGACAGAATGCAGATGGTGAGATCTCGGGGTTGCATCTCCGGTGCACTTGCTGTTAGACAGGGTTCCGTGTTGGGATCCCTGGTGTTTCTACTATACCTAAATAATTTGATCACTATCAGTACACAAGGCAAATTCACTCTGTTTGCCGATGACACTACGACGATGACGGGTGGAGATGTAAGATGTAACACTGTCTCGCGTGATCTGCGTGCAGTGCGGGCCGGGTGTGATGACCTTAGTTTTAATACAAACAACGAATATATTAACTTCTAAATTTAGTCCCTCTCAACGCCAAGTCGGCATCTGGTTGCTATGCGGTTCGTGTGGTGGCAAACGAGCTAGTCATTGACATGGCAAAAAGTGCCTATTGCTGCCTGTCGAATCTCATCTCAGATATGGAATTCCTTTCTGAGGGTTTTGCACCGGGCCTCTATTCTCTTCAGTGCTTATTTTGCAGAAACGGGCAATTCGATATGTTTGTAAAACAAGGGCCGGGATCACTGCAGGCTCTTATTTATTCAACAAAAGATTTTAACCTTGTCTTGTCTATTCATATTAAAGACAGTGCTTCTTATTCATAAGCATTTTAGAGACCGCCGACATATCCATCATTGTTCAACGAGAAACAGCAATGACCTGCTATTGCCTATCCCAAAGTCAACCCTAACTAAGAACTCTATTATGTACGAGGGCTTGAAAATGTATAATCATTTGCCATCTGCAGTGAAGGAGATTTAGCTACTTTAGCGCTCTTTAAGAGTATGATTAAAAATAGTTTACTACAAAAGCATACTATAGTTTGAATGAGTTTTTTGAGGACAACTTATAGTATTACAGTGGTTTGGCTCCTTCTGTCTATCTGTAATATTGTTTCGAATGCGTTTGCTGCTTTAGTACTCGTGCAAGTGTTTTATTGATTACACTCTTAAGTTTCAATTCATCATAAATTTAGTCAATGTTTTTTTATATAGTTTTAATGTTTGTTGACGTAAAGCTTGTAACTTTGTCTTATTTTGTTACTACAAAACTTAAATTCTTTTTCTCTTATTATTGGTTCCATATTATTTTTAAGATTATTTATAACATCTTACCGCTTCTCCTTTTCATGGTACATTTTATTGTTATTTCTTTTTCTTCTTTTTGCATTATATTCTCCTATTTTTATATTTTGAACTTGATTATTTTATTCACGATAAGGTATGCTAGATGTAGGAAAGCTTTGAAAATGAAAACTTTGTTTTTTTCCCTTTTCGGTTAATAAAGCGATTTTTGACTGTGACTTTGACTGGGAAAAAAAATTGTGGCAAATTTTACATAATCTAATTTGTTCTTAGGAAAAACACAACCGAAAGGTAATCTTACTGGATAGTGGATATCATCTTTTAGTGGCGGCAGTACCTAAGAGATATTAGCAGATGTAGAAGTGAAAAAAGAACATTTTTATTTAGACGAAACCTATCTCAACGAAGGACATTCAGCGCAAAAGATATGGCGGGCTAAAATATTTAAAGCTCTCGTCAAGCATTTATAGAAGGTTTGTCTACTGTTTGAAAAGATTTGCAGGAAAAGGTCGCAGGTTAATAATAACGCATATAAGTAGGTAGTGAAAATTGATTTGCAAACGATGGTTTGCTTCAATTTGAGTCATAATCAAATAAAAGTTATCATGAGGAAATTACCCTTTATTTCAAATATGAAGGGCTTGCGGACCCATGCTTATATGAACTTTTCACCTTATAAATAATTGAGGAATCGTCCTGTAAAATATCGGACACTTATTAAATAACATATGAGTGTATTTGGGAAAATATTTTCGTATATAAAGAATGGCTCAAAAATGTATGACGATAAATTTTTTTTTTTAATGGTACAGCCTATATATTTTTTTATTTTTTTATTTATGGAATAAAACACAAAGTCTGCTCCACTAATTTAATAAAATGAGTTCAAATTATATGCCCATACATGTTTCGAAGGCATAAACCTTCATCTTCAGTGGGTTATTATTAAGATGTAATTAATTTATGAAGAGACCAATGACATTGTTAAATTGTTAAACTTATGTTGCAGAAATTTTTTTTTTAATTTTTATAAGAAAACATATGTAACGTTAATTAAATAACTAATACATTATAACTAATAGTAGTAAAATATTTATAAATAAATATGAGTTTGAATTAAATTTTATTTTTATTTTATTTTGAACTTTGAACTTTGACTGGGAAATTAAAATCAAAGGAGAAATAGGGTACGACCATCATGGTGGAGTCGTACCAAAATATTTTTTTTGCATATTTTGGTTTTTTTTAGTGTTCTTTCTTATTTCTCAAAATTTTATATATTATTAATTAAAAACAATAAAAAATTGTTTTGCACGCATTGAAAAAATTATTAAAAAAACGGCCCTAGATCTGTTTTGTGCGAGCTACATAGCGTGAACTCGAATACAAAAGGTTAACGATAATCCGACATCAAATAGTTTTATCTCATTTTATACAGGGTGTCCAAAATTTGGTTCCAAAAATGACAACTTTCAAACTAGTCTTTCTTAAGATTTTCAAATGAATTACCCTGTATATTATTTTACTATCTATTGCAAAATTTAAATACAAATATTTTTTTGTATTACAAGTGTATAAAAATTCTGGACCGTTTTCAAAATATTTACCAAAAAGCATAAATATGCCCATTTCATTAGTAAAGTATTACAAAAAAGATCTAGGCAGCCATAGAAATACAATCATGTTTATTTAAGAATTAAATTTTGACATTACCCTTACGAAAGACAAGTATACTTTAACGGATATAATTTTATTTAAAAAAATGAATTTTTCAAAGGAAGAACTCATTGACATCAGTTTTGTGTCGGGGAACAGTGATAAAAATTGTTTTCTGGCCAGTAGAATGTAAGCGACTTAGTTTCCCGCAAAAGGCGCCATCCAGAACCGAAAAGCTTTAGCAGACTGCTTGAGCGTTTTCTTAAAACAGGGAGCGTAGATTACAAAAAAGAAGAAAGGATAAAAACGGTTACAAATGAGGGAAATCAATTACCAGTTTGGTTGACAGTTACAGAAATTCCAAACATTAGGCACGTGTGGGAGAAGAACTTGGAATAAGTGAAAGGTCAGTTAAGAGAATTTTCAAAATACATAATTTTTATGTATACCACATTCAACTGCACCAGGCTCTGAGTGAAAATGACTTTCATTGTAGAGTTGAGTTTTGTTCGTGTGGTCCATTTCGCCTTCAAGAAAATCCATTATTTTTTATGGATCATACGACAAATAGACTACCAACATCGTTGGTCAATAAAATGTTTGAGGAGGAATTGTTGAAGAACATGTGGTAGGCCCTTACTTTTTTAACGGCCATCTTATCGGTCAAACGTGTTTCGTATTTTTAACAAACTATTTACCTGTATTGCTTTTAAATTTACCACCAAATATGCAGGCACAAAATATGTGGTTACAACAGGATGGAGCTCCAGCCCATTTTTCGCGACAGATCAGAGCTTTGTTAGATAACACTGCAAGGTCGCCCGATTTAACCAAACTCGACTTTTTTCTATGGGGGTATGTAAAAGACCTTGTTTATACGGAACGTTCAACAACTGAGCAAAACATGCGACAAAGAATAATTAACGCGTTTGCAACAATTACATCCGCCATGCTCCGAGATGTGGAAAGATCCTTCCAAGCAGGAATAGACAGGTGCCTTGAACAAAATGGAAGATATTTTGAACACCTTTTAAGATAAATGCGTTATTGTTAAAATCTATTTCTTAAATAAACATAGTTGTGTTTCCAGGGCTGCCTAATTCTTTTTTGTAATCTTGACTAATGAAATGGGCATATTTATGCTTTTTGGTAAATATCTTGAAAACAGTCCAGAATTTTGATACACTTGTAATACAAAAAATGTATTTAAATTCTGCATAAGTTAGTAAAATAGTATACAGGGTGCTTTATTTGAAAATCTTAAGAAAAACTAGATTGAAAGTTGTCATTTTTGGAATCGAATTTTGGACACCCTGTATAAAATGAGATAAAACTATTTATTGTCAGAGTATCATCAGACCTCTTGTATTCAATTTCACACTATGTAGCTCAGACAAAACAGATCTAAGGCGTTTTTTTTAATAATTTTTTCAAGGCGTGGAAAACGATTTTTTATTGTTTTTAACTTATTGCTCGTCGACTAAAGCAAATAAAATGAAATTTTTGGAAATAAGAAAGAACACTAAAAGCAACCAAAATATGCAAGAAAATATAGGCTGTACCATTTAAAAAAAAAATTGTCGTCATACTTTTTTGGACCATTCTGTATATGCGAAAACATTATCCCGAAATACACTCATATATACAGGGTGATTCACGGTGGATGGAACATTAGACGTTTCTGACGAACCAGTAAAGGAATCGTTGCGAAAATTTGGTTGCTTACATAAACGGACATGCTCTACCCATCTAAAATATTTTTAACAATACAGTGATGCCGCTTCCACACAAAAATAATAGTAACTTTGATTTTTCAAATAGAACACCCTATATTTTATTTTATTTTCGAAACACCCATTACTTTTCTTACAATTTTTGTTAACTCTATTCTACACTTATCTCTTACCGTTTCTAAGATATAAATTAATTTCCGTTTTTTTTGGCCGAAAACTTCACTTTTAAAAATGCTGATAATTTTGAACTCTAAAATACTGAAACCCTGAAATTTGGTAAATAGTTAACTAATACCATAGGGCTCTTTGCCCTACCCTCAAATCTTAGTTGCAATATACAGGGTGGTTAAAAAATACACTTATTCTGGTAACTTGAAAAAGTGACCATAAGTCCTTTTTTTGAAATGTAACACCCTGTATATTATTACGTATTTGAAAAGCTGCTGAAATTTCTCCTAATTCTTGTATATTCATACCTGTACCTAACTAACTCGTTTAACCATTTTTTTGACGTATTAAGCATGATTTGTAAAATTTTCTATACAATTCAATTTTCATTCGGTTATTAGTAAGTTAGCCATGACAAAAACAATGATGTTGACTTATGTTACTATGGTTATCGTTTTGACATTTCATTAAGTTTAGATACAAGATAGTTACAGTACAAGACAGTTTAAAATCATGGAAGAAACCTATACAAATGCAGTTCTTATGAATTTATTTATTTTATTTGGACAATGTGATAGAATTATCACCAGGACATGTATAAAGTTTAACGAAATGTACCCTAATTTACAGCCAATGTATCTCAGAAAATTCATAAGGATCCAGAACAATTTTATTAAATGGTAACTAGTGAAATAATAAAAGGCTACTAAAATTATAACTAATAAAATGCTATTTTAACAAATGTTCAAAACGCTGGCCGTTTACATCCAAACACTTTAATATGCGGGTGTTGACTGCATTTGTCGTTGCAGATCTAATTTCGGTTGGGTTTAGATCTCTAAATACTTGAGTGACTCGAAGTAGCAGCTCTTCTTTAGAATTTACGGGTGATTTGTAAACTTTTTCTTTGAACATGCCCCACAAGTAAAAATACAATGGATTGAGATCGGGTGACCTTGGAGGCCAATTCCAAGGTCCCAAACGTCTTATCCAATGATCGTCAAAAATCCTATCAAGTTCTGCACTAACTTCCCTAGTGCAATGTGCAGGAGCTCCATCAAGTTGATACCAACAGCTTCGATAATCTGCAAGTGGCAGATTATCTACAAAATGTTCGACATCTCTCCTCAAAATATTAACATAGTTTCTCGAATTTAATGACTCCTCGTATATTACATAATTTAATTGATTATCCATTAACATGCAAAAAACATTAAAACTAAATTTTTCTTGAAATCCGGCTTCTTTTGTTACATGCGGGTTTTCTCTGGACCAGAAATGACTATTTCGTCTATTAAAAATCCCTTCCCTTGAAAATTTTGATTCATCGGTCCAAATTATCCTATTTAAAAAATTTGGATCTTCTTGAGTGCGCACCAATATCATTTCACAAAATTGTACTCTCTGTTGAGGATCTTGAGGCTTCATGGCTTGAACTTTTGTAAACTTGTAATCATGCATGTTATGTTTTACTAAAATTCTTTGAACTGATGAATATGTTATACCTAAATCGTATTGAGCACATCGTATTGAAGATTGGGGAAATACATGAAAATATGCCAAAACATTAATCTCGTTGTCTTCGTTAGAAGTCACGGGTCGAGGCAAGTTTCTTGGCGCTTTTAAAGCTGAACCAAAGGCAGTAAAATTGTTCTGGATCCTTATGAATTTTCTGAGATACATTGGCTGTAAATTAGGGTACATTTCGTTAAACTTTATACATGTCCTGGTGATAATTCATCACATTGTCCAAATAAAATAAATAAATTCATAAGAACTGCATTTGTATAGGTTTCTTCCATGATTTTAAACTGTCTTGTACTGTAACTATATTGTATCTAAACTTAATGAAATGTCAAAACGATAACCATAGTAACATAAGTCAACATCATTGTTTTTGTCATGGCTAACTTACTAATAACCGAATGAAAATTGAATTGTATAGAAAATTTTACAAATCATGCTTAATACGTCAAAAAAATGGTTAAACGAGTTAGTTAGGTACAGGTATGAATATACAAGAATTAGGAGAAATTTCAGCAGCTTTTCAAATACGTAATAATATACAGGGTGTTACATTTCAAAAAAAGGACTTATGGTCACTTTTTCAAGTTACCAGAATAAGTGTATTTTTTAACCACCCTGTATATTGCAACTAAGATTTGAGGGTAGGGCAAAGAGCCCTATGGTATTAGTTAACTATTTGCCAAATTTCAGGGTTTCAGTATTTTAGAGTTCAAAATTATCAGCATTTTTAAAAGTGAAGTTTTCGGCCAAAAAAAACGGAAATTAATTTATATCTTAGAAACGGTAAGAGATAAGTGTAGAATAGAGTTAACAAAAATTGTAAGAAAAGTAATGGGTGTTTCGAAAATAAAATAAAATATAGGGTGTTCCATTTGAAAAATCAAAGTTACTATTATTTTTGTGTGGAAGCGGCATCACTGTATTGTTAAAAATATTTTAGATGGGTAGAGCATGTCCGTTTATGTAAGCAACCAAATTTTCGCAACGATTCCTTTACTGGTTCGTCAGAAACGTCTAATGTTCCATCCACCGTGAATCACCCTGTATACAGTGTAGGTTTGGGTTCGAACGAAATTCCTCAGTTAATCGGTATAGAGGCTATGGATGCCTGACGCACCATTGCAGGACCCTGTATAAAAAAAGTAAAATTAGGTTAACAGGGGTCAAATAGGTGGGTATAGATCAAAAGTTACCAAATCGAGTAAACACTGATAAGATCTACAAAAAAATATCCCTTAATTAATATTTAGTTAAAATATAAAATTTTAACTGTGTGTTTAATTAATACAAAACATATTTTTCATTTTTTTAACACCCTGTGCAAAGAGATCAAAACATTTCTTCCTGAACCACATTTTTTTACGAAGAATGACTTTTTTTTCGTAAAATATAATTTTTTGCTCCATTTTCGGAACCGTTTTGAATACGTTGCTTTAACATCCACTTACCTAAATTTATATATTTTTTTTTAAGTTATTCTGATGATACTATCTATGCGGAATGATTCATGGTAGATGAAACATTAGACGTTTATTGCGAACCAGCTTCAGAAGTTCGATTTTTTGCTTGCACAGACTCTACCCTGACAGGGTCAGATTTAGGGGTGGATAATAGGAGCTGAAGCCCTGGGGCCTCCACAAACTCAAATTTTTTACCAATTATTAAAAAAGAAATGGGAAAAAATCATAAGCAATAATAGAAAGTTTTGAATTCCGATTATATTTTGCCAACATTTGATAGTTATTCAATCATAATATCAAAATTTTTAATTTCATAATTAAGAATATATCGCACATGAACTGTACTCAATCGAGAGTTAAGTTATCGGTGTTTGTCCTGTCTAAAGAAGTCAATGGCTCACGGCCGGAAGCCAGACAGTTTTCTTATAACAATCGATAAACCAAGATATAGTCTAAAAATAGCCCATGCTAGGAAGATCTGCATCTCTAACATGGCAAAATCGCATAACAACATCAACGGTTTACCCCGCCCGGGACGCGGCGGAAAGCGAGGCGCGTGAATATAGGCAATTGTAGCATCTCTAAATAATTAGTTAAGTTAGTCAAGACAGCGGACACCATGCTCGATGGTGAGCGCATCAGAATTACGTCAGGTGGTGCCATTTTAAATATTCCCAAAATAAGTACCTAATTTTCTACTTTCACGTGGAAAAGCTAAACAAAAGTGTTTTCTTTCGTGCAGTATTGTTCTAATAAGACGTTAGTCGAACCAGCCCGCCATTCGTGGTTCTGAGACGTGTGCAATCATCAAGTTCCTAAAAGTGTTGTGTTAATGGGACGCGGGTCAAACGAGATTCTGTTATTCTAAGTTTAAGACGCGTAACAATGTCGAATTCCTACAAGTACTAGTATTCCAATGGGACGTCGATCGACCTTGAGTCAAGTCATTAGTAGTCTATTACGAGTTTTTCTAGCTAAAAATCAGTAAAATCATTCACAGTTCTTAAACTGATATCGCGACTAATGTATGTTTAGTACATACGTAAACTCGAATACCCTAAGTTATTTACCAAAGTGCAGTGTGTCAGTCTTACAAAGTGCAGTAAGTGTCCTATAGATGTATTTAATGTAACTCAGTAGTGAAATAACAGGTTGTTACACAATTGTACAGTAAAGTTGTATCCGCCAATGAAGTGGCCGTATGTATTTGTATGAGATAAACATTTCAGTGCTGTGTGTCTGCGAGTAAAGCGAACATATACCGCATGCTTTGTACAGTGCCAATTTAACAAATGTAAAGCTTAATGCTAGAATTCTGTAAATTAATGCTTTGTAGTAAGGAGGTGTTAAATTTGAAATTACTGTCCACTGAACATTGCCTTACACTATGGTGATAAAGTTTTCTATATGCGACGAACCGGTAAAGTAAGCCGAGTCGCCCACATTGGTCATTCATTGAATCTAATCGGGAAAGCAGCTGTTGTGCATCTACTGTTGAATTGAACAGCATCAAATTCTAAGAATTTGTCGGCAGAAACAGACAGTTCCTTGTTTTGAAGAATCTCAGCGATACTCGTTGCTCTTATAGAGCTGACGCCATGAAAGAAGTTGTTGAGGGATATCATGAAGTTAAAAAGAAGCTCTCACTACCATTCTTTGCAAACCCAACAACGATATTGTGAAAAATGAAACAATTAGTTGGGGAAAACGCATAGCCTCGAAATCACACCATTTGCCGTATTTTGGAGAGGCAGTTTGCAATTATTTAATGCTACAAATAAAAATGTCACAGGATTCGAAAATGATTCTTCAATCTATCATCAGAATCTTTGAAGTGTTTATTATTATCGCTCAGGAACCCTGGGAGATGAAAACTTGCAGAGAATTTTTGGGTTGCCACGGTAACGAAACCAAAGACAAACTTCTGATTGACTAAAAAAATGAGGTGTGAAGTTTTCTTTGAAAAAAACCCCATAGGTTAATGTACAATGAATTAGTATCGGGTGATCTCGGAGGGTATTTCCGATAACAACAGGGACTTGACACATGACATCTCATGGCACATTGACTAATAAAGTGGGACTAACTTTTTCAAAGAAACGCTTATAAGTCAAAACCTTTCCTAACGTTTTTCTCTATTTTTCGACATAAGGGTACCTACTTTACACTTCAACAATTTTAATATTTTTTGCCCTACCCTGTATCTTATTTGACCTAAAGCCATTCTTAGTTCACCTGAAATGGTTATTTAAGATGCACCAACTTTTATCAAGAATAAAATTTTCTGAGAAACCAATAATAAAGAAGTTTCCCATTTGTTGCACACTTAATCGACCACGCTGTATATTTTACTACCCATTCCATGAACCTTAAGTGTTTAGGGTAATGATAAAAACACAATAAATAGCCATTTTGGTATTAATTGCTGAAAGGGTAGGCGAAAATAAATCAAATTATGTTTTTGAGGTTACATATGAAAGCGTGGGATAGCCAAGCCGTTCTTTTATTACTTACTTAGGCTAATATTTTTTTTTCCAATTTCAGTTTAGAAAATTAGCAGCTACTTACTGACTCTGAATCTGCTAATTTTGAAGCAGTAACAAATATTGTACTCCCTTACAAAGTTTGGGAACAAGCGCAAGATGTTTCTAAACAACTAGTTGAGTTGATACCGATTCGAAATGATCTTTCTGAAACTGGAGAAGATATCCCTCGGTTATCTTTAGAACCTAACAAGAAACGAATAAACCGGGAAGACAAACAAAAAAGGAAAAGAAAAAGGTTTAGCTTATATAAATCGATACTGTTGAATTGAACAGCATCAAATTCTAAGAATTTGTCGGCAGAAACAGACAGTTCCTTGTTTTGAAGAATCTCAGCGATACTCGTTGCTCTTATAGAGCTGACGCCATGAAAGAAGTTGTTGAGGGATATCATGAAGTTAAAAAGAAGCTCTCACTACCATTCTTTGCAAACCCAACAACGATATTGTGAAAAATGAAACAATTAGTTGGGGAAAACGCATAGCCTCGAAATCACACCATTTGCCGTATTTTGGAGAGGCAGTTTGCAATTATTTAATGCTACAAATAAAAATGTCACAGGATTCGAAAATGATTCTTCAATCTATCATCAGAATCTTTGAAGTGTTTATTATTATCGCTCAGGAACCCTGGGAGATGAAAACTTGCAGAGAATTTTTGGGTTGCCACGGTAACGAAACCAAAGACAAACTTCTGATTGACTAAAAAAATGAGGTGTGAAGTTTTCTTTGAAAAAAACCCCATAGGTTAATGTACAATGAATTAGTATCGGGTGATCTCGGAGGGTATTTCCGATAACAACAGGGACTTGACACATGACATCTCATGGCACATTGACTAATAAAGTGGGACTAACTTTTTCAAAGAAACGCTTATAAGTCAAAACCTTTCCTAACGTTTTTCTCTATTTTTCGACATAAGGGTACCTACTTTACACTTCAACAATTTTAATATTTTTTGCCCTACCCTGTATCTTATTTGACCTAAAGCCATTCTTAGTTCACCTGAAATGGTTATTTAAGATGCACCAACTTTTATCAAGAATAAAATTTTCTGAGAAACCAATAATAAAGAAGTTTCCCATTTGTTGCACACTTAATCGACCACGCTGTATATTTTACTACCCATTCCATGAACCTTAAGTGTTTAGGGTAATGATAAAAACACAATAAATAGCCATTTTGGTATTAATTGCTGAAAGGGTAGGCGAAAATAAATCAAATTATGTTTTTGAGGTTACATATGAAAGCGTGGGATAGCCAAGCCGTTCTTTTATTACTTACTTAGGCTAATATTTTTTTTTCCAATTTCAGTTTAGAAAATTAGCAGCTACTTACTGACTCTGAATCTGCTAATTTTGAAGCAGTAACAAATATTGTACTCCCTTACAAAGTTTGGGAACAAGCGCAAGATATTTCTAAACAACTAGTTGAGTTGATACCGATTCGAAATGATCTTTCTGAAACTGGAGAAGATATCCCTCGGTTATCTTTAGAACCTAACAAGAAACGAATAAACCGGGAAGACAAACAAAAAAGGAAAAGAAAAAGGTTTAGCTTATATAAATCGAAGAGGGAATATAAAATCTGCTTCATTTTTTTCTCCAGTTAAAAAATGTTGCAGAACGACTAACCCGAATTGCACACCAAGAGATCAGGAATACACATTTAACTATTTTATGCATACAAAATTGAAAGAGGCAAAACACGAAATTTTTTGTGGAAGAATTTCTCTTTCCAAGAAAGTTAGGGGAAAGAAAGGACCCTTGACTGCAGGGGGCAGAAAAAGGGAAGGCTGATTACTTTAGCTGCAATGTATAGATGGGATAAGTACTAATCCTCTAAAAAAGGTACCTTCTGTCAATGTTATCTCTTATAGATCCGGATTATCACGAATTCTATAGATCATTGCCCACATCTGAATAGACTGCCGAGTTGTAGTTCGCACTTATTATAGTTTCCTGTTTTGTTTTGTACCCTATAAAAAATATTTTTTAACAACCTGAAGTCTAATTCCTTTAGTTGAAATTCCGATATTTCAAAATAATATACAAAAGTAAACATTGTCGAGTATAATATGTTCCGGAAAACTAAGAAAATCCGAAAAAATAAAGTTATGTAAGGAAGAAAAATTATAATATGACTAACTTTGCATGACACAACACTTTTTACACTGGTTCCTGATAAAATATGAATCAATATGTAAAACTGTTATTTACCAGAGCATATTACAACTAAAAATTGTTCTCCGGAAAAAATAAGAAAACTGGACATATGAGAGTTTGCCACCTAGCTACCGAAATGTTCATATCCTACTTCTGTCGAACAAATATTCATCTTCTCAGTATGCTGACATCCAAAATTTCAATAAATATTTTGCTTAAATTAATTACACATTTCACTTTTTCCAAAGCTCTTATACGATTCCTTACCACCTAAGCGATTTTCCATTTTGCTAACAGCAACAGCAGCCTAATTTGTATTATGTCTCCTGAGGATGGCTGGTCTGGATTCAAAACATGTAAATTGCATTTAAATAGCAATATTTAATCTAATTAAACTTGTGGAAGAAGACTTCTGAATTTTCTTTTTCTCTATAATTTCAACTCCATTTTAAGTATGTAGTATGTTGTTCAAGATAAAAAAAAAACATTTACCGTTTTTGCAAAAAAACAAAATTTTTGAAACGATCCATTTACTGATTCATCATAAACGTATAATGTTTAATCCACCATGAATCACCCAGTATAGGTCATTTATGTGAATGTGAAAATTGATGCCATGTTTGGTTAGGTTCCAGGATAGGTCCAAAATTATACCTAAATACTGAGTTGTTTGAATTGTGAAAAAAATTAAGAAAGACAAGCTTGAATACGGTTTTTTTAGGCACCTTGAGGAAAATTTTTTTTAGTAGAATGTATAGAACACACTAAAATATTTATTACATAGTATTATGTACGCAGTCTCTATATAATATATACAGTTTACAAATCAAATCTATTAACGCAACTTGATATTACCACGCACTACTAAACGCTCTATTGATAATCAAAATAATGGCAGTAATGATAACAAAAAGAATAATTAATATTCTACATAATATTCTAATTACTGTACGTATAATGTACTATACAACGTTAAACACGTTGTAGTATCATTAAAACAATAAAAAAGCGTTTATATTTCGTTGATTTAATGAATTACACACTGCATCAAAAAAGTAATACAGGCTGCGAGCACCGAAAATTCTGATCTAAGTACGTTTAAGAAATTCCCTTATTGTTCATGGTTAAACATTGCAAGCTTAATTATGACGAATTAAGGCTGAAACATTTTTTAAAAGGTCCTCATGAACTGTTACAATCGTAAAAGTGCTTTCTTTATTGTTTTAATATTCAATGTAAGTTATTAATAACTACCTACTTCAAAACATATAGCAAATTACCCTAAAATTTATATACTCAAACTAGCATTAAAGAATGCTCTAAAGCATCAAAAGAACGAACACAAACACAAACATGAACAAGCACCATCAAATTAACCTGATATTCGTCATGGTTGTTGAGGAAAGCTGGGTTGCCAGGTAAATTAAGCTGATATAATAAAAAAGAAATTATAGTGCATGGAATATTGATCAGTTATTATGTCGTAATTTGTAACAGTTTTAAGTAATAGCAATGTTTCGTCTATTATTATTTTAGTTAGCTAATATTGGGCTATTAAACAAATTTAAGTCATTACAGTTTGCTCCTAGCTTTCTGAAATCTTTTTTGTAATTTTCTTTATCAGGGAGAAACATATTTGAGAATGATCATTTATGAATGTTGGAAATTTTTTGGATTTTGACATTTGTGGAATGAAAAACGTGCAAAACGTGAACGAACTTACTTTATTTCAAAATTTCTGCACGTTTGAGTCAATATTTCCGACTAAATTGTTTTAATAAACAGCTAACAATATTTTGAATAAGTGTTTAGTACTGTTTAGCTCAACAATCTTACTGCACATATGTCGAAAACTGTCAGCATCGATAATATGATCATTATCAAATAAATATGTTTCTTTTTGATGATGAAAATGATAATATAGATTTCCGAAGACTTAAAATATACTTTAAAGATTATTTTTATTTGCTGCACAACCCATTAGCTAGTTTATTTTCCAACTAGTCAGCAACGACTATCCTCTTAATATACTATCTTACTATATTAATTCTTAATACATATTTTTTGTCTATAAACCAACATGTACGCTATGAAAACCATAAAAGTTACAAAGGTGATTAAGTTACAAAAACGTTGCGCCATTTAGTAGTCAATAATATTCTGCCGATAAAATCAGAAATTTATTCGAAATTTTGGGATTAATTTATATCTTTTTCCCCCATTTGAAAAGGTAGGTATAACAAAACAAAAGGCACTTTCCTATTGTCACTTTTTTTTGCTCAACAAAACAGAGTTGACAAAATTTCAAAACAACGTTTCGTTGCGAAGAAACCATCATCAACTTTATTTTTCTATATGCCCGTAAAAAGTACACAATGTAGTAGATAGCATTTTGCCCCTTACGAATTTAAAAATTTATACCGTGCGACCAAAAATTATTATCGGCAAAGTGTGCCTCGCATCTAAGGCCGTACTGCTTAGCGATAGAACTTAATACTTGTTGACTGTCAGTACATACCAGCATTATCAATCAATCACTTATTCTGTCATCTTTAACAGTCGTTACCAATAATTTGATTCATCGTTAATTTATCCAATTTCTTCAATAATTCACGCAATGGGTTTTACGGAACAACGTATTCTCGAAACGGGGTTAGAGTACATGGTGAATGGCAATACAATCAGCGTTTGCGCATGGACGAGTTTCGCGAAAATTTTCCTAACGTCGCTTATACTGCTGGGGATTGTCTGAGAAGAACCGTGGCTCCGTTTAAGGAAACAGGTTCTATACAATATTGTCAACAAAATGGCGGCACCCATAAGTTTAATCAACTTTCACATGACTCGACCACTGCGCGCCATCAAGAGTCTAACCCACTGTACGCTCACGGTCAAGAACAGTTAAACAAAAATCAGCACTTTCTGTGTACAAAAACCGGAGCGTACGATGGGTAAGGCACCTTCGTCTTTCCGACTTGGTCACCTCCCATACCCTCAGGAGTGCTATAGAACGAACGATCTAAGCCCCTCTCCTGATTCCTTACTTTAAAAGAACACCCCTCAGGAGTGCTATAGAACGAACGATCTAAGCACCTCTCCTGAGTCCCTACTGTGAACCTACTATCCTAGTTAACATCCCCTAGTATGACCCAGTTACGTCCCCCAAAAAAGGTCCCCGGGAACATGCTAAGCGGTCTCTGGGCTACTGGGTAAATTATTGTAAAATACTTATTTTTAATAAAAGGGTACTTTGTTTTTTAGACGAGCGTCTTATTTCCTACTCCAAGACCCCTCTAGGACCAAAACGGCACTAAGTCGTGACAATATACGAGAGAAGCTAAAAGACTATCTGTAATAACAAAATAACTTGTTGCAAACGTTTGTGAAACAATGCAAAATACGCCAGCAAAATGTGTAAGACGCCTGTCTTAAGAAGTGAAAAGATTCTGAAAGACGCAGAAATTACTGTAAGTGGTTTAGGCAAAATTTATTGGAAATAACCTCTCCGGTTATGTGAATTCTCAGAATACACGCATGTGAAGTAGTGAATATCCCCATTTTGTTTTAGATTCCACATTGCACCCTTAAGAAATTGGTGTCTGGTTGGTTGTTTCTCAAAGAAGAATTGTTGGTCCTATTTTTTTCATAACTCTCCCCCACAGCGGCATTATATTGAATCCATTTGTGGAGCAATTACTTAACGATGAACTACGTTTTGGTTATTTTCAACAGGACGGTGCAACCGCCCATACATCCGCCGAAACTATTAACAACTTGCGCAGTTTTTCGACGACAGATCAATTAGTTTTTGAACAGACAATAAATTCCCACCCAGATCACCTTGTTTGACGGTTATGGATTACTTCATTTTCCTCATTTGAAGAATAATATTTCTAAAACATCAGTTTTCAATTTAGAACAGTTACAAGATAGAATTATCGAAGAATGTGGTAACATTTCTCCAGAGATGCTGGTCAACGCTTTCGAAAATATGAAGGGACGTGCGAATCTATGCTTAGAAGATGGCGGTGGCCAATTTCAGCAATTTCTATAATTCTTATTTTCCTTACTCTATATCGCGGTTTATAGTATGTTGGAACTTTTGTAAACTATGAATGAGTCGATTGTAAAGCGTGAAAATTGTAGTTATTTTATTACTTACAATTTGCATTGGTAGTTGGTGTTATTATTTTAAAGCTAGGAACTAGCTTTTAGTAGCGCGGCGGATGTCATGAAAAGAGGCCGTTTCCAAATTATTATTTCATCCTGTATATTAATTAAAATCATTAATTTAACTTCCTTAGCCCGGTGACCCACAAACTTATTTGTTATTTCACTAAACTAATTACAGCACAACGCCGAGTCTGCTATTTATTGATGTTAAGCAAACATACATAATAATAAATAATATCCAAATAATTAATGATGATTAGACATCCGTAATTGATATAAATAGCATCCCCGGTGATACAGAAGACAGCTATCACAAAGCTATCAGAAAGAGCTGATAGCAAGCTAGCAGATAGTAGCTCAGTAGCTCAGTCTGACTCAGTCACCATAGATTGTCTAGTAATTTCATCCCCGCGCCTCTGATGGTATATAGTTAATAATCAGCCCTATGATCAGACACACAAGTTAACTCTAGACGCTAACTAGCTATTTTTCAACCACAATGAAAAATTAACAAGTAGGCTTTTTTCGGTTGTTGTCATGGAAACGGTACGTCAAAAGTTAACTTGTGTGTTTGATCATAGAGCTGAATATAAGTTTTGTATAGAGTTACGTGCTTCGCTCCATAATAATTGTAATCCCGTGCAGACATATGGAATTAGCATCTTGAGTAATGGTCTTATGTTGTAAGAATATAGAGCTTTGTTTTCTAGATACGCATCCTTTTGTTCATGTCACACTTTTAAAACCCCTCAAATATTAATTTTTAAACGTGACATTATCATGTCATAATATGAATTTGACAATTTTAACCTAGATTTGGTTAAATATATCGTCTCCTTATAATTGTGATCTAAACCAAGCCCTAGGTGTTTCAGTCCAGTTACTTGTAGTTTTATTCAGAGAAAAGCTTGTTAATAAATTTCGAATATTTTTGTGTAGTAGGCGTGGAAATTATGAGGCGTTGAAAAAATGATGTCGCTGACAAATTGACTGAAACTGAAATCAATTTTATTGATATATTATTAGTATTATTATTGCCTCGTTTTTAAAGTCGATCTTAAGTTTTCTTCTTTGTTTATTATGTATTTTTATTGTTGTTCTTGCTTTTAATTTAATTTGTTTTACAATGGAGGGAGGTAGTTTTACAAACGAAGAAAAATTTTAATATGCTGTTCTGCAACATTTTGTGCCCAAGAAGTTGTATAGACGACAGACACATGTATTTGAACAAATATCCAGAATGAAAACAACCTGTCAAGTCCATTTTTAGGCTTTAGTATTTAATCTAAAAGAATATATTAGAATTATTATTTCGGTTATATTGAGCACATTATAACACAGTATACAGTTCTCTCTCTCTCTCTCTCTCTCTCTCTGTAGCCGTCACAACCCTGGGTGGGTCTTGGCAGACTTCACAATTTGCCTCCATCGCTGTTTATCCATCATCATCTGCTCCGGGTTGACGATGTTTAGAAAGATCCGCTAACACATTATCTCTCCAGCGCAATCTTGGTCTTCCTAACGGACGTTTATTAACTGGTGCTTGCTCCCATACCAATTTCACCATACGATCGTGTTCCTGTCTTTTAACGTGGCCGGCCCATCTGAGTCTTTCCGCTTTTACCACATTGACAATATCAGGTCGTCGATATATATCTTTAAGTTCTGCGTTGGTTCTGATACGGAATTGTTGTGTTTCTTCGTCCTTTATTGGTCCATATATGCCCCTTAAGAACTTTCTCTCTGCTATTCTTAATCGGTTCTCATTTTGCTTTGTCAGGGTCCACGTTTCGCATGCATATGTCACAATAGGTATTATCAAGGTTTGGTAGATTTTTACCTTGGTCTTGCGAGATATATTCTTAGACCTTATAATTTTTTGTACTGCATACCAGCAGCGATTGCCACTCAGTATACAGTTACAGTTACATTTTTTAATTATGTTTACAGTGTGTTATGTGAATTTTAAAACTTGTTGTTGTGGTAACGTCAGTTTGTACTGTGCTTGTTCAGGTTGTTGTGTGCTTTTTCATTAAAAAAAATTCTCCCTTTTCATAGGTATGGACAAGCTGCAAGAGGTCTCTATGTTATGTCAACTAAATTATACAACAAACTTCGTGATAATGAATAAATATCTAGATAAATTACAATTATTCTTTATAAATATCCACCGTCTTTTCTCAAAAATACTTGTTTTATGTGAAAACATTAGATATTAAAACGAAGTATAAATGTTATTGTCACTTTTTTTGATTGATATAGTCATTTAAAAGCCAGTTAGTTCAGGTTGGTTTAACAACCAAATTTGTGAAAGTCCTGAAATATATCTCAAGTGCAGTGACGGAAATAAAATTTCGTACACTTATTTTTTCCTGATGTGATGTCGGCTTTTGTATAGCTAGATCACCTGGAAATGCACTTCACTTTTTGACAAATTGTTATCGGTGTCATCAGGTTTGAAAATTATATTATTTCATGTTAACAAATTTTGTGAACATGAATTAACTCGAGAAGGCGAGATTAATTGCTTTATTCGAAGACGGTGTTTCTCTACGAAGAATAGCTGAGCAATTTGGGAAACCAAGAAGCACTGTACAAAGCCTCAGAACTAAATGGGAAAATACAGGATTATTGGAAAGAAGGGCTGGAAGTGGCAGAAGAAAAATTTCAACCGAAGATTAAGATAATGATCTCATAGATTTTTTGCGAAACAATCCATTTCAGATGGCTGTAGAAGCACACAACCAAACTAATTTTCCTGAGACAGTAAGAACGGCAAGAAATCGTATAAGGAAAAATTCGGAATTGAGGAATAAGGTAGCTGCTAAAAAACCGTTTGAATAAAGAGCAAAGAATGGGGGTTGCGCTGGAATATTTACCGCAAGGTATGGATTTTGGGAAAAGGTAGTATTTACCGACGAGAAGACGTTTCAGTCTTATTATAACGGGCAGATTAGAGTGTATAGGCCGCCAAATACACGGTACGAAGAAAGATATACCCAACATGTTAAAACAAGTGGAGAATTTTCAGTTAATGTATGGGGGTATATGACTTCCAGAGGGCTAGGAATATGCCACCGAATTCGAGGAAGATTTAATACTCAAGCTTATATGCACATCCTTCAAAATGTTATGTTGCCATCGGTAAACAATATATTTCAACAAGAAAATCTTATATACCAACATGACAACTGCCCCGTCCATACAGCAAGGAGAGTTTCGGACTGGATACGGGAAAATAACATTTCATTGTTACCTTGGCCCTCAAGAAGCCCTGATATCAATCCAATCGAAAACGTTTGGGGATATATCGTGAAAGAAATTAACAAGAACAATGATTTCCATCCTCAAAACAGTGATGATTTGTGGAATAAAATTGAAGAAACCTGGAATACTTACAATTTTCATCACGCCCAAATGCTGGTGGCATCATGCCCAGACGTTTAAACTTATTAGTGGAAAAAAATGGCGCCGCTTTAAAATATTAGACCAATGTTTTTTTTTTAATATTTGAATAATCTGTTTTATATTTAATTTTGAAGTCATGTATTGTATATTATTATCTTGATTTTCGTTTGAAACTTTTCTTCTGCCACTTCCAGCCCTTCTATCCAATGATCCTGTATTTTCGCATTTAGTTCTGAGGCTTTGTATAGTGCTTCTTGGTTTTCCAACTTGCTCAATTATCTAGGAATACTGTCTTCGAATAAATAATTTTATATACAGGGTGGTGCATTGACTGGCGCAACATAGGAAATCCCATGCAAAATTTAATGTGGTCATATATTGGCTCCCCAATTTATTTTAGAGCAGAAGTTTATCTAAACTTTTTAAAGAATCCAATAAACTAAACTCAGTTTCAAAATTTTAATAATTTTCATGCAGTCTATCCAAAGTTATTTAACAAATAATATTATATATTATTTTCCTAAAATGGATAATACGGGTCTGAATTTTAATATTTTGATTGATTATGTCAGTGTCAGATTCAAACCAAGTTTGACAATTTTTTTAACTATAATAATTATTATTTCGTTATGAACTATTCGACGTCTGATAATTCACCTCACTTTTATTGAACCAATCAAAACGCTCATTTTCATAGCAACCACCTTGGTAACGGTCGTCTTACCCGATAAGACTACCGCTAGCTCGAAAAGACGCTTTCGAAAAGACGCTTGTAGCTTTTTTACTTAAATAAAAAATTAGTAACACCTCTAACTTGTATATTTACCTTTATCAGACGGCCTTCATTTTTATGTTCAGTAAATTATCCAATAAAATACACCTCTAGAGGCGGTTTCTTATCTTCATACCTTCGTTTTTCACTCGAAACTCGATTTTCCAAGAAAATTTTCACTCAATGTAATTTTTACTTATAATCAAAGATAAGACCCTCGAGCTAAAGCTCTCGGGATCATATCAGATTATAAGTAAAAATTACATTTCGTAAAAATTTGTCAGAAAATCGATTTCTTGTTAAAAACATCGGTATTACCGATAAGACGCCTCCTCTATCGGTGTATTACTGTTGATAATTCACCTCACTTTTATTGAACCAATCAAAACGCTCATTTTCATAGCAACCACCTTGGTAACGGTCGTCTTACCCGATAAGACTACCGCTAGCTCGAAAAGACGCTTGTAGCTTTTTTACTTAAATAAAAAATTAGTAACACCTCTAACTTGTATATTTACCTTTATCAGACGGCCTTCATTTTTATGTTCAGTAAATTATCCAATAAAATACACCTCTAGAGGCGGTTTCTTATCTTCATACCTTCGTTTTTCACTCGAAACTCGATTTTCCAAGAAAATTTTCACTCAATGTCATTTTTACTTATAATCAAAGATAAGACCCTCGAGCTAAAGCTCTCGGGATCATATCAGATTATAAGTAAAAATTACATTTCGTAAAAATTTGTCAGAAAATCGATTTCTTGTTAAAAACATCGGTATTACCGATAAGACGCCTCCTCTATCGGTGTATTACTGTTGAAAAGATTGCTATAGTTAAGTGGTACCTATTATGCAGGAAACAGCAGCAGAATAGTATCGGATATGTTTGCAGTACATTATCCAGAGAGACCAATTCCAGCAATATCCACCATAACCAGAATAATTAAACAATTTGAAAGTAGTGGAACGCTTCTCAATAAATGTAAATGCGAAAGAAAAGACGAAGGTAATAATCCTGCAGATAATGATAAAGACTTAAATATTTTGTTAAGTGTGAAAGAAAATAAGGGAATTATAAGTACTAGGCATATTGGAGACGAAGTGGGGAAACATCATACAACCGTTTTACGAGTACTACATAAACATAAATATTATCCGTATAAATACCATAAAGTTCAAGAACTAAGAGATTAAAGAGCTTGGAGCTCGACCGGCTACAAAATCAGACGCTTGCGCATTGGCGTTTATTCTTACCTTACCAGTGTTGCCATTTTAAGCGGCGGTAAATTTTAAACACTTTTGTGATTGTGAGGTTAGGTTAATTTGTTCTGTTATCGATTCCCGTTTCGGGCACTTTTTCTTAACTCTTATTTTTTTTTAAAGTATATCGACTTAAAAAGGGCTGGTAAATAATTGGCCGGTGAACTTGAAAAAGGCGAATTGGAACCAAAAAGGTGGATTAGATGCCGTGGTAGCGCCTGTTTAACCAATAAAGTCTATAATTATTAGTTACAGCATTATTTAGTTAATACAAAATCTTTAAAACCTCACTTCGAACATTAAAACTGGCAACGCGGCAGGTTAAAAATTTTGTAGCCGGTCGAGCTCCAAGCTCTTGTCTAATGATTCGAAGGGCTGATTTTTGTTTTAATATGATGGAGGGGGCAAACAATGACAGGGAATTTTTGCAAAATATTTGTTTCACCGGCGAATGTACTTTTACCTTGAATAACGAGCCTAATGTACAAAATTTTCGATACTGGAGCCAAGAAAATGAATTTCGGTTTATTGAAACAAGGACGCAGTATCCCCAAAAAGTCAACGTGTGGGCTGGCATTTTGGGACATCCTATCATCGGTCCACTCTTTTTAAATCAAAATTTAACCTCTCAATATTTTCTTGAACTGCTTCAAAATGAAATTACGCCTGTGTTTCATGAAGTTGTTCGAGAAAATCAAGAAATTTGGTTCCAAATGGATGGCTGCCCAGCTCATAACTCCGCAGTAGTGAGGAAGTATTTAGAAAATGTTTTAATAGGAAACGTTATTGGACTAAATTACACAATTAATTGGCCAGCTAGGTCTCCCGATCTATCGCCGAATGATTTTTTCTTATGGGAACACCTAAAAACAACCATCTACAAAAATTTTAAATACGAGACGCTGGAGGATTTAAAAAATGCTTTTACTGCAGAGTGTGAAAGGCTGTCCGTGTATCAATTAAGAAATGTTCGAAACGAATTTTATGATCGTTTGGGGTATTGTCTAGCAACAAATGGGGAGGTTGCTTGAACATTTAATTAAATAATTAGTTAAGTATGTAATTTAGTTGTTTTATTATGCATTAGAAAGTCAAATTCTCGAAAAATAAAGTACTTTTTGTTTACCAAAACTGTTTTATTGATTTATCTCATCCCCTATATTTTTGTTTGTATAACAGAGAGACAAACCATATTGTATTAAAAATCTTAAACCTTGAAGCTTTTAACCTATTTTACCCGAAAACAAATGTATTGTCATAATACAGGGTGTCCCAGCCGAGAGTGACCCATTTTAAATGCTGATAACTTTTATACCAGTTGTGTTAGCCACCTGCGGTTCGCCATTTCTTTTCTCTTGGCCTAAAGTTTTTTCTAGTTGGTACCAAATTTTGTCTACAATTATACAGTGGGAGTAAAAAAATTGCCTTTTTTCGACATTAAAATTTTCAACTATTTTTAATGGAACACCCTGTATATTGCAACGGCATAATTAGGAGTCGTGTCCAAGGTATCCATATACCAATAAACATCGGACTTATAACTTGAAGTTTTAGCAGCAAAAAATTAAAATAGTAGTTTGGGTATTTTAGCAAACGTATTTTTTATTAGCATATTTACAACTATACATTAATAAAGAAATAAATATAAATCTAAAAAAACTGCTGTATATGTTGACCGTTCTGTTCTACGCATTTATGAAGTAGGACCATTAAATGGTTGAATGAATTGTGTAACATATCTTGGGGAATTGCTTCAATTACTGCACGAATATTCCTCTTAAGATCATCCAAATTATGTGGAAGGGGGTTGTAGCACCTATCCTTGACATAACCCCAGAGAAAAAAGTCTGGAACTGTCAAGTCAGGAGAGTACGGTGCCCATTCTATAGGGCCAGCTCTTCCTATCCATTTTGCCCCAAATGTCATATCTAGTGATGCTCTTGCTATTAAAGAATAATGAGGTGGAGCACCATCTTGCTGAAAGTAGACCTCATCCAAGATACCCTCCTGTATTAACTGTGGATAAAAGAAATTTTCCAACATATCAGTATATACAGTTCCTGTTATCGTTGGCTCATTGAAAAAAAATGGTCCATATATTTTTTCAGCAGAGATGGCGCACCAAACTGTTACCTTTGGAGTATCTCGCTGGAACTCGTTAAATGCTCTTGGATTCTCTGATGCCCAAATCCTACAATTGTGCTTGTTACATCTACCATCTATGTGGAAACTCGCCTCATCAGACATAATTAACAGCGTATTTGGGTTAACTCTAAACAAGTCCAAAAGAGTTTCGCAAGTAAACAATCTCTTTTGGTAGTCCTCCTGACGAAGCTTTTGAAATGTTTGAAGCTTATAAGGGAATAATTTTAAACATTTAACACATCTCTCGCACTCACTTTTAGATAAATTTAATGCAGCCGCCATTTTCCTAAGAGATATTTTCTGATTATTAATTGCAATAATCTCATGGACCGCTAAAAGTCTGTCTAAATATTCAGGATTAAACAAATTCCTTTTTGGTCTCTTGACCTCCAAGTATCCACGTATTGAAAAATTTTGATGCCATTTTTTAATAACGTTTTTGCTTGGCGGATTTTTCTGGAATCTAGTTCTAAATCTTCTTTGTGTCGTTATTATTGATCGGGTTTCGGTATAAAAGATTACTGTTTTTGCTTTTTCAACTAATGAATAAATCATTTTCTTTAAAATTTATGTTTTTATGTTAAGAGCTCTTATCAGTGACCTTCATTAAGGTGAAAAGGTTTGACAAACTACAAGAAAACTATTGAATAGAATTTGTTAAAATTTTGAATTTAGATTCGCAATTTGGTGCTGTATGACTATATGCTCTTGAATTAAAAAAAAAAAGATATTTTTTTTTTTAAAACGATAAATATAGGTGAAGCTGAGAAAATGTTCCCATACAGTCTTTTTTGAAAGTATTTCCTCAACTATCTACAATTTCAATTAATTTTATACCTTTTTTTTAATGTGAAAAAACGTCAAACCGAGTTTTTGAGAAAAAATACCTAAAACCGGAACTATCTAAAGCGATTTGGCAACACTGCGGTTTATCTAGCCAGTCCTGACCGCCACTCGCCGCTCGGAGCGGTAAATTATATTAGTCTCGCGGCGCGGCGACGAATCTAGGAATAGCCATGTTGCCTGATTGTTCAATAACACTGACTTATCCTCCTTCGCGGCAAATTCCTAAGTCGGACCACGCGGTTCACTGAATATGCCCCTTAACTTAATTTGAAATTTTACTCTGACAGTGACAATTGTTTACTATGGATACCTAGTACAAAGGTAGATGATAAGTACCTATACCTATTTTAGTTTTAAAAAAATATAGCTCGATTTGTATTTTAATTTTTTGCTGTAACAGCAGTTTTTTTAGATTTATATTTATTTCTTTATTAATGACAGGCATCGCATGACTCATCCACCACGTCTAAGATCCTGTATAGTTGTAAATATGCTAATAAAAAATACGTTTGCTAAAATACCCAAACTACTATTTTAATTTTTTGCTGCTAAAACTTCAGGTTATAAGTCCGATGTTTATTGGTATATGGATACCTTGGACACGACTCCTAATTATGCCGTTGCAATATACAGGGTGTTCCATTAAAAATAGTTGAAAATTTTAATGTCGAAAAAAGGCAATTTTTTTACTCCCACTGTATAATTGTAGACAAAATTTGGTACCAACTAGAAAAAACTTTAGGCCAAGAGAAAAGGAATGGCGTAAACCGCAGGTGGCTAACATAACTGGTATAAAAGTTATAAGCATTTAAAATGGGTCACTCTCGGCTGGGACACCCTGTACATCCTTCTTGTCAGTTACTGACATTTACTGGTGTTTTTATTATAAAGCTTCAGAACCGTATTTGTTAATTTTCGCCAATTATAGATTGACGTTTTTTTAAATAAGCCCTTAATGACTTAATAAATCGTGCTAAAATTTCGTCAGTTAGTTCGTCAAAGTATTCCCTTTAATAAAGTTAAATAAATTATCGGCCTTAAATAAACAAGGGAGCCAATATTTTACCATCTCAAAATTTGCATGGGATTTTCTATGTTGCGTGGATCGATGCACCACCCTGTATAGCCTTTTTTTCTATCATTACTGAAATAAGAAACGCAAGGTATAGAGGTGAGATAATTGTAAAAAGCCCAGTTTACCAAAATATTCAAAAATGGCATAAAATGTTAACCTCAGTGTACGAAGTTTTATTTCCGTCACTGTCCATATTTAAAAATTAGTAAATATACCGTGCGAGCAACAAGAGAGATTGAACTAGAAAACGTAGGACTTGGTTTAGATCACAATTATGAGGGGACGATATATCTAACCAAATCTAAGTTAAAATTGTGCCAAAATCATATTATGACATGATATGCCAAACTGATGAATATTAAAATAAGTAAACAAATACAAATTTATTTTTGTTATTTACAAAATTAACGAAGTAAGAATATAGAGAGGGGAAAATAGAAATGATAGAAATTGGCCACCGCTATGCTCCAAGCGTAAATTCACAAAGCTCTTCATATTTTCGAAAGCGTTGACCAGCATCTGTGAAGAAATGTTACCACATTCTTGGATAATCCTTTCTTGTAACTGTTCTAAATTTTCGGTAATTATGGACTTTAGGGGAACCTCTCAAAAATGGAAAAAAAAGTGTTTTTTTCCCAAATAGGTATAGCTAATTTTATTCTAATAACGTATTCCGTGAGCGGAAAGTGGCATTTTTTATTATAAACAATGAAAAAACATAAAAAATACTGTTCTCGGGACGATGTTGTAGAGGTCATTTCAGCCAAAACAGATCGATGTCGAGTAAAATTTTTTTTTTTTTTTTTAATTAAGTATGTTTTATGGCTCTGGTTTACACCAAATGGCCAGCATCTCTCTTTGTTTTTAAGTTCTTCTACCCATTATTACTAAACTTACCACATATTTTTAATTTATTTACAAATTTTTACAAACATTCACAAACATCCATGCCCTAGCTGGGATTCGAACACGGGACCTCTGGATTGCCGAGCAAGAACGCTGCTCACCTGACTACCGAGGCCGGCTGTCGAGTAAAAAAAAGGTGCAATTACGAACTTGACGAGTGTCCGACAATAATGGAGTGCGTTTCCGGAGTGTAGTTTAACAATAATAGCGTTTAAAAGTGAAAATTAACAATGTTTAACAGTGAGGTTATGTGATTAGTAAACAGGAAAATAAGTTGAAAGGAGCCATACATTTCAAAATTTTTAACTTTTTTTAGTTGTGTTTTTAAAACTAAGACCTAACCCAACCTATAAGTATTTTGAAGTAAAAACTAGGTGAAACTTAACACTTTTTTTTACCATTTTTGAGAGGTTCCCCTAAAGTCCATAATTACCAAATTTTCAACTGATGTTTCAAAAATATTGTTCTTAAAATTTTAAAAATGAAGTAATCCATAACCACCAAACAAGGTGATCTGGGTGGGAGTTCAATGTCCGTTCGAAAGCTGATCAATCTGTCGTCGAAAAAACTAAGTAAATAGTTAATAGTTTCGGCAAATGTATTGGCGGTTGCACCTTCCTGTTGAAAATAAAACGTAGTTTATCGTCAAGTAATTGCTCCACAAATGGGTTCAGAATATTGTCCCAATACCGCCGTGCGGTAACTGTGTTATGGTAAAAATAGGACCAACAATTCTACTTCGGAAAACAGCCAATCAGACACCAATTTTTTGAGGGTGCACTGTGACCTACAAAAAATGGGGATTTTTACTACCCCACTTGCGTGTGTTCTGAGAATTCACATAACCGGTGAGGTGGAACCAGGCTTCATCAGAAAAAATGTCAAGTCTAATTAATCATTTTTTTCCAATAAATTTTGGATTCATCACTGACACTCATTCCTGTATCTTTCTAAACCTGCAGCTTTTTATTTCTTGGAATACTTGCACTTTATAAGAAAACAAGTTTAACTATTTTTTAAGAATATAGTCCTGCATGTTCCATAAGAACTTCCCACTTCTTAAGACAGGCTTCTTACACATTTTGCTAGCGTATTTTGCATTATTTCACGAACGTTCGCAACAAGTTCTTCTGTTCTTACAGAAAGTCTTCTAGTTTTTTTGTTGTTGTATAGAACCTGTTTTCCTGAACAGAACCACGGGTCTTCTCAGGCAATGATAAAAATCCCCAGCAGTAAAGGCGACGTCAGGAAAATCTTGGCGAGAATCGTCCATGCACAAGCGCTGATTGTATTGCCACTCACCATTTACTCCAACTCCGTCTCGAAAATATGCTTGAACCATGAATTTATTGTTTTGCTTCGAAAAACTTATTGCGTGAATTATTTAAGAAGTTTGATAAATTGGCGATGAATCAAATTACTGGCAACGACTGTTAAAGATGACGGAATTCCTGATTGATTGATAACGCTGGAATTTACTGACACCCAGCAGGTTAGTTGGGTGTCAGTCTACCACTAAGCAGTACGGCCTTAGATGCAAGGCACACTTTGATGATACTAAGTTTTGCTTACACAGTAGCTTATGGAAGTAATCCAGTTATATTGTATCATTCCAATTGAAAACATCAAAATTATTAAATGGCATTCACCTTTTAAGTTATTACTCTAAGTCGGATATATTGATGTGCTGTAACCTATCCCATAGACGTATTTTATATTTATGTATTTTTTTCTGTGTTGTTCAATACTACGGCAATTATTTCATCAACTATTAAACCATTTCTTTAATCATTGCTATTACTGGCAACTTAGGATATTCACTGTGTCAGGTAATTCTGTTTCTTGTCACTATGTTGTTAAAA
This sequence comes from Polydrusus tereticollis, assembly GCA_963920685.1. Taxonomy (NCBI): domain Eukaryota; kingdom Metazoa; phylum Arthropoda; class Insecta; order Coleoptera; family Curculionidae; genus Polydrusus; species Polydrusus tereticollis. The sequence goes on from OY987330.1 coordinate 68,137,615, forward strand.
AAAGCATGTTCTAAACTAAAAAAAATTGCCTTTTTTCGTAAATACTATAATAACCCGTGTTACTTTTAGTAAGTCCTTGAAGGTTTTGATTTATTGTTAAATACCTATTTAAAAATAGAATGCCTTCCACGTACAGTTTAAAAAATACAAAAATACTTTCGATTTATTTAATCACTCTCTTAATTATATATAGTTTATTCACATTAATTTGGCATAATTACATAATTAAATGTCAATTTTTGTCACACAAATACAAATATATCCACGTATTTCAACTGCTCTGACCTAACTGACTAAGGTAGTGAGATATATAATTATTATTATTGAACCTTTAAGCAAAAAAAAAAGAAAAATAAATTGTAATTAATTTATCAGTTATTTATGATATAAGTGCAAGAAGTACATTTTTAAGGCCCGCACTTAAAAGTTTGCAGAATGAGCGAAGCGAAGATGGTAGATGTTGGTTCACCTGACATCGCCCGGTGAAATGTGAAATACAATCGCATCGGCTTAGGTGGCGTGAAGTTGCTCTTTGAGCTAACATTTCATCGCTGTGCCGATGTTTCCGGTTTCCAGGGTGGAAAATTTTCTATGCTATGATGATGGGTCAAGATCAAAATGCTCCAGAGTTAAACTCGCCGCCCGATCGGATCTCCGGGTGGGGGCTAGTCCTGGAGCGTCACCAAGCGAAGTTATCCTAACATCCACGATTATAGCCAGGCGGGTAATTTGAACAACATTCAAAATGGAAATGGTGTGACAACAGAAGTTGTTAAAAGACTCGAGATTAGCAGCTTCCAAATTTACTTCTGCAATATAAGAGGACTGAACTTGAACATCAATGCAGTCCATCGACATTTACAATCTACCAAACCTCATGTACTTGCACTAACCGAAACAAAGGTTAGATCATCGATTAGTACGGTCAGCTATTTATATTCTGGGTACGACTTCCATTACCGATTTAGGCGCAATTTAGGCCCTTGCCTCTTTATCTGCAGTGATGTTTCTGGTCAACGAGAGGAGATACTTGAGCCTAATGGCTTTGAGGTAATGTGGTTTAAAATATCAACACAGATAATTATTAAATTTATCTGCTGCCTTTACCGGCCGCCAAGCGATACCCATTATAGAGAATTTCTCCTCACCTGCTAATACTATCGACTTTTTGCAAACCCAATATCCCGATCCGAAGTTCTCATACCTGACGACTTTAACGTTCATAACGTCAACTGGCTCAAATACTTAAATACAACTGCCGAGCAAGGTCGCGAAGCCGAATCTTCTGCCATCAGCTTTGGCCTCACGCAACTCGTGGGTGAACCAACTCGGATTCCAGACAAAGATGGTGATTTCGCTAGTTTGTTGGATCTTTTCTTAACTTCAAATCCTGACTTGTACACTGTCAGTGTGAAGCATCCGTTAGGAACGTCTGACCAGGTTCGATACTGAACAAACCTTATAAGCATCATACATCAGCTAAGTGGGGTGACCTGAAGAACCATTTTCGAACCTCTCTTTGGCGGAACGTTTGTTTTACCTCTGACGATCCATCAATCTGTGCTGGAGAAATATCGCACGTTTTCCTTACTGGCATGGAAGCTTTCATCCATTTTTCAAAAAGTACTCTTTCACCGGCAAACTTTGATTAACCAAAAATTGCGAACGAGCTGTTAAATCCAAAAATTATTTCTACCGACAATGGCGTCAAAACCCTGCCGCCGAAAATCGTACCATCTTTGTTACCGCTCGAAACCAAAGCAAGGAAGCACATAGCCAGAGGATTAAAGACAAACTTGTTGATTGTCCAAACCGATCAAGATTATGTTGGTCGGTAGCTAAGAGCGTCGGTCAGAACTTTACCAAGTTACCCAGCACAGGAGAAAGCAAACTTACTGGCGGAACTATTCTCTTCACATTCAACGCTTAATTTTCAGGGAAAAACTCCACCAAACCTTTGAGAAGTCTTGACACCAAAAAAGCTTCTGGTCCTGACGAAATTCCAGTCATCGTAATTAAGACAAGCGCTGATGAATTGACACCGGTATTTTGTAGGCTTTTTAACTTATCTTACAAAAAAGGAATATTTTCTTCTTGCTGGAAAACTGCGCGAGTCCAGCCCACATCCAAAAAAGGTAAGAATACCTGGCCAAACAACTATCGTCCAGTCGCATTGCTTTCGGTCATATCAAAAGTTATGGAGAAGGCTATCAACTATTAAAGTACTTGGAATGCTTCAACATTATCAGTGACCGCCAGAATGGATTCCGTAAGTCCAAATCAATAGGAGACCTTCTCGCTTATGTTCCTTATGTTTGGAACAACGCAATAAAACATCATGGGGAGTCTCGGGCGGTAGCACTGGACATTTCCAAGACCTTTGACCGAGTATGGCATGAGGGGCTCCTAACTAAAGTGAGAGCATACGGAATGCCGGTTCAATTTTGTTCATGGCTGTCAAGCTCTCTTAAAGACCGTTCTCTGCGAGTAGCGATTGACGGATTTCTTTCAGACACACTTAACATCAATGTCGGAGTCCCTCAAGATTCTATAGTATCGCCCACCCTCTTTTTACTATATATGAACGATATTTTGGAAAAGCTAAGAATTCTATATATAGCTTCACTAATGACAGCACACTTGTGTCATCTTTTACTCTGGATTCTCGAACATCGTGCCATCGAATGCACATCTTTATGGGCAGAAAGAGGTCTCACGTCTCAACGATGGCCCGGAAGAGATTCTGTCTTGGGGTGACAGTTAATGTTGAAGAGCCGGATATACTCATAGCGGGACACTCGATTCCTTTAGCTTCATCGATTCATTTATTTTGCGTCAATTTGGATAGTCATATGTCTTGGCATAGTCACGATGCGGCCATTGCTGAGGCAGCCTCGCAAAACTTTGGACTACTTTTCCGAACTAAGAACCTCTATACACCCCAACAACTTTTGATACTCTATAAAGCTCAAATTCTACCATCGCTGGAATAGTGTTCACATATTTGGGACTCTACTCCTGAACATACCTTAAGATTGCTGGATTCTATTCAAAGAAGAACCATTCGCTTGATCGGTGACCATGATCTGACAAACAACCTGGAAAGCCTTGGACATCGAAAGCAGGTTGACGACTTGAGTCTATTTTACAAATATTTTTATGGAAAGTGATCAACTGAGGTTGCTCGCTTCCCCAACGAGTATAATCTCCAAAGATTTAAGACCAGCGTGAATCGTTTCCTGCGTACAGGCACCGCTTGCAGAGTGCCATAAAGGATTAATCCTGCAGTGCTGTGCCTTACCATAATACTGCAGGAATCTGATATGAAAAGCAACCCATCTAAAATGAAATCAGAGGGGAAAGGATTTACAATATTATATGCGGGAGGGATGGTTTTTAGATGGATACGACTTTTTATTAAATTCAAAAAACAATGACAAACACAAAACTATGCACTTTTGAAATACAAACCGATTTAGAAAAAAAAATCACAAATTACCTCTACTATAACCTCCTGCGGGGAATGCATCGAAATATCAAGCACCCTGTATATTACAAAAATACACAAATATACTAACTTTAGCAAACAAAAACAACTCCGTTATCATATTTTCCATAATTATTTGTATTTTTTTAATGGTTGTTTTATTTCTTTTTTTTTAATAAATACAATTTTATTATTATGATTCGATATTTTAAAAAGAAAACAGTACACGTTATTTTTAACAATCTGGCAACGTTGCTTTGTTTGTAAAAATATATAACCTGAAAAAATATATTTTGAAATTACTGTCAAATTATATATGCCTGCCTGTAAAATTTTCAAGGATGACGCTACGCCAAATAAATGTGAATACAATTTAGTTGTCAGAAAAACAACCTAGAGTAATAATTAAATTATTCTTAGTTGTGATTCAAAGAGGCGCTACAATGTTGATGTTGTTGTGTTAAAAGCAATTTATTTTAGTTTATTAAATGCAATAATATGATGCTTGTGTAGAATTAAAATAAAACAAAATGCTAAAATGCCAAGTTATGCAAAATTTATATTTAATGCTATTAAAGGCATGTCAAACCACTATTTTATTTTAAAATTTTTTTATAATATTGTTATTTAGATTTAGTTTATTTTATAAAGCTAAATGAACATTTAGGACAGCTGATTTAGTAATTACCTTGTTTAAATTTTACGTATCTATTAGTTAAGTATATCATAAAATATACCAATATTTATTATCTCTAGCTAGTACTCTATTGCTTTAATGTAATCGCTACGTCTTAAACCATGCCTTTAAAAATTCCACACTGGCCAAGTTGGAAATATTAAACTAGAAAAGGGAAAGAAAGTGCAAAAGAATGGTGAAAGTATGAGATAAAGTATGAAAATTATAGCTTAATTAATAAATTGAGAGTAAAGTTCAAAAGAAAATCAAGTAATGAAAACAGTTGAATGGTTTCGGTAGGTACCCAGAATTTTTGCTGTTATATCGGTAAAATTTCCTAAAATTATAAACCCTTTAGACCCAAATTATCAATATCCTATTAGTGATAAAGGCCACATATCGTTAGATCCAAAAGAAACCGTCCTGAAAGTATCCTCGTGGAATATTACCTAATAATAATAATACAGGTCTTTATTTTCATAAATGAAAATGAAAATTACAAAGCAGTAAATTAAATTTAAAGGGCTAGATTCAGTTTAATTAGTTCGTTGGAGAACTGTGTGCCTGCTGTATCATCTAACCCTATCGTCACCAGTAGGGACTAAACAAACATTACCTATGGCTCAGTAAATAAATTTATTTGTAAATATATTTCAAGAGTTTAGATTCCTTTGGTCAATATTTAGTTTATTAAAAATATCTCGGTTGAGCGAAGAGGCGGCGTTAGCATGCCCTTAAAGCGAATATTTAGGTTATGACTTATGACCATCTGTGATTCTGTGTGATATTGCACTTTATTAAGGTAGTAAGTAAGGTGCTGTCTTTGTTTGCAGTATTGCGAAAAAGAAGAGGACATAACGCAAAATTCTGCTATTAGCCATATTTAACCAATTGTTCAGTTTTAGTGTGTGCCTTATGGGGTTATATTTTCTTATATATATATATATTCATATTAGCCGCAGGCATGAGTTCTGAAGCTTCTGAATACGTCTGATGTCATAATAGGCATTGCAAGAGAACAAATGATTCAAACAACATCGATTTTATCTTCCTGTTAAGGACATGTCTGTGTTGAAGAATTACTTTTAGGTTCAGGTTCATCACGCATGTCTTGAATTATTACACCCAGAAGGTACCTTACCTAGCACGAAATCCAAATTGCCCCGCCTTTGTGAAAAAACTAAAAGAACACCAAAAAAATACAAACTATCAAACTGTAAGTAATGAAACTTTTTTAAACAAACAGTAGAATACCCAAAAACAGCACATACACATAGAGTCACAAACCAATTATATAAGGAACCTAAATGTAAATCCCATCCTCAAGCTATAGAAATCAAACTGCTCTACACAAATATTGCATCTCTTATGTCAAAATTTCAAGAACTCTTAGTGGTTATACACCAACATGATCCAGAAATTATATTACTTACAGAAACATGGTTAAATAACTCTCTTCCAGGCAGTCTCATAAATATTCCCAATTACCACATTATTAGAACCGATCGACAAAACGGGAGAGGGGGTGTCACCTGCATTTATATAAAGCAAAAAATTGGATCATACACAACCGCCACAAAAACTCTCAGCGGTTACAATACAGAACCATCCGAATCAACATGGATCGAATTACGTATAAATAAATTAATATGAAACTTAGCATGCATTTATAGACCACCCAACATATCAAAGGATAACAGCGATGCCCTTATAAAATCAATAGTTGACGCTAGTGAACAGCTCAATAACCTTTTTATTCTAGGAGACTTCAATTACCCCACCCTTAACTGGGAAACCCCTACACCAACAGAAAATAACTCAGCAGCGGATACATTTATGAACGCCTTTCTTAGCACAAACTTAACTCAGCACATTAAAGAACCAACACGATTTAGAATAAACAACAGACCATCCCTCTTAGACCTTCTGCTTACATCTGACCGCGATCTTATCTCTAATATTCAATTGGAAACTCCAGTGGGATCTAGCGACCATTTAGTCATAATCAGCAAGTCCCAGTTTTTAATGGATATTAATCAAGAAAAAACAAAGAAAATAAAGAATTATTGAAACGCAAACTACAAAAAGGTAAATGAATATTTTAACAATATAGAGTGGCCAGAATGCTCAGTAGCCGACTGGTGGACAAACATTACTCGCGAAATAGATCACTGTGTCAAACATTATGTACCATACTTTAAAGAAACCAAGAGAAAATCAAAACCTTGGATAACCAAAGAAATAAAGAGGAAGATAAACAGAAAAAGACAGTTCTGGCACAAATATCGCACTTCAAATACTCAAGAAAGCCACGAAAATTATAGAACAGTTACTAATGATTTAACCACTCAAATCAGAGCGGCAAAGTCAAAGTATGAAAATGATCTTGTAAATAGCAAAAGCAACAAAGAGTTTTTTAGATACATAAAAAGATGTCTAAACTCTAGAGTTAGCTCCCCAGTGCTGAGAAATGAAACCAACGACCTGGTAAGCGATCCCAATCTAGTGGCAAATATGTTTGCACAAGAATTTTACCGACCTCCTCCCAAAAAGGACCCTACTATTCCAACTTTAAAAACACGAGATGCAACTAGGACCCTTACAACATTGGAAATAACAGAAGATAGGGTGAGAAAAGCAATAGGGGAACTGAAACCAGAGAGTAGCCCAGGACCAGACAATATCCATCCAAATTTCATAAAAAATGCACCGTCCCTAATAAAACCTTTAACACAGCTTATGAAAAGATCAATGGAAGAAGGCAAAGTACCTGAAGAATGGAAAAAGTCTGTCATTATCCCAATTTATAAAAAGGGTGATAAATTTGATCCCAAAAACTACCGACAGGTAAGCTTAACCTCCGTACTTTGTAAACTTATGGAGAAACTAATTGCCGAGGATCTTACAAACTTCTTCATTCAAAATTCCATTATCCCACAATGCCAACATGGTTTCCTTCCAGGGCGCTCTACATCCACCAACCTTCTACAATGTGTAAACGCATGGACCAAGTCGTTAGACAAAAAAGAACCGGTAGACATACTGTACTTAGATTTTAAAAGCGCTTTCGACCTCGTACCTCACGACAAGCTGGTTCTGAAACTAGAACACTATGGCATTGGTGGACATCTCTTGAGCTGGATTAAGGATTTTTTAACCAATAGAACAAATGTTGTTAGAGTTGAGGGCGTGACATCACACATGTTTAAAACCACTACAGGAGTACCTCAAGGTTCAGTTCTAGCTCCAATACTATTTAATTTATATACCTGCGACCTACCAACCGGCATCAATTCCCCTATGTCAATGTTTGCTGACGACACAAAATTATTTAACAATCCTTCTTCATACTATGAAACACTAAACAGAGACCCGGAGAAAATAGAACAGTGGTGCACTATGTGGAATCTACACCTAAATGAAACCAAATGTTGTGTCTTCCACGTGGGCTTCAATAACCCCGAAAGATCATATACTCTTAAGGGAAAATTAGTAACATCGGTAAAAAGCCAAAAAGACCTAGGTGTAACAATTACTAAAGACCTCAAATGGGCAGTCCACGTGGGAAATATCATCAAGAAAGCGAACTCTATATCATATATGGTGTCACGGACCTTTAAAAACCCCTCCCCAGGGCTACTCGAAAAAATTTACAAAATCTATATAAGACCTATCTTGGACTACGCAGCCCCAGTGTGGAATCCCTACTTTGCCAAAGACATACACGCACTTGAACAAACACAGAGACGATTCACCAGGCTCTCTCCCTCTATAGCACATATGTCCTACGAGGAAAGATTAAAAATACTTAACTTAACATCACGTGAACAAAGGAGACTAAGAGGAGATGTAATAGAAACTTTTAAGATACTTCACGGGCACTACTCAGTGGAACTAGATCTCTTTACTTTAAACACAAACCAAAGACTAAGAGGGCATAATTGCAAGTTGGTTCGAGAACGCTTTAAAAAACTTTGTAGACAGCACTTTCTATCCAACAGAGTAAACAGGGAATGGAATAATCTACCCAATGATTGTGTCACTGCTGAAACAACTAACCACTTCAAAAACAGCTACGACTCGTACAAAACGCGAAATTTTTGAGGACATAAATCAGTGACAAATAGTTTTAACGGCATGGCCGCCTAACTTAAACCTAATAATAATAATAATAATAATGTCTTGAATTATTACACCCAAAAGGTACCTTACCTAGGTAGAAGGTAAAAGTGAATAAAACCAGAACTAAAAAGTTCTGAAGTTTCTATTTTTAAGAAAATTGGAAATCGTAATCACGGCAGAACAAGAAGCATTTATAATCGAAAGTCACTTTAGAAATCGTAGAAAGGATTAATTGCTAGTCGACTTATTCAACACGGGACGCCATTCAGGATTTTCATACGGGATTTCCACACACAGGTATGTATTTCGACCTCCTTCACTTCATTTCGTGATTAAAGAAGAGGCAAGAATGGGACTATATAGACTACAGAGTTCTACGTGACTTTCTGGGTGGCATAGAACTGGACACGCACTCCTATGCGATACCATAAGGGGACCTAAGTTAGAAATGAGATTAGACCACACAAACCCTGCATATCGCTATGACATACCATTCAAGACCGTAATCGACGAACGGGATGCGTGGAACAATGATACTTCTGGGGTAATAGTCTGGTACAAGACGGCTCAAAAACCAAAGACGGCACCGGAGCAAGGATACATGTAGTAAGACCGAAGAGAGATGCTTATTTCTCCCTGGGTAAGTCTTCCACGGTGTTCCAAGCGGAAATCTACGCTATCCTATAGTGTGCATATGAAAACAATAGAAGGACTTATCTTAATTCGGATTCTTATATCAAATATACTTCGAAAGCTAAGGAGCCCCGAGAGCGCTAACATGCAATACGGTGAGATCAAGACTGGCATGGGAATGCCAAGAGGCACTAGTAGCCTTGGCAAAAGTCAACAAAGTAATACAACAATGGGTACCAGAACATGAAGGTATTACAGGAAACGAAAACTTGCAAGAAAGGGGTCGGAAAGAACATTCATTGGTCATAAAACGATGGACAGAAGGAATCGACACAAAATCTATTGAAACAACAGACAGGGATTAAACCATAGCAAATCTTTCATTGGGGACCCAGACCCGAAACTAACAGATCAGCTACCTCTGATGGGCAGAAATCAGCTGAGAATTGCCACAGGAATTCTGACAGGACACATGGCCGTTAAGAAGCACCTGCACCGTATGCAACTGTACAACGGAGACCTAAGCTGCAGGTTATGCGGACGAGAAAGTGAAACAGTACAGCATATTATCTGCCACTGCAAGTCATTGGATTGGAAAAGGCAACAAATACTCGGGCAACCAAGACTAGAACCAGAGGATATTTCAACACTTCCCCAGTGCCCCAGTTGACCTACACAAACTAGAACAAGGAACTGAAATAAATGAGTGGGTGCAAGAATAAAATAGGGTGAGCACAGTGGGCCATACCTGGCCGAAGTTCATCCGGCACTTGGACGGACACTCGAAGGAAAAAAAAATGGACTCCAGATGAATTGTGCGTATTCGAGGTTAGGTCTCACATATGCTTTATATAATTAAAATATAATTTCTTTCGAGAGATCTTTTAATGATTTTGTAATTAGATAGATCATTGAATTAGCTTTGTTTGTGGTTTGTGTAATATGCGTTCCCCATTTTAGGTCGGAACTAATGATGAGTCCTAAGTCTCTCTGTTTCGCAACAGGCGTTACCTCAGTACGTCTCTCATTTAGTTTAAATTTATAATTTTTAGGTTTCTTTTGTACTTAATTTTCCATTCACCTTTATCTGTTACCTAGGTTCCCTTTCAAGAGTAATAATTCGTGATTAATTGATTCCACGACATTCTTTGAACACGTATTTCTTTGACCTGACAACAAATTGTTACAACTATAGCATATGGAAGATATCTTGTATTAAGAGCTAACAGGATATTGATAATTTGAACCCCAGCGAGTTTTGTTGTGCCAAAAATTTTCAAGTAACTACCTTGTCAAACATAACCACAAAGAATGACTCTTTATGTATTAAGAATTACAGTACAAATTAACATATTTCTTATTGTATTCTTTTGGTCTTTTGTGTTTCTTCTTCGTAAAAAGAACGTTATATCTACTTTTAAACAGTTATCTAAAGGGTAAAATGAAAAATCGAAGTAATGGTAATATTTCAGAATTTATTTATATTAAATTATTTTTGAAATAAGGTATTTGTGGTTATGTTTATGTTACCTACCTATAATTTTAATGAAAAAGTTGAAAGTAACTGAAATAAAACATTATAGAGCAATTAAAGTCGAATTGAAAGTATAGCAAGAAGAGTTAGTTTATGGATTGAAGTAAAGAAGTAAAGAAGTAAGTAGTGTATTTTGGAAATACGAATATCCAGCTTAAAAGAGCAGTTTTTTGGTGACTGACGTGAAATTTAAAAAGTAAAATTTCCAATAAATAATATGATTTACAAAATACTTGTATTTTAATGTAAATGGCTAGTTCTAAGATGATAGATCCACTTAAATACAATTTATGTTTATTAAGAGAATAGTATCCACCAAATTTATCATTATTTTAAAAATTGTTTCTTTTAAACTAGATACACATAAATACAAATGAAGTGTTGTTATAAGTAAGTATAGTATAGCATTCCTAAAGAGAGGATAAAAGAGTTTAGCCAGCAAACACTATAACTTACCTTGGTTGCACACTCAAAGCACACAGTCACAACCTTGGATATAACATTCATAAGATTCTTGGTTTCTTGTATCACATTATCAACTTTAGTAAAAGTAGCTGCTTTACCAACAGTGTGATCTTTTACAGAGAACTGAAGTCGTTGAACAAAAGTTGGCACTTTGTCGAGATTCTCTAATAGTTCTTTTTTCTGGTTGCCACCAGGAACCTATATATTCAAATCAAAATTTAAATTACCTATTCCATTAGGCGTATTCAAAGGTACCGTATATTTTGCCACCCACCTACAAGGGGTTATTATAACGTGCAAAAAAATGGTAAATATAAACATTATTATTTTTCTCAAATAGTCTAATTTTGTTATCATGGAAATACAAAAAATATCGTAAATGTCAAAATTTGACAAGAGGCTTTTTAAATGAAATACCCTGTTATAATAATAGGTATTCGGAATAGTATATTACGTTACAAGACCGGAAAGTACTATTTTACAGGACGAAGCAGGCAATTTCCAGGGCGAGCCGCCAGGCGAGTCCTGGAAGCCTGCGAGTCCTGTAAACGTACTTTCCGGTTGTGTAACGTACAATATTTTTTTTTTAAATCGACGCAAGACCAGTGGCGTACAAGAAAATTTAGATAATGGCTTACTACATTAATATAGTTTTAAACAGATTGAAAACTCTATAGTCAGGAATTTTTTTTATTTATAATAGTTGAAGACCACAGGGGAAAAACCTGATAAGTCACATTTTGCGTTTTTTACAGTATGGTGTTTTTTAAGTTTATAACGTCCTTTTTATTAGTTTATAAAAAAACTGTGTCCATTTTTGGTATTAATTCGTTTAATTCAGATCAATTATTAGTTGCTTAATTATGGAAAAATTTGTAAAATTCTTAAACTCCTTTGGTATAAGAAAAAATAAATGGACTTATCAAGTTTTTCCCCTTTTTTGCTATTATAGTTTATTTTTTAATACATTTTATTGAAAAAAATTATATACACACTACATAAATTCATTAATGTGGCAACTGATCGAAAAATGTTTTGGCCTCTGGGGAGCAAAAAACCTTAAGATCCTGCAGATCTTTGAACTTCTCTTCCTTGAGCTTTAAACGTCCTGTAAAAAAATGAAAAATTACCACATATAAACAAGTGACTTTTGCGTTTGAAATATTAAAATTAAGTTGGATGTTAGTGGCATCATAGACAAGGGTAGAATATTCTGAAAAAAGTCAGCCCTCGAACGGCACTCGAACCTGCAACCTCTGGTTCTCCAGACAAGTGGGCTACACTAGTCTGGATTATCAGAAATTGCAGATTCGAGTCCCGTTGGACGGTTGACTTTTTTCCTGAATATTCGACCCTTATCTAACATGCCCGTATTGCCCGTAACATCCAACTTAATTACTTAATTGTTCAATAAATCCACAGTTTTACCTTCATAAGCAATATCCGGTTCGTCGGGCTGAGCATCAACTGCGATATTTGTGGTTCTGCGACGAACTTGCTTTAGTGGTTCTTGCACCCAGGCTCCATTATAAGTTGTCCGACAAGAGACTAGAAGGGTATGTTGAGCAGAAAAGGACAAGACTTTAATGGGTCGTGTTGCAAATGGGACTTTTTTTAGGTAGGTTCTGTCCAGATGTTTCGTCCAACCTTTAATCATAGTTCTATCAACTCGTATAGCAACAAAAGGAGATGGCTTGCATCTTGCAGATTCTATTTCTTGACACGAAGCCTCCGGGATCTCACACTCTGCTCCTTTCTTGATTAAAGCAGTATTTCTATCGCATTCAAGATACGAGTGACCACGGACTGGAAATGTTACTTGAATGGAAGTTAATAATTTTTCCTTAATAACCAAATTATGTAAAAAACGTATAACAGTTGAGTTTTTATTTTGCCCTCCACACGAGTCGCAGAATATGGACAAATCAGTTACCTCCGGGCTAAGATAATTGCTGACGAAATGATATAGAAATGAGCAGACTTCATCGCTACCTTTTTTTGCAACAGTTTCATCGTAGACGTAAAAAAAACTTTGTCCTGTAGATAAAACACTAATGTTGAACATGTACACCGAAAGTTGCCGTTTATAATAAACATCGTTTGTTTTTATGTTCGGGCATGGAAAGTTTTTGCAAAAATCGATAGCAATGGCTTCTTTTAAACTACTTCTTGTTGCTTCTTCTCTAGCCTTTCTTTTGCGGTCATAAAATGTCTGTTGTCTTTTAAGATGCACTTTATGTTCAGTATCTAGCTTTCTGATATCTTCCAAAATTTTATTTTTAGCATCAGTTTCTTTTACTTGACAAAGATCTTGCTCCAGTTTCTTTTTATCAGCTGAATATTTGTCACAAGAGCTGCAAGTGTCACACCTTGGGTAGCCAAAACTGATATTAAAATCATTATTAAACACCGACCTGTACGTCTCGTAGGAAACTTCAAGCATTGAAAATTTTTCCTTGAACAAATTAAACATTTGTTTGATGTTTAGGTTTTCAGGTAGATAAACTCTGTCAGTTTTCTTAAGGCTATAGTGACTATGCCGACTTTTAAAAGAGCCTATGTGTTCACGAATTGCATACATGGTCGCTTCAGGTTTCTTATGAGGTCGGTTTCTATGTTTCCCTCTTAAATCTTTTGGTGCATGCCCAATCTTCAACGAACTAACAAGATAGTCTACTTTTCCCCTACTTATACCATATAAAGATTGAAATGCCTTTTTACATACCTCAATTTCTACATTTTCATCATCCCGTATTATTTTGACTCTATACAAAACGCTACATTCGCGAAATTGGGCTTCTTCCTCGGGTTTTCTATTTCTTCTTCTTTCTACAGGAACCAAAGCAATGGATCCACTTAGGAAAAGGTTAACTTCGTCATTGTTACTCAGGCTATTTATTTTATTTATGATTTTTCTTCTATTTCCTTCGTCTACGTGTTCAAAACATTTTTTTTTTGCATTCACAAGGCTCCCCTGTCTCATGAGACTGAAGTCTAATTTTTTTTAGCACATCTGTAACTCTACCGTACCGTTTTCTTTTTCTCGTTGATGAAGGCTTTTGCTCATCAGGGCTTAAATTAGGCAATGTTTCTTGCTGAAAATTTTCTACAACACTCATTGTAACTTATTTCGTCGTTTAATACGATACACAACACTGGCAAACCTAATTTATCTGACGACTAGACTTATCTAAACCTTAAAAATATTAAAAACCACCCGACAACCTAACGCAAGCAACGTATACTAAACAACGAAATAATGGAATCGCCCGTTAAAACGTGTTAGATTTGGACTAATCAAGTTATTTGCCGGACTCTCTGTGACTTATCATGTTATTTCCCTTTTCATCGTAATTTAAACTCCATATATCTCTGGACTCGTCATGTATTTTGCATGTTTGTTTTGCCACAATAAATTACTACTTCTTAGCTATCGAATGCCGTTAAAAACAGAAAATTTATAAATATGGACTTATCAGGTTTTTCCCCTGTGGTCTTCAGTTATAATAAATATTATTTGATAATAGGTACTTAATAAATAATTAAAATTAGAATTATTCTAATAATTAATAATATCTATTTTTGAACTGTTATGTTAAAAGTACAATTTTTTTCTTTACACCAACATTTGAAAACGGCAAACGTTTTTTCATACTTGTCCCTGGACTTATGCGGCAACAAATCGTGAGTAGCTCTAGCAGCCGCTTCAGTTATTTCAAGAGGAATTTCACCTTCATCCACATTCATTTCCATAATATAATCTAACTTTTAACTTTTAAACACAATTTTTAATAAGCAGTATCAAATTTGACAGTTCGTTGCCGTGAAACGCCATGAAAGAAACAATCAAGTCAAAGCCTACTTATTATGGGTTTGGTTCGTTTTCTCAAATATTGATCGGAATGTAAAAAAAGGGCCCGGTAAAGTAAAAAGAGGGACCGGTAAAGTACTTTACCGGTCCCTCTTTTATGACTTTCTGGTCTAGACCGATAAAATGACATTTTCCGGTTAAAAAATTGAGTAGAAAGTGGTTGCTTTCCGGTCGATTTAAAAAAAAGATCTTTTTTTTCCTGATTTTTAAATATATACCGGGTGATGCATGCTTAGTTGAACATGAGGTGGCTAAATATTCTCTCCCCTGTACATTTAGAGGCAAATTGTATGATTATTTTTTGAAGAGGCCGATATAATAAATACATGTGCCAAGTTTGAATAAATTTTAATAAGCCAATCCTAACTTATTCAATTAAATGTGATGGCAAAATTACGAGATTTTCATAGTTTAGGTAATACAGCAAACACCATCAAATTATTATTTGACATTGACAAAACGAAAAGTAGCGTCAGTGACAACATTTTCATTGAAGGTGCTTTAATTATAGCTAAATATGAGCTATTCTATTAAGGAAAAGGTAACTATGATTAAGTGGTGTTATACAGGAAGCAGTTTAAGAACAGTGTCTAATATGTTTTCAGTTTAATTCCCTGATAAGACTATCCTTTTCAATTCATTATTGTTATTAGTAAACTTGAGTCCAAAGGCACTGAAATAAATAACTAAATGCTCAACTTAGAATGTCAATATAGCTGATAATAGAGATCTTGATATTTTACTACACGTGAAAGAAAATAAAATGATTGGCATGAGGATTCTTTGGCAAACCACAGTGCTGCGCACTTTAAAAAAACATAAATATTTTTCTGACAAGTATGAAAAACATCAAGAGCTACGGCAAGGTTATGAAGAACGGAGAATGGTATTTTGTTTTATGGTAATCGAAAGAGCAAATTAATAATAATAGGGATTTTCTGAGAAATATTTGTTTTACCGATGAATGTATTTACCCTCAACAACGAACCAAATGTTCAAAATTACCGGTAATGGAGCCAAGAAAATGAGCATCGTCTTGTTCATACTCCAACGAAATATCCAGAAAAGATAAATGTTTGGACGGGAATTGTCGGACATTACATTATTGGACCATTTTTTATGGAAGACAACCTTACAGCAGTAACCTATTTGAACTTACTACAAAATCGAATTAAACCCGCACTAGAAGACGTTGTATGCGAAAATCAGGAGATCTTATATCAAATAGGTGGTTGTCCTGCCTGTAATTCTCTCATGGTTAGGGAATACTTGCAAAATATTTTTAACGGAAATATTATTGGCCCACGGCATCTAATCCCTTGGCCAGCCAGGTCGCCCTGCGCCAAATGAATTATTTCTATGGGGTTACTTAAAAAACTTTATTTATAAAGATGTAAAATTTTAAAATCTGGACCAGCTGAAAAACTGTACCTATTTCGTTAGAATGTGACAGAATTTCTCAATATCAACTCAGTAATGTTAGCAATTAATTTTTTGATCGGTTAGGATATTGTTTAGCTGTTAATAAAGGGTTGTTTGAGCATTTAATTAATTAATGTTTTTGTGAAAATCTGTAGTCTTAGGTATGTAATGTTAAATTAAAGGCTTAGTAAGAAAACATAATGGTGTTATTTTATTTTGGACGTGTGATTGCCGGACTGGTGAAACGAAAATGTGTTTTTAATAAATGAAATAGTCCTTATTCGTTATGTCCAGCTTTACGTCAATTTTTGACAATAGCGTAATAGGAATGATTTGCTGATGTTTGCTGTATTACCCATACTATGAAAATTTCGTAATTTTGCCGTCACATTTAATTGAATAAGTTAGGATTGGCTTTTTAAAATTTATTCAAACTTGGCACATGGGTTTATTATATCGGCGTCTTCAAGAAATTACCATACAATTTTTCTCTAAAATGTACAGGGGAGCCAATATTTAGCCACCTCAAAATTTACATGGGATTTCCTATGTTTAACTAAGCCATGCATCACCCGGTATACTTTTATTATTTGGTTCGGCCATTTTAACAATATAAACTGAAAGCAAAATAAAAAGAAATGCTTAATAATGCATATTTTATTGATCCAACTACCAATAAAAACTTAAAATATTAACTCTCATTTTCAATATATCCTTCATGATTTATATGTATTAGCGAATATTTCTCCTAAATTAAGCGTGAGTAGCTTCTTGAATAAAATGGGGATAATTCCTGTTCAGAATTATGATCTTTTCACGTATTCTCTCTTCTACGTAAAATTACAAGATTTCTTGGTATGTTATATTAAATTTTATTTTTTATAAAACCCCATCAGAACTGATCAACGGGGAAAGATCTGGACTATTTGCTGGCCATCTTACGGGTCCTTTTCTTCCTATCCAAAGCCGAGACCTATTGTTTAAAAAATTGTTTACGGCCAAGACATTGTAGACAGGGGCACCATCGTGTATTATTATTGATTAAAAGGTCACACCACACATGCACATATTGCTATTCTTTAATTTAAACCTTTTCGTTAACATAAGGATTTCTAGTGGCCTAAAAATTATTATTTTTACGGTTGAACATTCCTGCTGTGGTAAACGATGCCTTAACGGTAAAAATAATTTTGGTTATAAACAGTTCATTTATTTGTATCACAAATTGTAGCCTTTTATATCATATTATTTTCCTCGCTTAAATCCTAGACTTGCATGAACTGAAACATTATAGCCTTATATTTGTATTTTTAATTTATCAAGCAGGTATCTGAAATATATCATTTAGGGTAGGTACTAAATAAAAAAAAAAACTAGTGATGATCATAAATGCACAATGTGTTACAAAATACCTTCAGAATAAAGTAAAATATTAGGGTCGTTTTCAGTTTTCCTTTCCACTGTTGTGACTTTCCTTTTGACAATTGAAGAGTGGAAATAAGAAAGGGCCTAAGTGCCATTTATTTAAAAAATTAGATTTTTATTGAAAAAGGTTCTAAATGCCATGCTTCATAGCCTAAGAAAGGTCATAAGTGCCAGATGTAAAATATGGAGCTAGGGCATGCATTTACAGGTGGTGGCACCTGTATGTACGCAAGTATTTTCCTTAGAAAAGTCCTAAGTCCAGCCAGTACGGCGTGATTATTCGAACAGTAAAGAACACCTGTTTATGTTCAAAATCAGTTTGTTATATCGTTTGGAATTTTGGTTGTGTTTACTGTATAATATGGAAGGAAATAAGAGAAAAAGAAGAAGCAAAGGCAGTGGTTCGTTTAGCAGTGAACAAAAACGGTCAAAGTCAAGTGGAAAATCCTACAAAACCTATAAAAATGAGGTTATCCCGGGAAAAAACGCTCCGAGCCATGAGGTTTGTTATTTTATTAAATTTAATAAATTTAATTTAAGTAATTTAACAAATTTAATACATTTTAAAATTCTTTTATCTTTGCAGATAATATGCAAGTGCAAGTTAGGCTGCAAAGATGTTACGTATGAGAGGCGACGTAGCCTTTTTGAGAAATTTTATGCTCAGGATGGGAAAACGCAAAGCACCTTTTTAATGGGTCTAATATCTGTTTGTTTGGTACAAAGAAGGCGACATGGATTGTATGAACATGAGGAAAATAGCAGACGCCAAGCTACTATTTGCTACTCGCTTCCAGATGGCACTGGAAAATGCATTCGAGTATGTAAAAAGGTGTTTAAAGATACGTTGGCTGTTACCGATAAAAAGTTACGCGTGATCAGCGACAAAAAGAAAATTGGCGAAACCTGTTTTAACGATAAGCGTACTAGACATGCTGCTCCTAAATTTACTGAGGCTCAACGTTTACTGGTGAGGGCTCATATTCACATGATTCCAAGGGAGGTTGGTCATTATTCACGTGGCAAATCTGACAAGGAATATATTAGTCCTGATCTAAACTTACACCGCCTATTTAAAGCTTTTTTACAAAAGCATCCAGAGTCAAAGGTGACTTACAAGTTTTATAGGTCCGTGTTCCTTAAGGATTTTCCTAATGTATGTTTTCATAAACCAAGAGTTGATACGTGTAGCACGTGTGACAAACTACAATGTCAAATAAAGGCCAATATTGAATCAAGTCAGCGTGCCAAAACTGAACTAGAGATGCATCACCGCAAAGCTGAGAGATCCAGAACGGTATTAAATGAAGATACTGTGGAATCCCAAAACCCAGGAAGCACAAAGTGTATTTTATCCATGGATTTGCAGCAAGTGATGTTTGTACCAACGTTGACTCACAGCGATATGTTTTATTTATCACAGCTTTCATGCTACAACTTAGAGATACATATTGGTGACACGAACGAGGCATTCATGTGCATGTGGCATAAAGGGGTAGCTTCTCGGGGAGCGAATGAAATAGCATCATGCCTTTTAAATCTTGTTAATCATCGTGGACTTACTGATAAGAAACATTTGGTTATTTGGTGCGATAACTGCGGAGGCCAAAATAAGAATAGGATACTATTATTTACTTTGATCTTTTTGGTGTCTATTGGTATACTTCATAGAGTTGAACAAAAATTTTTAGTGAGCGGGCATAGTTTTATGCCCTGTGATAGAGACTTTGCCTTAATAGAAAAGCACAAAAGAGTTACTAAGGCAAATGTACCATCTGATCTTCACGCAATAGTAAAATTCGCAAGATATACTCCACCTTTTAACGTTATTAATATGACTGATTTTGGCTTCTGGGATCTTAAGAAAGCTGCAGATGAGTATATTAACACAAGCAAATTAAATATTAGTAAGGCTGCAATATTAAAGATTAATGCATCGGATCCCACGCTTTTAAAAATGAAAACATCCTTTTCCGACATTCAACAATGGAGTGAAATCAATGTCTTAAAGAAAGGAAGAGCTGTTAATGATATTAAAAATGCTCAGTTATTGAAACTGCCACCAGAAAGCAAAGTGTCGCAAAATAAAATGATTTCACTACGAAGCATGCTTCCTTATCTCTAGAATAAAGAACACCAACGTTTTTATAAAAACTTACTTGGAATTCATGAAACAGAGAC
This sequence comes from Polydrusus tereticollis, assembly GCA_963920685.1. Classification (NCBI taxonomy): domain Eukaryota; kingdom Metazoa; phylum Arthropoda; class Insecta; order Coleoptera; family Curculionidae; genus Polydrusus; species Polydrusus tereticollis. The sequence goes on from OY987330.1 coordinate 68,157,431, forward strand.
CTAAAAAGTGTTTTTTTTTTAATCGATTTACTAGAAAGACATAAGGCACTTAGGCCTTTTCCTGTTTTTTGTTTATAAAATTGTTTCTATTTAAGCAAAAAATGATTTTTTTAAAACTTTTTCTTAAAAAAAGCTGTTTGGCTTTGTATTTAACACTATTGTTGCTTACTTGATTAATAAAGTTTAAATACAACAGAATAATTTTGATTTTATTTCTATTTTCTTGATTATCTCAAATTTTTCGTTTTGGCACTTAGGCCCTTTCTTATTTCCACTCTTCAATTTTTCTTTCTATTAGCTGATGGACAACATATGCTATTGTTTTTCGCGTTGATGTCGACTTGTCTGGAAATTCTCTGTGATATTCAGTTCCAGATCGCAATTTTCCATTTAAGTAAATGAAATAAACGAATCATGTTCAATTTGTCTCCATTTTGACACTAATTGCGATAACCTTCTGAAATGTGACAAGTCTCCGAGACATGCATTCAAATTTTGGTATTTACGACAAATTTTGAATTTCCCTGATAACAAATTTGATTTACTTACAATTTTTTTGTATCTTTTCTAATAACCCCTGTAGGTAGGTGGCAAAATATACTGGAAAGATATAGCGAAAGTCAGAAGTACTATTTATACTCTTTCAGAACCTTGCATTTATATTGCAGACTTTACCTACCTAGGATAGGGTGCATTTCAAAAAAATATTCCTAATTATCCAGGGGGCTCAAAAACGTGTGATGCTATCATGTTACATTTTTTTAGATTACATGTTACATATTTTCTTGCTTATTTGAGTGCATCTTATGATTACCTATGTTTAACCAAATTTTAACTGATTTTTAATATTTTACCTATATGAATTATTTATACATCCTTGCATATAAAAACACGAAACATTAAACTATACACCAACAACCTCGCTGGGCAAGCCCATTTTGATACCGGCAATATACCGGGTAAGGTTGCAAGCTCGAAGTCAAGTTCACATGGTATTATAAATACAAACATTTTATATTTAATACACAGTATTCAACTAACTACGGATATACTCATTTACCTTAACCAAACCCAGCAATAGAGGCAGATAGAGATGCCTTTTTGTACATGATCCTTCGAACCGGATAATAGAAGCTTAGAGATGTCCTATTGTACATGGTCCTTCGGGCAAACTGAGCAAAACATATGGTAAAGCAAAACTACCAATCCTACCTAAAGAGCCCAGACCTCAAGAGAAAGTAACCAACCACATCAGCCCTTCCCGAAGATCACAAGACCTCAAGTGGAAATAATCAACAAAATTAACCATTTCCAAAGAGCACTAAACCTCAAGTAGGAACAATCAACAAAATCAACTATTCTCGAAGAGCACAAGATCTTAACTTGAAGCAACTGTACATGCCAAATACGTGGTTACATATCACCAACAACGTCACTCGAATAACCCAGACGTTTAATGGCATTAAGGATTACATCCCATTAAACAACACCGGCATCCTACAAGTTAGGTTAGTTCAGGTTAGTACAGAACTTTGGTCAGGCCGGTCCTGACTTATGGTGTGCCAACATGGTGCATGATAAGCAGGACCGCGTATAACAGATTCCAGATATTTTAGAACAAAGCTTTAAAAATCATTGTAGACGCTCCGAGGTATGACTTTAATTGAATTTTACAATAAAATTATTACAAACTACTACAGACGTACGGACATTGCTACTAACTCGCTTATTAGACAAACACACATACATTCTCAGCCAGGCTCCACTTATAAGTACCCTAAGAATTGGCTACCTCCAGTTAGAGTTACGAGGTACCGAGTTGGAGGGCTCGATGAAATATAATAATATTTTAGACAAGAAAACCAATTTCGAAAAGAAACAGTGATGACATCAGCAAAATTGACGCACTCTCAAATGACATTATAATTAGGGCATTGCCCAAACCAATTTTTTATGTGAAGTTCGGCCCACAGATCATTGAATAGAAGTTAAAGGCATAAATAAAGCCCGACTTGGAAGACAAGGAAGATCACAATGCTTAACCAACATCTTTTTTATTTCATTTGAGGTTTAATAGCCTTATTAGCCAAGTGTGATTAATACGAATTATACAGGGTGTCTAGCATCTCAAGTCAAATTTTAAAGCACTTTATTTTTCAATTGCAATTATTCAATTAATTTCAGTGCATATTTTTAATAATGTGTTTTTTCTCAGATATTCGTCTAAACCTATTAGGTATATATTGTGAAAGTAGGTATTAAACTTTAATAGTTTTAGTAATAACCTTTCATAATAATAGATAGTAATATAGGTAATAATAACATATTATAAATAAGCATTTTTAAAAGCATTGACTAGAGTTTATGTCCCATATGTACTTCGGTCTCTTGGAGGCACAAGCGAAGACGAGTATCAGAAATGACCTTGCTACTCCTCGTAGTGGGTCGGTTGTAAGGTTTTGTAATGCATTTAGGATCCTTTGCTGCATGTTTTCTCGTGTGGTTGGGAGTTCCTGATAAACTATTTCCTTAACGTCGCTTCACCAAAAAAATTTAATTTAGTTTAGTCGGGTGATCGGGGCGGCCACTTACTGGGCTTCCCCTTCCAATCCACCGATTTAGGTAGGGTGGGTTGAAATGACCGTTGACTTGTAATTAATAATAAGCTAAGCAATTGATTTTGCAAATAATCGAGATACGTAAGGCCACAATATGTTCACCAATAAACCCCCGTCCCCTCCCCGCCCTCACTAAAGCCAAAATAGGCTCTTGTCACTTATCATAAATTCTATTGCCAGTAAATTCTTTTTCACAGCCACCTTCGCCTTTGTATTAATTAAAAGGGCTATTGGAATAATTCAAAAAACTAATTTTCTGCAAATAACTAACTGTTAATGCGTTCGAAACTGGGATAGGGTTATTATTAGAAAAAAAATTGTCTTTTAATTCCGCATCGAATAGCATATACATACAGTGAGTCCCAGAAGTAATGTCAGAATTCATTTAAAAATTAGCGGGGTGTTTTTTGGAAAAACGATCGTACCCGTCTATTTTAGTTTCTTAATGTGTTTTTTTTTATGATAAATTCATGTACACAGGGTAGCTCAAAAATAAGTTACGACTATCAACTTCATTTTTTCAAATAAAAATATCTATTTTTTATTTATTTTTTGAATTTTGCATCGAGTTCTAAGTATGTTTCATGTACCATATCCTATACCTAAACTCAACAGTTACCGAAAAAATTACGATTGAACATATCAATAAGTAAGACCTGTTTATTTAAAAAAAGAGAACAACAAATCAAATTAAATGTTGAAAATATGCGCCATTTACGGCTTGACAATATCCAAAGCGATCAATAAACTGTCTTTGCACGTTTTCAACCATGTCCGGAGCTATGACACGGATCCTCTCTTTCAACTTCTGCAGACTGTATGGCCTGTCAACAAACTCTTTCGATTTGAGGTAATCCCACGAAAAGAAGTCCAGCGGATTTAGGTCTGCCAACCTAGCTAGCAGACCATTCGATAGGTCCTCTCCTTCCTATCCACCGATTGGGAAAGGTTTCATCCAAAAATGTACGCACAGTGGCAGCATAGTGCGGAGGAGCACCATCTTGCTAGAACATCAGTTCTGGATCAAATTGATTCGGAAATAAAGCCACTAATGCTGGAATTAATTTAAGTTGGATAAATTCGAAGTATACTTGTCCAGTTAAAGACTGTTAAAAAAAATGGATTCCACACCACACATTTGTTTTTTGAGGGTATTGGCTGTGAACCTTCATCATCCAATGCGGATTTTCTGTCGCCCAATAACGACAATTTTGTGTGTTCACTTTACCATTCAAACAGAACGTAGCATCATTGGGAGAAAATAATATTATTTACTAAATTACTATCTAGATTGAACATATTTTGCATGCGTTCACAAAACTCATTTCGCCTATCGAAATCATCTTTAAATAACTCATGCACAAAACGTCAAGTTGATTATTTTCATCTCGAACAGGACGACCATATTAAGGCTAATCTGTAATGTGGCCAAATTCTCTAAATTTCACCTCTATTCTGCTCACCACCTTTTGACATACGGGAGGACAATCAGAAAGAATTTAATTGAATAATTAAGCGGTTTCTATTTGAGTACGTGTTCTATCACCAAACCCAATCATGCATAGAATTTCAATTTTTTCTCGTTCCGTTAACTTCACCATTGTGGAAACTGCAACTTTGCAACTACGCTCGACAATTACTTATTTTAAGTAAAATTGTCATACACTTGGGACTAAACGGTGGCAAGTCGACATTCAGAAATACCAGAATTGAAAAAAAAATAAACACACAATGTTGCTCTATTTACAAATAAATCGTCAAAAATACGGTCTTACTTATTGATATACTCAATCGTAATTTTTTTAATGACTGTAGAGTTTAGGTAGAGGACATGGTACACAAAACATACTTAGAATTCGATGCAAAATGAAAAAATGATTTGAAAAATGAAGTTGATGGTCGTAACCTATTTTTAGACTACCCTGTATTATACATAATTTTAAATGAATTTAGACATTACTTCTGGGACTTACTGTATAAGGGCTAAAATTGAAAATAATAAAAATAGGGCTTTCATTTATTAAAGTGTACACTAAATTGTGAACACCGTCTATAATTTCAAACTTTAAGACTCTATTAAATAAATACCTTATGGTATAATTTTGTTAAAATGATTATTTACCAAGAAATATTTAAAAAATTATTTACATTAAAAAAATATAAAATTGAAATGAAAACATAATATGTATACCTATTATTGGAAACAAACGATTTGAAAATATTTTTGAAAATGCTTTAACTTGTTAATTAATTAGTTAATTAATATTATTGTAGATATTTTACATATTTTAATCTTTCTCGGAATTTTATTATACCAGGTATTATTTTATATTCGCACCTTTTTATACAAAATTGTTTTTAAATATTTACAATTTTAACTACCTACTTATTTAAATAAATAATAAACCTATTATTATTATTATTATTATATGGCATGTAACCTAAAAAAATATATCATCATGATGCCACACTTTTTTGACTTAGGTACCCTGTATAAGGAAAAACATTTGCCGAAAATGCGCCCTAGAATACAAATAAAGTCTGCAAATCTTAGTTTAATTAATAACTGAGCTATAAAGTATAAAGGTGACATGCAGGACCCTTACTACCTATATAAAGTAATATAAAAAAATTACCTGGTAACTAAATTGTCTTATTACTTTATATAGTCTATTAGCCTCTTCTGCAAAATACTCAGCCTGAGTAAAAAGATCTTGTGTAGTCTTTAAGGGACCCTCTCCTTTCGTAAACTGATACATCGAGAACGCCATGGAAGACATATTTTTGGCTCTCTTAACAATATCATTGTTTTCCTACAATAAAATGTGAAATACAGTTTAAAACTATTTTCACTGCATTAAGATACTAAATAAAATAAATTATTTTTACTAACATCCATTTGGGCTGAATTATTTTCTTGCCATTTTTCAGTTTCGGCATCCATTTCACTTGTTGCTAATTTCATTTCCAGCCCAGATTTGGCAATTTTTTCTTGTTCTTCTGTATCTAGTCTCACAGCCTTAAGAGGTTTGGAGGTTGTGCCATGTTTCTACAAAGAAAATAAAGTAAATAATAAAGTAAATAATCTTTATTCGTATAATCCAGAGAAATACAATTTCTATATGGATTCAGCCTTTGATTACAATATAAACATTTAAAACAGAAATAGCTTATATAACGAAGGCACTATACGGGGTGTCGGTATTACTAGCAAGGCTGCCATACTCTTATTGAGGCACATATCAATTTCGAATTTTAGGAAGTTCCACGGTTGGGTCTGATGCACATTTTAAATATTAAACCAGCTGACTTCACTGGATTCTACGTAAAATTCTACATAAAAACGTGTATCACGTTCTATACGTAGATAGTAGATATGCTTGATACTTTGTGAGTAAATTGCGATAGAAAATTGTCTTTAAAATTATACTGTTTATTACTATTACAACAAATTTACTTCCGGTTAAACTGGAAGTGCTACAAAAATTAGCGAATTACTCCGAAAATTTTTATGAAACACCCTTATTACGACTAATAAGGGGTATTACATTTGAATTCTGCTTTTACTTTCTTTAAGTTTTTTGTATGCATACCCTATGACAAAACCTAATAGTGCTTGAGATATCGGCAATTACAGAAGTTGTTTTGCAAAGTCATAAATTCAACACCACAGTGAGCTAGTAAGTTAAAAACCAAAACAAAATTAGCACCATATTATATTTCATCATAAATTAAAATAAATGTTCATCGTTATCATCGCGATAACCGTTAGTTATTTCTTAAAATTCGCGTAATTCATTTTGCATTTGAAGCTGAGTACCTAACAAAGAGGATAAGGACAGTACCTAACAGAGTCTACGGCTCGTGTGATTCTGTTTTTAATTATCCAGTTAATTCTAAAATTTTGTTTAAAATGAGCCCAATAAAAAAAAATTAAAGGGGAGTAGGTGCGGAGGTGACCAACTAGCAGCACAATGAAACACTTAGCAACAACTACATAAACACCAAAATCTATCACATAGAGAGATACTTAGAAAGGAGAAAAATAACATATGAACTGAGGTTTTTATAAACCCTTAGTGGAACCAACGGGATGAAAACATATCGTAAGATATAAAAAAAAGTCCTCAAAGTACGCCGTGGAATTATTCACGTATGTCTTGAATTTACTTTTGAAAGGCAACCTAGATAAAAGGTAAAGAAGAATGAAAAATAGGACTGTCAAGTTCTCAAGATTTTATCTCTAAGAAAATTACATTATTTTCATTGTCATATAATAGTACAAAATAAAAAGAAATATAAAAATTTAAACTAAATTAATGAGCCCACTTTCTAGTTCCAAATATGTTCTCCTTCTTTTTCCTAGCAGAATCGAAAACATTGGTGTGCACTTGGGGGGAGTTGTTAATCTTCTCAAATTTATTTGTAATTCTAGCAGCTTCATTTTCTTCTTGCTGAAAAACTGCGCGAGTCCAGCCCATACCCAAAAAAGGCAAGAAGACCTTGCCAAACAACTATCGTCCAGTCGCATTGCCTTCGGTTATATAAAAAGCTATGGAGAAGGCTATCAATGAAAAATTATTAAAGTACCTGGAAGGCTTCAACAATATTAGTGACCGCCAGTATGGATTCCGTAAGTCTAGATCAACGGCAGACCTTCTCGCTTATGTTACTCACGTTTGGAAAAACGCAATAGAACATCATGGGGAGTTCCGGGCGGTAGCACTGACGGATTTCTTTCAGACACATTTAACATAGGCCGGACTCCCTCAAGGTTCTATATTGTCGCTCACCCTCTTTTTATTATACAATAACGATCTTTTGGAAAAACGAAAGATCCTATGTATAACTTTGCTAATGACAGCATACTTGTTTCATCTTTTACTTTGGATGCTCGGATATCGGCTGCCAATGCACATCTTTATAGGCAGGAAGAGGTCTCACATCTCAACAAAGACCTGGAAGAAATTCTGTCTTGGGGTGACGGTAACCAAGTAGAATTTAACGCTAAAAAGACCCAGGTGGCAGTTTTTTTCTAAAAAAGTTTAATGTTGAAGAACCGGATATAGTCATGGCGGGACACTCGATTCCCTTAGCTTCATCAATTCATTTATTGGGCGTTAATTTGGATAGTCATATGCCTTGGCATAGTCGCGTTGCCGCCACTGCTAAGGCAGCCTCGCAGAATCTTGGAATACTTTTTCGAACTAAGAAGCTCTATACACTCCAACAACTTTTAATGCTCTATAAAGCCTAACTTCGACCAGGATCAGACAAATAACCTGGAAAGCCTTAAACATCGAAGACAGGCTGGCGACCTGAGTCCATTTACAAGTATTTTCATGGCAAGTGAGCACTGAGGTTGTTCGCTTGATTCCATCTAAAGCGGTGCATGGTAGAAATACACGACGAGCCACTGCAGCCCACCCGTACGTGGTTAATGTCCCTTGAACGACACTGTTTAAAAATTATTTTTTCCTCTGGAGAACGTCATCACTCTGGAACGACCTCCCTGATGCCGTGTTCCCCGACGAGTACTCTTTAAACTTTAAAGATTCAAGGCCAACGTAAATCATTTCCTGCGCACACGCACCGCTCGCAGAGCGCCCTAAAGGATTGGTTCTGCAGTACTGTGCCTTATTATAAAAAAAAATTTGTTAATCAGATTGATTGCCTGAGGGCCGTTTATGCAACGGGGTTAGAACTCTCAAAAATCATCTACTTGAAATTATTGCAATAATTAATTGTGTTAAATGGACACTCAACGACTAAATCGAAAATAATGGGTTTATTTGACTTACCCCAGGTCGAGGCAGTGACATATACACTTGCTTTTCGGGCTTGCCTTGACTGGAATCCAAAACATCTTTCACAATTGTCGTAACATCAGATAACAACCACTGGTACATTTCGGCAAAAACGTCAAGGTTTTCTTGGGAAATCTTACTTTCCGGATGTAAAGATAGAGTTTTTGCTGCTGTAACAACTTGAGGTCCATACACTCGCAGATTTATTTCCGTGAACTTTGCGGAGACTTGTAGAGTTTCAGATACGGCGACATGGCGTAGAAGCTTACACACCTACGTACAAGAAAAAAATTAGAATTGGAAAATCATCAAGCCGCGGGGTAGAGTATTACCCCATTTTGGAGATATTCAGAGTGTCCAAAATACGGTGGGCCACTATTGCTATATCCGAAACGGCAAGAGTTACAAGGTCATTTAAATTAGAGAAAAGTTGCCTTTTTTAGTGATTATTTATAACGTGCTTGCAGTGTGTGCAGTTTTTAGTTTAGAGATATTACAGGGAATGTGAAAATTCCTCGATTTTTTCTCGAACTACATACCTTGAAAACCACTGAATTCATCAAAGCTTGTTTAATACAAAAAAGTTATTGCTTTTCAGTCTCTACCAAACGCACTTAACGTTTTCTTAAAATGACATTTGACGTTTAAGTTATTGCGACCAACCAAAGTAATTTTTAATACTGACCGGGAATTTTTTTTCCATATATCGGAAGAGGATCCAATTTGCAATTCAACAGTATATAATACAATTATATTTTCTGATGTTTCGAGACGTAAAATGCATCATCAACATTTTTTCTTATAATAATACGGTTCTGTCCTTTAGTGTTTATAGTCAGAACTTATCACATCTTAATTATCGTGTAACAATTGATATTTATTTGACTTAAAACCGATTAAAAATAATTGAAAATGTTTTTTTTACCAAAGTTTAAAAATTATACCTAATACAGTCCCATAACGATCCAAATTTCAAAAATTCTATTAAAGTAGAATTTTAAGAAACTGCTCCAGAAATTTAAAAAGACAGTTATAAAAACAACTAGTCCAAGTGTTGGAAATGGCGACCATTACTTTGTAAGCACTTTCGCGGTTTGTTGATAACCTTTTTTTGAATTCTTCGTAATGTTGTAGCTGTAATTTTGTTACATGCCTGTTGAATTATTTCAGTTAAGTCATTGAAATCACGAGGCATGTAAAAAAGTACCAATAATGCGGTCACATTTTTGAGGTCAATTATACATGATGTTTGGTAAAATGAAGAAAAATATCTTGAAAAATCTTCAAAACAAAGACACGTAAATGCTTTACAATTTTGTCCCTATCCACGCCAAAACCATCAACAGGTTGTAGAATTATGCGTTAATAAAATATTAAAAAAAGAAAAAACAGAAGGCATGTTACATAATGTATTGGGCCAAAGAAATGGATCAGTTATTCAGAACCAGAACTACAATACATAACAGTTAGTACAAGATATCACCTACTTTTTTTGAACCAACACATGTGTGATTGGTATATATAAATTAATTAAAAATATATTTATTACTTTTAAAAGGTGATTAGGAAATTCATTTACATTACACATTAATAATTAGCCGCAAGTTGGTATTTTAACACAAGCTGCAGCAATATTCAGGATAAGAGCTCGTGCCAGGGGAGTTAAATCTGGTGAGGGCGCTGGCCAGTATATGGGTCGGTTGTTGCCAATTCAATGGCTGGGTTTAAAGTTGTTAAAAAAAACCTTGTACAACGACGGCCTCGATATGCTGTCACGTCATACTGTTGAAAGTACAGGAAATTTCTTATTACGAGAGGAAGGTTGTCTAGAAGATCTTGAAATGTGCCTGTTAAAATATTAAGATACATTGCGCCATTCAAATGTTCGTTAAAAGAGAAGGGGCACACTACTATTGTATCTAGTACCCTGAGCCATACTTTTATGCCGAATCTTTCCTGAGAAGCAATCTCGCGGTGGAAGTGTACAATCTGTTGGGTGATAATGAATATTTCGATTGAACCACCCGTTGTTGCAAAATCTACTTTCGTCAGACCACAATATTTTCTTTCAGATATCAGGATCTTCTCGTCGCCGCTTCAAAACCCAACGGCAAAAAATACGTCTCCTAAGATGATCAGCCGGTCTTAAGTGCTGCACTTTTCGACAGCGATAGTGCCTAAATTTGTTTCGACGTAATATTTTTTTAGTTGGCAATTTTGTGATCCCGGTTTCTATTTCCCTGAGTGACACCTCATCTTTGTTAATATTTTTCTAATGTACGTACCCTAAAAAAATTAGGTATGTCAAGGTAAATTTAAAAAAAAAACATTAATTGTATAAGTTAAGTAAAATACTTAATACATTGACCTCGTTAGCGTCGCCTTCTATTGTGCTAGTCGCATGTCTTTTATTGTGATTCTTAAAATATCCATTTTATCGCAAATTCCTTTATAGTCTTCCAAAAATCTTAGCGTTCGGAATTCTTCTTCCTGTATTCAAATCCTGATATATTTGGATGGCATTGTTAGCGTTACGAAACGCTCTGATATAAACAACTAACATATGTCTCATTAGAAAACTTTATTTTAATACTTTATTAAAAATCGCCACAGTTTATAATAAACTGTCATAATATTAATTTGATACAGACCTAAAATAGGTATAGTCTATCTTTAAATAATGCGAGGTAATAAATTAATCAAAACCGTCTTCTCCATGGGCGTGCAACATATCTCGGCACGTATAGATTTAAATAAGCCTGAATTCTTAAATTTGTGCAGAATTATAGTATATTTCAAAAAGGTGTACAGTAATAAAATGGGAAATTCCGTCCAGTTCGGCCCAATTTCGGTGTCGGCCATAAGCGCAGGTAAACTTTGTGCATTAAATTATTTATGATAACTAACCAAAAATTTTAGAGAATTAGGTTAACGGGTATTAAGATAAAATAGTATTGTTTCTAATATTAAAATTTCAAGTAATTGCGTAAGAGGATTAGGAAAGGTATGTTTTCTGGCCTGAAGTGTCAAAATCGAAATATTGTATAGGGATTAGTTAGGTAGTAGATTATAAAGTTACGTTTTGCGTTTAACAGGTACCATTTAACAGGTACTGAGTTTGGCTGTGGCCTCTTTGGCTGGATCATATAAATAGGTGGTAATTTGGAACAAACTTCATATATCGTGTGTGTGTATGACCTTAATAAGTATATTTGTTTAGTTTAACGCATCAGTATTTGCTGTTAAGCCGTATATAGTGTTCACAGTATTATAGGATTAGTAATAAAATGGCGACATTCACGCCAACAAAAAGATGTTCCAATAATTCTCCACTATCAGTGAATGAAAAAGTTATTATTTTAAATGTACATGATTGCATAAAATACGATTATCCGAATTTAAGTATACAAGAAACTGTCGACCGATGTTGCTAAATGACTGGAGTTGGAAAGTCCACCGTTTTTAAATTATTGCGGGAGAGAAAGACGGCAGGTCAAGTGGAACCTCCCAAGACAAGTCCAGGCAAAGTAAAAGTCCTTGATGAAGACACCAAAAGTGTAGTTCAAAGAAAAGTTCACTCTTTTTATTTTGAAAAAGAAATACCCACCCTAGATAAGATTCTAATGGAGCTTGGCCAGGATGACAGTATTCTGTTTATAACTAGAAAACTTTTATGGACCACTTTAAAAATATGGATTTTGTCTGGGAAAAGCATAACCGTAAATCACTTTTACTGGAAACGATAAAATTGTTTGCTGGTGACGAAAATACGTGAGAAGTATAAAGCAGTACAGAAGAGAGCAGAAGAAAATCTTTTATCTTGATGAGACGTGGATTAATGAAGGTTATATAGTACCAAAATTGTGGCAAGACTAAAATATAACCAGTGCTCGCCAAGCTTTCATGGAAGGCCTCTGAACAGGTATTAAGGTGCTTTCAGGTAAAGGGAAGATACTAATAATGGTCCATATTGGAAGCGAAAACGGATTTTTAAAAGAAGGATTGCTAATCTTTCAGTCGTTAAATACTCGTTAAATATTCGAATGTTTTTGAGGACTATTTTGGTGAAATGATAAAATATCTTCCAGCTGATTCAGTAGTAGTTATGGATAACGCAAGCTATCATTCACGTCGCACAGAGAATTCATATTGGATAAAACAAGAAATTATCGACTGGTTAACCACCAAAAGTAATAAATTTGAAGATAATTTGATAAAGAAGGAACTATTAGCTATAGCAAATTTACACAAACATCGTTTTATGAAATATGCCGTAAAAGATATAGCAGAAAAACATAGTGTAACTGTGCTGCGCACACCGCCATATTATTGCGAACTAAATGCTATAAAATTTATATGGGCGCAAGTGAAAGGATTTGTAACAAGACACAACACGACATTCAAAATAAAAGACGTAAAGCTACTGTTTGATCAAGCCATTAAGGAAGTGACACCAGAGAACTGGAGAAAAGCAGTCCCTCATATCATTAAAGAAGAGGAGAAAATGTGGGATATTGACCACCTGATCAATCGAACCGTCGACCCGTTAATTATAACGTCAAGAGGAGATCATAGTTCCTCAGATGACGAAAAATATTATGATTTTTTATAATTTCATTTCTGTATAATGTATTTTGTATTTTTTTATAATGTTTAATAAAAAATAAGTGTACCTAATACTATGTACGTAATTTCTAAATTTTATTCTGTTAAAATAAAATTATTTACTTTTTACGAGTATATAATTTAATTTATTATAATTATTTTTACGAGTATAATTTAATTTCTGTATAATGTATTTTTTTAAAAATGTTTAATACAAAATAAGTGTAGCTAATACTATGTACATAATGTCTAATTTTTATTCTGTTAAAATAAAATTTTTTCGTTTTTACGATTATCTTACCGGCACGCCTTTGTCACACCATTTTCAGTGTTTGTGAATGGATAACAATAGGCAAAACCCATAAATTGACCCAAGCCCGGGTGGTACTACCTGCACTTGATGAAAAGAAAAAATTTTGCAATGAAATCAATGCCAAATTATGAAAGTGGCTTAAATATTCGTTGGGTCACTCTGTAGTCCCTTTGCATACCTAATGAACTTTTATTACTCTACACCTTCTTGAAATAGACTATAGTATACTCCGACACAAGGTAAATGGTCATGACATCACCTGCTTTATAACGATCGGGCGGCTTTACCTACCATAAACCAATTAAGGGCTGGTTTGTAAGCGTTTCTAAGTAACAGGGAGGTATTTTGTTTTAATTATACCTGTCGACACATTAGAAGAATAGAAAATAAAGAGGGGTGGAACTTCTACGTATGACACCCTGTATAATAAAAATTATATATTACCGCTTACTACTTTTACGCATATTAATAATTAACGTCAAAGTCAGCAATACACAATAAATTTTTGTACATATACAAGCATTGTTTCAATCTTCCTACTACCACCCTGGACCGAAATGATTTATTTGTCAAGATAGAAGGACAAGTAGGTATAAAGTATAAAGGGATTAGTTGTTTGTTGTACTATTTTTTACGATTCGTCGGCGTATCTGAGGCCATCTTGAACCGGTCATCGACCGTACGGTTTTTAATCGTGCGGTCTACCGACTGGGGAGTGTGAAACGACACCTTCATCCTACGAGATATCCGATCTCATCCGGCCTGTCCTGCGTGAATAGGATGGTTTTGATGTCGATTCATTTTACACTCTTCCCTAAGACAAGAGCGCGCGGAGTTTCCCAAGCGGTCACCCATCCAAGTACTAACCGCGCTCGACACCGCTTAACTTCGGTGATCTGACGGGAACCGGTACTTTATGTGTCGCTAGACCCTTGCCAAAGGGATTAGTTAGTCATGACCATTTACCTTGTGTCGGAGTATACAAGTATCGACATTAAATTCAAATTTTGTCTTCAAATATTTACTTTAATATAATTATGTACCATTTACCTGGAATTTTAGAAAGCAATTTTGTCAAAACTAATTAAAGTCTAGGTATTTATTCCGTTTCTGTTCTAATCATTTTATTCCTTTTTTTTTGTACATAATCCTGGTTACCTGTTTGCTAATTATGTGGTTATTATGCCTTTATGGGTGCCTCTATTAAAATAATACACCTATTTATATCTATACATACCTACCTTAAGTGTTTGTTTCTCAGTGAAACTAGTCAAAGTGTGGAGTGTCAATGTTCTTTTTGTTTGTTCTCTTAATTAATTATGGAGAATTTTTGACAATTGTCTAAACGCCCGAGAGTCGGTCCACGTACAGTAAATGAAAAAAAATATATTCTTAACTGTTACGATTTTATTAAAAGTAAGAATACGGATTTGAGTGTCGACAATGCAGTGCAATTTACAGCAGATATGCTTAACGTTGGGAAAACAACAATATATAAACTTTTAAAAGAAGAAAAAAGTGTTGGCGTCAAACCTCCAAAAACTTCTCCAGGACGACCAAAACTTGAACTGGATGGCGTTTTAATGCAGAGAATAAGGCTAAAAGTTCATAGTTTCGTTTTAAAAAAAGAAATTGCCACGCTGGACAAAATTTTGTTCTGAATCCGAGAAAACCAGGACTACCCATTTATGTGTATAAATACGCTTTGGAAATTATTAAAAAAAATGGGCTATCGGAGAAAAAAAAACATAATAGGCAATCGATTTTAATAGACAGAGGCGATGTCGTCTGTTGGAGAAAAATTACTTAAGAAGCATCCGAAAAGCCAGAGAAGAAAACAAAAAATATTTTACCTAGACGAAACATTACTAAATTTTGGCAGGATGAAAATATTAAAAGTTCAAGGCAAGCTTTTTTGGAAGGATTGTTCACAGGATTAAGACCGCCATCTGGAGAAGGACAACGACTTATCATAACCCATACTGGAAGTTCTGAGGCGTCGTTAAAGGCGGTCTACTGATGTTCCAATCTAAAAATACAGGAGACTAACACGAAGATATGAATGCCGATGTCTGAAGAATGGTTCAAGCAAATGTTAGATCTTATACCAAAAGATGCGTATTGGATAATACAAGTTATCACTCTAGGCTGACGGAAAAATTACCAACAAGTGCACGGCCTAAAAGTAAAATAACAGAATGGCTAAGTTTAAGACAAATATAATTTCCATTAGAGTCCTTAAAAGAAGAACTATTGGTACTAGCCAATTTACATAAAAATGCTTTAAAAAATATGTAGTCGATGAAATGGCAAAGTTACGAGGAATGTCTGTGCTCAGACTCCCTTCTTATCACTGCGAATTAAACCCCATCGAACTTATATGAGCTCAAATAAAGACAGATGTCGCCAGCAAAACACGACTTATAAAATGGTGGATTTAAAAAGACTCCTTAATGAAGCTATGGGTAAAATCAGTGCGGAAAAGTGGAAAAAGTGTATCGATCATGTTATAGAGGAAGAAGCCAAAATGTGGCAGGTAAATATAATAATCTAAGAAATGGTTGAGCCGCTTATTATATACGATATTAATAAAACTTTATCTTCCGAATCGGACTATGATTAAGCCATAATGGCAAAATATTATTCGATTTTTGAAAATGCTTTATTTGTAAGATTCTATATTATAACTTGTTTTTGTAATTATATTATGTAAAATAGTACCACCCATTGTTATTAATTTATTAGTTAATACGATTTTTTAAATGTTTTTCACAGGTATGTTATAAATACAAATATAATATAATACAATTTTAGGATAATAGGCATGTTCAGGGTGGACCTACCTAAATAATGCTTATTATTTGGATCCTTTAATGTAAACACAATAGATTTTAAGGGATGGTGTTGAAATTGTTCTTGATACCCCGGTATGCGTTTTGCATATTTTGTGAGCATTTATTACTTCGCGCCATTTAAAGATATACTATATCAGCAACTAGTTTCTTCAATTGTTTTCAAGCCTGCTTCTGCATTTTTTTTTAGCTTTATTAAAAAAACATTTTCAATAATTACTTTTAATCGGTTTTAATATATAAATATCAATTGTTACACGATAATTGAGATCTGATATGTTCCGACTATAAATACTAAAGGGCAGAACCGTATTAAGGCCATTTATAAGAAGAACTATTGATGATGGATTTTACGTCTCCAAACATCAGAAAATATACTTGTGTCATATACCGTTGAATTGCAAATTGGATCCTCTCGAGATATGAAAAAAAAAATTTCAGGTCCGTTTTACAAATTACTGAGTTGATAGCAATAACTTAAACGTCAAGCGTCATTTTAAGAAAACGTTAAGTGCATTTGGTAGAGAATGAAAAATCATAACATTTTTGTATTAAACAAGTTTTGATGAAATCAGTGGTTTTCCAAGTATTTGGAAAAAAAATTGAGAAATTTTCACATTCCCTTTAATATCTCCAAAACTAAAAATTATTTGGCAACACTATAAGCACATCGTAAACGATCACTAAAAAAAGGCAACTTAAGCTTTACCGTTTCGAATACAGCAATAAGTGCCTCACCGTATTTTGGACGCCCTGTATTTTTTAGCCTGCAGATAACACCAAGTTGTAGATCGCTTTATTATTTTAGGTGTATGTCAGCACGCTGCTATACAGGAAAATTTTTGATTTTACATTGAGAAGCTTCTAAGTACCTCTAACATATGGTCTATCGAATCTTGGAATTCATCTGACGTGTGTTGAAGTCTATCTATCTCGCATAATACCGCTTGTTGTCTAATTTCAACTACCATTTCAAGACCCTGTTTGGTTGCCGTGCTTAAATCTTGTGCTTGATGAATTGCCGCATTCGCTAAAAATCGCGAGAGATCCCGTGCTGAATTTATACATGCTTGAACTGACTCTTCTACTTCAGGACAATTTGCTGCTTCTTCAAATCCAATTTGTACCTAAAAAGGTTTATTGCTTATGATTTTAATTAATTTCGCCCTTTCTGGTCATGATGGTTATTGATACACCTACCACACTTGCATAAAGACCTAACAGATGATCCATCTCAGCTTTTAATCTTTCACTGGATTCTAGAATAGCTTCTCTATGTTCATGGCTAGTGTAGGCACTATCAGTGAAGTCCTGAGTTCGTTCCAGTACTGCTTCTAATGCTGTTGGAAGGGTTTCCTGACAAGAGGCATCTACAATCGAATAAAGTATATAGTGTACAATTTAAAAGTAGAAACTCTAAAAAAAAGTTTGTAAAATTGGAGTGGTTTTACATGTACTATTTCCGCCCTGCATAAATATTAGAACAAAAACTGTAGTAAAAGTAAATAAAGTAGTAGTTTTTTTAAGATGGACAATTTTGATTTTTCAGAAAAAATGGCATACATACATTCGTCTAGTTATACCTATACGCGTTTTCACCGTTTATGCAGTAAGATTTTTGACAGTTTGATAAATTTATTCTGATATAATCACAATACGATAATCTATGTATTGAAACACCTAAACATGTTCGTTTTTATCAATAAAAATACAAGATTAGTTTAATATTTAAGTTTTCAAATGTAAGGTCTATCTCAGTATATATGTAACAGGCCACCCTGATGTGACGTCACTAGTATAGTAAATAAACAGGGATGACAACGATATATCGATGTTTTAAATTCCAATATATCGAAGCATCTATGTAATAACTGGAATATCGAACCCCATTCGATACGAACACGAGCTCCTGACGTTTCTCGGCGATTTATACCGCATGGGACGAAAAGATGTCAACCATCGAATCTCTCAGGGTTAGGTTAGGTTAGGTTAGAGTGGCAGACTTCTTTTGGTCTATCCAGACAGTCTCACGTAGTCCTATAAGGACCGTTGTGTTACCACACATGTTCTGCGGAACCTATCAGCATCAGCTCTTTGATGGCTAGTGCGAAGTACGGCGTAGAAGAATCTTGGCAGCTTACTCAAACCAGCCACTACTGTTAATAAATCTAGTAAGTCGACCCAGTTGTAAGCTGCTTACTTCCTCCAGATTATTGAATAATGGTTCGCCCAAGGCATTAAACCTTCTACTTGCAAGGCCAGGGCATCCACACAAGAAATGTTGAATACTTTCCTCCTCTTCTTTGTCTCTGCAACTTCTGCAGAAGTCGTTAGCTGGTATTTGCATATGTTCGGCTTGTCTACCGGACAGTGTCCGGTAACTACGGCAGTGATATTTCTCAGGTCCTTCCGACTGTGTCGTCATAACGCTGCGGTTTTCCTGTAATCAAGTAGGAGCCACAATTGCTTGATGATCCTACAGGCAATTAGCTCTGTCCACCTGCTTATTGCAAGTTGTTTGGCTGTACGATCTATCTCCTCTTTGACCGATCCCAGTGGTCTAGCCACGGTATTCTCTATTAGATCGGCGGACATGCCTGCGCCCTCCTTGGCGAGCGCATCAGCAGACTTATTGCCATCTATGCTGTGATGACCAGGAACCCAACACAGAGTGACTCGATGCCGGGCACCAAGTATGCGAAGATTGTTGCGACATCGCCTTACTAGTTTTGATTTAATGTTGTTGGAACGAATTGCCTTTATCACTGCCTGACTATCTATATAGATAGCTATTGACGCAGCTGCTCTCAGGTCTTGACGTTCCTGCAGGATTTTTACTGCTTTATCTACTGCCATCACTTCTGTATTTTCATGCTCTCAGAGAAGATACCAGCTCCCACTCCGACGTCTATTTTTGAACCGTCTGTGAAAATTGAGTGGTCTGTCTCCATTGTTAACTGATTGCCCTCCCACTCTTCCATAGTCGGAATGACCACAGAAAATCTCTCAGGGTTACGGTACTTGAAAGTATAGCACACCCCTAAATCCTATGACAAACTAAGCGCATCCTTCTGCTCTATGAACAAACTACGAACACTGATATATGAAAATAATTTTATTACCTTTCGTTATTTCTTTACATTAATAAATACTAGTTATATTATTATTATTGCCCTTACATCGAAATATTGTTCAGAAAAAATACAGTAAGTAGGTTAGTTAATGTTAATTAATAGAAAACTAATTATAGGTAATATCAAATAGAGACTGAGCGCACACTTTTTTTACAGCACGACTTTGAAATCGCGGTAACAATTCAATTTTATTTCAAGTTATCAAATTGTTTACATTGCAAAATGTATATAAAAATAAAGATATAAAATATTTAAAAATGAAAATAAAATTATAGCACCTAATGTGCCTTTTCATTTCATAGATAAACAAATAATATTAAAAGTGACCTTAGTTAACAAACAAGTATTTTACAAGACAACTAAAATCACATTCAAAGCAAAACATCACTACATGAGGGAATCATTACATGAACCGCTACGAATTCATCCGTTTTTGATCATGTGTTTCTTTATTTTTTTGTTAAATATATCCAGTGGTAGATTTTTTGGATGAAGGGGTAGCTTGTTATAAAACTCAGGACCATAAAAGATTACTGAAATTCGTGTCCTTTCCACTCGATGAAATTGCCTCCCTGCCTTGTGGGATAATCGTAATGGGATGCATTAACGTTATAACCGTAGATATTTTCGTGGCAGTACGAGAGGCATTTGTATATGATTCTGCAGGGTACCGTCATAATTCTAAGATCTTTAAAACTTTGTCTTACATCATCCCTGTACCTCAGCCCTGCTACGACGCGTACGGTCCTTCCCTGTAGCGCGAATACCTATACGCTTGGTTTGAGCTGAATGACCCCAGCCCATTATGACGTAGATAGCCACAGACTGAAACACTGCATGGAATGTTTGGAGAGGTAGTATCAGAGACAAATTCCTCAAGAAAAATATGGTTCTAGTGAAACGATCAATATAATAATAATAGTAATAATAATAATAATAATTTCTTTATTCAATCACAATAGAAAGTTAGAAAGTGGGTGGCGGTATCCAACTATAGCTGCTCATATACAACCACCCTGTAGAAAGTAATTACTAATTCTAATGGCTAAATATATATACATACATACATATTATTATACAAGTCAAAAGAGAAAAAAAAAGAATGAATGAAAAAGAGAAGGTTATCAGAAATTGTTAAAGAGTTTAGAGATATAAATGTATAAACGGATATTTTTTTAAGAGATTAATAAATACAATTTGCGAAGAACTATACTAATTATGGGTAATGGTAGAGACAATAATAATCACCTACAACCTACATTGAGAAAAATAATAAAACGTATTAAAAAGCAGTGCTACTCTCAGCGCGACCGGCGACTCGCCAGCAAAAACTTCCTTAGGCCGTGTTTCCACGGGCCACTTTTTGAAGTTGATATGGACTACAAAAAGTGGTTCGTATGTAGTCGTCCCGACCACTTCAGTGGTCCGACCCAGCCACATTTTGCAGTTATGCTAACGTTAAAATGTGGTCCGTATTGGCGCGGAAATTTCAGTGTCCCATCTCGAATATTGCTCAGATGACGACAAGAAAAAGTGGTCGCCTTGCACGTGGCCCGTGGAACAAGGATCGCGCTGCAGTTGGCTTGTGGTCAGTGGACGGACTCGGCGACTCACGGCGACATAAGTTTGATTGTGGTCGATAAAACGCTCGTGGAAAAAGGACTAAACTTTTTAGATTGCTGTAAATGGAAGTGCAAGCTGGCGACAGTAGACCACAGACGAACCACTTTTTGTAGTGGGTATCAACATCAAAAAGTGACCCGTGGAAACATGGCCTTACACCCATACAGAATGAAGACGTGCTGGCGGCAGCTCTAATGTGATCAGGTAAGGAATTGAACGTGCTAACAGCGGTATAACTAAAAGAGCGCTGAAAAAATGCATCAGTGTGTCTGGGCACACTGTACAGGTCTCTATGGCGAGTAAAAAGATTGTGCATATCAGTACGTCTAATAAGTTTATCTAGTAAATATTTGGAAATTTTGTTGATCCCAATCTTGTAGACTAGATGTAATATGTGCAATTCGAATCTCCCCTTAAGTGAAAGCCATCCCGACTCAATCAACGAGGAATCTTAAACAAGCATTCTGGAGTTTCTGCAAACTATTCCTATCCCTCTGAAGTAAGGGAGGCCAGTAAACAATATCGCAGTAACCAAGTTGAGACAAAACAAGAGAGTCTGTGAGACGAAATTTGGTAGCTGTGTCAAAGATGTCCCTATGCATATAAAAAAGTTTTAATTTGCCATACGTTTTCTGTATTAAGGATGAAACATGATCACAATATTTCAGCTCAGAATCAATCAACAATCCCAGATTTCTACATTTATTGACAGGTACTATGTCGCTGCTGTTTATAGAGATTTTAAAGAGTGGATTTTCCAGTCTACAAGATTTGGAAGTACCGAACAACATCAGCTGTGTTTTTTTTTTCGTTTAAAACTAAATTATGAGATTTGGAAACATTGGCAATAATTTTAAGATCATGATTTATTTTATCATTCGAGGGGGAAAAATAAAAATAAATTTGTGTATCGTCCGAATATTGATGAGAGTATATGGTTATCGAACTTCAATAACGGATCCAAATACACTTCAATCAGGAACACAATCTCAATAACTTTACCTCTTCAGGGTTCTCTCCCTCAGTTGCCCGCAGTGCATAGACCATACTTTTTGTTTTTGATTCATTAAGGGTACGCTTGCTTGATACAAACCATTATTTTGGGTCATTCATTCTCAAGTTCATTTATATTCACACCTCTCTCTACCACTCAGGTATCTTTTGCAAATAGTAAAATGTTTGCATTTGGCGATGCGTTGCCTATATTATCATTTATGTAGATCCAAAAATTCAAAGGCCCCAAAATCGACCCTATGGCGCGCCATGATGAAGCTCCTCCCATTCTATCCAAGTCTCTCCAGTGTAGGTTGTCTGTTACTGTTACTTCTCAGATAACTATACTTAACATAGCCGTACTTCTTTTACGAACGCCATAGCAGCGAGGTTTCTGGTTCAGTATTTCGTGGGGCACACTGTCGAAGGCCTTCGAGAGGTCGCAATACGTTGCGGTAGCATACTTACTTAAAAACAGCCAAGGTAGTAGAGGTGTTAACTCTAAAGCCTTACTGGCTTTCTGTGAATAAATCATGCTTCTCAAAGAACCCGTATAGCTACTCCTTTAAAATCCACTCGAACAACTTCGACAGAGCTAGTACCAAGGATATCGGAACCTAAGTATGTTGAATATTTTTTTTTATCGTGTGGGCGCAGTACATTTTCTATAGATCTGCGACCAAGTAAAAAATCGTAATGCGCGATCAGCCTAAGTGCATCTACCTGCGTTTGTTGTTTGTTGACTATCCTAGTAACGTCACGCTCAAAGAAGCATGGTGGCTAGCGCTTTCGCGCAGAATTTAAAAACTTAAAATTAAAATATCTAAATAGGTTATTGAGCAATCTTATTTCAAAGAAATAAAATTTGAAGTAGCTTATTTCTATCATTTAAACAACTTAAGACACTCCGAAAACAGTGAGATTGCTCTTATAAGTCTGAGATGTTGGTCTTTCATCGTCGTGTCATTTGGACAAGTTTTTAAGATTTTTTAATTTTTAAAAATCTTAAAAAATTTTTTTTTTTTTTAATTTTCTTAAAAACGGTTCACGGTGGAATATTTAAAGTTCTTAAGATGTTTGACAACTATTTAGGGTCTCCGGGGAGACAAGGTTTTAATATACTGGGTCTTCCGGTAAAAATATAGATATTAAACGATAAAGTTAAAAGTTAAAGAAACAAATGTTGACTCTTGATAGGGGTCGCAAAGCTTTATTTAATCGATTTAAACTGTCTCATGTTATATATAACGGACATTACAATGAGAAACAATACCAATGGTGTTATTTTGCCGTACGTATCGTGCCAATGCAATGGGAGCTTGGTACTATTCATTCTTATGACGTTTGAAATTTCATGCCAATGATTCAAAAATATAACTATTTTCATTAATTATTTTAGTTTTAGGTACAAAATATCTCAATTTGAATTAAAAAAAAAATTACCCATTGTCATCTTGCAATGTTCCAACAGTTGCTGTAGATGTCGCATGCAAGCATAAGCCGTCCCGCGTTCGTTCTCGAGCTCTTCTCTGTGTGATTGATGACTTGATTCGCAATTGTTCAGGTTTATAACGCCATCCTTTACAACATAATGAATAAGATCCATGGCCCTTCTCATCTGACAGAACACCGTATCCCTATTTTCCCTTGCCGAAGTACTATCGGGATGCCTGAGACAGGTCTAGTAATTAAAAGAATAAATTTTACTTGGATCTTGAAGTTCACCTATTATCAACTTTTAATAATAACAATTATGGTGGTAATACTCTCTATTTTTAAAATTGTTTGCATGAACATGATTGATAATACAGTGTGGGAAAAAGGTATAGGTATAGTTTTTATGAGAAACGCTCGAATAGGTACGTCAATTTAGTTTTTTATTCGCCTACTGTTTGACTGAATTAATTTGTTTTTTTATTCACAGTTATCAAAGATGTGACGTCATTGACATTTTTTCCCCAAAATGCGACTTATGATACATTATTTGAAAGCTCTTATTTTACACAATATGCTTCTAAACTTTGGCGCGATTCTATCCAGCTATTTGAAATAAGGCATTAAAATGCAATTTCTACATTATTTGGTAATTTTGGAAAAATTTGTATATCTTTGATACCTGGTGCATTTATAAGCATATTTTGTGGAGTTGACGGAGATTTTAGTCCCCGTTACACCTTTATCTATATTATTATTTATTGAAATATTAAGGAAGGTACCCCATTTCAGTACCTATACGCAAGTATATAGGTAGGTAGTTTACCGCTAACTTCCAGTAACAACAAGCAGAATCAATTTAACGAATATTTATGCAATACCATTAAAAAAATTGAACAACATAAATTTAAAATTATTTTTTCAAAAGTATTGCACATTTAATATTTCTGACAAATCTACCTTTAGGAAAAGCTTTGTCGATTCTGTATATAATGCAACTATGCTTGAAATAAACGAACTAATTAAGGATAATTATTCTTATATTGTGGTTGATGAAACAACGGATTCCTGTGGCAGATATATGGTGCATCTTCTAATCGGTGTGCGGAAAATTTTTAAATTTTCTTGTCTGATGCTGTGCCCTATACGCTTAAAGCAGGAGAGAATTAAAAAAAAAATTTGCGAAAACTTAATTCATGCAACTTGTTTAGTAAACGGAATTAATAGAGTCGCGGAGCAAATATGGTGCTAGTTTCGATTAGTCAATGACTTAATTAGTAATGTAAAAAAAGCATTTTTTAGGGCTCCTTTAAGGATTCAGTTATATAGGGAGAAGCTTCCGGGTATAAAGTTACCACCTCAACCTGTTATAACGCAATGGGCATCATGGCTTGAAGCGGCAACTTTTTACGCCGACCTTTACGATACACTAAAAGAAATCATTTACGACTTAACTGATTCTCAAGCTGTTCTAACGTCATAAAGACTTTTTCAAAATAAGGACTTGCAACAAGAACTTCTTTTTATTAAAATTATTTACAGTTTTGTATCGAAAGCTATTTCACGATTGGAAGAGAGCTCGACATCTTTGGTCGATTCTGTCTATTTAGTGGAAACCCTTCACACATTTTATAGAGTTATACAAAATAATGCGGGGTTCAAAAAATTGCAGAATGTATCAAGGATTTTTTGGGTGATTTCTCTACCTCGACTGAAATTAGAGAAAATTTAGTGCGAAAATTAAAGTTTGCCCCAACTACCTCGGTTGACGTGGAAGGAGGCTTTTCTTTGTTCAAACATATTATGTTAACAGATTGAAGGAAATAATGTCCTGTAGAAAATTTTGAAAAATATTTAGTTGTAAACTCGTTTTATAATGTTAAGAGTCAGTACTGTTTTGTTTATTAACCTTTAATCCTTTTTCCTTGCAGTACAATTTTATGGCCTTAAAACTTAGGGATGATTATTTTAGATATTACCTAAAGTATAATTTTAAGTACATTTTTGGCTTATATCTCTTTATAAATATTTAATAAAATTTTCAACCTTCAAATATAGTTTTGATGCAATAATTACTATCAAATTAATCCATATACGGAACCTAAATAATTTGTATATTTGAAGCATATCCTTGCATTTTTTATAAATAGGGTGCATTAAAATGCGCATTTTTAAAACAGTTTTCGTGCATTTTTCCCGCCCTATAGTAATGTTTGTTAACTACTTGACAATGCCCAAGTCATGAAACAAATTCTTCGTGCACACTGTGTATTATTTCGGATGAAATTTTTTTTATTTCCATTCTTATGCGGCACTTTAGTTCATCAATATTTCTTGGACGATTTTAAAACACTTTGGATTTCAAGTAACCCCACAATAAAATCCAGACGAGTCATATTAGGTGACCTGGCTGGCCATTCGACGGGACCTTGTCAACTTTTTCCCAAACTTGTCTTGCATAATGGGGTGGGGTCCCCGTCTTTTTGTAGCCAAATTTGTGGACTGGGCATATCGGGATAATTGGGATCAGGATACAGAGTAACTAATTCTGGTAAAAGGTCCAACTGCATAAACTCGATGTACGCTTTACCTGTAAGGTTTTATTCAAAGAAAAATTGTCCTACTACTTAATCTTTAAGTAGGTATGCCTGCCAGACATTCTTGAATCCATCGTGGATTTTCTTTGGACCAATTTTCCTATTCACTGTACCGTTAAGATAAGTAGTGGCTTCATCTGAGAATAAAATATTTGCTGGAAATTTTTTATTTTGAACAAATTGGTTACATCATTTCATAAAATTGCAGCCGTCGGTCAAAATCGTCTTCATTTAGTTAGTGTACCAGGCATAATTTATAAGGGTGGTATTTTTCTTTGTGCCAAATTGTTTGCGCATACTTGTGGCTTATTCCTATTCCTAGTGCTATTTGGCGACTGACACTATGCCAATTTTTTTCAACAGACAGTAGGACATTACCCTGAATATTTTCGTGAATCTTAGGTCTTCCATTTTTATAAAAAATTTTAACATAGCCATGTTGTTCATAATTTTGTAAAATCTTGCAAACCGTGGCCTGCGAAATCGGCGTTCATCTATATGAACTAGATTGAAGAGTTCGGTACTTCGTTAGTTGATCTGCTATGATCTCTGTAAACAATCATCATTCGAAATTCAATACGGTCTTTTTCACTGAGCGACATTTTTGGTTTATTGAAAAAACTTACTTAGTTTAATCCAAACACTATTGTCAATTCTAACATTTTATTTTCGTTTGTTTGTTTGGTTTTTCCAAGCTTATTATGACCAAAACTAATGTTTCTGTGCAAACAACATTGAGATATCAAATTAAATATGAATATTGCAAAGTGCGGCAACATGGCAGTTCATGAGTTGATTGTTAAAGAACTAGATAAACTTAAAAAGAGTGAATTAATTACTATTATTGTAACCAAAAAGGTACCCAGTGATGTAAAAATAAGTGAAAGTGTTCGCAAGTCAATTGAGTCTGGTGAAAACAGTGAATTTTATGATGCTACTTGTGAACCACAACAATCTGACAGTACTAAGGCGGGAGAAATATCTACCTTGAAAAATACCATCAAGTGTCTTCGGGTCGAACTGGAGTATCTAAAAAAACTCAGGGATGAACTTGAAAGATCTTTATTAAATCAACAAAAGACCATATCAAGCCAAGATGACTTAATTACAATGCTTAAAATTAAAAATAAGCAGAGTGAGGTTAGTAATGTCTTAAACGGCGATGTTGCCACTACTAATTCTACTTTATCCCCAAACGGTAGCAACCATGACAATGTTCCGAAGGCGAGCAGTAATAGTACGGCGGCTAATGTCCCAAACACGCTGCTGGATGGTGTTATATCCGTTCAAGATGTAAAAAATGGAGTAACTTACGCCCAGGAATCACTAATATCAAAATATACACAAAAAAAGGATACCCCTAGGGATACCCCCAGAAATGACCCTAATACTCAATCAACAGAGTGGAAACAGGTTAGGAACAGGAGGCGAAATAATAGTAATGTACTTGTCGGTACCAGTGCTGAAAGTTCCACCAGTACACTAAGAGGGGTCAAAAGGTATGTAGATCTTCATGTATACCGTATAGAGCCCAACACTTCAGCTGAATGTCTGAAAAAGTTTTTGAAACCTCATTTTCCTGAGGTTACTTGCGAATCACTAACGCCAAAACATCCCGAGGAATATTCTTCGTTTAAAGTAAGGATTTCCGAGGCACACTTCTCTAAGGCGATGAATGCTGATTTATGGCCTGCTTATGCATGTATTAAGCGTTTTTTATACCTACGGAAAGTAATTCCCTCGGGAGACAAATAATCTCCTGCGATGCGTTTCGTCCAAATTTAATATTATTAAATTGCCAGTCATTAAATACTGTCAAGGTTGACCAAATAAATGTTGACCTGGATAATTGTTTAAGTGCGTTATTTTTGTGTCTAGTGGAAACATGGGCTAACAATGATTCCATTTCAAAGTTTAAATTCAGTGGTTTTACCTTGGCTACTAGCTATTGTAGATCGTCCTGTCGTGGGGGCGGTGTAGCGATTTGGGCTAGAGACTGTCTAAGGTTTAACCGAATTAATTTAGAACAGTATTGCGAAGATAAAGTTTTTGAAGTTTGCGGCATTTCGGCTGTCGTGAGTGCTCATAGGGTCATGCTACTGTCGGTATACAGATCGCCATCCAGTAGCCTTCAATTATTTATTGAAAAAATGCACCAGGTTCTAGAGTTTGTGTATAAACCATATTGTAAAATTGTAATATGTGGTGATTTTAATTGCGATTCTTATATGTTATCCAATGATTATGGAGAACTACTCGGTGTATTTAGGGGTTTTGGTTTTGGTAATATTGTCAAATGGCCTACAAGAGTGACTAATACCACGGCAACAACTCTTGATCATATCTTTACAAATATTATAGATTTCGATCAGTCCTGTAATGTGGCGACCTGTGTCTTGGATAATACGGTGTCTGATCATAGAACGGTATTTGCCGAATTATCGCTTGCAAGTGACCAAATTAATAACTATACAATTATGTCTAGATCATTCAATTCATCCTCAATTGAAAACTTTAAATTTGCACTGCAATTGGAAGATTGGACTAACCTATATACTATTCAGGATATAGATAGTGCGTTTTCCTACTTTTTCGAAACATTCTATTATCATTTTAATGTTCATTTTCCTTTGCTAAAAAAATATGTTTGTACACAAACAAAAAAATGGATTAATTATGAAGTTAAATTATCTAGTGCTTCACTTAAAGACTTGTTTGTTTTATCTAAACAATACCCAGAACTTAATGAATATTATAAAAGGGCAAAAAGAGAGCATAGACAACTTGTTAGTGCCACTAAAAGGGCATTTTATCAAAATAAAATTGATCGGGCTGATAATCCTACGAGGTGCGCTTGGACTATTATTAACGATCAGACGAACAAGAATAAAAAATATAAAAATATTGCTTTACAATTGAATGATGATAACAAATGTGTTGAGTGTCCATCAATTGTTGCTGAAACGTTTAACTGTTTTTTCAGGGATGCTCCTTTAAATACTATAAAACAGATTGTAAATCAGAATACTGAAAAAACTATCAATAATGCTAGTAATGTAAACAAAAATAAACTGCTGCTTTGTCCATTTACGGCTGACGAATTTATTGCAATCCTAAATAATAAAATTAAAAATAAGCCATCAGCAGGACCGGATGATATTCCCGCTTTTTTAATTAAAAGGATTGTCCAGGATATTGCTAAGCCATTTGTGTTCTTGGTTAACCTTTCCTTTTGTACTGGAAAATTTCCAACATCCCTGAAAAGGGGTAAAATTATTCCTATCCATAAAAAAGGTAATGAAAACTCTTTAGAGAATTATCGACCAATTACGTTGACCTCTGTCTTTTCTAAGATGTTTGAATATTGTTTTTTGGACCGGCTAGTCCCATATTTAAATGAATTCAACATTATATCTAAAAACCAACATGGCTTTCAGAATAAAAAATCGACCACCACAGCAATGCATGCCTTTTATACGGAGTTAACTAGGTTTATTGATGCAAATGAGAGCCCTGTTGGGATCTTTTGTGATCTCAGCAGGGCTTTTGATTGTGTCAACCATAATGTTCTTCTTCAAAAGATGAAGAAATATGGCATAGATGGAAAGCCTTATGACTGGATTCAATCATTTGTTGAAAACCGCACACAATATGTTAGTGTTAATAACTTCAATGGACAGTCGAGGAGACTGATAAATTCGTCAACTGTGGATATTAATGTAGGGGTTCCACAGGGCTCTGTTTTGGGTCCTGTGTTGTTTTTATTGTATTTAAATGATATAGATCATGTAGGTCCGGAGGCACATCGTACAGCTTTTGCTGATGACGTTTCTTTTCTTATTTCGAATAAGTTCTCAAATATTCTCGAACAAACATCTAATAATGCGCTTCTTGAGCTCTCCAGTTGGTTCGGACATAATCATATGTTTTTGAACGTTGACAAGACACGGTTCGTCAGGTTCCACAGTAGACAAAAACAGGTAGAAAGAATAGATCTTCGTATCGATAATAAGTCCTTATGCCAAACTCGTAACATCAAGTTTCTCGGTATATGTCTGGATGAATGTTTAAATTGGAGGGATCATTGTGAGCATGTTGCGGCTAAACTAAATTCATCATATTATCTGCTGATAAATTTAAGATCTATTTTAGACAAAGATCATTTGGTGATGTTATACTATGCTTATGTTGAATCACACCTAAGATATGGGCTAGCATTTTGGGGTGTTTCTACACTAAGTAAAAATGTTTTTATTAAACAAAAAAGAATTATAAGATGTATAGCAGGTGTTCCTGGTCGGCATAGTTGCCGAAACCTCTTTAGAAAATTTAAGATATTGCCTCTTCCTTGTTTGCATATACTAGAATTAGCTATATTTATATATTGTAATAAAAGTGATTTTACTCAGAATAAGGACATTCACGGTTTCGCAACAAGGAATAGACATAACTTTTGCATCCCAAATGCTAGAGGTATTATATCATACAATTCTCCTCGTAATCTTGGTGTTAGGATATTTAATCACTTGCCTGAGGATATAAGAAGTTCTCCTAGTCTTATGAATTTTAAAAATAAGCTAAAGACCTATCTAATTGTTGAGTGTTTTTATAGCATAGATGAGTTTTTAAGTCGTGTGTCATAAAAGTGTCAAATGTGTGTTAAGTGTTTTTACACAGATATATGTTGTATCTTTTTTATTTATTTATTTATTTTACTCTATTTAGCTTGTAAATCTTAGGTTTAGCTCTTCTTGACTATTCCCCTACAATTATTATATATTGTCTTTTGGGAAAATAAACGATTTGATTTGATTTGATTTGATTTGAAATCGTTCAAGGGATATTGATGAACTGATGAAGTGGGCAAGAAGAGCTTTCTTTTATTTGTTGTGTCCCTGTTATGTTTTATTTAATACTGTTGTTTTTGTGCAATTGGTAATTAAAACCATGTTTAATATAAAACAAATAGAATTGTTGGTCAACTACACTTAGTTAAAGATGTTTTTTTACTATTGATCGGTCGCCATTTTGAAACAGCTTGACAGAATCGCACCGAAACTTAGAAGCATACTGTGTGGAATAAGAGCTTCCAAATAATGCATTACATGAAATAGCCGTAAGTTGTCAGAAAAAAAAATCGATGACGTCATAATTTCCCATAAAAACTAAAAATAACGTAAATATTAAGGGTAGTCCATACATTCATTCTCTTCACACTGTACAGGGTGTCCAGTTTTCGTGTGTTTTCATATACCAGCTCCCTTATTATAAAATATAGAAAGATGGGGTTTGCGGCTTACTGTTCTATTATTTTATAAAATTTCTATTTCCGCATTCGAAATTTTCATAGCCCTCTTAGGTCCTGACATACAGGGCAATTTTGAAAATTTGTCATCTTTGACGCTCCCCTGTATCTCGATTATTTGATTACTATCGATAAGGTAAAAATTGGTTATTATAGAGTTTTCTTATGTAGAATTCAGTGGCTCAGTTTTTTTTTTTAAGTTTTGTTTTTAAGTTATGACCCGAAGTAATGTTTTTTTTTTTAAATGGAACACCCTATATATTATTTCTATGTCTTATGCCTCTTTTTATGACCTTTTTAAAAATATATAATAGTTTATATTTATTTCTTTTAAAAAGGCATAAATTTGACAATTTTTGTAAAATTAATTATTTTTCGTATAGAAGGCTATGCCATGGTCAATCACGGATAGCCATGACAGGAAACCAAATTCTGTAAATGCGTCATTACAGATTGTTGTCAAATTTACTGACAAAAATGGATTTACCGATGTCGTGGGTTGCAGAATTAGAGCTACTTTAACGCACCTTACTATGTTGTTCAAACTCAGCCTACGAATTATCACAAATCATTTAAAAACGCTACAATAACTCAGCTTCTTGTGGTTCGCCTCAACACATAAATATCGACATTTTAAACACATTTGAGATTACCACAATCCTTCATTTTGTAACCATTTTATGAGTTACCTGAACTCAGTTTTTGGATTGGGAAAACCTACTAACTGATTTTAAGGTGCCGTTTTGACCCAGACGTGCAATATTGTAACTCATTACCGTGTGTTAAATTATCTTGAGTTGGAATAAGTCGTAAATAGTGCCTAAAAACTCATGTCAAGGGTAAATCATCGATCGAAAAGTCACGGAAAGTTCCAAATTCACGCTCGTGCCGATTTGGCGCGGTAACTTCATCCCATTGTTAGTAATATCTCGTGCACGTCGCGTCATGGACCACATAGCTGGACTTGCTATCCGCGCAATCCTTGATCGGAGGGATATTTTTTTTATTTTTGTTCAGAGTTTGTTCTTATACAGGTGCGTGAAAATGAGAATAATCCAATTTTAGTGTTGGAATATATTTAAAGTGCTAAACCTTATTGTGCCTAGCTTCGTTCATAGAGTAGCTCCTTTGCACTTGACGTTTATCATATGTTGTTAGATATGTCAGTAATGTCAGTTAACCTAGCATGTGTTTTCGTAACAAGTGTTTGTTAATTAAAGTAGGTACATATTATAAAATATTCCTTGTGTTTCTTGGCTCTATTGAGATTCCCTGTCAACATTTAGGACAGATTAAATCTATAGTCGTTAAGTAAGCTAGAACAACTGAAAGGTCCAGTTTTGATGGCTCGAATCATGAGTTAATCTAGCCCTAGTAGTGACGCATTACAACTCCCATATTGGTCTCTGGCAGCTTAAACAATGAATTGCTGCAGCCCACGTCGCACGTGTTCCTCAAACCCAGTTACGATTAGCTAAGGTAGCTAGCTAAAACAACCCATCTTCGGGGCTATTATAACTCATTAACAGTGCTTTGATGCAATCTCTTCGATTGAGTTGCCGTAACTCAGAGGTCTGAGCTGTCCCCTATTAGCAACACGAGTCGGTCTAGGATAACTCATATTTGAGTTATGTCAACCCGATATTTCGCTCAGTGTATTATTGGTAGTTGTTTGATTTTGTAAGTTTATGTTTTATTTCTGTGAAAAATTGTTCAACATGCCACAAAATAATAAATATGAAAATTATGAAAAAGACGATATATATTATTATGATTGTTTTATCCAAGCTAATGAAGACGCGAACGCAGCCTCGAAGCTGTATTTTAATAGGCAAGTTTTAAAATCATTTGTTAGGTGCCGTTAATATTCACAATAAAAATAAAAAGGTTTTAATCGTTATTGTTATCTATTCTTATTAGCTTTTTGTTACATATTTAAATTTTTCGTAGATACCCAAAAAGAACCTGATAAAAGAATATTTGAAAAAATTCAAGACAATCTCATTGAGCACGGTGTATGATGAAGTTGGGATTAAAAAATCAAGAACACAGTAAATACTAAAAAAAATATAAATTTAAATGATACAAATACCATCTCGTCCAACATTTGCATCCCGGTGACGCATAACGTAGGATAGTTTTTTGCAACTGGTACCTACAAATGTTGCAGGAAAACGCAAATTTTGAAAGAAGGGTGTTATGGTCCGACGAAGCTTATTTTACGAAATCTGGTATCTTAAACCGAAACAATTCAAGGTACTGGTCCCAAGAGAACCATCACGTAATACTTCGATGAGAACGTCAAGGTCGGTTTAGATTTAGCGTATCATGCTTTATTTTTGACACCAAAATAAAGTATTTTATCTATGAAGGAACTTTAACCGGAAATAGACACCTAGATATAATGCGAGATGCACTAATGGAAATATTAGAGGATGTTCCTTTGGTCGATTTAAATAATATTTATTACCAGCAAGATGGCGCTCCTAGTCACAATTCTCATATAGTGAGAATATTTACAAACCACATTTCCCGATAAATGGATTGGTACCAATGGACCTGTCAGGTGGCTTCCAAGATCACCTGATCTTTCTGTGTTGGATTTTTTTTAGGGGGGTATATAGAAAATCAGATATATAAGAGAACATACCACAATATTGATCAACTTCGAGAAGCTAACCATCAAACCTTTAGGCTCTTGCAGGAAAGGCCAATTATTTTATTAAATGCATTGCAAAGAATCGAAGCTGTGTCGAAAGTGTTTAGAACACAACGGAGCCCAATTCGAGCATTTTTTGTAATTTAATAAAATAATATATTTGTTTTATTGCCGGTTTAAAGTTATGTAATAATATAAAGTTGTATAATCAAAATAATGTTGTTAATTTTGTCTTTTATTTGTGGGCATAGCCTTCTATACGAAAAATGACTAATTTTACAAAAAATGTTAAAATTATCCCTTTTTAAAAGAAATAAATATAAACTATTATTATATATACTATTATATATTTTTTGAAAGCTCTTAAAAAGAGGGATAAGACAAAGAAATAATGTATAGGGTGCCCCATTAAAAAAAATCACAAGATTGGGTCATAACTAAAAAACAAAACTTTTTAGAAAAAAACTAACTACGCCACTGAATTCTACATAAAAACTATATAATAACACATTTTTGATTGATAAGTTATCAAATAATCGAGATACAGAAGAGCGTCAAAAATGACAATTCTTTAAAATAGTTTGACTTGTCAGACACTGAGAGGGCTCATAGAATAATAGAACAGTAGGCCGCAAACTCCATCTTTTTATCTTCTATAACAATGAAGCTGGTATATGAAAATACATGAAAACTGGACACCCTGTACAAGGTTTTATTCGATCGACGCACTAATAGGCGTTAATGACAAAAACATGATTTGGACGTTCATCTTTATAATTTAGCCCCTGAACGACAAATATGAATCAAATCACTTTTATAGAAATAGTAGAGCCCTAAATTCCTTTTCCAATGACATATCACCGGTTGTCATTTGGTTTTATAATGGCGGCGTAGGATACGATTTCATGAAACTCAAGTTAGTTATCTAAAATGTATCATACTTTCTCATATTGTGGCAGTTTTGTAACATCTTATAATAGGTACACGACGGTCATATTTTATTAAATATTGTCTTAAGTCTTTAAAATTTAATAAATTATGATTATTACATATTATGTCTTTGGAAAGGGAATTTAAAGCTCCATTCGAAAATCTAAAAAGTTATACAGGGTGTTATATAAAATATCTCGCCGAACCATTTTTACTACCTACTGAAATTTGAAATTCCCACATTGAACGATCGATATGAAGTGGGGCTCTGACGAACGATTTCATTGTCAGCCGATATATTATGTTGACTATAATCGCTTCAGTCATCTTTAAAATATTTAATTTCGAATAATTATGTTTCTTGGAAATATATCGTGGCAACTATGGACCGATGAAAGTAAACAAAACATTATTATAGATATCAAGATACCATTTTCAAGAGAAATTTGGACAAAAAACTTGCCACGTTTTCACTTTTATGGGTCAATAGCCTTTGCTACTGCGATATACAGTGTCTTATTTAATAAGTGTCCGATATTTTACAGTACGATTCCTCAGTTATTTATAAGGCGAAAAGTTCATATAAGCATGGGTCCGCAAACCCTTTATTTTTGAGATACAGGGTGTTAAAAATTTATTTTTATTTTTGTTTTTCGTAATTAATTTTTGAAATAATGTCTATATTTGGACTAATATTGGTATTTGTGGATTTTTTAATATGAGAAATTCAATTTCGTCTTAGTTTGGCCCTTAATTGTACGTGCATATATGTATCACATTTTCTAGAGAAAAAATCTATTCTTCTATCATTTTTACGTGAAAATGGTATGCTTGTCAAAAGTCGCTACAAGCAGCCGTTTTTGGAATATTTTGATTTAAATTAATCGATGCACGTGTTTGTCAAAAAGTGAAACAATGTTAAAAACTTTTTTTTTAATCACCATAGAAACATTTCAACCGGTAATTTTTAAACAACAACGAAACACTAGATATAACACTAAATTAAAATCACAATAAATGTTGGAAATGTCCACCTTCTTGTAACACGCTGTATCTTAAAAATGAAGGGCTTGCAGACCCATGCTTATATGAACTTTTCGCCTTATAAATAACTGAGGAATCGTCTTGTAAAATATCGGACACTTATTAAATAGCACCCTGCATATCTCGAATAAACTTGATTATTTTAAACTAAATATTTCGAAAACGACTGAAGGGATTAAACAGCATGTACATAAGAGGTCACAAGTAGAGATGTAAAAATATCGATAATAAAACAAAATAAATAAAAAAGCAAATAAATATACAAAAGAAAATATATTTCTGTAACAAAAATATAGAAAAATAAAACAACCATCGACCTAACCACTCTGTATCTGCTTCTTGTTATGTGTGTTTCTTTACCTCACTCTTGTGAAACCTATACAAATGATCCCGAAGATTTGAAGTATTTCCCCTGACCTACAATTTTTTACTTAATAAATAGGTTGCCAATTGCTGTGTCAATTCATCTCTTCTCAAAAAATTCCCAAATAAATGACCTTTCTTGGCACTCATTGTAAAAACACTGTCTAAAACTTACATTCTAATTACCAACATGTCTGCATATTAAGTGATAATTGGGATTGGGAATTCCCCTATATCAAAGGTGCACCTTCGCTCTACCTATAATTTATTTCCCGAACTAACAAACTAGAACTTGGAACTATTTTTATATCTCCAGTCACAAGAGGGTAAATAGACCAAGAATTTCATTGCTCGAAAAAAAAATCATTGTTAGTAAACTTCTGCTTCTTAGAATGACAAGAAAGTTTTTGACTTTTTTATACAGGGTGCTCAAAAAACAAAAAAATATAAAATCCTGCCAGGAGTAAACTCTCTTTATTTTTTTTATTTTACAGCAAAATGAAAAGTGTTTGAAATTTTAGTCAAAATTTAAGTTCAAAATATCAGCTAAATAGTTTAGTATTTATTTTTGTGTCACGATTTTTATCAAATGTTACCGTACCTATGTTTTCTAGGTAATTTTACCTTTTTAACTCATGTCACTGTCTTTATTGACAAATGTCAAAATTTAAAATTTCGAGATGCTACCCGTTGAGGAAATAGCTATTTATACAATAAGTTGCGAAATGAGTGTCTTTTAGGCACGCGACGTGAAAATTGTCCAACGAGGCAAAGCCGAGTTGGACAACACGTCTAGTGGCTAAAAGACATCGTTTCGTAACGAATTATATACAAGATTTTTTGTGAAAGCGGAGAATTTGAAGCTTTTATTAGTATTTTTAAACATTTTGAAAAGTAGGCAGGCAATCTGTTTCTAAGGCATTGTTTATGCATTATTTAATGTCAAGTGTATTGTCAAGTTCGAACGTCGCGTTTTGCCTTTTTTCCCGCAAAGTTTTTCGAAAAAATTACTTCAAATGAGTGATATTGACGAGTCTTTGGATATTGAACAAGCTGCTGAAGCTGCGCTATCCACGTTAGTACCCGAAAAATCGAAACATTTATACGAAAAAACCTACGACAACTGTGAAACCTGGGCCAAAGAAAAACATATTGAGAACTTTACAGAAAAGGTATTACTAGCCTATTTCCTCAAGCTATCCACCACCTTAAAGCTAAATTTATAAACTCGAAAAGTTGGCGAGGTTGAGGTTCAGTTGGTGTTGGAAATAGGAGTTCAATTTAAACTAAAGGGAACACTAAAGTTCCATTTATACACTCGTTCATGTTGTTCATGTAAAGCTCGAGAGGTTCGAAAAGTTCACGGGTAGTTCGAGATAACCAATTTTTATGTTCGAAGTTTGGAATATCTAACCTCAACAACTTGATCATAACTTCAACCTCACCAACTTTTCGAGTTTATAAATCCAGCTTAAGGCCGTCAACTTTGTGGAGCAAATATTCGATGCTCCGCACCATGATTTATCTGAACAAAAACGTAGATATTTGCAAATTTACAAACCGTATTGCATTTTTAAAAATGAAAGCTACCGGATATCAGCCAAAGAAATCAAAAATATTTACAAAGCTGGAAATAGAACGCTTTATAAAACAAGCTGATGATAAAGAATTCCTGTTAGCAAAAGTTGTTTTAATCGTTGGAGTATTTGGAGCATGTAGGAGGGAAGAAATCACATTTTTGAACTTAGATGCCATCAAAGATTGTCAGTCGTTTATTAGTGTCAAAATTCCGAACACAAAAACTCATGTTCCAAGAATCTTTACGATTACTGAGGGATCAGTAGATGGCATCAATTTTTTAGATCTATTTCTTAAGTACGCAAAACTTCGTCCACTGAATACGACACATCAGCGATTTTTCTTGACATATCGAAGTGGTAAATGCTGTACCCTGCCAGTTGGAATTAATACAATTGGAGGTATGCCAAAAAAAATAGCAGAATTCCTTGGACTCCCCAACACCAATGAATACACTGGCCATTGCTTCCGGCGCAGCTCTGCAACAATGTTGGCAGATTCTGGAGCGGACATGACACTTTTAAAGCGTCATGGAGGTTGGCGATCAAGTTCAGTTGCCGAGAGTTATATAGAAAATTTCATTCAACAGAAAAACGAAATAGCAAAAAGAATCATAGGGCAGAACTAGCAGTTTATCCATTCCGACTACTAATAATTACATTGCTCTCAAAGAAGAGAAGCTAGATGCCTCTAGAATTCAGTTCAACAGTTTACATAATTGTACATTTAACATATATAATAAATAGATATTTTCATTGATTTTAATGTTTCATTTTTACTTTTAGGCACTAGTGCCTAAAACTGTTACATTTAGACACTAGTGCCGTCTAGTGCCTAAAAGAGTGTCATTTCGAAATTCTAATCAATATCGAAATATGTCTATTTCGAAACGCTTTCACAAAAAAGCTTTTTTGGTTGAGTGTTATGGAAATTGTGAAAAATCTTATACCTATGTGCGAGAACGATTTTTTGAAAAGTTTCCGAAAGTGTAGGTCTCAACTAATAGAATTCGGCGACTGATAAAGAAATTTAGGAAAGGGTTGGTGCAAAATTTAAAAAAAAGTAAGAAATCCTTTGATGAAAAGGATGCGGCTACCGTTTTGGTTTTGTCGTTGAAACCATTAAAGAGCTCCAAATTTGCATGTTATCCAAAAAAGTTAAATTCAAAAAACCTTAAAACATAAAAATGTGTGTGTGTGTGTTTTAAGTTGATGGCTCTGGTTGAAGCCAAATGGTCAGCCCATGAGTTTATATTACATCTTAGATTTTATATTGTTTGCTGAATTAACTGTGTGTATTTTGTTAAACTCTGTATCCCGTAATTATGTATTTACAGCTATTAAATTTTCGTATGTTTTTTCTTCCTTTCTTTCTTTTTCCCTTGCCTTTTTTGTGTCTACTTAATTTTATTCGTTGTTGTTCTTTTTTTGTTTTTTTTTTCCTTTTTCCTCTTTACAGTTCTATCGTGTTATTTATTTAAATGGTTGAGGTACAGATCCTCTCAGGTTGTCAAATAATAAGTAAATATACAAGAAATATTTTTCCATGTTGCTACATTTTAAAACAACGCGTTCCAAATCGCCTATTTCACCACAGTCACAGAATTCACTTGGGCTTATACCCATTAGTTTTTTATGTTTTGGATATAATGCATGGGAAGTTCGAATTCTTAAAATTATTCGAATGAAACTTCGATTCGATGTTGTATTGAATCATCGAGTTTTGGGAATGAAGGAAAATATTTCTTTGTAAAATAATCCCTTGTTGGAATCATTATATTGTACTTGCTAATCATAAAACATTCCTTCTTTAGCATTTCTCACAATATCACAGTGAGGAACTTTCAAGTTACAATTAACGTTTTCCATCTTCGTAGCATCTTTTGCTAGTTTGTCAATCCTTTCATTTGCTATTATTCCCACGTGGGATTTTATCCAAACTAAAGATTAGGGTGGCCCATCTCTATATAGGTTTTCTCTTGTTCTTAAACTTCTGTGGTCTCTTATTCTTAAAAGTGTACCCTCATTTAAACTATTTTATTACACACACAATTTGAATTTAAGCATTTTGATCATCCTTTTTATAAACAAGAATATTATGATGTATAACAAAAATTCCCTCGAGCTGTCATAACTGCTTAGTTTCAATTTATATTTCAAAGCAAGGTTCAGTTTTAATCTATCTTTCGAAACGAGACCGTCAAATTTGTGATTTAAAGTGATTTGCGTAAGCTGTGTTTTTCTCTTCCGTCATGTCGACTACTCAAAGTTTAAGAAAATATACTTGGGTATACCTGATTGGTAATTACACGTCACAAATTATTGGAAGTAAACTTCTTTCCAATAAAGATGTATTAAGTGCACTGTTCTTTAACTTACGTCAAGTAAAGTTAAATCTTCATCAAAGTGCTAAGTTAGTAATTGAGGAAGTACTTATTTTCTGGAACAAAGCCCGTATTCCAACTCGAGACCTACAGCATTGTATAAAAAAAATTACAACACTAATATGAAGAACTAAGAGGTGTGCAAAAATGTTCTCATAAACCAACGGACGCCGCAAAGGAAAAAAAAACAACGTTTGCCAATAAATTAAACGATTTGTTTGATATCGCTCACGCAAACGCATTTAAAATGTTGAAAGTTAAAGAAGATATACAGTTTTTGGTCACTCAACGAAAATAAGATCATCCTGAATTTATGTATGGTGTAGACAAGAAGCTGACTAAAAAAGAGCAAAGGTGCAAAGAGAGAGAACAGAGAGCTCGTGAAAAAATTGTAAAAAGTACTGGGGAGATCAATGAGAGTATGAGAGCCCTTGTACCGTTGTCTAGCAGCTCGCATAGCTCTTCTCACGACAAAGAAGTAGATCTTGAGGAACCAGGACCCTCAGAACCAAAAAGACAACGGTTGGTAGAAAGAAAAAATATAATAACCACAAAAGTAGTTGCAGCTCTCGACAAATGTAAAATAAGTGACCGAGATTCCGTACATATTTTAAGTGCTCTCGCCGAAGCTTTGAGACATGACGTACTTTCTTTGTCCATAAGTCGAACAACAATTCAACGTTATAGACAACAACTAAGAAAAGAAAGGGCGGAAAAACTAAAATTGGATTTTAGAGTTCATAAATTTGTGGCTCCTGTAGTTCACTGGGATGGAAAATTATTTGCTGACCTAACAGGATCTAAAAAGCACGGCAGACTAGCAGCGACCCTACTGCCTCCAACTTGGGTCGTCTAAATGGTGCGAGTGTTTTATTAGAACAATTATTGTAAGAACGAAATTTAATTGATTTACCTTGTAGGCACCATATTTGTGAACTTATTTTAAAAAGTGCTTTTGATGTAAAAATGCCTTCTTCTAGTGGTCCCAACGTACCATTGTTTAAACGTTTTAG
Source organism: Polydrusus tereticollis (assembly GCA_963920685.1). NCBI lineage: Eukaryota > Metazoa > Arthropoda > Insecta > Coleoptera > Curculionidae > Polydrusus > Polydrusus tereticollis. Next base: position 68,198,682 of record OY987330.1, read on the forward strand.
AAAATCCTGGTCTAAAATCAATAATTTAAATTATAAATCAGTATTAGAAGATAAAAATATAAATACATTATTGCAACTTGAAGATTTAAAATGGTTGGTATTCTTAATTTTGTGGAACAAGCCTTACATTCCCAGCAGCCTCGTGACGACTATAGAGAATTTTTACATTTGACCCAGTTGTTTTTAGGAAAGGACAATGTAGAATTTACCATTCGTGCTCCTGGAGCGTTCCATCAGGCACGCTGGATGGCGAAAGCTTTTTTTTCCTTAAAAATATATCTTTATAGGGACGAGTTTACACTAACAGTCAGGGAAAGGAAGAGTATCAGAGATATGTGCACTTTTATCGTCAAAGTTTATGTTAAGGCTTGGTTCACCGCTCCCTGCCCATATAAAGTTCCATACAAGATCTTCAATTTGCCAAAAACCTTATTAAATAAAAAACTATTGATCCACAGAAGCTGCTGCTGAAAAAACGAAAAATCACCTTTGGTACTTGTCTTCTGAGATTTGCGTAGTATTATTCTTTGATAACGAAATCCCTGCTTAGATTAAAAGAAATATGATAAAAGCTCTAGAAAAACAAGACTCGCTAGAAGGACGTAAAAAACAAGTTAAATTAAGTAATATGTATGAAATAGAACATAAAGAACTTTGGGAATTTATATGTAAAAATACTTTTAGATTGTTTAAAAGGTTATGGTTATCCACAAATTTTTTAAAAGAAAATGCAGCAAACTGGGAAACGAATGATGTGTACATAAATAATTGTAATGTAGTGAAAAAGCTTAAAGTAGTGAATGATACAGCAGAAAGGGATATTAAACTCATCGACGAATATAATAAAATATTAACAAAAGATGAAGAACAACGACAATGTATACTGCAAATTGTAAGTGAATATAGAAAAAACTTTAAAAATGTCAGTAAGACGACACTTTTTAAAGGTGATCAAAACAAATTATTTGTGTAAATGCATAGTAGGGTTAGTTCTTAGGTCCAATTTATTAATATTATATACCTATAATACCTATATAATATATATATATATATATACTCTGTTCCTATGTAGTCAATGGTAATTATGATAATAAAAGTTTTAAAATATAAAAACCTTTGTATTTCATTCCATCGGCGGCACCATTTTGGATCAATTAAATGACTTGAGGTTTTGCACACATCATTTTCTTGACATTTACAACATTTTAAAAGGGCGAGACCAAAGAAAAGAAAAAGTCGCAAAATGTGGGCCACCCTACTAAAGATACATTAATTTTATTGGTGTTTAGGTTAAAATATATCTTTAATATTTCAAGAATAATATGATTATCAAGTGCAATATTTACAGAGTTTGGCTATTCCTTTCAGCGCACTCTTGCTGTCTGAAAGGATTACAAAGTAGTTATTATCAAGCTTTAGAAGAGAAATATTCAGCAAAACGACTATATTTTTGTTTATGACTAATCGACATTTTCTACAAATGATTCGGTCGCTTCACTGCACGTACAGGTACTGAAGCAAAAAAATCCGAATTTTAGGATTCCTGCACATTGCCGATATTTTAAAAAAGTAAATCTATGGCGCGGCATTTCCTATGATGAAATAATAGGGCCAATTTCTTTGAGGGCACGTGTAATGGAAATTCGTATTTAGAAATTTTACAAACTTTTCTTTCGGATGAGCTGCCATAACAGTACCGACGGCAAAGTTACTTTCAACAAGGTGGCTGCCCGGCGTATCGTGCACGTGAAGTGACAGAGTGGCTTAGCAATGAACTTGGAGAGAGATGGATTGGCCAAAACGGTTCAGTTTAGTGACCTCCAAGAAGTCCCGACCTTAGGCTTTCAGATGCGTATCTCTGGAGCCGCTTAAAACAACTAACGTTTCAGCAACCCACTCAATATAATATTGATATATTCAAACAAAGAAATTTAGAGTCGGTGCAAATAATTTCGCTTGATGAAATAAAAAAAAGTTATGCCCACATAAGACGGCAGTTTGAAAAATGTGTGGAATACGGGAGAGGCGCGTTTGAATAAATAGTGATTTCCTTTAATTAGCATATTTTAAAAGGTATGTTACAATGACTCAGTAATTTACAAATTGAGAAATAAAGATAGTTCACTCTTGGCAGGATTTAATATTTTTGTATTTTTTGAGTACCCTGTATAAAAAAGTCATGCATACATAATATGTTCGAAGAAATGTACTAAAAATACCTCTCGTTTCAAACTTTTCATGTGTTTATGTTGGCACCAGGTTGTAAATGATAGAAACTCCTCATACAGTATGACTAACGAGTCAATTACCCAGTTTACATGAACGCTCCAATGTGCATTAACGGAATACGAATTTAATTAAAACGCATGTATAAATACTCTTAAATCAGTTTAGAAACATAATTCGGATTATATTAAAACGCATGACGTATGTCGATTATCCGATATAAATCCGGATTTAACCTTCGTAAAAACGCGAATATGCATTATCTGTCAATGCTATCAACCGAGTGCCGAATGTGGTCGTAACGGCCTATATTCGTAGAAGAACACTGGAGATTTTAGTATTATTGAATTTGCACTTGTGAAGATGATTTAATCTGTTGATTGCTTCCCCACTTGCCGCGTCGCGTAGCTACAGACTAAAACGAAGAACTATACTTACAGGACTTTTCTGGTAGTAAGTTTAAGGTAGCGTTTTGAAAACCTACAAGAGCATATGAACATACTGATAACTTGGAAAAATGGAGAATCAAACTAAACTAGACGGAAACATAAGCCGTCATATTCACATGAACCAGAAATGTCCCAAGACGAAACTAACCCGAAAATTCCAAGTCAAATGGAAGCGAGAAGTAAAGTACCTCGACTTACCTATGACAAGCGACTCATTTGGAAGGACCATACAAATACAGCAGCAAAAACGAAAAAGGCACTAGGAAAACTAAGCCCACTACTGTCACAGAAGAAAATGGCTCCGAAAATCAAAATAACCCCAGGGAAAAAATTATCAGATCATACGCGTGCGCAGCATCGGCACAGATGACAAAAAAACAAAGACGGAAACTCCAAGCAGTACAAAACATCGCCCTCAGGAAAGTAACAAATGCACTATAAATTCATCTAGAATCACGAATGAAAACACTAACCTAAAACAATAAACAAAATTGCGACAGAATTCTTCAATAAAGCAAGAGGAAGCCAAACCCCTCTAGTAACCAGCACACTTAACAGAAATCTTCATCAAATCAATCAAAAATCATTTACAAGCAGCACAGCAAATTTTAAAGTAAATTCGAACTTGCCGAGCTGTTTCCATTACTGCGGATTGGTCAGAGCAAACCTGTATGTCGCGAGCTTTAAACGCTAGTATCCCAAAGTAAACACATTATACATTTTCAATAAATTCTATTCTCTCCTTCGTTGATTTTTTTACGGTGAATTCTTCACAGAATTAACAAAAGTTATCAGGCGAATTGTTACAACTTCTTGAATTGAAGCCGTTATCAGACTTAAAAATGCGAATAAACCTCTCAGAAAAGGAAATTACCGTGCTTTATCACGTTTAATTGTTAAATGATATTTTTAGAATGTCAATACTTGATCTTTTGTTAACTTTTGATGATAGTTTAAGTGATACGAGAAATTTTAGCCCGATTAATAGGTCAATGGGCAGTTCGCTCGAGGTATATTATTATGTCTAACCAGAAAGTTTGTTACAGTGTTTTGTTTCACTTACATCCCGTTGTCAACAACAACTATCAATATCTGGATGCCAATAGCAAAAGAAACGACCTGATAAACTTGTTTTCGGTGTACGGTTTGAAACCACATGTAAATGGATATACTAGAGTTACACATGACTCACGATCTCAAATTGATAACTTTTTTTCAAATATCAACGACACCGAAATATCCTTGGTAATTCATAAAACGGATATATCGGATCATTACTCGCTTATATTTGGCATACATGCTAAGGTGCATCGCAAATCGGAAATATCACAGCGTAAAAGAAAGTTTTATGATGAAGATCTTTATAATTTTAGGCAACACATTCTATCTGAAACCTGGGAAAGCGTTTATTTGACAGATGATGCGAATGAAAAGTATAATGCATTCTTTGCTACATTTTTTTTACTACTTTGAGATTCATTTCCCACTGAACAAAGTATCAATAAAATCAAATCAAAATAAAAACTGGGTTACGCCGGAAATAAAAGATTGGGCGTAAAATCTTAGGGATTGGTATAATCTTTATAAGGCTACTAGTTGTCCAGATGTATTGAGCAGGTATAAGAATGAGAAAAAGATGTATAGGAAATTTATTAAGGACGTAAAAATTAGTCATAATGAAAATAAAATAATTAACTCCCAAAATAGAACAATAACAACATGGAATATCTTTAAGAATCTACGGGACTCCAATAGTTGGGAGAATAGTGGAATTGTGTTGTCTGATGGCTATCAGCGAGAGGTTGAGGACCCTGCTGATGTTGCTGAAATCTTTAATTCTAAATTTAGGGTAAGTCATGATATGTCTGACCTAAGTACTTTGGATTTGAATAGGGTTAGGTCATGTGTGGCTGGTACAAACATGGACTTCTTTCTTTTTCCAACTGATTTCACTGAAATTCAAAGAATAATAATGAAGTTACCACCAAAACATTCTACCGGACTGGACGAAATACCTACAAACGTAGTTAAGTCCGTCTCCGATATTATATGTCATCCTTTGTGTGAGGTAATAAATGCTTGTTTTGGTCATGGAATTTTTCCAGAGAAACTTAAGGAGGCTAAAGTAGTGCCTATACATAAGAAGGGAGAAAAAACTGATCCAAACAACTATAGACCAGTATCTTTGCTATCAGTGTTTTCAAAGGTTGTGGAGCGAGTGGCATACGTCAGATTGCTTGATTACTTCATCAGGGGTCACGTGTTCTCTGCGAGTCAATACGGATTTTTGCCCGATTTATCAACAACTGACGCTATAATTGATTCACTGAATTTTCTAATTGACGAACTAGAAAGTGGCAGGGTCGTGGCTGGAATCTATTTTGACCTGTCGAAGGCGTTTGATGTGATAAACCATGAGCTATTGCTGAGGAAGTTGGAGATCTACGGCGTGCGAGGTGTGGGCCTTTCCTTTTTTAAATCCTATTTAATGAATAGGTATCAACGGGTTTGTATAGCATCACTAAAATCAGGAAAAAGATCCTCCGTTTTCTCAAATAGGGCCTTGATAACATCAGGCGTGCCTCAGGGATCTATTCTCGGCCCTTTATTATTTCTTATTTTTTCCAATGATTTGGCAAGATTCATTGGCAGGAGCAGTACATTTCAGTACGCCGACGACACGTCATGTGTTGTCTCAGATATTAGTATCGGCCGGGTCGCGGAACAGGCTACGTTGGTTGTCGCAATGATGATTGACTGGTGTAAACTTAATAGGCTAAAACTAAATAATGAGAAAACAGTACTTCTTTGTTTTAAGAACCCTACAAGTTCCCTGTATGTTCCTCAGAATGGACGATCGATTCCACAAATGTGCAAAACAAAATTTTTAGGGTTGATTATTGAGGATAATCTATCTTGGAGGGAACATATAAATAGCATCGAAGGAAGAATAAATACCGCCTGTTACGTTATTAGATTTTTGCATAATCAGCTTGGTAAGAATTCAATAAAACTTTTTTATTTTGCCTATGTTCAATCCATCATATCATACAGCATTATGGTTTGGTTTAGGGCCGCTGACGCACAAAAAATTTTCTTGGCACAGAAAAGAGTGATTCGTGCAATAATGAAATTGCCTCGTACTACATCATGTAGAGATTACTTCAGAAAGTTAGAGATTTTAACGGTTCCTTCTCTGTACATCTTCAACATAGCGGTGTACACAAAAAAAAATCTCAATAGGTTTCCTAAGAATCGAGACTATTATAATAATATGGTAACACGAGGAAATGACAATCTTAGTGTACCAATCCATAAAACAACTTTTTACGAAAAGTGTCCATACTTTAACTGTATAAAAATTTTTAATGCTCTGCCAAATGAAATAAAAACAATTCCCGAACTGAGCATTTTTCGAAATAAGCTAAAAAAGCACCTAATATCTAATACATTTTATAGTCTAACCGAATTTTATGAGGCTGCTTGAGTTGATTTGGCTTCTTAAATGGTTAAGTTCTGGTTCAAATTTAAGGCCTAAGTAGCCGTTTTTGAGGGGGTCTCTTGCTACTGGTTGAACTCTCGTTTGTTTGTTTGTTTGTTTGTTCTTGACTACTTTTAGTTTGTGTAACAAGTTGACACCTAATATTTATTTATGTATTATATTTTATTGTTATTTCTTCAAGTATTGCATTTTATTCTTATTGTATTTATTTATGCACTTATTGCTTGTACGTTTATCTAGTCAAATTTACTTTTCTCTCTGTGTTACGACTAGCTTAATACCTAGTTATAGACTATTATATATTGTAAAATATTGACGTTGTAATGTTTCATACCTTGAAATTATATACAATAAATGGAATTGAATTGAATTGAATTGAATCATATTGTTTGTTATAATATTCTTATGCCATTTAAAATAAAGGCACCATATGACGTATTCACTAGTGAAGTGGAAACAATTAGACAAACTTAAAGTTACATACATACCTTACTAGAAGTTAATAACATCATTGTTGACCGTTCAAGAACCTGTCTTGCAGCCGCCATTTGCGCTCTTCTCCTTTCATCTTTTAAATCATTTTGTCTATCACCAGTCAGATGAGCTAGTTCCACCATTTCTGCGCCAAATTGGCTGAAGGCTTTCACGAATTCGGTAAAATTGTTTACTGATTCTAGTCTGTCTAAACTATAGGAAACCTGTAAAAGACAAATAATTTGGACACATATTGTTTTTATATAAGACTTATAATGCTTCTCAATGCTGCAAAGCCGATAAAATAATTTCATAGGGACGCGTATTAACTAGAATTATTGGAATTAGTCGGGTCATTTTCTGTATCAACAATATAACTTTAATAATATTTTTATAATTTTTTTTACAATTACCGCTAGAGGGCGTAACTGTTGAGACGAAATTAATTTTATTAGAAATTTAAATTATCTAAAAAAGAGCGCCATTAAGATACTGTTTCTATAGGAATAGTAAATTGTTCGAACACAATTTTTTGAATCACAATTATTGGAATAAATTTTTTGAAAACACAATTTTCCAAATGCACAATTTTTCGAAATCACAATTTTTCGAAACTCCGTTCTCCGGAACACAATTTTTCGAATTCAGAATTATATTATATTATTTTTTTAACTCTAAGTAGTTACCTAGCATAATGATAATATTTTAATATTGATTATTTTACTAATAAATTAGTTTTAAATTTATTTTTTTTTACCAAGCGGCTGTTGCCGCCCCCTTGACTTGCCGCCCGTGTGCCCCGCACTCCTGGCACCTGTGTAAAAAAAGATCCTGCGGTCAATCACATAACTGCGAGCCGCCACTGGTCTATTTTGCTCTCTTTTACTCTTGCCCTCTTTTCCTCTACATAGAGCAAAATTTTATAAAACCCAATTTTTCTTACCTTATCTTTTGCTAGAAGAAGTTGTTTAACAACTACAATATCAGCCAGAAGTAGTACTCTTGTAATGGCGGCTAAAAGGCATTTGGCAGCTCGAATTAAAAGACTTGTATCAAACGTTATCTCTTCATTTGATTCTTCACATATATGTTCAATAGCACATCCTAAAAATGATTAAATGAAATGTATATAATATAATTAACTAATAAAATTTGTAATTTTCTGTATCATTGACAAATACTTAGCATTATAAGAAATTGGTATTTCCATTTATAATAAATATCAATTATAGAACTCATAATAACAATTCTTTAGAAATCCAGTCTATATTTGGTTATTTTCGGTTTCTCGAATGTTTACTACATATTTTCGATCAATGAACTCTTTATACAAGTACTTAAAAAAATATTTGACTTTTTCCGCTCTTTTAGCGACAATAAATCGCTTAGCAATTTAAAATCTAAATTATGTAGGTACATGGTCAATGTTCATGTTTAATGTAGATTTAAGTTAAATTTGAATTTTATGCTAAGATTGATCATTTAACCATAAATCGCTTATACAATACCTATTACTAAACAGTGGCGTAGCCAGCATTTTGGAGCGGGCGGGGGCAAATTATTGTGTGGAGGGCGCCGATCACCAAGCTAAAGCGACGCAAGCAAAAATTTTTGGGACCACGCCCAAATTTTGTAGGAATTTACCTTTCTCATGCTGCCTCAGGAACGGGGGTTTGGTCCCAAACGAAGTGAAAATCCGCTATATAGAAAAAAATTAATATAATGTGGTGAGACGCTCTCAAAACCTGTTTTATTAAGTTTATTCCCTTGCTTTTCTTTACTAAAAATAAAATAAGACCGATTTCGATTTTTAAGAATTATTATTAAGTAACAAAGGGGCGCCAGGCCGCGATCGCCCCCTGTGGCTACGCCACTGTTACTAAAGAAAATAAATCGATTAGAAGTGTATACACATTTCTGTTAATTTTAAGACCTACTGCTTAACGTGGGCACCGAACTACGGCCCTCAGTCACGACAGTCATCTTATCCTGCACTTCCCAAGGGCTATCGACCCTTGGTTTCTTGTGGCCTTAATCTGTCAGAGGTGCGACCAGCCAACTAGGAAGTCGTATCTTCACCTTGTCCTTATAAGATATCGGTTCTTATTCGGCGTCTATACAGGATGCCCGAGAAAATGTGGGAAATCTCTCGGATTCAGATAGATTTTAAAAAAATAAGATGACAAGTTCCTATAAATTTTTTTCTTACAGGCCTTCAATACGGAGATATGTTAAGATAACGTAATGCTTAAATTTTTAGCACCCTGTATTTTAAAAACATAAGAAAAATAAATCTGGGTAGGTTGTACCTTAGACTAAAAAAAATGTACTCTTGTTTGTTGTCGATAAAATGAACCGTTTTCGAGAAAAGGAATAATAAACGAATTCATGGTTTATATTTAATAAAAAAGACCATAATTTCTATTTTGTTTCTCGACAACAAAATGTGATACGAAAGTCATTCAAACAACAGAATACACCAAGTTTTTCAGGTGTCCCCCACAGGTAAAAATCCAACGGCGTTAGGTCGGGAGATCGAGGAGGCCAGGAGGCCAGGCAGTAGGTTCTCCTCTACCTATCCAACGGTTTGTAAAGACGTTATTCAGGTGCTCCCGCACACCAACGCTGAAATGAGGTGGTGCCACATCGTGCATGAAGTACATGTTTCGGCGAGTTTCAAGTGGTAAGTGCTGTATAAAATCCTGATAAGCGTTCTGGAGGAACTCCAAATAAAGTTGTCCATTTAAGCGTTCCTTCAATACGAATGATTCAATCAAAAAATTGCCAATGATTCCTGCCCAGATATTAATTGATTGGAACTGACGTTGATGATGCGAAACAATAGTGACATGAGAATTTTCATCAGCCGATACATGTGTGTTGCGCAAATTGGTGATTCCATTTTTGGTAAACCTTTATTCATCCTTGAAAAGAATAATGCTAATGAAGTTTACATTTTTTCGCTGCTGAGCCAATAACCAGTTTGCAAACTGCATTATACGAGAAAAATCTTCAGGAATCAGTTCATGTACTTATTGCAAATGATATGGATATAACAGCTGTTCTTAAAGAACTACATGTACTACTGTTTTTGATGTATTAAACTGTGCTGATAATTTTCTAGTACTCGTTGATAGAGTGTTATCTGCAGCATTTAAAATATTGTCCTCTAATTGCGGCGTGCGTACGGTTCTTCTTAGACCAGCATCAGTACTATTATTTCCAAACTTTCTTAAAGTTATGAAGAAAGTCAGCATTACCTTATTAACTGGCATCGCCCACCATTTTCCCTTAGACGTTGGTCAACTCGTTGAAATGTCTTCTGGTTTGGCATAGTACGATCAGGAATTCTTTCGTGATATAACCTTCTGCCTTCTAAAGCATTGCAAGATGCAAGACCATACATCAGATGCATATCTGCATACTCAATAGACGTGTATTCCATAGTTCGAATTATTTTACAATCAAATTAAAAAATCAGTAAATTAATATCGAAGTCAAGGATCAATGTTTCAGTGATGTAAAAAACGACAAGTTGTAAAATGCAGGATATTTTACTTATTTTGTACCATAGTAACGTTTGCAACAACAATACGTTTGCTTGGTGCCTAAATAAACAAAACGCACATTTTTTTCTACAACTATTCGTTTATTTTCTTTTTCTCGAAAACGGTTCATTTTATCGACAGTAAACAAGAGTACCTTTTCTTTAGTCTAAGGTACAAGCTATCCACATTTATACTTTGTTAAACAAATTCATAACTACTCTCCAGAAGGGCCATAGCTAACTAAGGAATCAAATAACGTATCGTCCTTCAACCTTCTTTATTGTATAATAATTTATTAATAAAGAAGGTTGAAGGACGATACGTTATTTGATTCCTTAGTTATACTTTGTTAAAGCTATGGATAGAGATGGTCCTGCATTCAGTTACCTAAAACAAAAATTTCCCAGATTAAGTGAAGCCAAAATTAAGGAGGGAATTTTGTGGGACCCCAGATAAGACAACTTCTTAGGGATCCTGCATCTGACGCTGTGCTTGAAAGAAAAGAAAAAGAGTCATGGATGGCATTTAGAATGGTTGTAACCGATTTCTTAGGAAATAAAAGAGCAGCTTACGAAAATATGGAATGTAATATGTCCCTAAAAATGCATTTTCTACACTCGCACTTAGATTACTTCCCCGAAAACTGTGGAGACGTTAGTGACGAACATGGAGAACGATTCCATCAAGAAATCGCAAAAATGGAAAAAAATACCAGGGAAAGAGGAATGTTTCAATGTTAGCAGATTACTGTTGGGCACTTCTTCGAGAGCAACCAGAGGCTGCGTATAAGAGACAGATTAAAAAACGGAAGAAAAGTGATTAGTTCATTAATTGGAATAATCGTTAATAAAGAATAAATGATACTAAAAAATTATTTTTTAACATTTTGGGCCTGTTTCAGTCATATACAATACAATCCAAAAATCCTATTTTTGCCAAAGACCTTTAAAAAAAAGTTTAAATCTGTTGCCTAGTATTATTTGTATTTAGGAGCGATAAACATACATTCCTATTTTTTGTCGCAAGGTGTCAATTTATACATTTGATGTACTGGTTCGATTAGTGAAAATAAGTTCTAACAGGTGTGTGAGATTTCAGTAGTTTTCGATTTCTTAGTGCTGTACCCCTTTCTTAAAATAATTTACATTATCGCTTAACGCGTAGAAATGATTTTTGGTTATGGAAGCGATGATCGTTGTTTTGCAAGGACGGCGACTGCATTTAATGATAGATATCCAGGAAAAAATGTTCGACATAATTAAAAAAAAAACAATAGTAGAAGGTATGAACCAAGCTCGCTCGATTAAACCACTAAGATTGAAGCTCTTGGCCAGTTTTCAATGGCTTCCACCAACGATAACCGGACCATCGCAGGAATCAGTTAGCAAAGTATTAAATTTTCACCAATCTCACCCATACAAGCTACAAATTACTCTAGAATTAGGTTATGATGATCCGGACAGAAGTTAAAAAACATATACCAAATGTACCTTCTACCTAAATGACAAGGTCACCAAACAAGAGTGCCGTTTTTGGAGCTTGGTCAATCCTCGCATTTTTAGAGAGGGGCATCTCCACAATAATTAATTAAATTGGTCCTCTCTTCATACCCGGAAATTTAACTGGTGAAATTTATTCTCAAACGATAGATACGACTATAGAGCCTCTTGTAACTCATGGCATAGAAGATCAAAGGAACGTTATTGGAGATCTTGCTTTAGATGAACATCTGAAGAGGACCTATCGAATGGCCACCTAGGTTATTAGATCTAACACCACTCGATTTTTTCTGTGGGTTCACTTGAAATCTATTGTATTCAGAATCAGATTCAATTGAACAACTCCAGCAAGAATTATCCAAGCATGTACGGATATTTTACCTGTGACACTTCAAAGGGTCAGCGAATAGTTTTAGTATCGACTGCACTTGTGCATACAAAACAATGATAACCATTTTGAACAAATCATAAGTAACACACCGATAAGGATTTCAAAATTTAAGGTATTTTATCATCATACTCTTGCTTGCGGGGGTAGTTGTGACCGCTTAGGGAATGCAACCTCCCTAAAACTTACGGTATTTCAATTTTGCATTTACTACATTTCCGCTGTTGAGTGTTTCGTGAAAATGTGCGATTGGTACTCAATTGTTTGACAAAAAAAATGAAAAAAAGAATATGATAGGTAGGTACTTGTCTAAAATTGTAAAAGAAACTCAAAAATGGTCAGGGGGTTGATTTAGTACAACAAATACCTCTAAAGTTGTCACCAAGCAAAAGAAATATTATATGCTGTTCGTTTTCAAATTGACTCCATGTATGTTTTTTTTTCACAGTGCTCACTGGCATGCATTTATCCGTGTTCCCTATTATTAACCCTGCAAAAGAGAAAGCTCAAAATCAGTATTATTGGAAAGTCCATAAATTAACCTTTTCAAATCTATATTGGGTTTTAGTAAGTTACCACTAAACCTGGAATCAGTGTTCCTTTGTTCTATTTCAATCGTTGCCTGATTAATCTCCGATAAAATTAAAATACTCAAAGGTTACCAATTAAGTTAACCGACTGTCTAAGAAAGGTAGATATAATTTAAAACTTTTTATATTCTAATTATCTGAAAAAAATTACTGAGGTCTAATTTTAGCATAAAATCACGTCTCAAGTCAGTCACCAATTATATTCAGATTTTAATGTTCTAAGTAAAAAATTCTCAAAGATTTAAGAGAATGCTAAATTTTATAAAGAAAATACCTTTAAATTTGTTTGAATTAAAATATTTGGAAAAGCCTATCTATCCAAACTAACGCTTTATATTTGTTTGATGTTTGGCATTTTAAAATACATAGTTGCATAAGGTTTTTGGCAAATGTTATTGCTGTTTTAACATGTCCTAAGAAACTCAAAAAATAATTAGGTTTTAATTTTTGTTTTAATTTATTCTTAATCATGCATACATATGTTTAACCCTTTTTATCAGGCCGCCCAGATATCTGATAAACTTTCGGGGGGAGTATTAAAAGCATCAGAAAATACAAACAGTTTATAAGACAAATAAAATTGTAAATAGATTTATCCTGGAACATTGCTTGGTCGAATCGGGGGCAGGCATGTTAACATTAAACGCCATTAAGGATGGAGATCTTCAATTGTATCTGAGGGCTACATTGAAGAATCAATTTCTAAAAGAACTAAAATAGCAACTCAAATTCTGGAAGGTGAACCAAATACCAGTACCGGAAACTTACAACAGTCCGAAAAAGAGTTTTAATGGAGAACCTGAGACCTCCACAAGCAAAAACGAATATAAAACTTAAAAAATTACTGGAAATAAAGTAAATTGCTCTAAGTGCAATATTAAAATTGAAATTAACTAAAAAAAAAGGGAGAAATAATTAGTTTTATGATAAACCGCTAGTTTAAACTGTTTATATTATTGTTAAAACTATTCTAAGAATTAGTAATGTTGCTTGTATTGTAAAATACTCTTCAATAAAATTTGAAATAGAAACAAATTTAATTCGATCGTAGAAAAAATGTTGTGTGCAACCTGTGCAAAGAGCATATTTGTTGCATGATTGCACCGACTTCGTCTCGAACTGCAGACTTTATGCATCGTGCAACAAATATACACAAATAACTATTTTTTACAAGTAAGTTGAGAAATCGCCATTATTTACTCTATTTCTGTAATGAGAAGTAAAATTTCTCTACCCAGGGAAATAACGATAATAAATAACCACCTACGAATGAAAAACTTTCTGTGTAATCAAGTTAAGTTACACACGATTCTAACATTCTTCCTTATTGTTTCTTTAACCTATTATTGGTTTTGAGCCTACACTAACTATTTTAAATGAAGAAATTCCGCAAATATTCAATAAGTTGAAATATTTAGACGAAATAAAAAAAAATTAATAAAAGATTGAATGGTAATGAAAGAGACGCCGGTAAGTGATATTTTCCCGAATAAAACATTATCTATAAAGTGTTTGCTTTCCGGTCGATAAAAAAAAATTGTATGGACAAAATCAGAGGCGTAACATTTTTGTTCTGTTAATATTGATTAAAGCAAATAAAATTTCAAAGTCAAAATGTGTGATTTTATATCATAACAATCTATACAAAAATCTAACTTATATCTCGAACGGTTTTTATAGAAAAAAGTAAAAACAATAGCACACTATACCGGGTGTTCCACCTCAGGAGGTAATCGGCTATATCTCAGAAAGTAATAACACTAGGACGTTGGGGAAAAATATATATCGATAAAAGAGGCCAAGAGAAATTGCTGGAAATTATTTTCAAGATCGAGAAATGACCGCTAGGGGGCGCAAGAGAACTTTCAAAATAGAAATACCGATTTTTTCTTGATTTTTCTTAATAAAATATGTTAGAAATATAAGCGTTGTATTCTTCATAAGATTATGCAACTTTATGTTAGGAATCGTTTTTTTCTATTTTCAATAATAAAGTGGTGGGAGAAGGTCAAACTTTTTTTCTTTCAAACGCTGATATCTCTGCTTTGGATAAACCGATTTAATTCAACTTAGTCTTGAAAATAAGCCTTTTTTTTCCCCTACACGTTGATCTATTAACTATACCATATTGATTCTGATGGTGGCCACTAGATGGCGTTTTTCCGTAATTCCTCAATGAATAAGGATTTTCTCAAAAAAATCAAATGTTATAATATGACTTTTTCATCATATTTTATCTTAGGATTATAAAGGCTATTAAATAGTGGAATAAATAATCCGGGTCCGTATTTAAAATAGAAAAGTTGATGATGGTCGCTCGAATCCGAAACGAAAAGTTACTATAAGGAACTGAAAACCACAATGTGATATCTTTTGTTAAACTAGAGAAATTAGGGATAATAATAATTAATACAAGCTGATGTGGTTAGTTTTTTAATCCGACGTTTCGGATTCGAGCGACCATCATCAACTTTTTTATTTTAAATACGGGCCTGGATTTTTTATTCCACTATTTAATAGCCTTTATAAGCCTAAAATAAAATATGATGAAAAAGTCATATTATAACATTTGATTTTTTTGAGAAAATCCTTATTCATTGAGGAATTACGGAAAAACGCCATCTAGTGGCCACCATCAGAATCAGTATGGTATAGTTAATAGATCTACGTGTAGAGGAAAAGAAGGGCTTATTTTCAAGACTAAGTTGAATAAAATCGGTTTATCCAAAGCAGAGATATCAGCGTTTGAAAGAAAAAAAGTTTGACCTTCTCCCACCACTTTATTATTGAAAATAGAAAAAAAACTATTCCTAACATAAAGGTGCATAATTTTATGAAGAATACAATGCTTATATTTTTAACATATTTTTATTAAGAAAAATCAAGAGAAAATCGGCATTTTTATTTTGAAAGTTCTCTTACGCCCCCTAGCGGGCATTTTTAGAATTTAATAATAACTTCCAGCAATTTCTCTTGGCCGCTTTTATCGATATATATTTTTTCCCAAAGTCCTAGTGTTATTACTTTCTAAGATATAGCCGATTACCTCCTTAGGTGAAACACCCGGTACATTGAAAACCAAGCTTTTTGGGTCATTACATAATATGTTTAAATGAGCTCTTCAAATTGGAATTGGTCTAGGAATCACCAATTAAATTAACTATATGACATTAGGTATCACCCTGCATATTCAAGTAATTTTATTTAAAACATGCTTTTGTTTTTCTTTCTCAGAAACGAATTAAAATTTGGCATAAAAAACTTATATTTAAGCTACATAATTTAATTTTGCATTAGACTTTTATTGTCGATTTAATGTAACAAATTATTAACAAGTATTCAGCAGTAAAATTAGCGTTTTTACCGTATTGCAAAATAAATCCAGACTTAATGGATGCGCCATGACAGTGCAACAAGAAATCTACTAAGCAGGACATAGGTATCGTTGCGTAAAAAGAACGTTGCTTTACACTTCGCCCGCTATTACTGCTGAATATAGCAGAAAAGGCATTGCTATGCCAATTTTCAGATTTCTCGTATTAGGTTACGACGATCTAACGAGTGGTAATAACCACGAAACACTATCATTGATAGATAATAGACCCGGAGGTTGTCCAATATTTTATTGGACTCCTTGTATACTGTAATGCAAGAGAGCAACCTTTTCCCTTTTAATTTTTCTCACAGGCGCTTAACTCTCACTAGAACAAAAAATTACGTTAGGAGTAGGTACTAATTAACCTATACAGGGCCTGCCATCTAAAATTCCCATCGTTAATCCTTGACCGACAAACTTGTGCGGCAATACAAATTGTAGTGTTTATTGAGTTCTAATTTTTTTTTCCAAGTAAATTATTTTAGAACACTAACTAATTTATTTTTATTACCTTTTTCTGTACATTAAGTTAATGATAAGATCCTATAATTATCAGTCTTGTTAAAGCATGCTAAAAATACTATAAATAGAACAACTTTATGGTCGCCTGACATGATTCCTTTTTATATTTTAATGTATGTAAACTCGAAGAATTACAGCTTTGTTAATACACCTTAAATATTTTTTTGCACTCTCAAAAATTTATGGCCGCGATCGAGGTAAGTCTGCCAGATTTATACTTTTATATAAAATTAAAGGGTGAGAACATCTAACAAGGAATAAATTCTATATTGTCACTTTGATACATTTTTGTAACAATCGCTAGTGAACTGTTATTTTTTATTGTGCATTTTGTGAACTGAAATACCTTTCATGGTCAACTTTTTTTATGGAAACCCCGTATTTTTTACCATATTTTTAAAGAACGCTCAAAGTTGTATATTGGTGCCAATTAGAAATCAAAAGGTGTTGAAAATGTTGTCCGTTCACTTGTTGGCAGCAACCTAGTCTTAACTTATTCGTTCCTTTAATAATAGATAATACTTTCCGGTTTTGCCTTAAAAACTTTATTTTTTAAGGGTTACAGGAAAAAATCAAGTGGGGTATTATCCGAAGACCTCGGTGGCCATTCTATTGAACCCCTTCTACCAATCTATCTATTTGGAAATATTTGATATAGATCACGAACAGATCTCGCATAATGAAGAGGCGCCCCTTCCTACTGAAGCAAGATATCCGCATTTGGCACTTATTGATCCAAAGCATTGGGAAACAAAACTGCTAAATTTGAAAGAAGTTTTTACTGTATGACAAATATCGCACTCTAGTTAAGTTATTGTCAAAAAATATGGGCCCAATCACTCTATTCCCAATGATTCCAGCCCAAACGTTAATTTTCTTGGACCACTGGGTGTGTACTTCCCTCTTCCAATGTGGATTCATATCTGCCCAATAACGGCAATTTTGCGATTAATATGACCATGTAACGTAAACGTGACTTCATCAGAAACTAATATCTTTTCTGAGTTTAGGACATTTCAGTCAATTAAATCCATCATTTCCTTACAAAACTGCAGTCTCCTATCAGGATCATCTTCTGTGAACTCCGGTACAAGCTGGATTTTGTAAGGATGATACTGGTATTATTTAAGGATGTTTAGTATAGAGGTCCGACATACACCATTTTCTCTTCCTAGCTGCCTTGTGGCAATAAATGGATTCTCTTTAACTGTTAAGAGTACATCTAATTTCGGATTATCGTCCAGTGCAGATTACCTCTTAGTAGTAGATCTTACAAGTCCATTTTCTCATTATTACTTATCGTACTTATAGGAAGCAATTCTAGATGTTTTTTCCTAAATAATCTAACCACTAGGTGGAGTTCTGAATTTATCTCCGGATTCGACCATTATTCATGTTTCAATACGATAAGTTTCTGTTAATTGTTAGATGTTCCAACGGTAGTAAACTTAGTAATACATCATCAATTTACAAAAAAAAAAAAACTCCTTACTCGGATGGACCTCTAGCTTCTAGACTATAATGTGTATCCCGTCTTATATTATTTTTGGTAGAGTTCAAAGGTTCACCGCTAAAGCATACGTCGATTGGCCGAGCATTATCCTAGGTATAAGGTTGTATCGAGATTAATGTAATCTCGGAGTAGGTATATTCTTGTCCTTTTATTGACCCAACGTTGTTCCCAATAAAGCTTCATGTCCGATTTCCCACATTGAGTCAATCAATAATATGCTAATTGGAATATGTGTCATACAGAACATATTTATTAGGTAATTAAGTGCTTTGTGCAATTGATCCATAGCTGTGATCCAATAATATAATCTGTTAATAAATGTAATAAATGCAGGAGCGTAGCCAGAACTTTCGGGATTAGTTCAATCTCCATCAAAGTAGTGAGGGAGCATGTCCTTTTAGGGTTGGACACTTAAAAGGGCCATGCTGCAATGTGTGCAGGCCTTTCAATTCGTGAGGTACCTATACATACAGGAGGTTGTTAAGGATTAGATAGACTGATATCATTACCAACGAAGAATAAACAAGGATACAGAGATGGCAAAAGCAATCAAATGTTACTTCATACCATATAGGGGAAATGGATAGCAAAAAATGTTCTGGAAGATGAATATACCGGTTTAAAAAAATCTCTAACTGTGGTTCGGCCAGATTGCAGTACAATCTTTTATGTTGCTGACAACAAAGAGATGATTACCAATACGGTTAGATAAGTTACTATAAGAAGAAGAACATACCGCGTGATGTATGGCTTAGTTGAACATAGGAAATCCCAAGTAAATTTTGAGGTGGCTAAATATTGGCTCCCCTGTAACACTTTAGAGAAAAATTGTATTATAATGTTTTAAAAAGGCCGATATAATAAACCCATGTGCCAAATTTAAATAAATTTTAATAAGCCAATCCTAACTTATTTAATTAAATGTGATGGCAAAATTACGAAATTTTCATGGTTTAGGTAATATAGCAAATACCAGCAAATTATTATTTGGCATTGACAAAACGAAAAGTAGCGTCAGTCACAATATTTTCATTGAAGGTGCTTTAATTATAGCCAAATGTGAGCCATGCCATTAAGGAAAAAGGAAATGTGATTAAGTGGTATTTAACAGGAAACAGTTTAAGAGCAGTGTCTGAAATATTTTCAGTTTAATTACCTGATAAGCCTATCCGCTCCATTTAATTAATTAAACTTATTATTAGTAAATCTGTCCAAAGGCTCCGTAATAAATAACTGTAAATGCGCAACTCAAAATGTCAATAGAGCTTAAGGAAGGGATAATAGAGATTTTGACATTTTACTGCACGTGGAGGAAAATAAAATGACTAGTACGGGGATTCTTGGGCAAGTCGTAGGAAAACATCAAACCACAGTGTTGCCTACTTTAAAAAAAAACATAAATATTTCCTTACTAGTATGAAAAACATCAAGAGCTACGACAAGGCGATGAAGAACGGAGAATGGTATTCTGTTTTGAGGTAATTAAAATAGCAAATGATAATAGGGATTTTTTGAGAAATACAGGGTGACGCGGATCTAAATGAACATACTTCAACACAAGACAAAGAATACCTTGGGGGTTCTTAATCACCCATCTTTGATAGTTCAATTGTCGATAGTTAATAAGATACAGGGTCTTTTATGAACTTCAGCAATTTTTTGTTCTTGTCATATTTTTTAATGCACTCCGTATAAAATTTTCATATTGGGTCAACATCTGTAACCTATCTGTCGCTTAAAATTGCAGTATCAGAAAATTTTAAATTCCAGGCCCGTATTAAAAAAAGTTGACATTTTCAATTTTTACATTTTTAACACCCTGTAGATCAATTTTTTCAAAATATTATTTTTTTATTGGAAAGAGCATAAAGAATTGACCCTAACGGCATAATTTTCAAAGTTTCCGCACCCATCACTTGATTAGAATAAATGGTTGTTTTGTAAAAAATTTCAAAATGGTGCATATTTGGAAATTAGAAATTAAGAAAATAACAATCAAAAAGCAAAAACTGCTTCCGAAGTTAAAAAATAAATGTACTAAACGTTTAATAGTTTTAACGAGACTAAATTTTAGGGAACAACACAACAACAAATAACAAAGTAATAATAATAATAACAAAACTGCAAGATAATGATTGCTTTTTAGACATCGACAAAAAATCGTAAATTACAGTCAGAAATTTCAAACTTTGTAAAGTAGGCTTTGCCTCATTAAAAAACAAACCAAAGACTATCGAGTTACTGTTCCATAGCAACAATTCAAGTCACTATCAGATATGTGACAGTTGTCTGACCTTTGTTAGTATTCGGTTAACAATTGTTGCAATTTTCTGTTGAAGATGCCTTACCAATTTTCAAATGCCGAATATGCCGACATTATTTTTGTATACGGTTTTTGTAACGGTAATGGAAGAGCTGCTGTTCGGGAATATCGTAGGCGATTTCCGGGTAGAAGATGTCCATATCACAAAACATTTGCAAATGTATTTTTATTTGCTGGAGAACATGGACATTTTCCCACCGACAATAATATTGATCAACCAATACGACATCCAGTTCAGGAGGAAGAAGATATCTTAAATCTTGTTGAAGATAATCCCAAAACATCTACTCGAAAAATTGCGACACGTCTAGGAATCCCGCAAAAAAGAGTTAATGTAACACTGCAAAAGGAAGGCTTGCATCCGTTTCATGTTCAAGAAGTTCAAAGATTGGAACCTGGCGATTATGCAAACCGGTTACTCTTTTGCCAGTGGCTCAGTAGACACCAAAGAAGTCTTTATCGAATCCTCTGGACCGATGAAGCACAATTTACCAGAGATGGTGTAAATAATTCAAGGAATTCCCATGTATGGTCGTTAGAAAATCCACATGCCATCAGACAATCGCATTCGCAGCACAAATTTTCCATAAACGTTTGGGCAGGTATAATAAATAATAAATTAATTGGGCCGCACTTTTTTGCTGAAAGATTAGATGGAAATCAATATTTAAATTTTTTACAAAACATTTTGCCAGGACTTATGCAGAATGAAAATGCTAACGTGAGAGGGCTCTTTTTTCAACATGATGGGGCCCCACCACATTTTGCAAGGGTTGTATCTGAATTTTTAAATATTACGTTTCCTAACAGATGGATAGGCCGTGGAGGGCCCCATTTATGGCCAGCCAGGTCGCCGGACTTTAATCCTTTGGATTTTTGTTTCTGGGGGAATATGAAAAATTTGGTTTATTCAGAAGAAATCAACACGCGGGAGCAGCTTTTGCAACGAATTATTAATGCTTTTCAGGAAATAAAAAATAACCCAGACGCAATTAGAAAAGCAGTGTCAAATTTAAACATCAGAAGACGAAGATGTGAACAAGCCAATGGAGGGCATTTTGAACAGCTTTTTAAATAACAGTGTTCTGCTAAAGTGCTCTTAAAATTAATTCTTGCTAAAACTTTTTCTATGTATTAGATTTTAAGCAGTCGATTTTAACTTGCAGTTTTGTTATTATTATTATTACTTTGTTATTTGTTGTAGTGTTGTTCCCTAAAATTTAGTCTCGTTAAAACTGTTAAACGTTTAGTACATTTATTTTTTTACTTTGGAAGCAGTTTTTGCTTTTTTATTGTTATTTTCTTAATTTCTAATTTCCAAATATGCACCATTTTGAAATTTTTTACAAAACAACCATTTATTCTAATCAAGTGATGGGTGCGGGAACTTTGAAAATTATGCCGTTAGGGTCAATTCTTTATGCTCTTTCCAATAAAAAAATAATATTTTGAAAAAATTGATCTACAGGGTGTTAAAAATGTAAAAATTGAAAATGTCAACTTTTTTTAATACGGGCCTGGAATTTAAAATTTTCTGATACTGCAATTTTAAGCGACAGATAGGTTACAGATGTTGACCCAATATGAAAATTTGATACGGAGTGCATTAAAAAATATGACAAGAACAAAAAATTGCTGAAGTTCATAAAAGACCCTGTATCTTATTAACTATCGACAATTGAACTATCAAAGATGGGTGATTAAGAACCCCCAAGGTATTCTTTGTCTTGTGTTGAAGTATGTTCATTTAGATCCGCGTCACCCTGTATTTGTTTTACCGATGAATGTACATTCACCCTCAACAACGAGCCAAATGTTCAAAATTGCCGGTATTGGAGCCAAGAAAATGAACATCGTCTTGTTCATACTTGGACGCAATATCTCCAAACATTAAATGTTTGAGCGGGAATTGTACGACATTACATTTATGGACCATTTTTTTATGGAAGGCAACCTTACAGCAGTAATCTATTTGGACTACAAAATCGAATTGAACCCACACTAGAAGAATTTGTACGCGAAAATCAGGAGATCTTGTTTCAAATGGATGGTTGTTCCGCCCATAATTCTCACATGGTTAGGGAATACTTGCAAAATATTTTTAACGGAAATAATATATGCCCACGGCATCTAATTCTTTGGCCAGCCAGGTCTTCTGACCTTTCGTCAAACGACTTCTTTCTGTGGCGTCGCTTAAAAAATTTTATTTATAAAGATGTAAAATTTGAAAATCTAAACCAGCTAAAAAACTGTATTTCGTTAGAATGTGACAGAATTTCTCAATATCAACTCAGTAATGTTAGAAATAAATTTTATAATCGGTTAGGATATTGTTTTGCTGTTAATGGAGGGTTGTTTGAACATTTAATTAGTTTATGTTTTTGTAAAAATCTGTAATCTTGGGTATGTTATGTTAAATTAAAGGTTTAGTAAGAAAAACGTAATGGTACTTTGGATGTATGATTGCCGGATTGGTGAAGTCAAAATATGTATTTAATATAAAATAATCTTTATTCGTTATGTCCACCTTTACGTCAATTTTTGACAATACCGTCATAGAAATTATATGCTCGTGTTTGCTGTATTACCTAAACAATGAAAATTTCTGGCAGTACCTACACACGAGTACAGCTATAGCAGAAAAATCGTTCATTCAAATTTGCAGAACAAACTGTACTTTCAATGTTTTTAATGGCATTTGATCAGGTTGTTTTTCAATTAAAAGTAGCTGGAGGTGAAATAAATGACAATGAAATGATAGTTATTTTGCAGTGACCACCGCTTTAGACGTTTTATTTGGTCAAAATGAAGCTGCGGTTAGTTTAGACTTTGTAAATAATAAGTTGTTACTGGAAGATCTAGGAAATTTAAAAATAGTGAAGTAGAAAATAAAGATGTGGCATTTGCTGGTTTTAAAAATGGAAAAACTAACTCAGAAAAATTTATATTTAAATGCCATTTTTGCAGAGATGGTAGTGAAAGACCAGCAAATATGACAGGAAGACCGAATAATGGTTGAAACCTAAATAAGGGGAATTTCTTTTTTGACAGGTGATACTGTATACTGTGCCATAAAAAGCTTGGAAAAATTGGACTCGAAATATGAGTTAAATGAGCTGGAGTTCGTAGTAGACAGTAGAGCTATAAATCAAAATCACAAACCCAAATGAAGCAAATTATCAAGTTAGTATCACAAAGAAAGGATAGGATAACACTTAGTAGTAATGAAGGAGGTGATATAAATGTGATAAGAAACAATGGAAAGAAAATAAAAGTCAAAGAAGTGTGGGTATGTAAAGATTTATCTAACAACCTCTTATTAGTGCGTAAGGTAGAAGAAGCTGGTTATAAGGTTATATTCAAAAGTAAGGTAGTATTAATTTTAAAAGAAAGCAATATAATATTGAACGGTACAAGACATGGAAATTTGTACAAAATAAAATTTAAAATTTTACCAGAATGAAGCATAAATCTTACGAATGACGAAAATAAAATGCTTTTACATAGAAAATGGGGCATTCTAGTAAGTATCCTGCTCCAGAATTGTATAAGATATGTTTGAAATGTAAACAAGCAAGATTGTCATTGAGATTGTTGAAAGAGGAAAGAAAAGCAAAAATAATGTTAGAGGTTAGTTAGAGGTGATTTTTACAGATGTATGTGGTTCAATTAACCCCGCACACATGATTGAAAAAGGTATGTTCTTACTTTTATGGATCGATCATTATTCACATTTTGTGTTTGTTAATTCATTGCTAATAAGAGCGAAGTTTATGAAAAGTCCATATAATATGTAAAATTGCTAGAATGTGTTGTAATAATGGAAGGGTGTACTGTTCCAAAGAGTTACAGGAATTTTGTAAAAAGCAAGGCATCAGAGTACAGTACACAGTTCAAGGGAACCCGAAACAAAATGGGGTAGCTGAAAGGCTGAATCGAACAATTATGGAGAAAATAAGATTTCTAATATTTGACTCAAATCTTAATATTGAATTTTGGGGTGAAGCTCTCAGAGCAGCAATTTATTCAATAAATATAACCGAATATTCGACTTTTATAAATTTCCAATTAAAATAGTTAAGGGTTATTATTTCGTTTCATTTGATGTCTCAAAACGAATGCTAATATTAAATTTAGGAATTCTGAAATTCAAGTAAGTAACTAATCTGAAATTTAAATACGACATTCTAAAATTAAATTGACTATTTATGTCATTTATGACATACTTACATACTATTACGGAAATTTAGTACCTAGTACCTAGTTACCAAGTTTTAGCTCAAGATGTCGATCTTTATTTCAAACATTTTTGTAAAAACAACTCACATGCTTGACTAAAAAGTTCCTTACCACCTTGACGCGCTTCTTTACAAGCTTCGTACATGCCTTGTCGTATTTCCGGATAGTCATCTGCGATCGTCTCTCCCACTGTAACGAATCTCTCCACAGCCAAGTTAACTGCCTGACCAACACGCGCCACTGCCATGGGTCGTAATGAGCCAGCACTGCCATGGTCTACCAAGGAAGATATCTGAAAAAAAAAATAGAATGTTATAAGAAAATGTTGGTCATACAAATGCGGATATAAATGTGGTTCCAACAATACATAGTATGAAAGAAACAACAAGACATGCAATCATAATGAAATTTCAAGATTTTTGACCCACAAGATGACAAATTACGTAAAAAGTAAAGTAAGCTAAGTCTATAATATACCCTACCATCCAGGACGTCCTTTATGCCGCAGTTCTGCGAACTGTGCATATTATAATGATTTGCAATTTGCACTTAGGTGATTGTAAATCTTGATTATTTTATAAATAATAGAGCGCTTGGTTAAAGTTAATCTGGTGATTGGAAGACGGATATTAGAAGTTTTTCTGGTATTATTGGGAACGTGGATGTTATTTTGACTCACATTACCAGAGTATTTCCTATGAATTAACCAAATAATTTCCAATAGAAACAAACACACTCCAGTTAATATTCTGAACCTAATAAACAATGGTATACAATGATGCTTATAATTTAATTTGCTCTAAACATAACTCTACTGATTTCTTCTTTCTTTAAGACCAGACGCAGAATTTAGTAGTTGCTGCTTACAAAAATCCGAGAACACAATGTCGTATCTATAGGAGAGTTAATAAAATTATTTGTGCGTGCAGCTTCTACATATATAAAATGTTAAAAGTTGTCTTGTAGTAGATATAATATGGAACATTAAAGTCAATTTGTGATAGAATAACGGGTCATCAACTCCGTTATTTACAATTTGTAAAAGTATATTGTAGAAATAAATGATCTCTGTTTTTCCAAATCTGGCAAATTATAATTCTGTCTTAATTCCACTTTGGGGATTGCTATATTATATACTCTGGTTTCTTTATAATTAATGTATCTGAGAAATTTATTTTGAATTATTTCTACGCTATATTTAGGAATTTTGTATATTGGACTCTACATAATTGAGGCATACCCTAAAATATTTCATGTGAATCGTAAAGTAGTCTTATGCATTCTAGATACCCAAATGGTCTGCAGTTTCTAACAATAAATCCGTACATCTGGGAAGCTATCTTTATACTCAAAACGAATACATTTTTTTTTGTTTGTGTAATGCTTAGATTTTTAATTGTTGACGTTGTTGGTTATCATAGTATTTATAGTGTAATTGTACCTTTATTTTGTATCATTTATTTACTGTTTCTTCTAGGTTTTGTCAACGAAAGTTTACTTTTTAGACAATAAAGCATATTTTGATTTGATTTGATTTGAATTGGGGTTCTCTTTCTATGATAGCTCAGTGCATAGCATTCACTTATATTAAATTATGAGGAGATTCAAATAAACACCAGTTTCGCCAATGAACCAGCAAATTCCAGAGCAGTGATATGTATTTTAAATTTAGGCTTTGAATCGATAAAAAATCCAAGAAATTGGTACTTGATTCATTTTCTTTTTATTTCATTTCTATTGGTCAATCACTTAAGATACAACACAAAAAGTTCCATCAGTCATATTTTTCAGTTACTTTAGCTTTTGGAGTGCCACCAGAAAGTAGTGTTATCTGCAAAGAGTATACATTTTCCCTAAATATCCAAATTAACAAGATCCTTTACATACAACAAAAACCAAACTGGGCCCAGCACTGAACCCAACGGTACCTCGAAGTCTACACCAGATGAACCAGATCAGCTCCCGTCAACCACAACCTGCATCCTTATTGAAAGATATGATTAAAACCAGCGATGTGCTGTATTACGGATGCCATAGCGATGAAGCTTCTGCAGCAGTACTCGATCATTAACTCAGTCAAACGCCTTTGCTAAATCGCAAGACACCGCCGCGCCGCAAGATCGTCGCCATCATTAAGACTGACAGATATATTTTCAAAACGTGAAAATATAACATCACAGGCATTTCTTGATGCTTAAAAGCCCAACTGGGAAGAGGTTATACGATATGGTTATTCTGAGAACATGGAGTAATCGCGATTTTATTTTGGAGAGGGTTGCGAGGAGTGTTACCTGCAAAGAGTATGCATTTTCCCTGAATATTCAAATTTACAAGATCCTTTACATACAACAAATACTAAACTGGGCCCAGCACTGAACCCGACAGTACCCCAAAGTATACACCAAATAAACCAGATTAGCTCCCGTCAACCACAACCTGCATCCTTATTGAAAGATATGATTAAAACCAGCGATTACGGATGCCATAGCGATGAAGCTTCTGCAGCAGTACTCCATCATTAACACAGTCAAATGCCTTTGCTAAATCTCAAGACACCGCCGCGCCGCAAGATCGTCGCCATCATTAAGACTGAAAGAGATATTTTCAAAAAGTGAAAATATAACATCACTGGCATTTTTTGATGCTTAAAAGCCAAACTGGGAAGGAGTTATATTATATAGTTGTTCTGAGAACATGAAGTAATGGCGATTTTATTTTAGAGAGGGTCGCGGGGAGGGAAATTGGCCGGCAGTTGGAAATATCATCAAAATTACCTCCAGTATGAAAAGGAAGGTAGGCAGGCACTCCAAAGCCTCGATAGGTACACCATCAATACCTGCCATATTTTTCTTGTCTATTTGACTAAAGATGCTACGCATCTCGTCTATATCAGTGAAGGTGAGTCTTGTTTGAAATGGATGTGTAAAATTTAATGGCGTTAATTAGAAATATATATGTGATCTACAATCCGAAGCATGCAAAACACACTAACAGGGATTTTATTGCAAGGATGCGAAAAAATATAGCTAGAGAATTAAACTCAACAGGTAACACAGGTGTGTATGTTTTTATATATTAATTAATATTTTAGGTGTACCTGAAACGTAAAGTAATATAGATGCTAATCAAGGCACCTATCATTTTGTCATAGTACAGAATCTGCAGGCGACAAAAGTGCTCCGTTAAAATATCGATTCTATTTTTTTTTCATTTTCGTTTCCATTTTGTCTTATAAAATTTTGTAGTATGCAGGCGCTTTTCTACCAAACCCTCCACTAATTCGGGATGGGATTCGATAGCGGTTTGAAAAATACCGAACGAAGCTCGCCTATATCAGTAAAAGTGAGACAAAAATTCTCTGGAAACCACATTAGTTTTAGAAAGGGGTATTTCAAAACCGCAGCCACAGACGATAAAGTTGTCCGCTGGAGAATCTATCAAAAGATTCGAGAAATCGAAAGTTTGTCCAGTAATTTCTTATTAACAATGCATAATATTTTCTAAAACTTTGTGTTACCTTTTAGTTTAGAACAAAGATATTGATATGAATCAAAGTGATAAAAAACGATGACGATGAGGAGCATAGTACACAAACAACAATGTTTTACTTAATTTGTCCGCAGGGTGTGTAATATTAGGGGGCACAAATTTTGTTTCTCATTACCCTATATTCGACACATTATATAAATCGCAAAGTTACTGGCAAACTCAATAAATCAATATATCACTTGAAATCAATTCTATTGAAATCGAAACAAAAGTTACTGAATATTTTCTGTTTATGACACGCCACAACAAAACATAAGGACTCCTCGGAGAAAACGATTAAAGTTGTCCTTGAACCTTTAGTGATTATACTTCTTCAGGATCACGACCTCAGGGAGGTCGTTCCAGAGTGATGTTGTTCTTGAGAATATGGAGTGTTTGAACAGTGTCGTTCAGGGAACATTAAGCTGAACCACGTACGGGTGGGCTGCAGTGGCTCGTCGTGTATTTCTACATGTATTTCTACCATGGGTTTAATTAAGCGGGCAACATCATTTGAACACTCGCCATGAAAATATCTGTAAAAGAGGGCCAAGCCACCAACCTGTATTCGATACTCTAAGCTTTCAAGGTTGTTTGTCTGATCATGGTTTCTTATCAAATAATTGGCTCTTCTTTGAATTGAATTGAGCAGTTTTTAGGAGCAAATTTTTGCTTTATAGAGCGTCAAGTCTTATCTCTGGTTGCAACGTGACTACGCCAAGCCGACAAGACACGACCGTCCAAGTGTTCGTCATTACTGGTTCTTCAACTTGGTTTTTGTCATCCCAAAACAAAATTTCTTCCAGGCAATTATTGAGATCTAAATTTTGTTGTTGCATGTAGAGATGTGTATTGACAGCCGATGTATAAGCATCCAAAGCAAAAGATGAAACAAATGTGCTGTCATCAGTCAAAATATCGGACTTTTTGAATTTTGCAAAGGGTTGTTAATGTATAGTACAAAAAGGGTAGGATATTATATTATACCTTAATGGACTCCGGCATTAATGGTAAATGTGTCTGAAAGACATTTGTTCATTGCCACTTGTAGAGAACGGTCTTTCACAAAGCTTTACAGCCATCAAGAGAACTGAGCTTGATTAAAGGCTTTGGAAATGTCCAGTGCTACTGCAAGTCCCTATGATGTTCTATAGCGTTGTTCCAAATAGCCATAAGCCAGACGGTCTCCTATTGACCTACATCCATTCTGGCGGTTGCTGATGATGTCGAGATCTTCTAGGTACTAATTTGGTAACAATTTTTGGTAAATAGCCTTCTTCGTAACTTTCATTATATTTGAAAGCAATGCGACTGGTGGATAGTTACTTAGCAGGGTCTTTTTGCCATTTTTAGGTATGGGCTAGACAGTTTTCCAGCAATAATGAAATTTTCTTTTGTTTTTAGGATAAAAAGCCTACAAAATGTCAATTTACCGGCGAATGTCTTAATCGCGGTTACTGAAATTTCGTCAGAACCAGGTGTCGAGACCCTTCAATATTTGTTTCACAGACAAGGGCGCTGCCAGCATACCATCTCGTACATTTTCGATTCAACAGCGGGAATATTGGTTGAAGTTCTTCACCGTCAAATAACCGTTTGATGTAAAGAGAATAATAGTTTCGCTAGTAAATTTACTTTGTCCTCTGCTATGGTCGCAATAGTACCATCAGAACGTGTTAGAGCTGGAATGGTTAACTTGACAAAGCTCTGGCTGGGCGACCTTAGCTACCGGCCAATATAATCTCGATCTGTGAGGACATTCAAGAAGTTTCTTTTTGGTCCTCTTTATGTGTACTTCTTTTCTTTGATTTATCGTTTGCTTGCATTGATTTTGAGCGGTAAGAAAGGTGGTAGAGTTTTCAGCAGCTGGGGTTTTGCTCCACTGTCGGTAGAAAATCTAATTTTTACTCACACAGCTCACGCGCAACTTTCGTTAAGCCTAGAGATGCCATCCGATATATCTCTAGTACAGATTGATCGATGGTCAGAGGTAATCCGTTCGGTTTTTCCCGGACAAGTTCAGTTTTAGGGTCGTCCGGTGACGTCCGGTCAGGTTTTGATAACTTGTCCGGATTTTCGGAGCCCCAACCACTTTAAAAGAGGGACAAAAAATCACTATTTACATTAAAGTTGGAGACATTTAAAAAAAATTAACTGACGATGGTTTTGAAAATGAGTGCCTTGTTTTCAAGAATACTGTATATTATGTGTTTAACGAAAAATCAATAGAATATTTGAATAATTGGATTAAACCATTAGATGAATTAATAGCTATTTATACAACAAGTTACGAAATAAGAGTTCTTTAGGCACGCGACGTGAAAATTGTCCTACGAGGCGAAGCCGAGTTGGACAACACGTCTAGTGGCTAAAAGACATCGTTTCGCAACGAATTATATACAAGATTTTTTGTGAAAGCGGAGAATTTGATAATTTAAGCTTTTATTAGTATTTTTAATCATTTTGAAAAGTAGGCAGGCAATCTGTTTCTAAGGCATTGTTTATGGATTATTTAATGTCAAGTGTATTGTCAAGTTCGAACGTCGCGTTTTGCCTTTTTTCCCGCAAAGTTTTTCGAAAAAATTACTTCAAATGAGTGATATTGACGAGTCTTTGGATATTGAACAAGCTGCGCTATCCACGTTAGTACCCGAAAAATCGAATCATTTATACGAAAAAACCTACGACAACTTTGAAACATGGGCCAAAGAAAAACTTATTGAGAACTTTACAGAAAAGGTATTATTGGCCTATTTTCTCAAGCTATCTACCACCTTAAGGCCGTCAACTTTGTGGAGCAAATATTCGATGCTCCGCACCATGATTTATCTGAACAAAAACGTAGATATTTGCAAATTTACAAACCTTATTGCATTTTTAATGAGGAAAGCTACCGGATATCAGCCAAAGAAATCAAAAATATTTACAAAGCTGGAAATAGAACGCTTTATAAAACAAGCTGATGATAAAGAATTCCTGTTAGCCAAAGTTGTTTTAATCGTTGGAGTATTTGGAGCATGTAGGAGGGAAGAAATCACATTTTTGAAATTAGATGCCATCAAAGATTGTCAGTCGTTTATCAGTGTCAAAATTCCGAACACAAAAACTCATGTTCCAAGAATGTTTACGATTACTGAGGGATCAATAGATGGCATCTATTTCAAATTTTTTAGATCTATTTCGTAAGTACGCAAAACTTCGTCCACTGAATACGACACATCAGCGATTTTTCTTGACATATCGAAGTGGTAAATGCTGTGCCCTGCCAGTTGGAATTAATACAATTGGAGGTATGCCCAAAAAAATAGCAGAATTCCTTGGACTCCCCAACACCAATGAATACACTGGCCATTGCTTCCGGCGCAGCTCTGCAACAATGTTGGCAGATTCTGGAGCGGACATGACACTTTTAAAGCGTTGGCGATCAAGCTCAGTTGCCGAGAGTTATATAGAAAATTCCATTGAACAGAAAAACGAAATAGCAAAAATAATCATAGGGCAAAAAGATACGCCAAATACAAAAATAAAAGAAGTTAACTCAAAAGCAGAAGTTAGCATTGTCAGTACTAGAAGTTTATCCATTCCGACTACTAATAATTACATTGCTCTCAAAGAAGAAAAGCTAGATGCCTCTAGAATTCAGTTCAACAGTTTACATAATTGCACATTTAACATATATAATAAATATATATTTTGTAAAAGCGTTTCGAAATAGACATATTTCGATATTGATTAGAATTTCGAAATGACACTCTTTTAGGCACTAGTGTCTAAATGTGACAGTTTTAGGCACTAGTGCCTAAAAGTAAAAATGAAACATTAAAATCAATGAATATTTTCACGTCGCGTGCCTAAAAGACACTCATTTCGCAACTTATTATATAAATAGCTATTTTCATTGATTTTAATGTTTCATTTTTACTTTTAGGCACTAGTGCCTAAAACTGTCACATTTAGACACTAGTGCCTAAAAGAGTGTAATTTCGAAATTCTAATGAATATCGAAATATGTCTATTTCGAAACGCTTTCACATTTTTTTACGGGCGTTTTATAATAAAAAACTTAGTTTTTTTTACCAAACATTTTATTACCTGTGTTTCATTTACACCTGTCATGTCAAAAAAATTGACACTTGTCAAAAAAAAATTCGAAAGAATTTTTTTGTCAAGAATTGCGGCAAATATTAAGTAAAGACAAATATCTCAACGTACTGTTTTAGGTTACCCAAGCATTAATTTTAATAATATAAGTAACTGTACTTTTAATATTTATAATAAATAGGTAAAATTATAGTCTGTGTTTAGTTTTTAATTGTAAATAATTACTTTTAGGCACAGCGTACTCAAATAGTATATTAAAGTACATGTTTTATAAAGCATCATCTTATAGCACGCGTCCATGTTAAAAAACGAGCCGCTTGCGGCGAGTTTTTTAACGGGACAAGTGCTCTAACTGCTTTATAAAACACGTACTTTATACTATTTTTTCTATTTTGTATTTTTTTCAATAAGAAAATACATATTTAAAAAGAAAATCAACCCTTCAAATTTTGTAAATTTGTGTGTCTAAATTCTATGTTGGTAATACTCTAAATTTTTATTTATCATAGTAGCCTTGACAATAAATAATATTTTCTTTGTGTCATTGTCACGAAATTTGTGATTTAATATTTCATAGAGTTGTTCATAATTATAATTAAAAAAATATGGAGCATGATAATCTAAGTTTAACTCCCCCTGAGTTAAGGGATATTGCTAATAAAACGATAAATCAACTTTTACCAGAGAAATCCCGAAAACTTTCTTTTCTCATGGATAACAATAACAGGAAACGTCAGACGTCAACAGAATAAAACATTTAAATATAACCAATGCCAACTTTTAAAAAATAAAATTCGGAGTTCGAAATGGATATATTTCGAACTCGCTAGCGCGTTCGAAATATCTATTTTTCGAGACAAAATTAGAAAAAAACTTTTAAGCACGCTGTGCCTAAAAGGAGGTTATTTAAAAATCAAAACGACAATCAAAGAGCCACTAGTAGAGCTGGTAGAACATTCTGATTCATTAGATTTAACACGTTTTTTGTTAGTGTCAAAATATTTTTCACCAAGAATATTTTCGGAAACTTTTTTTTCGTTCTCTAAAGAATCGTCTATGTATACCCCTTAGCCACGGCATTTGACCGCCAACCTCCTGTCGCTTTAGCATCAATATATACGCTCCAGAGTCCGCTAAAAAAGTTGCTGAACATCTTCGAAAGCAGTAGCCTGTATATTCATTTGCCTTTGGAAGCCCCAAGAACTCACTAATTTTTTTTGGTGTTGCTCCAATGGTATTAATGCCCATTGGAAGTCTGGAACATTTGGAGTTTCTGTACGTAATAAAAAATATTTCATGGGTTATGTGTGCTGGACGTAACTGGGCGTACTTTCGGACAATATTCAAGAAGTTGATGCCGTCAATAGAGCCTTCGCTAATTACAAAGCTTCTTGCAACATTTGTTTTAGTGTTTGGAATCGTTATTTTAATTAAAGACTCCGAAATTTCGATATTATTGATGTTTAAATATGTGAGTTCTTCTCTGCGACATGCTCCAGAGATTCCCACAATAAGAATGACTTTATCCAATAAATAGTTCTTATCGTCTGCTTCTTTGACAAATCTTTCTATTTGTTTCTTGGTAAAAACTTTCGACTTTTTGGGCTTATACCCCATAGATTCCCTTTTCAAAAATGCGATTAGGTTTGTAAATGTCTTTATATCAACATTTTTATTTAAATAAACCATCGTTCGAAGCATTGAGTAAGTACTCCACAAAGTTGATGGCTTAGTGGCATCGGATAATCGTAAAAAATATGCCAAAACGACTTTTTCTGATAAGTTTTTTACCTTTTTTTCTTTATACCAGTTTCTGAATTTTTCGTATGTGAGCTCCTTGATTTTTGGGGAACAAGGTTCACCATTGCCTCATTTGCGGCATTTTCAATGTCTGAGTCTTCTAAGTCACTCATTTTTTACTTAATATGTGTCAATTTTTTTGAATTGAAAGGTATAAATGAAACACAGGTAATAAAATGTTTGGCAAAATAAATTAAGTTTTTTATTATAAAACGCCTGTAGAAAAAATATTGTATACCATTCGTTAGGAAACAATGTCTTTTAGTAACTCTGACAATTTTCACGTCGTGTGCCTAAAAGACCCTTATTCCGTAACTTGTTGTATAAATAGCTATTAATTGGGTAAAATGAGATGCTGGTCATTTGGTTTTACCAGAGCCACAAACATACATACATACATACATACATACATACATACATACAATTTTACAATTGACCTAGAGAAAAGTAAGAGGTGGAAAATTGATATCGTTCCCTTAATTTCCTGCATTTTGAAAAAGTAGTATAAATTTATGATTTAAAACTCTTTCATCAATCAACGACATTAAAAACATATTTTGCAGAACAAAATTATCTAAACTCTCAGAAAAAGTGGGTCAAATACTTTTCATCTTGCAAATCGTGGAAAGTACCTATATTCTGAATTAATAAATAAATTCCCGTTTTTCTATGCTATGCATAAGATAAGATCTCCTTGATTGCTGTTCAGTGGACCAAAGAACGAAATAGACTGAAACTGGAAACTATAAAACATATGATTTTTACAAAGTTCAACTTAAATTACTTTTGTTTAGAATGACGTCCACTCGCAAATTAAATATTTGTAGATTTCACACTTATGTGACACATACTTATGAATATTATTTTTAAGTTTTTAAATGTTGAAAATTTGTTTTTTTGTTTTAAAAATATTTTTAGGTTTTTCTTTGGTACGTACAACAAATAAATATATCTACGAATAGTTATATTTTAAAATATTTTTTTTTACTAGGTCATTAGGTACAAATGTTGTCGGGGTTTTTATATTTTAGAGATGGCAATACTAGTAAAGCAAACGTTTCGCCTTGGAAAGGTTCCAAGTAAGTTCACGAATAGGTTGCATAGGAGGCTGCTCAGCGCTAATTGGTAGTTTGCTCATCGTCGAAATAAGGTTTTGGGCAGACGTTTCTAACCTTTACGGTTTAGTCAGGGTATGAAGTTAGGAAAAGAAAACAAACTAGCGAATCCACCATCTCGGTCTTGAATCCGAGTTAATTTGCCTACGAGTTGGATGAGGCCCGAGATGATGGCAGAGGATTCAACTTTGCTATCTTGTTCGTCTTTTGTATTTGAGTATTTAAGCCACTTGATATATTATGGACATTGAAATCGCCAAGGATAACAACTAACTTCAGAATTGGGTTGGTGGGTGGCAAAAAGTCGATACTTTATAGCAAGTGATGAGAACAAGTCTTGATAATGGGTATATCGCTTGACGACCGATAGCAGAGGAACTTGGTGGTTCTCTGCGTTTTAAACCACATTACATCTGACTCTTTGGGCCCAACTGTCTCCTCTCGTTGACAAGAAATATCACTACACACGAAGAGACAAATACCAAAAATATACATACATCCGACCGTGCTTATCGATGATCTGGCCTTTGTTTCGGTTATTGCGAGTACATAGGGTTTGGTGGATTGTAAGAGTCGATGAACTGCATTCATGTTCGAGTTCAGGTCTCTTACATTGCAAAGGGAAATTTAGAAATTGCTAACTTTAAGTATTTTAACAACTTCAGGTGTCACATCATTTTAATTGTAAGTGTCAGATGAGGGTTAGTTGGTATTTTAAAAATACAAGCTTAGGTTTACCGGACAAAATGGTTGAACGTCTCTTTTTTTGAAATAGAATACGCTGTAAACTATTACTGACATTCGTACTTTATTTATGTATACCATATCTATAACTAATTAGTCAAGTGTCTGACTTATATACATTTATTCCTAAATAAAGTTCGTAATGGGCCTAAAAAAAATATTACAAATTTAAAGCAAGTTCGTTTTAACGAAATTGTTTTGAATTTCAAATTGGTTGATGTTGAAAAAACTTGGCTTAATGAAGCGTTAGGACCAGCACCAACCAGAAGATCCGATCGGGGGGCGAGTTTAATTCTGGAGCATTGTGATCCTGAAACAATCTTCATGGCGTTTTCTACATTTTCCCCTTAGAAACCAGCGACATCAGCATAGCGATAAAATGTTAGCGTAAAAAGTAACTTCACGCCAGATAAGCCTGCGAGGGTACAGGTCAGGCAGAATGAAGTATCCATTTTAAATTTAGATTTCTTTATTACTATCCATCTAATTTTTTTTTTAATCAGAAAAGAAGTTCTTGAAGCCTAGCGCGATAGCTTTACATGTCTGAATATTAAGTATAGGTTAGTTGTTTCAAATTTTGCGGTCAATTAGAAAACACTTTGGACTCTAAGTCAGTGGCGGCTCTACCATAAGGTCATTTGGGCAATGACCTCCCACGCCAAGTTACCAACCACCTAACATATTAATATTTAATTTTAAAATTAAAATTGATTCAATCAACCAAACTTTACTGCTCGGATACTATTACCTCTAAAATATCCCTCGTATTTATTAATGCAATGCACACGCAGCAAAACAAACTAGACGTAACGCTACTTGTTATGCGTCCCCGCAAAAATTTCAGGTCAAAATCGAGCTTGCCCACGAAAAATAGCGTCACCCAACAAAGCCTGTGGGGGTAAAGAGAGGAATAAATAGCATGTTATCACTCTCGCACTTGTACTAAATTCGAAGAAAAAGAGGTTTTGTCGGCTGTCAGCCGTTTTTTTTTTTTTTTTTTTGATTGAGCTTAGACGCAAGTTGCAATTTTTAGAATGAATGGGAAAAAGACAGAAGACCGTTGACAGTCGGCAGTCTGTAGTTCTTTATAGGGATGTTGATTCTGATATCGAAAAAATATTATATCGTTACAGATTTTTCGCCATGCGTCACTGCGCGAGCGGTGCCGTTCACGAACATACATTCATCGTTAAAAATATATCGCTATATACAGGGTCTCCCAAACTCGATGGCACATTAGAAGTATCTCGAGAACTAATAGAAATATATTTTTGAAATTTTGAGAATGCATATAAGACATAAAATTCTAGCCTTTAAAAATAGTTTTAAAAATGCGGCGTTGCCAGTTGTACCCCTCTAACCTGTATAGTTACTTTTTTCTATTGATACTCTGATATATCGGAATAAAAATTAAAAAATTTAAAAACATATCCAAAGAAAAATATCATCCATTTGATATTATTGATATTACGATACATCCCTATATATATCTGTCTCTCTGTCGTTCTGACAAAAACCTAACCTATAATATAATGAACCTGATTGTTTTTGTTAATTTCTTGAGAATTGGTGTTGTGTTTTTTACTTTTCCTAATTGAAAAGCAGGTAAATTACCATCATTGAAAAAAGGGCGTGGCACCCAAAAAATTTTCGCCTGCGGCGCTATTTTTTTTTTAATGACCTCCCACTTCAAATGCCCACAAGCCGCCACTGCTCTAAGTAACCTCATAAAAAGAAGTCACAAGTCGAGAGATCCAGTGACCGTGCCGGCCAAGTGAGTGTGAGTACGGAAGTACTTCCTTTTGGCTTTTCTTTGGCACAGGAAGCAGTAATATGAAACTTGTGTACCTACCCACTTTTTAATTGTTATTCGACTAGGAACTTGCATCTTGTGGATTTAAATAAAAGTGACGATAAAATAAATGCTGGTTGGTCACAACAGAATTGTGTTGTTTAAAATAAGCTTCTGTCGCAAAAGAACGTTGAAATTTGACCAACGCACAGCCTAAATGATATTTCTCGCAAACACTTTAAAAACTGTCTTAAATTTCCGTTTATCGCGAAAACATGGCGACTTCATTTAAATTTATATATCATTATACAGTAAGAACGTAACGGTTGGAACAAATTCATTTAAAATACATGTGTTTTCTTTTCGAAAAAAACGCTCAGACCCGTCAATATTTCGTTTTTGTTGTGCAATTTTTGAAGCTTATTTCATGTATACAGGTTGTCCCAAAAACAAGTTATGACAGTTTACTTTATTTTTTTAAACGGATACCCCTATTCTATAATATATTTTTAGGTTCTGAATGAAATTCTAAACATATCTCATGAAATATGTCATATACTTAAATTCAGCGTTTTGCCAAAAAACTGCGTTTAAACTTAAAACAACAACACATTTATTTGCGAGAAGAAAAGAAAATTCAAAAGAAACTAAAAGTCACTTTATCAAATGTTGAAAATGATCTCCACAAACAGTCTGGTAGTACCCGAGACGATCTTCTCATTCTTGCAGAACCTTATTAACGACGTAAGATTCTATCAATCTTATTTCGCCTCTGATTCTGTTCTCTTAATCTTAAATATTGTTTGGTCGGTTAACACATACCTTAGAATTAAGATAACCCCAACAAAAAAAAATTTGAAGGGGTTAAATCTGGAGATCTGGCCGGCCATTCAATTGGACCTCATCGGCCAATTCATCGCTCGGGAAAAACTGTATTAAAGTGCTCACGCACACGGCGGGTGTAATGGCTCCGTCTTGTGTTAGATCCGGAGATCGTGGTGCATGGCCACCTTATAGGTCCATCTGTTCCTATCCAACGGTTTCTAAAGTGAGTATTTAAATACATTACCACAAAAAATTGTTCGGTGTATCGGGATTTTCTGGACTAGGGTATAATGTGGCAAAGCATGGTACTAAAATTTTCTAAAAATTCTAACTATGTTCCACCTGTCAAATTTCCGTCAATAAAAAAGGGTCTCAACATTCCATATTCAACAATGCTGGCCCAAACATTTACTTTTTGAGGATATTGGGTGTGACATTCCATAATCCAGCGTGGATTTTCTGTAGCCCAATACCGACAGTTTTGTTTATTTACACTTTCGTTTAAACACAACGTTGCCTCATCCGAAAATACAATTCGTTCTCACAAAATTGGACTCTTCTGTCTGGTGTCTGGATCATCTTCATTGAGTTCATGAACCAATTGGACTTTGTAAGGATGGAATTTATTTTTGTCTAAACACTTTAGGACGGATGTTTTGCAGATTTGATTTTCCAAAGCAATAGTACTACTCGCCATATGGTGGTTTTCTTGAACCGACAATAACACATTTAATTGTGTATCTTCTAATACCTCAACTATATATACTAACCTAACGTGACCTAAATATCTATATTTTTTTTTCTATATTACTGACGAGATATCGGTTCTCTTTGAGGATACTTGTTATTGAAGAGTTCGCAAATTCCATTGTTGCGCGCATTCAGGGGCGGTCATACGGGGGGGGGGACATAGGGGGTCATGCCCCCCCCCCCTTGGCGTCGATTTACATTATAAAAGCCCTGCCTCCATAAATTGACCAATCGGGTCAAACCCTTAATTTTTTAAAAATATTTAAACGCAAAAAATATTAATAAAAATAATTAATTAAGTAGGTATAATATAATATAGGTATCTATAATTTTTTTTTAAAATTTACTTAGCCGTTTTTTGCGTATTTTTCCTACTTGAAAACCAAGAATCATCAACAAAAAACGCGTGGCACCCAAAAATTTTTCGCCTGCGGCGCTAAGACTTTTCCTGCCGTCCCCTCTCTAAATTGCCATGAGCCGCCACTGCATGGCCCCTCCCTCAAAATGTTAATATGACCGCCTCTGCGCGCATTCTATCTCCATAACCAATCATTATTAATATTTCTATTCGCCCTCTTTCACTTAAGCGTACAATTTTTTAAAATTACAAGATTATCGGGTATTCGGTGGAATATTTCCCGAAAAATTGTATTTCATATTTAAAAAAAAACATTATTGTACAATAAATTACGTAATAAGTAACAAATTTATTAAAAATATACTTAAAATTAAATTAAATCTTGATTTGTAATCAATTCACTTTTTAAATGTCGCAGATTGACATAAGTAAGTTCAATAATAAAAGTTTCTGCGGTAACCGTGGTTATCGCTTCTACTGTGGAATTATCGCTTCTACTGTGGAATTATCGCTGTAATTCTTGCGAAAGACCACACTTCTTATGAGATTTTTTATATATGAGGGAAATATTCAAAATAACTTTTGCCAGACACTTGGACTTGAGGCAAAACTACTCAAATCAGGGCACAACCGTCACTGTCAGTGTCACAACCTAACAACCAAAGGCTTTATTTACAACAGTGTTCATGATTTAATTAATAATACAAAAATCATCTGTTATAATCCGAATAACGATTTTCTCACAAACGGCTGAATTTAAGTGTATGGCATATTTTATGAAATATGTTTAGAATATTATGCAGAAACCAAAAAAATATTATAAAATAAAATAAACCGTCATAACTTCTTTTTGGAACAACTTGTATACACGAAATAAGCTTCAAAAAATGCACAGCAAAAATAAAAAATTGAGAGGACCGAGCGTTTTTTCGAAAAAAAAAACATTAATTATAAATGAATTTGTTCCAACCTTTACGTTCTCGCTGTATATTTAAGTTTAAAAATAGATATATCCTTTTGCCGGACCCTGTATTTTATGTCAGGTGAACCACCATCTACCATCTTTAAATGATTGATTCGATTTGGGCAACATTTTTTTGTCCAGTTAAGATCGCAAAATAATGTTTGATAAATCCATAACGGTAATTGAATATTTTATTAATGTGGCCAAAAATAGCTTTACGAGAAATGGTTAATATATTAGTAGGAACAGGAATAGATATACCCATAAAAGACAATAGGTCCCCTGTGGGCGAAACTCTGGACATTTTCGCTTTTCAAGAAAGTGACTCTAGATATGGAAAGATGGATTAAGTCAAAGAATGGTCTAATGGTCTAGGACTAGTGATTTCTCAGGTAGCCAAAGATGTTCTAACCAGATTTTCGGATTTGGACATTATATACATTCTTTAATTGTTAAAGGGGTGTTAAAAAAACTGTCGTTTCCTTATACAGTCATTTTGCATTTTTCAGTGGGCACCGTTTGAAATTTAAAAACATTTTTGTTTGGTTCAGATATTTTAGACCCGCTAATATCTTTGGAATGGCATAATGAACTAGTGCTTCTTTGTTGTTATCAGACGAATCAAATTATTGTAGTGTGGTATTCTTGCTTACATTTCAAAGTTCGTGGTTGACACCTTCCTTAGATGTTATTATTACACACCTTGTGCGGGAGTGGAGGGCAAAATGTGCTGTTGCGCTGTTACATTCTCGACCAAGGGGCTCAATATGCCTTAATATACCATCACTAAACTTCTGGTAAGTTTCTCTCAACAAGGGAAGGAAGCTTAGTTCATTTTGATGTTTAAATTATATTTTAGATAATACTATTGCTATAATTGTGTTTTTAGACATCAGAGGTGTTACTTTATCTAGTGAATAGTTTACAATAAAGCAACTTTTTTGTTACAATAAATTATGAAATATGTATCTATAATTTCCATATAATTTACTTGTGATGGGCTACATTCTTGGTGAAACCGTATATCCATTATGGGTAGAAATAAAAAGTACTTGTTCAGATTCACAGTTCTTATATTCAGTTACCTGACACGCGTGTTTCGGCCCTTTCGGATCATTTTCAAAGAAGTACAAAGACTAAATTATAAATGCTGTTAACAAAGGTATTTATATAAATTCTAATGTGAGGTATAAATAGGTAATAAAGTAATTAAGAACAGGGCTTACAGTGGATTAATACATTGTGGGTTTTTCCTACTGTTGTACGGGTGGTTATCAAAAATTTGTTATATCTTATTTTATTATGCTGTTGATAATTGGGTTAGCACTTGAAGGTATTTCTATTTGATTATGGACAACATTACTTTTGTTTTTGATTGCTTTTTTGATTGTAAGTGACTCTAGATCTCTAGAAGGTTCAATTTTTTCTTTTGTTCTGGATATGAATAGGTTTTATTTTATTTGAAATCGAATGGTTTTCTATTATGCGGTGGCTATATCTGTTTTATTTTGTTTTCTTTTTAAATAGAAGTTTTTTGTTCTTTTAGTCTGGTTTTAAAATTTCTGCCTGTTTGTC
Source organism: Polydrusus tereticollis (assembly GCA_963920685.1). Classification (NCBI taxonomy): domain Eukaryota; kingdom Metazoa; phylum Arthropoda; class Insecta; order Coleoptera; family Curculionidae; genus Polydrusus; species Polydrusus tereticollis. The sequence goes on from OY987330.1 coordinate 68,240,883, forward strand.
CAATATAGATTGCATCGCAGTTGTCACAATTTATTTGGTAGACTCCGCTTCGTAAGAGTTTGTCCTTTGTATCTATTTTAGAATTGCATAAGTGTCTACATAACTTGTTTTTATTTACTTGTATAGGAGTGATGTTGTAATTTTTTACTTTTTTACAAATTTTTTGGCCTGTATTGCTAGTAAAATTAATCGAACAGTATTTGGATTCAGTTGGATCTGGTAGGGAAGTTTTTATGTTTTTTGTCTTAGTTTATTCTTTAATATTTTGTTAATGATTTTTATTTCGTAGCTGTTGTTTGTGGCTATGGTTTTTTTATATTCAGTGTCTGATAGGGGAATGTTGACTAGTCTATATAGCATACTGTGGAAGGCTGCTAGTTTAGTTTGTTGGGCTTGTTTAGAGTCCGCTGGTATAGTTGTGTCTGTTGTGGTAGGTTTTCCATCGATTCCATAGTTTAATTGATTATTGTCATTTTTTATGGTGGGGTCTAGAAAATTTATTGAGTTATTTATTTCTTTTTCTATGGTAAATTGAATTTTATTATTTTGATTATTAAGTAAGTTAAGAAATTGTTGTAGTTGTCGTTCCGTGCCTGTCCAAACACAAAACACATCGTCGACATATCTACACCAAAGTCGAATAGCTTGTTATTGAAGTTTGCCATATATATTTCATATGATAAGGAGGGTATTGGCTGTGTGCACGTAGAAATATACGTGAAATAATTTAGTGGTGTATTAGGTGCATAATTTACTCAAAAAAGAAGAATTTGCTACAATCGTAGCAGAGCGCTTTCGGCTTTCGCCATCTTCAGTGCTATTCGTCAGTACTTAATACACACTATCTTCAAAATTTGCATACTCTATCTTTACAACTTAGAACACTTGGGAACTCTGCATTTAGTCTCTTACATGTGAGTCAAAATTATTTAAAACTAATTAAAAGAGATAAATTGACTAAAAAACAATTAAAATATTTGGACAGCACGTTACATTTTTTGATCGTGGTTTCAAAGTGTTAAATATATTTCAGCTAGCAAAGGTGGAGGGGGGGTCCCATAGGTAACCCCTCATTTTGTATATAAATAATGTGTCGTTAAACCTTTTAAAAAATTTTAACATCATTCCTATATAAGTAAAGAAAAACAACTTAAGTAGACACTTATGCAATTCTAAAATAGAAACAAAGGACAAACTCTTACAAAGCGGAGTCTACCAAATGATATGTGACAACAACTGCGATGCAATCTATATTGGACGAACAGACAGAAATTTTAAAACCAAACTAAAAGAACATAAAACTTTTATTTTAAAAAAATAAAATAAAACAGGTACAGCAATCAATTTTAAATAAAATAAAACCTATCACTTACAATAAAAAAAAAAAAATAAAAAACAAAATTAATGTTGTCAATAATCAAACAGAAATACCTTCAAGTGCTAACTCAATTATCAACAGCATAATGTCTGTCGTGATGTCACAGTATTGACAGAATGTCACAGATTGGAATCACAGGCCCAATTTAGCATACCCGGATATACGACATATTATAATCGAGCTGAATATAATTCGTATGATGGAATCATTATTTATATAAAATCGAACTTAAATCCAACTTTTACTAACTTTAAACTCGTAAGGTCAAAAGTAACTATAACAAATATTACCTTAGTATAAACAATATAAACACTAATATACAAGCAATTTATAGATCATCATCATCGAAAATCAAAGACTTTCTAGAAGATATTGAACATTATCTAGTCACGGCCAAGGATTCCAATCTGGACATTATTATAGGAGATATTAATATCAATCTACTTCTAGCTGACGATGACAATATTAATCACTACCTTTCTATCATGAATATGAACGGTTATGTGTCTTATTGTCAGGATATCATAAGACCAACAAGTCAGTCTTGTCTTGATCATACCTTCATACGTAATAGATTAAAATCTCAGTTAAGAAGCATTCAATCTTTTATCATTGAACATGATATAACTGATCATCTGCCGCTAATGATTTATGTAACAGACCCCAAGCATGGCAACATAGGTACAAGCAAAAACTGTTGGTCTAAAACTATAAAACAAATTGATTTTAACAAACTAAAAACTTTATCAGATAATATAGACTGGGATTATACAAATAGTTTTAATGACGCCGAGCAAGCCACTGAATATCTTACACAGAATCTTAGAAATATAACAGAGAAATCTGAATACGAATAGCGTATTAATAATATATATAAAAAAATTTAACAATGGATTACAAATGGGATAATCGAATCTATAAAAACACGTGACAAACTTAAAAAGGAACTGAGGTGGAACGCTTCTCCACAAAATCTAACAGAATACAAGGAATATAGAAATGAACTGAACTTAATAATAAAAAATATAAACAAAATTGACCAAAATCAAAACAACATGAGAAAAATCTATAATCTAATTAGTGAAGCGGCAGACGAGACTACATCAAAAAATACTTTAACTCAGATAAAGAATAAAAATAATAAAATTGCAACAAATCAAAAAGAAATAGCAGACACATGCAATGATTTTTTTATTAATATCGGAAAAAATATGTCCGACAAAATTACAAATCAAAATCAAAACCAGCCAGAAAACAACAATTGTGCATCAATGATTCTATATCCGACAAACGACACTGAGATTAACAAACACATAAACAACTTAAACAACAATTGTTCATCGGGTTCAGATGGCATATCTTCCAGTGTTAAAAATAAAAAAATTTTTGGACAGTCGCAAACTGACTTTAAATATCAAGAAGTCACACTACATTGCCTTCTCTCTAAATTCTGTAAATCGACCTTATTTTAATCTAATTGCTATTCCTGATATTAATGAACCACTATTGGAGGTCAATCACATTAAATATTTAGGTATAGTCGTTGACAAGCACCTTAAATGGGACCAACACGTTTTATATTTGTATAAAAAAGTTAGATGTTTAATACACAAATTTTATACTCTGAGAGAAATTCTCAACAAAAAGCTCATGATTATGGTTTATAGCGCTTGTCGAACCTCTACTACGATATGGTATTCTGGTCTGGGGAGGAATGTATATAGAACAACTCCGAGTAGTCCAAAATTGTATTGTAAAGATTAGTATTAAGAAACATAAACTTTTCCCTACAAACCAAGTTTATTGCAGAGAACTTGGTAATATTACAACATTATATATTATTACGCTATGTAATTTTTTTCACTTAAATAAAAAATTTTAACAAATTAAAAATGTCACACGATCATCAGACCAGAGGCATTACAAATGAACTAGTATACATTTATATAACTAGAACAACAATGATGCAACATTTTGTAACATACTATGGTCAAAAATTATATAACTTAATACCTCAAAAAATCAGAACCTTAACAAACAAGAGACATTTTAAAAAACAATTCTGTGACTACCTCTTTGAGAATATTGCTAGAGTTCTTCGGTTTTTTTAGTTGCCTACCCATTATGTTTAAAAAAAAATAAATAAAATATATAAACAAATAAGGAAAAGAAAGTTATATTGTATACTGCATGGTATTTAATAAAGATGATAGGCTTATCTTTAAAATTTTACCTAAACAAACACATACAGGTGTTGTTAAGAGTAAATTATATTAAATCAAATGTAAATAAACTTTTATATGCCACATTGTATTGTGAAAATGTATTAATGTGAAACTAAATGGAATTAAATAAATAAATAAATAAATAAAATAAAATAAATAAAATAATAAGATAGGATACAACATATTTTTTGATAACCACCCTTACAACAATAGGAAAAACCCATAATTTATCAATCCAATATAATCCATGTTCTTAATTACTTTATTACCTATTTATACCTCACCTTAGAATAAATACCTTTGTAACAGCATTTATAATTTAGTCTTTGCACTTCGTTGAAAATGACCCGAAAGGGCCGAAACACGCGTGTCAGGTAACTGAATATAAGAACTGTGAACCAGAACAAGTTATTTTTATTTCTGCCGATAATATAATTTTCATATATTTTTACGCAAACCGCATGCGCAGTTAAATCACTTTAATACAGTGAAACTATTTTTTTCGTAATTTAGGAATTGATAAAATATAATAATTTTCTTTAGCAGAAGTTGATTTACCACTTAACCTTGGCCATACAGGGTGAGCTTTTTAAAGTGTTACAAGGCAATATCTCGAGAACGGTTTTAAATATTTTCATGAAATTTTGGTGAGCTTATAGGGATATGGGGAAACATGTATAATCACAGCTTTTGTATTTTACTCCTTTCTCAATTTTGAGGGGTGGGGGCAAGTTTGGAATTTTATATGAGATGATGTATTTCTTGTTGCTAAAATTCGAATCAACGTGAAAAACTAAGTACTATGTTATCACCAAGTTTCTTAATTTGCTCCCCTGGTTACGGAATTTCGATAAACCAAAATCTGATTTCAATTTAAAAAAAGTTAAGAAATTTTGCGAATTAATCGAATTCACTTATTGTGGAATTAATATACTTTTCCATGGAAATGCATATTGTTTACTTAAATCAGTTTAAAATTTCGAAGTTTTAATAATTATTTCCAGATTATTGCTCAAAATATGGAAGCAAATTTTATATGTGCAAGTTGATATGCTATTAATTATGGGGCAATGCAGAAAAAACTACAGAAAAACTGCACTAGTGTGGGCAGAGAGGTTTCCCAATAATCCTAAATCTCATATGGCATTTACAAGGCTGGAAACCAGATGTCGTCATACTGGTAGTTCAAAGGCGATACCACGAGCTCGGAGTAGAACAAAATGGCAGTTGGTGATTTAGGAGCGGTAGCTATGTACCTTCATGTAGGTTCCAGGTTCCAGGCGGCTTGCTAGAGATGCTGGAGTGAGTCAAAAGTTAGTTATAACCAACAACATTGCGCTTGTATAGGTTTCATCCAAACTTCAATACGCTTCACCAAGAGCTATATGGGCAAGACAAGAAAATCGCGTTATCTTCTGCAACTGGGTTACAAGGCAAATACAAGAAAATAACAGGTTCTTGAAGAATGTGATTGTTTTAGACAGGGGCTCGCCCTGACCTCACATAGACACAGTATCACCCACAGTATAAGGTTGGTTCGTTTTATGTTTGCTAGACCAATTAAACACAACTTATATTGCTATGTCTTTTTATTATTATTTTTAATATTATACAATATTACACTATTTACATTGTTAAACACGAATAAATCATCCTAACAACCCTAAAGCACTGCACCGAGATACCATTAGGATTTCATTGGTTTTTACCGTAGAGAATGAATCAGAACTTGAATTAATTACAGCCTCATTGCGGTCTGAATATCACGAGGATTTTTTGAAAGACATGCTTTGTATAAAACGGAATATTTCACGTATTTACGCGAACTGCAAAACACTGCGGTGCAACTTCGTGCACGTCTTAACCAAAGACAAAGAATGTAGTCTATTTAACTGCGAAATTTACGGTACTTTTACTGTACGTTTAAAAGAATAGTAACCTCTGTTACCGGGCACACGTCCCCAAAATATCAATTATACTTTAACATTAGAAAATCACTTTGCCTGACACAAATGTCAGATCAAAACACGTGCTATTATTGTTTTAGCCACGTGGAGCGTCTGCTTACGTTGAAGTCTAACAGGACACTAGGACACTGAGTTGTATATGGTGCTACAACGCTGTGGTCTGGGACATCCACCAATCACATGTGGTCACGTGGACCCTATTGCTCAACCAACGAGAAGCGACCGTTGAAGCATTTAAGTGATATTTGCCCATTGTCGGTCAAAACATCACAGAACCCACCTTACATAACCCCGCAGCCGCGAACCTATTGCAAAGCTATCGATTAACGGATTTCGCAGTCGTGAATTTATTCTTATTCCGTTTAAAATACAGCAGCACGCTTTCACGCCCACAGAAGACTTGATGCTTTCCGAGAATTAGAATACTGTCAAACGAAATTCTGACGTCTGGTCAGACCATTAGCCCCTGTGGGAAAATTCGGGAAATCTTTCCCCATCTCTGTATTTTCTACACCAAATCTCAATTAAGGCACATATAGGAGCAGAATTATCCCTCTTCTGCCATGGTGGGTCTCTTTTATATTGTTTATCCCAACCAGTCAAACTTTCCGGCCAGGTCGGACTTGGGTTTTTGGAATTTAATTCAATAAAGGCATTTGTAAGGCCAATTGAGTGCAATCAACATTGCTAAATGTGATTTTCCTTTGCTGTATCTATAATAATTTCCTTTTGTTTGTTTTAATCATATTCATAAGCTATTTTGCATTTTTTCGTAACATAATTTAACATTATAAATTATATATACTTATAAAGCAATACGTAAAGGAGTTGCAACTGCTGCGCCATAATAATGAGCGTGTAATCTAGCTGAACTTATACCTTTACAATTTTGTGTGATTTGGTAAATTTACCGAATTTAACACAAGTTTATTTGAGTGTTATAAATTTTTCATCTAAAATCACCTTTTAACATTGACCTCCTTTTTTTAAATTATTAAATTAAATGCCTGTTAACTATTTTTCTGATTGTTTTGGCATTGTATGTGGACCCCATTGTTCACTCACAGGAATTAGGTGTTGTTGTGACAAGTGAGGGGCTAAAAGCAGCTGTAAGTGGTGCTCAAAACTCCATCGTATATATTGGCTTGCACAGCAGCATCTTTTGGGGACCATACTCGTACATATTGTAGTTTACTGGCAATGACCCTATTTAAAAGACCCGCCCCGGTTTAAAATTGACACGAGTTTAAGCTTGCTGAGGTAGGTAGTAATCTTAGACTCACTTTATATTAAATTTCCATCGTTTATATTCTGTTACCACCTAATAAGGTTATAAAGACATTTAAAACCGTTCTCAAGATATTGCGCTGTAACATTAAACATCTCACCCTGTGTACTGACACTATCTCGAACATTAGGTTTTTCGTCATTAAACTAAGTACATCATAAAAGATATATTTATAAAAAGCATATTATTTATCATCATCATCATCATCATCACCATCATCATCATTATCATAATGAAAGCGCATAGGTAAATTATTACCCCGGGGATATTTTACATTCCGTTTCCCATCAAAATCTACTGTTCTTAATGAAGTACGAGGCAGTGGGACCTCAAAATCGGCTCGATTTAAAATTTTACTCAATATTTGTGAATTTTTATCGAAAATCAGTCAAAATTATCTAAAAGAATAAACTTAATATATTTTACATTTTATTAACTCGATATAGTTCGCATTTATTTTATCCTCAAAAACTTAATTGGATTCTGAATATCCTGTGCATTTCATGGCTTCTAAATCTAAAGGTCAAGGCATGCAATGGTTTTACTTCGAATGAAAAATGGATTTTTTGGTTTATTTATACAATTCAGGTTAGATCCTGCAGTTGATGTGATTTCTATTAAGAGTATTTGGCTTTAAATTCTTGGGATTTTATTGTTAACTGCAAGAAAAACATACTGAATGCATCAACTGTATTAATACACGAAAAAGCTTTACTTTCATGCACGATTAAAAAAAAGAAAAATCGTTTTTGGTTAAAAAACTAGTTTTAATACCGTGCGAGCAAAACTTATTTTCATCCAAGATGGATTGAGCTGAAAAACGTAGGGCTTGGTTTAGATCACAATTTAAGGGGACGATAATATATCTAACCAAATCTAGGTCAAAATTGTATCAAATTTATAAACTGATGAATATTAAAATAACCTAAACAAATACATATTTGAAGTTGAAGAAATAGTCCATACTTTCAGTGGAGTTAATGTAATATAAATAAAACAAAGCAGTCCTCCTCAACAGTTTAATAAAAATGATGATAGATGAAAAGGTTCCCTACCTTAAGCACTCATCATCAGGGGATACTAACATCGAGTTTTGTAGAAAAAACGTTGTCTTAAATTAATGAGTACGACTCATAGTAACTTGAAAATTTATGACTTGGTATGTGAGATGTTTAATTATCTTAAGAAATAAATGAAGTTCTGGTTAAATGTGAGATTAAGATCTGAGAAGAAACATTGTGAGTGGATAATGGAAAAGTTTAAAATTTATGAAGGAAAAGAAATTTTTTTAAATTATAGTTGTGCGTTTAGAATTAAATTTGATTTAAAAGATTATTGGATTGATTGTTTTATTTCATGAAAGTTCGTTATTTAGTTAGCTGATGTGGTAGTATGGAGCTATGCCCCATATTTTGGAGAAGTTGTAGAGGGTAATCATTTTTATAATCATGATTATTTAATTGTTTAAAGAAAAAAATTATATTTTAGAAAATTTTCAGATTTTTATGTAATTTAAAGAGTACAACCTGTTCTCAGACACTACCGCGGAACTGTTACAACGTTTCCACTCACAATGTTTCTTCTCAGATCTTAATCTCACATTTAAGCAGAACTTCATTTATTTCTTAAGATAATTAAACATCTCACATACCAAGTCTTCAACTTTCAAGTTACTATGAGTTGTACTCATTAATTTGAGACAAAGTTTTTCTACAAAAGTCGATGTTAGTATCCCCTGATGATGAGTGCTTAAGCGCTCGAAACATATAAAGAACCTTTCCATCTATCATCATTTTTATTAAACTGTGGAGGAGGACTGCTTTGTTTTATTTATAAAATACATATTTATTTTTTTTTGTTTACAAAATTAACAACGTAATAATATAAGGGAAAATAAAAATGATAAAAATAGCTAAAATTGGTCACCGCCATGCTCCAAGCATAAATTCACACGTCTCTTCATATTTTTTGAAAGCATTGACCAGCATCTCTGGAGAAATGTTACCACATTCTTGGATAATCCTTTCTTGTAACTGTTCTAAATTTTCAACTGGTGTTTTAAAAATATTGGTCTTCAAATGAGGAAAAATGAAGAAATCCATACCATCAAACAAGGTAATCTGGGTGTTCGAAAAATGATCAATCTGCCATCGGTTGCACTGTCCTGTTAAAAATAACCGGAACGTAGTTCATCGTCAAGTAACTGCTCCGCAAATAGATTCAAAATATTGTCCCAATACCGCTGAGCTATAACTGTGTTATGGAAAAAAAAATATGATCAACAATTAATTATTCTTCGAGAAACAGTGTACTTTTTCACAATAAATAGGCGCCAGTGTAACGTTTTCCCATAGCTGCTATATAAATAATCACCATAATTCTTGGGTGCCAGTATTCACCTTAGGGTAACCTAAAATATACTGCAACAAGGCAACCTATCCACCTTTACTCTGACAACCCTACGCCCTAGAGGATGTACTTCAGACAACAGTCCCTAAAAATGACCTATGTTGTGCTGCCTGAAAACTCACCCCTTAGCTAGCTCAACTCAGGGTAGGTTCGCTGTTTAGCTTCTAGATTGAGAGGTTTAACACTCTTATATAAGTAAGTTAAAGTCAAATCCTGAAGGTGCCACCTTAGTTTTATTTTACTTAAAAGCCTTTAGATCTTCTAGTGTTTGGCCTCAGAAAAAAAAAAAAACTTATGTCACAATTGGTTTACAATAGCTTCTTACGAGCTCTCATTCACTCAAGTCACTCAAAGTCGCTGTCTTTCAAATAAAAGCCAAATTTTAGCAGAGGCCAATACAAATACTTATTCTTAAAGTCGTGTTAGGCTCTTGGCTACTTGGATTTATAAACACAAGCTCCTCTTACTTTGGTGGACAATAGGTACTTAAAGTTAAAGGTAGATAAGTGAAATGTAATAACAAAGTGGTAGTATTAGGTTTGACATAAAAGTTCTGAAAGTTTAAATTACAAAGTTATCATCAAAAGAATAAGTAAAAGTCAAACCCTGTTTGACAGGGCCTTGCACAAGACGGCAACTGTCACACCTATACACTGTAAAAACGACTGTTTAGTCTGATCTGGCAGCCACATAGACCTACATCCAGGACATGCCTCAGACTTGGAATTTCCGCAAGGTCTGTGCAAGAACCTCTCACAACTAACTAAATTTCCCATAAGAGCATTCTTAAAGTACAATACAAAATCTTACGAGTACCTGTGGTTACTCAATAAGCATACTAGGCTACTCGGGCGTAGATAAGTTAAAATGTTAAAGTTACAAGCGTTAAAGTTTGAAGAAACAAATGGTCTTTAGCCGGGAAACAAAAATATTTACTTTATAATAATAATTGTAACTATATTTACTACGAAATTGGCTGTAACAGACCACCTAACGTTTTAAACTACGAGAGACTCTTGTGGCGTCTTAACGCTATGTCTACATATGCTACACGTTTACAATGCACAAGTTCTGTACATAACATGAGCGCAAAAAACTCCTAAAATCGAATTTTAGATATTCAACATGAAAGAGAAAGAGAAAACTTTGAAAAGACCCATTGAGAGTAATTAGATGCTAAAATTTAAACCTACCTTAAATAACTAACGAGGGTTCCAATCTACCAAATGACGTCTAGGACCGCTTGTTGAAGTTGATGACAAAGCATTTTAAATCGATATTCCGCCCAAAGAATAGACGAACTACAATGCCATACTCTTTTTTAATACATTTGTGTATGTTTCATCGGCGCTACATGGCTTTCCCTGCCCAAGAAAACAAAGATTCGGGAGCTACATCCACAAACGTGCTTTCCCTTCAAGTGTCTATTGTCGAGAGGGCCGATAACATTCCCTCTTCAACATACATAGTTACCAAAACAATCGTAGACAAATTAGTTATACCTATCTATGAAAACTATAACCCCTTTTAATAACAAAACCTTGACAAACCGCGCCAACCAGTCGCAACCGCAAAAATTAACCAGACGTGGTCGTGAAAATCCACAGAAACGTCAGTCTGACACTAAATCACAGCAGTCAAAACATTTGACCTACATCTTATATACAAGATTAAGAAGTTTTTACTATTGATAACTTGAAAAGTGAACAACTAATTACTAATCAGTTAAAACAAGGATTTGAAATAAGACCTGTCCACAAGTAGTATAAAATAAAGAACAGAATAAATCAATCCACTTGGCTATGTCTTACAAGATACAAAACATTCCTGGAAGATAAACATCAACAAAGGTTTCAAACTGATTTAAGTGAAACTATTGACTATTAACAGGTAATTAATGTTTAAGGTGAGAGCAGTGGCGTAGCCAGCATATTAAGGCGGGGGGGGGGGCGAATTGTCGGAGGGGTGCAGAATGCGGAGGTGAAGCGCCGCAGGCAAAAACTTGTTGGGACCACGCCCAAATTTCGTAGGAATTCACCTTCTTCATGCCCCCTAGGGAACAGGGGTCTGGCCCCAAATGTGCCATATAAAAAAAATAAATTTAATATGATGGGACTCTCTTAAAACCGGTTTTATTTATTATTACATCTGAAGTAACTAGCAACTTAAATACTGGCAAGAAGTGCGCCTCAGTTTTCATTGACCTGGCAAAGGCTTTCGACACGGTGCCCCATGACAAGCTTCTTGACACTTTGTGGCATTATGGAGTCAGGGGTACCGCGGGGCAGCTCTTTCGAAGCTATCTACATGAAAAATACCAAGTTGTAAGAATTAATAACGTTTTAAGTGATAGAGAGGTGGTTAGGACCGGTGTTCCACAGGGCAAAGTTTTTGGACCTATCTTATTTATAACTTATATAAATAGCTTGTTGTCGCCTGGTATAAATGGATCAATAATATCATATGCTGATGATGCTGCACTTATTCTTACGGGCAGTGACTGGAAAGAGGTAAAAGATAAAATGGTAAATGGGCTAAATGTTACTAAATTATGGTTAGGAAGCTTTAAACTGTCCCTCAACTTAACAAAAACAAATTATGTTGCATTTTCTTTAACAAATGCGAGTAAACCTAGTTTCACAAATATAATGGTCAAAAATCAGCAAATAAACGAATTCCCCCAAACAAAATATCTTGGTGTAATAGTGGATAGCTTCTTGAAGTGGGCCCCGCATATGGAGTACCTCTAAAAAAAAATTCGTTTTTTAATCCATAAATTCTACATTCTTAGAGAAATTTTAAATATAAAATTGCTTAACATGATATACAAAAGCCTAGTTGAGTCATTGATTCGATATGGAATTTTGGTCTGGGGAGGACTGTGTGCAAGTGCTCTGTACAAGTTGAATATAGTGCAGAAGTGTGTATTGAAAGTGATGTACAAAAGAAACAGAATGTATCCAGCATAATTGCTATTCTCAAATACTATTTGCAGTATTCGAGCATTGTATATGGTAACTGTATCGACATTTATTCATAAGACCAAATCTAATCAGAATATTGTGTATCATCGTTATCATACTCGTGTTAGAACGAATAAGGATATTATCTACCCAATAAATTATAACAACATTAATCTAAAGAGCTCAGCAGGTCCTAAGATTTATAATAATATTCCACCTATAATAAAACATATAAAAAACTTACGTAAATTTAGTAACCAATGTAGAATTTACATATCTCTGGAATTTAAAAAATTTGATAGTATTTTTAAACTTTAAGCAGGATTTTAGTATTCGTGCCACGTCAACTTTATATAAATATATCATTTAGGTATAGAAACAGAAATGATAATGTACGGAAGAAATGTCAATTGCAAAACAGGACATTAGAGTAAGTAATTTTATTACTTAGGTACTAATTATTGGACATATATATTACATTAGTTCTGAATGTAGTATGTATTGCGCAGTTTGAGAATATAATAATGCAATAATTTGTAAATGTACCTTGTAATTTGAACCAAGATTGTAAATAAAAGAAATGAATAAAAAAAAAAATAAGTTTATTCTCATCGTTCTTCTTTACTAATAATAAAAGAAGACTGATCTTGTTTTTTAAGAATTATTTTTTAAGTAGTAAAAGGGCGCCAGGCCAAGGGGGCGGGGCGATTGCCCCCTTCGCCCCCCTGTTGCTACTCCACTGGGTGATAGTCTACATAGGTATTTTACCAATTTAAAACCGTAAACTTAATATAGATAACCAAATGAGGATTTTCACTACTCCACATACGTGTTTTTTGAGAATTCGCATAACCGGTGAGGTGAAACCACGCTTCATCACAAAAAGATGTCAGGTCTAATGAATCATTTCTTTCCAATAAATTTTGGGTAAACCACTGAAAGTAATTCCTGCGTCATTCAAAATCTGCAACTCGTATTTCTTGGAATACTTGCACTATATAAGGAAACAAATTTAACTACCTTTAAGAATAGTCCTGCATGTTCCATAAGATCCTCCCACTTTTTGAGACCGGTGTCTTACTCATTTTGTTGGTGTATTTTGCATTATTCCATGAACGTTTGCAACAAGTTCTCAGCCTTCTCAGGCAATGATAAAAATCCCCAGCAGTTAAACCGACGTTAGGATAATTGTCGCTTAAATTATTCAAACACAAACGCTGATTATATTGCCACTCGCGATTTACTCTAACCCCGTTTTGAAAATACGCTTCAACCATGAGTTTCTTGTGCTGTTCCGTAAAACCCATTGCGTGAATTATTCAAGAAATTTGATAAATCAGCGATAACTCAAATTACTTGTAACGACTGTTAAAGGTGACGAAATAACTGATTGATTTATAATAGTGGTATTTACTGACACCCAATAGGTATTAAGCTCTACCGCTAAGCAGTACGTCCTCAGATGCAAGGCATACTTTCATGATAATAATTTTTGCTCGTGCGGTATACCGGGTGTTGCATCGTCGAGCGGGACATAGGAAATCCCATGTAATTTTAAATGGGGTCAATTATTGGCATCCCTAATTATTTTAGAGAAAAATTCTATTTAGGTTTATTAAAGAGCACTAAAACCCACATTCAAAAGAATAACTTTAGATATTTTTGATGAACCCGTTTACGGGTTATCGCCGATTTCTTTTTAACTATTTCTCCTTTTTATGGCCCCGTATTTGCGGGCACCAGTCAAGGTAAAAGATGACTGTCAAATAAAGTTGTCATTTTGAAATGTGTGCTTTATTGTTATAAAAACTCGTACATCGAAAATATTAGCCATGAATTACACTTCTGAAGAAAAAATATTGATGATTAAATGGTATTATCAAGGAAATAGTTATCAAAATGTGTCAGACATGTTTGCTGCTCTGTATCCGAATAGACCGATACCTGCAAAATCTACAGTCGAAAGGACTATCAAGAAATTTGAGACAAAAGGCACTGTAATAAATAACTGCAGATGTGACGAAAGGCAGGAACAAAGAAGAGATGCAAGAAATGATAGGGACTTGCAAGTTTTATTGTGCGTGGAAGAAAATGATGGGAAGATCAGCACAAGGAAACTTGAGGATGACATAGGATTAGATCACACCACAGCGTTACGAGCTTTGAAACGACATAAATATTATTCATACAAATATGAAAAGCACCAAGAGCTAAGAGAAATACGACGACAGGAGTTTTGTTTTGGTATGATGGAAAGAGCAAACATGGATAGGGAATTTTTAAAAAATATTTGTTTCACTGACGAATGCACATTTACCTTAAACAATGAACCCAATGTTCAAAATTATCGATATTGGAGCAAAGAAAACCAACACAGGTTTGTGGAAACAAGGACGCAATATCCACAAAAAGTTAATGTATGGGCTGGGATTTTCGGAGAAAATATTATCGGGCCATTATTTCTTACACGAAATTTAAATGCAGAATATTTTTTGGAACTACTTGAACATCATATTTTACCTACTTTACATGATGCCGCCAGGGAAAATCAGGAAGTTTGGTACCAAATAGATGGCTGCCCGGCACATAGTACCCTGGCTGTCCGGGAATATTTAAACCGTGCTTTTAATGGAAATGTTATTGGCTTAAATCATACAGTAAATTGGCCAGCCAGGTCTCCTGATTTATCGCCAAATGATTTCTTTCTCTGGGGCCATTTAAAAAACAGGATATACAAAGATAAAAAATACCCAAATCTAGACGAGTTAAAAAATGCTATTTCTGCCGAATGCAATAGAATTTCAGTTTACCAGCTAGCGAATGTAAGAAGAGAATTTTATGATCGCCTCGGTTATTGTCTAGCAGTCAATGGAGAAATATTTGAACATCTTCTTAAATCCTAAAGTTCTAACAATTTAATAGTACCTACCTATTAATTAGTAAAATATTGAAACATGTAAAATGTCATAATTAACCTTGTAGTTGGATACTTTATTTTAGTTTTATTCAGATTAATTTGTACTCATAAATACACCTTTAATATTTTCGATGTACGAGTTTTTATAACAATAAAGCACACATTTCAAAATGACAACTTTATTTGACAGTCATCTTTTACCTTGACTGGTGCCCGCAAATACGGGGCCATAAAAAGGAGAAATAGTTAAAAAGAAATCGGCGATAACCCGTAAACGGGCTCATCAAAAATATCTAAAGTTATTCTTTTGAATGTGGGTTTTAGTTCTCTTTAATAAACCTAAATAGAATTTTTCTCTAAAATAATTAGGGAAGCCAATAATTGACCCCATTTAAAATTACATGGGATTTCCTATGTCCCGCTCGACGATGCAACACCCGGTATAGTTGTATATTTAGTAAATAAAATGAAATACCTGAAAACAATACATCAGCTTCGTTTTTCGGGGCGTACTGAAAATCTATATTCGCAAAACAGTCATGCCGTGTCAAAGCGAATCTTGCTTTATGGAGCGGAGCCCGTGCGGATGCGAAAACCAAAGCGTAAATTTGAAAGAGTAATAAGATTATTATATTGAAAATGTACATTTTCTTTAAAATCTTCTGAAATTTATTGGATCTGAGCCAAAGTTTAAAATATCTAAATTATTGGCTTAGAACAAGCGAACTTATAAAACCTCGACGGTGCGGCGACAGAATGAAGTGAAAATAAATAAACTATCGACATTCGAAATTGGAATTGGGGTATGAAGCAATAAATCCATTATTCAGCTAAGATAGGGTGATCTACTAAGGGTGGCGAACGGCTATATCTTAAAATATTTCGAAATTTTTTTTTATAGGTAAACTGGCCAAGAGAAAACTTTATAAATTTGGGGCAGGTAAGGTAGGCACCGCCTACCCTTAATTTTGCCCCAGGCATCCCATTGTAATATTTCCCAGTAACAGTATACCAAGTACATATTTAAGTAACAATATTATTGTTATATAATCGAATGAATGAATGATGAACTCGTCAATGATCAATCGTATGAACTCGTCACTGTTTTATTTGGAATACAGAGTGGCAAAAAAGTCGCGTATAATGCCTGTAACTTTTGAATTACCTCGTATACGAAAAAGTGGCCTTTATGAAAGTTGTTCAGTAAATTATTCCCCACATTTCTACCTGCATAAATTTTTTCTTTCATTTCTGGTTTAGTTACAATAGAGACTAACTTACTTTTTTAAAATAGAACACCCTGCATATGGTTGCATATTTGGATTCTACTGGGAAAACTCTGAATTTTCTGTACTTATTTCAAATTTTTTTTTATTTAAAATTGTAACAAAGTTTATAATAACAAAATAAATAGCCTTTTGAACAACTTAACGTCGGAATAAATAAGTGGAACCTTTTTAGTGGATCAGGTGTTCAAAATGACCACCATTTTCTGCTAAGCAGAGCGCCAGTCTACAACGTTCAAAAGGAAGTCCTCTGAAATGGCCCGAATTTCAGCACTAATTCTGACTTTTAAAGATCCTAAGTCATTTGGACGGTTAACGTAGACTTTGTTTGTTAAGTGTCCCCACAAAAAGAAGTCGAGCGGGGATCGCGCTGGCCAGTCAATATCACCTCTCCTGCCTATCCAACGTCCTGGAAATTCTTCGCTTATGTATTGTCTAACATTTGCCGCATAATGCGCAGGTGCTCCATCTTGCTGGAACCATACCTGTTTATTTATGCCATTATTTACACCCGGTAAAACCATTCTGCAAGAAGGAATTATGTGATTCCTGAGGAGGTCCAGATATTTTTCGCCATTCAAATTACCATCTATGAAAGAAGGTCCCACAATACGTCAACCAACTATGCCCGCCCAAACATTAACTCTTTCGAGCCTCTGAGTATGACCTTCCTGAAACCAATGAGTATTCTCAGCAGACCAATAATGATAATTGTGTCTATTAACAATGCCATTTAAAAGGACAGTAGCTTCATCCGAAAAAATGATATTTGTTGCGAAGTTATTATCGTTATTGCATCTTTCCATCATCAGCTCACAAAGTTTAGCTCTTCTATCAAGATCGTCCTCGTTTATCTCGTGCACCAACTTTATCTTCAAAGCTGGCCAGTTGGTTTAAACCAGTGCCAAAAAACTCAGATACACACACATACACACACACACACAACTTTATCTTGTAGGGATGCAACTTCTCCTGCTTAAACAAATTTTTCACTGACTGATGAGACACATTAAAATCCATTGTCATTTTCCTGGGTGATTGTGTTGGATTTTCATGTATTGAGAGCATAATATCCAAAGCTTTGTCTCCCCCGGTTGCTGTTTTAGGTCGACCTGATCTAGCGGCTTCCTTAACCCTGCCTGTTTCTCGAAATTTTTTTACCAATCGACACACCGTTGACTGATTTATTGGAGGCCTATTTGAATATAATTAATTAATAAGTTGACAAACCTGATCTTGCGATCTCTTTATATTTCCGCAGCCGCACATTATTAAAATTTCAAATCGTTGTTTCTCATTCAGATGAACCATGGTGTAAACAAATTAGAAAACAGACAACAGTAAATTAAACAGGAACTCAAAATTGCCACCTCTTAGGTCGCTGGCATGAAAACACCTTGACTTAACTGGTATTAGATAGGAATAATTATAATTAGGAAGTTTTTCATTTTTGAGCTGCCATTATCTCGGAGACGCTTGCAGATAGGTGAAAATTTGAAACACAAAAAATTTACAGAGTTTTCCCAGTAGAATCCAAATATGCGATCATATGCAGGGTGTTCCATTTAAAAAAAGTAAGTTAGTCTCTATGGCAACCATACCAGAAATGACAGAAAAAAATCATGCAGGTAGAAATGTGAGAAACAATTTACTGAACAACTTTCATAAAGGTCACGTTTCCTTATACGAGGTAACTCAAAAGTTACAGGCATTATACGCGACTTTTTGCCACTCTGTATATTAGTATAGTAAAATCTAAACTTAATACTTAGTACAAAAGGAAACTATATACTACCTTAAAAGTCATTCATCTATCGACAAATTTATAAAGTAGTTGGATGGGTGAATTACAGATCTCACATTTATTTTAAAAAAAATGTATTCCTGATACGAATAGTATAAAGAATTTAAACTTTTAATGGATTTTGTGCGCAATTTTGAGCAATTCAATTCAATGCGATCTTCTAAAATAGGAAATAAAGTTATAGGAAATGAAATTTTGATTGCAATTGCATTGTTAATATTTTTTTTTGTTGATGTCTTGTATGTTTTAATTTTTATATATCAATTCTTAATCCGGCGTTCTAAGATTAACATTCATATACTTGTTGGTCATCAGAAATGGTGTAGGGGAGAAGGGAGCCTTTTTTCGCGATACTTAAATTTCTGTTTTATTTATTAACTTCAAATTTAAAAAGAAAAATACCAGCCGCTTTATTATATAGAAAATTTGTCAAAATTTGAGTGTGGTTCTAAAAAATATTCGCCTGCCCTGCTTTGACCCGACATGTGCAAGGCACAAGCCGTCATTGTTTTAAAGTTGTACGATTGCCACTAGAGGACGTAAATTAAAAATTTGCCTCATTATAGTATACTGCTTGAAAACGGAAATGGAAAACTTATACATTTTTGCTTGCTTTTAAGTCTTATTGTATCTTCGATAATAAGAGAAGGCGAAGCTAGTGAATACCTAAAAGTAAAATTAAGAGCCCCCCCCCCCCCCTCACCACCAAGTCTTTAGTATAGTAAAGACGCTTTGGTTATTCTACCAGTCTTTATATGAAAAAACGCGCCACCGCCCCTTAAATTCAAGAACTGAGTTAACATACCAACGAGAACACCGCCATAAAGGCATCGATAACAGGCTATTAACTGGCATACAAAGACAGCTTATCTCAGTCATAGAGGCCATGAGCACCACTCCAACCGCAGCGATGGAAGTCTTACTAGACCTACCAATGCTACACATTTGTGTCCAGGGAGAAGCAAGGTCCGTATTATACAGATTAATGCATTGCGTATTATACAGATTAAACCGATCGCATGGAGCAAAATACCAAAGGCTGGAAGGAGAGCTAAATGAGAACCCAATATCGGGAATGCCAGCCGATGCCATGACCATAAAATATAACTTTGATAAGGGTTATAACGTAGTGATACCAGACAGGAGAGCCTGGGAGGACAGCCCGCCATTAAGTGCGGGATCAGTCTGGTGTACAGACGAGACGGTTCAAAGACGGATGAGGGCGTGGGGGCTGGAATCTATGAGCATAGATCCAAAATAATGATCCCAGTAATCCTAACAAAAGAAACCAGAGTATTTCAAGTGGAAGTAGCTGCAATGCACCATTGCGTCGGAGAATTCCACAGGCGAAACGAAAATACTCGCTCAATAATTGTCATTTTTTCCGACAGTCAGGCAACTCTGAAAGCGATAAACTCCACAAAGGTAAAGTCCAAGCTAGTGTAGGACTGCGCGCGAGCTCTCAACGACCTGAGTCAACAAAAGAGGGTAGCCTATTATGGGTTCCAAGACACATTGGTCATGCCACCAAATGGCCAGACAATCTTCGTCAATCGTCCTGTGGTATTGCTTAAGCAAGAGTTAAGTAAGCCAACAAACAATGAATAACAGAAAAATCCATAATAATATAGCAGCAACCCCAAGACAGAGAAACCGTTCATTAAAAGACCATCGCTTAAACTCACAGAGGACCTACTAAACAAGAACAGAAAGTCCGTCAGACTAGTTGTAGGTCTATTAACTGGACATCGTAGACTCAATAAACATATGAGCATGGGTCTAACAGGAGAAGCCATATGCTGGTTCTATTACACAGAATACGAACCCCCAATGCATGTCCTGTGTAAATACGAAGGCCTGGTAGGGACTAGGTTCGCATAGGTCTAGAATACCCCGAGGTGGAAAGCTACACAAAGCAACCGCTGACAAGGCTACTAGGCCTAATCAGGCGGATGGATAAAGCTGAAGAAAATCTTCTAAAAAAAGTAAAAGAGAATCACAATGGATCTGAAAAGGTCGCAGTGGATAATGCCACCTTAACATAGCTAACATACTAAATAAAACCATTTGGAAAAAAGATTTAAAAACTTATATGATTATTGAGCTTTTTCCTAGTTTCAGATTTTTAAAAAATGGCTTTGCAGCAAATATATCGTGAAGTAAAATTTTTACATGTCCGTACACTATTATATCTACTAAAACAAAATTAAAACTAAAGAAAGTTCCTGTGTTGCTTTAACTTTTAGATTCTCCTTCTCATTTGCTTCTATTTTCATCGCTTATCGAATTCTTGAATTTATGCTAAACCTTACAAACCGAAAATTTAAAAATATTTACGACCGGTCGATAGCTACACCAACGGCGTATTGTTTCGCGGTGTGCAGGAAATCGTTATACATGATGAGTTTTATTATTGCTTTTGAAATGATATACAGGGCTGTTCAAAAGTCCTGCATAAAATTTATATCAATTTCAATACCAAATTCATACCAAGGTTCTTTCCGGTTTGCAGTACCACACGAAAAAAGGGATAAATACCTCAACACAAACCTTTGACCAGCAGGAATCATTGTTACCCAAGGGTGTGTGGCTGTGTATGTTGGAAATGGCGTTAAGTTTGTGGATCTTAACATTTCGAGGTTCTCGCGGGAAATGCATTGCGAGGTCTCTGGAATTTCTCAGAGGGAGGAAGAGCTGCAGCTAATTACTGTGTATAGATCCCCTATCGGTGATCTTTGAAGTTATGTCGCATGTTCTGGATAGGGTAAATCTTTCAAAACAGGTAATAATAACAGGTGACTTTAATGTACACTTTAACAGGGCTATTTTTGATTCGAATGCATTGGATCCGCTGAATATTTTTGGCTTCTATGGGCTTACAAAAACTATGGATTTAACAGGAAGGGGAGGCATGGAGGCGGTCATGTTAGAGATTTACTTAAATCTATCTAAATCGTCCTGCTCGAGATGAAAATGAATAGCTTAACGTTTTGCTTTCCATGGAAGAAAATCCATGTACTCCTGTGGCTCACATTGGGGCTAACTTACACATGCGAAAATCTGTTGTTCACCAAATACACTGCGTCCATTAATAATTATGGAATAGGTAAAAAAGTACTCAAATTTTAAACATCCATATCTCCATCAAAATTATATCAATCCACTCAATTTTTGATTTATTAGGTAGGCCGTCCCTTGGACTACTTAGCACAAAGTATTTCACCTTACTTTATGTCTTTTTTATACAGGATGATGGCTAAGATACCAAGCCATGTAAAATGTGCTGATTTTAAAATTAATGTTTGGAAAATACGAAGCAATGAAAATGGAATTTTATTAGTGTACTGGTTACAGCTTTATGTTAGGTACTTACTGTACAAATTACAGCGCAGTGCCGTTCGTGTTAATTAAAAAAAATTAAAAAATCGTGATATAACACTAACTTAACAATAGTAATAACAATTTAAAGAAACAACTTAATTATACGAATAAAAATTAATAACGCGTATTTCCTCCACGGGCATTAATGACAGCTTGACAACGATTTGGCATACTGAGAATCGGATTTCTTATAAAAACCTGATCCATATTTTCCCATATTCTTTGTAGCGTCAATCTCAGCTGAGCCAAAGTTTCTGGTAGGTTAGCTTCTGCACGAACCTCTCTACCCATTCGATCCCATAAATGCTCTATATGGTTAAGATCTGGGCTTCGAGCTTTCCAATTCATTACGGTAATTCCCGTTTCTGCTAGATATTCCGTTACTATTCTCGCCGTATGTGGACGTGCGTTATCTTGCATAAAAATGAAGTTTTCTCCAATAAAGGGAGCAAAAGGCACAACATGCTCCTGAAGAATTTCCGTAATGCACCTGTCACTAGTTAATCGCTCTACAAATACCAATTCCGTTTTTGCCTCTAGAGATATACTTCCCCAAACCATAATTGATCCACCGCCATAACTAACCCGCTCTTTAAAATTACACCGAGCATAGCGATCACCAGGTCTTCGAAACACTTTTAAACGTCTATCTGTATAGACAAAAACGGGATTCGTCACTAAATAAAACATTAGCCCATTCATCTTCACCCCATGGCAAATGCTCTTGACCAAACTGCAATCGTTCACGTCTATGGTGCGGTTCCAGCTTTGGTCCTATCGCTGCTTCGTACGGTTTCAGTTGGACCTCTTTTAAGCGATTAAGTATTGTTTGCTTACATAGTCGAATATTGTGAACGTTTGACAACCGTGCTACGGTAGCTTGGTACTTGTTGTAAATTGCTCCCGAACACATTGCATTGCTAAAAACCGATCCTGATTAGCAGTTGTTTTCCTTGGTCGGCCTTGCCCTGCTCTTCTTTGATTCGATCCATATTCTCGATACCGTTTTAAAATTTTTGATATAGCCCCTTGCGTTTTATTCATGATTCTGGCAATATCAGACTGAGACCGGCCCTGCTCAAACAGTCCTCTTGCATAGGAACATTCTTCTGGAGATATGAATCGGATATTGGCATTCATTTAAAAAAGGAAACTAAACAAAAGGCCTTGTCAAGAACTGCCAACAAATTTATAATCTTGATAAATTGACAAGGGCAATTGGTTGACTAGCAACGTAAATCCAAATAGAAGTAAAACGTTTTCAGTCAATATAATTTGCAATATACAGATTTTTTAATTTACACGAACGGCACTGCACTGTAATTTGTACAGTAAGTACCTAACATAAAGTTATAACCAGTACACTAATAAAATTCCATTTTCATTGCTTCGTATTTTCCAAACATTAATTTTAAAATCAGCACATTTTACACGGCTTGGTACCTTATCCATGATCCTGTATAAAAAAGACATAAAGTGAGGTCAAACACATTGTTCTAAGTAGTTCAAGGGACAGCCTACCTAATAAACTAAAAATTGAATGGATTGATGAAGATATTGATTTTAAAATTCGAGTATTTTTTACCTATTCCATTTTTTATTTTTTTATTTTTTTTTTAATTGACACGAACGGCACTGCGCTCTAATTTGTACAGTAAGTACCTAACATAAAGCTGTAACCAGTACACTAATAAAATTCAATTTCCATTGCTTCGTATTTTCCAAACATTAATTTTAAAATCAGCACATTTTACATGGCTTGGTATCTTAGCGATCATCCTGTATAAAAAAGACATAAAGTAAGGTGAAATACTTTGTGCTAAGTAGTCCAAGGGACGGCCTACCTAATAAATCAAAAATTGAGTGGATTGATATAATTTTGATGAAGATATGGATGTTTAAAATTTGAGTACTTTTTTACCTATTCCATAATTAATGGCCGCAGTGTAGTTCAATAGCACAAATATCACCCATACAAAGTTATTCCAGTGCATGAGTTATTTGAAGATGATTTCGATAGGCGAAATGAGTTTTGTGAAAGCATGCAAAATAGGTGCAATCTAAATAATAATTTAGTAAAAAATATTTTTTTCCCGCTGAAGCTACGTTCTCTTTGAACGGTAATGTAAACAGACAAAATTGTCGTTATTGGGCAATAGAAAATCTGCATTGGATGATGGAGGTTCACAGCCGGAACCCTCAAAAAATAAATGTGTGGTGTGAAATAGTGAGCGGAAGAGTATGTGGTCCATTTTTATTTGAACAGTCTTTAACTGCACAAATATATCTTTTTTCTAACTTGAATTTTCTCTAACTTGAATTTTCTCTAACTTAAATTAGTTCCAGCATTAGTGGCTTTGTTTCCGAATTCATTGGATTCAGATTCTCCCGGCGAAGAACTGATGTTCCAGCAAGATGGTGCTCCTCCGCACTATGCTGCCACTGTTCATACATTTTTGGATGAAACCTTTCCCAATCGGTGGACAGGAAGGAGAGGATCTATGGAATGGCCTGCTAGGTCGCCAGACCTAACTCCGCTGAACTTCTTTTTGTGGAGTTACCTCAAATCGAAAGTTTTTGCTGACAGGCCAAACAATCTGCAGGAGTTGAAAGGGAGGATAAGAAGAGAAGTGCGTACCATAACTCCGGAAGTGGTTGAAAAGTGCAAAGATAGTTTATTGATCGCCTTGGATTTTGTCAAGCCGTAAGTGGCACACATTTTCAATATTTAATTTGATTTGTTGTTCTGTTATTTTTAAATAAACAGGCCTTCCTTATTGATATGTTCAATCATAATTTTTCCGATAACTGTTGAGTTTAGGTATAGGACATGGTACATGAAACATACTTAGAACTCGATGCAAAATTCAAAAATAAAATAAAAAATAGAAGTTTTCATTTGAAAAAATGAAGTTGATGGTCATAATTTATTTAGCAATTATTTAATTTATTAAATATTTAATTAGATGCTTTGCCCCGCGGATGTCGCTAGAATTTAAATATTTCTCTAGGGCCTTTTAAATATAATGAAACATTTTCTGCCACAAGGTACTGTTAACTCACTTTTTAAATTTTGTCGCTTCGTTCTTTCTCAATAACCATCATCCATCTGTTACATGACCTATATAATTTTTTTTGTGGAAAACGAATATTAAGAGATATTAAAACGAAGTTCTCGCCAAAATGTAATTATTTTTATGCTCTCCGAAGCTATTATACAAAAAGAACAACGGACCATTTAGGTTTTTTTTACTGAGAAACATCACAACTTTTATACAAAGCGCCCTCTAGAATACAGAATATGAATTAGCGCTCATCGCCATAATCATGGATTAAATATACATGGAATTCTCTTTCGAACAAGCCTAAGTTTAATAATATTAGATAGAGGGTGTGAGCGAAACAGCACTTTTAAAAATAAGCCTACCTCTCCCCACCTTTCCAATCAACAATTTGATCGAGAATATTTAATTTTGTACCAACAGTAATAATCGTACAACTTTAGAAATAATGGGTCACCCTGTATAATGGAAATAAACGACGTTGTGTTAAACAAAAAACTAAATTGTTTTCAAAAATAACCGGACAGTCGTAAACATTAAGATTATGTCAAACGATTTTAGGGGTGAGGATTTCAAAGTGTTACATTGCATAATCCGAAAAACAGCTAGAAACATTTTATTCAAATTAAGGACGTCAATAGGGAGGTTGAGGGACATGTTTTTAAACATTTTTGACATTTACCCCCCATCCCCCTCTGCTGGTGACAAATTTGAAATGTCGAATGGAAAGGTATTTATAAAGCATTTGAAACTATCATACTAGCTTAAATTTAACAACGACCATGCTTTAAAAGATATTTGAAATTACCCCCATCAACTTCCAAACATTTTGCAATTTTTTTTTTACATGAGTAGCGCACGCGATTTAATATTTGAGGAGTTGTCGAATACGATCTTTCATATTTTCTGGTGGTATAGCCATAACTTTATCTTTTATAAAACCACAGAAGAAAAAATCAAAGAGACTAAATCCGGTGACTTTACAAGCCAGTTCACAGGACCACCACAACCAATCCATGGTTGGCGGGGCACCATCTTGCTGAGACCATAGTTCTTGCTGATTTGCATTATTATTCAGATCGTTCCTTCAAAAATACTGTAAATTTCTTCATTTAGCTGACTATCAAAAAAATATGGTTCTATGACTCTCCGACTATACCACACCAGGTATTAACCTATCAAGGATATTGATTCGGAAGAAGGAAAGCACTATCCTTTGGAATACCGATGGCGTGGAGAGAGCCCACGAACCATGCAGTTAATTGTTATTTTTGCCTTTGCAACATTGAAGGTCAGAAGTTTAAAACATATTGTGCATTCAAATATTATGTCGACAATCAGACCAGTGCCCCATAGTGTTGATACCCCTATATCTGTGACACCAAAAACTTTACAAAGTGCTAGTGATAATGATGATGATGACGAACCCTTAACCATTGTGGAGGCTTCCAAATTCCAGAACCTGCATTAAAAGATAAACATTTGCCTGCTTCAGGAACTACTTTTTATTGGTATCGCAATCGCCAATTATAAAAACGTTACCAATATCTTAAGAAAATTCTCAAAAAAATAGACTAGAAAAATCAACTGGCTACTATGCGGCGACTTAAAAATTTGAGGCCTTCTATTAGGTCAGCAATTTGGATTTACGAAATATCCATGTTTTTTATATGAGTGGGATAGTAGAGCTAGATACCAACACTGGGTAAACAGAAATTGAAAAACAGGAGAGCATTTAACACCTGACAACAAAAATGTTCTTCATGAAAGATTACCTCCACTTCACACAAAACTAGGTTTAAGAAAGCAATTTGTTAAAGCGTTGGACAAAACGGGTCTATGTTTCCAATAATTCTTGACTGAAAAATTTCCCTGTGTATCAAAAGCGAAGATCAGAGAAGGCATCTTTGTTGGTCCGCAAATAAGAACACTAATGAAAACTGATGAGTTTAAGGTGGTCATGAACAGCACCGTAAAAAATGCGTGGAAGGATTTCAAGGATGTTGTAAATAAATCTCTGGGAAATAATACGGACCCAAATTATGTGGACATTGTGGAGAACATGCTGGGCCAATTTAAGGAATTAGGTTCCAATTTGAACATGAGAAATTCATCTTTCACACGCACATTTGGACTATTTTCCTGCAAACCCTGGTGATCTCAGTGCGATTTCACCAAGACATTAAAGAAATGGAGAAGAGGTATCAGGGATGATGAGATACAAAAATGACGGCGAACTATTGTTGGATGTTGAAAAGGGATGCTCCTATAGCCGAGAATAGGAAAAAAACACCAAACAAAGTTTTTCGGGTAAAAGAGAAATATTTTCTAAGAGCAAAGAGTAGTTCGTTTTCCTTTTGCTATATTTTTTGTATATTTTGTTTTTTAATACCTATTTTATAAATAGAATATTATAAAATCATACCGTTTATATACAGGGTGTCTCGAAATGAGGTGACCAAAGGAAAACAGTGGAATCTGCATCGGAAAATAATACTAATTTGTTTGATAAACAAGTATCGGAAATTGCCCCCTAAGGAAGCTACATCTTCCTAATAGGAAACCGATGACGATGGTATTTTTCAGATTATTCCCAAACAGTTGAATATAGAAACATGAATTATTTTACTACTTTAATATATTTTAGTACCTTTTATATACTGAATCTAGATCTAAAATCAAAACTATCAAAATTTAATCATAGGCGTAACATCTGGGGGGGGGGGGGGGGGGGGTTGAGAAACAAAAACAAAAGCACTTTTTCTAAGTTAATGTTTTACATTGTTTTTCTGGAATTATGAAAGCTTAGGGCTTTCTGGCAAAAAAAAAGGTACTCTTGATGTACTTCGCTCAGATGCACCATTTCTGAAAAAAAAAGTCCTTAGCGATAACATTGTTTGGCAAACACGGATGAAATTAAAATTATGAATGTTTTTAAAGTTAACAACAAGACTCATTTACTTGAGTAAATGTTCAAATAAATTTCCATTTTGTTGAATACACAGTCTGGGCCGTTTCCTAATATTTTGAGTAGTACTAAGAATTTCGAACCGGTTTTCTTTAATTCGATTTCAAGATGCATGCATTCGTCTTCAAAGCTCTTCTGTGCTATCTACTTCTATGGCATAAACAATATTGCACATATTGCCCCACAGATAATAATCTAAAGGATTTAGATCAGGCGATCGAGCTGGCCAGTTAACTTTAATTAACCACAATTATGGGTGGTTACAAGAACTTTGGCCAAAACATGTCCCTAGCTTTTTATCCGCATTCGGATCATTCATGTACTATTGGATGTGAATATAAGATATAAATAAGGTTTCATATTACTATTAAAAAATCTTGTATGACCCATACCTAGCAAGAAAAGGCTTTCAGAATTATTTTTACACTACGAATGTCATTTCCGCAACGTGTCCTTAATGAAAAATTCGTATTTAATAAACTACAACTCGCCTAATTTAAGATCTTATATCCATTTTTCTAGACAATTGGTCAAGTCCAAGTCTGTACTTATTATATTATAACAAATAAACTTCTCAAAGTATCTTTCTTAAATTGTCAAATGTAAAGTAAAGTTTGTCCTTAGAAGGCCAGTCATTTATGCAGCAGACCCCTAATCAGTATGTGTTGTTGTCTATGAATAGCTTACGAGGTGAAATTTTGGCGCAATCCAATCTCATTTCTGATCTGAAGCTCGTGACAACTAGAGCGTTGGTTATTAATTTACAATTTTTTTAATTTTATGTTAAAGTCGTAAATTTGAAGTGTGTTTTTATTGTGTGTCAGTTCTGCAACATTAGGTAGGAAAAACTAGCTTACTATAAATGCGGTTTTTGTTAATTATTCGATAAATTGGTCATGTCTTATTATTGTAACCTCAAATTTTTGTCATTATTTGGAAGATCTTAATTGTTCTATGTATTAGATTCGGAGTTTGTCATTTTCGCAACGGTCATTTCGGCAACATGGTTTATGCTGTGGAAATGACAACCCGTTGCAGAAATTACATAAATGTACTTACAAACATTTAAACACATAAGAATTTGTTAGCATCTAATTTTTTTTTGCATAGAATAATGGACGAAGAGCAAAAGCATCTTTTAATAGCAAAACTACAAAAAGCACGGGAGCTGGCCTCGATTCGAAGAACCCAATATAAAGTAGAAATAATTAAACGTATGAAAGAAAGAGTCTTAGCAAAAAAGCACACACAGGTTGAAAGAAAGGATAAAAATGATCAACGGAAAGAACTAAATCAGGGAAAAACTAAATCGAACAAAGGGTGTAATAGAGATAAAAATATTTCACAAGAGCAAAGGGTAAATAATATCAATGTTATGAAAAGGAATAATACATTTAAAATTAAACTTAAAACTTATATCCCGTCTAAACCAGAGACTACCAATAACCAAAAAAAAATTACTTCGACAGAAAGATCAAAGAAATACAGAGCAAAACTTACCGACGAAAAAAAGGCAATAATACGCGAAAAAGACAGGCAAAGGTATCAAAAAAAGAAGACCTATTGCAGTAGTTTGTTATGGTTATTTTCTACCTATTTAGTTGTTTATTATTGCTTTAAGCAGAATTTTAAAAAGTAATAAATTGCTTTCATAGGAATACTTTGTTTTTCATTAATTTCAGAAAATTGTCATTTCTGCAACATTTTTGTCCCTTTCCGTAACACAGTAAATAGACAAAATTTAACAGTATTTTTGAAAAATAGTTAAACCAATTGTCTTTATCAAATTGTACGCATATTTCAATGGAGCTAAAAAGTTACGACATACTGAATCAGCAGAATAGTGTAAACGTGTATAGTAAACGTATTAAATATACAATTGTTTAAAAATTACTTAGTTACAATTTCTTGAACGTTGTTACATAAAAAGTGTAAAATTTATGACTTAATCTTAAATATTACATAGAACAAAGTATTTACTACATTTTATGTTAAAAAAAAATTAAGACAACTGTCTTCTTTTGTTAAATACATTAATAATTTAGTATCGTTGCGGAAATGACAATTCACCCTGCAATATAAAACATTCTTACTTCTACCAATTCAGTTCCTCCGTTTATTTCATGGCCACATACGAAACTAGGTAAACATATGATGACTTTTCTAGAAAATATTATTATAAATCCAATATACCATAAAAAAAATGGATCTAACAGAGCTCAAATTGGCCAAAATTTTTGTATTCGCCCTTATACCAGAAAATTTCGAATAAACAATCATAATAAATATCAAGCTGGCAAATAACAAACATCTCAATTTTGTTTCAAGGTCTACTACTAAGTTTTAATAAGAATGTTATCGGTCCTTGGTAAGTTATCGTTAAGGACTTTTTTTCAAAAATGATGCATCTGAGCGAAGTACATACAGAGTAACTTTTTTTTGCCAGAAAGCCCTAAACTTTCATAATTCCAGAAAAAAAAATGAAAAACATTAACTTAGAAAAAGGTTACTTTTGTTTTTGTTCCTCAATCCCCCAAATGCTACGCCTATGATTAAATTTTGACAGTTTTGATTTTAGATCTAGTTTCGGCATATAAAAGTTACTAAAATACCAAAAATTCATGTTTTTATGTTCAACTGTTTGGGAATAATCTGAAAAATACCACCTTCATTGGTTCCCTATTAGGGGGCCGTAGCTCCCTTAGAGGGCAATTTCCGATACTTGTTTATTAAACAAATTAGTATTATTTTCCAATTCAGATTCCACTGTTTTCCTTTGGTCACCTAATCTCGGGACACCCAGTATACGTTATAATTTATGTACATTTATTAGGTGATACAAAAAACTAAAAATAGATTTGAAAACAGGGTTGGTGTCCCTTGGTACCCAAATTCAGTTAAAAAAAAAACAATTTACATTCAAGCATTAAGCAAATCAAAATCGGTATTTTGTAGTTATCAAGTGATCTCTTGTAGGCATGCCATGTGGTATTCTTTTTTTAACTGAAATCTATTAGCGAATACAAAATAGCTATTTATACAACAAGTTACGAGATAAGGGTCTTTTAGGCACGCGACGTGAAAATTGTCCTACGAGGCGAAGCCGAGTTGGACAACACGTCAGACTGACTAAAAGACATTGTTTCGTAACGAATGGTATACAATATTTCTTCTACGGGCATTTTATAATAAAAAACTTAATTTGTCTTTCAGTAAGAAAGGTAAAAAAAAAAAATTCGAAAGAATTTTTTTCTCAAAATCTGCAGCAAATATTAAGTAAAAAATTAGCGATTTAGAAGACTCAGACATTGAAAATACCGTAAATGAGGCAATGGTAAACCTTATTCCCCAAAAATCAAGGAGTTTGTATGAGGCCACATACGAAAAATTCAAAAACTGGTGTGAAGAAAAAAAGGTAAAAAACTTATCAGAAAAAGTCTTTTTGACATATTTTTCATGATTATCCGATGCCTATACGCCATCAACTTTGTGGAGTACTTACTCAATGCTTCGAACGATGGTTTATTTAAGTAGAAATGTTGATATAAAGGCATTAACAAACCTAATCACATTTTTAAAAAGGGAATCTAGTCGAAAGTCTAAAGTTTTTTCCAAGGAACAAATAGAAAGATTTGTCAAAGAAGCAGACGATAAGAACTATTTATTGGACAAAGTCATTCTTATTGTGGGAATCTCTGGAGAATGTCGCAGAGAAGAACTCACATATTTAAAGATCAATAATATCGAAATTTCGGAGTCTTTAATTAAACTAACCATTCCAAACACTAAAACAAATGTTGCAAGAAGCTTTGTAATTAGCGAAGGCTCTATTGACGGCATCAACTTCTTGAACATTGTCCCAAAGTACGCCCAATTACGTCCAGCACACATAACCCATGAAAGATTTTTTTTTATCACGTACAGAAACTCCAAATGTTCCAGACTTCCAGTGGGCATTAATACCATTGAAGCAACACCAAAGAAAATTGCTGAGTTATTGGGGCTTCCAAAGGCAAATGAATCTACAGACCACTGCTTTCAAAGATCTTCAGCAACTTTTTTAGCGGATATATTGATGCTAAAGCGACATGGAGGTTGGCGGTCAAATGCCGTGGCTGAGAGGTATTTAGACGATTCTTTTTTAGAAAACAAAAGAAAAATTTCCGAAAAAATTCTTGATGAAAAATGTTTGGACGCTAACATCAAACGTGTTAAATCTAATGAATCAGAATATTCTACCAGCTCTACTAGCGGCATGGGTTTTATTGATATTGCTGTTGCAGATTCATTTTCTATTTCTAGTCCAAATTCTTCATCTATTTTACAAAGAGAAATATATCAACGTACTGTTTTAGGTTACCCAAGCATTAATTATAATAATATAAGTAACTGTATTTTCAATATTTATAATAAATAGGTAAAATTGTAGTCTGTGTTTAGTTTTTAATTGTAAATCATTACTCTTAGGCACAGCGTGCTTAACGACAATCAAAAAGGGTTTATTATAAAACGTCAGTAGAAAAATGCATTAATTTAATTAATAAAAAAAGTTCCCTAATATGCAGCTTCATTAATAACAGTGTGTATCGTTGTTACTTTAATTTAAACATATATATTTTTATAGGATTATATTGATCTTACGGACAGCATCGGTTTGAAATTTTTTTTAAAAATACTGTACAAAAATAGGTTTTTATTAGTTTTGAATAATTGAAGTGATCGGGTCCAACAATTTTCGACAAAATCGATGGCAGCTACAAGCCCGCAGTATTTATCTCGTCTGCATAAATGGACATTTATAAATAAAAAGAATTCATGCCTGGCAAAAATTGTGTGTTAAAAGATAGTAAGTAGTAAGCTACTTATTCATGTACTAGACAGTGATTTGCATATTTGCAAATATTTTATTGACTATATTAATTTTCTTACCTTGCCATTTATACCTCTACTTGATAGACAAGATCTCGATAAACTCATCGTTTCTTTTTTGCCTCCGGTCACAAAATTTTATTAGCTATTCGAGTCTATGATAACATATCACAAACTTTTATATTTTTAATGTAACACGGATTTTTAATAAATGTTTTAACAAGTCCCAGTCTAAGTTTTAACTAATTATGTAAATGAAATTTGCAACTCTATTTATGATATGCTTGTAACTACTTTAAAGTCTACGTTTTCAATATCACATATAGGTATATTAGGTACATATAGTAAGTATGTAGACCAATAAATGATTACGTCGATTTTTATAAAATTATTCACTCTATTTTTACGTTTTAAAATATAAATTTCTCTGACACTTTGTCGGAAAATAATCGGATTTATGGTATAACAATTATTGTACAGATTTATTGTTGATTGGTATCGGTTTAACAGGTGCTTATAGACGTACTGTGGTAATAACGGATTTATAAACAGACTTTAAACAGCGATTATTACGCACCTACGACAATGATATTACTAAACTGATTACTTTGTCTTAGAATTAAAAATGTTAAAAAATATTGTCTTTATACATTGAATTTGTGGAAGAACGAATGTAGTGTAACCCGCTAGACAGCGCGGATCCGGGAAGACTATACCTCTCTGCAATGCACTGGAGTCCAGGACTCCGGAGGGCTATTGATCACGTTAATTTCGCGCCAAGAAATGACGCTTGCGTAAACGCCGCTATTTTAGCTAAACGTAATTTGTTCGACTTCTAGACGAAGAACATTCAAAAGAAATTTATTTATAGCAGCCTTTTTTAATATGACACTTGAGAGCCATTTATCTAAAGAGAATGCATGGATATGGAGATAGAATGTGGACTAGCTGCCACGCAGTCTGGAAAAAAAATTCATAAGGATGTTATTTATAGTTTATTTATACTCTCATGCCGAAAATTAACGCATAACTGAATACATTACCATATGATTGATGGAGAAATATGCGACTATAAATTAGGAATTTCTCTTTCAAAAATATATGCATAACAGTTAAAGAGTCACTCACTTCCTTTGTAATGCTATAGAGAATTAGTTAAAATGAACTTTAAAATAGGTATTTTGTTTTATCTGCAGTGTTTTGAGGCCGTACTTTACCGCATTGTCAATAATTTATTATTAATGCTAAAGGACCTCCGTCCATATTTAAATGAAATGCTTATTGCCAGATATCTGAATATATAAAGTCCCACTAGGACCGGCAAGGTATTATGGAAGCCATAAACCTTACGGCTATGGGAAAAAAATTTTATTGCCTAAATCGACCAAAATAAATTACTAGAAAATATTTTGAAGTTTCTAAAACGGCCGCTGGGGGGCACAGTCACTAGGATATATCTAAAAAGTCAAATTTTATCAGATAATCGCTATGTTAAGGTAGTGTTTTAATGACGGAAATAAAAAGTTTGTTAATTTTTGCGGAAACTTGTTTTTAAGTACCTAGGTATTTTATTAACACTTTCAAAATACTAGTCGACCACATAAGAGCTGCAATAAACAGTATTCTGCTGTAGGTAGCTAATGTGTTTTATAAATCTATCATCATAACGTTTATATAGAGTGTTCGGAAAATACGTGTGCAACGTTTGACGACAGACTCCTGACGTCAAAATAGGTCGATCTAAGCCGACTTAGTTATATCCAAAATTGTCTCGTTTAGCCGGTAAAGGGCGTCAAAAATTTGTAAAAATATTGGTATACGGGTTTTGTCAAGGAAATGGGCGTCAGAGTGTTAGGGTTTACATGGAGAGATTTCCTTACCGTCGAATACCAAACCACGAAACATTTGCCAATATCGAGCGTTATCTTCGGGAAACGGGCAACTTTGAGAAAAAATTTGAAGGCAGGGGTCGTATGCGAACAACTCGAACTGTGGGAACAGAAGAGAACATTCTGGAAAGAGTTAAAGAAGAACCAAGTACCAGTACCCGTCGCTTAGAACGTGAGTTACATGTTCCTAAAACGATTGTCAATAAGGTTTTAAAAGAACAGTTGTTACATCCATATCACGTGCAAAGAGTCCAGGAACTTTTACCGACTGATCCCCCCATGCGGCTTACATTTTGTCAATTTATTAAAAACAGAAGAATCCGTGATCCAAATTTTTGTAGAAAAATATTGTTTACTGATGAGGCGTGCTTTACAAGATCTGGAGTAACCAATCTGCACAACGAACATATTTATTCCGATGAAAATCCACATGCCATTAAAGTTGCTCATCATCAGCATCAAGTTAAATAAAATATTTAAGCAGATATTATTAATCGCTACCTTATTGGTCCTATTGTTATTCCAGACAGGATAGATGGAAATATTTATTTAAATTTTTTGCAAGACAAATTACCAATTCTTCTGGAAAATTTGCCCCTTTTACTTCGGAGGGAAATGTGGTATATGCATGATGGTGCCCCGTCCCATTTTTCCATTGCCGTTCGGCAATACTTACACCATCAATGTCCCAACCGATGGATTGGAAGGGGCAATGATGCACCAGTAAAATGGCCACCACGTTCTCCGGAGTTAAATATGTGTGACTTCTTTTTGTGGGGCGCTATGATTTATTGACGCGGATTTTAAATGCAGGCAACCATTTTAATAACCCCGAGACAATAAATAGGGTCCAATGTCATTTTTTAAGGAGTGTTATTAAGTGTATTCAGCAAGATGGCGGTAATTTTACACATTTCCTTAAGAAATATTTTCGCTTTACTTAGTTTTTTACAATATTTATACATACTTCTAACTTTGTTGTACTTTGTTTTATTATTACTGTTAATAATTGATTCATGCAAGTAACTGTAAATACTTTTTTTCTGGCAAAACAGCTCATCCAACGAAAAATATTGAAGAGGTAAAATAGCTTCCAAATACATCCAGTCACTCGACAAAAATATCTGGGTTGTCATAACGCCGTTGATATAAAAAATCAGGAGAAATGTTGGCGTATTATATTACTTTTATTACACTTCCACTTATTTACACCCGGTAACAATACTACTAGAAAATGTCATTTTATAGTATTAGTCTACATACTACAAATCATTAAAATCGATTAGCAGGTTTTCACGTAATTTAGGAAAAACCAATATTTTTACAAATTTTTGACGCCCTTTACCGGCTAAAGGAGACAATTTTGGATAAAACTAAGTCGGCTTAGATCGACGTATTTTGACGTCAGGAGTCTGTCGTTTTCCGGACACCCTGTATAACAGAATTATAAAATATCTTATAAAACAGTCATAAAATTATTGCAGAAACGTTTCCATGAACAACTTAAAATACATTTTAGCCTATAAAATATAATTATTTTATAGTGACTTTATAGTACATTTCGGCGATATTTTTAGTTTCCTTATAAATATATTTTAAAATTGTTTTATAGTTGCTTCCTATTACTTCAAAAAACCCAGTTAAATATAGTAATTATAAAAACAATTCGCTTTTAACAGTAAATTGTTATTTTAGTGATCACTTTATAACTGTTTGATAGTGTGGCAATTCTACTATAATAAAGGAACAAAATCAAATTTCTTATAAAATTGAATCGTTCTCATAAATATACATTTGCTGTCGTCAACTGGAGAATAAGATATATTTAAGACAACTAATTTTATACTATCTCTCAGTTACCTGATGTTAGGTTAGGCTAGAGTAAAGGTTTTTTGTCAGTTTTGGGTCCTAAACTAAACATAAACATTAAAAATGTCAAATATGAAACAATGAAAAAATATTAAGAAAAGTGGTGCTTTTCCAAGAAGATTAAAGATGTGTTATGAAAATATGATGTATAGTAAGAACATTGGTGTTGATAATAATAATACGGTAAAGTTAAATAAAACAATGAAATCCATTAACTGCCTCAGTGCTTCGGATCAATCGTCAAATACCACTTATACTTCTCTTAGTGCAAGTGGCACCGTATCTGCATATTTGTTGATATATTTTATGTATTATTGCTAGTAAAAGATTGCTGTGTAATAAGTTAAAATAATAGAAAATTACCAGTGTAGCGTACAATAGTGCCAATACAAAGCTTTTATTAAAAAAAGTCCAAAATTATTTACTACTTATGAATTAACATCCCTCGATGATGATACCATTGATAATAATATGGTGGAGACAGAATTGTAAGCAAAAGCGGCGGCGGCGCATCATACGCTGGGATCTCCACGGTTCACCTTCTTCAACCTCTACTATTTGTTTTTGTTTTTGTGTTTATCATTCAACGAAATGATATTTCGTTGTACCTTTATATGATTAAGATAGACCAAAACCCCTTAGTTTTAAATCAATTCGGTCCTGTCGCAGTACCCTCAGTTTTAAAGCATAAATATATTTTAAATGTTTTATAGAGATTGCGTAGTAGCTTAATTATCTTAAAATGCTTGCTATTGATACAAAATTATTTTATAGGAAGAAGCCATTATTGAATGGGTGCGTGCGAGAACATAAAAATGGACAGACTTGAAAATACCAGATAAAGTCTGTGCGTTTTAAGAAGTCCGATATCGGATTAAATCACCAAGGGATGTTATTGCTTTTAAAACAGTAAGTCGGTTAAGTTACAATATCTTCGCACCTTCGCTATACTTGATCACACCGAACATCCCACTGGTTTACTGTATTGCATTACTGGGCGAAATAGAATACAGTAAACCAGTGGGATGTTCGGTGTGATCAAGTATAGCGAAGGTGCGAAGATATTGTAACTTAACCGACTTACTGTTTTAAAAGCGATAACATCCCTTGGTGATTTAATCCGATAT
The DNA here is from genome assembly GCA_963920685.1 of Polydrusus tereticollis. Classification (NCBI taxonomy): domain Eukaryota; kingdom Metazoa; phylum Arthropoda; class Insecta; order Coleoptera; family Curculionidae; genus Polydrusus; species Polydrusus tereticollis. Next base: position 68,278,285 of record OY987330.1, read on the forward strand.
CGGACTTCTTAAAACGCACAGACTTTATCTCATTTATGTTAATATTTACAGATGGTAAATATATCAAAATTATGAAATAAGGATGCCTAGAACAAATTGGTTTAAGTTTTTCTGAAGAAAATGATCAAATTGATAAGGCAATTTTTTTTACGATTGAGGAATTTCCCTTAAACATTAATAAATATATGCTTATGTTTTGTTAGAAATATGATGTATGTGGGAATCAAGTTTTGTTTTTAACTCCCAACATTAAACGGCGAGGCTTTGTATATTCCTCGAGTTAGGTTATTTCACTGGTTCGTTTTATATATTATTTAAGTGAATTAGACAGTTAGATCCCTTTTAATTTGGCGTTTATTTATCCAATTCGGCACTTGTTTACACAATAACACTTTAATACATGGTTAAATACAAACTTATAACATTACTAACTTTTTATACCATTACTACACTTATAACTTGATGCTTTTATTTCAGCTAATGCTATTTTGTCACGTCCGTCGGACGATGACCCACTTTACTTTTGACGTACGTGTTGACCTTTCACTAGTTCAACCCGCAGTGGTTCTCGAGAGCACGTAAGTGAAGTGTGCTCTCGTCGTTAGAATATCACGCTCAGCTGTCAGACCGGCCAATCACAAGGCAACATATTTCGCGCGTTGTGTTCTAATTGGCTATTTACTGTGCCGCCATGTTTTCTCTGGACCAATGGCTAATTTTCCCGCTTTGTGTACTGCGGTGAACTTGTTCTTTTAGCGAGAAAGCACATATACGTTTTTACAATCTTCAAAAATAGACTTTTTACCACTGAATTGTGTTGAGAACAATTTCTTGCTAAATTAACTGTAGCGACAGACTGCTGTTTTAGTATAATATTTGCAAATTTGGTAGCGTGTCTGGGCGACAATATTATTTCTTCTGAAAACATTACATGCATTTTGTTTCGCTGTTTCTCTGACCGTTGAGTGTGTTGCTAATGAAATATTCTAAAATCATTTATGTTATCTAGACGAAGAGTAGTATTGATTCTGAAAACATTGGTTGCATTTAATTTCATTATTTTTATTGCATTTGAGCAATCGTTTCCCCAACAATATATATTTGTCAATAAAACTTAATTCGCAGTAAAAACTTGGTGTCTGCATCACAACCAACGAACGTCTATAAATAGTATGAAGAACGGAATTAAAATAAATGAAATGGCCTCTTACTTCTTGTAAATAGTGGGCGACGTTAATTATATTTTTCCTTTGTCTATTACAAAATTGCTTCTTGCAGCATTTAAACTAAATTTAAAAAGCTTTTTTTTTTATTTTATTGTTGTTATTTCATGTTGTATTTTCATTTTATAACGTTTATCTGAAACTACTAAAACCCTTTTATAAAACTGTTATTTAATTGTTTCAAAAATACAATATGCAAGTATATTTTCCAGTGAAGCTTTAATAAAACTGTTTTGTAATTCTGGTGTTGATATTTTTTAAGAGTTGCAGAAATGTTTATAGAATTGTTATGTAGTGTTTACACAAGGTTTTACAAAATAATAATGGTTACCGAAGTATTTTATAAAATGGTGCCGCAATAAAGACATTCCTGAGAGTACAGTTGTTTTATAATTATTTTGTCGAAAACGTTCTTGCGACAATAATAAAATATCAAATTGCTGGTTGAGATGCGTGGGGACAAATACTTCTTAAATTGCTGTAACTTCCATATGCGTTACCCAAATTTAATCGGCTGAAGCTCGTTTAATAGGCAATTTTATACTTATTACAATACCGAATTTAGTCGTGGTTAGTTTATTTTTTTCAAATTTTCTTAATAAAGTTAAATGGCATGATATATTTTGGCAAAAACCGTGATTTGCTATCTTTACTTGTTTTAGAGTTATTTACGAATGAATATTTTAATTTAAAAACTTAGCGTTTGCCGCTGTACGAAAGGATTGCAAAGATTGTCTTGTAATTTTCATCATTTTAATCTATACAATAATCATTAAAATAAATTGTCAATTCTAATAGAGGTGGCAATTGGTTCCTTAAAAAGTTCAAATAAATATTGCCATTCAAATGTTCTTGAAAAAGTTACTCTACAAATAGCATTAAGGTAGTTAATTTTTGTTTCAGACCTACGATTTAAAATGTAATTCGTTTTCTTGAATTTTAAGAATAAAAGCAACTTTACGCTATTACAGTTTAGTTGTTAAATAATCTTTACATTTTTGTTTTTGCCTTTGAACCTATTTGACTTGTTTTTTAAGATTGTAGGCGAGAATGGACACAAAATAAATGTACCAAAACGCTGACTATATTATTAATTGATATAGGGTAGGGCTGGGTACGCGTTTTGAATTAAGAGACAGAACCAGTGGATTTTGTGTATTACGTGTATTATTTTCTGAATTTTAATGTAAAATTTTAATAATTATTGTTGATATTAAATTTATGAAAAGGTATGACAACAGAAAACAGAATCTTTATATTCCTTGCAGTAAATAACTCGAAAACAAATAAAGTTTTACCCAAAATGTAGCTATTTTTATGCCCTATATGCTGAGTAATAAAAACGTATATCATGCTAATTAATTTTGTTAGGAAAATTCGAAAAAACTAAATATTGTTTAAACAGTGCCACCTAGAAGACGGGGTATGCACTAGCAACCACGAAAGTCGAGCGTAAGCTGATTAAATTTGGGTAAAGCATATGGAAGATACAGCAGTTTAAAAAGTTTTTAAAAGTCTTAGAAACAAAGTTTCCGCAAAAATTAACGTCATTAAAACAGTACTTTAACATAGCGATTATCTGATCAAATTTGACTTTTTAGATATATCCTTGTAATTGCCTAGCGATCATTTTGGAAACTTGAAAATATTTTTCAGTAATTTCTTTTGGTCGATTTAGGTAATAAGATTTTTTTCTCGAAGCCATGAGGTTTATGGCTTCCATAATATCGTACCTTGCCGACCTTAGTGGGAGACACAAACTGGTTTGTTAGGCTAACCTATTCTGCTTTATAAAAATTACCAAACAGAGGAATAAGGAATTTTATTAACACTACGCTCTCAATTCTAGACTGACTATCAACCACCAAAAGAATTAAACTATTTACAATAATTTTTAAATTATTCATATATCCGAATAGATTTATTGAATAGAATGGGATCATGATGACTTCACTCAAAATAAAAATCTCCTATATTAAATGTGCTAATTGAAGAGGCTCATGAATTCTTTATTAATGTTATTAATACGGAAACTTGCATACAAATTAAAATTGGAAAGTGACACTAAAAAACATAAGATAACAATGTTACAAAAAAATTGGTACTTAATTCAGTCTCTAAGATAATTACACTGGGAAACAGCAAAAATGTTTCCGAGTGTAACCAAAATAGTAAATCTTACTTATTTTATTATATTAAATAACAATCTGTCTTGCAAAAGTCTCAGTTAGCTCCGGTTTTCTAGATTCATGCTAATTATGATAGTTACCTACCTGCCTGTAATGTATGGGAAAATTCGACTATAAAATGAGAAGTACCTGGATTTATTATACCATGTGTACTTTCTAAGGGGTTTAAATACATATAACATAACTCCTAAATTGTTAGTTAGTTGTATTTCAACCACCAGTTGATTGAGAGCTGTTCGTATTTGAGAAATTAGAGAGCTATGAGCAACATGTCGCGAGTTTGTTTAACTAAGCCAGATCATTTTTGTTATATATGTGGTGAAGTGACTTTTGTGAAAGAAAAACGTACACTTAGCCCTTTAATACAAAAGGCTTACCACTTGTATTTTGTCTGTAAAATTGGGGACCAGAATAAAAATTGGTCTCTCCATATCTGCTATACAAATGTGCGTCCAACATTCGCGGCTGGCTAAGTGGAAAAAAGCGTTAGTTGCCCTTTGCTGTTCCTATGATCTGGCGAGAACCGAAAGACCACGACGTTACTGACTGTTACTTTTGTTTGACACCTCCCATCAAAAAAGGCTTTTCGGTGAAAAAAAGGTCTGCGATACAGTATCCAAATTTACAATCCGCTATACGCCCGTTGTCTCATAATGACGAGTTGCCTGTACCTAATCCACCTCAGGAATATAGCCTTGATTCTGATAATGATCCAATGGATTCAAACGGTAGTGTACTGGAAAATGTCGCCGGCCCATCAACCTCGCAAGACTCCGATTTTGTCTGTGAACTTCGCAGTAAAAAGCATCACAAAATAAGTCAAAGTGAATTAAGTGACCTTATAAGGGATTGGGAATTGCTTAAGAAAAAATCCGAACTATTGGCCTCTCGATTGCGACGATAGAAATTACTTCAAGATGAAGTAAAAGTTTCTGTGTACCGAAGCCGTCAGAAAAACCTAACACCATTTTTAACATGGAAAACAATTTGGTAGCATGTAGGGACATTGAGGGATTAATGGCAGCTTTAAATCTCGACTATGGTTCAAAAGACTGAAGGCTTTTCATTGATTCCTCAAAAGTAATTCCTAAAGCTGTGTTACTCCATAATGAAAACAAGTTGCATTCAGTCCCAATTGGTCATTCAGTCCACATGAAAGAAACGTATCGCCATTTGAAATCGTTACTGAAGACCATTGTAATGGCTAAATGGCGCCACCAAGTTCACTAGGCAATTGACCATCAGTAAGTCAATGCCGGAGGTGCCATTGATCCATTTATGTTTAGATTAGGGATGTGTTGTTTAATGTATAGTATTATATTATTGATAACATGAACGGTAATTGACCGAGGACAACTACTTGAAAGGTTGTTCCTCGTACATTGTAACATTGTATATATATGAGAATTGAAGACTGATTAAAGATATAGTATTTATTATGTAGAACTAGATACTGTCGTTTTCTTATCGTATTCTGACTACATTGTTACACAACGAACCAAGAACATTACATGGCGATCCTACCAGTCGATTCTATGCCAGTCGTACCAAAGTTAAAGTAATTACAGTGTGGTACAAAGTTATTGCGGCGGTTATGGTGGCATATGCAGTGCAAAAATTCAAAAAGCATATAGAGAAGAAAGTACAGCAAGAAATCAGAAGAAGCCAAGAACTCATCTGAAAGCCCAAGCGTGCAAAATTAGCTCCAAGACGAGACGATTAAAAGGTTAGATACTAATTAATATAAACATTTTTTTTTTGGGATTATAATTAGTTAATGGATAGCATACTAGCACAGTGCGACGAATTTTACAAAATTTGTATTAAATTTTACGAAAATTTACAACGAGAACCCAAAGAGCGTCGTGAAAATTTAATTAGAATAAATAAGTTATATAGTGACTTAGAAATATTAGATAACAAATTAGGTTGGCTAAAAAATGAGATCAACACTGATCAAGACGAGCCCAAGTTAGGAGAATATTTTCTAAGAATAAGCAAGTATTTAGAAAAATCTAGGGAAATTATTGTAGCGCGACGAGAGATCGCAGATCAAATTAGTAAAAATAGTAAAATAGACATAATGACTGAAAAATTTGATATTAGGGTCGCAGCGTCCTTGTTACCCTCTATGGACGGTACCGAGGAAGCTACGAAACAACTTATTGATGCTATCGAGTTATACAGTGAAATGCTGGATAACAATGGAAAAGTATTTTTAATAAAATATATATTAAAAGTTAAAATTACTCAAACCGCGAAAATAAGGTTACAAAAGGAGTATGACAGTGTAAAAAATGTATTAATTGATATGACCAAACATTTAATTGCTAAAAAATCAACAGCCGTTTTGTCAACACAGTTGCATAGTACAAAACAAAATAATAAAAGTATAGAAGATTATGCTAAAATAATAGAGCAGTTAATGTTAGACCTTACTATAACACAGGCGGATAACGATGATAATGCTATTAGCGTATTAAAAAGTGTTAACGAAAAAATTGCAATAAGTACGTTTGCTAACGGACTTAGGGACAACGACTTACGAACTATAGTTAAAGCTAGAAATTATTTAAATTTAAAGGATGCTGTTATAGCAGCCAAAGAGGAAGAAATAGTAAAAAATGTTAATATTCAGTCAAATAACAATCTATTTTTCACTCACGGGAAAAATAAACATTTTAATAATACACATAGATCTTTTACGCGAGGTCACGGTGTAAACAGAAAAAACGGAAAAGTTAATTACAAATCAAATTACAAACCAAATCACATGGCTAGGCAAAATCAGAAAAACAAACACAACAGTAGAGGTCAAGGTCAAGAAAATTTTACGCGCCGAGCGTATGTTGTAAACGATGAACGAGACACGAGTAAGCAGTTTTTTCGTGTCTAGGTGTGAATGACAACAAAATAGGCAGTAGTTATAATATAAACGCATTAAATTATATATACGTAAAATATGGAGTGAATGAGTTAAAATTTTTGCTAGATGCAGGGGCTAGTATAAGTTGTATTTTTGCTGATTATGTGGAAATATGTCAAATAGACACATCTAATAAAATCAAAATTAAAGGTATTACGGGATCTACATTTTCAAGGGGAACAGCTAATATTTTATTTTGTATTAATAACGAAAAATTTAAACATAAATTTTGTGTCGTTGATAAATTCGACTCTAGTATACATGGTGTATTAGTGTCAGATTTTTTCATCAAAACGGGAGCAATAATAAATTATGAAGATTTCACAGTATCACTTTATAACGAGGACAAAAAAATTCAAACATCATTGCAATCTAATAGCGATGATTATACGATTATACCACCCCGGTGTGAAGTAATAAAATATTGTTATACCGAAAGCACCGATGAATGTGTAATTTTGAATGAAGAATTGTGTGAAGGAGTGATTGTGGCCAGTATTATAGTAAAACCCGAGAAAAATTTTATACCAGTAAAATATTAAACGTAAACGAACGAGAAGACAGGTTAAAAAATTTTCAACCAAAAACAGAAAACTCGTCATCTTTTAGGATATGTAGTTTTAAGGATGAATGTATATCTGTAAATCGTGTAGAAAAGGTTTTGGAATTGGTAAATGCTCAGTCAACAAGTAGGGAAGAAAAAACTTGTATTGAAAAAATTTGTGCGAAATACGCTGATGTTTTTCAATTAGAAGGAGATGCTTCAACAGTAACTAATTTATACCGTCAAAAAATTCACTTAAAACATGACGCCAGTCCAGTGTATGTAAAGCCATACCGGTTACCACATGCACAGAAAAGTGAGATAAATAAACAAATCGACACTATGATCCAAGATGACATATGCGAAAGAGCAGTTTCAGAATGGAATTCACCATTACTTATAGTGCCCAAAAAGGCAGATCATTATGGGGTAAAAAAGTTAAGGGTAGTTTTGGATTATCGCTTACTAAACAAGCAGATAAAGGATGAGAAGTGGCCTTTGCCTAATATCACCGAAATTTTAGATTCATTATCCGGAGCCCAATATTTTTCTCACCTAGATCTAGCTCAGGGGTACTACCAATTAGAACTAGACCCTAAGAGCAGGCCTTGTTCCGCATTTTCAACGGACAAGGGGCAATTTCAGCTTAAACGTTTGCCTATGGGGTTAAAAATTAGTCCAAGTGCATTTTCTCGATTAATGACAATAGCTATGTCAGGATTAAATAGTGACCTTTTTTTTGTTTATTTAGATGATTTAATTGTATTTGGAAATTCACTACAAAATCATAATATAAATTTAGTAAAAGTTTTGGAAAGAGTCAGGAAAGTAAATTTAAAACTTAACCCGAGTAAATATGAATTTTTAAAAAAAGAAATTTTACATCTAGGACACGTTATTTCGGCGGAAGGTATATCACCAGATCCAGAAAAGACTGTAGCAATGTCAAACTACACAAAGCCTAAGAGTACAGATGAAGTGAAAGATTTGTAGCTTTCGCGAATTACTATAGGAAATTTATAAAAAATTTTGCCGTGTGGGACGACGAATGCGAAAAGTCATTTGAAAGACTAAAACAAGCATTAGTCGACCTACCAGTTTTACAATATCCAGATTTTTCAGCCGAGAATGAATTTATACTCAGAACGGATGCAAGTGGTACAGGATTAGGGGTAGTTTTGTCAAACTCCGTTGACCGTCCTGTCGCTTTTGCATCAAGCAGTTTAAATAAGGCAGAAAGAAATTATTGTACTATCGAAAAAGAACTTTAAGCCATAGTATGGGCAGTGAAACATTTTAGGCCATATTTATTTGGCAAGAAATTTAAAATACTGACGGATCACAGACCGTTAATATATTTATTTAATATGACAAATCTCTCAAGTAGACTTCAGGTTAATTTTGGAAGAGTATGACTTTACAATACATTACGTAAAAGGCTCGGATAATGTAACAGCTGACGCGTTATCACGAGTAAGCATGAATGTGAAAGACTTAAAAGAAATGAGCGCAAAAGTAAGTGAAAGTATAAATGTTATGACGCGTGCTCAAGCTAGGAACAGACAAACAGGAGTTAGGGGAAGCGATACTGACACCGATAGGATTGATCACCCTGTAGTAGTGGAAGTACTAAAGCGCCCAAGTGACACAGTTGAGTTAAGACTGATGTCAGATTCAGAGTTTAAAAATGCTAAATTCCTAGGAGAATGTAAACAGTACTATAAAAATTTCGTTTATGATGTGAATTCACAAATAATTTTTTTTAGACCAGACTTACCGATCAGTGTAATTGACTTAGGTACATCACTGAGGCGTTTGGGAAAAATATGCGCAGAAAATAATGTTCCGGAACTGTATGTTATTAAAAATGCGAAAAGTACTGAAATTTTAGGAAAAGTAGGAGAACTTAAAGAATTAATGACAGAAATAAAATTAAAACTAAATGTTGTTAGAAATGTACAGCGTATAGATGATAGGGAACTAAGGCAGTTGATTCTTAATGATTATCATACATTACCAACTGGAGGACACGCTGGTGTCCAGCGTATGTATAATAACATAAAGAGACAATATTTTTGGCCAGGGTTAAAAAACGATGTGATAGAGTTTATTAGGAAATGTGATGATTGTCAGAGACATAAGCATTCGAAATGTGTAAAGCAGCCAATGGTTGTAACCACTACGTTTTTTTAGATCTAGTAGGACCACTTCCGGTCGATATATATAGTAATAAATATATTCTAACATTACAATGCGATTTTACAAAGTATGTCGAATGTTATGCTATACCATAAAGAATCAGAGACTGTTGCAAAATCTTTCGTAAACAATTTTGTTTTGAGCTATGGTATACCAAAGGAAATAGTAACAGATCAGGGAACGGAATTTTTGTCAGAAATTTTTAAAAAATTCATGTAAATTGTTAAATATTATACAGTTAAATTCAACGGCTTACCATCACGAGACGTTAGGAGCGTTAGAAAATTCGCATAAAGACTTAGGTTCGTATCTACGAATGAAATTGTCGAGAGAAACCGATAATTGGACCAATTGGGTTCCTTTTTGGTGTTTTTCGTACAATAACACAGTAAATACGTCAACACGTTACACACCTTTCGAAGTTGTTTTTGGAAAACCGAGTATAATTCCATCAAATATTGACAATTCCATTGACCCAGTATATAAGTTTGATAATTATCCAGTATAATTAAAATTCAGATTACAAACAGCATGGAATGATGCAAGAAATAACTCAAAAGCAAAGCAAAAACAGATATTTGATAGAAATTGTAAACATGTTAGTTATAATAAGGGAGCATTAGTTTTACTAAAAAACTCAAGTCAAGATAATAAGTTAGAACCATTGTATAAAGGTCCTTATACAGTATTAGAAGATAGGAATACAAATTTAGTTATATGTATAAATAATAAACTTAGGGAAGTACACAAAAATTTAATTAAACCGTACTATAAGCAACATTGTTATAGTTCCTATATTATTATTAAGTAACAATATTATTATGCAAACATATTATGTATTATAAAAACATAACACATAACAAAAACGTGTGTTAGTTAAATAAATCAAGGAAAAAGAAAATATTTTAACAAAAACATTTTCTTTTAATTCTCCCAGGGAGGTGTAATGGCTAAATGGCGCCACCAAGTTCACTAGGCAATTGACCATCAGTAAGTCAATGCCGGAGGTGCCATTGATCCATTTATGTTTAGATTAGGAATGTGTTGTTTAATGTATAGTATTATATTATTGATAACATGAACGGTAATTGACCGAGGACAACTACTTGAAAGGTTGTTCCTCGTACATTGTAACATTGTATATATATGAGAATTGAAGACTGATTAAAGATATAGTATTTATTATGTAGAACTAGATACTGTCGTTTTCTTATCGTATCCTGACTACATTGTTACACAACGAACCAAGAACATTACACCATACAATATGAAATATATGATTGGCAAATTTGTGGGAATTTAAAACTTGTAGCGATTTTGCTTGGAATGCAGCTAGGTTATACGAAATACTGCTGCTTTCTCTGCGAATGGGACAGTCGAGCACGATCGGATCACTACATAAAGAGAATTTGGTCACCGAGAGAGTATTTTGAGCCAGGAAAGAGAAATGTAGTCAGCGCGCCATTAGTCCCCCAGAAAAGATTTTACTACCGCCACTTCATATGAAATTGGGACTTATAAAAAATGTTTAAGAGGACATGGACAAAGAAGGCCGTGCATTTAGTTATTAAAAAGAAAAATTCCCTAGAATCAGTGACACTAAAATTAAAGAGGGAATATTTGTGGGTCCCAGATTAGGAAACTTTTCGGAGATGCGCAATTCGATTCCATACTTGAAGGCAAGGAAAAGGACACTTGGAATACCTTTAAATTGGTTGCAACAAATTTTTTGGGAAATATGAAAGCAGAAAACTATAAAGACCTGGTTGCTCAACTTCTTTTATGTTACCAAAACTTAGGGTGCAATATGTCGTTGAAAATTAATTTCCTGGGTTCTAATCTGGATAACTTTCCGGAAAACTGTGGCGCTGTAAGTGACGAGCACGGTAAGAGGTTCCACCAGGATGTTTCAAACATGGAAGGGAAAATAGAACTGTGAGATGTTACGAGAGATACCCCCGAGCCTGCTTTCAAAAGACAGGCTAAGAAGCGTAAAATGAGTGTCTAAACTTTAGACTCACTGATAAAAATGTGCTATTTAATTTCTATTGTTGAACCAACAATATATTGTTTGTATGTTCATTGTAAATGCCTATAAATTAAAATGTTTATTGTATATGCCTGTTATATGCACCTCAGACACGTGTCTGACTTTGACCATTGATAACCCGGTGTCATATGGCGATATTACAACACCTCTAAAAATGCAATATAATCAGTATCTTCATGTTGCAATTCTCACGCCATGAATATACTGACTAAGCAATTTAAAATATTATAAATACAGGTAAACGAGAAAGCAGGTACTTCTTAGATAAGCCGTTATAATGTCAGTTTGATTTTAAAACATAATTGTACAAGTGTACTAATTTTAATAAACCTTTTTTAAAAAAGAGAATTATGAGTGTTGTGATTTAACAAATTGGCGCAGTCGGTAGGATCTGTCAACGCTGTCAGAACAAGAGCATTCTAACTGGTAGCGGAGGATCCCAATCCATAAACAGAAAAGAACCTGCAACATCGAGACCGCTCTCACTTGGCAAAGATACTACGGAAGGAACACCTGGTGAAGCCCCTGGTAGTGAAGGCCGAGAATACGACTACTTCGATGCATCTGATTATGTAAGTTAATGAATCATCTCGTTTGTTAATGTTTTATTGATTTTTGAAACTGTTCGATATTTAATATTTTACTCCCATTTCCCAATTTAATTGTGTATTTACGGCTTTATATTTTAATAGTAATTGACAAGTACGTTTTTAAACGGTTAAAAATAATATCAAGATTAAAATAATCAAATATATCAAAATGTCTTCACCCGACACCCGAGCCGATGACACGGCAGAAGTGGAGCCATATAAATTATCAGAAATATTTTCAATTGTCCCAGATTTTGAGGGCGACCAAATCTTTTTGGGAACGTTTTTAAGTGCTTGCGATTATGCGTACGATATGGCGACAACTACCCAAAAGGTTCTATTAGTGATCCACATAAAAAATAAACTTCGGGGTAGAGCCGCTCAACTCGTTAGCTCAAGAAATCCAGGCTCATACCTAGAAATCAAACAACTCTTAAACCTACATTTTGGCGATTCTAGGGACCTTTCATCCCTTATACAGGATCTTCAAAGACTCAAACAATTATCCAATGAGTCACCAATTACCTTTTTCAACCGCCTACAAGTGCTTAACGCAAAAATACAGGCAAACATTCAAAAATCAACTAGTCTAAACGCAGATCAAAAGTCCGCACAATCCTCGCTTATAGATACTATGGCCCTTAACACATTATTAGTTGGCCTAGAACCAAAACTTGGACAACTTATTCGTGCCGGAAACCCAAATAATCTCCTGCAAGCTCATTCGCGAATTAGGAGAGAACTCCAACTTTCTTATCTCGAATCTCAAAAAATTGAGAAACCTGTCCCTCCAAGACCAAATTTAATTCCTAGGAGGTTACCACCTCAATCTTTAAGGTGCTATAATTGTGGGCGCAATGGCCACACAGCTAATCAGTGCCGAAGTCAGCAGCAGCAACGGTTTGGTCCACCACAAAACTCTAATTTTCAACGACCAGCTCAGACTAATTTCCCTAACCAATGTAGTAGTCAACCTCAAAACCAGTCGAGGCCTCCACAATTTAATAGTTCATTTCAAAACCGTCCTTCAGTCATAAACAGAAATCCTAATTTCCGCCCTAACCCACAAAGGACATATCACGTAAATACCAGTGATTACCAACAAGACGATTTTTCTAACTATTCAAACGATCATCAATATTACGATGATTATCAAGAGTATCACACCCTTAACGATCAATACCAAACCCCAGATACTAACTATTGGCAAACCAATTACGATTACCCGACAGAATCTTTAAATCAAGGAAGCTATCAGGATTTTCTCTCTCTCCCTGTTCCACAGAACCCTCCCGGAACAACCTCTCAAGAGAACAACCCGATAACAGAAATCCAGAGCCAAATCCAAGCAATGAATCTGGACGATATGAACCCCAATCTAAACTTCCCAGAACAAAAGTTTCTTTAAGCCCGCTTCTTACTGTCAATTCGAAAAACCTCTATTATATTAAGGACGCCAATGACCAATTTAAATTACTTATCGATTCTGGCGCAGGAATCTCCATTTTTAAAGAAAATACAGCGAAGAATTTTCGCCAAAGATCACCCGAAAATGTAACCATCCAGGGTATAACCGACCAAAAACTTTCCATTAAAGAATCAGCCCTTGTGCCGTTTACCACTGGAAACCCTCACAAAGTTTTTATTTATAATCTAGATATAGACTTTGATGGTATTTTAGGTTTAGATTTTTTAGAGCACTACGAATGCGTAATCGACCTTAAATCTAAACAATTAATTACTAATTTTAAAACTATCCCCCTGTATAAAGTAGAAACGTCAACAACTTTGATAAGAAATAAAAATAATGCTTCGAATCTTCAAACTTGCAATGAAATATCTATAGAAGCACGGACAGAAAGAATTTTTAAACTGAAATGCGATCTTGTCAATACCGATGCTTTACTTATCGCGCAAGAGAACGATAAAGTTAGACTTCCCAACGCGCTAGTTAAAGTAAATAAACATGGCGAATTCTATACCTCAATAATAAACGCTAACGCGATACCTAAGGTCATAAACTTCTCGAAAATAACATTGGAACCGGTGGATGACACTGCCGAATCGTTTTACAACTTTAACATGAACAATGAAATAAGAGAATGTCAACAAGACAGAACCGCGTTGATAAAAAGCCAGTTAAGAACAGAACATTTAAATTACGAGGAAAAAGAACTTGTTACAAACTTATGTCTAGATTTTTCTGATATTTTTTACCTCGAAGGTGACACCTTATCATTTACGAACGAAATAAAACATTCCATAGAAACAAATAACGCCCGTCCCATCTTTACAAAATCATATAGGTATCCTCAAATACACAAGCAGGAGGTAAAAACCCAAGTTAACCAAATGTTGAACGAAGGAATCGTCCGTCCCTCCGTGTCACCCTGGTCATCACCAGTTTGGGTAGTCCCCAAAAAGCTGGATGCTTCTGGAAAACAGAAGTGGCGAGTTGTAATAGATTACCGGAAGCTTAACGAGCTCACGGTTGACGATAAATACCCTTTACCCAACATTTCTGACCTTCTAGATCAACTAGGAAAGTGCGAATATTTCACAACTTTAGACCTCGCCTCTGGATTCCACCAGATAGAGATCGACCCCAAAGATATATCTAAAACCGCCTTTTCAGTAGAGAATGGCCATTACGAATTTGTTCGAATGCCATTTGGGTTGAAAAATGCTCCGTCCACGTTCCAACGTGTGATGGATAATATTCTCCTTGGTATTCAAAACGAGCGTTGCTTAGTATACATGGATGATATAATTATCTACTCCCCGACTATCCACGAACATATTTCTCGTCTAACTGAAGTCTTTAAACGTCTCAGGAAAGCAAATCTTAAAATCCAGCCAGACAAATGCGAATTCCTTAGAAAGGAAGTCGCTTACCTTGGACATCTTATTACCCAGAACGGTGTCAAGCCCAATCCGTCAAAAGTAGATTGTATCCAAAATTTCCCTACACCGAAAAAATCCAAAGACATCCAATCTTTTCTTGGACTTGCAGGATACTACCGCCGTTTTATCCCCAATTTTGCTAAAATTTCTAAACCCCTAACAAAGCTATTAAAGAAGGACACTCCATTTATTTTTGATTCCGAATGTACTTCATCCTTCGATGAACTTAGGAAGGCCCTCATCTCGAACCCTATTCTTGTCTACCCGAACTTCCAGGAACCGTTTCTATTAACCACAGACGCGAGTGCATTCGCCATTGGTGCTGTACTTTCACAAGGCCCAGTAGGAAAAGATCTTCCCATTGCGTATGCCTCTAGAACTTTGTGTAACGCAGAAACTAAATACTCAACCATTGAACGCGAACTTCTTGCAATCGTCTGGGCTGTAAAACACTTCAGACCCTACCTCTTCGGTAGAAAGTTCACGCTCATAACCGATCACCGTCCTCTTACATGGCTTTTCTCCATTAAAGACCCCGGAAGTCGTTTAGCTAGATGGCGCTTGAAACTGGAAGAATATGATTATAAAATAGAATACAAGCCCGGAAAAATAAATAAAAATGCCGACGCTCTGTCGCGAATAAAAATTAATCACTTCCAAGAATGTGCAAAATTTCAATCAAAATGTACCATTCACGTAACTAATAAAGATGACCATAATAGGCCGTCCACCAGCGGTTTACAAAAATACCCAGAAGAAATTGACGAAGACAATGAAACGGAAACTGACCTCGAAAAATTAAAGGACGAGTTTAACACTTTCGTCCACTTGTACAAAACTAAATCCATTATCGATTACTCGAAATTCGAAATTTCCAACTCTCAACTTTTAGATAAAACTCACAAAAATATAGTTACATTTTTTTGGCAAAACAAAATGGAAGATCTCCATTACAAAATCATCGATGATATCTTCGAAGAGCATCCTGAATTTCTTCAAGATCAAATAAATATTTTGTCCAGTAAAACCGTAAAAAATAGAAAATATTTTATAATCCCTCTACGTTTCGATCCAGATAATGTAGTTTCACATTTATTTTACATTTTATATAAAGGTCAAAATGAATTTGACGACTTAAATACATACTGTATAGAAAACAATATTAATCTGCCCATACTTGAAATTATTTCTTTTATTTTTACGGATAAAGAAGTAAAACTAAAAATTTGCCAAAATATTGTTAGGACCCCTGACCCAGATCAAATACCCATTATCTTAGACCAAAATCACAACGGCAAAACTAATCTACATCGTGGAATAAATGAAACTATTAAACGAGTTAAAGAAAAATATAATTGGCCAGGTTTAACTAAAGATGTCGAAAAATTTATCAAAAGTTGCGAAGTTTGCCAAAAAGTTAAAATTTGTCGCAAAAATTTAAGTACCCCTCTCGTAATAACAGAAACGCCCAAGACGCCTTTTGAAAGAATTAATATCGACATTTTCGAATATCCAACCCGAAATTACGCTCTAACCATTCGGGATGAACTAACCAAATTTACTCAAGCTTATCCGATTGAAGACAAAAAGGCCTCCACGGTAGTTAATACCCTCTTAATATTTTTTCAACATTACGGCACGCCTATGAGAATTCATTGTGATCATGGCCGCGAATTTGATAACACTCTACTTAAAGACTTATGCGAGTTGTATGATATAAAATTAACTTTTTCTAGCGTTAACCACCCACAATCAAATGGTTCCTTAGAAAGGTTTCACGCAACCCTTACGGAAATGTTAAGAGCTCATACCGCCGAAAACCCCGACGAACACCCTTTTAATATCCTCCCTTATGCAGTTATCTGCTATAATAATACAAAAAATAAAACTCACGGTTTTACACCGTACGAATTAATTTTCGGTCATACGTCTAATAGGCCTCCTGAAACCCTATATAACCAAAAGGACTTAATATCCAAATATGTTAGGGACTTAAGCAATCGAATGGAATACTATTATAAAGTTGCGCGAATAAAAACTGATCGGCAAAAGGAAAAGGCTAAAATTAGGTTTGACAAATCGGTCTCAGAAAAAATTCCCGAATACAAACCCGGAGACAAAGTATACGTCAAAGAATCACAAATTAAAGACAAAGCCCAAAACAAATTTAACGGTCCTTTTAAAATTCAGGAAGTTTTCAAAACATCGGCAACAGTGCAAAACCTTCAGACGAAACAAATATCAAAATTTAATTTCGATAGGTTAAAGCCCTACTACGAATAGTCTCTTTCTTTTCAGACTCTTCGGGCTACTATTAGCCGCGCAGTCGCAGTACACAATAACACCAATCAATAACACCATAGGACTCTTCTTTCATGAAGAAGACGCTATCAAAATTTCAAATGACAAATGGACCTTGCTAGTCTATAAAGAACTGCAGCCTCTCAAAGACGCCATTTCTAATAATGGAAAAATTCTCTCCCATTTGACAAACATGTTCCTTACTCCCAAAATGTTGCCATTTAAAGCTGAAATTCAAACGCATATTAGTCTTATAAAACAGATTGCTGAATCGGTAAACCAAAAATATAAAGAGATAACGACGGACACTAAACGATACAACTTTCGAACGAAACGTGGTATATTCAACGGCGTAGGTACTGTTTGGAAATCAATAACGGGTAACTTAGACGCCTCGGATGGCGAATATTTTAACGATTGTATAGAAAAAGTAACACACGACGAACATCAAATCGAAAATTTACTAAAAAATCAAATTTCGGTCACTACGTCAGTAATTAAAACTTTCAATTCCACCATTCAGAAACTTCAAATAGATGAGAAAACTTTTAATATCGATATAATAGAAATTAAAAAAGCCATCCTTAATATTTCGGATATGATGGTCTTTTACGAAGGCCAAATCAAATTTATAAACATCTGTGAATCACTAATGGAAAGTTATGTATTTTTAGCAGACTATCTTAACGACATATTGGACGCAACGACATTTGCACGTCTTAAAATACTTCATAGCTCGATTATTTCTCCAAGAGATTTGGTTACCTCCTTGCAAGATATTTCCCGTTCTTTAGTCAAAAATAACTTACCTTTACCTACTTACGGATCAAATATTGCGGAATACCTCGATATTATTGAATTAGAAGCATATCAATCTGATTCAAAAATAATTTTTGTTCTAAAAATCCCACTAACCGATCCAGAAACCTACACCCTTTATCACTTATACCCAATTCCAATATTAGATGATCGAACAGGTCTTCATCATATTCTGTCAACTACCAAAAAATATATTGCGCGTGACGATGATTCATTACTATACCTATTCCTTCGAAATCTGGACAACTGTAAACAACTAGGAACCAAGACCAAGATCTGCTCTGACACTCTTCCGTATCCCATAGACAGTGATGCTATTTGCGAAGCCCAACTTCTTAAGCACCTCAGTAAGCTGCCCAAAACATGCCAGACCTCACTTCTCTTTGCCAAGGAGTACAATGTCCAGGAACTCAGCCAAAACTACTGGTTAGTCGCTATTTCCGACCCTTTGCCAGTAACAATCAAATGTGAAAATAAAGACGTCATCACCAAACTAATAAACACCAACGTCCTTTTGAAGCTACAACCAGGATGTACTGCCTTTATCGGAAGTACCAGGGTGCATGCCAAGTATCCCATCGACGAATACAAAACAGTGACGTATCAAAACCATCCCGTGGAGATACCCTTCGAATGCTGTAACCATATTCCAGATAAATCCTATATTCCCGACTTGAAGCCACTGAAGCTAAACAAAATTGACATTGAAGACTTGAACATTGCCCAACATAAACTTAACCAATATTCGGACGAGCTGGAAAAACTAATTAACGAACCTTTCGTAACCAAACATTTACATTGGTTTACAACCTTCACTATAACATTAATTGTCGTTTTAGTAGTTCTCTACGTCTTTTGCAAATGTAGACGCAGGAGACATCCCAGAATTGGAATGGCCATAACAAATGATGACAGTCCGCAACCACCACCTTCAGCACCCAGATCCAGACAAGCCATCCATCAGAAACTAAGGAACCTGATGCCAAAAAGGCGACCCAGTGCTCGTACCTCTGATGCAGTCCAGGCGGAAGAACAAATGGAACTTCAATTTACCTAGGAACTTTAAAAGTTGCCGCAAAGCACCAACTTTTTATTAAAAAGGGGAGTTGTTATATGCACCTCAGACACGTGTCTGACTTTGACCATTGATAACCCGGTGTCATATGGCGATATTACAACACCTCTAAAAATGCAATATAATCAGTATCTTCATGTTGCAATTCTCACGCCATGAATATACTGACTAAGCAATTTAAAATATTATAAATACAGGTAAACGAGAAAGCAGGTACTTCTTAGATAAGCCGTTATAATGTCAGTTTGATTTTAAAACATAATTGTACAAGTGTACTAATTTTAATAAACCTTTTTTAAAAAAGAGAATTATGAGTGTTGTGATTTAACATGCCTATAAATTAAAATTTTGTAATAAATAATTCAGATTTTTTTCGTGAGCCAACTAAAATCTTTAATAGGTATTTTTTAGTTACTTGAGTTTAGTTCAATAAAAAAAAATAGGTTTTGTTCACGAAGCAAAAAAAAAGTTGAAATTTGTTCCCCAGTTTTATAAGCAATTGAAATTGCTTCGAAATTGAAAATATGTCACGCGACCGAGAACGCGGTCTGTTTACCGCGGTTCACGCCGGACTAGACGTTTTAGGGTGCGGACACGCTTGCGAGCGATTTATCGTGAGAGATAAATCGTTCACGACTGAACGACAAAAAAATATTTCAAACCCATTGAATTTCATTGGAATGGCCATACCTACAAAATCGCTCAGCGAGAAATCGCTTAGCGGCTAAGCTTGTCGTTCTGTTTTCAATTCGGTTTGATTTTCTAGCGACTTTTGTTAGCGACATTTGTTGATAATAGCTAATATTTAGAAAAATGACGATAAAAACAATGCTTCAGTTTGTTTTTTTATATAGACTACTATTTTAAAAATATATGAATCTGGTCTCCCCTAAGAATTATAATAAATAAATCGTTTTTTTACTTACCTTATTGTGACCACTAATCTTTCTTCAACTGAAATTGGTTTTCCAAAGTTGGTAGTTTTTTTTACAAGACTGGTTCTAATCTTATTTAGCAGTAAGTCAAATGTGTTTATGCTCATTCTAGTGTACTCGAAAAACCTGTCTGGGTATTTTCTCAACTGTTTGTACAAGTGATGAAATTCCCCATGTGCCTTTCTATATCTACTGATAGGATAAACACCATATTTTCTTTTGCGTCTTAAAAAGGGGTCTATAAATGGATCATCTTCCAAAAGAAGGGCAATTCGACGCGCTCGTGTGAGACGCATGACGAAAACTGATTTATAAGTCGCTTTCCTGTGGACAGGTTCTCGCCTGTCGCCCGCTACATTGTCGTGAACGATTTATCTCTCACGATAAATCGCTCGCAAGCGTGTCCGCACCCTTAGGGGGTTCTAAGTCGATTAGATGCTTGATTTCTGAATTTCTGGTTTAATTTTAATAAAAAAATATTGTATAATTATTATGCCTAACAAAGGGGGTTAAAAGTTTGATAATTTACCGAATGTAGATAGATAATTATGTTCCAAGTAGTTACCACGGACAGTTTTTCACTTGGAACGAGCTCGCCAAGTAAAGGTAGATAAGTATGTATATCCTATTATTGTAAATAGCAGTAGTAGTAGTAGTGGTAGTACTCAGTAGTCTTTTCGTCTTCATTTTATACAGGGTTGAAAACAGAATCTTTATATTCCTTGCGTTTAATGGTAAACATTTTAAAATTAAAATAGTAATTTGTAAATATCTCGAAAACAAATAAAGATATCAAATCACGGTTTTCGCCAAAATGTTAAAATTTTAGGCTCTATAAGCTGAGTAATAAAAACGTGTATTATGCTATTTAATTTTGTTAAGAAAATTTGAAAAAACTAAATCTTGTTTAAACAGCGCCACCTAGAATACGCGGTATGCACTAGCGACCACATACCAGGTATATATTCGTCTTATGGGCCAGCTGAATTTTAGAACATCGTCTCCGGATTTCCTTAAAATATAAGACGACGACTCTCCCATGCTCCTATATGTATAGACTGCTTTTAAGAGTTCATAAATTAAAAAAAAAACACACCCTTCCACTCTTAATAATACATTTTACAGGGGTATTGCCCGTTATAACTTACAAACTGGAGATTATTTAGGCGAAAGCTGGAAAATGGCAAAGCATTGCCTCCAATTCGAACAAGGGAAGACATGGCAGTAGCAGTAGAAAAGTTAATTTCAAAAATAAATTCTGCCATGACTGGATCTTCGGAAACAAAGGTGTCCATATTTTCAAGGGACCTGAGCTTTATCAGAAAATTAAGATTAAAAACAAAATATTAAGATTAGCGGATAGAACTGGCGACCCGCAGATCAAGGCCCGAGCGAATCGAGAGTCTCTCGAAGCAAAAAGGCTGCTAAGGGAGAAGGAATGAAGCCTTTAGCAAAACAGTATTAAGAATTTGAACACGAAAGACAATTTTGTATGCAAGTTTACAAGGGTAGTGATAAAAGGGGAGAAAACCTACTCCATATCTGAAAGATACCAAAAGCAACAGTAAAATCGCGTCTGATCACGGAAAGCCTCCGCGAACAGTTTAATGAAAATGAAATAGGAGATCCAGAGAGAGATCTACAGGTTGTAAAATGCATTTTTAACTGTAAGTATTTACCTAGTGTACCTAATGATAATATTTATATATTGACTATTTTGCTAATAAATCAGTTTTTTTTTTTAAATATTATTTTTCTATTGCTTACAGAACGGTAAATACATTGGGTAAACATTTAATTAACGTTAAGGACAAAATGTATATACTATCAAAATCAGGGGTTTACTCTTTAAAGTGTGAGGACTGTAACTCAGTTTATGTAGGGCAATCGGGGCGGAAAATATTCACCAGAGTACAGGAACACTTAAGCCTGGTCAAGAAGTTCGAAAAGTCGGATGTTACAGTAGTTACAGAGACCAACTCCGCCTTCTCCACTCACTTGCTGGTGAGAGGGCATTACTGTCTTATACGAGTGCCCAAAGGGTAAGAGATTGGATTTGTTGGAGAAGTTGGAAATAACAAAGGCCAAGAAAAGTCCAATTTTAAACTGTGTAAACGATGTGTTTAATTTTGAGCCGGGTCTGATTTTTAATAATTTATTGAATTTTAATGACACATAAACCCTGTTCAAGTATGCAAGCTTCCGTAGTGTAGTGGTCAGAATATCGGACTATTGCCCTCAAGGTACTTACTAAGTTCAAATTAATTTTAAGTAATACATTTTTTATAATTTTATTTTTTCCGATATTTTCTGTTTTGACTTTATTTAGCTTGCTTAACCTAACTTTTAATATTGTTTTGATGTGTTGTAAGGACGTTCGTGTCTATATTTTTTAATATATTTTGATGTTTTTCCCTATAGGGCGAAACGCGTCACCAAAAATAAATACTGAGACCGAGACGTTGATTTTTGTTTCTTTTACAATAATTATAAAGGTCTCTTTGATAATTATGGATGGGTTTTTTGAATTTAATAAATCAGTTTTAGACTTATTTCTTTAACCGGGCGATTATCGCCGCCCCCTTGATTTGCCTCCCGTGCGCCCCGCACCTCTGGCACCCCCGGATTGCAACAGCCCTGGTCCAACGCATTCTACGACTTGCGCAAATTTCAAGTTTATTGGCGTCAACAATAACAAAAAAGAAGACGACAAATGAAAATGATATTGACAAACTTTTTGGGTGTTTACTTTAGGTGCTTTTATTTTAATATTGATTTTGGTCTTCTTGTTTTTTATTGTTTTTTTTTAATTCTGTTTATTTAATTCGCTAGATTGTTAATTAGGTGTGTTTATACCGGGTGATACATGACTTAGTTGAACATAGGAAATCCCATGTAAATTTTGAGGTCGCTAAATATTGGCTCCCCTGTACATTTTAGAGAAAAATTGTATCATAATTTTTTAAAGAGGTCGATATAATAAACACATGTGCCAAGTTTGAATAAACCTTAATGAGCCAATTCTGACTTATTCAAATAAATGTGATGGCAAAATTACGAAATTTTCATAGATTAGGTAATACAGCAAACGCCAGCAAATAATTTCTATGACGCTATTATCAAAAATTGACGTAAGGCTGGACATAACGAATAAAGATTATTTTACATTAAAAACACATTTTTGTTTTACCAATCCGGCAATCACGCATCCAAAATAAAAGACACCATTATGTTTTTTTTACTGTGTCTTTAATTTAACATAACATGCCTAAGACTACAGATTTTCACAAAAACATTAATTAATTAAATGTTCAAACAACCCTCCATTAACAGCTAAATAATATCCTAACCGATCTAACATTACTGAGTTGATATTGAAAAATTCTGTCACATTCTAACAAAATACAGTTTTTTAGCTGGTCTAGATTTTTAAATTTTACATCTTTATAAATAATATTTTTTAAGTGACCCAACAGAAAGAAGTCGTTTTGCGAAAGGTCAGGAGATCTGGCTGGCTCAAGGATTAGATGCCGTGGGCCAATAATATTTCCGTTAAAAATATTTTGCAAGTATTCTCTAACCATGTGAGAATAATGGGCAGAACAATCATCCATTTGATACCAGATCTCCTGATTTTCGCGTACAAACTTCTTCTAGTGCGGGTTCCATTCGATTTTGTAGTAAGTCCAAATATGTTACTGCTGTAAGGTTGCCTTCCATAAAAAATGGTTCAATAATGTGATGTCCTACAGTTCCCGCCTAAACATTTATTTTTTGTGGATATTGCGTCCGAGTATGAACAAGACGATGTTCATTGTCTTGGCTCCACTAACGGCAATTTTGAACATTTGGTTCGGTGTTGAGAGTGAACGTACATTCATCATTAAAACAAATATTTCTCAAAAAAGCACTATTATTACTTGCTCTTTCCATTACCTCAAAACAGAATACCATTCTTCGTTCTTCATCACCTTGCCGTAGCTCTTGATGGTTTTCATACTTGTAAGGAAAATATTTGTTTTTTTTTAAGTGCGCAACACTGTGGATTTTTTCTACGGCTTGCCGAAGAATCCTAGTTCTAATAATTTTATTTTTCTCCACGTGCAGTAACAATATCAAGATCTCTATTATCCCTTTCTTCAGCTGTATTGACATTCTGAGATGAGCATTTACAGTTATTTATTACAGTGCCTTTGGACTCAAGTTTAGTAATGATAAGTTTAATTAATGAAATGGAAGGGACAGGCTCATCAGGGACTTGAACTGAAAACATTTCAGATATTGCTCTTAAACTAATTCCTGTATAATACCACTTAATCATAGTTACTTTTTCCTAATAGAATAGCTCATATTTAGCTTGCTGGTGTTTGCTGAATTACGTAAACTATGAAAATTTTGTAATTTTGCAATCATATTTAATTGAATAAGTTAGGATTGGCTTATTAAAACTTATTCAAACTTGGCACGTGGGTTTATTATATCGGCCTCTTTAAAAAATTATAATACAATTTTTCTCTAAAATGTACATGGGAACCCATATTTAGCCGTCTCAAAACTTAGTGGGGATTTCCTATGTTCAATTAAGCCATGCATCACCCAGGAATTATACTATTTATTATGTGTACTATGTCAGAAGTTATTAGGTAATATAACAATAAATATTTTGCCTATTACTTTGACTTATGTTTTGTATAATGTATATTTACCCTAACAAGTATTAAAGATTATTTTTTAAGGTTACCATGTGTCATCAACAGTCAAAACTAACCTTTTCGTTGTCGATGGCCATGCTCCCATCAGTGGTGCAATGAAAACTGTACAATTCTTATTCTGCATTATGTGCTCCGTAAATATGGTATATTCAACAGATTTTCAAGATATTCTCTCGAAAAAAAAATCAATCGAATGGATGCTTAACCAAACTCGGACACATAATGAGAAAAATCCGTATTGTTCAATTTGTTGTGTGGATGTAAGCCAAGAAGAAAAAGGTCGACAGTGTGGAATACACACGATGTGCCTTTACGAAACGAGACCTATTGGTCCGAGCTGCAAGGGTTTAATAGTAATGAAATTTACTCAAAACGAAATTGATGTAATTGTAGATGTTCATAATACATTACGAAATAGAGTTGCAATGGGAATGGAAACAAGGGGTGTTTCAGGTTAGTTTCCTCATCTGTTTTACTTGATTACATCTTTAGGAACTGTGGAATTTCGAATTTAAAGGCTTAACTTAGATATTCCAAATTTTTTAATTGGAATGGAATAAGAACAGGGAACGTGCACATTTTTTTATTTCATAAATATGTTCAGCTGCATTAAAAACTATGATATGCAAAACAAGATGCCTTAAATATCATTAATTCATTCGTTATTAATTACTAAAGACCCACGCGCCTACGGCTCGTCCTGGAAGGTTCCTACTCATCCCGTAGAATATCACTTTCGGAACTTATTACGTAAATTACTATTTTTGAAAGGAACCCGTCTGTAGAGAAACTGGAGCCTCTACCTCCTAAGTGCTAGGATTACACTGCCCGTTTGACGAAACATATCAAACAAAAAACACTTTTCCTCCAATGAATAATTAATAATCCTCGGAATCTTCTTTGGCTTCAGGCAGTGCCCTTAACTTCTTTAATTCTTTGATGCTTGTGTCGGCCAATCTTCGTATTATTTCGTTTGGGCAGAGCCCTAAGTTGCTTATTGTGTCATGTGTAATTCTGGAGAGCTGGGCTAGACGAGGTCACCAGCATTAGTGCCTTTCTACAATAGCTGGGGGCAGCCAATTCTTCGAAACTTGTAGGTGGAGCCTGGCGGGCATTGTACCTACATGAGTTTGTCTAATTAGTGGGTATGTAGCGACATCCGTCCGTCTGTAGTAATCCGTTATAATTTTGTCATAAAATTGAATAAAGATTGGTATGTCAAAGATTGAATAATAATATCTCATATTAGCTGGGTTTTACAAAATTGCTACTAAATTCGAAACGAGTACTAACAATGAGAATGACAGACTGAGATATGAATGAAGACAAAATCCATACCAACAAAACTGTTGCATATCTTATGCTTTTAACATTATTATTTTTATATATTTTTGTCGCTGTTTGATGCAATTAAGAGAATAATGCATATGTCGTCGGTCTTCTCACGTAATGACGTATCTCATTTTTGCCAACTTTACAGCAGAGCAGATTTTAGTTTTTTCGGGTTTTAAAATTGACATAATTTGATATTGCATGTATAATATTCATTCTACTTTTTTGTTAAAAGGAGCTGTTCTATGTAAAATACATTAGGATAATTAGAAAATGCAATATTTTTCGTTCAGGCATCCAGAATTTTGAAAAAATTTAGATACGTCGTTACGTAAGATATTATTTTGAACTAATTTGTGAGATACGCTTATGGTATTAACAACTAAAAACAATAATTTATTTTAAAACAACATTTTTATTTTGAGAGGTACTTAAAATAACCATGGCAAATTAACCCCTCCAGGAGAAACTTGAAAATATGTAGCCTGTGGATAAAGTAATTTAACAAAATCCTTTTATAAGAGTTAAACTAAGCTGACTCTAATCATTATGACTTTTGAAAGTAACTACTATTATTATACTACTAAATAAAATACGAATTCAAGTAACAAAAACAATACAAAATTATAATTATTCAATGTGATGATTAAGAGACCGATAATACCTCTTGTGTTCTTCTAATCGAACGGCCGGGGTTGGACCTGAGCATAGTGACAAGTGATCCCTATATTTTACTTGTGATATTTTATTCGGCTCTGAGTTTAAAGGATCTAGTTTAATATTCTTTATATCTTGTCGACTTCTCTTTAATATCAAGCTTTGATACGAATCCTGAGAATGGCTCCTTTTGAAAAAAAAATTTGATGGTTTATCTTTCAGAACCTTCAGCTCCATAATCTCCGTCCATTTAACTTCACCAGCAGTATCAATTTTTCTGACTGTTAATATTCTTAAATCTTTGGAAAGTTTCTTAAAGTCAAGAAAGTCTTTATATTCGAGAGGGCCAACTATATATGGACTGTG
This sequence comes from Polydrusus tereticollis, assembly GCA_963920685.1. Lineage (NCBI taxonomy): Eukaryota > Metazoa > Arthropoda > Insecta > Coleoptera > Curculionidae > Polydrusus > Polydrusus tereticollis. The sequence goes on from OY987330.1 coordinate 68,305,107, forward strand.
ATGGTACATAAACATTACCTGTATGTGAAATTGCTGAACTAATAGCGCTATGGGCGGAGTCTCCCTCATTTTGCCCATGAAAGGATTCAAAAAAATGTTATGTAATTTCCTTAATATTTGGAAAATGAACAACGCCATGAAGCAGCATAGCGCCCATAACGCTATTTATTTATTTTGCCCTCTACATCCATCTGAGAATAAACATACATTTTTAATTCCTTTCTTGTCATAACATTCAAGAGTTTTATAAACGGCCGTAGCGATTTCTGAGGAACCTTATTTTACTTATTTCTTCATTCCATGTCCAACAAAAGCATTCGCGACTGGCGATATTGTGAAATGTAAGATTGAACGTTGCCAATCGACTCTTGTAAAATATAGCGCTTTCTCCAGGAATCGGCAAATAGATAACCTGCTAGAGGTCAAAACTTCCACATAGAAGGGACCTATTCTCTATTGCTTTACTTTTAATTTCTTCCTTAATTTGTCGCACTTTATTTTTTTCCAAAATGTGTTTATCATATCGGACCTGTAGCTGTGCCTTGCCTGTTTCACTGCCCTCTCTGAACATGGCACACAATAAACATAAGTCTTTTTTAGGTAAATGAAATGACAGATTACAAGATTTGAATACCCTCCGATAAGTCTGAAAACCTGGTTCTTTACCGTGATTATGAATTTTCCAGTCTTCCAGAAACATAGAAAACATTTTCTTTAACGTCAAATCTTGGTGCAGATACTCCTTGGAAGAATTTGCCCTACAATAGTTGGATTCAACCCTGGGAAACCTTTTTATATGTTCTTCAATGGCGACACGTACATTTTTATCTCTGTTTTTCTCTTCTACAGATCTCTGTCTATCTACCCGTTTTTCTCTTTCAACAACACCTTCATCATAATATTTTTTTGCTATGGCTACTCTTTCCGATATACCTGTGTGCAGGGAAAAATTTTTGCAAGCCAAGACTTGTTTTTTGTCTACGGTTAGATGATAATGTAAAGTTCGTAAAGGTCCATTCTCTTTCTTTGTTGTCTTTTGTTTTGTATCACGGATATCAATATGGCGAACAATAAATTCCCGTTGCAAATATAAGTTTCCCAAATCACTAAATTGATTTAAAATAGCAGTTCTGTTTTGTTCAGTAAATAAAAAACATTGGCTATTATTTTTTTTGCAAAAGGCTGCGTGGCAAGATTCTCCAATTTTTCTAGCTGGAACGACTTTTTTTGTTGTGGGGCTTTTTGTAGGTCACGCACAGGCTTATTTATAGTAGTTACGACAAAAATTATTTTCAGAATTTCTTCCAGACCAACACACGTACTAACGTAACTCGAGTTACGTCTCCGCAGAGCGCTGAAAAGAAACTCACGTAGTGACGTAACTCGAGTTACGCCAGTTCGTGAGTTTCTATTTCAGAATAATCTGAGATACGTCGGATATTTTCTATTTTGTTCCGAGAAAACTTTTTAAAATAATTAGAAATTAGTGATTGCTCCATATTTTTTATTTTATTTTTATAAAATTCAGATCCACATTTTAATAGAAATTTAGAAATATTTGTAGACTTGTCAAAATTGTTAACATTATTAAGAAAGTCTCTTAAACTTGCGTAGGCTTCAGATAGGTTTAATATTTTCGACACTAGGCAAGTTCAGATTCCTCTTCCTCTGTCTTAGAGATGGGAGTAGTTTCATCCGTTTCTTGGATCTGTTTAATACACTTTTTGTTGGCAAATCGTTATCAATAGCGGCAAATTGTTTCAAGTTCACAAATGTGCTCTTAATGTTATGAAACAGTTGTGCGAGCGGAACATTATCTTCTTCCTCGAAGTCGTCAATATTATCTGTGTTACACATAAATCCGGCTTTAATACAGCATTTTTTTTTCTCAGTGGGGACAAATTGCGCCAGACCACTGAAATCCACATCAAGGCGTTGGGTATCGTAATATTATTTTCGATTTCTTGAAGAGGACAACCACTGTCTATACATGTTAAAAGCCTTTTAATAAGGTAGCTTCTGTAGAGCATTTTAAAATTCTAAATAATGCCTTGGTCCAAAGTAGAGATTTGAGAGGAGAATATTCTCGAGAGAATATTCTCTGTAAGAAAATTCTCCCGAGAATATTCTCTAGAGGACTTTTTCTATATAATCTACTCTGAAAAATTTTGCAATTATTTTTAAAATTTTGAGCTTTTCTAACCTTTTCTATAACTCTGGTAACAGTGTTTTACGTCGGCGCTTCTAGGGGAATCCGAGTATAACAGTAATTTAGGAAAATCCCCTAGAAGCGCCAACGTATACTCGTATACAGCTGTGTGAATTGTAAATGATGTGGTGAGACTTTTATTTTGGCGTTCCGCTCGGCTCAGTTTAGACCGTCTCTAAGTATAAAAACATGGAGCAAAATAAATTAGTATCACAAAACCAAAAAAGTAACGTTTCGAAATATTTTAATACAGAAAATGTACTGTAATGTAATGTAAAAATTGTATTTCTTTTTATTACCACTTCTAGCGATTTTCTTATCATTCTTAGAAAATTCTCTAACTTGAGAATATTCTCCAAAAGATTATTACCGATAATTTTACATCTTTAGTCCAAAGGTTGGCAATGTGAGGTAATATTGGGTGGAAGAAAAATAAGTTTGGCATTATCCAGTGTAATTTTGGAATAAGAGGTTGCATTATCCAGAAACAATACCACTCTTCTATTCTGCTTCGTCATCTTGGTATCAAATCTGTGAAGCCATGTTGTCATGATGTCTGCTGTCATCCACGCTTTTTTTTCGAGGCCCATTGGAGAGGTAACTTATCGATATGTGTGCCCTTAAAACATCGAGGATTTTCTTTTGCGTATTATAAGTGATTCTTCCTTCAGCACAGAACAGAATTGTAAATCGTTGTTTTGCTATTTATTTTTCCAGTACACTTATCATCCTTCAATGCATATGTTTCTGTTGACATGCACGAGAGTGGAGACCTGTCTTATCTGCATTAAATACGTCCCTTGAAGGAAAAATTTTTAATATGGTCAATAGCCTTTCTTTCCAAGCAGTTACGTCTTCGATATTGATATCGGCTGATTCGCCACATATCTTCTTGAAGGTAATATCGTGCCGACGATTTTTCAAACCATCCATTTGATGCCTTGAAGTTATCTAGTCCTAGACATTAAGTAGATTCGAGGATTTTTGCTTCAATAATGGGCCCGGATTTGATAAGTGCTTGTTTCGCGCCTTACAAAACCAGTTAAAAACAACTTGGTCCACTGCCAGTCCTTCGGTTTTAGGAAATTTTCTTTTTTGTTCACCGTTGCCACCTTCTTAAAACAAATTTCTAACTTCTGCTTTATTTTGAAGCAACATAATCGCTTGGGTCTTAAACACTTTAAATTTTTCAGCCAGTTTTCTGGTACTTAAACCAATTTTTTTCAATTTCCTCGATTATTCCAATTTTTCGTTTGAAAAAAGATATTTCCTTTTCCCGCCGTCTTTAAATATTCACGTTGGTCCCAAAACACACAAAACCTGTTTAAAACAAAACTAATATTAACAATCGAATAATCAGCCTTTAAAGCAAATTGAATGGATCCGCCTGCAATACACTGTGGGCCAAACTTATTTGGAACCCAATTTCACTCTGAATAACTTTTGCTATATTTGTCGGATTTTGGTGGTATTTTCTGTGAATATTAAAGGGGCCTTTCCTTAATTGTAGAACAAATATCCAATCACTATGTACAGGGGGAGCCAAGTAATAAGAAATATTTGTAATCATTGTCTTTGAGGCTGTTGCAAAATTAAATGGTTTACTCTAAAACTACAAAAATTATTTGAAATTATTAAGAGACTATCGGAAAAGAGGCTATGAGAAAATCGTTCTAGAAACTTTAGGTTTTGTATTAAAAACGTATTTTTTTTCGAAAACTTTATTAAATAATATTACCATACAGCTTTATTAAATATCAAATTAACAGAGCAAAAGTGTAATAAAAAAAAATATTTTTCGATAAGTTTACAAGAAATTATTGTGAATATGACCACCTTGATTATCTACAACAGCTTGAAGTCTTCGGCGCCATTGTCCAATTGAGTTATTAATAATTTCTTGATTATATTCTTGCCAACAGTAGACTATTCTCTCTTTAAGCTGATCAATCGTCTTAATCAGAGTATTTTCATAAACTTTTCCCTCTAATGTCCCCCAAATGTTATAGTCGACGGGGTTTAACTCGGGGCTATTTGGAGGCCACACGTTTGGTTCAATAAAATCAGGACAATTTTCCTGCAGGTATCTTACAGTACTTCTTGACGTATGGCTTGGTGCGCCATCTTGCTGGAATGTGTAGTTGTCGCTAACTATTTCTATTTCTCGAAGCATACCTTCTAAAATGTCCCGTTGATAAACTTCGGAATTAATTTTTACTCCAGAGCCAATAAAATAAACTTCAGTTTTTCCTAGCATCGATACAGCCAGAGAAACCATAACTGACTTAGAAAAATGATCTTTGGGAACCAGAAGATGTTCCAGTGGTATCTCCGATATTCTTTGTACATTAGAATATACTCTGTTGTTCTTTCTGTTAAATTTTTTTGCTGGCGCAAAGAAAAAACTTTTTCATCTGAGAACCAAATTCTTTCAATATCATCGCGTCGTCTAAATCTTCTTAACAATGCTTGACATCTTTCTACTCTTTTATTCTTAACATCATTCGAAAATTTGTGACAGTATATTTTTTTAAAGGGTCGATACTTCAAATCAATTTTAATAATTCTTCTTACCGATGATCTTTTAATAGTAGTCGTTTTTGTTATTTTTCTTGAAATTATCGTATTACCGGGTTCGACAGCATTAAGACTTGCCATAACTCTTTCAACGTTTTCGATACTTCTACCAGTCTTCTTTCTTCGTCTTCCAGGCTTCATTTGGAATGAGCCATTGGTCTCGAGTAAATGCCGTAGAAAATAACTAACGGTACTTAATTTCCAATTACGCTCTGGGTAACTTTTAGTAATTTTTTTGCACCATAACCTTTGACTGTTAGAGATGAAATTAAGATTTTATCCTTAAATGACAAATACGAGTACACCATTTTGAAATAAATTTAACACACTGCCAAGTTACTAATATTTACATACTGTTGTCAAGGGATCCGACGGCATTTTTTCTTTTGTTTCATAGGTAACTCGACATCCAATTATTTACGTATTTTTGCTCTGTTAACTTGATATTTAATAAAGCTGTATGATAATATTGTTTAATAAAGTTACGAAAAAAAATACGTTTTTAATACAAAACCTAAAGTTTCTTGAACAATTTTTTCAGAGCCTCTTTTCCGATAGTCTCTTAATAATTTCAAATAATTTTTGTAGTTTTAGAGTAAACCATTTAATTTTGCAACAGCCCCAAAGGCAATAATTACAAATATTTCTTGTTACTTGGCTCCCCCTGTACATAGTTATTGGATATTTGTTCTACAATTAAGGAAAGGCCCCTTTAATATTCACACAAAATACCAGCAAAATCCGACAAATATAGCAAAAGTTATTCAGAGTGAAATTGCATGGGTTCCAAATAAATTTGGCCCAGAGTGTAGAGTAATTACTGTATGTACTTATATTTCCTAAGAATTTTCGAGTCGGGTTTTACTGTTCCTAATGAAGGGTGTTCTTAGCATTAATGTTTACTTAAAATTTCGATGATGAGTGCCCATGGTCGTTTAACAGATGGGTCGGTAAGGAGGGGTATAAAATAATGGAATTTCAATTTTTAAATATGGAAATTCATAACCGGTCGTTTAACGCACGTGATCACTTTATCAATAGGCAAATAGCAAGGCTGAAGGACAATAGATGGATTGCAAGGATCATCCACTGGAGACCATGGGAGGAAAGAGAGGTAGAGGGAGACCAATTACAAGGTGGTATGATGATATTAAAAGAGTCGCTGGACTAAAGTGGACGGCAGTGGCTCAAAACAGAGAGAACTGGAGAAAGAGAAGGGAGGCCTATGCTCAACTCTGGGCGCAGTGAGGGCCAGGAGAGATCACTTTATAGAAGCGGTCGCAAACAGAGATTTTACTGTAGTTAACATTTGTACTCGATATAAAAATGTATTAGAAAAAGAAACCGACAATATCTCGGTTAATGAAGGAGATTTAATTTGAAGCAAAATAGCAATGGGTGCTACACTATTGTTCCTGAAAATAAACGCTGGTAGAAATCACTTTACTAAATTAAATACACTTTACTTACAAATAATTGTCAAATTCCAAGTCTTCTTCTGAGATTAAAAAAAAATGTAAGAGTGATTCTAGTTAGGCGAAATCGCCTAAAGAACGTTAAATTACCAAATTCGTCAAAGTTACTTTTTCTATTATACCTAAATATTGTGCAAAAATCCGAAATCAAGAATATCTAAAATTTCCAGATGGTCGTTTATAAACATTTCTACTTGAATTTCATTCAGGAATGCGCCCTTGGAATTACGGCCTATCATTAAGTAACACACTGTATATGTATCTTCAACAATAGTTATTTATGTATCTAGGGAATTATAATGGTCTTAATTACCGAGGGCAAAGTTTACGTCCCGAGAGCCTTTGGCCCGAGGGACAGCAATTGCCCGAGGTAATTGAGACCCTTATAATTCCAGTGATACATAGATGATTTTATTTCTGACCGATTTTAGTAACATTTTGTTCATTTTTAAAGTGGAATAAATGTTTCAATAGATAAAAATCAAATTGACATTAGATGTCAATCGTTTGATTGTATGTCAAATTTTTCTTAATATCCCAAGGGAGTTATGACCCTTATAATTCCCGCGTAACTAAGACGTTATATTAAACAGGAAAGAGAAATCCCACTATAGGGAAGCGGCGAGAATTATAAACGAGTTTAAGTAGTGAATGATTGTTTAAATAATGGAACCTCTCTTTGTACAATCTAGATGTCGCTATGGTTCGGTGTATTTTGTTTTATTTTTTAAGTGTTTTATTTTTAAATGTTTTTGGGGTTATCCCGTTTTATATAGTTAGTAAACCTGTGCTCGCCATTGTGAGCTTGTTTGTGTCCTTAATGTAAAGTTTTGTCTATATTATGTAAGTAACACCAAATTATTTTGATTTATACCTGAGATTATTATATGAATAAACTTTTTAGATAGCTCTTGAAAATGGTTTAAGAAACCGAAACGCGTAGAGCGAATTATTAAATATTTGTGAAGAATTTTGGATTTTTCTTTCCTGTTTAATATGAGTAATCTTCACCCCGGAGATATCTATGATTCAATTAAGACGTTATAAGCTAATAATATACCGGTCAGAAATAAAATCTATTTTATGACCCAGAAAAAATAAATTAAAATAAAATCAATCTGCCGAAGCTAAAAACACACAATAAAATTTTAGGTTAATCTGTGTTTAGTTTAATAAATGCTTAGCTGCCTTTAATCGTTGTTTAATAGACTGCACAACAGATATTTCGAGATAATCATTGATGAACGTTTTAATAAATGTTGAGGCCAACGGTACAAAAGGGCCTTAGCTGTTAGGTACCTACCTTACATTTTGAAGACATCTTCTTTTTGTCTGTTTTGTAATTAGTAGTCGTGAATAATATATTATTTAATTTATTTTAAGGTTCTCAACCACAAGCCTCAAACATGAGAATAATGTCTTGGGATGTAGAGCTAGCCAAGGTTGCAGCTCGTTGGGCAAGTCAATGTATCTACTCCTATGATAAATGTCGAGATTTGTACCGGTTTCCTGTCGGACAGAATGTAGGAAAAGCGAACTATTCATCGAAAAGTGATTTAGAATATATTGCTGACTGGTATGAGCTTGTAGAATATATTAGCAAAGCAGACATATCAAGATATTCCTTGTAAGTGATTTGCAGATATATATTTAAGACAAAAATTACTTTGCAGAAATTCGTATAAATTAAGTACGTCTCACTTTAAAAGGAAGAGGGGGCCAAAATATTGTGCTAGGAACGTTGCTTGCATAATAAATAATTACTTATTTCAGTAGGTAAATAGATATAGGGTAAGAGTACGCGTCGTTATTTTTTCATAATTTTAAAAACCGAACGTCGACGCAGTGGTTAACTTAACAGCCTTCGGTAGTACGAAGGTGTATAGTACCTACCTACGAATACGGTGTTGTGCCAAAACTTAAAGGGGATAAACGTGAGTAATTAAAATATGTACTGAATATTATAGGTTTTGTCGATTACATGACAAGCAATGGCAAATCAGTTTTCTAGCAATAACCGACTATGCACATCATTGACTAACCTCTATGTGTACATTGAAAGTCTTATACAGTGAGGTCCAAAATACAATGGTAAAGATATTACGCGGATACGTTGCAGAGGAGTAAATTCCAAAGCAAACAGTGAAAACCGCAAGCCTCTTTTTTCGAACCGTGGATACACTAATGAACAAGTTAGTAAACTAAGACAATCAAATGATAATAATAATAACAAAGGCCTGCGTTTTACACCTTATTGAATTCGAATTGTCCTTTTTTTTTAAACTGAATTTGGGTAATTTGGTGTTCCTGATTTTCTTATACTTGGCCATAGGAGCATCCCTCTTCAACATCCAACACTAGTCCGTCATCATTTGTGTATCCCGTCGTCCCTGATACCTCTTCTTCATTTCTTTAATGTCTTGGTGAAACCGCTCACCCTGCTCTTCACTGACATCATCAAGGTTTGCAGGAGAATAGTCCAAATGTGCATGTACAAAGTGAATTTTTATGCTCATATTGGAACCTAATTCCTTAAATTTGTCCAGCATGTTCTCTTTAATATCCACATAATTTGGGTCTTTATTATTTCCCAGAAATTTATTTACAACATCCTTACAAGCCCTCCGCGCATTTTTTTCGGTGCTGTTCATGACCGCTTCAAACTCAACAGTTTTTATAAGCGTTCTTATTTGCGGGCCAGCAAAGATGCCATCTTTAATCTTCGTTTCTGATAGGCAGAGAAATTTTTCAGTCAAGAATTGGAAACATCGACCTGTTTTGTCCAGTGGAGGTAATAATACTTTTTCAGGATCAACTAGATTTTTATGTTGCCATGGTCTCTCCTTTCCCAATTTCTCTTTACCCAGTGTTGGTAACTATCCCACTTACATAAAAAATATGGATATTTCGTAAATCCAGATTGCTCATCTGATAGAAGACCTAAAATTTTTAAGTCGCCGCATAGTAGCCAGTTGTGATTTTTGTAGTCAATTCTCATAAGAAGTTCCTTAAGATTTTCGTAAGTTTCTTTTAATTGGGTCAAATGACCCACAGAAACAAAAGCATAAAATTTGCCATTATGTAAAAAAACTGTCTTAAGGCTCCTTTTTGACGAGTCGATAAAAAGTCTCCAGTCAGCGGCTGTATATTCGGAAGCACCAAGCGCATTAACTAGGCCAGCTACATTTTTGCAATATACAAGTGGTCCATGCTCTACAAAATATGCTACAAATTCACTCTCGCGATTGCGATACCAATAAAACGTAGTTCCTGGAGCAAGCAGGTGTTTATCTTTTAATCTAGATTCTAGTATTTGGGAGAGATCTTTGGGAAATCCTAAATCTCGGACAAGATCATTGAGCTCTTCTTGCAAAAACAGCTGAGGTACATTTTGACTTGGAGAAGAAGGTTGAAACACTTCAGTCTCCGCAATAGCTAAGGGTTCGTCATCTTCTTCATTATCACTAGCACTTTGTAAAATTTTTGGTGCCACAGGTACATATCAATCTTACGGGGCACTGGTCTGATTTCCAACATAATATTTGGATACGCAATGTGTTTTAAAGTTCTGGTATTATGACCTTTAATGTTGCAAAGGCAAGAATAACAATCGTCTGTATGGTTCTTGAGCTCTCTCCATACCATCGGTATTCCAAAGGATAAAGCTTTCCTTGTTCCTTTAATCCAGTGCCTTAGAGCTTCTTCGCAAACATGTGATGCCCTAGATTTATCCTGATTTCCGAGTTTTACTTTTGGGTATGCAAAATACGCGTTTATAGCAAAGTCAGCAGGGCCGTATATAAGGGGGGGTTTAGGGGGTTCAAACCCCCCCCCCCCCCATAACAACGAATGTTCAGTTCTACCTTGTTAACCACCGTAAATTTTAATAATAATTCTAATAAATTGCCAGAGTTTTCTTACCTAAACCCCCCCCATGGGTAACGCCTAGCTACGGCCCTGAAAGTCAGTAAAACTTCTCTTGTACTTTTTCACAATAAAGTTACCGCAAATGTGACAAAAATCATTAGGCTTATTTTTGCAACTTCGACGGAACAAAAACTAAAGTTATTATTTAAATGCTACGCATTAAGCCAAATGTGGACTATTCAAAGTCCTGATTTATATAGGTGTTCCTCAAAATTCAGGGATTCCCCGTCGTGCGTTGGCGTTTTCCCCGTCTGCTGTATAGAATATTCCGAACATAGAGATTGCCCATCAGTATTTCACAGCTTCTCAAATAGAAACAATAATCATAAAATTATTCTTTTTATATACCTACCCAATAAAACATATGACAATTTTATAGAAAAAAAAACTGCATGTGATAGAAACAAACGACGATTCGTTTGGTTCATGTCAAAACTAACTTAAAAAAAAACAAATTTGTCTAATCACAAATTCTTCGTAGGCCTGTGTAATTATGATTATGTCTTTATAACCACCCTTCATTCAGGCATTCTGAATAGCATTATAATTTTGTCATCATTTAAATACCACTCGGGAAGGTGTTTATCTTACTTTATGAATTATATTACATACAATATGTTAGAAGTCGCCATTATCAGTTTCATTTAAATAATTAATTGATAAGGTTGGGGCTATTACTCAACCTCCAATAATCTTAGTGTTGATAAATCGTTGGTATTTTTGTGTGATTTCTATGATATTTTTAGGGTTTCTTACTAATTTTTACACGGGCCGTTTTGTTAAAAAGATGCTGCCAAATCGGCTAAAAATACAGAAAATAATTATTAAATACCTTATTAGTTCTTGATGTAGAGGCACCTTCCGCGTGTGTGTTTTTTTCTGCTTTTTTATTTAAAATTAACAAAAATTATGGTTATTTTGTTTAAAATTTTATATTGAATTTTATTGAAGTTACATTGACTGAAACTCACTAAACATTTATTAGTCTTTTGCTGTAGAAATAGAGTTTGTTTTACTGATCTTTATACTTAAATAGAGAAAATTATCCTTCTTTTTGTTAAAAATGATAAGTTGAATGAAATTGAGTAATGTTTTCTAAAATTTCAAAGTGTGCCAGAACGTATATTATGTTACCTTCTACTTTTATTTTGGGTTAATTTCACTATTATTGATATACCTATTTTGATGATCAATTACTTTATCACAACCCTGCTATATACAAAAACATCTGTAACCAAGTATAACATTTTTGAAAGTGCTTAAAATAAATAAGGATAAAATCTCACCACTAAATAATTAGTATTAGTATATTAATGTAATTTTGATGTGGTTTATTAAACTGTCCATTTGGCCTACATTTGTCTGTAGTAAGAACAGAGGTCTTAAATTTAAATAAATTTTTGTTTATTAATCAACGACTTCAATTAGGCAAAAACATTATTTACGCAGGATTAGCTAGAAGGTGCGGCATTCGAATCATTTGTTATTCGGATTTTGTTAGCATTGCGTGGAACGTTTCGCACGAAAGGGTTGATAATACTAATAAGTCAAGTTAATGTAAATAGATATATTATTAAATAAGGTCAATATTGCCAACGTCATTAACTGAATATGCCGATCATTCAATTACTAGGCTGGTATTAAATTCCGGTTTATTAGTGGAGAGCTAGTTTTGGGTGTCAGCTAGCTCGGAGGTATCGTTATAACTCAAGATAAAAATAAAGGTTATCCGCAGAAGTGTTTCTTTTAAATTTCGAGTTTTCCAGTGCAGGTTTAGAGCTATAACTGATTGTAAAAACAGAGGATTTTGATAAAGTTTGGATGAGTAAGTCACATCATGTGTAGGAAATACTGTCATGCTTGCTTGCCGTGTCCAAAGGCTGATACAATGGCCTGAAAAGAATAGTTTATAGGATTAAATTAAATTTTAAGGCACAAAAACGTTTAAAAATTAATTAAAGTTGACAGATCGAAACGATGATTTTGTGTTTGTCTCTGTCTAGCGCGTTACTTTGAATTCAAGACGTATTGCGCAACCCCGGAGACGCTCTGTTATGATTTTATTTACTTTTAAGGTTATAATAAATAAAGATGGAGAGTTGTAAATCACGATAATCCATACCGTCAAAGATCCACCGTACAGACTGTATCTAATAATCAAAAAAGATTACTCAACTCTGCAAGCAGTGAAAGTTAGGTTAGGTGTTTTTTTTTCGAGGGTCGTCCAAGTGCCGGATGCACTTCGGCCAGGTTTGGCCCATTGTGCTCACCCTAGTTTGGTCTTACACCCACTCAATTATTCCAGTTCCTTCCACTAGTTTGTATTGGCCAACTGGGGAGAGTGTGGGAATATCCTCTGGTTCTAGTCTTGGTTGCCTTTTCTGATCGAATGACTCGCAGTGGCAGATAATCTGCAGGTGCTTCCTAACGGCCATGTGTCCTGTCAGAATTCTTGTATTAATTCTCGGCTGGTTTCTGCTCATTAAAAGTATCTGTCTCGTTAATTTCGGATCTGGGTCCCCAATGAAAGATTTGCTATAATTTAATCCTTGCCTGTTTCCTTGTCCATCGTTTTATGATTTTACTGTATACCTGGGGACTCCGAGTGTCGTTTCTGGACCTATTAAAGTTTTTTCGAACCCTTTCTTTCTTGCACGTTCGTCGGCCTTTTCGTTTCCTGTAATACCTTCCGGCTTTCATAAAGCATTTTTTTATTATAACTGGGGACAAATTGCGCCAGGGTACCGAAACCCATATCAAGGCGTGGTTATGGTATTTTTATTTTCGATTTCTTGAAGCCTCTTATAAGGTAGCTTCTGGAGAGCATTATAAAATTCCGAATAATACCTTGGCAATGTGAGGTAGTATTGGGTGGAAGAAAAATAAGTTTGACATTATCCAGTGCATGTTTGGGATGAGGCGTTGCATTATCCAGAAACAATACAACTATTATATTTTGCTTCTTTATCTTGGTATCAAATCTGTCAAACCATGTTGTCAATTGTTATGATGTCTGTTCTGTTGTCATCCACGCTTTTTTGATCGAGACCCATCGCAGTGGTAACTTGTCGATATGTGCGTCCTTAAAACAATGAGGATTTTTGCTTTTGCCTATTATAAGTGGTTCTTACTTCTCACCTTCCATATTTGCACAAAACAAAATTGTAAATCATACATATGTTTCTCTTGGCAATGCACGATAGTTGAGACTGTCTCATCGACATTAAATACGTCCGTTGGGGCACAATCCTTCAAAATGGTCAACAGCGTTTCTTTCCCAGCAGTTACGTCTTCGATATCGATATCGGTTGATTTGCCACATATTCCCTTGAAGGAAATATCGTGCCGACGACGGAATTTTTCTAACCATCCATATGATGCCGTGTAGTTATCTACTCTTAGACATTGAGCAGATTCGAGGGCTTTTGCTTGAATTATGGGACCGGATATTGGTAGGGCCTGTTTCGCGCCTTACAAAACCAGTTTAAAACAACTTGGTCCACGGTCCTTCCTTCGGCCTTGAAACAAATTTCTAACTTTTGCTTTATTTTTAAGCAACATAGCCACTTGGGTCTTACCCACTTTAAATTTTTCAGCCAATTTCCTGGTACTTAAACCAGTTTTTCCACTTTCCTCGATTATTTCAATTTCTTCGCTTAAAGAAAGCCATTTGCTTTTTACCGCCATCTTCAAATATTCACGTTAGTCACAAAACTCACAAAGACTGTTCAAAACAAAACTAATCTTAGCAACTGATTTATCAGCCTTTAAAGCAAATTGAATGGATCCGCCTGCAATAAAGTAATTAGAATTAATTATGTACCTATATTTCTTAAGAATTGTCTGGTCGGGTTTTACTGCCCCTAATAGAGGGTGTTTTTAGCATTAATGTTTACTAAAAATTTCGATGATGAGTGCCCGCGGTTGTTTAATAGATGGGTCGGTAAAGAGGAGTATAATATAATGGGATTTGCATTTTTAAATATGGGGAATTCATAACCGGTCGTTTAACGCAGGCAGTCGCAAACAAAGGATTTACTGTAGAATATTTTGCGTATGCTCCATTCCACAATTATTCGTTGATTTCTCGACCGCAATAAAATTTAAATGACAAACCTCAGTTGTAATCCCAACCATAAATAAGTTGCCTGAGAAATATCTATTGTGTAGGCACCGGACCTTTTGAAAGGGTGCAGGTCCTGATTACCTACTAATTTTAATACTTTAGGTTAGCCTTTTTCAACAAAACAACAAATATAAAATAATAGGTAAGTATCTTTATTTTAATCATGTAATTAAATAGCTATTAATACTTATACAAAAATATTAATCTACAATATTATAATAATACAATATTTAACTTAACCTACTCTATAGTTAACTCTGTTTCACTGTCACTATCGTCTTCATCTATGCCTAAACTAATTATCAAGGGCCTTACGTTACTATTAATTATTGGATGGATGGGTTTGGTCATTATATCTTTTACTGTCGTTAATGCAACTTTGGTCAAAATACTCGTTTCACTAAAACTTGCACTCCGGTCATACCCTTTTTCTAAAAGGGTACAGTAAAGGTTTTTTATGATGTTTTTGGCATCAAGTGATAAATGTTTTTTCTTCGTTACACCATAACTTTCGGAAGCAATATTATCTGAAGTTTTACACAGATCTGACATATTTTGGATGCTCGATAACACACACGAAAATACCTTTAACACACAGCTTGACAAACACTAAACGACTGATGAACTAAGATGAAAAGACTCTGCTTTATATTGAATACCTGCAATTTGCCATTCACCTACCTAATATACCAATATAATAACATAATTAATAGTAACGTAAGGCCCTTAATAATTAGTTTAGGCATAGATGATATTATAATATTGTAGATTAGTATTTTTGTATAAATATTAATAGCTATTTAATTACATGATTAAAATAAAGATACTTACCTATTACTTTACATTTGTTGTTTTGTTGAAAATAGCTAACCTAAACTATTGAAATTAGTAAGTAGTCAGGACCTGTACCCTTTCAAAAGGCACTTATTTATGGCTGGGTTTAAATTTTATTGCGGTCGGGAAATCAACGAATTATTGTGGAATGGAGCATACCTGCAATTTGTTTTGCCTACAGCTGTAGGAAGATTTGACAGTGATAGTATGTGATGTTATATGGTATCTCAAATGTTATTAGTTTGATTATCAAAAGTTCTTTTCCAATTTGGGCAGAATTACTGCTCTATATCATTTTAACCATTACGTTGTAAAACAGGGAAAATATAATGTAAAGATACAATTTTAATAAACTGTTTTTTTTTTATTTAAAATTGACATTCGTTCCTTTTTTTATTAATCAAATAATTACGGAATGTTTAAGTTGTTCTCTTGGTATGTTTTATAATAAATTGAGTTGGTCTAATTTTTAGCAAAATATCTCGAAGAACATTTCCATGCAATCTTCTCTCGTATTATCTTGATCAAATGGTTTTGCCCTTCAGCCTCCTTCTTTTTCATTTTAGCATAATTCCAGTAGTGTCTGGCTACCAATTAACTCCTCGTTAAATTTGTTGGTACTTCAATTATTTTTTTTAGGTTAAAAATTGAAACATTTGGAGGATAACGATTGTGGAAAGCTAGGATTCTAGCAACTTACAGAATTTTAAAATTTTTCAAAATCCCAATACTGATGTTGTCCTTCGTGTACCTTTTATTAAGCTATTCTCTTTGCAACGTACGCTAAAGTCGTCAAATTTCAAGAACATTTTCGATTTTATTTGGTGTACGTATGTATGTCGATTACGGTTGTGCTTCTTTTAGATGTGATGGAGCAGACTGAAAAGCTGCAAAGAAAAAAGAGAAAGGTTATTTTTTCTAAAATCTATTCACTGGGCAACTCATTTTTTTAACATTCTGTATAATTGTACTGACAGTGGCGTAACCGGAAGTTCAAATGGGGGGGGGGGTTGAGGTTTCTTAGATTATACCCTACATGTTCTGTCGGTAGTTCGTAAAATATATTTAGAATCTTGAAAGAAATACATACACCTGTCCATTGTTTATACAGGGTGTCTAATTAGTATAAGGGAGGTCAAAACAACCCTTATTTGTCGTAGAAAAAAAATCCTATAGTGCCTCTTAACGGACATACATTGCCCCAAAGGGGTACCCAGCGACTGACCTTTTCGGCTCTAACTTTTGAACCGACATGTATAATTTAATGACATTTTAATATTTCATGTATGCCATAAATGCTGAGTCGATAAAAAGTCTCCAGTCAGCGGCTGTATATTCGGAAGCACCAAGCGCATTAACTAGGCCAGCTACATTTTTGCAATATACAAGTGGTCCATGCTCTACAAAATATGCTACAAATTCACTCTCGCGATTGCGATACCAATAAAACGTAGTTCCTGGAGCAAGCAGGTGTTTATCTTTTAATCTAGATTCTAGTATTTGGGAGAGATCTTTGGGAAATCCTAAATCTCGGACAAGATCATTGAGCTCTTCTTGCAAAAACAGCTGAGGTACATTTTGACTTGGAGAAGAAGGTTGAAACACTTCAGTCTCCGCAATAGCTAAGGGTTCGTCATCTTCTTCATTATCACTAGCACTTTGTAAAATTTTTGGTGCCACAGGTACATATCAATCTTACGGGGCACTGGTCTGATTTCCAACATAATATTTGGATACGCAATGTGTTTTAAAGTTCTGGTATTATGACCTTTAATGTTGCAAAGGCAAGAATAACAATCGTCTGTATGGTTCTTGAGCTCTCTCCATACCATCGGTATTCCAAAGGATAAAGCTTTCCTTGTTCCTTTAATCCAGTGCCTTAGAGCTTCTTCGCAAACATGTGATGCCCTAGATTTATCCTGATTTCCGAGTTTTACTTTTGGGTATGCAAAATACGCGTTTATAGCAAAGTCAGCAGGGCCGTATATAAGGGGGGGTTTAGGGGGTTCAAACCCCCCCCCCCCCCATAACAACGAATGTTCAGTTCTACCTTGTTAACCACCGTAAATTTTAATAATAATTCTAATAAATTGCCAGAGTTTTCTTACCTAAACCCCCCCCATGGGTAACGCCTAGCTACGGCCCTGAAAGTCAGTAAAACTTCTCTTGTACTTTTTCACAATAAAGTTACCGCAAATGTGACAAAAATCATTAGGCTTATTTTTGCAACTTCGACGGAACAAAAACTAAAGTTATTATTTAAATGCTACGCATTAAGCCAAATGTGGACTATTCAAAGTCCTGATTTATATAGGTGTTCCTCAAAATTCAGGGATTCCCCGTCGTGCGTTGGCGTTTTCCCCGTCTGCTGTATAGAATATTCCGAACATAGAGATTGCCCATCAGTATTTCACAGCTTCTCAAATAGAAACAATAATCATAAAATTATTCTTTTTATATACCTACCCAATAAAACATATGACAATTTTATAGAAAAAAAAACTGCATGTGATAGAAACAAACGACGATTCGTTTGGTTCATGTCAAAACTAACTTAAAAAAAAACAAATTTGTCTAATCACAAATTCTTCGTAGGCCTGTGTAATTATGATTATGTCTTTATAACCACCCTTCATTCAGGCATTCTGAATAGCATTATAATTTTGTCATCATTTAAATACCACTCGGGAAGGTGTTTATCTTACTTTATGAATTATATTACATACAATATGTTAGAAGTCGCCATTATCAGTTTCATTTAAATAATTAATTGATAAGGTTGGGGCTATTACTCAACCTCCAATAATCTTAGTGTTGATAAATCGTTGGTATTTTTGTGTGATTTCTATGATATTTTTAGGGTTTCTTACTAATTTTTACACGGGCCGTTTTGTTAAAAAGATGCTGCCAAATCGGCTAAAAATACAGAAAATAATTATTAAATACCTTATTAGTTCTTGATGTAGAGGCACCTTCCGCGTGTGTGTTTTTTTCTGCTTTTTTATTTAAAATTAACAAAAATTATGGTTATTTTGTTTAAAATTTTATATTGAATTTTATTGAAGTTACATTGACTGAAACTCACTAAACATTTATTAGTCTTTTGCTGTAGAAATAGAGTTTGTTTTACTGATCTTTATACTTAAATAGAGAAAATTATCCTTCTTTTTGTTAAAAATGATAAGTTGAATGAAATTGAGTAATGTTTTCTAAAATTTCAAAGTGTGCCAGAACGTATATTATGTTACCTTCTACTTTTATTTTGGGTTAATTTCACTATTATTGATATACCTATTTTGATGATCAATTACTTTATCACAACCCTGCTATATACAAAAACATCTGTAACCAAGTATAACATTTTTGAAAGTGCTTAAAATAAATAAGGATAAAATCTCACCACTAAATAATTAGTATTAGTATATTAATGTAATTTTGATGTGGTTTATTAAACTGTCCATTTGGCCTACATTTGTCTGTAGTAAGAACAGAGGTCTTAAATTTAAATAAATTTTTGTTTATTAATCAACGACTTCAATTAGGCAAAAACATTATTTACGCAGGATTAGCTAGAAGGTGCGGCATTCGAATCATTTGTTATTCGGATTTTGTTAGCATTGCGTGGAACGTTTCGCACGAAAGGGTTGATAATACTAATAAGTCAAGTTAATGTAAATAGATATATTATTAAATAAGGTCAATATTGCCAACGTCATTAACTGAATATGCCGATCATTCAATTACTAGGCTGGTATTAAATTCCGGTTTATTAGTGGAGAGCTAGTTTTGGGTGTCAGCTAGCTCGGAGGTATCGTTATAACTCAAGATAAAAATAAAGGTTATCCGCAGAAGTGTTTCTTTTAAATTTCGAGTTTTCCAGTGCAGGTTTAGAGCTATAACTGATTGTAAAAACAGAGGATTTTGATAAAGTTTGGATGAGTAAGTCACATCATGTGTAGGAAATACTGTCATGCTTGCTTGCCGTGTCCAAAGGCTGATACAATGGCCTGAAAAGAATAGTTTATAGGATTAAATTAAATTTTAAGGCACAAAAACGTTTAAAAATTAATTAAAGTTGACAGATCGAAACGATGATTTTGTGTTTGTCTCTGTCTAGCGCGTTACTTTGAATTCAAGACGTATTGCGCAACCCCGGAGACGCTCTGTTATGATTTTATTTACTTTTAAGGTTATAATAAATAAAGATGGAGAGTTGTAAATCACGATAATCCATACCGTCAAAGATCCACCGTACAGACTGTATCTAATAATCAAAAAAGATTACTCAACTCTGCAAGCAGTGAAAGTTAGGTTAGGTGTTTTTTTTTCGAGGGTCGTCCAAGTGCCGGATGCACTTCGGCCAGGTTTGGCCCATTGTGCTCACCCTAGTTTGGTCTTACACCCACTCAATTATTCCAGTTCCTTCCACTAGTTTGTATTGGCCAACTGGGGAGAGTGTGGGAATATCCTCTGGTTCTAGTCTTGGTTGCCTTTTCTGATCGAATGACTCGCAGTGGCAGATAATCTGCAGGTGCTTCCTAACGGCCATGTGTCCTGTCAGAATTCTTGTATTAATTCTCGGCTGGTTTCTGCTCATTAAAAGTATCTGTCTCGTTAATTTCGGATCTGGGTCCCCAATGAAAGATTTGCTATAATTTAATCCTTGCCTGTTTCCTTGTCCATCGTTTTATGATTTTACTGTATACCTGGGGACTCCGAGTGTCGTTTCTGGACCTATTAAAGTTTTTTCGAACCCTTTCTTTCTTGCACGTTCGTCGGCCTTTTCGTTTCCTGTAATACCTTCCGGCTTTCATAAAGCATTTTTTTATTATAACTGGGGACAAATTGCGCCAGGGTACCGAAACCCATATCAAGGCGTGGTTATGGTATTTTTATTTTCGATTTCTTGAAGCCTCTTATAAGGTAGCTTCTGGAGAGCATTATAAAATTCCGAATAATACCTTGGCAATGTGAGGTAGTATTGGGTGGAAGAAAAATAAGTTTGACATTATCCAGTGCATGTTTGGGATGAGGCGTTGCATTATCCAGAAACAATACAACTATTATATTTTGCTTCTTTATCTTGGTATCAAATCTGTCAAACCATGTTGTCAATTGTTATGATGTCTGTTCTGTTGTCATCCACGCTTTTTTGATCGAGACCCATCGCAGTGGTAACTTGTCGATATGTGCGTCCTTAAAACAATGAGGATTTTTGCTTTTGCCTATTATAAGTGGTTCTTACTTCTCACCTTCCATATTTGCACAAAACAAAATTGTAAATCATACATATGTTTCTCTTGGCAATGCACGATAGTTGAGACTGTCTCATCGACATTAAATACGTCCGTTGGGGCACAATCCTTCAAAATGGTCAACAGCGTTTCTTTCCCAGCAGTTACGTCTTCGATATCGATATCGGTTGATTTGCCACATATTCCCTTGAAGGAAATATCGTGCCGACGACGGAATTTTTCTAACCATCCATATGATGCCGTGTAGTTATCTACTCTTAGACATTGAGCAGATTCGAGGGCTTTTGCTTGAATTATGGGACCGGATATTGGTAGGGCCTGTTTCGCGCCTTACAAAACCAGTTTAAAACAACTTGGTCCACGGTCCTTCCTTCGGCCTTGAAACAAATTTCTAACTTTTGCTTTATTTTTAAGCAACATAGCCACTTGGGTCTTACCCACTTTAAATTTTTCAGCCAATTTCCTGGTACTTAAACCAGTTTTTCCACTTTCCTCGATTATTTCAATTTCTTCGCTTAAAGAAAGCCATTTGCTTTTTACCGCCATCTTCAAATATTCACGTTAGTCACAAAACTCACAAAGACTGTTCAAAACAAAACTAATCTTAGCAACTGATTTATCAGCCTTTAAAGCAAATTGAATGGATCCGCCTGCAATAAAGTAATTAGAATTAATTATGTACCTATATTTCTTAAGAATTGTCTGGTCGGGTTTTACTGCCCCTAATAGAGGGTGTTTTTAGCATTAATGTTTACTAAAAATTTCGATGATGAGTGCCCGCGGTTGTTTAATAGATGGGTCGGTAAAGAGGAGTATAATATAATGGGATTTGCATTTTTAAATATGGGGAATTCATAACCGGTCGTTTAACGCAGGCAGTCGCAAACAAAGGATTTACTGTAGAATATTTTGCGTATGCTCCATTCCACAATTATTCGTTGATTTCTCGACCGCAATAAAATTTAAATGACAAACCTCAGTTGTAATCCCAACCATAAATAAGTTGCCTGAGAAATATCTATTGTGTAGGCACCGGACCTTTTGAAAGGGTGCAGGTCCTGATTACCTACTAATTTTAATACTTTAGGTTAGCCTTTTTCAACAAAACAACAAATATAAAATAATAGGTAAGTATCTTTATTTTAATCATGTAATTAAATAGCTATTAATACTTATACAAAAATATTAATCTACAATATTATAATAATACAATATTTAACTTAACCTACTCTATAGTTAACTCTGTTTCACTGTCACTATCGTCTTCATCTATGCCTAAACTAATTATCAAGGGCCTTACGTTACTATTAATTATTGGATGGATGGGTTTGGTCATTATATCTTTTACTGTCGTTAATGCAACTTTGGTCAAAATACTCGTTTCACTAAAACTTGCACTCCGGTCATACCCTTTTTCTAAAAGGGTACAGTAAAGGTTTTTTATGATGTTTTTGGCATCAAGTGATAAATGTTTTTTCTTCGTTACACCATAACTTTCGGAAGCAATATTATCTGAAGTTTTACACAGATCTGACATATTTTGGATGCTCGATAACACACACGAAAATACCTTTAACACACAGCTTGACAAACACTAAACGACTGATGAACTAAGATGAAAAGACTCTGCTTTATATTGAATACCTGCAATTTGCCATTCACCTACCTAATATACCAATATAATAACATAATTAATAGTAACGTAAGGCCCTTAATAATTAGTTTAGGCATAGATGATATTATAATATTGTAGATTAGTATTTTTGTATAAATATTAATAGCTATTTAATTACATGATTAAAATAAAGATACTTACCTATTACTTTACATTTGTTGTTTTGTTGAAAATAGCTAACCTAAACTATTGAAATTAGTAAGTAGTCAGGACCTGTACCCTTTCAAAAGGCACTTATTTATGGCTGGGTTTAAATTTTATTGCGGTCGGGAAATCAACGAATTATTGTGGAATGGAGCATACCTGCAATTTGTTTTGCCTACAGCTGTAGGAAGATTTGACAGTGATAGTATGTGATGTTATATGGTATCTCAAATGTTATTAGTTTGATTATCAAAAGTTCTTTTCCAATTTGGGCAGAATTACTGCTCTATATCATTTTAACCATTACGTTGTAAAACAGGGAAAATATAATGTAAAGATACAATTTTAATAAACTGTTTTTTTTTTATTTAAAATTGACATTCGTTCCTTTTTTTATTAATCAAATAATTACGGAATGTTTAAGTTGTTCTCTTGGTATGTTTTATAATAAATTGAGTTGGTCTAATTTTTAGCAAAATATCTCGAAGAACATTTCCATGCAATCTTCTCTCGTATTATCTTGATCAAATGGTTTTGCCCTTCAGCCTCCTTCTTTTTCATTTTAGCATAATTCCAGTAGTGTCTGGCTACCAATTAACTCCTCGTTAAATTTGTTGGTACTTCAATTATTTTTTTTAGGTTAAAAATTGAAACATTTGGAGGATAACGATTGTGGAAAGCTAGGATTCTAGCAACTTACAGAATTTTAAAATTTTTCAAAATCCCAATACTGATGTTGTCCTTCGTGTACCTTTTATTAAGCTATTCTCTTTGCAACGTACGCTAAAGTCGTCAAATTTCAAGAACATTTTCGATTTTATTTGGTGTACGTATGTATGTCGATTACGGTTGTGCTTCTTTTAGATGTGATGGAGCAGACTGAAAAGCTGCAAAGAAAAAAGAGAAAGGTTATTTTTTCTAAAATCTATTCACTGGGCAACTCATTTTTTTAACATTCTGTATAATTGTACTGACAGTGGCGTAACCGGAAGTTCAAATGGGGGGGGGGGTTGAGGTTTCTTAGATTATACCCTACATGTTCTGTCGGTAGTTCGTAAAATATATTTAGAATCTTGAAAGAAATACATACACCTGTCCATTGTTTATACAGGGTGTCTAATTAGTATAAGGGAGGTCAAAACAACCCTTATTTGTCGTAGAAAAAAAATCCTATAGTGCCTCTTAACGGACATACATTGCCCCAAAGGGGTACCCAGCGACTGACCTTTTCGGCTCTAACTTTTGAACCGACATGTATAATTTAATGACATTTTAATATTTCATGTATGCCATAAATGCTCTTAATAAAACCATAATACAGTGATGTTTTACATCGTCAGGGAAGTCAGGAACGGACTTGCCACGACACTCGATGAGTCAAACTTTTGATAGGTGTCATTTTACAGAGCTGAAATTTGATTTTTTAAATACTTTTAGAATTTATTTTGATGCATTTTCAAATCGACGTCTGCCGCTCCCAGAAAGGCTTTATCGTAGCTTAAAAAGTAAAGTGAAATAAAAAAGAATGCTAAAAGTAGCTAATCTTTTGCTAATCCATTTTAGGAAGAACCCTCAGTTAAATGTTCGAATGTTGTTTCAAGGACAACGAGAAAGCATCCGTCGGTTAAGAAAATGTAGAGGTACAGGACGCCCATTTCGAAAATCTTTCACATTTTTGCGTTTAAGTGATTTCCGAAATGGCAACCCTTTTAATGGTGCCCTTATGCGTCATACTTCGATTTGGAAATGTATCAGAATAAATTCCTCTCTCGAACGGTTTCTTTACAAACAAGGGCTTAAAGCAGGGATGTTGTCTCTCTCCTACACTATTCAAAATATTCTTAGAAAAAGCGCTACTACAATAGAAACGCAAATGTAGCAATATGGGTATCCCGCTTAACGATAACACCATATATACCTTAAGCTTCGCAGACGATCAAGTGGTAATGGCACAAGACATGGACGATCTTGAATATATGACCAGAAAGCTAGTGGAAGAATATGACAAATGGGGACTACAGGTTTTCATATCTAAAACCGAATACATGTGCGTCGGCGGACCCCAACAAAACCTACCACTGGAAAATGGCCAAACTATTAAGGGTTGCGAAAAATACAAATATCTGGGAGTGAAGATGTCAAATAGTGGAACGCTAGATGAAGCTATTAAGGAGAGAAATACCCAAGGAAGAAAAGCAATATCTATGCTAAACAGTGTTCTATGGGACAACCATATTTCTAAAACTAACAAACACCGAATATACAGCACAATTGTGAAAAGCATCATCTCCTATGGAAGCGAAGTATGGCAGCTAAAGGACAGAACCATACGTACCCTCGAAGCGACAGAAATGGATTTCTGTAGGCGTGCCGCAGGTAAATCTAGAGCGGAAAGAATAACTAACAACAGAATTCGAGAAATCATGGGTATAAATAGGACAATTGTTGACGACATAAGAACACAACAGCTAAAATGGTATGGCCACGTACAAAGAATGCCTCGCGAGAGACTGCCAAAACAGATCCTAGACTGGAAGCCAGCAGGAAGACGAAAAAGGGGAAGACCAAGAAAAAGCTGGAGAGAGGGAATAGACAAGGCGATAAGCGACCGGGGACTGAAAGAAGATCTCTGGTTGGATAGAGATCAATGGCGACTGGGCATCGGAAGACGTCGAAGAACGTTCTAAAACCGATATATATATATATATATATATAAAGAAGGGTAGTCGTTGCTGGACTAGTTAGGAACAACAAGTCTTTTTGTGGGGAAGCAGCAAATGAAAGTGCACTCTTTTAAGTTAAACCGAGATTCAACTGTCGACATCATGATGTAGTACGTTGTAAATTTTAAAAAATTTTAATAATTTTAATTTATTGTTGTTATGTTAGACCATCTATGGATTTTATTGTGTTAAAACTAAACTAGAAGCTTCAGTTTGTAATGCTGTATATATATCTCCTGAAAAACAATACGATAACATCAACTATGAACAAACTCATCTAAGATACCCTGAAGATGGAAATAAACATTTCCGAAAGCTCGGTTTAACTTAAAAGAGTGCACTTTCATTTGCTGCTTCCCCACAAAAAGACTTGTTGTTATATATATATATATAAATTCCTCTTGCATTTACACAATTGCCGAGTGCTTGCCCATAAATTAGATGCACGTAAGGATTAATGAGGTGTACTAATGACAAATTTTATTATTTTAATGCGAATTACTATTTATGTTGTTATTCGATTAGTTACTGTTAAGCAAGCCAAGTGTTATTATTTAACTTGCGTCAACAGTCCATGAGGCATTTATATTTCTCGATGTAGGTTAATTTCACTGATTCTTTTATTTACTGAGTGAAGGAATTAAACGAGCTTTTCACTGTGGTAATTTGGCGTTTATTTCTCCAAATCACACAAAACTTCTTTAGTACATAATTTTACAATAACATACTATAACATAAATATTCACTACTGATTTTACAATCACATAACTAGTCACTACATTTGTTTAGTACATTTGCTGGGTGCCTTTTTTAGGCAATGCTATTTATTTTAATCCGACGGAAAGAAACCACGTGAGTTTGTTGACATACAACCTTGCTTAATCGAAGCCAAAAGTGTAGTAGTATACAAAATAGCAAAGAACCCTCAGTTAGAGGAGGAATTTCTGGATAAGATTGGTGAAAATCCCTCTTATAGTGTAAGAAAACTGTCACCAACACCGACAAAGGTTCATGGTTAACATGTGCGTGGCGATTATTGGATATTTCACTGATTCTTTTATTTACTGAGTGAAGGAATTAAACGAGCTTTTCACTGTGGTAATTTGGCGTTTATCTCTCCAAATCACACAAAACTTCTTAAGTACACTATTTTACAATAACATACTATAACATAAATATTCACTACTGATTTTACAATCATGCCTTTTTTTTAGGCAATGCTATTTGTTTCAATCCGACGGAAAGAAACCACGTGAGTTTGTTGACATACAACCTTGCTTAATCCAAGCCAAAAGTGTAGTAGTATACAAAATGGAAAACTATATTATCTGACAGCAAATTTACGCCCCTGTTGTCATAACGATTAACTAACAATGCATTCTGAGAGGCTACACAGCCGCCATGTTTTCTTTTAACCAATTGGACAGTAATCAACAAATGTACCACGCTGTGTCACCTTTCTCGAGCGCCAGAACACCGTCAAAGGGTTTTCGGATGTACAAGATTCTAAAAAATATACTCTTAACATCTAAATGTAGAACATTGCTTTTTCCTGGAATAACGGTCGACTATCCGCTTATCATTTAGGAAATATTTTGATATATTTTGCTCCCTTATTGAAATAATATTGAAATCAGATATTTAACAATAGTATTGATTCTAAAAACATTTGTTGAATTTAATGATTATATTTTTAATACATTTGGATGATCGTTTCCCCAACAGTTACTGTATTTAAATAACTTATGTTAATAAACTTGATTATTAAATAAATTTCGAAAATCAATGCTTAAACGCGCCTTTATTTTCAACGGTAATATACCGATAGAGGAGGCGTCTTATCGGTAATACCGATGTTTTTAACAAGAAATCGATTTTCTGACAAATTTTTACGAAATGTAATTTTTACTTATAATCTGATATGATCCCGAGAGCTTTAGCTCGAGGGTCTTATCTTTGATTATAAGTAAAAATTACATTGAGTGAAAATTTTCTTGGAAAATCGAGTTTCGAGTGAAAAACGAAGGTATGAAGATAAGAAACCGCCTCTAGAGGTGTATTTTATTGGATAATTTACTGAACATAAAAATGAAGGCCGTCTGATAAAGGTAAATATACAAGTTAGAGGTGTTACTCATTTTTTATTTAAGTAAAAAAGCTACAAGCGTTTTTTCGAAAGCGTCTTTTCGAGCTAGCGGTAGTCTTATCGGGTAAGACGACCGTTACCAAGGTGGTTGCTATGAAAATGAGCGTTTTGATTGGTTCAATAAAAGTGAGGTGAATTATCTTCGAAACGCTAATTTATCAAAACAAATGTTGAGTACATTTTTTAAAGAGGAATGACCAGAGTATTTAAAAAAACTGGTTTCATCTCTGTAAAATGACACCTGTCAAAATTTTGACCCAATGAGTGTGGGGGCAAGTCAGTTCCTGACTTCCCTGACGATGTAAAACATCTACTGTAGTATGGTTTTATGAGTCTTTATGACCTACACAAAATATTAAAATTTTATTAAATTATACATGTCTGTTCAGAGGTGAGGGCCGACAAGATAAGTCGCTGGGTACCCCTTCGGGGCACTGTATCTCCGTTAAGGAGTACTTTAGACTCTTTTTTTTTAAATTAGAGTTATTTTGACCTCCTTTATACGCTGCCGAGAGTACAGCACAGGCGACTTATAAACAAAAATGGAAGAAAGAGAGTTGGGTTATAATATTATGTTTCAATTATTGAACATTCAAATAGATTATCTTTTCTGCTTCTTTTCTTTTTATTTCCATATTAATATGTTTTTGATATTTTTATTTTGTATGAAAATCACAATCAATTAGTTCAACTCTGTTTAGACGTAAAGATTTTTGGGAGCATGGGACAGACCGATAGCCCCCCCCCCCCTCACCTGGTTGAGCCACTGTGTACTGATATATGTATACAGGGTGTACCAAATTAAGTGCGCACTATTGGTAACTTTTTTATTATTGGAGATACAAAGTCGGTTAAATTAGCAAAGTAGTAGCATTTTTTCTGTTAATTGAAATGGTGAAAGCAGAAAAACAATTGGACATAACGTTTCTGAATAAACGAGGAAAATGTACTTTTTTTAAATGGCACACTCTGTATATTTTTTACCGAAACGTTTGCACGTATACGGAATAAAAAAGTTCATATGCAATATTGGCCTAAAATTGATAAAACATCAACACAACAATGGAAATAAAAAATGGTTTGCTTTTGGCGTTTTCATCGAGACCGCCATGAAAACAAAAACGAATTTATTTATTTATTTCCGAAATTAAAACTCGATTTTATTTTTAGCGGAAGAAATAAAAAAAAAACTAAGTATATTAAATGTTCAAACACATCACCTTTTTGTTCAATACATTTGCGGGTATTCTTTAATATACGTTTTGTAGCTTTCAAAACTGTTCTGCCATCGATGGATGCTATAATGCGTCTACTGTTATCTTGAACCTTGACCAGATTCGCATATCTCGTTTTAAAGACTTCGTACTTGACATACCCCCAGAAGTAAAAGTCTAATGGAGTTACGTCAGGAGACCTTGAGGGCCAACGTATCGGACCATTTGTTGGCATCCATCTATCTCTGAAAAGCCTTTCTAACAATATTCTCACTTCGTGAAACTGATGAGAATGAGCTCCATATTGTTGAAAATAAATTTGTTTACGGTCCTCTAAGTTCACATCATCTAAATATTTTTCTAGTAATTCTGACAACATATTAACGTATCCCCTGCCGGTCAGAGTACCTGCATAAAAAATTGGCCCAATAATTTGGCTGCCTATGAGACCACACCAAACATTAATGCTAAATCTTACTTGCGGATTTCTGGGAACAGCAATAAACAAATTTGTTCTAGACCAATAGTGCATGTTTTTACGATTAAACATACCCCTATTTGAAAAGTTCGGTTCATCGCTCCATAAAATTTTCTTTAAAAAGTTAGGATTTTGCCTACACATATCTTGTAACCATTGGCAAAAAGTTAGTCTTCGTTCAGTGTCACCAGGTAATAATGTTTGCACTGGTCGGTACTTATAAGGTACAAACCTATATTTTTTTTAAAATCCTCCAAATTGTAAATAAACTGAAACCACTGTCTCTTACCAAATCTCTAGTTCAATTATTTTTGTGCGCTTCAAAATATGCCAATACATTTACTTCTACTTGTTCACTTATTATAAACTGTTTTTTAGTCCTTGACTTTATGAAAACTCTTTCGTTACTTCTAAATTTTCTATACAGCCTTAGAAAATACCTGTCTGGTTGCTCACGTTCAGGATACATTTGACCGTATTGCTCGAGTGCCAGTATACTATTTTTTCTGCAACCAAGATACACTTCTAACATATCGCAATGTTCTAAATGCGTGAACGCAATTTTGTAATATTTAAAGGCAAAAACTAGATAACTTAACGCAAAACTACGAAAATTTTGGCATCGTTAACAATAATGGCTACCCAAAACGAGGACACTTTAGTTAATTCCTTTTTGTTTTCATGGGAGTCTCGATGAAAACGTCAAAGGCAAACCATTTTTTATTTCCATGGCTGTGTTGATGTTTTTTTCAATTTTAGGCCAAAATTGTATATGAACTTTTTTATTCCGTATACGATTTGCAAACGTTTTGGTAAAAAATATACAGGGTGTGCCATTTAAAAAAAATACATTTTCCTTACTTATTCAGAAACGTTATGTCCAATTGTTTTTTTGCTTTCACCATTTTAATTAACAGAAAGAATGCTACTACTTTGCTAATTTAACCGACTTTGTATCTTCAATAATAAAAGAGTTAGCAATGGTGCACACTTAACTTGGTACACCCTATATAGGTACCGGGTGGTGCATCAATAAATTACTTTAAAGTACAGGGTGTCAATTTTTCGATATAAATGCAGGGTATCTCACACTATCTCGGTAACTAGTAAAGATAGAGACTTGCGCTATTACGGCGCTACTTTTTCGTGAAACAAAATATGCCGCAAACATAATTGTCACAGCTTTCTTACTTTCTAAGCTACAGGGTGTTCGCGAAAATGTTTCCTTTTTGGCCACTCCCTGTATTTCGGTTACCTTTCAACTTATCAAAAAAATGAAGACTGTTTTTAAGAGAGTTTTCCTAGTAGAATGTAGTGGCATACTTACTTTTTTTCTGGGAGTCTTACTTTTCGAGATTTAAAGCAAACATATGATTGTTTAGATGGGATACCCTCTATATTTTTTTCCTATTTGATTAGACTATATTTAAGGTCTTCAGAAATATATGATACTTGATAGTTATTACTAACAATAAACGCAGGAATCAAAAAATTTAAAAATCAGGGTAGTAGGCTATGAAACCATTGAAACAACCAAAAGGATATGTCCACTGATAAATTAAGTATTATGTAAAAATGCACTAATATTACATTTACAACTGGGGACCCATATCTTGTATTATGCCTGTGCGGAGCTCATAAAATAAGATCCGTCAGCCCATATTACTTTTGCAGCAAACTGCCTGTCGACTCGTATTCTATTTAGATATATGTAATTGCAAAAAATAAATCGTCGCACAACATCCCCAGTACATACAGGGTGCACAATCTTTAGTTCATAGGGTTTCAAATGATATTTATTTAATACTTTTTTAGATAAGATTATATTACTCCGAGATCTTTTTCTATGACTTTGCACGAAATTCTAGTGACTCTATAAAAGCCATAATTATTAATAATTAGCCATTTTATCCCTTTTGCGATTCTCTTTATTATACAGGGTAATCCTTAAGTACATGAAGAATATCTCGGATATGATTCCTGAAATCATTTTAAGACGAAAAGTTCATATGGACAAATGCCCTAAAATGCTTACCCTCTAAGATACAGGGTGTTAAAATAATTAAAAGAAAGAATTGTTTTTTTTTAATTTTGAGTTTTAAGTCCTTGAAGATACGGTTTTGAAAATTGGTGTCAACTGATATTGTTTTAAACTGCACTTTTTCGTTAAAAAGGGTTATGCTTACTTCCACCAGTGGTGTGCGTGCAGATCAATTTTTTTTTGTGCAGCATTTAGATTTTCTCTAGCTGTGGCACTAAAATGGGCGGGAGCTCCGTCATGCATAAAAAACAACTGGTTTCTCTAGCAAGTCTTTCAATAATATTGGCAGGTCATTTTCTAGAAAATTGCTATAGGGTTGGCCATCTAGCCGCTGGGGAAGAAAGAAAGGACTTATTAGTCTGTTATCAACTATTCCTGCCCATACATTTAACGAAAATTGGTGAAAATGTCTTCCGCTAATAGCGTGTGGATTTTCTTGACTCCAAACGTGATTGTTATTGCATTCTTAGAAAAATTAGCTTCAACGGTAAAAAAGAAATTATCTAAAAATTGTGGATTTCTGGCCAACCTTTCCAAAAACCATTGACAAAAATTAACGCGTTGAGGAAAATCACGTGGTAAAAGGGCCTGAACTCGTTGTATGTGGTAAGGATACATTTAATGATCGTAAGAAATCCTCAAAACGGATTGCTGACTAGCGTTTACCTCATGCACAATTTTTCGAGTACTGGTTTCTGGATCTTCCTCGTTTCTATTTAATACTGCTTCTTCTAATTCTGGTGTTCTTACCGTCCTTGGCTTGCCAGGAATATCAGAAACTCTTACAAAACTTCCTGTTTTTGATAAACGGCAATAGAGACTTACAAAGGTCTGAGCACACGATTCGGATATCTTGCCTGGTTAATGCGTCTTGCTTCGTATGCATTTCCATCAGCAAGACCATCAACAAAAATGCATATCTGCCAAATGAGCACTGTTTTGCAAATCAACTATAACTTTAAAACTTTTGAATCGCTTTCACAAAAACGACGCGCTAAAGCTTTAAATGATTTTTCTGTCATTTACTTTTGTGAAATTTCCACAATTATTTACACGATCTGTGACATAAGCCTACTTTGAAAAAAGTCGAATCAGCGATGTCTTAACATAGTTTGTTTTTTACAATTTTACAATTTTACACTTTTTTCCATTTTTCGTTAAGACTACTATTTTTCTCTAAAACATAGTAGAGACAACTTCTGTTTAGCTTGTATCAATAATGCATAAAAATGCATCAGAGTTATCATGCACGCCACTGGTGGAACTAAGCAAAACCTTTTTTAACGCAAAAGTACAGTTTAATACAAAATCAGTTGACATCAAGTTTCGATACCGTATCTTCAAGGACAAGGACGAAATTTTAAAAAAACAATTCATTTTTTTAATTATTTTAACACCCTGTATCTTAGAGGCTAAGCATTTTGATGTAAATAAAATGAGGTTAGGAATCATATCCCAGATTTTCTTCATGTACTTAAGGATCACCCTGTATATGATTTATGTATTGGCTTTATAAATGATCGATTCTTAATTAAAATAATTTTTAAACTTGAAAATGTTACTTGATTGGGCTGTCTTCTCTTTGGATATCTATGAAAGTATAAACTCTATAATTTAGATATTTAAATTGCAAGCTTGTAAACTTACCTATTTTCTTGGCACCCTATAAAGCAAACTAACATGTCGTATTTTTCAAAATTTTCATACTACTTACTACAT
Organism: Polydrusus tereticollis; assembly: GCA_963920685.1. Classification (NCBI taxonomy): domain Eukaryota; kingdom Metazoa; phylum Arthropoda; class Insecta; order Coleoptera; family Curculionidae; genus Polydrusus; species Polydrusus tereticollis. Next base: position 68,337,650 of record OY987330.1, read on the forward strand.
TATCGCCATTTTCTAAACTTTAGTAAAAAGGTGACATGTATTTTAACAAAACGTTATTTTTGCCTGTACGTTTCGACAAATAGACATGCCAGATAAATATTCTTCTGTTTGTTTCAATGGTTTCATGGCCTATACTACCTTAATTTTCAAAATTTTTCGTTGTGTGCATTTATTGTTAATAGTAACTATCAATTATTATATATTTTTGAAAAGCTTAAAAATAGCCCAATCAAATAAGAGAAAAATATACAAGGTGTCCTATTTAACCAATCATATGTTTGCCTTAAATCTCGAAAAGTAAGACTCCTCGAAAAGTAAGCACGCCACTGAATTCTACTTAAAAACCCTCTTAGAAACAGTTTTCAATTATTTAATAAGTTAAAGGATAACCGAAATACAGGGGGTGGTCAAAAAGCAAACATTTTCGAAAACACCCTGTAGCTTAAAAACTAAGAAAGCTATGACAATTATTCAGCTTGCGGCATCTTTTGTTTCAGGAAAAAGTGGCGCAGTAATGTAAAAACCGCAAGTCTCTATCTTTACTAGTCATCGAGATACCCTGCAATTACATCGAAAAATGGACATCCTGTACCTACTTAGAGTAACTTTGGAGGAAATTTTGAAAGTATGTTAAAAAAGGAGGGGCCCAACATTTAATCACTTACAACCAATTCGCATGGGACTTCATATGTCCCGCTTGGTGACGCACCAACCGATATTGCTTTTTTTTCATAATAATATTATATACTCTCTCAAAATTTGAAAAATATAAATTATTTTGAATTATATTTGACAATACACATTTAAATTATTGGTTTATTCATTCTTAAGAAATAAGAACACTCACTTTAATAACGGCACAAGGTTTTTGAGGGTATGAGGGGGTCACTCCGATTTGTAATGAAGTAATTAAAGAATCGTTTATGTTTTTTGCATGTTTCGAAAGTATTCAACATTAAGAATGTTTGACTTTTCAATTTTAGTAGACTTCGAAGTTAATAATATCAAATAAAAAATTGTAAATGAAGGCCAGTTAATTTTTTTCAAATATACTTCAGTGCTTTAATAGATAAGGACAAAATTAAAACCGTATATTAAGGTGTTCACCTAAAAAAAATTGTTGCCTGATCAAACCGGTATGACCCCTTAAAAAAAACAAGTATAACGGGTCCGCGTAAGATAACCCTCTACCTTTTCTCGGAAATTGAGACCTGAAAAGATTTTTATAAGATTAATTGATTGATCGTATATGAATTTTTATATTATTATATTTGTATGTATACTAGGTTCGTCATTGGGCTGAATTTTACCATTTCTATCGTTAACTTATATCGTGAATATAAAGAAAAGTATGTAAGTTGTTGCTCTACAATAACTGTGAAATAAAAAAAAAATATTAAAAAATTAAATTTACTCAAGAATGGTTTAGAGTTTTATAATAGATAGTTATGTATAAGAAAAACCACATAATATAAAATAGCATGTCGAATTTAAAAACATAAAAATACAGTCCGTTACAATTATATGGAATATTCAAAAACATAGTTCAAATTTAATCTGTAACACCAAAGAAAATTATACAAAGATACGTTTCTTAATAATAAATTAGTATTTACTTTTATTTTAAGCAAGCCTTGGACGCGTTTTTACGGCTCATCGGCAAGTTTATAAAGTGTAACGAAAAGGAATAAAGGCACAAATGCGAAAAGTCCAAAGAAGCTTGCTGGATTAATACAAAAAACATGTTGTTTTCTCTAAATCTAATGAACAACAATTTAAATTAATTTTCGTTGTGTCAGCGTTTTTCTTAAAAGTAACTTATTGAAGAGATATGAATTTTACGCAGGTCATTTGAACTACCCTGTATATATTCGAAAGTTGCTATTAACCCCAGCCAGACGACTTACCCCGTATCCTGTATACATAAAAGTATAATAAAATAAAAGTTCATTTACAATCAATCAACTTTTACGAACAATTTTTCATAATTTTTACAATTTCGGAAACAAGGTACCTACAGGGTCATCTTACGTAGTTCACTCTCGACATTTTATAACTAACGTTGCGATAGAGTGGGTTTTTTTACAGGGACATTTTATTAAGTGTTCTCACCCGGTTGGTGATTTTCCTGCTGACTATAATAAAAAACAAATTTCATATTTCTCAATGATTTTCGACAAGGAAGCCAAATTTAATGTCAACATATATAAAAGTTCACGAATTTAACAGATACGACGTCATCTTGAATTTTTTTAAATAGCAACCCCCATATTATATTGGTTCATAAATGGGGTTTTACGTCAGGGCATCCCTTTGACATCTTTTGATTCTTCGACTACTTTTTAGGTATTTTCGCATAAAAGAACCTATTGCTATCGGCTGTTGCCTTTCTTGAGTATGCCGCGCCGAGTGTGTTATGATTGAAGATATTGGTTTGCATATTCTTGGCGCTTTTTTCCGTTATCTAGGAAGGTGATAGTGCCTCTCAACTATTAGTGCTTCTCTACCTTAGACCGACGGAGAGCCAGTCTTTAGGTAGTTTGTAGGTCGCATTTTGTCTCGCTCTTGTATGTGAGTCAGTAATAACTGGGTTTGTCGGAACGTCCGTACGTCCGTAATAGTTGGTAATAATTTTCAAAAATAACTCATTAATAGTTGGTATGCGAAAGTCCTGTTGGAACACGCGATTCATAGTGTACATCGGGACATCTGCGATAATTTTCAGCGCCCTGTTCTGAATTACCTGGAACTTATTCAGTTCCGCTCTGCTCGTGTTGCAGCACCAAGGTGCACCATCAGTGGCGTAAAAACCGCCCCCGCAGGCCCCGCATTGCGGGGGGGGGGGGGGCGCCCTCAAGTCCCTTGATGAAAATAATAAATCAAATGAAAATCGACGAAACTAATAGTTTCATTATCACAATATTAAAGTTAAAAATAAACAATAATGAATGAGAAATAATGTAATATGAGTCGATATAAAATAAGGGTAATGTACTAAATCATAATTAACAATTTTAATAATTTAATATTATACCCCAATAACAGTATAAGATAAAAGCTTGTTGTCATTATTTTTACAGCAAAAAATTGTTCTTTGTTCTCTACAATACTTTATATCCTTCTATATTAAGCAACGCTTACAAATGACAATATTTTTTACTATAGTGTAAGTGTAAAGGGTTCAGACAGGTGCAAAATAGCAGGGCGCTTTCAAAATTTTGCGGGGGGCGCACATGTCCTTAGTTACGCCACTGTGCATCATAGGTAAGAACCGGCCTAACCAATGCCCTGTAGAGGTTGACCTTTGTCATATTTGCAAGTCTACTCCGCCTGTGAAGCAGGGGGTAGATAGAGTCTAACTGTTGCCATGCAAGCTTCACTCTATTTATTGATTTGAGCCTCCAGTTCAGTCTTTGGCCAAGATAAGTCCCAGGTACTTCACTTCCTGGCATCAGTTTACTTGGACTCTGTTGACTTTGAGCCTTGTTTCAGGCCGACGTACGCGGCTTTTCGAGAAAAATATGGCCTCCGTCTTAGTAGGATTCAGGCGAATCTTCCAAACCGAAAGCCATTTTCCCAGCTCGATTACGTGACGCTGCAACCGGCTGACGACAATGCGCGGTGATTTGGCAGTCGAAGTAATTGCTGTATCGTCAGCGAAAAGATAGAGCTGCGTGAATCTCGCGGAATATCATGAGTATAAATATTATGCAACATCGAAGGACAGGTGAGCCTTGCGGCAGTCCCTCCCTGATGCGTTTTTTTTAAAGAAAGTGCGTTCTCTTCTCAAGAAACGAGGTAGTTCGGAACTCCGAGCCATATCAACTTTAGTAACAGACCGTTATGTCATACCATATCGAAAGCTTTACTTACAATAACCATACGAGTAAATTGCATTTCGCGGTCCGATTTCAAAAACATATAGTTATTGATATTTATTTTCAGTCGTTTCGGAAATACGGGGGTTCCTAAATTGCCTTAATCGATTTTGTCTTTTAAGTATCTCACCTCTTTAATAAATAGACCTTTTATATGTTTTTGAAATCGGATCCCAAATGCAATTCACTTGTGTGGTTATCTATGAGGCTTGCCATTAAAAAAAACTTCAAAATGGCGTCATATCTGTCACTTTTTGGCATCTGTCGTATTTGATTATAGATTAAATAGCTTGGTCACGGGATATTATGTTACTGTAAAAAACCTGAGATTTTCAGCTTAAAAGGTCTATTTATTGAAAAGGTGAAACTCTTAAAAGACAAAATCGATGACGGTAAATTAGGAACCCCGTATTTCCAAAACGGCTGAAAATAAATATCAACAACCATATGCTTTTAAAATCGGATCGCCAAATTCAATTCACTCGTCTGGTTATTTATGAGGGTTGCCATTTAAAATAATCAAAATGGTGTCGTATCTGTCAAATTTGTGAACCTATATATTTTTTGACATTAAATTTGACTTCCTTGTCGAAAATAATTGAGAAACATGTAATTTCTTTTTTATTTTAGTCAGCAGGAAAATCGCCAATCGGGTGAGACACTTAAAAAAATGTCCCTGTACTTCTTTTGTGTTCACAGAGGCTAGGCTTAAGTTTCGTGTGCAAATAATATTTAGATAGAAAATTTTGCTCAGATACAGAATGACTAAACTTTCCCAGAGATTTAATAAAGTAAAATGATTTTTCCTTGTTAAATTTCGTTTATCTTTGGTCACGCTTGTCACGACACTAGAGGGTGCGGTGTACTTAATTATGTGCTTATCGAAAATTGCACTTATGAAGCGACACACGTTATATCAAAATTAGATACTTTTATTACAAGATCGTATCATACCGATATACGATATTCACATAATGGAAATTTGATTTTGCAAAAGCTACGAGGAGGGAGGTGTGACTATGACTTAGACGGGCACGGTATTGCAGATTAAATATTTACTGGGAAGCTTTAAAAACAAAATAATTTTTTCTTGATTTCTAAAATTGGTTAATACAATTAATATAATGATATGCGAATATTTAAGGGTGTGAATCTACATGAAAAATTAGTGATAGTATGCTTTTTAAACTATGGTCCAAAAATGTTCCGTTACGAAAATACGGGGGGGGGGGGGGGGGAGTGTTAAGGTTTTAGGAGAAAAATGGAAATTAATTAATATTTTCAACACTATACTTGAGATATTTTAGTGATATTTAGTACGTAGCGACAGTTAATGAAGGTACGCATTTTTCAAGACAAAAATAATTTTCAGCTTTAACCGTGGCATGCCTACGGGCACTGACTTCAATATTCTTGAGAAAAAAATTGTACACCAATGGATTTTGTCCCAAATAAAAAATATTTTTCAATTCACCGTTCAATTTGAAAAACAGGAGCTCTTCTGAGTTGTTTTCCTGCGGTGCACCGTTTTTGTGTAAAAAAACTTGCAAAATTAATATTATTTGATAGGAAAAATTAAACACATTACGGGTTGGCATCTGTGTGTAATGAACAACTACTAACATACAACATAAACATAACATTACAAGGAGCATCGAGCGATTACTACAAAAATTGTTAAACGTTACCCCCTTTACTTAATGTGCATCCTTCCGCCCTCCTGCTCATGGAATTGCGCTCTGGTTAAAATATACCCGGAGTATTTCTTATTCTATTATATGCTGCAACTATTCTTTCTATTAATTCTTCTACAGTGTTAATTAGAGTTGGGTACAGGGTGTCCAGTATTCGATGGTTTTTCGGGGTATCTCCGTTATTAGTAAAGATAGAAGGATACGGTTTTCGCAGCACTGTTCTACTCTTTTATGAAACAAGAGATGCCGCAATCAGAATATTTCCAGTCCTCCTTGTTTTTGATATACGGGATGTTTTTGAAAATTATACATTTTGGGACACCCCCCATATTTAGGCTACCCTGTAGCTTATCAAAGAGAAAACAAATGTTCTTTTTCTAGTTTTCCACGTAGAATTCAGTAACGTACTCAGATTTTTTCTACGTTCAATAGTTTCCGAGAAAAATAACAAACTTGCTTTTTTGTAAATAGGTCACCCTACATATTTTTTAATAATATAATTTAGTCTATAACAAGCTTCTCAGCAATATACAGGGTGTGTCAACAAGGTGTTCGCCTTTGATAGCGCCTAAACTGCAAGAGATATAAGAAAAAGTTTTATATAAGAGTTATAGGGTTTGCAATGGAGCATAACGTAAAAATATTTTGCGTTATACAGGATGGCTCAAAAAATTGGTATTACATAAGAATCACCCTATGTATTTTTTCTCTTTCTCATTCTGCTAGAAAGAATCTCTACAGTCATATTTACTTTTTTGAATTTGATTGCGACGTTGTCAAGTAAATAATTATTTCATGGTATTATATGATTTTTATTTGACTTATTAAAAATATCATAGTTGCCTATGGAATCAATAGAATAACAAAATTTTTACCATAAGTACCTTAAAGTACTTAGTACGTAACCATATCACTATTTGTTCTATTTTTTTGTTGACTGCAATTTCGCTAATTTAAATATGCATTATAATTTTTTTAAATGGAACACCCTGTATTTTTTCAACTGATAAGGTGTATTTTTCAAATGCCTTTATTTTTTCTTAAATGTGTCATATACCTAAATCTTCTAGTTTTTGAAATATTGTATATTTTATGAAAAGCTACACGAATTATTATTAATTTATTTTTGCATTATATGGTAAATATTGTTTAAATTTTCTCCTTTATCACTATTTTTGATCTTGGTGTATTTTGACCATGAACTTTTCACATGCAGAACTTATTGACATGACTTATGCTTTGGGAGCAGGTGCAAGAAATTCATTTTTAGCTTCGAGGAATTATCGATTATGAAACACATGAACGAGTCAAGCCAGCGACTAACGATGACAATAAATGATTGACAGCTTTAAGTGTAGTTGAAGATCCTCACAAGAGTACTCGACAGCTAGGCAATGAACTGCCGTTTAGTGCATCATCAGTGTCAAGAATGCTTCGTAGTGAACATTTTCATCCATATCATATTCAGTTATTGCAAGAATTAGAGCCGCAAGATTATGAAAATAGAGTAATATTTTGCCAGTGGGCTGAAGGTATGATACAACAACAACCTCGTTTTTTTGAATATGTTATGCTTAGTGATGAGGCTACATTTCATAGAGACGGATGTGTGAACAAACATAACTTCCATTACTATGATACTAGCAACCCCTTTTTTACACGAGAAACTAATTTTCAACATCGGTGGTCGCTTAATGTCTGGCCTGGTATAATAGGAAATAATATCGTTGGTCCACGTTTCTTTCATGGAAACCTTACTGGTCAGGTGTACCTTGATTTTTTGAAGAATCATTTAGAAGTGCTATTAAAGGGGTTACCAGAACATACTCGGGAAAGAATGTGGTTTCAGCAGGATGGAGCGCCAGCTTATTACAGTCTACTAGTGAGACATTTTTTAAACCGACGTTTCCATGACCGTTGGATTGGTAGGGGAGGCCCAGTATCTTGGCCAGCAAGGTCTCCCGACCTTACCAAGCTAGATTTTTTCTTATGGGGATATGTAAAGGAAATAGTATATAAGACGGCTCCTTTTACAAGAGAAAATATGCAAAATCGAATTCGAGAGGTGTTCCAAAGATCACTGCAAATAACTTAAGAAATGTAAACGACTCATTTGCGAAAAGAATTCGTTCATGTAATTTGAACTTTGGAGGACACATCGAAAAAAATTTGTAACAAGACGGTTTTTCTTTAATTATTATCTCTAATACTTCTTTTTAGTTTGGTTTATTTATAGTATAAATCAGTGGCGGCTCTACCATAAGGTCATTTGGGCAATGACCTCCCACGCCAAGTCACCAACCACCTAACATATTAATATTTAACTTTAAAATTAAAATTGATTCAATCAACCAAACTTTACTGCTCGGATTCTATTACCTCTAAAATATCCCTCGTATTTATTAATGCAATGCACACGCAGCAAAACAAACTAGACGTAACGCTACTTGTTATGCGTCCCCGCAAAAATTTCAGGTCAAAATCGAGCTTGCCCACGAAAAATAGCGTCACCCAACAAAGCCTGTGGGGGTAAAGAGAGGAATAAATAGCATGTTATCACTCTCGCACTTGTATTAAATTAAAAGAAAAAGAGGTTTTGTCGGCTGTCAGCCGTTTCTTTTTTTGATTGAGCTTAGACGCACGTTGCAATTTTTAGAATGAATGGGAAGAAGACAGAAGACCGTTGATTTCTGCAGTCGGCAGTCTGTAGTTCTTTATAGGGATGTTGATTCTGATATCGAAAAAATATTATATCGTTACAGATTTCTCGTCATGCGTCACTGCGCTACCACTGCGCGAGCGGTGCCGTTGACGAACATACATTCATCGTTAAAAATATATCGCTATATACAGGGTCTCCCAAACTCGATGGCACATTAGAGGTATCTCGAGAACTAATAGAAATATATATTTTTGAAATTTTGAGAATGCATATAAGGCATAAAATTCTAGCCTTTAAAAATAGTTTTAAAAATGCGGCGTTGCCAGTTGTACCCCTCTAACCTGTATAGTTACTTTTTTCTATTGATACTCTAATATATCGGAATAAAAATTAAAAAATTTAAAAACATGTCCAAAGAAAAATATCATCTATTTGATATTATTGATATTACGATACATGCCTATATATATATCCTGTCTCTGTCGTTCTGACAAAAACCTAACCTATAATATAATGATCCTGATTGTTTTTGTTAATTTCTTGAGGATTGGTGTTGTGTTTTTTACTTTTCCTAATTGAAAAGCAGTTAAATTACCATCATTGAAAAAAGGGCGTGGCACCCAAAAATTTTTCGCCTGCGGCGCTATTTTTTTTAAATGACCTCCCACTTCAAATGGCCACGAGCCGCCACTGATATAAATGTGTAAGATTCGTTTTAATTATAATACATTTAATGTTACTACTTAAAAGAACAGATGATATTTTTTCGTTGACCATAAACCTATGCATTTTTTCGTTTCTAAAATTCTCTAAAGAGGACTCTTAAAAATATGTATCAGTTTTGATGTTTACGCCCATTTTAATTATTTTGCCCGTGGCATTCTGGATTAAAATAATAAAATTACTAATTTTCGTGTAGCTTTTCATAAAATATACAATATTTCAAAAACTACAAGATTAAGGTAGATGACATATTTAACAAAAAATAAAGGCATTTAAAAAATACACCTTATCAGTTAAAAAAATACAGGGTGTTTCATTTAAAAGAATTGACATAATGTATATTTAAATTAGCGAAATTTGCCAAGTCAACACGAACACCCCGTATAATAAATAGAACAAATAGTGCTATGGTTACGTACCAAGTACTTTAAGGTACTTATGGTAAAAACTTTGTTTAATTCTATTGATTCTATAAGCAACTATGATTTTTTTAATAAGTCAAATAAAAATCATAAAATACCAGGAAATAATTATTTACTTGACAACGCCGCAATCAAATTCAAAAAAAGTAAATATGACTGTAGAGATTATTTCTAGCGGAATCAGAAAGAAAAAAATATATAGGATGTTTCATTTAAAAAAAAATTATTTTTATGTAGTACCAATATTTTGAGCCATCCTGTATAACGCAAAATATTTTTACGTTATGCTCCATTACAAACCCTATAACTCTCATATAAAACTTTTTCTTATATCTCTTGCAGTTTAGGCGCTATCGAAGGCGAACACCTTGTTGACACACCCTGTATAATACCTTATTTTTATTTTTAACATTAAGCACGAAATTTACGTTTTATTAAATAGTATACATTTTTTGTTAGTAGGCCATGACGGGTATGTAAAGAAACTATTACTGGTATGATAGTTACTGCAGAAGAAATATGTTTTGGACTCCTTAATCTAATTAGCAGTTTTTCAGTAAAAATAATAACAATGCATAAATCGAGTTGTGATTTACTACGTAAAACATTAGAAACAAAAGCTGAAAATGTCTAGAACTTTGTCATAAATATTGCTCAAATTGTTCTCCATTACGCCTTAGACATGTTTCACACATAGTTCTTATCCGCCTTAATGAAATTAAAATAATAAACGGCCGCGTTTGTAACTCCCTAAATGCTCTTTCAGTGACATTTCTTAAATCTGCAAAGATTTGGTATTGAATAGAATAAATTTAATTTTCAAGGTATCCCCACAAGAAGAAATCCAAAACCGACAAGTGGGGTGACCTTGGTGACCATCTTACAGGTCCATCCAGTGGCCTGAAAAAATATTGTTTAAGTAGGCCCTGATAATTAGCGCATTGTGAGCAGGTGCTCCATCTTGTTGCAGATGCAAGTTATTGAGACCCGCTAAGGGACGTCTTCTATTATTTCCGGCACAACGTTTTCCAGAATTTCCAAATACTTATTTGCATTTAGGCCGCCTTCAAATATATTATAAATTATTTTGCTTCCTAGAATAAAACATGAAACGTTAAAGCCAAACCTGCCTTGCCGATCGAGTGGAAATATTACATGCTGATTCTCCTGAGACGAAAACCTCGAGTTGTGCCGATTAAATATACCAGCACTGGTAAAATGACTCTCATCGGACCACGTAACAGTTCTTTCAAAATTATTTGTTGATATTTTGTAAATACCAATTACATAACTCTATATGGCGCTGTGCATTACCAGGATTTAAGTTTTGTACTAGGTGGAATTTATATTGCTTAAAATTGTGTTTTTGAGGATTGTTTAAACTTTTGATTTAACTACTCCGACCGAACCTTCTCTGCAAGAACTAGTTGAATTTGTTTGAATTGAAGCTAAAACATTTATTTTATCAGTCTCACGGTTTTCCTTGGTGACCATTCTTGAGGTCCACCGCGGCCAATCCAGCGATATGGATAAACAGTTTGTAAATAATTGCGAACCACTACACTGAAACGTGCTGGTGCACTATCGTGCAAGTACCACATATAGATTCCTATTGCTATCGGAACATCCCCAAGCAGCAAAGCCAGTTGTTCTTGAAGGAAATGAAGGTAAGATTGTCCGTCAAGTCGTCTCGGCAAGAAGAATGGACCAACACAAAGTGGTTACCAGTGATTCCTGTCCATACGTCAACCGAAAATTGGTGTTAGAAATGGGTTTCGGTAACGGCATAGGAATTTGCCTCCGCTCACAAATTCTGAATGGGATCTCTTGAAAAATTAGCTTCGTCCGTGAACAGAATGTGTGTTCGAAATTGCGGATTTTGTGCAATATTATGAAGATACCACTGACAGAAGGTAACACGTCTTGGAAAATCTCTGGGAAGTAATGCTTGTACTCCTAAAATATGATACGGATATAATAAAAAAAATTCATTACAATTCTCCAAACAATTTGATGACAAATCTTCAAGTTTCTAGCAATCTTCCTCGTACTCGTTTTAGGATGTTCTTCGACTTTGTGCAGCACCGCTTCCTCAATTTTAGGTGTTCTCACACTTAGAGGTCTACCTTCAGATGTACCTCTTTGGATACTACCAGCTTTAACAAGACGACGATGAATATTAGAAAAGGTTCGACTATCTGGCCAAACACGATTGGGATATCTCAGAAGATAAATACGTCTGGCTTGTTCTCCATTACCGACGCGTAATGCATTTCCGCCATTTATACATTTGAATAATTCGCCATTTTTAACAGGATGGTAAAAATAAAATGAAATAAATGATTCACAATGCACAGACTTGAACGACAGAGGCTTACTAGAAAATGTCAGATATAAAAAGCAAGTGACATATTCCATGGAAACTAGATTTAATGCAAAATTGTATTCTTCAATAATTAGATTAATTTTCTCGGACAATACAACGGTATTTATTTTTTTACTCAAGAACGGTGCATCGCAGGAAAACAAGTCAGGAGAGCTCATATGTTTCAAGTTGAACGGCGAATTTAAAAATATTTTTTATTTAGGAAAAAACCATTGGCGTACCATTCTTTTTCCTCAAAAATATCGAAGTCAGCGCCCGTAGATTGAAAAATATGCACCTTTATTAACTGTCGCTACGTTCTAAACATCACTGAAATATCTCAAGTAGTTTCGAAAATATTAACTAAATTTCATATTTCTCCCAAAAATTTAACACCCCGTATTTTCGTAACGGAACATTTTTGGACCATAGTTTATAAACCAAACTATCATTAATTTTTCATGTAGATTAACACCCTTAAATATTCGCAAAACATTAAGCAATACCCTATATAATACAGGGTTTGGCAAATGTTCTGGAACGACTTAATTACAGCAGAACAACAAGTAAAATCAAATCCGGATTTATGAGAAAGGACTAAAATTTTACTGTTTGCTTGTGCATTCCATAATATTTATGTCAGTAACGTTTTCAACTGCCAAGTGGTGACGTTACTTTTAATTTTTTTTAAATGAATCACCCTGCATATTATTAGTTAATCCTAATTATCAGTAAATTTAAAACATTTTTCCTATATCATACCATAATAAAATATGTCTAAATTCAACTGTTTCGGAAATATGGAAAAATGAATGTAGAAACCCTATAATATATTTTATTTTAAAAAATAAGTAACAATATTTAAATAAACGATGGTATAAAATAAAAGTCATTTAATTAAATATTCCAAATGTCGTCCTTCGGCACACGACAGTGTCCAAGCCTCGATGGAAACTGGGAAAGCACGCTTTGCAAATGTCGACGAGATAGATGCAAATAATGTAAAATTCTGTTTTCAAGATCCTCCAAGGAGTTAGCTTTTGTGCGGTATACGCGTACGGTATATATAAATCCAAAGGTGTTAGATCTGGAAATATAGAAGATCAATCAATTGACATTCTCCTACCTATCCTTCTTCCAGGAAACGTTTAATCCAATTACTTTCGGAAATGTATACCACAATGCGGTGGCGCCCCATTTTGCTGAAAGCAAATGGTATTCCCTAATATTTTATTGTTATCTTAATCATAATACAAAATAATTAAATTTGGTATCATTCATCACTTCAGTGAAAAGAATACAATATTTCCAACACTCTACCACTAATTTTACATCATGATGGTAAGCTTAGATTTAATTATGTATTTTCTCTCATACCCAATTTTCTATTGTTAACCAATCAATTTTGTGGTCTTATATCGGATGTTTCTCAAAAGTGGCTCACCCTTTTTTGTTCTTATAGATATTAAAATGAAATTTTGAGACTATACACACTGTCCACGGATAGGGTTTACAATAGCACAAATGGATGAAAAATTTTATTTTTCGGGAAAAAGCCATTCTTGATAAAAAGTTTTGCTTGTAAAAAAAATGCAATTCACGAAGAGAAAATTTTGATTTTTTATACAGGGTTCGAAAAAACTTCAAAAACATGATTTTTCTCCAAGAGTAAACTACCTATATTTTTCATTTTTGACCAAAATGCCAATTAGAAAACTTTGTAATAATAATAACGTTTATAATTTAAATCCGAGATTTAAAATAAATCTTTGATTTTTTTAGTTTTTTCAATTTTTAGAGGTAAATGATATTTTTTTTGGATTGCATTAGCGGTCGAAATACATACATTATTAATGACTTTATATCTTACAGAGGGGCATCAAGAATTTCAAAAACTGGTTGTGGTTTTTCCACCTGTAAACGAATGTGGTCAAAACTTCTTCGATGGAAATTGTTTGAACAACTTTAACAATTCGCTGTTTTAGGAGCTGTACGTCGTTCTCAATTGGACGGGAGTACACTAATTGTTTGAGGCGCCCCCAAAGATAGGCATCTGAAATAGTTAAATCGGGACTCCTTGGGGGCCACAGAACCAGACCATTCCGACCAATCCATCTGTGGCCAAATGTATTATTAAGCCATTCCCTCACTTCAATTGCGAAATGCGCAGGGCATCCATCTTGTTGAAAGTAGATTTCGTTCCTAAATTGGAGAGGCAATTTTTCTAGGTTGTCAGAAAAGAATGTTTCCAACATTTCAAGGTTACTCCTACGGTTACACGTTTTTTCAAAAAAGTATGGGCCAATAATGCCATAATGTGAAATCGCACACCAGACATTTACCTTTTTGTAATATTGTCTTCTAGCAGGAATTCTAAAACGGGGATTATTTTTGCTCCAGTATCTAATATGCGCAGAAGACACTTTCCCGTTTGTTGAAAATGTCGATTCATCGGAGAACATGATAAATTGATGAAAATTACTGTTTCCACTTACAATTTTGTCTCCGACCCAAAGACAAAAATCCAAACGTTCGGCTTCGTCTCCTTCTTCCAACGTTTGATTAAAAGTTGGCTTAAATGGGAATATTTTGTTTGCCTTTAAAATATTCCGAAGGTGAGATTATTAAGTTCTTGAGCTCGGTTTCTTAATGAAAGGGTAGGATTGTCAGCAACAGACGGCAATACGATTAGGGAAGCTGCGTCATTCTGATCATAGTTTTTTTTTTTTTTTTTTAATTGGAAACTGAACTAGTTCGCTGAAATTTTCTTAATAATTTATGAAGTCCCATTTTTGAGACGTAAACGTTAGGATATCTTTGATTAAATTTCTCTAGTTGTTAGTACATTCGCCCGCACCGTAACATTAAACTAAATAAACCCTTTGTTCTAAGGTCAACATTTTCAAAACACATCAAATTCTATTTGACAACTTCAAATTTGCCCCATACGTAAAGAAAAGTAATAAAAAGGTAAAAAAAGTCCTTGTTTTTACAAAAGATGGTAGGAATGCATTTAAAATTTTAAAATAAGATACACACCACCCATTATGAAAATAGAGTTTAATAAAATTTTATATTAATATTTTTATTGAGCAGCAAAATTTTCATTTACCTCTAAAAATTGAAAAACTAAAAAAATCGAAGATTTATTTTAAATCCCGGATTTAAATTACAAACGTTATTCAAAATAAATTTTCTAATTGGCATTTCGGTCAAAAATGAAAAATAAAGGTAGTTTACTTTTGGAGAAAAATCATGTTTTTGAGGTTTTTTCGAACCCTGTATAAAAAATCAAAATTTTCTCTTCGTGAATTGCATTTTTTTTACAAGCAAAACTTTTTATCAAGAATGACTTTTTCCCGAAAAATGAAATTTTTCATCCATTTGTGCTATTGTAAACCCCATCCGTGGACAATCTGTATATAAATCATGAATCTGCATTTATATGCATCATTTTCGACTTTTTAGCACTTCGGTTTGACCGGAAGTGACCTCGACCTCGGTACTTTAGATGGGATACCCTGTATATTTTTACTTATTTCAATTAAGTATGATATTCTGATGAAAATGACACCTCACTTGTCATTCTTTGAAGTGTAATAACATATGTATTCGTATGAGTGCCATGAATTCACTAAATCAAACCGGAAGTACTAAAAAGTCAAAAATCATGCCAATACTGCAGAGTTACGCCTTATACATAATGCCTAAATTTCATTTTAATATTTATAAAAACAAAAGGTATAGGGATAAGCCACCTTTGGGAAACACCCGGTATATACCAACAAAACCTTACAATTATTCTTATTCTTATTTTCAGCAACTTACGCTAAGGTATTCTCATTTCACTCTCAATTTTAATTAAATAATAAACAACAAGTTATTATATAAAAAGAGAAAAAAAGGAATAATTACCTAAACTAAAACTAATTCTATATCAATTGAAAAAACACAAATTCTATGATAACCTTATAATTCTCTGCATGACGTAGACGTTTTTCTCTTGTCCTTGACCAACGTTCGACACTGTCAGGTTCCTCGAGGCTTTACACCCATTACTATTTCACCTATTTGTGATACAAAATTGCCTAAACATTTTATAACATTAGACAAACAAATAAAAATTTTTAGAAAAAATGCAGAGATATCAAATAAATCAATGTTTAATGTATTTTAAACAATGTAAAATATCCACCTTCAGACCCCTTTCTTTAATGCCACCCTCTTTTGATACTGTCTTTTTAGATTCATGCTTATCAATATGTATAAACTTCACTAGCTCTCATTTAAATTGTTCCCATGTGTTATTGCTTACTTCCTGAACTATAAATATAGGTGATGTTGAAGATGACCTTCACTAAGGTCGAAACATGTCCTATGATCGTTTAATGTAATGTAGAGATCGTTTCCCCCGACCTTTTTTTTTTAAATTAAAGATATTGGTGATTTAGTAGACTTTTATTTCTACCATTTGATTAAAAAAGTTGATTGCTTCTTGAAAAGGTCTATCCCTATATCTTATCATCATAAGCAGAGTAACGCGTTCTTGTTCATTTAACTGAACCATAGTTTCATTAGTTATAATACTAGTATACTCGATAAATAAATACTCAACTAAAACTAAAAAAAAAACACTAAAACCAACATCACTAACTAGAAACTAATATCAAGTAGAAATCTGCCAGAATGACAACAAAATATACGTGCCTACTTAGGAGTCATGGAAACTAAATTGGCATAATAAAAGAAAAATGTTACTTGACTATTAAATATAAGGTTTTGTGGGGTTTATTCATTTTTCCATATTTGTTGAAACAGACATAGACATATGGTATGCCAAAGATAAATGTTGACAATTGAAAATATATAGAAATACAACTAAAAATGTATAAGGTTTCCATTAAAAAAAAATTAAAATAACGCCACTTCTTGACAGTTGAGGACGTTACTGACATATAGAATTCACAGTCAAATAGTAAAATTTTAGTCTTATAGTTTGTCGAGAACCCGGATCTGATATAACTTTTCGTTCTCCTGTAATTAAGCCGTTCCAGAACATTTACCCATCTCTGTAAATTTCTATCTATACCTTTTCAATTTTATATTTTTTTTAATATAGGTGCACATTACTGCACATACACACTAACATTCCATGCACACACAAGATTCTAAAGGTTCAAAAAGCAAAATTTAAATGTGTAAAAGTTTTGTATAATGTGCATAAATAATACTAACCTTGATAAGAGCTTAATCCTGCTGTATTCTTCCGGTCTCCTGTATATTCTAAATTTATAATTATTGCTATTGTTTGTGTTTTTCATTGCTAGTTCTAACTGCGTGTGACTTTTCAATCGATATTATAATGCCGTGTGGTGGTTCTAGAGAGCGAAGGGGCGATTATGTTTAAATGAGCCATTCTCAATGTCTGAGCACCATCCCACTTGGAGCAACTACTGTTTTTAAAACGTTACAATAGGAACAGAAAGTCATTTTGTGACAAAAAAAAATATGTATCAAGTGATTGTGGAGGCACGTAACCCCCTGGTGTAGTGTTGTCTAAAAGGAAAATAATCATATTTAAGAATTCATTTAAATTGTAATTACATTGAATTATTTTTAATGATTATAGGGGTGTCGTATAATTGGGCCAAGAGGAGCAGGTAGTTTGAAATTGATAATATAGTTAGGCCTAACTCTTTCGACCGGGGGATTATAGATCTCGCGGAATGTCTACCTACTACCTACCCTTGAGGTCATCAAATATGACAATTATTTCTTTTTTTTATGATAAGGCACAGCACTACAGGATAAATCCTTTATGGCGCTCTAGGAGCGGTGCGTGTGCGCAGGAAACGATTCACGTTGGTCTTGAATCTTTGGAGATTATACTCGTTGGGGAACACGATCTCAGGGAGGTCGTTCCAGAGTGATGACGTTCTCCAGATGAAAGAATTTTGAAACAGTGTCGTTCGAGGGACACTAAGCTGAACCACGTACTGGTGGGCTGCAGTAGCTCGTCGTATATTTCTGGGTGGTATCAAGCGGGCAACCTCAGTTGAACACTTGCCATGAAAATATTTGTAAAATAGGCTCAAGTCGCCAACCTGCCTTCGATGTTCAAGGCTTTCCAGGTTGTTTGTCAGACTATGGTCACCGATCAAGCGAATGGCTCTTCCATGAATGGAATCTAGCAATCTCAGGGTATGTTTAGGAGCAGAGCCCCAAATATGCGAACAGTACTCCAGTAATGGTCGAATTTGGGCTTTATAGAGCATCAAAAGTTGTTGGGGTGTATAGAGGTTCTTTGTTAGGAAAAGTACTCCAAGCTTCTGCGAGGCTGCCTTAGCAATGGCCACAACGTGACTATGCCAAGACATATGACTATCCAAATTAACGCCCAATAAATGAATTGATGAAGCCAAGGGACTTGAGTGTCCCGCCATAACTATATCCGGTTCTTCAACATTAACTTTTTTAGAAAAAACTGCCGCCTGGGTCTTTTTAGCGTTAAATTCTACTTGGTTACTGTCACCCCAAGACAGAATTTCTTCCAGGTCTTTGTTAAGATGTGAGACCTCTTGATGCCTATAGAGATGTGCATTAGCAGCCGATGTCCGAGCATCCAAAGTAAAAGATGAAACAAGTGTGCTGTCATCAGCGAAGCTATATAGGATAGGACCGCAATCCCAGTATAGATATGATATTTCTTGTAATATAAAATACTGAATTGTCTAAAAATATTTAGTTATAGACTCACAACTGTAGTGTAGTAAAATGATTAGTGAAAAGGGCAAGGTTTTGCTCTCTGTAAATTTTGCGCGGCGAATACTTTAAATGACGGTTAGGTCCGATAGCGATGTACGAATAAAAGTTCAAAGTGCCCAGCAAAACTTTATACTGTAGTTGGTAAAGATAATGTTGTTTTAAATTCAAGTTTGAATCACAATCACACAGAAGACGAACATCTCGAACGGCAGATTATCAGCAACGGAGCCAATAGAAAAGCAATGAGTGACTTACATGAAAAGCCTGCTAAAGTTATTCATAAAGAATTACCAGAGGTAGATGCGGCTTTCAATATAATCACCTCACATGATATTAACTTAATAAGGCATAATATCTACATGACTAAGAGAAAGCAATTGCCACCTTTACCAAAAAGCTAGGCCGAGTTTTTGCATCTTTAGAGGAACTTGCTCCAAAGACCAGCCAAGAAAAAACTTTTCTCTTAGTGAATAACAAAGAAAAGAACATTGTAATATTCTCATGCTGTAGAAATCTTCATTTTCTATGTTCATTGGAAACAGTTTATATGAATGGCACGATTAACTTTTGTCCAAAATTTTTCAAACAATTTTTACAATTCACGGTGTAAAAAATGGCCACTACATACCGTTAGTGTATTGTTTATTAGCTAACAAATGTCAGATTACATATGAAACATTGTTTACCATGACTATATCTAAATGTAAACAATATAATGTTCATTTTGATCCGAAAACTGTTGTTGTAGGCTTTAAATTAGCGATACATAATGCTGTTATTAAAACCTGGAGTCAGGTCGATATTATTGGTTGTAAGTTTCATTTGGCCCAAGCTTAGTACAGAAAAATTCAAAATGTTGGATTAGCGGAACAATATAAACAAAATAAAAATTTTTCAAATATTTTTTTGGACTTCACTTTCTAAATCCTGAAGATGTTGGTGATTGCTTTACCTTTGATCTCGCTTGTGATGTGCCCGATAGTAATAAATTACAAACATTTTCCGATTATTTAATAGAATATTATATTGCTGAAGATTCAGTTTTCCCGCCACATATATGGGCTTGATTTAACAGTTCTTTATCTAGAAAAACTAATGCTTGCGAATCGTTCCACTCAAGATTTAATAAAAGGGTTTACTATTCCCATCCAAAAATTTTCGTGTTTTTAAATGTATTACTACATTTTCAAAGTGAAGTATATATTATACAGATAAATAGTTCAAATAAATGTGTTAAAGAGACCGGGCATCAAAAAGAAACAAGATTTTATTTCAGCAAAAATAGAAGAGTTTAAATATGGTAATATAGACAGACTTACTTTTGTCAAGACTGTTTGTTATAATATGCTCCTTTATAACTAATGTTTACTTATTAATGTTAGTAAAACTAAAACTGAATGTTACTTTTTCTTTTGCAAATTAAATCTGCTGTGTCAGCCGTGATCGTGACAAACCATCGGATTCGTTTCCTTTTCCGGATGAGCCCACACACTTCGTGATAAAACTGGCGGTTTTGTAGACTGGTCACGATGAACATTTCACAATTTTGGCAGTGCGCTTATAAGTAAAAATAAGAAGAGAAAAAGGCGTTCGGTTTGGAGTAAGGAATGGTTTCTATAAAGAAAAACCGAACCCTAAAATGTTCAATTTAATTAACACCGAAGAGAGACAAGGGAAGTACTAAGTATTTTATTTTTAGATTAAAAAGAAAAAAATCAAAATCCGTAGTGCGAACTGTTTCCGGCTCTCCAAAAGCATGATATTTTCAAGGAGCATAATATACCTCAGTCAACTACAACTTGATTTATTTTATTTGGTAAAAAAAACTACCTATTCACTTGACTCGAGTCACCCACATCTCTCAAATGCGCGAGGATTTTCGTGTCTAAAGCGCGTTAAAACGTATTTGTGCGTAATACAACTAACCAGGAACCACTGTCAAGTTTGTCACAATACTTTTTTAGTAAGGACTTAGAAAACAAAATTGTAAAAAAATCTGCATTAAACATCTAAATTTTCAACCGTTCACCATTTTGTCGCAATACTGAATTATTGTCACACATTTCAAAAACTCCAAATTTTTGTTTGTCAGATTGTTAGTCTGGAAAAAAAATCTGTCATGACAAACTTCACTTTTATTTTATTAGTAGTTATGTTATCTTAAGAAATAAAATTAATATACCGAATCGGGCGCGGAACCATGGGGCGGAAAATTGTGGGGAGTGGGAAAGGTGATAGGTACTACATAATATTATTATCATGAATAAAGAATATGTGCTTTACATTTTTTCAAACCTCTACCTTTAGAAATGGAAAAAGAAATGGACGTGAAATAATTTATCATATATTCTGTTCAATGCAAATATTAGAAAAGTAGAGAAAAGCGAAATTTGGGCGTGGTCAACCAAAAATTTTGCCTGCAGCGCTATTTTTCTGTCTCTTCGGCACTTCTACCGACCCACGAGTCGCCACTGCATTGTGTTATATGATTTGCAACAGCGGTTTAACGACGAATTTGAATGGTAATTAGTAATTAGTGGTACTTGGTTAAATATGGAAGAAATATTTATTTCGAGTATTATGTGAAGGAATGTTTATACAAATAAGGTTAGTAATTGACGTTAAGTCAATAATGTTATTTAAGATCCTGAACGCAAATTTTATATCGTTCATTTGTCTTCTATCCTCAAGTGACAGTAGATTGATTTAATTAAGGTAGAATTGTGAATTAGAAGCGTGTAAAATTTGTTGTTTATATATTTTGAAAGCTTTAGTTGGGCTCTTTCAATTTTGTTATATACAGGGTGAGTCGGGAGGAATGGGCCTAACTCACTTACCTACACCCTTAATCTATGCATCAAAATAATAAGAAAAAACTCAAATGTTGTTATTTAATTTGTTTTCAAGTTATAAGGCAAAAAAAAATATTGCATTAATTTAGCTTACCTGTAATAAATATTGTTATTGTTTGCTTTTAAATGTTGTGCTGTCACTATCCTATTAGTGTCAGTATAAAATGTTACATTGATTCACCGTTAACTTTCGGATTTGTATCATTTTAATTTTATAAAATGCCACACATTTATTTACATCTCGAATACGCCAATATGTTTTTTATTTATGGTTTGTGTAATGGGAATGCTACAGAGGCTGCTGAAGAATAACGTGAACGATTTTCACATGAAAGAACACCAAACAGAAAGGCCTTTATCAGAATTTTCAACAAACTCTGCGAGACCGGAACGCTTCCAAGTGCTAATGTAACATCCGAACGAGCCATTCAACAGGATTTAGAAGAAATAAAAAATGTTCTAGCTTTAGAAGAAGAAGATGCAACGACAAGCTCACGAAGAATTGGAATTCAGTTGGGGATTCCCCAAAAAAGAGTGGTCAATACGCTTCATGAGCAAGGCTTACACCCGTATCATGTACAGCGTGTACAGAATCTTTAACCTGGAGACTACGCCAAGCGTATGCAATTTTGTGAGTGGATAATTAATAATCGTCATCTTTTACCGCACATACTTTTTACTGACAAAGCAATATGGTCGGACGAAAATCCTCACGCAATAGTCGTGTAATTAGTAATTTTCAACACAGGTTTTCAGTAAACGTGTGATGCGGCATGATCGATAATAATTTAATCGGCCCTTTTCTTTTGGAAAATCGCCTTACAGGGAATCACTACTTAAGTTCTTTACAAAAGGAATTGCAAGGACTACTGGAGGAGATTCCTTTAAACATCACAATTGAAATGTATTATTAACACGACGGAGCGCCTGCCCATTTCGATCGTCGGGTCAAGCAATATTTAGACCAAAGGTTTCCAGGGGTTTGGATTGGTCGCGGTGATCTTATTAGTTGGCCTCCTAGATCGCCAGACCTCAGGCCGTTGGAGTACAATTTATGTGATTGGTTAAAAACTGAGGTTTACAAAGTAAAAGTAGATACTAGAAATGCATTAATTAGACGCATTAGAAATGCTGTACACAATATTAAAGAAAGGCACGAATCAATTAAAAGATCCACGAGCGCCCTTCGTAAACGAAGCAGGAAATGTTTGGAAGTCAATGGCGGTATTTTTGAAAATTTACTAAAGCAATGATTTATTTAAAACAATGTTAATGTTGGATATTTTGGTTTAACAATATTATTATTTTATTTAACGCTGTCACTTGAAAACAAACGAATATTGGATAACAACATTTGAGTTTTTCCTTATTATTTTGATGCATAGATTACACCCCTAGAGTTAGGCCCATTCCTCCCGACTCACCCTGTATGTATCGTAGTGGTGACTCCAGATGACCGATCCAAAACAAAGACATATATAATGTGCGTAAAGTTTTGATTCGTTTAAACCCCTTACATGTCCTATTGATAAAACCAAGAGATTTTCTAGCTTTTGTGGTAATATACTCTATATGATGATCAAATAACATCTTGCAGTCAAGAAATATTCCTATGTCTTTTATAATAGAGACTTTTTCCAAAGGTATGTCGTTAATAGTATAATTTGACAATATTTTATAACGGTTTCTTGAAAATGTGATGGTGTGACATTTTTTTAAAATTGAGATAGAGGCAGTTACATTAACGATAAACAAGAAGATTATTAAGGTCATATTGAGTGAGCAATGTATCTGATAGATCTGCAATTCTATGGAAAATTTTTAGTCATCTGCATACATTAGAAAATTTGAAAATTTAAAACAATTTGTAATGTCATTGATGTATATTTTCAATAAAAGGGGTCCCAAGTGAGACCTTTGAGGCACCTCTAAGCTTATTTGACTAAAAATGGAAACAAACACACCAATTTTAACTGCTTGGGTTCTGTTGCTGATATATGAAGACAGCCATCTAAGTAGACTCCCATGCACACCGACTTCAGCAAGTTTAAGTTTTAATATTGTATGATCAATTTTATCAAATGCCTTGCTAAAGTCGGTATAAATCGAGTCCACCTGATAACATTTATGCATGTTGTGTATTTAGTATTGTGAATAGGTAAAAAGATTCGTTTCAACTGTTCTGGGTTGGTAAAATTTTGCAGTCTATATAAAGGTAGTCATCAACTACGGGCACAGCAGTATACTAAGGACACAACCAGTCCAAAATTTGCAAGAGCCGACTGATTATATCGTCCCAATAACAAACTTCGGAGAGGGATTTTCTGTGCTCATTTCGAGTAGGGAAGAGTGGGAGGGCAATCAGTTAACATTGGAGACGGATCACTCGAGTTTTACAGACGGTTTAAAAATGGACGTCGGAGTGGAAGCTGGTATCTTCTCTGAGAGCATGAATATACAGAGGTCATATAGACTTCCGGATTACTGCAGCATTTTTCAAGCAGAAGTGGTGGCAGTAGATACAACAGTTCCAACAACATTAAATCAAAACTAGTAAGGCGATGTCGCAACAATCTCCGCGTACTTGGTGCCCAGCATCGAGTCACTCTGTGTTGGGTTCCTGGTCATCTGAGTCTGCTGATGCGCTCGCCAAGGAGAGTGCGGGCATGTCCACCCATCTAGCAAAAAATACCGTGGCTAGACCACTGGGATCGGTCAAAGAGGAGATAGATCGCATAGCCAAACAACTTGCAATAAGCAGATGGCCGGAGCTAACAGCCTGTAGGATCTCCAGGCAACTGTGGCCTCTACTTGATAACAGGAAAACCGCTGCGTTATTACAATACAGTCGGAAGGAACTAAGAAATATCACTGCCGTGGTTACCGGACACTGTCTTTTCAGTAGACATGCCGAACGTATGCAAATACCAACTAACGACTTCTGCAGAAGTTGCAGAGACGAAGAAGAGGAGGAAAGTATTCAACATTTCTTGTGTGGATGCCCTGGCCTTGCAAGTAGAAGGTTTAATGCCTTGGGCGAACCAGTCTTCAAGAACCTGGAGGAATTAAGCAGTTTACAACTGGGTCGACCTACTAGGTTTATTAACAGTAGTGGCTGGTTCGAGTGAGCTGCATAGATTCTTCTACGCCGTACTTCGCACTAGTCATCAGGGAGCTGATGATGATAGGTTCCGCAGAAGATGTGTGGTATCACAACGGTCCTTATAGGACTACGTGAGACTGTCTGCCACTCTAACCTAACCTAACCTATATAGGTAGTCACATATTATTGACTCAAAGAGTTCAGCTATAATTTATAATTTGGATAACTTAACTGACAAAAAAAGAAATATCCACGCAACGCAAGCTCTAGAGCTTCGCAAAACATAACGCAGTCACTAATTTTTGATAAAATATATGCATTTTTTGTTATCTCTTCGTTATGTTTTTGAATGTTTATCCAATAACCGGAATCCAGTTGACCCTCTATAATATTGACGTTGCCAAATAATGCGAATCGCATTTGATTGTTAACGTAAGTTTCACTTTGTTCATGTTTTTTTATTTTGTCACTTAAATGCACTAAATCTCCATACCTTTCCTCGCGATCTGTCCCAAACAACACACTAAACACACAAAAAACAAAACAGGGCGTTTTGTTTTCTTCTGAACAACCACTAATCCAATATTTGTTAAACTGCCGTTTATAGATTTTTTACATCTAATCGTTTATCGTTAGCCCGATGATACGAATACCGAGAACTAGCCGGAACTGAAATAATTTGCAGCACTGAACCCAACATAATCGACCTTTTGTAACAAATCCGGCCGTATATGTTCGGCTCAGTTCGCCATTGGTTATTTCAATGAGAAGATGCGCTATCAACCTCTCTTCGTACTCAACGGATGCATAGAATGGGAATCGGCGGATGGCTTGTTGCGGTTTAGTGCGCCTACCATTTATTGCGTCTACTAATAGTAGATATACTCGGTTGTATACTTTGAGCATTTGGTGTAATTTAAAATGTATTAACCGGTATTAACTGATGGTTTTGGTTATTTGGTTTAAAAGTTTGGTAGTTTTGCAGCTCTGTAGTCCTTATACAGGAACCGCCACTGGAATAAGATAACCCAAATCAGGGTACACTAATCGTAATCAAAATAAAATATCCACTTAAATCGGAATTTTAAAAAACTTCCGTAGTTTTTTTTCATAAAGTTATAGCTCTTGCAAGTTTTTAAAGGTGTTATCTCATCTTGTAATTTAAAAAAAAATGAAAAAAAAAATTCCATTTTTCTAAAGTCAAAATCAGAATACGCTTTATTGACAAAGCTTTAAGAAATTTTAATCAACAATGAAATATAATTTAGTAAAATTTGAAACATTACAATAAAAAATGCAAATAATTGTTATAGATTATCATCATTGTTGTATCATCAGCGAAGATAGTAAATTTACCATTTATAAAAATTGACGCAAGGCCATTTATATAGATTAAAAGAAGCAAACGACCAGGAATTGAACCTATATTAGATTCAATAATACAGGGTGTCCCGAAATTAACGTACCATCCTAATGCGTAATCTGCATCCAAAAATATTCATATATTTTTCTATAAACATAATAGTATGAAGTAATGAATCTTAAGGAAGTTCCAGCTTTGGAAATGGGGTGCCCTGAACGTGACTTTCATTCGCAATAACTTGAAATACTAGTATTATCGGCTTTCGAGATAAATCGTTTTAGTACGAAACAGTTAAAAGTTACTAACGCTAAACACAAACAGATAAAAATAAAATACGCAGGGTATGCTGATGTGCATTTCATTTTTGAAAAGCGCTTTCCAACTCTTCGAAGGCAAGAAGACTTTATGCTGAAAGATTTCCAGCTCAGACATTGTCAAGTCCTAAAACCTTTAAAAGGGTTGATCGGAGCTTAATTAATTTACATACAAACTTATTAAAATATAAAAATAATGAAAACGTTTAAATGTTATTTTGGCAAATGTTCAATATGGGCTCCACGCACTTCAATACATTTTCATAGTCTTCGAATATTTTCCCGGTGCACTGCACATACTATTCCGGCATTACTACGGACTCGGTTAGAATGCCGTGTTATTTTCGCTAGTATTTCTTCTCTAGAATTTACTGGTGTTAAATAAACTAGTTCTTTTAGATGTCCCAGCAGTAAGATTCTAAGGGATTTTGGTCTGGAGACCTTGGTGGCCATAAAATAGGTCCACCTCGACCAGAATCGAGGGATATACTGAGGTGGAGAACCATCATGCATGTACCACATTTGTATTCTTCTATCAAGAGGCACGTCTTCCAATAAATTATTCAAATTTTGCTGCAAACATTGTAAATAGGTCTCACCATTGAGTCTTTCTCCCAAAAGAAATGGACCTATAAGAGTATTTCCGATAATGCCAGCCCACACATTTACCATAAACCTTTGTTGGTGTTTGTTTTGAATTATGGCATGCGGATTTTCATCAGCCCAAAAATGTAAATTGTCTGAGTTTATTATGCCATCTCTTGTAAAACCGGCTTCATCGGTAAACAAGATAAGGTTAGAAAAATTTTGGTTTATTTTAAGTTGCTGTATAAACCAGCTGGAGTATTAAAGTCTTGCTTCATCCGGAGACATAGCGTGTATGCTCCATTCCACAATTATTATTCGTTGATTTCTTGCAATAAAATTTAAACCCAGCCATAAATAAGTGCCTTCTAAAAGGGTACAGGTCCTGATTACCTACTAATTTCAATAGTTTAGGTTAGCTATTTTCAACAAAACAACAAATATAAAATAATAGGTAAGTATCTTTGTTTTAATCATGTAATTAAATAGCTATTAATATTTATACAACAACACTAATCTACAATATTATAATATCATCTATGCCTAAACTAATTATTAAGGGCCTTACGTTACTAATAAGTATGTTATTATATTGGTATATTAGGTATTAGGTTAATGGCAAATTGCAGGTGTTCAATATAAAGCAGAGTCTTTTCATCTTAGTTCATCAGTCGTTTGGTGTTTGTCAAGCTGTGCGTTAAAGGTATTTTCGTGTGTGTTATCGAGCATCCAAAATATGTCAGATCTGTGTGAATCTTCAGATAATATTGCTTCCGGAAGTTATGGTGTAACGAAGAAAAAACATTTATCACTTGATGTGAAAAACATCATAAAGAACGTTTACTGTACCGTTTTAGAAAATGGGTATGACCGGAGTGCAAGTTTTAGTGAAACGAGTATTTTGACCAAAGTTGCATTAACGACAGTAAAAGATATAATGACCAAACCCATCCATCCAATAATTAATAGTAACGTAAGGCCCTTAATAATTAGTTTAGGCATAGATGAAGACGATAGTGATAGTGAAACAGAGCTAAATATAGAGTAGGTTAAGTTAAATATTGTATTATTATAATATTGAAGATTAGTATTTTTGTATAAATATTAATAGCTATTTAATTACATGATTAAAATAAAGATACTTACCTATTATTTTATATTTGTTGGTTTGTTGAAAGTACCTAACCTAAACTATTGAAATTAGTAGGTAATCAGGACCTGTACCCTTTCAAAAGGTCCGGTTGTGTAGGCACAATATATATTTATCAGGCAGCTTATTTATGGTTGGGATTACGACTGAGGGTTGTTATTTAAATTTTATTGCAGTCGAGAAATCAACGAATAATTGTGGAATGGAGCATATTCTCGAACATAGTAGGGTGAAATATCTATTCTTTTAGTGCGTGCGCGCACTAGGCGACCAGAAAATAAGCAAATTGGCAATATTTTTCGGTCGCGGGGCTAAGTTTACTCAGAGTAGAAATAGACGCTGTGCAAGTAGCTGCTGTTTGGTATCTATCGCGAAAAAGCAAATCGAGGAATAAAAAAAGAATTTGGGTACATCCTCTATTGGATTGTCGACGACTAAAGGGGAAGCTTAATACATTTTATCAAGATCTTCGACAACATGAAGAAAAAATTTTTAATTATACACGAATATCGATGTATTCGTCACTTAAGTAAATCCCAAATCGCTAGTCTCTTTTCGATCTCCATAATAAATAATTCGGTTTCCATTTTGGTAGACATTTTGCATGTCTGCCTAACAACATTATACTAAAGCTGCGAAAGAAACGCCAGTCGCGCGGCCAAGTGCGCTACCTCTCATAAGACTGTATGTATTTCATTGGCCGCGGCGACACCTGAGCCGCCGTGTTGCTGTCGGGATCTCGCTGGTCGCGCGGCCAACGGGTCGCTGTCGTCTAGTGCGCGTATGCCATATCAAGTTAATGCATTGTAATACGCGCGGCCAGGGTCGCACGCACTTATAACTCAGTGTAGAAATGGACGCTGCGCAAGTAGCTGCTGTTTGCTACCTATCAAGAAAAAGAAAATCGAGGAATAAAAAAAGAATTTGGGTACATTCTCTATTGGATTGTCGACGACTAAAGGGGATGTTCAATACATTTTATCAAGATATTCAACAATATGAAGAAAAATTTTTTAATTATACACGAATGTCGATTTCATCGTTTGATGAACTTTTAAGTTAATTGCAAAACAAGATAAAAGGTTGCAGTACTAAGATGAGGTTGGCGATTCCTCCAGATTAAAAACTTCTTGTGACGTTAAGGTAAGTAAACCAAAATAATAATGCACTGCGAAGAAAACAGGGTAAAGGTATTCTTTTATTAATGTGTAGGGCGGCGTTACATACCGAAATCCACTGTTCCCTAAACTAAAAGGTAATTTTACGTTTTGCCGACAAATGATGACTTTCGTCATTTCAGTGAATAGCGGAGCGGATTTTTTATTTAGGTGCAAAAAATCTACAAAATTATTCAAATAAAGGTTAAAGTATATTAATTAATATAGTTCTAGAATATCAGAAAGTTCCGTATTATTTGACTCAATAGAACCCTGAGATTGAACACTTGCTGGATTTAGATCAATGTCTGCAGTGGCTGGATCAGGACTTTGACCTGTCATCTTAGTGTAGTGTTGCTCCGGAGCAGTTTTAAAACGGCGAGGATCCACATTCGTTTGTGACGTAGTTGCTGTTAATTTTACTTGAGTATTTCTAGGACTTTGCCGTTGGTATTGTTGCCAAGAAGTTTCAAGATACTGAGGATAAGGATTAGTTTGAAATAGGTCATAGTTTAGTTGGGGTGTTATAGTAGTGAATGGCTAGAACATCGTATGACCGAAACCCACCTGACCTCTATTTTGAGTTGATTGTCCAGTCGAATATCTCAAAGTTTTTGTTATTACTTGCATCAATTCCATTCTTGTTGTTAACTGCTTTTCCTCTGGTTTTTTTTTTAAATGCCTGGCAATACCATTCTATTCAGTTTTTTTGTAATATAACTACTTAAGTACCTACCAAGTTCCCTCTTTTCTGCGTCTTGCATTTCCACACCGCCAAAAATTTCCACTAATTGCTGCCAGCTCTGTTTTTTAGTTTGTTTATTGCTGTATTCGTCACTTTGTCCCAAATCGCTGGTCTCTTTTCGATCTCCATAATAAATAATTCGGTATCCATTTTTGTATACATTTTACATGTCGCGCTACCTCTCATAAGACTGTATGTATTTCATTGGCAGCGGCGACACCCTGAGCCGCCGTGTTGCAGTCAGGATCTCGCTGGCCGCGCGGCTAACGGGTCGCTGTCGTCTAGTGCGCGTATGCCGTATCAAGTTAAAATGCATTGTAACACGCGCGGCTAAGGTCGCCTAGTGCGCGCACACACTTAGAGTTTCATTACAACCCATTTTGTAACATTGTTTTGTGTCGCGAGCTTTCTTATGCTGTTTGAAGGGTTGTCAGCAATATCTTGCAAAATTTGTTCTTCTACGTGAGGGCCTCGTGCTCTCCTGGACGTCTATTCTCGAATTAGGGGATTGACCATATCAGGAGAAGTGATCTGTATTATGTCAATTCTTTTTCTTAAAATTTTCTAAACCCTATTCTTGAAAGTGAAAATGACTAATTTCTATTCATTAAGAGTTAGGAGAAAGCGTTCTCTCAGAATTTTCTAAGAAACGGGATTATATCGTGAGAAGTGCGTTGACAAGCGTCCGTGTTTAGTTAGCAAGAACATATGATGTGACCATATGATGTGAATAGTTACTTCACCCGCGAGAGTATTCACTTCTCTTAAGTTGGAGAACAGACGTCTAGGTAGGTCCTTACCGCCAGGTCGCGGCAAAGACGACCCTGAATAAAAAATTTCAAAAATTAATTTGTTAACTCTAATAATTGCTCTCTAATCACCTTTTACCTTTTTCCCTTTGACGCCGACCAACCCTTTGAGAGGTTTTTTGACGAGGCAATGTTCGGGCTGGAAATCTTTCAGAATAAAATAATATAAAGTCTTTTTGCCTTCGAAGAGTTGGACAGCGCTTCACCATAAATCAAATGCATATCAGCATATCCTGCGTGCTAATATTATTTATTTATCATTTATTATTTAATAATAATAATAACCCATTATAAAAATACAATAGCCAGCAATAATTATAACATATTAAATATAAAAAACATCTAGGTATTAAAATACCCGTATGTGTTTTGTAGTAATAAACGAAATATAGTATAGATAGAATATAATATAGAGATCGACAGAGGTCTATAGTGTACTAACAATTAAAATAACAATATTGAATATATGGCAAATTGTTTTGGACTGGAATACCGGCTATAATGAAATTGGTTTGCTCAACTATACTAAAACAATTTACTATATTAGAAAAAATATACTAAGAACATTTTTTATTAAATTGCCTATGTGTTTTTATTCCACGATTGTTCACAAAGTTGTATATTTTGGAACCCAATTAAACCATTGATTTCAAATTTAATGTTGTTTAGTTTCTTGGCAGAGATAAGTTTCTTTTGAGTCTGTTTCTAGTATTTAAGTTGTGGGTTACAGACAGATTATTGATTTTTAACATAAATTTACTAACAGTTAAAAATATAGAGACATCTAACATTCACTACATCTTCAGAATGAAGTAAGGCTTTAATTTAAGGGTTAAATACAAAAGAGTTTAGGTTTTTAAATTATAATTTTAAATAATCTGTAGAGGCCGGAACATAGTCCTGTACATCCCACCCCAGACCAATGTTCCATAATCTAAGTAGAGATTCGACGAGCGATTTTCAAAGATATACCAGAAGTTTCTCATTCAAGAATTCTCGCAGGATGTAGAATTTATGCAGTAGTCTCCTCAAACTCATTACAATTTTGTCAATAATATGATAGTTGCACTTCAAGTAGCAGTCAATAATGATTTCCAGGTATTATGTATGTTTGGTCTTTTGTATCGAACTCTCACTTACATGCAATTCAATATTATAAGGCCTGTTTTTTTCGGTTGGTCGAAAGGCAATAAATTTCGTTCTTTTTTTACCAATTTCAGACCTCTCTCACGAGTATTTTTCACCTCATCCCAGTTATCACCATCGAAGACCAAAACAGTATCATCTGCATAGGACAGCATTGTTTCACCCGTCTTTACCTCGTTAAGCAGTAGGTTTATATTGTAGTAAACAGTATAGGTCCCAAGACTGTTCCCTGTGGTATCCCCATATTAACAGTTCGGGCATTACTCATGTAGTCATTGACCCTAACAATCTGTTGCCTACCGCTAACATAATGCTTAAAAAAAATCGAACACGGGCCCACGAACACCATGTTTAGCTAGAATGCTTAATGAGGCATCATGTGCCACCTCGTGTGCCACCGTGTAAAATGCCTTTGCAAGATCAAGTAAGATAGCCCGAGTTTTTTTTCCTCATTCATGTTGGAAGTAATTTCAGACACGATCCGATGCATTGCATCACTGGTACTCATACCTTTCATAAACCCATATTGTTTGCGTGATAGAATGTTGTTAGAGTCAAAAAAATTTCTGTAGTTCAAGTAAGTTTTTCCTTCAGAGCTTTTTCGAGAATTTTCAGTCGTGATGTGTTTCCTATCACTTGACTTAAAAATGGGGGTCACAATTGAGTATTTGGGGATTATGCCAGTCTTAAAAATTAAATTGATTAAGTATGTGTATTAGGGGTTTTAATAATGTACCTATGAGTGTTTTAGTTACCTGAGCCGAAATTCCATCCTCGCCCGGTGCAGTAACGTTTTTTAAAGAATGAATGTGTTTAATAATCTCATTTTCACTAATAGGTTACAGAATACATGTATTTTAGGTTGCTTAATCTCATTGTATTTGGTTCACTTGGTTTTTTATTCTTTCTACCATTTTTATGCCTACTGTAGCAAAGAATTCATTGCAGTGGTCTGCCATTGTCTTGTTATCGGAGAATAGAGTATTATTCTTATTTAGTATGTCCATATTTTTATTATCTTTACCTACATTTTCATTTGTTGCATCTTTTATTATTTGGTTTATTATTTTTTTCAATGTATTCCTGTAATTTTTGTATCTTTGTTTCTGACCTGAGTCAAACTTTTTTGTTAGACTCTTTTTTTGTTTGTTCCTATGCTTAATAGCGTTATTGATGCCAACAGTGATCCATGATTTCAATTTCCTATAAATTATAGATCTGCCATTAAACCTTTTCTTACCGGTAGATAAGGTGATGTAATTCTGACTATTCCACTCATCATAATTTGAACCAATCAAAATGTAGCAATTTTAGATATTTACCTGTTTTTAATCGGAAAAACCACTACCTTCATAATTTTGCCGACCCCACTGACCAATCAGAATTTCAGAAAATAGCTAGCAACATAGTTTTTAATCGGCAAAATTTTGTTACCTTAGTTACATTCACTGTTAAGATTGGTAATTAATGACTGACAGTAGATTGTCACTGTTACTTTTGAAAGGTTGATTCACCCATATACCTAGTTTTAATATTATTCGTGAAATAGTCTTGACGAATACCACTCAAGAAAAAAAATTTTAGGTAAAATTTTCCTCTTTTATATTCAAGTTTGTTGCTTTTTGGCAATTTCGCTCGTGACATTTTTCAAAACCACTTGCCTAACGGCTCGTGGTTTTGTAACAAAAATGTCATTCGCGAAATTGCCAAGCAACAAACTTTCATAACAATCGGAAAATTTTGGCGGCAAAATTTTCTCTCTTGTGGTATTATATACATATTATTATATATATATTTACTGCTCGGATACTATTACCTCTAAAATATCCCTCGTATTTATTAATGCAATGCACACGCAGCAAAACAAACTAGACGTAACGCTACTTGTTATGCGTCCCCGCAAAAATTTCAGGTCAAAATCGAGCTTGCCCACGAAAAATAGCGTCACCCAACAAAGCCTGTGGGGGTAAAGAGAGAAATAAATAGCATGTTATCACTCTCGCACTTGTATTAAATTCGAAGAAAAAGAGGTTTTGTCGGCTGTCAGCCGTTTTTTTTTTGATTGAGCTTAGACGTACGTTGCAATTTTTAGAATGAATGGGAAAATTAGAAGAAGACAGAAGACCGTTGATTTCTGCAGTCGGCAGTCTGTAGTTCTTTATAGGGATGTTGATTCTAATATCGAAAAAATATTATATCGTTACAGATTTTTCGTCATGCGTCACTGCGCTACCACTGCGCGAGCGGTGCCGTTGACGAACATACATTTATCGTTAAAAATATATCGCTATACACAGGGTCTCCCAAACTCGATGGCACATTAGAAGTATCTCGAGAACTAATAGAAATATATTTTTGAAATTTTGAGAATGCATATAAGACATAAAATTCTAGCCTTTGAAAATAGTTTTAAAGATGCGGCGTTGCCAGTTGTACCCCTCTAACCTGTATAGTTACTTTTTTCTATTGATACTCTGATATATCGGAATAAAAATTAAAAAATTTAAAAACATGTCCAAAGAAAAATATCATCAATTTGATATTATTGATATTACGATACATCCCTATATATATTCTGTCTCTCTGTCGTTCTGACAACTAACCTATAATATAATGAACCTG
Source organism: Polydrusus tereticollis (assembly GCA_963920685.1). Lineage (NCBI taxonomy): Eukaryota > Metazoa > Arthropoda > Insecta > Coleoptera > Curculionidae > Polydrusus > Polydrusus tereticollis. The sequence continues at coordinate 68,372,005 of OY987330.1, forward strand.
ATTGTTTTTGTTAATTTCTTGAGGATTGGTGTTGTGTTTTTTACTTTTCCTAATTGAAAAGCAGGTAAATTAGTATTACCATCATTGAAAAAAGGGCGTGGCACCCAAAAAATTTTCGCCTGCGGCGCTATTTTTTTTTCAATGTCCTCCCACTTCAAATGCCCACGAGCCGCCACTGAACAATTCGACAAATCGAACACGCATGACCAAGATCTAATGACTCATGCCCCAGTAACCGACAACAAAGAAAGAGAAGAAGAAAACTGGACGGAGGTTAGAAATCCCCGAAAACGTAAACAAACAACAAATAATCGTCCTAGACCTATACAAGGCTCCAATAAAGAAGCAACTACTCTAAAAGTGGCGCAAAAAATGGCTTGCATATTTGTTTCTGGTTTTGCACCAGAGGTTGAAAGCCAGGAAGTTATAAATTACCTAAAAGGCAAAAATTTCCAAGAAGTCCGCACTTGCGAAAAAATGAAGACTTTAAAAGAAAAACAATATAGTTCTTTTAAAATGGCAGTTCCCTACAATAAAAGAGAAGAATATATGACGTCTGACCTCTGGCCAAGAGGTATCTCAGTAAACCATTTTCGGAATCTTCAGCGCCAGCCAATGGTATTTGTAAATCAACAACACTCCAACAACAAGGCCCCCAACCGAGCGGCAAGAGCACCTTAAAAATTCTGCATGCAAATGTTAGATCCCTAAGAAATAAAATCCACGAAATGGAAGCATATACCATCGATAATGACATAGACATAGTTTGTGTGAGTGAGCATTGGCTTTTACAGCAGGAAATTATGACTCTTAAACTGGGTGAACACAACTTGGGGAGCTACTCTGCCAGATCACAGAGCACTGGTGGAGGGTCTGCAATTTTTGTTAATAAGAATTTACATGTAACTATTCTGGATTTTGTAAATAATTTTAATGTAGAAAAATGCTGTGAGCTGTGTGGTATCTTTATAAAAAAGTTTAATTTGTGTATATTAGTAATTTACAGGCCACCTCAGGGACACTTTGACACCTTTTTGACCAATCTTGAATCTGTTCTGAACAGAATTAATATTAAAGAAAATATTATTATAGCTGGCGACTTTAATGCCCATTTCGAGACAAACCAGGAGGATGCACTGAGACTCTGCGATATGATGAACAGTTTTGGTCTGCATAAGACAATAAATGAGGTAACTAGGGGCACAGCCTGCCTTGACAATATATTTGTAAATTTTTCTAACATATATACTGCTGCAGTAGTAGATCTTGATGTCTCGGATCATTTGGGTCAGTTGCTTGAATGCCTTATGAGTGAGAAATTAATTAATGTTAAACAGAATAGAAAGGTCTGTAGACCTCTAACACAGATAGGTCTGTCAACATTCTACAATTGTATGACTGCTGCTGAGTGGGACTTTATAAGTGATATCAGAGTGAGTGCAGATGATAAGTTTGGTAGATTTATAGGCGTGATTGGAGAAGCGTATAATGAGTCATTCCCGGAAAAAAACATATTAAGTTAGAGCAGATCAGGGTGATAAAATTGGTTGGTTTAATGACACCTTAAGACATATGCGTGAACATCTAAACTTGCTGGGTGAACTAAGTAGACAATATAGGGAGCCAGGCTATACAATAGAATATAAAAATTACAAGCGGACCTATCTGTGATGCTAAAAAAAGGTACAACGACAACTTAATAAAAAATTCAAATAATCCAACAAAATGCATATGGCAGATCATAAATCAACACCGAGACTCTAGTGAAAAAGATCAAAATGTTTGTGAAATTGGAGCAGATGAATTTAATACTTATTTTTCAGGCATCGCTCAAGATGTCATAAATAAAATACCTCTAAATCAAATGGATCCTACTGCACTAGTGGGTAATGTTCCAATCCCTAAAAAACCTTTTTTCTTTGTTGAGGTAACATTCAATGAAATAAGGGAAATCATTGATAGTTTACCAAATAAAAACAGTTGTGATATATATGGACTCAATGTTAAATTAATAAAAACTATAAAGAATATTATCATTTACCCTCTTGCAAAACTTATTAATATCTGCCTCAGGGAAAATACCTTCCTCGTACATTAAAGGCTGCTCTAATAACCCCGATTTACAAGAAAGGGGATTTATCATTGCCTGAAAACTATAGACCTATCTCACTTTTACCAGTTATATCCAAAATTTTTGAAAAATGTATGTGCACCAGGATAGCCCATTACTTTGAAGAAAATAAATACTTTACAGAGTCTCAGTTTGGTTTCCGGAAAGGTAGGGGGACGGTCATGGGCATTGTAGACCTTGTGGGACGTATACTAAGATCATTTGATGACCTGGAATTTAATGCTGCGCTGTTCTGCGACTTAAGCAAGGCATTCGATTGTGTGTCCCACGAGATTCTTCTAAAAAAGCTTAAAGCATACCATTTCGGTTCCTCCAGTATTGAAATGCTGAGGTCATATTATCTCTCTGATAGGAGTCAGATGGTGAGGGCTGCCGGGGTGTCATCCGCGGAAAGTAAAGTACTAACTGGTGTGCCACAGGGATCTGTTTTAGGGCCGATCGTATTTTTAATCTATATTAATGATCTGCCACTAAGTGGCGATAATAATGTAAAATATACGCTTTTCGCGGATGATACTACGATATCGGCTACTGCACCTTCCCTTGGGGAGGCTGTGGAGGGACTGACGAGTATGCAGGAGGAGGTGGAGAAATGGTTCAATGCGAACATGCTGCTTCTAAATACAGATAAAACCCAAAAAGTTGTCTTCTCCATGAGAAACACCGAAAATATTAATGAAAATATCACATCTGTCAAATTTTTGGGAGTACACCTGGATCCCAGATTACTGTGGGACGCGCATATCGACTGTCTTGCAAAAACTTTGGGAAGTAGCGTGTTCGCGCTCCGCGGCCTCGCTGGTTGCGTTTCTGAGAAGGTCCTGAGGATGTCGTATTTTGGCATCTTCCACTCAAAGATGAAATACGCTATTTTCATATGGGGTCATGCTGCCCAGAGCCAAAGAGTCTTTGCGCTGCAGCGTAGGGCAGTGCGGATCGTTGCTGAACTGGGCTACAGGGACTGCTGCAGGTCGGCGTTCAAGCGCTTGGGCATATTGACTTTGCCATGTGCTTACATTCTGGAGAATCTTGTGTTCATTAAGCGAAATGGAGACCAATTTAGAACCCACCGTGACATGCATGACTACGATACGAGACATCGAGATAACTTTGTCACACCATATTGTCGATTGAAGAGGTGTCAAAATGGCCCTGGGTACCTGGCTGTTAAAATGTTTAATAAAATCCCACCTTCACTACGGGAACTACCAGACACACATTTTAAAAATAAAATTAAAAATATTCTCTTAAATAACTATTTTTATTCATTTGAAGAATTTTTTAATTATACATTTAGGGATTGATGATGGTTTTAAACTGTTTTAAATTGTATTATGTCTTGACTAGATGTAGGTAGTTGTAATTATTATAATTTTTATTTTATACTGATGTATGTTTATTTTATACTGATGTATGTTTATTGTATACTCTTATGACTTGTGTAAATACTATATAGTATCGTGACATGAATAAAGTATCTATCTATCTATCTATCTATATCGACTACAAAAATACATAAATTGTTGCTATATTAACGGGATTTATTGGAGGGAACAAAATTTGGGGGTTATTCTTCAAATTTGTGTAATTTTGTTAATTTTGGGTTAAATTAGTTTATCCCAGTCCTGCCTTTCACTGATTAATAATACATCATGCTCCTTGTACTTTTCGATTTAAGATGTCAAGAAAATTAAATCACTGCCGCCGCCGACCTCAGTTATCTTTTTGGAGCAGGGTCCCTATATCTCTAAAATATTGGGAAATAATATTTGATATTATTTTTTTATTGACTTTTAAACAGGCTTTCAAATAATTTAAGAAAATTTTGTCATTGGTTCTTATACAGAAAATGGTCATTATTTGACAACTTTTAAGGCATAATATGACATATAAATTTGTATAATATCGAGAGGGTAGTCGTTGCTAACTAGTTAAGAGATAAACTAGTGAATATTGGGGAGTGCAGCAAATGAAAGAGTACTCTTTAAAGTTATTCCAAGCTTTCGGAAATCGTATATTTCATTTCCATCCTCAGGGAGAAACTTTGTTGAGATTGTTCATATAGATGGTAATATAATTAATAAAACACATTCGAGAAGAAAACGTGTTGAAAACCCAAGTCAATTACAAATACAACTACAGTCTGCCAAAATTTATGAGCATACTGTACGAGATGTATCACAAGCTGTAGTAGTAGTAGTAGTAGTTGGCGGGGGGGCTCTGACGCCAAGCAAGTAGGCCAGTTTTGACCCTTTTTGCCAACCCCGTTTTAACGTCTGGGTAATGTCAGCCAGACGGGACCTACAGTTTAACGTGGGTTCCGAACCACAATATAACCGACAGATGTTATTCTCGGCACAGTATTTTTACGGTCTTGTTATTATTAACCGTCTCTCCGCTCACCACAAACCTCGATGAGTCGGCCCTTAAACGTCCTTGTGTGCAGTTAAGAGAGTTATGTACGTCGCGGGGACCCTCAAACCATCCGGAACAGCATCAGACCCGTGCACTCGAGACTCCGCCGCCAATTCTCTGGTCAAGGTTCTTACCTCAACCATACGAATATCAGGCAGAGTCCGACATACACCATCCGCCCCCACCGATCATCCTTCATTTGGCTCAAGGGTCCCTCCTTCGACAACATGCCGTTTCTAGAGTACCTACTAGACTGAAGTGCCGTTGAGACTTTGTCGGTGTGTGTTGCATATGCAGCACTACGTAGTATGGTGACCTGGGCCCTGCAAACTGAAAAAAGTCTGCTGGGCCAGCCCGGGCTTGAATCAGGTACCTGTAGCATGGAAAGCGAGAATGCTGCCACGCGACCAGGCCGTCACCATCACAAGCTGTATGTTTCCATTTAAAAAAAAAGATCGATGCCGTCATATCTTTGACAAATGTCTATAAAAAAAGAAACGAATAACGTCAAAATGTGAGCATATATAAAACTAAATTGACGTGTCCGAGCATTTTCCCCAAAAGTTACAGGTTAAGGCTATATTCATTTTATTCCGGACTTCTGGGCAGCCCTGTATGTACAGTGCTCGTATAAATAAAGCCCGCTCCCCAATTTGATTAAAAAAAATGTAAAAATAATGAAATTGTATTGATTATTTACCTCATCCATTATAAAAGCGGGTTGATTTTCACCTGATTATTCAGCGAAAATCTCCCGCTCTCCGGTGAAAATCCCCTTGTCAAAAGTGAAAATCTCACCCGTCAGAAATCCAGCGATAATCTCCCGCTCTCCGGTGAAAATCACCCTTGTCAAAAGTGAAAATGTCACCCGTCAGAAATCGTTAGTTTTTTATTTGGTAAATAATCTTCAAAATACATTTCGGGATTGGGAAATTATCGAAAATCATTCCGAAGATTTTTTGCCGTGGAAATCGCTCGAGGGCTTGCCCGAGAGCGATTTCCTAATATATTCCCTTAATATATTACTACAAAAAACTTTATTGAAAATTAACTTTACCTATTCTATGTCACGCCGCAATAAAAAATGTTTTACTTAATGACAATTAAAAAATTATTTATTTATTGCAGCAATTGCACTCCGAATATCGGAGTACTTACCGATGGCATGAATATACGGGGCATCATGTTTTCCCGCTAAATATTTCCATAATTTTAAATTAGTAACGAATTTTTTGTTTAAGTTTGATTTTATTTTAAATTGTGTGCTTCTTCGTCCATATACAATGTTTTTAATAATATCTCCAGACTGTAGTTGTATTCGTAATTGACTTGGGTTTTCAACACGTTTTCTTCTCGAATGTCTTTTATTAATTATATTAACATCTATATGAACAATCTCAACAAAGTTTCTCCCTGAGGATGGAAATGAAATATACGATTTCCGAAAGCTTGGAATAACTTTAAAGAGTACTTTTCATTTGCTGCACTCCCCAATATTAACTAGTTTAAATTTGTATATATGTGAGAAACTTTGTTCTCTAGCCACTTGCTGAGACCTAATTCAATAAGGATTAACTAAATTATGCTAAAACAGCTATTCTCTGGGCTATATGATCCAACGAGCTCTGAACCATAAAGCAAAATTTGCTTTGCTATTGTTCTGCGTAGGCAGTACAATATAGGTAGCGCCATCTTTCAGCAGTTTCTAGCAATCTGAAGTGAAAAATACCGTATGGTTAAGTCCGTTCACAGATTTAAGAGAATGACTACCTGCCTTTAATTATCACCCATCATAAAATTCTTTGTTGAAAGGGTTTCAAGGATCATAGAGATAATGATTTATTATCCAGGTAGGGACCGTACTTGGCCGTAATTAGTTTACAAAGCCTTATTATATAATGGGAAAAAAATAAATAGACAAATCAGTGTTGCAAAACCAGTCATTTTATTGGTTCGTGTGAAATAAAAACGCAGCTTTGATTATCCAAATATGTGGCTATGTGGCGTCCGTGGATTGGTGAATCTAGTATAGAACAGCCGGAGGGGGTACAGGTACAACCACAGTATGGAAATGAAAATAAAGGAAGACACTTATCTTTAGATTCTAAAGAGATTATAAAAAATGTATATACAACTCTCATAGAACGTGAAAAGTTGAGTAAAATGGAATGTATTGAAGAAACAGCCATATTGAGAAAAATTTCGGAAAAAAACAGTATGGAAAATTGTGAATAAACCCATCACCGAAAGGAAAAGAAGGAAAGATTATGGGAGGTTCAAAAAATTAGATCGCAGCGATGAAGATTTAGTCCGACGCAAAATTTATAAAATGTATGAAGAACATACGGTACCAACACTGGATAAATAACTGAAAAGACTTGAGATAGATAACACGGATATCAATTGCGGTAGGACAACGCTGTGGAAGTGCCTTTAACGAATCGGCTTTAAATTTAAAAAAGTCCATGAACGGCAAGTTATCATGGAATCGCAACGACTTAAGGCATGGCGATTTGAATATTTGACAAAAATCGCTCAGTACAGAAGTGAGAAAAGACTTATTATATACTTAGATGAAACCTGGTTTGATACCCATGATACCCCATCAAAAGGTTGGGTTGATTCTAGTGACAGGTGTAAAACAAAAGCACCATTAAACAGAGGAAAAAGAATAACCATAGTACATGCAGGGTCCGAAGATGATTGGGTACCAAATGCACTTTCATTGGCAGCCAAGAATATAAATGACTCTTGTTTGGATTACCATAACGATACCACAGCGGAGATATTTGAGGATTGGTTCGTAAATAAGTTAATTCCTAATGTTTCTCCAAACAGTGTGATTGTTATGGGTAACGCAAGTTACCACAGTAGACAGTTAAACAAGCGCCCTTGTTCAAAAGATGCGAAAATGGTAATACAGGAATTTATGTATCAGAATGATATATATTTTCATGAAAGTTACACTAAAAGAGACTTACTTGGTGTGCTTAAATTTCTGAACCTAGAAAAGGAGTACTACTGCGACAGCTACGCTAGAAGTAAGGGGCATACAGTGCTAAGGCTTCCGCCGTATCACTGTATATTCAATCCCATAGAGAACACATATGGCATCAATTAAAATCTGCCGTTAGACGTAATAATGTATCACCCACTATAAACGCTAGTGTACTGGATATTATTATTACTGAAGTGGACAAAATGAATGGGGGTTCAAATTGGGAATATTAGAGGAAGATTTATTATTAACATAGGTGTTGATAGTGACAGTGAAAATAAATTAAATTAGTAAACTGTATATAGTTGCATTAATTAATTATAATATATTCTATCTAAAATTGTTTATTATTTGTGTCAAATCATCCATGCTTGAAATACGATTCAGTGCGGGCCTGTGTAGACCCCAGTCTGGTTTTAAACAGGCGTCAACACGAGTCGGTAAGTCATTCTCTTAAATATGTGAACTGACTTTACTATAAACACAATTTTTCATTTTCACTGGATGTGTTTAAAATGAAGTGTGGACGGCGTAATAAATAAATAGTTAGGGTAGTTAGTTTAGTTTTAGTTTTCTTTATAAGCTTATTTCGATATTTACAATATTTGCCGGCCAATCTATACCGTCATCTTCCCAGGCCGTTGGTACAATTGATAATTAAACCGTATTATTTTCTACGGTTATTACCAAAGACATTGGAACTAATAGACCAAATTGTTTATATTTTTATGCAGCAAATCATCATTTCCTCTTTATTATTCATCTCTGTCGCTCAAAATTGGACCTTAGCCGGCTTTATCTATCTGTTAGAAATATTAGAGAAAACTGTTTTTAAAAGATTGAGTTAGTAATTGCAGTCCAGTCCAGAACCTAAAAGAACAAAAAAGTTGAGGTGTGCGTATCAAATTATGCATTCATGCTTGTAATGTTATGCGAATATTTGATTGAAAACTGTTAAAAACCTTAAAAAGTATTGAGATTATTATTATATCAGGCACGACGGCAACATTGTAATACGATTTTATAACCGGAGAGATTTTTTGAATGATGGTAGCGATTGCGACGTTCGCAGTGTGTCCTAACAGCTAACTTGTGTTTTTGTGCCCTTATTCCAGTTTATTTTTGATTTTCTTGTGTATTTGTCTAAACATTAGTGTAAAAATAAACAATCATGTTTCATGCCTGTGTAGTGTGTAAAAAAGTGGATCATTTTAATCCAAATTTAACATTTCATCGGTAAGTATGGTTAGGGTATTATTTAATAGAAAGCATTGGTGTAGCGTGTGGGTTCGTTTAGTAATGCTGTGGTAGCACCATTTTTATTAAAACTTTTATGCACAATGAAAAAAGTTTTGTTATACTTAGAAACAATTAAGAGTAGATATTGATAAATAACTCATGGTAGCTACTAAACAGTAAACGAGTAAAAAGATATCGACTAGTAAAATACTGTAAAATTAAAATCCCATTCCTAAATTTAAGTAGGTACCTATTTATTAAGATGTTTTACATATAGCATATAAACATTCTGTTTAGGTTTCCTCGAGAAGCTGAAAAAAGAAAACTTTGGTTTTCTTTACTAGGTATTTTATATAACCAGCCTTTACGAAAAAATCCAGAGTGGTGCTCTGATCACTTTTTTCCTGCAGATATTTTAGTAAGGGCGAATGGTGCTAAATATGTTAGAAAGGGAGCAAACCCTCGTTACTGTGAATGCTTGTTATTTTTAGACGACCTCTCTAACAGGTAAAATTGGGAGGTGTCAAGTTTTGGTTTGCCTATTAAAATTATTTAAAATACTAAATATCCTTGTTTGTTTTTTAGTTTTAAGTCAACTGTTATTGGAACACCACCTGCCGCAAAAAAACCATTGGCTTAAATAATATCTAATTATAATAAAATTAGTAATGTTATATTTATGACAAATAAAAATTTTGGTTTATAATAAGTATAATAGGCACCAATCATTCATTTATTCATAATGAACCCCTTTTAATATTAATTAGAAGTTAATTTTATTTATTTTTAGTATGTCTAAGTTATGCTTTGATGGTATATTGGTTAAATCAGATAATGCTGATCGAGTTGCTGATGAACCTTACAAGATTATTTATAATTCTCCTAATATTCAAAGGTACGTGGGTTCTATGCAAACAAAAGTTGTTCAAAAAAATGTTTATTAGGGCTTTTTCTTTTATTTTTCTGTTGAATCTAAAAAAAAATTCTATGGTCATTTCTTCGTTTTATTTTAGACCTAAAAATATTGTTCCAGATTTAATGTTAGTTCCTGGTCCTTCTAAAATTGAGTGAGCATATTTTTTTTTTAGGTAACTTTACATCTTTATCAATTTTAATTAACACAATTTATTTTTGCGAACTAATTTATTATTTAAAAAAAAGGTTTTTATAATGTTTTCAATTCTAATAATGAAATAAAGTTTAGCAACTTTTTTTGCAATAGTAGCAGTGTTTTATTTTGCATTTGCGAACCTACCAATATTTTGTGATAAATTTCCAACTGAAACTAATTCAAAATAGGAATTTTCCAAATAACCTCTTTTTTTTAACTGCATGGCATTCAGAAATGTCGGAATCTTATATTAAAGGTGAATTCGTGATTCTGGAATTCGAGATTCAGAATTAATCCAATATGTTAAAAGGATTTCAGATGACAAACAATGAAATGAAACAAGCAATGTGATTATCTTTTTTTTTATTCTAGCATATTTTTTATAGCCTATTATTTCCATTCCTAGGAAAAAATTATTGTATTATTTTCATACATTGTTGTTAGGTTTTAACCTCTACACCACTGGCGATCAAAACCAAGGGACGGTTTACAATGTTGCCGATCGGGTCTAAGAGATCTGCTTTTCTCTCTCGCACTCGCCAACTATTTTAAAACGATAATAGTCGATACTTCTATGGGAATTATGAATGAATTGTTTGATCTATTAGTTCTAATGTCTTTGGTTATTATAATTTTAAAAGCCATACTTCTTAGTTAATCGCAAAAAATACGCTGAAAATTCACAAAAAATACCCAAAAACAATAACCCAGCTTCCGGCTTCCAAATTATAAATTTCAGATTAGAAAAAGTAGTAATGTGTCCAAACCGAGGCCAAGTAGAAATATTTCAATATACAAAGGGTACATTTTACGGAAATATGTTTCTAATAGATATCCGGTTCTAAATTGGACAAATTTTGGGCACAATATGGCCTCAGGGGCATTGTATATTCAAAAAACAAAAATCTATGACCGTATAAGCATAGTTTTGTAAAATAAACCACCGTATTGTTGGGAACATGTATCTAATCTGTCAATTTTTGGTAAAATTTTGTTTAAATAATGAAAACATTTTACTATTCGGACGCATTTTATAAATGCGAATGTTTTGTTGTTAAAGTGGGACATGATGCTTTACAAAAATATGGTGGAATTTTTTATTTTATCTTTAATCAGTATTTTTGATCTATTTAGGGCCCAAAAATAAAGTAAATGTAGTATATTAAAAGATAATAAATACGTTTTATCTAGATTTAGTAAAAAATCTTGAAAACAAAATTATCTAAACAATTTTAAATTAACTATCAATCAACTATTATCAGTAAAAACAGGTTGGCACAAAAAATTCAAGTCACAATTTTTTATCCGCAAAGTTTACATTATATTATGCTAAAAAATTTAATATCTCATTAACACTTGACATCGGCATTACATGGAAACTGTGGTATGCCTCATGTCCACCGTATATCCCAAATGTTTGAAGTGAATAACAATTTGTGTCTATTAAGTTTATTCAACGACACAATAATACCCAAATAATATTTTTGCAACAATTTAGACCAAAAGGTGTACGTTTAAAAACCATAATGAAGTCCACAATCCTGCAATATATTGGGAATTAAACGGGCAAATTTAAGATATTTTTTAGCAACATATTGGTAACAAATTGGAAAAAAAAATAGAAACAGGTTAGACGCGATGAAGATTCATTTTAGATATACAGGGTGTAATTTAATTGAGTGCCGATACTTAAGGGTGATAATCTATGAATGATTCTAAGATAAAAAGTTCATATGGACATATGTCCTAAACCTCTTCATTTTTGAGCTACAGGGTGTTAACATTTTAAGAAAAATATAACCTTTTTATATAAATCACTCTTAGATATTTTTATGAAATTTTGTACATACCTTTTAATCAATAAGAAGCATTTTTTGACCTAACAGATTTATAAAAATTTTTACCAGTGACGTCCGTACGGGGTTTGAACTGAATATTTTTAAAGAGAAAATGTATACGCCACTGCTTTTTCTAAAAACGAAACTTACTTTTGAAATTCTCATTTATTTTAAAGCAAATTTCGTTTATAGACTTACTTTTGTACGACGCACCGTTTTCGCGTAAAAAATAAAAACAAAAAAAAATAAAAAATTTTATTTCAAAAATCGCGATTAATTTAAAAGGAAAAATTCCAAACCTTAAATCGAAAGCGAAATGACAAGAGAAGATAAACAGAATAAAGAACCCACATTATTTACAGTAGTTGTTCGAAGTGTCGTCCACCCACACGTATGCAAGCATGGACTCTTCTTCCCATAGACTGACGCACATTTTCGAAGATTTCCGGGGTGTTTCTTATGGTTTGGCAGCATACTAATATACGATTTCGTAACTCTTCTTCGGTATGAATCGGCACTTGGTACACTAAGCTTTTCAGATGCCCCCAGAAAAAATAGTCTAAACTGTTAAGGTCCGGAGATCTAGGTGGCCATGGCTGCGTTCCTCCGCGACCTATCCACCGATTGCGATAGGTGTGATTTAAAAATTCACGCACTCGTAAGCTAAAATGTGGAGGCGCACCATCGTGCATTAGCCACATCTGGTTTCTTAATAATAATGGAAGGTCTTCAAGCATTGGCGGCAGATCTTCTTCAAGAAAGTGTAAATATGATTGTCCATCAAGTCTTCTTGGGAGAAAAAATGGGCCTATCAAATAATCATCAATAATGCCAGCCCAAACATTTATTGAGAACTGTTCTTGATGATTTGATTCTACAATTGCATAAGGGTTTTCATCCGCCCATAAATGGTTATTATGGAAATTTCTTATTGAGTTTCGAGAAAAATTAGCTTCGTCGGTAAAAAGAATGTGCCTGTCAAATAACGGATTTTCCATCAGGTTTTGAAGAAACCACACACAGAAATTAATGCGCATCGGGAAATCTCTAGGGAGTAATGCCTGGACTCTTTGAATGTGATATGGGTATAATAAATTTTCGATGAGAATTTTCCAAACAAGAAAATGTGAAACATTAAATGTTGCCGCGATTTTCCTCGTGCTACTTTCGGGGTTCTCCTCAATTTCGTGTAAAATTCCTTCTTCAAGTTCCGGTGTTCTTACTGTTTGATGGACTCCTTTAGCACTGTGGTCTACTTTTAAAGTTCCGGTCTCGTGGAGACGTCTATGAATCCTAGAAAATGTTCTCGGATCGGGTAGTACGCGATTTGGATACCGCTCTTGGTATATCCGCCTGGCTTCGTATGCATTACCGTCTGCAAGCCCATAAATAAAATGCATGTCAGTTAATTCACTGTTTGTAAAATTTACCATTCTTTTATTATAATTTAACGTCTTACTGTAATAATAATTATTTAATAATGCAAAATCAATCCCAGGCCTTTTGTCTTTATGAAAAGAAACGTCAAAATTGATGTAGCTTTACCCAGCCTACTGATTTTTATTTGATTTGCTTTAAGAGGGCATTTAATATGGTTACCGTTTTTTTCTTTTCAAACGTTCAGTTGAATGTCACTGGTGAGTAGAAAATAAATTGTTGTCCCAAAAAAAGTGTTTCCACTCATGGTGGGTGCCAACCAAATTCAACAAAATAAATAAAAGCAGTCTCAATGAACCGAAGAAAAAAATGTTTTTTTTGTTTTTATTTTTTTACGCGAAAACGGTGCGTCGTACAAAAGTAAGTCCATAAACGAAATTTGCTTTAAAATAAATGGGAATTTCAAAAGTAAGTTTCGTTTTTAGAAAAAGCAGTGGCGTATCCATTTTTTCTTTAAAAATATTCAGTTCAAACCCCGTACGGACGTCACTGGTAAAAATTTTTATAAATCTGTTAGGTCAAAAAATGCTCCTTATTGATTAAAAGGTATGTACAAAATTTCATAAAAATATCTAAGAGTGATTTATATAAAAAGGTTATATTTTTCTTAAAATGTTAACACCCTGTAGCTCAAAAATGAAGAGGTTTAGGACATATGTCCATATGAACTTTTTATCTTAGAATCATTCATAGATTATCACCCTTAAGTATCGGCACTCAATTAAATTACACCCTGTATATTGGAAACAAACGGCATATTTGGTGCACAACTTACACAAAATCCAAACACATCTCGGGCTCGGGTTTGAGTAAATTTTGGTCTTATTTTAATACACACTTTTGTCACCATTTTGGTCTCATTTTTCGCGCATATTATATTATAAACATGAGTCCATAGTGAGTCGTTAATTGCTCCTTGGAATGAAATCCCGCGTTGAGAGTGGGCCACCCTGTATACTGGGCATTTTTTTTAACTTCAGGTGTTGAAACCTCTTCTACTTGTATCAATACAGCTCAAACTTTTAACAGTAACAAACCTACGTTTTTGCATAGATATAAAAAAGAGGACGTGAAATTAAATAATTTATCACATAATTCAAGGCAAATAATTTATTACACATAATTCAAGGCAAATAATAGAATAGCAGACAAAAAAAACGAAATTTGGTGCTGGTCTCTAAAAATGTTCGCCTGCGGCGCTATTTTTACATCTTCGACGCACGTCAACCACCTACCTACCCTGGCTGCAAACCCACGAAGCGCCACTGCTCTCTATTATTATAAAAAAAAAACATTTAATTAAACTTTAATGTTCGTTTATGCGCTTTTTAGAAGGTCTTCCTGTTTGTCCTATATTTACTTTATAGCAAGACTTTTAAGTATACCGACTACTCAGAAAAACCTTTATTGGCGGATACAAGAATGGAATTTTGTATGCTTACGCCAATAAATTAATTTGAATTTGAATTTGAATGCCAAAATATCTTTACGATATTTACAATGTTAATATACATTTTGGGTCAAATTAAGTTGCACCCTTTTTGTTAGTTCATAACTTTTGTACGTATGAACCGATTTTGATCATTTTTGGATACGTTTAGTAGCTATGTGTTCTAAGTGGTTGATGCATTAATATATTTTAAAAAACTCGGGGACGGATTTATGAAATTTCACGTAAAGCGCGGACTTTCAACTCGTTGCAAAAATCGAATACATTTGAAAATTCTTATGTAATTTTTTCAAATTAACTTGCGTTCTTTTAATCATTATTATTTTAGTTCTATGGCTTAATACTCGGTATAATGAGAAACATCCTTTGGAAATCGAAATAAAAAACTTCGAACGAAATTACATATTTTATGTTGGAAACATATCTTACAAAAAAGAGAAATTTACGAACGAATCTTACAGTGCTATAACAATTAAAGAAACAAATTGTGAAAATGATCATCATTATTTGTGACAACGGCTTGAAGTCTTCTTCGTCATTGGTTAAGGCATTATTATTAGACAATTTCAATAATCCTATTTTTCAGTTGTTTGATACTAGTAACATTATTGTCTCTATAAACTATAGCTTCCAGTGACCCCCAAATGAAATAGTCAACCGGTTTAAGTCCGGGCTATTTGGTGGCCAAAAATCGGGTTGTACAAAATCTGGGCAACATTTCTGTAGGTACCTTATTGTACTCACAGAGGTGTGGGACGGGGCACCATCTTGTTGAACGGTATAATTATCTGATAACTGTTCAATTGCCCGAAGCATGTTGCTTAGAAAGTATCGTTAATATACTTCTGAGTTTATTTTAATTCCAGAATCAACAAAAATCAATCTTGTTTTTGTGGTCTCTAGAAATAAGAAGCGAGTTTAAAGGAATTTGTGATTTTTCTTGAGATGTGGAGTAAACTCGGTTGCTTTGTGAGTTTTTAGGAGGTCACAGAAAAAATAATTTTTCATCCGAAAACCACATTTTCGAAATGCCTTCTCTATACATCTTAATCTTCTTAGTAGCTTCTTACACCTTTCTACCCTTTTTACTTTATTAGCTGCACTTAGTTTTTGGCAATATATATTTTTTTTAAAACAGCATATTAAGATCGTTCTTAACTATTCTTCTGATGTTCGTTTCATATTCGTAACTTTCATTATTTATTTGCTACTTACTATTTCATTATCGTTTGGGGTTTCAAAAATCTCTCTAACACAAGCACTGTTTTGTTCTGTTCTTACGCTTTTCTTTCTTTCACGTCCTGGTTTGATATTTAGTGAACCACGCGTTTCTCGTTAATGCTTTAAAAAATAGTTTATTGTTCATAAACGCCAGTTGCGAGCAGGAAACATTTTTATTATCTTTTTTCTACCGAAACTCTTCTCTTTTAAAGACTTAATAAGAACTTTATCTTCGTATATTAACCCTACTCTTTAAAATAATGAAAACGCTTAAATCTGACAGCTTATAACAACCCCATAACAACAAACATTAAATTGTTTTATCATGGGTGACTTGAAAAATGACATGCTATTGCTTGGCTGCTTAATTTGGAGGTTTCTGGTCAGAGCTATGGTTACACAATTAACAAACAGAATTATTGGAAGCTGAAAAATGTTTAATCAAGTTTCTATTCACAATGTCATTAAGCAATGGCGAAGAATATTCAATAATAAAAAGATGCTAGTTAATGTGGAAAAAATTACATGAGAATTTTTAAGATGTGTTCGACTATAGCAACGAGTTTAAAGTCCTCGCTTTACGTGAAATTTCATACACCCGTCCCGGATTTTTTTTTTTAAAAAGCCAAAAATTATCAAATTCGGTTCATACAAAGTTATTAACTATCAAAAAAGGGTGCAAGGTAATTTGGCCCACAGTGTATAGTGATACTTAAGATACATAATAGAATTGAGGGCGCTCCAAATTTTAAAACACTTCTGTTTTTAGGAATAAAGGAAATGACATAAGCCATTACACGCAACTTGTTTGGGCAGACACCTTTTTATTGGGATGTGCTAGAATCTGTTTTCAGAAAGCACTAAACGGCCGAATAACCTATACAGAACACTTCGTTTGCAATTACGGACCATCAGGAAATATTCCAGGACAATTTGTTTATCAAATAGGTGAACCATGCAGTTCGTGCTTAGATGGAACTGCATGCACCAGTCCTGATTATCCCGGTTTATGTGGAAATGACCTAATAAATGACACCAATTTTAAAAGGCCGAAGAAAGAACGTAAACTTTTAAAGGTGAAGAGTTCAGGAAATGATATAACTGCAACAATGTATGTTCATGGATCTGGATGGTATTTAGTCACATTGTTTTTTTCGTTTGTAATTTAGTTTTTATGTTGAATGAATATTATGGGCATAGATTCGTTGATAAAATTCCTATGAAAGTTAAATCTATTTATTTAATCGACTATACAGTGTGGTCATTTAAGTGTGCAACATATGGGAATTCTTTTTATTACCGCTTTCTCAGAAAATTTTATTCTTAATAAAAGTTGGTGCATGTTCGATAATCATATTAAGTGCACTTGAATGGTTGCAAGTCAAACAGCGTACAGGGTAGGTCAAAAAATATAAAACTTGTACAAGAATAAAGTACCCCTATTTCAGAAAATTCAGCAAAATTTTATTAAGAAAATTTGTTTAGAATTAAAAGTTATGCATAGATTCGAAAACGTGACCTCCTAAAATAAAAAAAAAATATTTTTTTGAAAACATTAATAATTTCCCAAATTTTTTTTTTTTATATTCGCCCTAAAGACCTTCATAAACTTATCAAAATTAAATCAATTTCACATATCTTTGTTCAAATTCAAGCATATTTGTAAGATTAACTTGAATTTTTAATTTAATAACGGCGTTGAACACAACTTTAAAAACTGTACAAATTAATCGACAAACATGAAATCCTACTAAAACATTATAACAGTTTGGTGGCATTATTAACAAAACAATGTATGCATTATGTATGCGTTTAGTGCAAACTCAATAAATGTTATTAAATGTATTTGAATATGGTGCCAATGGTTTTGTTAATTTTTATCGGCTTTTGGTTTATTATAACTTAACAATAAACGAATAAAAAAAAATAAAACCGAAAATATTTGAAATGCAGAAAAAAATAAAATTATGT
Organism: Polydrusus tereticollis; assembly: GCA_963920685.1. Taxonomy (NCBI): domain Eukaryota; kingdom Metazoa; phylum Arthropoda; class Insecta; order Coleoptera; family Curculionidae; genus Polydrusus; species Polydrusus tereticollis. Next base: position 68,389,816 of record OY987330.1, read on the forward strand.
ATGTGTAAAAAATTATCGACGCGTCTCTGTATGTCCACCTTCTCGTTCAATGCATTTAATTCTCCGATCATAAAATTCACTAAGAGTGGATCGCAATACACTTGCTGGAATATATCTGCAATGAAACCGTGTCGAGTTTTCAAGATTCCTAACATTATTAAACGGTCGATCGTTGTAAACTTTTTGCTTTAAATAACCCCATAAAAAAAATTTAATGGGGTGAGATCTGGCAAGCGAGGAGGCCACCGTGGATCGGTATTTCGTCCTAACCATTTATCACCAAATTCCCTATTTAACCATTGAGAAATAATTCTAGCAGAATGAGCGGGACAACCATCATCTACAAACCATAATTTATGTCGTTCTTGTATACTCACATTATCCAAAAAATCCGTCAGTTCGTTTTCCAAAAAATCTAAATAGGTATCACCAGTTAGGTTTTGGCGAAAAAAAAGCGGCCCTATTAGTTTGTCGTTAATAATACCGCACCAAACTTTGTTTTTTTGGTAATACTGGTTTTTATTGTCAATGACAAAATTTGGATTTTCGTCCGACCACCACCTATAATTTTGGGAAGAAACAACGCCATTTGTTGTAAACGTGGATTCATCCCCAAAAAGCATGTGTCTATGGAAATCACGTTGATCTTCTATTTGTCCTTGAATCCACATGCAGAAATCATACCGCAAGTCATAGTCTCGCCTTTGAAACGTGCAAATAAACATGGGCTTATAGGCATGGTATTTTTGTTTTTTAATAATCTTAACAGTGCTTTTTTTATACCCGTGTAAGCATAAATTTATTGGGTGAATCTTCTAGGGTTTTCAACAACTGCTTGAAGTACTTCTAATTGATTTTCTTCAGTACATACAATTTTGGTACGTTCATTTTTATATTTATAGCCTAAAGACCCTGTCTGTTTAAAATTATTTAAAATTCTGCTTACAGTTGAATAGTGAACTTGTTTATCTGAATGTAGTTCATTGAATATATCTTCTGCTTCACGCACTTTTATAGTTTTCTCCACATATTAACACTAATTCTGCCTTCTGGGCTAACGTTAACTGTAATGGAGGACGCATTTGAAATCAAATAACAACAATAATTATTTAAGAATGAATAATGCCACCAAACTGTCATAATGTTTACTTTTAACCCTTATTTGTTCTTTTCTATAAGTATCTGCGATTATTTTAGTAGGATTTCATGTTTGTCGATTAATTTGTACAGTTTTTTAATAAACATTTAAAATAAAAAAATTTGGCAATTTAAATGATAGTTTTTTAATTTGCATATTATCATTACTAATGTTTTATCTTGTTTGTGACTTCTTAATAAATTAAAAATTTAAGTTAATTTTACAAATATGCTTAAATTTGAACAAAGATATGTGAAATTGATTTAATTTTGATTAATTTATGAAGGTCTTTAGGGTGAATATAAAAAAAAAATTTTTGGGAAATTATTAATGTTTTAAAATTTTTTTTTTTATTTTGGGTCACGTTTTCGAATCTATACATAACTTTTAATTCTATACAACCTTTTTTAATAACATTTTCCTGAATTTTCTGAAATAGGGGTACTTTATTCTTGTACAAGATTTATATTTTTTGGCCTACCCTGTACGCCGTTTAACTTGCAACCATTCCAAGTGCACCTAATATGATTATCGAACATACACCAACTTTTATCAAAAATAAAATTTTCTGAGAAATCGGTAATAAAAAAAAATCCCATATGTTGCACACTTAAATGACCACACTGTATTTCTACTGGTATATTTGATCGCCGTTCAAGCAGAAAAGTGTTCGTCAAAGCACGTAAAATAATAATAGTCTAGTTCTAGTTTTACTAAATTTTAATGGTCTTTCGCTGTCCAGCGTGCAGCTCAAATCTAATATACCTGATAATATTATATATTATATACAGGTTGCGTCTTTCATGTTCGATAGCGCACATATTACAAGGAATACAAAATAAAGTTGTACACAAAAGTTGTAGAGTATATATACTATTTTACAGTACACTGAGTAGCCCAAGAAAGAATTATTAAATATATATTTTATATACAGGGTGTCCGGTAAGCAGTGGTGCAACCAGAAAAGAAGTTCGGGGGAGTTTGGAAGAAAAAAAGCGGCGCAGGCGAAAATTTTTTTTTAGTAAGAAAAATAAAAAACGCAACAGAAAATCACAAAAACAGCCAGACTGGTTTCAATTTTTGTGTAATTTTACCTATCTTAGGTAGTGATGTTTATTTTTCTTGTAAACAGGTAGTTAGACGTCCCAAACTAAAGTCGTTCAGGGGGGGCCGCAGCCCGGTAGCCCCCCCCCCCCCTTGGTTGCGCCACTGCCGGTAAGTATTTTTGTTTATTTATTTATTTATTTATTTAAGGAATTTTAAGACTCGTTTAAAGATCCACAGATAAACAAAATTTATACCATAAATAGGAGAAGGGGGTGGGGGGGGGGGCAGCAAGATGGGGTCAGGGGGAAAAACTCCCTTATTATTTATGTGAATACCAGTGCCATCTTTTGAACAGCGTCAAAAGTGTCTTCAAAATGCGCCTCATAGTGTTTTGCGTAAGTCTGGCGGCAATGGCCCCAGTTATTCTCATGTTGTTATAGAAGTTGTGTGTCTAACAAGTTGTTATTTTATTTGAAGCTTATTGTAGTGCAGTTATTATAGGTACATTGTAATTTTAATATAAACTGCATGCATTTGCCTCATATACCGGGTGTTGCATCGTCGAGCGGGACATAGGAAATCCCATGTAATTTTAAATGGGTCAATTATTGGCTTCCCTAATTATTTTAGAGAAAAATTATATTTAGGTTTATTAAAGAGCACTAAACCCCACATTCAAAAGAATAACTTTAGATATTTTTGATGAGCCCGTTTACGGGTTATCGCCGATTTCTTTTTAACTATTTCTCCTTTTTATGGCCCCGTATTTGCGGGCACCAGTCAAGGTAAAAGATGACTGTCAAATAAAGTTGTCATTTTGAAATGTGTGCTTTATTGTTATAAAAACTCGTACATCGAAAATATTAGCCATGAATTACACTTCTGAAGAAAAAATATTGATGATTAAATGGTATTATCAAGGAAATAGTTATCAAAATGTGTCAGACATGTTTGCTGCTCTGTATCCGAATAGACCGATACCTGCAAAATCTACAGTCGAAAGGACTATCAATTTGAGACAAAAGGCACTGTAATAAATAACTGCAGATGTGAAGAAAGGCAGGAACAAAGAAGAGATGCAAGAAATGATAGGGACTTGCAAGTTTTATTGTGCGTGGAAGAAAATGATGGGAAGATCAGCACAAGGAAACTTGAGGATGACATAGGATTAGATCACATCACAGCGTTACGAGCTTTGAAACGACATAAATATTATTCATACAAATATGAAAAGCACCAAGAGCTAAGAGATAGGGACGAAATACGACGACAGGAGTTTTGTTTTGGTATGATGGAAAGAGCAAACATGGATAGGGAATTTTTAAAAAACATTTGTTTCACTGACGAATGCACATTTACCTTAAGCAATGAACCCAATGTTCAAAATTATCGATATTGGAGCAAAGAAAACCAACACAGGTTTGTGGAAACAAGGACGCAATATCCACAAAAAGTTAATGTATAGGCTGGGATTTTCGGAGAAAATATTATCGGGCCATTATTTCTTACACGAAATTTAAATACAGAATATTTTTTGGAACTACTTGAAGATCATATTTTACCTACTTTACATGATGCCGCCAGGGAAAATCAGGAAGTTTGGTACCAAATGGATGGCTGCCCGGCTCATAGTACCCTGGCTGTCCGGGAATATTTAAACCGTGCTTTTAATGGAAATGTTATTGGCTTAAATCATACAGTAAATTGGCCAGCCAGGTCTCCTGATTTATCGCCAAATGATTTCTTTCTCTGGGGCCATTTAAAAAACAGGATATACAAAGATAAAAAATACCCAAATCTAGACGAGTTACAAAATGCTATTTCTGCCGAATGCAATAGAATTTCAGTTTACCAACTAGCGAATGTAAGAAGAGAATTTTATGATCGCCTCGGTTATTGTCTAGCAGTCAATGGAGGAATATTTGAACATCTTCTTAAATCCTAAAGTTTTAACAATTTAATAGTACCTACCTATTAATTAGTAAAATATTGAAACATGTAAAATGTCATAATTAACCTTGTAATTGGATACTTTATTTTAGTTTTATTCAGATTAATTTGTACTCATAAATACACCTTTAATATTTTCGATGTACGAGTTTTTATAACAATAAAGCACACATTTCAAAATTACTTTATTTGACAGTCATCTTTTACCTTGACTGGTGCCCGCAAATACGGGGCCATAAAAAGGAGAAATAGTTAAAAAGAAATCGGCGATAACCCGTAAACGGGCTCATCAAAAATATCTAAAGTTATTCTTTTGAATGTGGGTTTTAGTGCTCTTTAATAAACCTAAATAGAATTTTTCTCTAAAATAATTAGGGAAGCCAATAATTGACCCCATTTAAAATTACATGGGATTTCCTATGTCCCGCTCGACGATGCAACACCCGGTATGTTTCGTTATGATTAATATCATGTATGGTTAATATAATTGTAATCAATTTGAACACATTTAACCTCTGATTGAACCCAGATGATCTAGATAACTTACCTACACCCAAAGATGGGCCACCTACGTCTAGATGTTTTACTGTTCCGCCAATCACATCTCCTGAAGATAGCATGCCGATTCCGCATGTTGGAAAACTGGATACAGATCGCGTACAGAGAAAGAGGGGGAAAACAGTTATTCTCACAGATATACAGAAGATGTATAATAAAAGAATTAGAAAGGAATCGAAAAAACAAGAAACAAGCGATAACAATTAAGAAAGCTGCTAAGAAGGGCCCCAAAAAGAAGAAAATGCAATGAGTTTATATTACACAATATTCCGATGAGTAGAGCATACAAGTAGAATACAACCTGGGTTTTCTAACAATTACCCGCCCAATGTAATTCTGGACAGTCCTTAGCTGCTCAATGTGAACATGATACATACCGCCCCACACAATTATACCATATCTTAATAAGTGCTGAACAAGTGCCTTACACATCATAAGTAGCAATTTCTTATTTAAAATTGCTCGAAGTATATAAAATTTGTGGATTAAGCAACGAATTTTTTTACATAAGTAGAGCACGTCTTGATCCCATTTCCCCCAAGATCTTTATCTATTATTACTTCCAAGTATTTCACAAAACTGACTACTTTTAACGGTTTATTTATACAGGCGATTTCTATTCGGTCGAAGTCAGGTATGTTTGCTGATGTAATGGAAAAAGCAATTTAAACATTTAGCATCAATTTAAAGCTATTCAAGAAATTTTTAATTTTTATAAATTAGGACTTTAATCTTTCTTTTGTTAAGTGTCAAGTTTTATTTATGATAAACGATTACAGTGTAATCTGCATAGGCAATTAATTTTCCTTCTACATCAATATCGCAGAGGTGGTTGATACACATTGAACAGCAAAGGGCCTATCACAGTACCCTGTGGTACTCCAGCCTGAACAATCTTCGAGCCACTGATCACACCACCTATCCCGACGTGCTGGGCACGCTCTTCTAGAGAGCTCGCAAAAACATCTAACCCTATACCTCTCACCTCGCATCCCTCCAGTGTTTGGAGAAGTATTGACTGGGACACGGTATCAAAAGTCTTCGCCAGATCCAAGAACAGCGCTATGCATCTGTCGCCCCCGTTAACATGATGTATTATATCCGACATTAGTTCATACATGGCATCCGGCGAACATTCTCCCTCTATAAACCCAAACCGATTATTTGACATAATGTTAGCTGATCTCAAAAAATCAGTCAATCTTGCTCTAAGACATGTCTCGAAAATCTTTGCTACCTTTGAGATTACACTTATTGGTCTATAGTTACCCATAATATTTTTATTCCCTGCTTTGTAAATAGGAGTGACAACTGACAATTTAAATTATTTAGGTACTCTACCCATTGTAAACATAAGATTAATAATATGAACGAGAGGACTTGTTAAGTGATTATGAAGCAATATTATTACCTTGGTAGATACATTGTCCATGCCACTGAAACAATTGTTTTTTAGGCTGTTATTGTGTTTAATGATTTCATTATTATTAGTTGGTCTTAAATACATCAAGGTTAAGGAGCTATTTTGAACTTGAAATGGCACAGAAGTGTTATTTACCCTTTCAGCCATTTTTTGCTGTACACGTTACCCAACAAAAAATTAATGAATAATAAACTAACTTTATTGAAACATTACTTGATTTTTCGATTACAGTAAAATCTCTCAATAGCGACCACCCTCGGGGAATCAAACAATGGTCGGTTAACAGGGCTGGTCGGTTATTAAAAATTAAAATAACTGGTCTGCATTTTACAGTGTTTATTTATTAATAAGTATCTTCTACATATATGTAAATAATTTAAAATATTTTTGTTTAAATTTATCACAACTTAAATTAAATGAGATGAAGCCAATTTACCATTATGTATACAGGGTGTCCCAAAAGTAATGGGCCACAGAGCAACAGCAGACTTCTTAAGGCGAAATAATGCGATTTATTCAAACTTGCCTTATACCAAAATTGATAACAACCAAGATACAGGGTGTCAAAGTTTTAATTTTGTTTTCGTTTTCTTGCGATTATTTCTTAACGAAACCACATAGCGGCACAAAATTGAGGGTTTTGGGGTTTCTTAAGGTGAGGAATTCAAAATTATCCATAGTTTTTGTGTAACCAGTAGAGGGCGCTATCTACGGCATGCCCCACTCATTTTAGCTGGCATAACTTTGTTTAGGCTTCTTATATCGATCCGACTAATAAAAAAATAAGTTACGTTACTTTTTTTACATCAAAAACGTATAACTTATTGAAGTCGCTAGGAGCAACCATTTACGAGATAATGGCATTTCATATGTCCAATTTAACTAAGTACGTGGTTCAAAAGCAACGGAAAATCGAGCAATGGTGAATTTCTGACTTAAAATTATTGTAAATCAGCTATATTTGTGTCAAAGTTAATGTAGATACTTGGGGTTGACTATTTTTTTTTATAATAAACACACTTTTTCATATACGGAATTACTAATTTTATTTAATACTTAGTTTAATAACATTTAAAAGTAACAAAACAGTTACAAATAAAAATGGTAACGCCGTGATAGCAATTGTTCAAAATGGCCACCATTGACCTCAATACATTTCGCTATACGTTTTACAAAAGGCTGTCGGACTTTAAACAAGAGATCTTCATCATTTCTGAGCAGATTAACAGAATTTATAATTTTTTGATTTAACTCATTACGGTTGTTTATTGAACTGTTATAAACAATGGTTTTCAAATAACCCCAAAGAAGTCCATTGGATTAAAATCCGGACTTCGTGTCGGCCAAGTCAAGTGGCCACCACGGCATATCCAACGTTCAGGGAACTGTTCATTTAAATAATATCGCACTTGTCTGGCGAAGTGTGTCGGCGCCCCGTCTTGCATTTCGCCGGACGTTTAGTGGTACATCTTCTAAAAGTCCTCCAAGTTCATTTTGTAAAAAATTCAAATATGAATCTCCGTTCAGAGTTGGCGGTAATTCAAAGGGGCCTATAAGATGGTTTCCGATAATTCCACAGCAAATGTTGACCTTAAACTCGTGTTGGAAGTGAGAACTAAATGCGGGTTTTCATTTTCCCACGCATGTCTGTTTCGGTAATTGAATACACCCCGTCAAGTAAATGTCGCCTCGTCCGTGAACAACACACGATTTAAGAACATTGAATCTGTATTTTGCAGATTTTGGGAAAAATGAGAAAACAGAAGTCTGGCTGGAAGATCACGCGGCAGTAAACACTGTACGGGTGTAAAGTGGTATGGGTACAGGCCTTCATCGTGAAATATTCTAACAATTGAAGATTTACTTACGCACCTGTAGCTGCCTTCAATCTCCTGGAACTCACTTCTGAATTTTCTGTTACACGAACTAAAATCTCTTCTTCCTGTTCTGGTGTTATATTTTATGGACGGCCCGAAACCTCTTTTTTTTGTCTCTCCCAGTCGGTCATAAATATTTTGAAATAATTTGCGGTTTGGTTGCCTTCTATTCGGGAACATTTCTTGGTACCTGCGCCCGGCACTCCGACTATAAAAATTTTCTTGTGCGTAAATACAAAGCATATCACGCATTTCCGCATTGGAAAATAAATTATGTCGAGGCATTACTAAAAAAATAAATAATATCTGCGTATTGTAATTTAAAAATTAATAACTTTGACAGATGATACTTTGTGTAACCTCGAACAAAAACCTGCCCTAGGGCAAAAAAGCGCACACACCTACACTATACACAAAAACCTGGGGCGCTCGTGGTGCTTCCGGCCCCCCCGCGTGGTGACGATTGGCCCCTGGCTGAGGCCGATCCGGAGAGGTAGCAGGGAAAAAAGCTGGTCAGGCACACCAGACTGCCGCTGGGAAGTACAGGGGCCCACCCTTGACTAGCCAACGTAGGGGGCTGCCTTATCACCCAGTGAATAATCTTAGGCCACGTAGTAGTGCCAGGTGGCGCCTGGTTAGGGCCCTGCTGCGTGGTCTGGGAGGCTTCTTCTGCGGCTGCCGGACTTCGTCGCCGGGGCAAGGCCGTTTGGTGCTGCGGCTGGGGGGCCGGGGGTACCGGCGCGCCTCAGGACTTTACATTCAACACATAACACAACCACCGTAAATACAAACTTTTTTTAGATGGAAGACACGACTCAAGAAATTGGAAATAACGTGCCAACCGTCGATGAGGAGAGAAGGCCCCCTAGCTTTCTGGCTGAGGTAGAGATGTTCTCGACGGACTCTGAGGTTGACGCAGACAGACAGTCTGCTAGAGAGGAGGAATTTTGAGGTCTTCGGACAACGCGTCGGAGACGGAACCGAGAGGTTCTGCCGAAGATGCGTTGCCGTCAAGGGCTGCTAGCACTGTGGCCAAGACGGACCCAAAACGATACGCCCAAGCGGAGCCGCAAGGCACTGCCAAAGTGGATCCGAAGGGGTCTGATGAGGTCCAGAAGGCTAGCGCCAACTCTGGCGAGTCCTCCAGGGAGGAATACGTCAGGAAGAGGAGAGAAAAGGAGAAGAGGAATGCGGCGAGCAAGAGCTTTCAAGAACCCCGCAAAGGATGTGGCTGGCCCCGCACCTACCGCTTCCGAAACATCTCGGGAGCAGGGTAGCGGGAAGATGCTGACAGAGGAAAGGAGAGAAGACGCCTTCAGACCTCGTGGTCCCACCGGCAGAAGGTTTAAGCGGGCTGCCGAAAGGCGGCCGGCTGACCTTCCCGAAGCTCCCGCATCTGTCCGTGGTGAGGCGGAAGGCTCCATGGAGCCCCCCAGACCTCGCTCGGCGGATGGGGGTGCTGGGAGCAAGAGGTACAGGGAGACGGAGAAAACCCCACCAGGCAGTGGGAGGAGCCATAAGAGTGCCAGAGGAAGCCGACAGACCCGAGGGGAACAACACCATCGTTCCCCTCTCCTAAGGGACGGGGCGTCTGGTTCGGGGGCGGCTGCCGGCGGATCCCAAGGGACTACGCCGCCAGCGGCAAAAAGGGAGAACCAGGTCGTCATCCGTTCCAACCGGACTGGCGGAGTTATAAGGGAGGAAGAGGCGGAAAGCATCCGCGACCACCTGGTCGAAGAGATGCTTCGAGCCATGGCAGGACCTGACGGGAATCCGCAAGGCAGGATTGGCTTTTGGCTGAAAAGTCCAAGGGTCGATCTGGAACGGCTAGGAAGGGTGCTGGCGCTCCAAAACCGAGCCCTCAACGTGCACCAGTGGAGGCATATCCAGACCACAGGAGGACCAGGAGGGTGGTTCGTCACCTACCTGGTAGAGCAGGAGGTCGTCAGGCGGCTGGAGGGATCTGGGTGGACTCTCTACTTTGAGTTGGTAACGCTCGCTGTGCGAAGGGTGCCATCTTGGAGTGGGGCTGTCCGCAAGGATCCGTCCGGCCAGCCTGAGGCCAAAAAGAAGGAATAGGCTCTCACTGCCGCCCATGATAAACCCCATCATGGATAATTTGCGGGTAGGTCAAATAAATCTCCAGCACAGTCGGGATGCTACCGGAGAACTGGTTAGCGTTCTGACTGGTGAGCGGGAGATTGTACTAATACAAGAGCCTTATGTTTTTAGGAATCAAGTCAGGGGTCTTGGAGGAGCCAGCCACATCCTGGTGGTTGGGAAAGAGGACGATGACAGACCGAGGACCTGCATTATGGTGTCCAAAGAGATCAGCGTGGTACCACTACCTCAGCTGGGAACTAGGGACGCCACAGCAGCTGTGCTCGAATATAAGGTGAGTCAAGGTAGTCGTAAGTTATTAATCTGTAGTTTATATCTGCCGTACGATGACGCGCGACCGCCCGTTACAGAGGACTTTAGAGAGTATTATTGCGTTCGCAAGAGACAAACGTTGGCCGGTTTTAATCGGGTGTGATGCGAATTCGCATAGTGAAATTTGGGGCAGCACCAACACAAACGCCCGAGGTGAGGCCCTTATACAATTCCTGGCTCATACAAACCTTGAGATACTTAACAGAGGCAGCGAGGCCACGTTTGTTAATAGAATCCGGAAGGAAACTATTGACATTACACTGGCTTAAAGAGGGTTGATCAAAGATATTTCAAATTGGCGGGTCTCTAGTGACATTTCGATGTCTGACCATCGAATGATCAGACTGGAACTCAAATTTGACAAAAAGGATGCAGCCCTGAAGAGAAACCCAAGAGCGACGAACTGGGAAAACTACATCCCCTCTCTCAGAAACAACTTGGGAACGATTCAGGTCCGGGTACAGAATAAAGAGGAATTGGAGAATAAGGTAAGTAGCCTTAGCGCAGCGATCGTCTCGGCCTACGAACAGTCGTGTCCGCTGACAGTTGCCACGGGAAGGAGGGTTCGCTGGTGGAGCGGTCACCTAGGTGTCCTGCGGAAAGCCAGCAGACGAGCCCTGAACAAAGCAATGAACAGCGGGTCGATGGAGGACTGGGACGTCTACGTGGAGGCTAGAAGGGTTTTTAAAAAGGAACTTCGCCGCAGGAAGAGGGAGTCATGGAGGGCCTTCTGTGGAGAACTCGATTCTCTACCGGAGGCCGCCCGACTGGCTAAAATCCTCAGCTGCGAGAGCAAAGGGATCATTGGATCCTTAAAGAGACAGGACGGAACATGGACCAGTTCCGGTGAGGGGTCACTTAGACACCTACTGGACGTTCACTTTCCTAGTGGCGGACCGGCGCCGGCTGCTGAGGAGGCCGCGCCACCGATTCCACGGACGGATTGGGGCGTGGCCGACGAAATAGTGACTGGCTCCGCGATTACCTGGGCGGTGAATGAGTTCAGTCCGTATAAGGCAGCGGGACCAGATGGCGTGTTCCCAGCTCTGCTTCAAAAAGGTCTAGAGATTCTGCTCCCTTATCTGGAGAGCGTCTTCCGGGCCAGCATTGCTTTGGGTTACGCGCCAAAAGCCTGGCGATCAGCAAGGGTCACCTTCATTCCTAAGAATGGTAGAACTGACTACTCGGTCGCCAAGGCTTTTAGGTCAATAAGTTTAACCTCTTTTCTCATGAAGACACTAGAAAAGATGGTCGATAGGTATATGGTAGAGGTTGTGTTAGAAGCGCATCCTCTACAGAATAGTCAACATGCCTACCGACGTGGACGGTCAACAGAGACAGCAATTCACGCCGTGGCAGCAAAGGTGGAGAGGGCCCTACATTACAAGGACGTCGCTCTGGCGATCTTTTTCGATGTTGAAGGTGCCTTCGATAAGGCAAAACCGTCGACCATTTGCGACTCTCTGAGAATGAGAGAAGCGCCGTGTGCGGTTATAGAATGGGTTGGATCTGCACTCAGGGAGCGGCAGGTGAGCGCCGCCATCGGGGACGTTCGGCTGGAGATCGGGGTGAGGGGTGGTTGCCCGCAAGGAGGCTGCCTATCGCCCCACCTGTGGTATCTGGTCATGGACGGCCTGATGGCGAGGCTTGCAGATGCTGGCTTCTGCGCACTAGTAGGGAGCAGTGGGAGGAAGAGCAGGTGAAGTTCCCTGACGATGCTCTGGTATGCTACGCCGATGGGTCGCGCATGGCTGGAACTGAATCATCAGGAGTATACTTGGAAAACATCAACATAAGAAGAAGCTACCCACTGGGAAGGTTCGCGACGGTTTTCCAAGCAGAGGTGTATGCCATCCTCTCGGTGGCAAGTATGAGGGAGGTCATAGATCGTCAAGAGCGGACTGTATACATCTGCTCTAATAGCCAGGCCGCCCTTAAGACAGTCTGCCAACCCAGAAGCAGTTCGATCCTCGTGAAGGAGTGTGCGGACGCACTTGGGATGCTCGCAGAACAGAAACAGGTTTTCTTGGTCTGGGTCCCGGGACACTGTGGAGTACATGGCAACGAGACGGCCGACGAGCTCGCCAGACTTGGAGCTGAAAATCCCTATCTAGGACCCGAACCAGCAATAGGTATATCAAAGCAGCAGGTAGGGACGGCCCTGGGGGAATGGGCCGCCAACCTCTCCAAGGAGGAATGGCGGCAGACGCCAGGGTGTAGACAGGCTAAAGATTTCATAACTTGGCCCGATAGGGCCAAGTTAGAATGGATTCTTAACAGGAGTAGGCGTGCCCTGAATCCTCTGGTAGGACTCTTAACAGGACACTGCAAATTGAGGAAGCACCTGCATACAATGGGGGTGGAGGAGGACCCGATATGTTCGGGATGCTTGGAGGATGAGGAGACACCACTGCACTTCCTGTGCAATTGCAAAGCACTGGGAAGACTCAGACGACAAGTCTTTGGGACAGTGCTGATCCCACAGGAGGAAGTCAGGACTCTTGCTTGGAGTGACATCCTGACCTTTATGAGAAGGTCGGGTAGGTTCGGCGAGAGCCTGGGTGGTTGGGTGGATGGGGAAAGACACAGGGGTAGGCAAAAAGGATCGCATTTGGTCTACTTGCCAGGTTCGTGTGCCTCCCCTCACCTACTACTACTACTTGTGTAACATGTTGTTGCCTTTGAAACGTCGTTGTTTTTAATCAAGGCCAGCTGTGATAAATAACACTAATATGAATACACAATTATTTTAAATATTTTAGCATTCTTGCGTTAAAAATATGAAATGCCATTATCTCGAAAATGGTGGCTACTAGCCACTTCAATAAGTTATACGATTTTCATCTAAAAGAAGTAAAGTAACTTATTTTTTTATTAGTCGGATCGATATAAAAAGCCTAAACAAAGTCATGCCAGCTAAAATGAGTGGGGCATGCCGTAGATAGCGCCCTCTACTGGTTACACAAAAACTATGGATAATTTTGAATTCCTTACCTTAAGAAACCTCAAAACCCTTAATTTTGTGCTGCTTTGTCGTTTCGTTAAGAAATAATAGGTAGGTAGTATTCGAATACCTGGTATTCTAAATCCTATTCAGAATATATTTGGCTGGTATTCGAATACTATTCGAATACATTCGTGTATTTGGTATTCGACTGAATACTTTTTTGCTCAGTACCTACTCGGTATTCTGGATTCTGAATACCGTTTTTGAATCCCAGTATTCGAATACCCACGTATCCCGACATACAACTATTTTAAATAAGTGCAAGGAGCTTTGGAAATGCGCTGCAAGACCCAAGAGTGCAGAAGTGCTTCAAAAGATACTTGGTCATACTTTAAGTTACCCAACAGTCACTCGCTGGAACTCGTTTTTTAATTCAATTTCTCAAATATTATCTATATCCAAGGAGAACCTAACCAAACTATATAAAGAGTTAAACCTTAAAGAACATCTTAAAGATGCAGATCTTTTTTATCTGCAAGAATACTGTTGTATTTTGAAACCCATTGCTGAAACAGTAGATTTGCTACAAGGAGACACTCACACATATTTTGGTTATTTAATACCAAGTATAACTTCTCTAAAAACGAAACTGATTAAAGTTAAATCAATCATGACACTTAATAGGAGTACCAGCTTAATTTTAGAACACATAATTAATTGCGTCAATGCCAGATTTGAGCACTACTTTGACCTTACAAAAGCCGAAGCAAAAGATGCAATAAATGCTGCAGTAACTTGTCCGACTATTAAATTTAGGTGGCTATCACAAACCGTTTCATGGCAGTTTGGATTAGACATTAAGGAATTACAAGATATTATAATTGATACTGGTGTGGAACTCCAAAGAAATATTCAAAAACCAGATTTTAATGGAGAAGAATCAGCGCCCAATAATGATATTAAATTTTTCGAATTTGAAAGTGAGGAAAATCCGGAAAAAAACAGCGATTTAATTTCTCGGGATGATAGGGATAAACTAAAAGGAAAAATTCAACTTAACCTTTTGCAATATCTTGAAGATAAAAAATTAGGTTTGGAGATGTCCAATGATTTACCCTTAAATTAAACAAATATTTTTAAGATATAGCTTCATATTACAGTCGTCTGCTCCAGTAGAACGATTGTTTTCTTTTGCGGGTATGGTAAATACGCCGAAGCGTCAGAATATAAGTGACGATCTTTTTGAAATGTTGGTTTTGTTGAAGGCGAGCGGGATAGGAAATTCTTAATCTTAATGTTTCTTCTTAATTGATGTATTTTTTTCTGTTTATATCTAAGTACTAGTACGTAGTTATGAGGTATATTATATTGGTTCCTATTTTTTAATTACAAAAAATTTTATTTTAAGTTTTATTTAATATAAATTTTTTATTTTTTTTTATATATTTTTATAAATTAACTACATAAATAATAATCAAGCTTTATGTGCGCATATGTTTATATAATACTTTTTATTCTTTGTATTCGAATACAATTTAGAATACAGTATTCAGGATTCGTATTCGAATACCGGATTTCAGTATTCGACCCAAGTCTGATAGCGCCCTCTACTGGTCACATAAAAACTATGGATAATTTTGAATTCCTCACCTTAAGAAACCCCAAAACCCTTAATTTTGTGCTGCTATGTCGTTTCGTTAAGAAATAATCGCAAAAAAACGAAAACAAAATTAAAACTTTGTATCTTGGTTGTTATCAATTTTGGGATAAGACAAGTTTGAATAAATCACATTATTTCGCCTTAACGAGTCTGCTGTTGCTCTGTGTCCCATTACTTATGGGATACCCTGTATACTGCAGGTGCATACTAACATGTATAATATACAATGTACTGTATGTTTGCTTTGAAATTGTTATGTTTTACAATAATCAGAAGTTAATGATTGCTTCATATTTTTTATTTTATTTTTATAAAATTCAGATTTACATTTTAATAGCAATTGATATATATTATATTATATTATATTTGTAGACTTGTCAGAATTGTTAACGTCCCTGAAACTTGCACGGGCTTCAGATAGGCTTGATATTTTCGACATTGGAGCAAGTTCAGGTTCCTCTTCCTCTGTCTCAGAGTTGGGAGTAGTTTCATCCATTTCCTGGATCTCTTCAATACACTCGATGATAGTCAATTCTTCACTTTCTGTTGGCAAATCGTTATCAATAGAGGAAAATTGTTTCAAGTTCACAAATGTGTCCTTAATGTTAGGAAACAGTTGTGCGAGCGGAATATTATCTTCTTCTTTGAAGTCGTCAATATTATCTGTATAGCACATAAATCTGGCTTTCATAAAGTATTTTTTTATTGTCACTGGGGACAAATAGCGCCAGGCAACCGAAACCCATATCAAGGCGTTGGTTATGGCAAAATTATTTTCGATTTCTTAAAGAGGACAACCTCTGTCTATACATGTTAAAAGCCTCTTAATAAGGTAGCTTCTGTAGAGCATTTTAAAATTCTGAATAATGCATGGTCTAAAGGTTGACAATGTGAGGTAGTATTGGGTGGAAGAAAAATAAGTTGGACATTATCCAGCGTAATTTTGGAATAAGACCTTGCATTATCCAGAAACAATACCACTTTTCTATTTTGGTTCTTTAGCTTGGTATCAAATCTGTGAAGCCATGTTGTCATGTCTGCTGTCATCCACGCTTATTTGTTCGAGAAAGATTGGAGAGGTAACTTATCGATATGTGCGCCCTTAAAACATCGAGGCTTTTTGTTTTCGTCTATTATAAGTGGTTCTTCCTTATCACCTTCCATATTTGCACAGAACAATTGTTAATCGTTGTTTTGCTGTTTTTTCTTTCCAGTACACTTGTCATCCTTTGATGCATATGTTTTTGTTGGCAATGCACGATAGTAGAGACCTGTCTCATCTGCATTAAATACGTCTCTTGGGACATAAACCTTTAAAATGGTAAATAGCCTTTCTTTCCGACCAGTTACATCTTTGATATTGATATCGGCTGATTCGCCACATATTTTCATGAAGACAATATCGTGCCGACGGCGGAATTATGCTAATCATTCATTCGATGCCTTGAAGTTATCTAGTCCTAAACATTGAGCAGATTTTTGCTTGAATTATGGGCCCAGATATTGGTAAGTGCTTGTTTCGCATCTTACAAAAACAGTTAAAAAGAACTAAGTCCACTGCCAGTCCTTCGGTTTTGGGAAATTTTCCTTTTTGTTCACCTTTGCCACCTTCCTGAAACAAATTTCTACCTTCTGCTTTATTTTAAAGCAACACAGTCACTTGGGCCTTAACTACTTTAAATTTTTCAGCCAATTTCCTGGTACTTAAACCAGTTTTTTCTCTTTCCTCGATTACTTCAATTTTTTTGCGTAGAGAAAGCATTTCCTTTTTCCCACCATCTTCAAATATTCACGTTAGTCCCAAAACACACAAAAACTGTTCAAAACAAAAAGATTAGCTATTTACTAAAAATTCCGATGAAGAGTGCTCGCGGTCGTTTAACAGATGGGTCGGTAAAGAGGAGTATAAATAATGGGATTTCCATTTTTAAATATGAGCACGGTATATTTTCTGTGATATGGGGAATTCATAACCGGTCGTTTAACGCATGGGGTCACTTTATAGAGGCGGTCGCAAACAGCGTTTTTCCTGTATATTGGTCAAGAGGTAAGGTAAGACATAACTCGTTTTTTTTTTATTTCCTGAATGCCTGTAAAAAATCCTTTTAATAAAGTCCTCCACTGATGATGTTTTCAAATGATTTAGAATAAAAAAAAAATGCAACAGAGAAAGCAATACTCTAATAAATTTCAAACTATCATAAACCGATGCTAAAAAGGGGCGGGCACTTTTCACTAAATCCATATTCTCAGAGCAAATAAAGCATTTTGTCGACTAATAAATACGTATTTAAGTCCAGGAAATAAAAGTTACTAAGAAACTTTTAAGCTATAATAATTTCCACCCTTTGTCATCTCTCTATACCCGCATTATTATGCCTGGATCTGCGGCAGACGTAAACACTTATTCAAGTTGGTGTCGAATGTCGAATAATCGACCGATGCCGATAAAACTTTAAAGTCATTTGCCATTAATATTCCGAAGGATGAAGTGTTAACCAAAAAGGGCGTTTCCAGAACAATATTTTCACCGTGTTTATATTTGATTGGCTTATTGTATCCCAAGATGTCTATTGATGATATATTTTAATTGCCTAATTTATTAAAATAATACTGTTTTATTTTTATTAATAAAAAGCACTGGATAAGATAAACAACTACCCTTATATTCCAAGTCCAGCGCCGGCGCAATGATACTAGCGCCCTCTTCGAGAGTGCTCAAATACGCCCTTCCCCCTCCTAAAATTGTGAAATTTGCATTTTCTTACATAGAGATTAGATATAAATTTATGTACAAGCCCTGAGAATGATTTGTCAAGTTATTTCAAAAGTTGAGAGGAGGTAGGTATAATATATAATAGGGTGAAAACTGTACTTAAGAAACCGATAATAAATTACTTCACGTTGTTTTGATAAGAACATATTTTCGAAAATTTTTCGATCCGTCTACATAACTTCAATTCTTAGAATAAGTCGAAATAACTATACAGGGTGTCCAATATAAGGATGAACAGGAAAATAAAGTTAAGTAATCGTTACAAAGGCGGTTAAATTACAAAAAAGTTGCGCTATTTACTGGTAAATAATATTCTGTTAAAATAGCCGAAAATTCCGCTTACTTTTGGAGATATTCAAAAGAATCCAAAATTTTGTAATTTCGTTTTAATTTTTTTCTGAAGTTGAAAATGTATATAAAACACAAAAAGCACTTTCCTATTCCCACTTTTTAGCTCTACAAGACAGCCTTCACAAATCTCCAATACAATGTTTCGTTTCGAAACCATCATCAACTTAATTTTTTTTATATGGCCCGTAAAAAAGTACACCCATTATTGAGTAGCGTTTCCTATTACGAATTTAAGGATTTATATCACAGTATGGTGATATGATGGCGATGAAGACAAAAATAATTGCCTACGTTGTAACCCAGAATAGGTACCAAAATAGTAACCCAATATAAGTTGGCAAGAGTGGGTGTTAATTAAGCAAGTATGAAACAGATAGCAGACAGTATATTATTTTATTTCTCTACATCAATTGGCATTTTAATAATCCAAACTGCCAGTGAATAACCGCTTCACTTTTCAAATCGCCCTTGTAGCCCCGGACGTCATAGTGGATTTACTCGCAAACTACAGCCACCATAAAATAAATTGTTTTGTTTTTCAAGTAACCCAGGCGGCTGGGGTCGGCATGCCTACCCTGTCGTAAAATATCGGTAAATGAAAAATAAGAATTTCCGGCTTGAAGATATGCAATCAAACATACACCATGTATCGAAATTTAAACCCCGGGTCGGCAAATTCGTATTTTCCGCTAAATTTAAAGTGAGGTTATGGTTATGTCTAATACTCATTTTAAACAGAAAATATTTTATATATCGATCTGCAGTCTTTGAAGTTTTTGTGATTCTTTTGAAGAAAATAACTAAATAAGCGTAAAATAAGTGAGAGTAGGTGTTATCTGTTAAAAAATAAAACTTTTGATTTGGTTTTTTTTTAAGATTAGGACCTCAGGTAAGTGTGACATTCCGAAATATTGAGGGTAACGCACGCAACGACATGGAAACCAAGTTGAAACTGAGGTATAAAGTGATCTTATATTTTATTCAATATATTTTAAGTATAAAATGTGGAGTTTTGTCATTGGATGAACAAATTAAATTAAAAAATAATGGTCGGCCGACTCCTAAAATGTTGAATTTAATTAACACGAGAGAGAGCCAAGGGGAGTAATAGGTCATTTTCAAAAAAATGGTATCAAATGCTTGGCTTACGGGAAGTAAAATCATAGATCTATGTAGCTATAAATATAGGTGTGTGGTAAAACCAAAATTAATCTGTTTAACTGGCCAACCATTTGTTTCAACTCTATTGTCACCCACACCTGAGTCAAATGAGCGAGGATTCTCGTGTTGCCTAAAACTCATTGTCGTAATACAATTAACCAGGAACGACTGTCAAGTTTGTCATAATAATTAGGTATTGGTAAATAATTAATAGAAAACAAAATTCTAAAGAAATCTGCAAAAAACATCTGAATTTTATGTCGCAATACACCATTTCGTCGCCGTTTTGCAACATTTAAATTCGCCGTATAGAGAATTAATTTAACAGGTTTAAAAAACTTATGGTAGTTAATTTATAATTAGCCAGTAGATGAAAGAAAAAATGTATTTAAATTTTTTTTTTACATTTTTAATCTAGAAAAAAATTTGAGTGAATAACTTCATTTTTATCATGAAGTAGTCGACCAAAAAAAATGTGATACTACATAAAATCATTATCAACAATAAAGAATACGTGATTTACCTTTTCTAAAACTTATCTTTTTGTATAAAAATAAAAAAAAAATGACGTGACAATAAATAATTTATCATACATTCCATGCAAATATTAGAGTAGACCAAAACGAAATTTGGGCGTGGTCTCCAAAAATTTTAGCCTGCGGCGCTAGTTTTCATCTTTCAGCGATCCTGCCAACCCACGCCGCCACTGGATATTTTACAATACTATTCGAACAGACAAATACATCCAACGGGTTCATGCAACATCCCTCGAGACAAAATCGAAGGTCCGCCGATTAAAACTTCCCAGGTCCGTATTGTATTTAATTTTTGACCGAGATATTCGGCATACCGTCCGTCCAAGTCAGAATAGATTGTAGGTACCTCAAAGACGAACTTAGGAATGCTTCTTGTATTAACAACACTAATTACAGTATCTATTACATTTCTGTGGTCGGCGCTTAAAAGGTCATATTATGTCGATTTTCGACAATTCGGGTAAATCAAGGTTAAATATTTTAGGTTCTTGTAGCACTTCCCTTGGGTTGAGTTTTATGACTTATTTGTGAGGTATTTCTATGTTGACCAAACAGTGGCGGCTTTAGGGGGGAAGGGCCCCCCCAAGGTCACTTTTTCTCCAGTCTCGCAGCAGAAACCCGAACCACGGGCCTTACTACTAAACATATTTAACATAATACATTGGGTATTAATTATACTTATTTTAAGATTTTGACAAAAAAAACACTAAAAAAATCTTATTTTATTTTTAAGTTTGTTTTTTAGTTCTCTAAGTTTGGAAGAAAAATTAGAATTAGGTATTTTACCCAAAAAAAGGGCGTGGCACCCAAACATTTTTCGCCTGCGGCGCAAAGGAGCGCCTTTGGGGCGACAAACCATTTTTGCGCCCCCCCCCCAAGACCAAATCCTAAAGCCGCCACTGTGACCAAAGTTGCGAAAATGATGTTAAACATAACAATTACAAGAAAAACATCAAGTTATTTTCTTTTAATCAATGAAAGCCATAATATCTTATTTAACATTTTTGACTTCTAAAACTTATGCTATTAAAGGCTATTTTTTTAAATATTTGGAAGAAAAATATATGTTAAACGAATATACCAGGTTAAATATTTTCGATTCTTTGGTTCATATAATTAAAAATGTCAATTTACAAAAAAATTGACTTATGACCTTTTAAGCGCCGACCACAGATTTATATTAATTTCCTTAGCCAATATTTCCTGGGTTCCATTAGAACTGTTCTTTATACTGCACCTTTAGCTCTATTTATGTAATCAAAAAATTAGGGTAGTAAATTTAAATGAATCAAAAATATCACATATTTAAAGTGATTTGGACTATTTTGACTTTAACACATTTTTAAAATTTTACCCAAAAATCATGATTCTAAAATGTATGTAAAAAATAAATGGGCTAAAAGTTTAGGAGGAAAAACGATTTATTTAAATCATGACATAAACTATTATCGAATTGTGTTTGAAGTAACAAACATAAATTTAACGTTCAAAAACATTTATTTTTCATCTATCAATTATTTACTTATAATACCTTCTTAGAAACCGTTGCTATAAACATCATCATAATATGATATAATGCCCGGTGATTTTCGTAATGCCCGGTAATTATTATTAAAGAAAATATTGAACAACATTTCTATTTATTTTTAACAATTTTTTATATAACGTAAAAGACGCTTAAAATAAACAACCCTTAGCAACCGTCAAACTTATTCTACGATAACCGATCAAAGCTCCCTAAATATTAAATATTGGCGAAAAAAGTTTAAAAAAATGCAGGAGTTTAACTATTTATATTTTAAAATTAATGAAAAATAAAGTATTGTATACACCACAGGCGTTACTAGACTATAATGCCCTTGGTACATAGATAACTATAAAAACCCTATGGTTATTATCATATTATCATTAAAATAATTGACAATGACATTTTTGCCATTAATAAGAGTGATCAAGTGCAAAGTTTTTTTTGATAAGTTGTATTTTTTGTAAGGTGTAAAGTTTAAAAGATGGCAGATTATTCATTCGCGGAGTCGGTTGATATGCATTTTATGTGTGGTAAAGCCTCGGGTAAAGCTAATGATTGTGCTCGAGAAACTTGCCGGTTGTATCAAGAATGTTTTCAAAACCGTCAAATCCCTTGTGAGGAACTATTCATTACTTTACATCAACGAATAAGAGAAAACGGCACTTTTAGACCAAATAGGAATTATAGTGGGAGAAGGCGTTCTATTCGGACTTTACAAGCAGAAGAAATAACACTGGGATGCGTTGCAGCCAATCCAGGTATAAGCGAAAGAAAAATTGCCTTACAAGAAGATATTCCTAAGACCACAACATGGGAAATTTTACATAACGAACTTCTTTACCCATACCAAATACAAGTTCAGGCGCTTAAGGCGCAAAACCAACTTCCTCGGGAATACCGTTGTTTTCTTAATAAAGTATTGTTTACTGACAAAGCAAGAGTTATGTGGTGAAGGCATCGTAAATTTCTATAATAACCATTTATGGGCGTAAGAAAATACCCATGCAATTTTCAAAAGTTGACTTCAAAATAAATTTTCAATTAATGTTTGGGCAGGTATCCTGGGGCGACCGAATAATAGATACGCCGAAGTGGGCCCATTGCCTGACCTCCCCGTTCACCCGATCTCAATCCATTGGATTACTTTCTTTGAGGTTATCTAAAGTCTCTTGTTGGAACAAAGTGTAATACATTTTTGCCAAGAAATTCGTGATAAGTAAGGTAAGAACATCAATGAGAAATCGTTCAGCGGGTTGCATAGATATGAATGAAAACCATTTTCAATATTTGTTGTAACTTTTCTACTTTTTTCCTGATTATTATTGTTCAACCAAGAACTCTTAATTTGTTTTGCATTTAATACTTATTATAATAAAACAACATTTTGACCCAATTATTGCCAATATCAATTATTTTAATGTTAACCATAAGTTTCTTGGTCCTTTTTTAACTTCAAATTTATGTTCGTCATAAGACTATTTTGATATTTTAGTTTAAACACAATTCGATAATAGTTTATATAATGATTTAAATAAATCGTTTTTTCTCCCAAACTATTAGACCAATTATTTTTTACAATATAACCTTTTTTGTGTAAAAAAATCCTAGGAATCATAATTTTTGGGTGCAATTTTGTAAAGAGAACGCCCTTGAGTAAATTTGATGACAAGGATAATTAACATCAGTTGTGCGAGTGTTATAATGATGCCCCTCCCCATACGCAGCCCCCGTCCATCCTTAAAAAAGAACATAATAGTACAGGCACTACAGGCCGTATATTGTTAAAATAAATCTATCTTTAAAAACATTTCTACAACTTTCCTTAAATGACATTTTGCACATTATTCTAATTAATCGTATCTAAATAAAAAAAAATATTTGGAATTTTTGAGTTTCCACCCCAAAATATAATCCCATATCTAAAGCCTCAAAGTTGGCAAAATATAGAATCCTCAGGGCACCAGCCGATACGTAGGTACTTTGATGCTACTCTAATACCATAACTTATCCTACTTAATTTTTTTCCCAGCGATTCTATTTGCTCTGTCCAATCTAAAAATTCATCTAACGCCTAAGAATTTTGTATAAGTTTGAAGAGGTTAAAATCTATATTATTGATCTGAATTGTTTCTGGTTTTTCTAGCTTGCTTAATTTTGTTCTGAACAGTAATAAGTTTGTGTTTCTCAAACCATGAGGTGGTTTGTGAAAAAATTCTTTCTATGTTGTCAGCCAGTTCAGTTGAGTCTTTTGATGTCACTAATAGGTTGGTATCATCGCGTGGGAAGAAAGCAATGCATTAGGATTGGCTATTTCGTAATTTAGATCATTGGTAAAAATGATAAACAGAATTGGTCCTAAAATAATACCCTGTGGGATTCCTATTGTATTTTGCAAATTTTCCGACTTATAGTTAATATTGTCCTTCCTAATTACAGTATTTTGTATTCTATGTTCTAAGTACGATCCAAACCACTTTAATGTATTGTCTCTGATTCCATACAAATCTAGTTTCCTTAACAGAAGTTCTCGATTCAGGCAGTCATACGCCTTCGAGAGGTCCAGAAAGACTCCCAAAGCTGCCCTACCAGCATCCAGCTGTTCAAGGATGCCGTGCGTGAATTGAAACGTCGCCGTCCGCGTTAATCTGCCGTCCATGTAGCCATGCTGACCGCTCGAAAGCAGCCTACAGTGCCCCATGAAGGACACAAGCCGCTTACATGCTTCCAACTCGAACAGCTTCGAGAAACCCGGGAGAAGGTTGATCGGCCTATAACCATCAAACTCCTCCGCACTTCCCTTTTTCAATATTGGTTTTATAACCGCTGTTTTGAACTGTTCTGGAAAAATACCTTCAAGTAATGAATTATTTATTAATTATATATAAAATGACTTCAATTATTTCTGGCAAGCTCAGTTTAATTATACTTGTGGGTATTTCATCATCTCCATAGCTATTTTTGTGTTTTATTTTTTTGAAAAGTTCTGTGATTTCATTCTTTGTAACTGGGCTAAAAATAAAAGACATATTATTTTCTGGTATTGTAGTATTCCACTGCATGTCTTTTAAGTTATTAAGTAAAAGCTGTACCCTTTTAGTAAAAAAGACATTTAGCTTATTGGAGGTTTCCTGAGCATTTTCAGAAATTTATTTTTTTCAGATTTATACACTTCTGAAAAAGCGTCATTTCGATTCTTTAGCATAAGCAGGACATCTAGTCTATTCTTTACATTCTGAACCTCTACCTGATTTTTGTACATATATTTCTCACTAACCCTTTTATGTGCTAATTTCTTTGTAAAACAGTAGTCAAATATAGTTATGTACATATTTATAAAAAGGAACCATTGTGTATTAACATCACATTTTGAAATATTATATACATCTAACCAATTTTGTTTTTGTAATTCAGCCAGGAATTGAAGCTTTGCTTCTGGGCCGAAAAATCTGCTATACTCCTGAAGTTATTTGGTGTATTCCCTTAGAGTTAGCCAAATCTTTTTTACAGTGTGGTCTGAGATATTTATATGTAAGATTTTTGTTTTCGGGTTTACTGGAGAAATGTTATAAAAATATTATTTATACAGCTACTGCTTAGTCTAGTTATTCGTGTATTTTCGTTTATGATGAAAATTAAATGAACTCATCAAAGAACATAACCTGGTTTTGTTCTAATTCTCCCTGAGGAATTCTATATTAAAGTTCCATACAATATAAATCTTACAATTAAATGAAAAAATATCTAGCAGTATACTCTCCATTCCATGCAAAAACACTGTAATATCCCCTTCGGGTGGTCTATATACTGTTATTGTTTGTCTTTGAAGCTCACACTCTATGCCTGCACATTCTAAATGACCTTCTATTGACCTATCTTCTATACCATACAATACAAATCTTACAATTAAATGAAAAAATATCTAGCAGTATACTCTCCATTCCATGCAAAAACACTGTAATATCCCCTCTGGGTGGTCTATATACTGTTATTGTTTGTCTTTGAAACTCACACTCTATGCCTACACATTCTAAATGACCTTCTATTGACCTATCTTTTATACTTTTTAGGGTTTTGAAAGTAAGACTTTTACGAACATAAATTGCAACACCTCCATAGCTCTCTTTACGACAGAAATCAGCTGCTAGATTAATGTTGCTTAAAGAAAACACACCAAGTTGATCGCTGGTTTTCCAATGTTGTCACTAAAAAAATTTTACAATCCATTTAATTTCCAAGGAAGTGGTTTAACCGGTGGACGCAGTTCCCTATTGATTGCACATTCTGGTGTATGAAACTAACTTTTGATAATATAGTGTCTGTTATGTCTTTTGCTGTAGTTGGCAAATAATTTTTTTTTGGATCCGTGCTGACTTATTGTCCTAAAAAAGATCCAGCCTCTTTTAGGAAGGCTTGGTGTCGCCTGAAATCAAATCGTTGTATGCCTACTCCTTTGGGCCAAAACGACGTTTCATACAGTTGATCTTTTTTGTCGAGTGGGGTGATTACAATGAATGACTTCAGTTGTTTACTGTCTGATGGTATTTCTTCCACTGTCATCATTTCTGATTCAAAGCCTTGTTTTGTTTTATTATAGTCTTTTATGATTTTTTTACCAGTAGCCCTTTAAACCGTATAAATGTGCAGCCATGTCCTTCTTCCTCCGCCTTTAAAACCATCGGCGCTGGACTCTGCAGTACCGATTTCCTTTGCTTTCTTTTCCACTGTCCTCTCTTAAGTTCACGAAACTCATTTTCTTTTTCAAATTCACTGCCATTTTCAACACCATTATTTTAATTATTATATCTTTCATCAGTGTCATGCCTTGGGTCAGTGTTGTCAGATTTCTTTAGATATATTAGCGCTTGTAATAATTTTAAAATTTCAGATAAGCTAGTGGCATATCAGATAAAAAATGAAAATTCAGAAAAAAAGTAGATCCACGAGCCGGATTCGAACCAATAACCTTCGAAGAAAACAAGGTCTGTCTATACCACCAAACTAAAATTTATTTGTCCCTTTAAGGTGAAAAAAGGATTAAAGAGTGTACATAATTTAATGTCAACGAGTTAGTTGAACGTTTACAAAAAGTGACATCGACGTGATAATTCATTTATGTAGCACCCTGTATGTTCTAGTATTAGCTAAAAAATGCAGAAATAAAAATAAAAATCAAAGTGTCTGAGCGTTTCTTTTTTAAAGTTAACCTGTTCAGAAATATTCCTATTATTCCAAACTTTATCACCACCCCAAACATGTATATGTAAGAAAATAACTCTCGATATTTTAAAATATATATTTTTCACAAACCAAATTATAAGAAAAATAATCTCGTCTAGGAAAAAGGCCCATGCGATCAGTACGCTAGACGGAAGACCTCTGCCTTTTCTAAAATCCAATAAACATTCTAACACATATCACGAAAACAGCCAGGCAGGTCGTAAATCTATGTCCTTAAAAATACTTAGCCTATAACTAATAATATAAACACATGTAGCCATAAGCAAGTGCATCATGGGGTGGTGGTCCCGTCCGGCTTAAGGGTGGCTGCGCACACGTTAAGGGTGGATGCTGACACGGCCAACCTGACACGTAATTCGCTCTCGAATTAGCAGGAGTACACCCAACTTCTGGAACAATGAGAAAGGCGGCAGATTCGGTTTTGTTATGTTTTTACGTAAACGTAGGGCTGTCAGCCGATCGTGAACAACATAAATCCTTAAGAAATATATTGAAAAACAGCTTTAATGTGTTTTTTTTTCTTTTCCTGTAAAAACTCAACCCTGTCACAAAAGGGCATTATCATAGATTTCGAAATTCAATTATATCATGGTAGGATTCGAAGAATTAGAATTTAAAGAATATCATCGTTGGCTTAAAAATATATCATCGGAGAATTCAAAATATTTCATCGTAGAATTCAAAGCATATCATCGTAGACCTTAAAGTATATCATCGTAGAATTTAAAGTATATCATCGTAGACCTTAAAGTATATCATCGTAGAATTCAAAGTATGTCATCGTAGAATTTAAAGTATATCATCGTAGATTTCAAAGTATGTCATCGTAGAATTTAAAGTATAGGTATCATCGTAGACCTTAAAGTATATCATCGTAGAATTCAAAGTACATTATCGTAGAATTTAAAGTATATCATCGTAGAATTCAAAGTACATTATCGTAGAATTTAAAGTATATCATCGTAGAATTTAAAGTATGTCATCGTAGAATTTAAAGTATGTCATCGTAGAATTTAAAGTATATCATCGTAGAATTCAAAGTACATTATCGTAGAATTTAAAGTATATCATCGTAGACCTTAAAATTTAAATAATGTAATTATGATCCTTTTCTTTTCCGACTTCTTGTCCCGTTAACCTTAATATTAACAGATGAGATCAATGATTATCATAAAACAATACTTTAGCGTTGATCACAATTAGCTCACATTTTCATAGGAAGAAAAACATTTTTTGCATATTCACCTAGGCATTACTCTGGTGAATCCGATAATTCTCCGGGCCACATGCGAAGCGTATCTCTGGCAACAATGCTCCCACGATTCGTTGACAAATTTTTGACCTTAAATCTATCATTTTCGATTGCATTGACGACCTCAAACGGACCGTCATACCTTCGGTCCAACTTAGCTAGGGATGGAATACTAGGTCCCCAATATTTACGACTTTATTGGACCTACGTGCCTTATCAAACAAGACTTTCGCAACGTCGGCTTGTTTCCTTATTCGCTCGTATGCCAGATTTCTAGCTTGTTCTTAACCTTGAGGAAGATCGCCGTTTGGTATAAACTCGGTCAGTTTCTCAATATCGGGCGCATTGCCTTCAACACCAGTTAATAAATAAATCGGAGTAAATCCCGTAGTTTTTTGAATTGTCGTATTAAGCGCTGTTTGAATTTTAAGAATTGATTGTGGCCACTCCGCTTTTTCGCCGATTTCGGTGCGTAACAAATTCAAAACCGTGTTCACGTATCTTTCCACCTGACCATTACCACGAGGGACGCCTCTGGCAATCAAATGTTGCTGAATACCCAATTCGGTCAACATCTGCTTGACAGATTTGTCGGTAAAATTGGTGCCTCTGTCACAAATAAGCGTCTTTGTAATGCCCAACAAACTGAAATGCATTTTAAGAGCGTCACATGTTTCGGGACCTGAAAGTGTTTTTAAGGGCACCAAAAACAAAAACTTCGTAAAAGCATCTATTAATAGTAACAAGTACTTAAAACCATCGACCGATATTGGAAACGGACCCGCACAGTCAGCGTGAACTACCTGAAAAGGATTGTTTTTTTGTCGATGGGGTGTAATTTTCCTTGTTTAGGTCCAGTGTGACCCTTGCTAACTATGCACTTCAAACAATGATCACAATATTTTTTAACAAACTTGGCCATTTTCGAGAACCAGAAATAATGGTTTATTTTGGAAAATGTTTTGTCTGGCCCTATGTGGCACTGTTCATCGTGAAATAACCTTAATAACCCTAAACGACTACCTTTGGGTATAAAGGCTCTATAAAGCGGTGGGTCCTGACCTGGGTTTATTTTTCTGAACATGGTGTCGTTTTGACAAAAATACTGGGTGGTTAACTGGCCCTCTTGGAGTTTTTGTTTTATTTGCAATGTTTCGCGGTTATGCTTTCGTGCCTTTTTTAACCAATTATCCGTTGAAATTACGTTGACGTTACTAGTTCCCGAGGTTTCAGGTTCAATGACTTTATCGATTATCGGATTTCTACTAAAATAATCGGCATGTTGTAAATATTTACCCTTTCGGTAGTCAATATCAAAGTTAAACGACTGCAAGTAAAGCCACCACCTGGCAACCCTAGGAATTAACTCCTTTTTATGCTGCGACAATTTCAAAGAATTGCAGTCCGTGACCACCCTAAATTGCACGCCCAGTAGATAGACACGAAAATGCTTTATTGCATAAAAAACAGCGAGAGTCTCCAAAATTTGAGCAGTGGACAAGTCAAAATTCAACGAATTGATAAGAAATAATTTTTTTCTGGCATACTCACAATAGGATTTCGCCTCCTTGCTGGTGTACTGGCTGGCTTTGCGAAGCTTTTCACTCAAATTTTGTTTGGGGGGATAAAGGCTGGATAGCTCGTGTCTGAACTCCTCCCAAGATTTTTCCAAAGGCTTCCATATAGAGAACCATTCATTGGCTTCTCCGGCGAGTCCGGTAGCACTCCTTACTAGCAGTTCGTGGCTGGACCAGTTGAAAGTTTCTCCCAATTTTTCCATCTCGTCGCACCACTTAGCCGCACCATCGTCATCCCGATTTGGTTTGAAACTAGGTACCTCAAAAGTTGTGGCAATCGTCGGTCGCGCACTTGCGTCCGCTAAGTTTTTGATAGACTCGGTCAAAATTTCTGCGAATTCTTCCATTATGACACGTCTCTCGAAAATTAAAAAAAAAGTTCGTAAGAGTTGCGTGGCCGCTGATAGCTCACTCACTGCGCAGAAAATCGCGGATACTATCCCACTTCTGATGTAAGAAAATAACTCTCGATATTTTAAAATATATATTTTTCACAAACCAAATTATAAGAAAAATAATCTCGTCTAGGAAAAAGGCCCATGCGATCAGTACGCTAGACGGAAGACCTCTGCCTTTTCTAAAATCCAATAAACATTCTAACACATATCACGAAAACAGCCAGGCAGGTCGTAAATCTATGTCCTTAAAAATACTTAGCCTATAACTAATAATATAAACACATGTAGCCATAAGCAAGTGCATCTTGGGGTGGTGGTCCCGTCCGGCTTAAGGGTGGCTGCGCACACGTTAAAGGTGGATGCTGACATATACATACAGCGTAAAAGTTTATTTTGAATAAATTCTGTGCACGTCAACCTTAGTTTTACCCTTTGGCCGAAACCACCCTTAATTGTTTGTTCCAAAGGCATTGCTATGTCCCACCTCCTCCCAGGCCGACGGCCGGCGACACGAAATGTATATGCTATACCTTTTTCCCACACGGAAAAAAGAGAAGTCTTATTTCAAGAACATAGATTTTCTTGTCAATATTTTCTTAGTTTGAATGTTACCATTCTTTGTTCAAATAAATGTTTTTCAACCAATACACTGACAAAACTTAGTTTAAGTAGGTATCCAGTAATTTTAAAGAAAAAGTTATTTTAAGAATAAGTATTTTAAAACAAATTATTGACATATTTTCTAAGAGAGCTAGCAAGTTTTTGAAATAAGCTATTTTTTGAAGTCGAATTAAGTATTTCCGTCTAAACGTATGTTCAAAAAAGAAATCTTTATACCTATATTGGATTAAGCCAAAAGGTATTTATTATAATAATATTGGGTACTATAAATAAATAATCCCGTTTTTACAATAAAATCGTTTGATATTCTTAAAGAAAGTAAGGATCGCGAAACTTTTGCTAGTTTGAAAATCGCTACGTTTCCTTTCAAGTCTCGCCGTACTTGGCTGTTCGTAGTTCCCCGAAATCGCGACGTCACCGAGGCTTTTTTAGCGGCATGTTCGGTGAGCGGCATTACCATTTTAGAGACGGCGTTTTGTGGCGAGCCTGTTAACAGTGGTTAAACATTAATATTGAGGTGTGTGCCCACGGATAATTTTAACTAGGTATACCTACTAAAATCTTTTATTTTTTTTATTTTTGAAATTAAGCCATTCTTCATAATGTCTTTCGCTTGTTATAGAAATACGATTCACCTTAAGAAACTTTGACATTGTTAAATAAGTCAAATTTTGTACATGTAAGAATATTGCATTTGCTTTCTGTCAAACGGAGCTAAAACCCCTTAATTTTTTTTTGCACATATTTATAAACACCATGTATAGACGGGTTCTAAGACAATCTTTGACGGTGGAGTGGTCTACAACCTACTTATATTATAATTTATTTTCAACCTTTAGCTCTTTGTTTCCTCAATATAATTAAAAAGTGTATGTACAGAGATTATGATTGAAGATATGTTCAGTAGGTATTTATCCTTTTGCTATCAAATAATACTGTATTTGTAATTTAATATTTTAGCCAATGAAATTAACATTGAACAGCTGGTGGACCTATACCAAAATAAAGAAATCCTAAAAGAACTAGTCCCAATAATGGGCATAAGGCTAATAAACACTGGATGGCCGAAAATAGGGTAAAAATTAAAATGTCCTTTTATTTAGTCATATTAAAGGCAAAAAAGGCTTACTTTAATAATTGGCAAACTATGTATATGTTGATTAATAGGTCTAAAATTTATTATTATCAATTTACTATTTTATTTTAAAGGTTATAGCTGCAGTGTCAACCGACGCGGAATCGGATACATGCAATAGTTCTTAAATAAGAAGTAAGTAAAGTTTTCAGTTTTTTCTAAGTACGAAATCTCAGGTTACTAAGAACAAATGCTACATAGAATCGAAAAAGTACTGGAATATATATCTAAGTTGTTATTATTTTATATAAAAGTTATATTTATATTATATGTATATTTTTAGTTTATCAAAAGAAATACTTTTTATTTATTTAGTTGTCTAGTTGTCTGTTTAGTTATAACAAATCCTTTAGTAGCATTATAATAACAAATTCAGACTATTTTTTTTAAGTGTTAAGTAAAAACAACATAATATGCTGGCGTTTACAAAAAATATGCTATTATAATGTTTAAATCTGATCTGTTTTTTACTACCCATCATCCATTAAATTATCCTGATTTGCACTTTTTTAGACTGATTTATTGTGGGTTTATTATATTTATTGTTCTACATCTGCTGCCTTTACTTTACATATTTCAGCATTTTTTAAAATGAGTTGTCATATTTTTTTAAGCTTACTAAACAGAGAATGTAACCACAGATAAAGGGCTCTGTGGGGCTCCCAGACTTTCCATTCCTTGTTTAGTAAGCTTATAAAAATCTGCTTTTTAAAAAATTAGGAAATAAAAGTAAATAAGCCAATAATAAGGCATTATTAAATGCAGGCACATTCTTAAAAGAAGTTTAAATGTGGTTGTTCCAAGCAAAAATGTTCTTCAAGTAACTTTTCTAGTACTTGGCTTAAATTGTCGAATCTTGAAACAAACCAAAGATTTTATTATTTTAAATGGTATATTATCTAAGTCTAAAACATTTTAAGTTAGCTAGAGGCAGACAAATACTTAAATTAAGCATAAAATATGTCTAAGCAAGTTTCTCTTTATTAGGCTTAAGATAACCTATTTTTAGAACAAAACAACCACTTTATTATTTCAAAATATTCATACTTGTACGAACTAAAAATTAAGTTAATTTAATTATGCTAAATACTTATTTCAAGCAATAAGTATTTAAAATGAGTTCTCATGCTTAATATACAAATGCGCAATATTTTAAGACAAGACAGGATATTTTTTGTTTTGATATTGGATGTTTCTTATTTGAAGTCGGTTGTTACTCTGAACAAATCAGGTACCCTATTTGACCAAAAAATACGTTTCTTAAAACAATATGGCGAAAATTCAATAGAGATTCTTGATTGAAGCTAAAATGTCTTAAATTAAGTATTTTTGCCTTCGTGCAAGTATTCCTTTTTTTTTCGTGCATTTTCACCAAATATAGGCGACGATATTAACCTTGAAACATTTCATTTTTTAAAAAGAAAAGTATCTTTGTAGCCCCTCCTCCATTCTCAAAGATTTTGTTATATTTTCAAATGAATGTCGTACAACATCCATCATGATATACTATTAAGTTCCTATTTAATAGCTTCTTAGGTCACTTATAAATACGGCAGCTAACAAGGATTCATTATATTTGATAATCTATAATAAGATTCGGTATAGTTTATACCAGAATCACGTGATACACAAAATACTCTGCGTGTTATGCATGGTGTCAAATTTATTTTTAAAAGTTTCTTAGCCTCTTTATAAATACGACACTTATATTATATTGTAAATTTGTTCCAAATTATAGTTATCGCAAATATACAATTATTGATAACAAAACTTATTAATAGTTTAATAACTGGACTTTTTCTCAGTGTACCATAATCCTACTTCCGTATCGATTGTTTCACGTCGACTGAGAATAAATATAGCTGTAGATAGGCAACTTCTAATACATTTCAAGAAAAACATGTTTTTCGCGCTGTAGGATTACAGGCCTATTACAAAATTGCTATATCTGAATTTTTGGGATTGCAAAGATAAGACTTGCGAGCTCTAAGGTACAGACCCCTTTAAAAAAAAAACATTAGCGGCGATATTAACCTTAAAAATGTCTAAAAAATGTCCTTTTGGTTCTTAAAAATAGAAATAGTCCTTTGTTAAAATTTAATCTGACAGGACACGTATCTTAAATCGCCTTTTCAGAATAATGCAGTAGCGAAACCGTGTTAATCGTTCTATAAATTTGCACGTTGTAGAGTCTCTTTCAGAATACTATATACTATGTAGAATATCCCCTTGAAATATACGAACGGAATTTCCGGACACCCTGGAGAGGTATATAAAAACATTAGGTTTTAAGTGCATTTACCACCATCCTTGTGAAAGTTGATTTTCCTGCAATGTTGACGGTAAAAAATAAATTTTGTATCCAACAGAATATTGACCCAAATTTACCATTAAAATTAAATTTAACTGTTGACTGATTCTTGCCTGTGAGGAATACTGTACCATAATTTTTTAAATAAATGGATTTTAGATACCTGCTTTCAAAAACTGCAGCGTTAATTAATTCATTTACAAGTCTCATGTTTTCGACACTCATCTGATTAATGTCACTGCGCCACACCCCTGACATTTATATGGGAGTTGCAATACGTAGTAATGTAACTTGGACTCAAGAAAGTATAATATCTATTTTATAACTTCCAATTTAACTGAGTTTACTTTTTTAAATGGAAAGTTGGTATTTTTATAGAGAAAATAAAATATTATTTTTCTCTAATGGTGGGTACAAATATATAAGAAGCGCTTAAGGCATTAATTCGTTAGATATGAGTGAAGCCTAGTTGGTGCGTAGCTTAATGCTCCACTATAAGTGTACCGTAGTCCATGGTACTCCAATGGAAGAGGTTGGAGCGTTTGAGCTCATTGAGGTAAGATATCGAGTAGATCGAAGTGCAACAAAAAGCGGTTAATTAATAAGTAATTTACAATAATACAAAGTCTTCATCTCGGCTTTGTGATTAACTAAATCCAAAAACCGTTGAGACGTCTGTTTTTTAACAAGATCAAAACATAACCTTCAATAAAAATTAACACATAATATGTATTAAAGTTGCTAAAAACTAATTTTTGCGTGTGTCATTAATCTATAAAGTATTCATGTAATATTTATATTCATATTCATAGCCATGCATCAAAACAGTTTAAAACTAATCCTAAAATACACATAATTTAAAAGTTAAACTGAAGTAGAAATACAATCAGAAAATAACTCAATATACGACCAAAAACAAACAACTAATTACCTGTTTAACAAGAGGAAGCAAAATCTGTTCAGTGCTACGTGTTTTAATCTCTAAACAGTCAACATTTGTTGTTCCTACTGCTGCCATTTTCTACACTACTGCCATCCTTCTTTTACACATGCATTATTTGGGCACATCTGTCTCGTATACATACATAACCTTCATCATTTAGAATTTACATCGGCTAACAAATCACCATCCAGCTTTTTAAGGCACAGCAGTTTTTGGTATGTAAAAGGTCTATAAAGGAGCTGGTTATAGGAAAACCTCTTTCTTTACACCACGCGAAATGCCCGCAAAGACTGTCTGAGAAAATAACATAATTTGAAAACATCTAAAACGTATTGATCAGACCCACAGGATAAGTTGGAATAGATTCTATTTTCGTATAATCCCTAACGCCATCCTTTGCCATTCCAGCATATTATAGCAGTATATAAAAACGTTGTCTAGAAATCCTGATATAAAAATAAAGCGCTAGAGCTGACACATTTTTGAAATAAATCGATGTCTATGTAGGAATGGAAATGGGAATTTTAGGGATGAGGTGACCTTTTCGATGGATGCCAGGACGTATATTCTCCAACTTAAGAGAAGTGCCTATCCACATCATATGGTCACATCATATGTTTTTGTTAACTATAGTAGAGATTATTGAAAAAGACCGAAACCCCAATAAAACGTGCAACAACGAACGCTACAGGGTATTCCTTGTTTTCATACAAATCAAAAGCAAGAATAAATTAAAGGGAATATCCAGTTGACGCCCTTCAAAGAGAGTAAAAGAAGAAATCACATACAAGTCTTAGTGTTCTATCTTTTACCAGGTACCCAAGGGTGTACCTGAGGAAGAAAGACATAATGTAATATGAGGGTGTATTTTGTATTCTTCTATAAACTGATTGATATCTGTGGTGAATGCTGGTGAGATATTGGGTCAGATTCGAAAGTATTATTTCAGAAAAGTTAAGTAAAAATTAAAAATGAACCCAGTATTATTGAAATTATGTTTTATTTTACAATAATCATAGATATAATTTATAATGAATGAAGCAAATCTTAAATTATGTACATTAAATAATACTTTTTTTTTTAAATATGAATTGAACATTTGGCACATTTTCGCTCAGCCGTGCATGGTACTTTGGATTGTCCATAACAAGAAGCAAGGGTTTTTCGAGCCGAGGTAAAAGCTGTTCTTCCAACCATTTGTAGAGTTCATGTTGTCATGATAATCATGAATGTCGAATAAACCCCAAAATTCATCGCCCGTACCTGAATTTTTTGGTACCTGGGAAAAATTTAATTTCACACACCTCCTGACAAAGAGAGGCAACTAAGGGCTGGTACTTGCTCATTTCATGCCTATGATTTGTTTAGAAGAAGAAGATGATTAAAAGCTGTTGCTTTCATTGTTGGAGGTTTTATTGCCCTTTCGGTCTTTTTAAATAATCTCTACTATAAATACGGCTGCTTGTCAACGCACTTCTCACTGGCATGGCCACTCTGGCCAATATCGCCAACGCTACCCTTAGGCTAGCCTACTTCCCTAAAAAGTGGAAAGAAGCTACCGTTATCATGATCCCCAAGCCCGGAAGGGATCTCACCTTTCCCCAAAATTATCGCCCCATATCACTCCTTAACTCAATGGCCAAAATCATTGAAGTCATAATTCTTACCCGTCTCATAGAAAAGTCCACCGAACTGGAAGTCCTCCCGGACGAACAGTTCGGCTTTCGGGAAAATTTTAACTGCGAACTTCAGGCTCTCTGAATCACTGAGTTCATAACCCAGAGCTTCAACTGAAATCAGTACGTCGGGATGATCCTGTTCGACATCGAAAATGCCTTTGACACCGTTTGGTACGACGGACTGATTCACAAGATGATAGCCCTGGGTTATTCTTCAAACCTGGTCCGCCTTTTTCAATCCTACCTTGCCCGTCGCAAAATCAAAGTCCGCATCCAACGGTCCCTATCAACCCCCCCCCCCCCCCGCACCCTTGAAGCGGGAGTCCCACAGGGAGCAGTCCTATCCCTGCATCTCTTCAACATCTTCACTCACGATATCTCTAAACCCCCCGAGAGCACCCTGGCCCTCTATGCCATCGTAAGGTCACTGCATCCTTACCTGGTCACCAGAAAGCTGCAAACAGCAGCAAACGAATTTTCCAATTACTGCGTAAATTGGAAACTTCGCTTCAATCCCGATAAAACCCAACCCATCCAGTTTGCCCGCAGAAGGCAACCTCCCTTCGACGCGGTCAACCTGGATGGACGCGATGTCCCATGGTCCGACGCAGTGAAATACCTCGGTATCACCCTAGACAAAACCCTCCACTAACAACGCCATATCCAAGGCAACCTCAACAAAGCCAGAATGACATACTCCCTTCCCTACTCCCTCCTCAATCTCCACAGTGCACTAAACCACAAAAGCAAGACCCTCCTCATCAAAACCATCATCAGACCCGCCCTCACATACGGTTCAGTGGCGTGGGGTCACGCAGCCCCCTCCCACATCGGCCGTCTCCAATCCCTCGAAAATCGTTACATCCGCACCGCCATGGGCATCCCATGGTTCATCCGTAATGTAGATTTACACCGCGACATCAAACACACACCACTTTCCCAGTTTCTCCACGAGAGAAACACGAAGATTCTAACTTCGGCCCCAGATCACCCAAACCCCCTTATCAGACAAGCCTCCAATAACGATATTGGTGCCCCCTATCGTCATAAACGTCGCCGACACTAACTCCTCTGGTGCGCCAGGCAGCACCACCCCCTCCCCCCCCCAAAGACCCCCCCCCGATACCCCACACAAACCTATAAAAAAACCCTTTCCCAGATTCCAGAGTAATTAGCACCTTCAGTGCTATTTGGTGAGACCCTGCGGAACTGCACCACAGGGGGGCGTGGAAGGAAGTCTGGAAGGAGCTATTGAGGCTCTGAGCAGAGTAAGCTCAGAGTCACAAGGACTCCCGCCAGATGGGCTCACCTCTCCGCGGGGGGGGGGGGGGGGGCACTTCTCACGATATGATCCCGCTCTCTTAGAAAATGCGGAGAGAACGTGTTCTCCTAACTCTTAATGAATGTGAATAGTCATTTTCACTTTCGAGAATACGATTTAAACGTTTTTAAGAGATAGAGTTGACAGAAGACACATCACTTCTCTTGATATGATGATTCCCCTAATTCGAGAATGGACGTCCAGTAGTAGGTGTATTTAAAATGCTTATATGTAGCACATATTCCTTTAATCTAAATGGTCCACTGACCTAATTGTGGCTGTCAGGTTTGTGTGGGGACATCCACAAAAATGTCCCTCCCCTCCAGAAAAAAACATATGAATCATCTACATAGGGTTTTTTACTTAAAACTTCGAGGGCCTATATCTCGACAACGAATGGATATACTTTAATTTCGTAAAAAGCCGTCGTAAGGTAGGATCACCTTGCATTTTTCAAAGATATAACGTCAATGCGACCTCTTCCACACCCTGGGCGTCGCGACGCTTCAAAAATATAAATCGATTGCAGGGACTATAAGACTTTTTTGTCATTTACCCTTAATCGATTCCTTCACTGGTTTTTAATAAATGCAAGGCCTTGTTTACATTTTTTTATTAATTTTGGAAACGGGTCAGTAGTAAAACTAATAATAATTCTTTACTTAATAATAATTCAGTTAATTTTGTTCAAAATTCTGCGCGACAAGTGTCAATATTTTTTAAAAGTTTGCTGTGGGTAATTTTTAAAAGCATTTTTCTTGTAAAAGCAGAACATGCCGCCAGTGCCGGTTTTAGCACTACCAGCACCCTGGGCGAGATTTCTACGGCTTCTATCTGCCATCCAAACCCATGTGAAAAAAAGGGAGAGAATGGAATAATAACAATTTAATTTTATTTTTCTTGCCTTTCTATCGGCAAACTCTCTTATTAAGTTACTAAGTTTGTCAATTTGGATTGAGATATTGTCGATCCCAGATAGGTTTTAATCAGTTTAAGCTTTGAAAAACTCCTTTCCCCACTAGCAACCGTTACAAGTATAGTGATCAATATTCACAATGCCATCCATCCATTTGGATATAGTTCTTGTATGTTGCGATCATTTTTTTTTAAGATGAGGCACAACACTGCAGGATTAATCCTTTATGTCACTCCGCGAGCAGTGCGTGTGCACCGGAAACGATTCACGTTGGTCTTGAATTTTTGAAGATTATACTCATTAGGCAACACGGCTTCAGGGAGGTCGTTCGAAAGTGATGACGTTTCCCAGATAAAAGGATTTTTAAACAGTGTCGTACGTAAGACACTAAGCTGAACCACGTATGGGTGGGCTGCAGTGGCTCGTTGTGTGTTTCTGCCCTGCACCGCTCTGGGTGGAATCAAGCGGTCAACCTCAATTGAGCACTTGCCATAAAAATATTTGTAAGTTGCCAACCTGCCTTCGATGTTCAAGGCTTTTCAGGTTGCTTGTCAAATCATCGTCACCGATCAAGCGAATGGCTCTTCTTTGAATGGAATCCAGCAATCTTAAGACATGTTTAGGAGCAGAGCCCCAAATATGTGAACAGTACTCCAGCGATGGTTGAATTTGAGCATTATAGAGGATCAAAAGTTGTTGGGGTGTATAAAGGTTCTTAGTTCGGAAAAGTATTCCAAGCTCCTGCGAGGCTGCCTTAACAATGGCCGCAACATGACTATGCCAAGAAATATGACTATCCAAATTGACGCCCAATAAATAAACTGATGAAGCCAAGAGAACCGAGTGTCACGCCATGACTATATCATGTTCTTCAACATTAACTTTTTTAGAAAAAACTGCCGCCTAGGTTTTTTAGCATTAAATCCTACTTGGTTACTATCACCCAAAGACAAAATTTCTTCCAGATCTTTGTTGAGACGTGAGACCTCTTGCTGCCGATAGAGATGTGCATTGGCAGTCAATGTTCGAGCATCCAAAGTAAAAGATGAGACAAGTAGTGTGCTGTCATCAGCGAAGCTATATATAGGATTTTTAGTTTTTTTTTTCAAAAGATCGTTAATGTATAGTAAAAAGAGGATGGGCGACAATATATATAACCTTGAGGTACTTCAGCATTGATGTTAAATGTGTCTGAAAAAAATCCGTCCATCGCCACTCGCAGAGAACGGCCTTTCAGAAAGCTTGACAGCCATGAACAAATTTGAGCCGGGCGGCATCCTGAAACGAGTACGAGAAACTTGAATATTTGCCATCATGTTGTTTGGAGAATTTTAGTGGATTTTTTATTATATCCGTACCATATTTTAAGAGTAGGTATAGGTATTGATTCCCAGAGAGTTTCTAAGGCGTGTGACCTTGTGTCAGTGATATCTTCATATTATTGCACAAAATCTGCAATTTCAAACACACATTCTGTTCACGGACGCAGCTAATCTTTCAAGTTTTATCATAATCGTTAGATTGGTCGCAGTGGGCCTCAAGAATAGCCACCAAGGCCCCCCGACCTCAATAGCTTAGATTTCTTTTTGTGGGGCCATCTTAAGACGCTAGTGTACGCAAGTCCCAATAACACTGTAGAGAAGTTAAAAGAAAGAATAGTTTCAGCATGTGATAGAATAAGAAATACTCCGGGGATATTTTAACAAAGTGCGTAATTCCATGAGAAGGAAGGAAATGAAAAACGCTCTGCCGGAAAAAATAGAAAACGTGCCCTTAGCGGGTCTCAATACCTTGCATCTGCAACGAGATGGAGCACCCGCTTTAAATGCGCTAATTATCTTTAATTTTAAATTCATTAAGGCGAATAAGAACTGTGTGAAACATGTCTAAGGCATAATGGGGAACAATTTGAGCAATATTTATGAGAAAGTTCTATAAATGTTTAGCTTTTGTTTGTAATGTTTTACCTAGTAAAACACAACTCGATTTATGCATTGTTATTATTTTTACTGAAATACAGCTGCTAATTAGATTAAGGAGTCCAAAATATATTTCTTCTGCAGTAATAAACTAAATTATATACATGATTGTCGAGGCCTTTACTTGATGAAAATCCATGTTAAACATGTAAGAAAAAACACACTAAGTTTTCGATTTTCACTATATTATGTATTATCAAAACATGACAGCTGTTTCGGTACACCGTACCTTCTTCGGATGATGAGTACTTAATACTAGTATAAAAATGGTTTACATGAAAGACAGGTAAATTAAAGGTATTATTGATATAATTACGGGAAAATACAACACAATTTACAAATTTAATAATGGCGACCTGTTTAAATCTAATTGATCGTTTAACAATAGATTGGAATTCTTAAGTTTGTTAATCTCCAGGGATTCTAAAAGGTTCAATTTACGGCCCTTATTCTCTACATGCAAAATGGTAAAAGTATTATTTAAAGTATGTTGCTCTTCCAACAAATGATTTGCATAATTAGAATCGTGTTTGTTATTTAAAAAACTTCTTTTATGTTCATTTATTCGTTTTTTGAAGGGTCTACCTGTTTGACCTATATACACTTTGTCACAAGAGCCACATTTTAATCTATAAATAGATCTATTATAGATTAAAATGTGGCTCTTGTGACAAAGTGTATATAGGTCAAACAGGTAGACCCTTCAAAAAACGAATAAATGAACATAAAAGAAGTTTTTTAAATAACAAACACGATTCTAATTATGCAAATCATTTGTTGGAAGAGCAACATACTTTAAATAATACTTTTACCATTTTGCATGTAGAGAATAAGGGCCGTAAATTGAACCTTTTAGAATCCCTGGAGATTAACAAACTTAAGAATTCCAATCTATTGTTAAACGATCAATTAGATTTAAACAGGTCGCCATTATTAAATTTGTAAATTGTGTTGTATTTTCCCGTAATTATATCAATAATACCTTTAATTTACCTGTCTTTCATGTAAACCATTTTTATACTAGTATTAAGTACTCATCATCCGAAGAAGGTACGGTGTACCGAAACAGCTGTCATGTTTTGATAATACATAATATAGTGAAAATCGAAAACTTAGTGTGTTTTTTCTTACATGTCTAAATTATATTATTAAAAAATATATAAGGTGACCCGTCTAAAAAAAAGCAAGTCTGTTTTTCTTCTCTGAAACTATTGAATGTAGAAACAATCTGAGTACGTCAGTGGATTCTACGTAAGAACTACAAAAAGAACATTTGTTTTATCTTTGATAAGCTACAGGGTAACCTAAATATGGGAGGTGTCCCAAAATGTAAAATTTTCAAAAGCGTCCCGTATATCAAAAACAAGGAGGACTAGAAAAATTCTGATTGCGGCATCTTTTGTTTTACAATAAAGTAGCACAGTGCTGCGGACACCGTACCCTTCTGTCTTTACTAATGACGTAAAACCATCGAAAACTGGACACCCTATACTTGGGCATATGAATATGGCCTCCAGCGGTGTTTTTTTAATATTCTTTGTATGCTTGTATACAAATACCCAAAAGGTTCTGATGAATAAACAAAAACTACGAAAATGCTGGAAAGTAAACGATGAATGGAAAAAGTCAAAGGTTTTACCGAACTTAAAATCACACACAAGAACAGCTTTTACAAATTAAGGCCATTGGAAAGGCGTAAAAAAATGCTAAGATGGTATCTTCAAATACCTCATTGTTCAGTACGAGTTTAATTCTTTGTATTTAGGCTTGTAATGATCCAAATTTTAAACAATCATTATTTTGTCTTCTAATAATATTGCCACATTTAACAGTTAATAAATTTTAAAAATCCTCATTTAAAATACGCCACAAATAATTTAGTGAAAATGTTTTTCTTGTCAATGCATTCTAAAAAACATTGCCGCTAGCAATTAATTTTTCCTTGATAAATACCTGCATGGAGTTTTGTTTTCATAACAAACTTGGAAAAAGAGAAGGTATTTTTGAAAAAAATGTGATTTTCTAAGGAAACGCGTTGATATAGGTACAGAAAGGTGTACAGTCATTATAAAGAGCACTTAGTTTGTCATCAAATAAAATAAAAATATACAGGGGGTCCCTCTTAAAATAAGAAGGTTTTTAATGTTTAATGTTTTTCACAATGAGCTCTTAATTGTGCCCACCCTGTATATTTTATGCCACGTTAAAATATTTTAGACCTTTAGCTCAGGACGTAAAGTAGGTAACAATATATTATTATATTGATGATTTCATCGATATGCATTTGACAAATAATTACAAAATATGCAGATATCTCAGAAACTAGTAGACTTAGGTAAAAAACATATTATATAAAATTTTATTAAAATTTAATGCAAGATCCAAAAGTATAATAAGAAATGCCATGCTATATTTAAATGTAAGTTGACGGCAACTTCCGGTATAACTTGAAGTGACAGAAACATGTCACTATTTTAGTTGAAGAGAGCATATCGATAAACTTAAACCTACAGAATTTCAAAAAAATATTTACAGTAGTTTTTCCAAAAATGTTAATGCAAGCTCGTTGTGCATCAACCTGTATAAGGTGTGCCATTTATGAAAGGATAGTCTTATGCGATATGCTGTATGTGAAGTAACTAAGACAATTTGTGAACACCTATGCAAAAAGTATTTCAAATACCTTACATGCTAATAGTTTTTGCTGTTAGCATAAAAAATAAAAAAGTTAAGGAGGTGGAACATTACGGAGAATTACCCTGTACAGGGTGTCTTCTTTTCGACACTTTCGACGGGTATCTCCGTTATTAGTACAGATAGAATGATGCGGTTTTCGCAAACCTGTGCCACTTTTTTGTTAAACAAAGGATGCCCTAAACGTATTTATCATGGCCATCTTGGTTTTTGAGATACAGGGCGAAATTGAAAATGGTGCATTTTCAGACACCCCTTGTATTTTAGTTATCTTATACCCTCTCGAAAATGTAGAAACAGGTTCTTATACAGTTTTTTACGTAGAATTCAGTGGCGTACTTAGTATTTTTTCAGGTACCCCCATTTGTGAGAAATATACCAAAGTTATGTTTTTTTAAATAAAACGCCCTGTATATTTATCAATAGTTGCATTCTGCTTACTAAGAGCTTTCCAAAAACATATAATAGTTTACACTTTGTTTTAACAGGACGGTTAAAATTTATATTTTTTAAATAACAACCTTTAAATTGGCAGTAGGCCTTGGATTCTGTTTTAATAAAAATAATTTATTGACGATACAGTACACCATGAATATTACCTTATAGTTTAATTTCAAACTTTTTAAGTTTTCTAATACTTACAATAGTAAAAAGGAATTTTTTCTTGTATATTAATGGAATAAACAAAAACATCTACTAATAGGCCTAGACTTATTCAGGCTATAAAACAAAAGTTTCATAATGGCGTTTGTTATTAACGCTGGCCCAAAAGTTTGAGAATTATGAAAAATACGATATGCTAAATAATTTATCAGTAACTTTTCAAACTTTAATACCTAAATCCAATTCTGACAAGAGCTAAAG
Organism: Polydrusus tereticollis; assembly: GCA_963920685.1. NCBI lineage: Eukaryota > Metazoa > Arthropoda > Insecta > Coleoptera > Curculionidae > Polydrusus > Polydrusus tereticollis. Next base: position 68,434,129 of record OY987330.1, read on the forward strand.
GCCATTATGAAACTTTTGTTTTATAGCCTGAATAAGTCTAGGCCTACTAGTAGATGTTTTTGTTTATTCCATTAATATACAAGAAAAAATTCCTTTTTACTATTGTAAGTATTAGAAAACCTAAAAAGTTTCAAATTAAACTATAAGGTAATATTCATGGTGTATTATATCGTCAATAAATTATTTTTATTAAAACAGAATCCAAGGCCTACTGCCAATTTAAAGTTTGTTATTTAAAAAATATAAATTTTAACCGTCCTGTTAAAACAAAGTGTTAACTATTATATGTTTTTGGAAAGCTCTTAGTAAGCAGAATGCAACTATTGATAAATATACAGGGCGTTTCATTTTAAAAAACATAACTTTGGTATATTTCTCACAAATGGGGGTGCCTGGAAAAATACTAAGTACGCCACTGAATTCTACGTAAAAAACTGTATAACAACCTGTTTTTACATTTTCGATAGGGTATAAGATAACTGAAACACAAGGGGTGTCTGAAAATGCACCATTTTCAATTTCGCCCTGTATCTCAAAAACCAAGATGGCCATGATAAATCCGTTTAGAGCATTGTTTGTTTAACAAAAAAGTGGCACAGGTTTGCGAAAACCGCATCATTCTATCTGTACTAATAACGGAGATACCCGTCGAAAGTGTCGAAAATAAGACACCCTGTACAGCATCTAATGTAGTTAAAAGTGCATAAAAAAATGTCTAATCCAATAGGTTTATGACGAAAATTGCAAATCAAACTAAAAATTACAATATGGAACTGACAACAAATATCTTGCTAATTTTAAGAATTATTATTAATTTTTTTTACGAACATTTTATTTTTTAAAGGAAATGTTTTTTACAGGAAGTCCTGAATTTCTAGACGTGATTTTTAGTTAAAACCTTTAAAATTTTATTTATAACAAAATGGCCTTTAAAACATGCCATAACAATCGTTGTTTTGCCTTCAACGTAATTTCAGAATTTCGGGTTACATAATATCCTCTCAGCTGATTTTATTTTCAAAACTTAGTTCAAAGCTCAATGCCGTACAATTTGGTGTTGCCTTGCCAATGAATATGTAACGCCAATCCGAAAATATATTTTAAATGTAATCAAAATAAAAGGTGAAACAATTTAAGTTTATATTTTAATTCTTACTTACAAATAGTTATTACTATGTTAGGTATACTTGTTTATTAGTTAAAGCAGTAACAATCTTATTTACTTTGCATTTTCTTAACGTTTAACTAAAAAAAAAATTTTTAAGTTAACAACCAGTGTTTGTAAACTGATTTAATGGTATTAAAATAAATAGGAATGTACAGGGTGTTCCCTAACCTCGGTCAAATAATTAAACTGGTGAATTCTCACGTAATTGTAAGACGAAAATGCGGTATACCATTTTTTCGAATGTCGCCTTGTTTTCGAAATACATGGTGTTAAAAAACTTTTTTTTCATGTTTTCTTTTTTTTAACATTTACTGAAACACAATATTCGAATATTCGTCACAAATAAAAAAGGGTTTGAGCACTTTATTTTCTGTTCATGACACATGAAGTTCATGTTGAACCTCTCAATTAATTCAGTGACGGGTAACGACTACTAGAATTTCGCAAAAATAAATAATAAGGGCATGGTAAAGACTGACAATTCAGTCACAGAAATTTTCTAAAAAACTTACAACCCAAAAGCTCTGAATAATGAATAATAAAGTCAAATAAATTGTTGAAAGTGTCTTCCCTGAGCCAGTAAACACCCATCTACCCAACGTGCTAAATTATCCCTTACGCGTCGGAATGTTTCGGGACTGGCGCGAATCGTATTAAAACCGTTAATAATGCGCAGTTAAGGTTCCTCTCCAGTTTCAATATGAGTAGTATAGATAGACAAGTTGTTTAAGGTGATTCCAGAAATGAAACTCCAAAGGATTAAGGTCCGGCGAACGGGGTGGCCATGGTTGAGGTCCACCTCTACCTATCCAACGATCAGGATATTGTTGATCCAAATAATTTCAAAACAAACAACTACTGCAAAGGTGGGGGTGTGCGCCGTCATGCATGAATCACATTAAAGTTCTTGTTCTTACAGGTGCTTTTTCCATCAGTCCTGGTAATTCCTCTCTAAGAAAATTGTAGTAGACTTCACCAGTAAGCCGTATCAGAAAAAAATGCGATCCAACTAGGTATCTGCAATATTACTGCCCACACATTAACTACAAATCTAGGCTGGTGACGTCCATCGATGATAGCATGAGGATTATTTTCAGCCCAAATATGGTTATTATGAAAATTTATAATGCTGTCTCGCGAAATACTTGCTTCATCTGTAAATACGATTTTTTTTTCCAAAAATTTTGGACTCCTAAAGACTTTTCTTGCAGCCAGTTACAAAAACTAATTCTAGTTGGAAAATCTTGGCAACAAAGCTTGCACTCTTTGAATGTGATAAGGATAAAGATTTAATACACTCCATACTGTTTTGTTACTCACATTCAACTAGTTTCCTATTTTTCTCGTACTTGTGCCTGGAGGTTCTTCAATCATACTCATTTAAAATGTCTTCCTCAAGTTGCGGGGTTCTCATTGTAAATTATCGACTGCCTAATTTTTTTTTGCAAAACTACCTGTTTTTCTCTAATCTGATTTTCTAAATGTTTTTGAACATGCTATTCGTCTATTGGGAAAACGTTCTGCCTACAAACGCCTTGCCTGCATTGCATATCCATTTGCCAAACCGTACATAATAGTATATTGTTTTATTAGGAGTAAAAGCAATACTTTTTATGACGAGTCTGAAAGATTACAGACGACTCATAACAAGTTGCCTTTACTACGAATAAAACATACTATTTTTTCTTCAAACGTCGCGTCGTTAAAATAATTATAGAAAGATAAAAATAAAAATTTTAATTTTTTTTTCATTTAAAAATTTGAAGTTTCGAATTTTACCTGCTAGCGTTGCTGTGGATTTATTTTATTATTGTATTGTTTGATACCGACGCATAATTCGATTTGACAAGTGTCAGAGAATCTTATTACAAGCAATTTCCAAGCTTTAAGCTGGATTTATAAACTCGAAAAGTTGGTGAGGTTGAAGTTATGGTCAAGTTGTGAGGTTAGATATTCCGAATTCCGAGCATAAAAATTGATTATCTCGAACTACCCGGGAAGTTTTTGAACCTTACATGAGCTTTACATGAACAACATGAACAAGTGTATAAATAGAACTGAGTGTTCCCTTTAGTTTAAATTAAACTTCTATTTCCAACACCAACTGAACCTCAACCTCGCCAACTTTTCGAGTTTATAAATCCAGCTTTAAGCTGGATTTATAAACTCGAAAAGTTGGTGAGGTTGAAGTTATGATCAAGTTTGTGAGGTTAGATATTCCGAACTCCGAGCATAAAAATTGGTTATCTCGAACTACCCGGGAAGTTTTCGAACCTTACATGAGCTTTACATGAACAACATGAACGAGTGTATAAATGGAACTGAGTGTTCCCTTTAGTTTAAATTGAACTCCTATTTCCAACACCAACTGAACCTCAACCTCGCCAAATTTTCGAGTATATAAATCCAGCTTTAAAGCTGGATAGATAAACTCGAAAAGTTGGTGAGGTTGAAGTTATGATCAAGTTTGTAAGGTTAGATATTCCGAACTCCGAGCATAAAAATTGATAATCTCGAACTACTCGGGAAGTTTTCGAACCTTACATGAGCTTTACATGAACATTATGAACGAGTGTATAAATGGAACTGAGTGTTCCCTTTAGTTTCAATTGAACTTCTATTTCCAACACAAACTGAACCTCAACCTCGCCAACTTTTCGAGTTTATAAATCCAGCTTTAATTTCCTGTTTTAAATTTTTTTTTTATATCGAACACTTTACTTTAAATAAAAATGTCAGAATCAGAATTTACCTGCACGCCCTCGGAGAATGCCAAAATTGCAGCAGATGTCGTGGACAATTTGTTGCCAACCAAATCCAGTAGTATTTACGAAGCTGCGTTCAAAAGATTCCAGAGACGGTGTAATGAGAAAGACATCAAAAATTCTGAAAATGTACTCTTGGCGTATTTCTCTGAACTGGCGAACAAACAAAAAATGAAAAGTTCAACAATGTGGTCACATTATTCTATGATAAGGTCAATGCTAAATATCAGCCAAGGGATAGACATAAACAAGTTTTTGAAGCTACGTGCTTATTTAAAGAAGCAGTTTTGAAGGCTACACTCCCAAAAAAGCTAAAGTATTTACCAGGGAACAATTTGAAAATTTTCAATCTGAAGCTCCTAATCAGAAGTATTTGGGAATTAAGGTAAATTTAGATGTTACGTCAAAGAATACAAGTCTCTTTATAAAATATATTATGGTATTCTTAGATTGTACTTGTTATTGGTATTTCTGGGGTATGCCGATGTGGATATGAAGAAATTGTAAAAATGACCGTTGATGACATACAAGACTTAGGATCTGCCATTCACATAAGAATTCCTGATAGTAAAACTAGAAAACCGCGATCGTTTACTATTGTTGGAGAACAATATTTAGGCATATATAAAAAATATGCATCATTACGCCCAGAAAACATGAATGAAAAAATATTCTTTTTAAAATTTGTAAATGGTCGCTGTTGTCGCATGGTAATGGGAATATATAAGATAAGTACTGTTTCTAAGCAAGCTGCAGTTTTTTTAAAATTACCTGATGCCACAGAATATACCCGTCACTGTTTAAGGAGAACTTCAGCTACACTGCTTGTAGATGCAGGTGCAGACATTACGTGTTTAAAGCGCCACAGGGGATGGAAATCCAGTAGTGTAGCTGAAGGGTCCATTGAGGAATCGATGACCAACAAGAAAGATATTGCAAAAAAAATTTTACAACCTCATTTTACTAAACCAATCCCTATTAACATTGACATAAATTCAACAGCAAGTGGTTCCCCGGAGGGTTTAACGCTAGAAAATACAAAAACAAGTCAGGATCGCAACACCTTGTGTTAATTTTTCTGGGACCACAAAGTAAATAAAGTATACAAACATCCAATATTTTTTGTATCTTTCAACATTATTTATTTATGACACACATACTTTTTCTTCCCCTCTCAGCGGAAGAAAAGTACTTTTACTTCCGCTGCCTATAGCAACCGTCAACTGTAAAAAAGCAAAACTTTAACGTCAATTAATTAGAAAAAATGTCAAGTTTATTGACGTTTGAAGAAAAAATTAATTTAGTCATTTCTTGATTGATAAACTAAGACATAAAGAAAAGTATTAAATTTAAAATTCAATACACTTAAATTAAAAAATAACTTGGGAGGATACTTGACACTTGACTTGACTTGGAAGAAAATAAATAAATGTGATTGATATGGAATCACGCAAAACCTACTGGTTTATTTAAACAAAACACAAAATAAAGTGCTGAAACCCCTTATTATATGTAACAAATATTATTCGAATATTGTTTTTCATTAAATGGAAAGGAGAAAGGAGAACATGATTAAAACATTTTTTTTAACACCCTGTATCTCCAAAACAAAGCGACATTCGAAAAAATATTATACTACATTTTCGTCTTACAATTACGTTGGGATTCAGCAGTTTCATTCTTTGACCGAGGTTAGGAAACACCCTGTATAGGTCCTTATTTCCCATAATCTTTATTTTTTATGACGAGGACTATATTCTCAGGGTTCAGGTTAGTTCAGGTAACACGAAAATTGAAACGAGCCTGGCTGTTTTTGTGATTTTTTTATTTTTCTTACTTGAAAACCCAGCACCATCATTGAAAAAAGGACGTGGCACCCAAAAATTTTTCGTCTGCGGCGCTATTTTTTTCTCTGCCCCCCCCCCCAAACTTATTTTCTGGTTGCGCCACTGACGCCCGTAATATGTTTGCTGCCTTAAAATAAGATAATACTTGCATAATTATTTGAAAATAGTGTTTATTCATCTTATAAGGATTATAAGGAGGTATGACATCCTCAAAGAAAAGGACACATGGCTCTATGATCTCCAAGAGTACTATTCCGTACATGCATGTAGGGATAAAAGAGGAGGTGGTGCCTCAATATTTGCGAAAAATGGTATTGATCTTAGAAAATTGGGTAAGTCCACAACAGAAGACAATCTGAGTTGGGTAAGTGTAGCCACTGGTAATCAGGGTACAAAACTCACTACTTTACAAACCATCTTCGTATAACAATGGCCAGTTCCTGGATAAACTGAAAACATTTATGTTAACATACCCTAAAAATCACCTAATTGTCGGTGACTTTAATATTAATATCTTAGATCCCTCATCGAACCTCGTACATGATTATAAAAGCCTTGTAGCAATGCATAATTACAAAATTATGAATCGAGTAGATAATAGAAATTCAACAGGAGTGACAGGTAGTATACTGGATCATGTGCTGGTTGATCAAAGTAACAATAAATGTTCAATTATAGTGGAAGACAATGCACTGCCGGATCACAGCAGACTTTTAATAAACTTAATTCAAACGATAAAGACTCACAAGGCAAAAAACACATTTGAAGTTAAACATATATATTATAACAAATTTAAAAATTTATTTAGGAATAAAGCTACAAATATCCATATAAAAACATCCGACACAACAATAATACATGGATTACTAAAGAACTCCTAGAATTAATGGCACAAGGAGATAAATTATTTAGAAGAAAAAAAATAAACCCTACTGATCTAACCACTGCAACGGAATTTAAAAACATAAAAAACCAAATAAACAACAAGATTAAGGTACTGAAAAACCAAGACTTCAAAAAAAAAATGGAACGAAGCAGGAAGCAACCAAAGAAAACAATTGAAACTGGTAAATAGGATGCTAAAGGAGACAACAACAGAGACAAAAGTAGATAGGCTGATGGTCAATAACGTAACAGTAACAGATCTAAATGATAGTGTTAATAACCTAAATTTGCACTTTGCCCATGTAGGAACAAATATCGTTGAGCAAATAAATAGAGAGATACAGACTGATAAGCCAAAATTTGCATTTAGTGAGATATATTGTGAAAATAGTTGCTTTCTAAAAGAAACAAATGAACGAAAAGTTCTCAACATCATTATGGAACTTCAAAAAACATCAGCTCCTGGAGACGATGGGATTATAGTAAATGATCTCCTAAATTTAAAAGAATACATTGTTTTAATCTTAGTTCAATTAATAGATACAGTGCTTATAAGTGGATAATTTCCTGAAGAACTGAAGCAAAATAACACCAATCTTCAAAACTGGTACCAAAGAATCAATGAACAACTATAGATGTATTTCAGTGCTAAGTGTGTTCTCAAAAATTACAAAAACTGCAGTAAAAGTCAGAATGTTGGAATTTATGGATAAGTATATTGACAGAGATATGTTTCAATATCGATTTATGAAGGGCAGTAATACTTTAAGTGCTACCATGGATCTTGCAGATAAAATGTCTGCTGCTTTAGACAGTGGAAAAATGGTAGCTGCTGTTTTTGTGGACTTGAGTAAAGCTTTTCATGTTATCAGCCATGATATATTGTTAAAAAAAACTTAATCGTATGGGATTTAGAGGTAGAATTTATGATGTAATGAAACCTTA